>CM060438.1:74860677-76219427 GCA_030545235.1 Helianthus tuberosus
AAGTGCACCCATCGTTGAGTGTAGTATAGCGTTGGTAAGATACCGAGGTCGTCCAAGGACACAAGAGCTTTTAATACCGGTTTATCCTCAACGTCTAACCAAAATAAAAGTTTAGAAAAATGTTTTAAACTAAGAAAAATAAAAACTAACTAAAATGCTGAAAATAAAGATAAAATAAAAACAGATAGACAAGATGAATCACTTGGTTCCGACTCGTATCTAGTATAACCTTTGATTATTTCCGCACTTTTGCACATAATTAAGAGATTATCTTAGTTATTGTAGTAGGCCCCTCTTTTGAAGGTGACGTTACCCTCACCCCAGTAGTTTGAGTCAGCAGGGATACAATCCTAAAGGGGTGGATTATTGGAAGATAATGAATTAAGCTATTAATGCAGTATTGTGGTAGGCCCCGCTTTTGGCGGTGACGTTACCCTCGACTAAGTAGTCTGAGTCAGCAGGGATACAGTCCTAAATAGCCGGGTTATAGTATTAATAGTAGTTAACTTATGAGGGGATCAAAGAGTTTGGACCCCCGCCATCCAATACCGTGAAGTATTGAAGGAGGTCCTACTAAATTTGACCCAGGTCCATTGCAGGACCTCTAAACGCTGAACAATGGCAAGACCTTTACCAAACCGTTCCCTTAACCCCCTACCAGGTAGCCAACATACCTCCATATAGACCGTGGAGATATGAATGGTGAAAATCCTTTATTTTATATAGACAGTAAAATAATGCCAAGACACCACGGACAAACGATAAGGAAAGATCACCTTCAACATAAGTAACTAGTTATTAAAGTCATTAATACAAAACCAAATAAAAAGTGCAAAAGATTAGAAATAAAAAGTATTATACTAGACACTTTGTCTTCACCAAGTGATGTAAGAGACTTAGGCAAACATGGCCTTGATTGTCAAGAACTCTTACGATCAATCTTGGATCCCGAGACGACTCACACACTCTATGATGGACAATGGATGATGGTGGTGGATGATGGTGTTGTGATGGTGGTGGGTGGTGGATGAAGTGTGAGAGAGGTGGTGTGCCAAGGGATGAGTTGCAATGAAACCAAGCACTCCTATTTATAGGCTGAACAGAAGCCTGGGCACGGCCCCGTGTTCGCTGGGCACGGCCCCGTGCCCGTCTGACACTCTCTCTCTTCATTAATTGTAATTCGCAATTACAATTAATGCGCCTGCAGTACTTTCGGCACGCCCCCGTGTCCGCTGAGCACGGCCCGTGGTGGGCAATAGAAGCTTCTATAGGTTTGTCTTTTCTGCTGCTTCTTGGGCACGGCCCCGTGCTGGCTGAGCACGGGGCGTGTTCAGCCTTCTGTTTTCTCTATTTTGCTTTGGAAAGGTGCCGTTGAGGGTTCGGGCAATCCACTAATGTTCCTTTTCTTGTATTTATGTTGGATTTAGCTGTCTTTTTGCTTCTTTTGTGTTTTTGAGCTCATTTAATCCTGAAAATACAAAAGGAAGACAAAAACACTCTTTTTCCAATATTAGTATTAAAAAAGGGTTAGTTTTATGCCTCATTTGATGTAATTTATATGTTGCATTTTTTTCGAGGTTCGACGGTATTGCATATGCCTCGTTCCTTATTAAGCAACAAAGTCTTTATTATGGTGAGTTTTGATGTATATAAAACTCTGTTTAATCAATTAAAAAATCAAATAAAGTAATTGAAGTAGTTGTTAGATAGAAAGAAGTACTAAAGGAAGTCATGTTCCATCTTCAAATACTTGTCTGTACATTCAGCTTTCAATCTCAGAATGTGACAACCCTTAAAATTACAGGTACTGTATAATTAATTAATTTTAATTACATGCTTAATGACTGTGCTTGATTACAACTGACAATTTAAACTGCTCTATGATTTTTATATCATACATACACATGCATCATATTTTATACAGTCACTCCATTCATTACACACAAACATTAGTGACATACTTGATGCACACAACACAGTTAACACACTGAACGATTGATTCAGAAATAATGCTGACAATGCCAGCACATAGGCAGACAATGTTATTATGGCCAGTATGAGCCAGGGACAGGGTACTACACTAGTTTGGAGTGTAGGGAAGTGAGGACCATAAAACTGCGTCACTAGGTGATAGTTATATTGCCGGGAAGTGCCAAAAACACTATATAAATGCAGAATTCTGCATTTATTATTAAAATTCAGCATTGTATTATGCTAGTAGAGTACAAAAAGATGGCATAATGGTCCTGTATACTTTCCTAAGTGCCGGGAATAAATTGTGTTACGAAAATATATATAAAAGACATTATTCGGACTAATTAAACACTTTAACGAGACGGTACCTAACCGGACATTACCCGGGACACTAAAATTTCGTCATTTACATTGTTTTACTATTTTTGGCTAGTCATGATCCCCGTTTGCCATAACACCCACTAAAAACCCAATAACTAGCATATACCATCACATTACTTGGATTCTAACTAACAATTACATTTTAGTTCCAAGATCTTTACCTTAACCCCCCCCCCCCCCCCAACCGAAAATCGGTCCCCATGGACCCACCATATCACCACCTCCATGCCTTCAATCTTGCACTAGATTTGTTTTCTTATTTTATTAAGATTTGGCTTGTGTAAGTAACCATATTATATGGAAGTAATCTATAAGAAGCATGGTCCTTAGATTATCATCATTCCTCAAGATTTACACTCTTCCATCTTCACTCTCTCTCTCATTTTCGGTCACCCCAAAACCGCCACCCTCACTATCACTTAACATCATCATCTTCTTCAATACCAAGTTCCATCCAAAGCTTTGAACGTGATCCATGGAAGTTGCATCTTGAAAGGCATTCTAAGGAGCTTTGTTCTTGCCTTCTTCACCATCTTTTCTTCATCTTTGCACTAGAGAATCATCCCTAGCTTTAAGCTAGTAGTAAGCTCTTGTTTAACCTTTTATCATCTCATTTTATGGCTAAAATTTGTAGTATGATGCTTATGTTAAACACTAAAGTAACAAGACACAAGAAGATGAACATGAAACTTTTACATAAAGTTCAACATAAAAGTTACATAATGTTTACATAAGAATAAGACTTGAAGCTAAAAACTTGTTGGTTTAGGGTTGGTTAAAACATCCATGTCGATTGATCGTTGATTCCTTGATAAACCCGTTGTTAGGACACTTGTTAATACGGTTTAGTAATGTTTAAACCACAAAGTAACATGCTGATATACATAATCAGCCGACTTCAACAGGCTGTAAACTGACCCTTATAGCAAACTTTCAAACTATCCAAATTCATCAGTATATTAAAGACAGATGTGACATTTTGATCCCCTGTCAAAGAGGTGGTGGACTAGGTCCAACCCTCAAATGCCATTGATGGTCTTTTGTGACCTAGGCTAAGTGATATTAATATATTTTTAAAATAACATTCATTAAGAATGATAATGCCTTTTTGGCCAGTATAGTTTGATGAAACCATGGTTAGTATATGTTAAGGCCATCAGGGTAATGAATAGCAGATGTTAGATTACAACTAAGTAAAGGATTCACCTGGCAATAGGAACAAAATCTCGAGTATGATAAACTCGGATAAGACAACCGTCAATCGCGCCATTGATAATGCGACGAATGTAAAAAAAAAACTACAAACGTAAACCTCAATACTAATGGAGTTAATCTCCAGGCTGTGGTTGACACAGCAGTTGGACGGATCATGGGAAAAGGTCATGAGGCAATCCAAAGAGCCGAATGCTTCTCGCTCTAAATCTCATTCAAAAACCATGTTTAATTGCTCATGAGGAGAGCTATATTCACACTTCAAATATGAAGGATGAACCAAAGAAGGAGGATAACTCCCAGAAATCTGGGAAAGAGAGCAAGTACAGGCCTAATAAAAAGCAACGTAAGTTCAGTAAGAAGCCTGTATACCTCAGAGACTGCTTCAGCATTATTATATCCATTAGGAATCAGTTTTTCGATATCCTAGTTCCGTTAAATATAAGGACTCAATATAGTAAAAAAAATGGTGGAATTGGCCGTCCCCGGAATCGAACCTGGGTCTAGGCCGCACCCTTTCGCGCGCCTAGCCAACCGAGCTAGGTGCCTAGTTTGTGAAAATTTCCATTCTGATTAAATATAAGCACATATAGTTGATATCTCTTTAATCTCTATCGATTTCAAATACCAAATGGTATGACAAAAGCGCTATATGAGGATTGGTGTATCTTAATAAGTTCCATAGATTGCTTCCATGCCTGATCAGTATGGAGGTTTAATGCATGGGACCACAAAGATATCCCAATGATCATATGGTAATAAAGTCAACTAATGGTATTCAAAGAAGATATCCAGAATGGAATTGTCCAAATAAATATTCCCTAGTAAAGAAATATGTGAACTCGTAACATAAATGTGTCACTTATTAGACACGAGCGTTGATGAGTGAAATGGAACCTGAGATATGGGAATCTCAATGATCTCCTTGTACCTTGATTAGCTTCTCCTAAGACTAACCTGTTTACCTCCCAAGAGGCAGTAGCGTTAAGATTTATATCCCATTAAGGCCGTATTATTATGAAATCTCCAAGACGGCTAGTACCATCATTGGGAGAACCGAAAACCTGATTAAGTAAATTTTAAGATAGGAGATTCATATAGCCTAACTCGATATTCTGAGAGTTTGATGTTGTTAGATAAGAAAGACGGTTCATTTTGCTTATGCACTCATTACCGCAACCCTATTTTAACAACAATTAAGAATTTCCCTCAGCTACCCAGGATCGTCGAATTGTTCGACTAACGACAAGGATTTGCTATTCCTTAAAATTAGTTAAGCAATGGTTGGATAACCCTCTCACCTTAAACTAAGCTTTTCTATAATAATTGATATGTAAGTATTAAGGCTGCTCATTGGGAGACCTTGTATAGATGGAATGTTAAACACCTATTGTTAGATAGGGAATTGGTAAGTCCAATTAGCAGGACCAGAGATAATATTTGAAACGACGGACAAGGCTGTTCAGATTCGTGACCGTCTCAAAGCTACCAGGGATAGGCAAAAAAGAGTTACGTTGATCCAAAGCGTAAAGATTTTCACTTCAAAGTAGGTTACAAAGTCCTACTTAAGGTGTCACCATGGAAGGGAGTGATGCGATTTGGTAAGAAAGGCAAGCTAAGCCCGAGATACATAGGACCTTTAGAGGTTATCGAACGTGTCGGGTCAGTTGCCTATAAGTTAAACTTACCTGAAAAGCTCAGTGGAATTCACAATGTGTTCCACATCTGCAATCTGAAGAAGTGCTTCGCTGATGAATCACTGGTAATACCGCATACAGATGTGCATATAGGTGAGAGCTTAAAATTTATGGAAAAACCTTTTCTCGATTAAAGATCGACAGGTAAAGAAGCTTCGAAGGAAGCATGTACCTATTGTAAAGGTCAAATGGGATGCCCGTAGAGGTCCCGAATATACGTGGGAGGATGAATCCACCATGAAAGAAAAATACCCTTATTTATTTCAGTAAATCTCGGGTCGAGATTTATTTTAAGGGGGTGAGGATGTAACACCTCGAAAATTCGTGTTCAATGAAATAACGACACGTGTCATGTAAGACAAAACGCGTTGTAAACCCGGATTTAATAAAGATGTTTTGGCAGGATTTAAAAGTGTCGTCATGTTAAATTTCACCTCTGAACGACCTCATTTATAAATCCCAATTCCCAATTATATTTTTCAAACATCTAATATATCCTAAATCCAGAAATTCATTGACGATAAACGAATTCAAAGTGCATGATAGGTTCCTATGAAAATTTCTATGGTTAACCTTCTTGTTCGGCACTTTCGAAAAAGATCCAAGCAAACATAACATAATGGTAGGGTATGTAATTGTTAAAAACCCATAATAGAGGTCCCAAACTGACAAAACAAGGTCCCAAAGTCGAATTATGAGGTTGCCCTTTCGAATGCATGAAGGAACAAGATTTTTTGGCTACTGATGATTTGTTGCGCACCGCAACAAATAATTGTTACGGTGCGCAACAAATGCCCAGCTCCAACAGAATTGCCTGTTTGCTGTTAAACGCGAAATTTGACCTTTTATCCGATTTTCCTCATATCCCTTGGCCCCTAAACAACCCCTAAACATCTAGGGACACTTGTTAAGATGTTGTGGTCACTTGTAGACTTGTGTGTCAAGAATTTGTGGTGATCTAAACACTATATAAGGCCACTAAGTTGCAACACATTCTTCACACTTCACTTGTGCATTTCTGGAGCTTTTGGGAGCTTAAGAGCAGACACAAGATCTTCCTAATCAAGCTTAGGACTTCAGTAAGTTTTCTAATCCTTCCTTAGTTTAAGTTTTAGCTTAGTTTAGCTTAAAAGTCAACCGTCGTAATTAAAGGTTGACTTAGCGATTAATCACTAATGGTCCAGTGATTAGTCGAATCAAAGGTAGTTATAAGTTGGTAATTATGTGGGCTTTAAACCCTTAAAAGGGCATCCACTGATTCCCATCCTAACTAGGTCTTTTGTCGAGTCAAAGATGATTAGAAAAAGTCAACAGAAATGTAATCTTTCGTTTAACGCATAATTAACGATGTAAAAGGTGTGTAACCTATTTTATCATTCATATAACTTGATAATAAGCATAAGAACTTGTCTAAGCTTGTTTGATTCGACAACTTTCTGTTTTGAACCGATTCGGAACCAAAAGTCGCAAAGCTTTGACTTTTGCTTTGACTTCAGTTCTGACCCGTTTTAGTATGATTTGGAAATGCCTTAGAGATTCCTTTGGACCAGGCTACATGTTAGCATAACCCTCTGTTGTTGGTTCATTGGTTGACCCATTCGTTTACGCGTTTCCGTTAATTGCTCATATGTTGACCATTATGCCCTTATTACCTTAAAACGTGATTTTTGGAAAAGTAAAAGAGTAGAAACTTTAATTACTGATATATAAACTTGTATGCAAAGTTTGACATCAATTTGAAGTATAGATTGAGAGTTATGCTCATTATCGCAAATTTAAAGCTTTATGTTAATAAAATGGCGTAATTAGCGTATAGCCTAGTTAAGCCTACTTTTTGATATCAAAATCTTTACCCACTGATGTGATATATTATTTTGGGAATTTTAAAGATTTTTAATTAATTTTAGGCTGAGCATAACTCATAGTCGTAGGCTTAATCCGGTAAATGTCCGTTTTGCCCTTACGGGCCATAAAATGAGTTTTGCATATCTAAACGACTCCAAACCTTTTGCTACTGATTAGTTATGATAAATATATTATTTTAGACCTTCTGGAATAATAAAAACATCAGCCTTAGGTATTGAACCCGTAAACGGCTCCTAATCGCCTTATTTAGCGTTTTTAGCGCATAGTATGTACTAAGGTAGCGTTCGTTTCATGGGATGGAATTGGGAAGCTTTTCTTTGTAAAATTGATCTTGGTTGGGGGAGGGAGGAATTTGAAATCCAATGAATTTCTTTAATCAATGAAATTTGTGACTATTTCAACATTCCATTCCATTCCTTCATTAGAGTGAAGGATTTCTAAGGAATGTTGAAATAGTCACAAATTTCATTAGTGAAGGATTTCAAATTCCTCCCTCCCCCAACCAAGATCAATTTTACAAAGAAAAACTTCCTAATTCCATTCCATTCTATTCCATGAAACGAACGCTACCTAAGACTATTTTTAAACATACAAGGGTGATACCTACTGATGTTTTAGTTAAATTATAATATTTTAACAGTAAGCAAAAGTTGTTTAACTCAGACTTCAGTTTTGAGCTTTACGGCTTATGTGAAATTACCAAAATGCCCCTACGGTGCATAGTTTGGTTATGCTTGGTAAATTCACATATATACTTTAACCTACTGTTATAACTTATCAAAATAAGTATTTTTGCTGATAATATCAGACATGTAACTCAGGTAAATACTTAAACTCTTTTATAACCTTTTAAATGACCAAACTACCTCTACGGGGCCTAGTTTGTGTTTATATACGTTTCGGGCATAATGAAAGACATCTTACTGATGTCACAACATATTTGAGGCATAATTAACTTAGGAAACCTGTATATGGCTCTCATGAATACCCGTCACGCTTATTACGCGTACGGTTCGGTTTATGTAACAAGTTTACATAAATTAGCCGAAACGGGTCAAACCTTAACGGTTTTATCTCAAAATCCAGAATGTGTATGAAATACCCATATAAGACAAGTCTCTGAACATGTCGGGTTTAAATCACATTCTATTCCGGTCTTCGCTTAATTGTGCGTACAAACCGTATCTTCCCGTAATACTAACCGGTCTAAGCTTAGGCTTAACTAAAGACCCGTTCGCATTCTAATTAGTTATTTATACCATCATTCCAGACTAGAGCCTTCCGGTAAATGGTACCTACGCTTACTTAAGTGAATACGGCTGAGTTATTAGATTCTTGCTATTTAAGACAGGAGCTAGCTCAGGTAAATACTCTTAACTTATTTTCCCTATACGGGCTTGGGATACGGCACTATAAAAGTACCGCTTGGTCGGGTGTGTAGTTATTTAAATCGGATTGTGATTGATGAACTTACAACCTGTTTAATATGTATTATTTGGTGTATGGCCTTGGGGGTTAATGACCATGTCCCGGATATCCTTGGCATCATTCGAAGTAATGGCCACGACTTAAGCACGGGGTGTAGGCATACACCTGACAGCTGCATTATGTAAAAACTGGTAATCCACTCCGAGGTATCATCCTTGTGGGCATTATACCGGAACTGGTAATCCACTTAGAGGATGATAGCCTGTGGGCATTATACCTGTGGCGTGTCAGTTAATCTAGTCCGGCCCTACAAACCGGCCCTAACGGACGACAAATAAGTAAAACTGTATACAAGATTATATACAAATAATTTTCCCGAGTATAAAAGGTTAATTTTGCCTCTGTGCATTTTAATCAAATTATAAAAGATATTTTGTGCCACGTGCATTCAAACCAATTTTCTTAAACTCCTTTCAAAAGAGTCGGTTGAGTGTATTTACCAGTGAAAACTGACGTATTTTCCAAAAAGGTTAAGTGACAGGTACTGAACGAAATTGGCTGGAAGCTCAGGACGCTAATAAGGAATCTTGCAAGTTCTAGGCGTCTAAAGTCTGTTGAACAAATGATATGTTTAAAGATCCGCCTGTGGATCCTTTACTTTCCGTTGTAATACTGGATATTACTTTATATTCGGAATGTAATAATTATCTTTTGCTTCCGCTGTGCATTTATATAATTGTGTTGTTTGACTATTATGGTGCCAACCACGTCACGATACTCCCCACCGGGCCCACCGGTGACACGTGGAAATCGGGGTGTGACAGGTTGGTATCAGAGCCAACACCGAGTGAATTAAACGCTAGCCATTTGCGTTTAATCTCAGTTACACAATTGCACATTCTTGAGTCTAGACAAGAACATAAGACAAATCCAAATTCGTTTCATTGTCTTTTAATTACTTCCTTGTTATTTTTCTGATTAGCCTTTGCATGGGCAAGTCATTTTATCAGAAGTCCCGTTTGGGGCAACCATATACTTGTTTAAATTTTAAAGGAACGATTATGTTAAAAATATCATTCCTATATTATAAGATCTACCATTATAATAAGATGGCAAAATCTAAAAAGGACGAGACCTAGCCATACGTCACATTAAGACAGGGCCAAGATGGTAGTTCCACAATTAGATTCAGATCCTTGTTAACAGCTCAATTTAGAAATTTTTCTGCGTTAATTGTTAAAAAGAATCTAAAGAGTAAAACCTAGCCTAAATGTCATTATAAACATGGCCAAGATGGTAGAACCTATTTAAGAGATTCAAATCTTTGTTAAACATATGAAAGCATATTAACATGCTTGACAAAGTGTGATGCGATAAAATCACATAAGTCATTTTTATGGGGTTATTCTAAAATCCCTTATTTGTATAATCATCCCTTATGGGTGAAGTGCCCACGGGCTATAATTAACGTCCTCTGGGACAAAAGACAGTGGTAGCCTACAACTCCCTGTCAAGGAAAGGTAATGAACGTTAGTTCAAACCTCAAATGCTTCGATTCTCTGAAATCCTAGCATATAATTTATAAATGTCCTTGTGACTAGGCCTATTGTGCCAGAATACCTTCATGCCTCGATTCTCTGAAATCCTGGCTAAATGATTTAAAATGTCCATGTGACTAAGCCTTATGTGCTAATAATATATATTGTTAATGTTTATAATTAGGATAAAATTTCTATAGAAATCCTAAATAAATTTGATTAATAAATTAACCAAATATGGTCTCTATTTACCATGGTTAATGAATTACCCTATGGGACAATTCCATAATAAACTCCCAAATAAAATATTGTCCTTGTTTTCTGCAACAGTTCAATTCAAATGGCTGACTCAAATGAAATAAATAGTCATCCAGTGGAGCAAAATGAGAACGCCCAGATTACATTAACGGGTGCTGAATTAAAAGCGATCATAGACGGCGCTGTTACACAGGCTTTGGAAAGGCAGTATGAAGAGTACAGTGGGACTCGTAGTAGGACCCAATCTACACAGCCTTCAAAGCCACCGCCCAAGAAGGACGACCCGAAAGATAATGACCGACGCTCCTCGAACCACAGTGCTCCATCTCAGCAGGTTATACGTAATCAAGGGCCCCGTGACAAGGGTTGCACGTATAAATATTTTGTTTCTTGCAAGCCCCGGGATTTCACTGGGGAGGAGGGAGCCATTGACTGTATGACATGGCTGGATGAGATGGATACGGTTGTAGACATCAGCGGATGTGCTGAGAGAGACGTGGTCAAGTTTGTATCGCAGTCTTTTAAGGGTGAAGCGTTATCATGGTGGAGATCTCTGATTGAGGCCACCGGAAAAATCCCATTGTACAATATGTCGTGGGATCAATTTGTTGCCCTTATCAGGGAAAATTACTGCCCTCAGCATGAGGTGGAGAAGATAGAATCTGATTTCTATCCTTGGTGATGACAAACCTCGACTGTCAAGCTTACCTAACGAGCTTCAACACTATGTCTCGGTTGGTTCCATACCTGGTAACCCCGGAACCAAAACTGATAGCTCGTTTTATCGGTGGTTTAGCCCCCGAGATCAAGGCAAGCGTAAAAGCTTCTCGGCCAGCGACTTTCAGATCAGTAGCTGACATTTCCTTATCCCTTACTTTAGATGCGGTCAGATTGAGATCGCTAAAGAAATCTGAAGAAAGTAAGAGGAATCGTGAGGATGATAACTCACGAGGGTCAGAGAAGAAGCACAAGGGAAACACTGATTCTAAGAAGTCTGGGTTTGGAAGGAACAATCAACGAACAAAGGAGAAGCCAAAGTGCACGACTTGTCAAAGACGCCACTTTGGAAAGTGCAGATCTGAATCCAATTCTAAGTCTGAATCACCTGCATGTGGGTTATGCAAGTCTAAGGAGCACAAGACTGTTGATTGCAGGAAGATTAAAGATGCCACCTGCTACAATTGCAATGAGAAGGGGCACATAAAGACCAACTGCCCTAAGTACGCAAAGAAGACTGAAGAGGCCAAGAAAGCAAACGCGTGAGTCTTCCATACGAACGCCAAGGAGATGATGCAGAATGATAGCTATATAGCAGATACCTTTCCATATCAAACAGTTTATGCATGAATTTTATTTGGTATTGGCACATATGATTCTATAATGAATGATAAATGTTGAGAACTATTGTCTCTGCCTGACTAAGATTTCCGGTCACTTAATGCGAGGTAGAAATTGACCGATGATACTTTAGAAAATGCTCCAACAAATCCTATGTTGATATTTAATATCTATTAGAAATCACTCTTTTCTGATACCCTTATGGCAAACTTTCAAACTATCCAAATTCATCAGTATATTAAAGACAGATGTGACATTTTGATCCCCTGTCAAAGAGGTGGTGGACTAGGTCCAACCCTCAAATGCCATTGATGGTCTTTTGTGACCTAGGCTAAGTGATATTAATATATTTTTAAAATAACATTCATTAAGAATGATAATGCCTTTTTGGCCAGTATAGTTTGATGAAACCATGGTTAGTATATGTTAAGGCCATCAGGGTAATGAATAGCAGATGTTAGATTACAACTAAGTAAAGGATTCACCTGGCAATAGGAACAAAATCTCGAGTATGATAAACTCGGATAAGACAACCGTCAATCGCACCATTGATAATGCGACGAATGTAAAAAAAAAAACTACAAACGTAAACCTCAATACTAATGGAGTTAATCTCCAGGCTGTGGTTGACACAGCAGTTGGAGGGATCATGGGAAAAGGTCATGAGGCAATCCAAAGAGCCGAATGCTTCTCGCTCTAAATCTCATTCAAAAACCATGTTTAATTGCTCATGAGGAGAGCTATATTCACACTTCAAATATGAAGGATGAACCAAAGAAGGAGGATAACTCCCAGAAATCTGGGAAAGAGAGCAAGTACAGGCCTAATAAAAGCAACGTAAGTTCAGTAAGAAGCCTGTATACCTCAGAGACTGCTTCAGCATTATTATATCCATTAGGAATCAGTTTTTCGATATCCTAGTTCCGTTAAATATAAGGACTCAATATAGTAAAAAAAAATGGTGGAATTGGCCGTCCCCGGAATCGAACCTGGGTCTAGGCCGCACCCTTTCGCGCGCCTAGCCAACCGAGCTAGGTGCCTAGTTTGTGAAAATTTCCATTCTGATTAAATATAAGCACATATAGTTGATATCTCTTTAATCTCTATTGATTTCAAATACCAAATGGTATGACAAAAGCGCTATATGAGGATTGGTGTATCTTAATAAGTTCCATAGATTGCTTCCATGCCTGATCAGTATGGAGGTTTAATGCATGGGACCACAAAGATATCCCAATGATCATATGGTACTAAAGTCAACTAATGGTATTCAAAGAAGATATCCAGAATGGAATTGTCCAAATAAATATTCCCTGGTAAAGAAATATGTGAACTCGTAACATAAATGTGTCACTTATTAGACACGAGCGTTGATGAGTGAAATGGAACCTGAGATATGGGAATCTCAATGATCTCCTTGTACCTTGATTAGCTTCTCCTAAGACTAACCTGTTTACCTCCCAAGAGGCAGTAGCGTTAAGATTTATATCCCATTAAGGCCGTATTATTATGAAATCTCCAAGACGGCTAGTACCATCATTGGGAGAACCGAAAACCTGATTAAGTAAATTTTAAGATAGGAGATTCATATAGCCTAACTCGATATTCTGAGAGTTTGATGTTGTTAGATAAGAAAGACGGTTCATTTTGCTTATGCACTCATTACCGCAACCCTATTTTAACAACAATTAAGAATTTCCCTCAGCTACCCAGGATCGTCGAATTGTTCGACTAACGACAAGGATTTGCTATTCCTTAAAATTAGTTAAGCAATGGTTGGATAACCCTCTCACCTTAAACTAAGCTTTTCTATAATAATTGATATGTAAGTATTAAGGCTGCTCATTGGGAGGCCTTGTATAGATGGAATGTTAAACACCTATTGTTAGATAGGGAATTGGTAAGTCCAATTAGCAGGACCAGAGATAATATTTGAAACGACGGACAAGGCTGTTCAGATTCGTGACCGTCTCAAAGCTACCAGGGATAGGCAAAAAAGAGTTACGCTGATCCAAAGCGTAAAGATTTTCACTTCGAAGTAGGTTACAAAGTCCTACTTAAGGTGTCACCCTGGAAGAGAGTGATGCGATTTGGTAAGAAAGGCAAGCTAAGCCCGAGATACATAGGACCTTTAGAGGTTATCGAACGTGTCGGGTCAGTTGCCTATAAGTTAAACTTACCTGAAAAGCTCAGTGGAATTCACAATGTGTTCCACATCTGCAATCTGAAGAAGTGCTTCGCTGATGAATCACTGGTAATACCGCATACAGATGTGCATATAGGTGAGAGCTTAAAATTTATGGAAAAACCTTTTCTCGATTAAAGATCGACAGGTAAAGAAGCTTCGAAGGAAGCATGTACCTGTTGTAAAGGTCAAATGGGATGCCCGTAGAGGTCCCGAATATACGTGGGAGGATGAATCCACCATGAAAGAAAAATACCCTTATTTATTTCAGTAAATCTCGGGTCGAGATTTATTTTAAGGGGGTGAGGATGTAACACCTAGAAAATTCGTGTTCAATGAAATAACGACACGTGTCATGTAAGACAAAACGCGTTGTAAACCCGGATTTAATAAAGATGTTTTGGCAGGATTTAAAAGTGTCGTCATGTTAAATTTCACCTCTGAACGACCTCATTTATAAATCCCAATACCCAATTATATTTTTCAAACATCTAATATATCCTAAATCCAGAAATTCATTGACGATAAACGAATTCAAAGTGCATGATAGGTTCCTATGAAAATTTCTATGGTTAACCTTCTTGTTCGGCACTTTCGAAAAGGATCCAAGCAAACATAACATAATGGTAGGGTATGTAATTGTTAAAAACCCATAATAGAGGTCCCAAACTGACAAAACAAGGCCCCAAAGTCGAATTATGAGGTTGCCCTTTCGAATGCATGAAGGAACAAGATTTTTTGGCTACTGATGATTTGTTGCGCACCGCAACAAATAATTGTTACGGTGCGCAACAAATGCCCAGCTCCAACAGAATTGCCTGTTTGCTGTTAAACGCGAAATTTGACCTTTTATCCGATTTTCCTCATATCCCTTGGCCCCTAAACAACCCCTAAACATCTAGGGACACTTGTTAAGATGTTGTGGTCACTTGTAGACTTGTGTGTCAAGAATTTGTGGTGATCTAAACACTATATAAGGCCACTAAGTTGCAACACATTCTTCACACTTCACTTGTGCATTTCTGGAGCTTTTGGGAGCTTAAGAGCAGACACAAGATCTTCCTAATCAAGCTTAGGACTTCAGTAAGTTTTCTAATCCTTCCTTAGTTTAAGTTTTAGCTTAGTTTAGCTTAAAAGTCAACCGTCGTAATTAAAGGTTGACTTAGCGATTAATCACTAATGGTCCAGTGATTAGTCGAATCAAAGGTAGTTATAAGTTGGTAATTATGTGGGCTTTAAACCCTTAAAAGGGCATCCACTGATTCCCATCCTAACTAGGTCTTTTGTCGAGTCAAAGATGATTAGAAAAAGTCAACAGAAATGTAATCTTTCGTTTAACGCATAATTAACGATGTAAAAGGTGTGTAACCTATTTTATCATTCATATAACTTGATAATAAGCATAAGAACTTGTCTAAGCTTGTTTGATTCGACAACTTTCTGTTTTGAACCGATTCGGAACCAAAAGTCGCAAAGCTTTGACTTCAGTTCTGACCCGTTTTAGTATGATTTGGAAATGCCTTAGAGCTTCCTTTGGACCAGGCTACATGTTAGCATAACCCTCTGTGGTTGGTTCATTGATTGACCCATTCGTTTACGCGTTTCCGTTAATTGCTCATATGTTGACCATTATGCCCTTATTACCTTAAAACGTGATTTTTGGAAAAGTAAAAGAGTAAAAACTTTAATTACTGATATATAAACTTTTATGCAAAGATTGACATCAATTTGAAGTATAGATTGAGAGTTATGCTCATTATCGCAAATTTAAAGCTTTATGTTAATAAAATGGCGTAATTAGCGTATAGCCTAGTTAAGCCTACTTTTTGATATCAAAATCTTTACCCACTGATGTGATATATTATTTTGGGAATTTTAAATATTTTTAATTAATTTTAGGCTGAGCATAACTCATAGTCGTAGGCTTAATCCGGTAAATGTCCGTTTTGCCCTTACGGGCCATAAAATGAGTTTTACATATCTAAACGACTCCAAACCTTTTGCTACTGATTAGTTATGATAAATAAATTATTTTAGACCTTCTGGAATAATAAAAATATCAGCCTTAGGTATTGAACCCGTAAACGGCTCCTAATCGCCTTATTTGGCGTTTTTAGCGCATAGTATGTACTAAGACTATTTTTAAACATACAAGGGTGATACCTACTGATGTTTTAGTTAAATTATAATATTTTAACAGTAAGAAAAAGTTGTTTAACTCAGACTTCAGTTTTGAGCTTTACGGCTTATGTGAAATTACCAAAATGCCCCTACGGTGCATAGTTTGGTTATGCTTGGTAAATTCACATATATACTTTAACCTACTGTTATAACTTATCAAAATAAGTATTTTTGCTGATAATATCAGACATGTAACTCAGGTAAATACTTAAACTCTTTTATAACCTTTTAAATGACCAAACTACCTCTACGGGGCCTAGTTTGTGTTTATATACGTTTCGGGCATAATGAAAGACATCTTACTGATGTCACAACATATTTGAGGCATAATTAACTTAGGAAACCTGTATATGGCTCTCATGAATACCCGTCACGCTTATTACGCGTACGATTCGGTTTATGTAACAAGTTTACATAAATTAGCCGAAACGGGTCAAACCTTAACGGTTTTATCTCAAAATCCAGAATGTGTATGAAATACCCATATAAGACAAGTCTCTGAACATGTCGGGTTTAAATCACATTCTATTCCGGTCTTCGCTTAATTGTGCGTACAAACTGTATCTTCCCGTAATACTAACCGGTCTAAGCTTAGGCTTAACTAAAGACCCGTTAGCATTCTAATTAGTTATTTATACCATCATTCCAGACTAGAGCCTTCCGGTAAATGGTACCTACGCTTACTTAAGTGAATACGGCTGAGTTATTAGATTCTTGCTATTTAAGACAGGAGCTAGCTCAGGTAAATACTCTTAACTTATTTTCCCTATACGGGCTTGGGATACGGCACTATAAAAGTACCGCTTGGTCGGGTGTGTAGTTATTTAAATCGGATTGTGATTGATGAACTTACAACCCGTTTAATATGTATTATTTGGTGTATGGCCTTGGGGGTTAATGACCATGTCCCGGATATCCTTGGCATCATTCGAAGTAATGGCCACGACTTAAGCACGAGGTGTAGGCATACACCTGACAGCTGCATTATGTAAAAACTGGTAATCCACTCTGAGGTATCATCCTTGTGGGCATTATACCGGAACTGGTAATCCACTTAGAGGATGATAGCCTGTGGGCATTATACCTGTGGCGTGTCAGTTAATCTAGTCCGGCCCTACAAACCGGCCCTAACGGACGACAAATAAGTAAAACTGTATACAAGATTATATACAAATAATTTTCCCGAGTATAAAAGGTTAATTTTGCCTCTGTGCATTTTAATCAAATTATAAAAGATATTTTGTGCCACGTGCATTCAAACCAATTTTCTTAAACTCTTTTCAAATGAGTCAGTTGAGTGTATTTACCAGTGAAAACTGACGTATTTTCCAAAAAGATTAAGTGATTGGTACTGAACGAAATTGGCTGGAAGCTCAGGACGCTAATAAGGAATCTTGCAAGTTCTAGGCGTCTAAAGTCTGTTGAACAAATGATATGTTTAAAGATCCGCCTGTGGATCCTTTACTTTCCGTTGTAATACTGGATATTACTTTATATTCGGAATGTAATAATTATCTTTTGCTTCCGCTGTGCATTTATATAATTGTGTTGTTTGACTATTATGTTGCCAACCACGTCACGATACTCCCCACCGGGCCCACCGGAGACACGTGGAAATCGGGGTGTGACATGAATGAACTGGACCCCGATATTTTTACACAATAATATTTGGTTCGTGTAAGACGTTCTGTAAAAATTTGGGAATTTTTGGTCCACCTCTTCTTCTACAGATGTCTACAGATGTGTTTTGCAGACTGTCGACATTATATCTCTTAAGAAATAAACCGCACCTTAATATCTCACATAACCCATTTTCATTGAACGAGCTACGTTTTTTAATATTTAGATATGCCTAATCTATTATATATAATAAATGTGTTAATTTTTGCTGATGTGTCAAGCTAGGAGGCCTCTAAATTTTGCTTTTTGGCGGGAAAATGTGAGAGCTATAATTTTTACACGGGATCCGAATGGCAACAACCATACCCGGTATTTTGACCCGGGGTATATAAAGTATCTAACAAACCTAAATCACTCATTCGCCTCATTTCACGCGCTTACAGAACCCTAAATCCCTCACTCTTTTCCTTCATGCCTGATTTCCCTTTGTTCTTCACCTTCAAGTCTATGAAGTTCAATCGATTCTGATTGGATTTAATATGTTTCATACCTGTTTATTGTAGGTACTGTTTATCTAAATTCTCTCCATTGATTCTTTGTTTTTTTTTTCATATGATTTGTTATAGAACACTTGATTTCAGATTTATATCCTTTGTAAAACCCTAGGTTTCACATTCTATGAAGAAATCATACATCGTGAGTCAACGATCCTGAGATAGCATCATCAGGTATCAAATTAATTTGTTCGTAACTATTAATATTGTTGTTAATTTTGTTCTTTCTAAAACGTAGCTCTCAATCACACAAACCCTAATCCTAATCATCATCTACTCTCGGACATCATCAGGTTAGCTGTATCAATGTAACATATCTCTTCTTCATCCGTTGAATCTTTTTAATGTTGTTTAGATATGGTTAATTTGGGATTAGGGTTCTTACAAGTCCATCTCTGACTCAAAGTCGTGAAGACCATCTCTGATATTATATTGTTAGTATCCGGTTAATTTGGGATTAGGGATTTTACAAGTTATTGTTTAAATTGAAACTAATCTGGTGCAAGTCAGAAGTAATAAGGTTTGATTTTTGTAATTTCATTTGTTCGATCACTTTAAAATTTTTATGGTCTTCATTATTTTTTAAAAGTCGTTTTTTTTTGTTTTTTCTTATTTCCAGCAAGAGGGATTTTGTTTTGGTTTTGTGGAATTCATGTCATTGGATTCCATGCATAGTGCTATAAAGGTATGGCCTTGGTACCCTGCTATTTTTCTATCACTCTTTCAACTTGACTACAATTGGTTATTTTTGTACGTCAAACAACTAAGGTGGTCGGTTTGTCATTCAAAGGCATGAATTAGGGTTGCGTTGTTTATCAAACCAAGATTGAACAAGTTGTGAAGCTTTATGTTGTTTAATGGGTTGAATTGTAGCCTGATGTGGCTTCATGTACTAATGACATTGGGTGTTTAAGCCCATGAGAGTGATTGTTCTTTACGGTTCATCAATTTGTTTTTCTTTTTTTAGGATTTCGTTGATTGTTGAAATCGATAAAGATTCACTCTGTTCTTGGTTCGATCTAAACAGGTATGCTATACGGTTCCTTTGTTAGTGTTATTTCTTTCAATCGGCGTCTCAATCTCCTTTTAGGGTTGTATTTATTTCTTTTACTTTGGTTTTAGGGTTTCATTGATTGACGTGAGGATCTTGATTTGCATATTTGTTATTATTTGTTTTACCTATTATTTTTCTCGATGATGTAGGTGGAAGAAAATGATGAAATCAATGGTCGTTTCAAGATGGGATTGTTTTCAAGATTTAAGGTGATTCTATGGTATGCTTGCTTTTATTTATTGTTTCTGCATAAAAAGATTACACCTTTATTTGGGAATTTGATCTTTATTCTTGATATTTTCTTGAAAACCTTTGTTTGTTTAAAATCTGGATTGAGGAGAAGAAAAAAAAGAGAGTGAGGGTGAGGAGGGGGTGGAGACGAGGCACTGGCAATGAAAAAATGGTATTAATTTGTTTTTTACAAAATATATATCCATAGAAACAATTTATTGTTCTTGAATGAAATTGTCATGGTGGATCAACAAATATCTTTACTAACTTCTTTCAGTGCAGATTCCATAAAACTTGCATCAATGATCTTGTATCAAAAATCTTGAAGAGCTGCTGGTGCATATAGCCACAGTCAGGTAATTAACTCCGTTGTAGCTCTGCAATTTGAACAAGTAGACACACATGCGTATCAGTTGAAACATGCCAGAAAAAGACATGGCTATTTAAGTAAGTTCACGGACACGTTATGTTTTGGTTTGGTTTTGGCATCAGAGTATTAAAGTATTGCGCGACACCATTACTGCTGGTATTGAAGCTCAGGATGGTTTTCCTGCTGATCCAAATGATATCTTCTTGACAGAAGGTGCAAGTCCAGGGGTAAAATAATACACTGTTTGATCTAGAAAGTCATTTGAAACTGCACAGGCATGTAAAAGTGACCATCTTTAGTATATTCCCTTTCCAGGTCCATATGATGATGCAGTTATTAATAAGATCAGAGAATGCTGGTCAATGATACACATTTGACGAGGTAAGACCTTCACTTAGTTTCTTTTTTTTTGGTAGTTACATTTTGCTGGTGTTCAAACTTTCCTCTGTCAGTTGACTACCTCTCCAGAACCCAACTTCAGAATCACTAGGTTCGATATCTTCTTTAGACGTAGATAAATAAACAGGATTCCAGTTAGCAAACAACGATTGAGGCAGATAATCGTCGCCACGGGGAAGACCCGAATCATAACAAACGCTTTTCAGCCGTTGAAGTTTCCTCCAAACGACGCGGCTTCAGATGAATCAGTTAGGGCACATTTTCATCATCATTTTTTGTAAGTTTTACTAAAAGTTTATATTAATTAATCTGAAATTGTCTTGACGAGTCGAGTTAAAACTGTAAACACGTTTGGCTAACAATAAGTCATGTCAGTTTCTGTATGCACTTGCTTGTTGTGTAGGTTGTATATGTATATTTGGGTGAGATTTGATCTTTTGAAATTAAATGTTCCGATGTATATTGAATATTGAGACACAACATGTAAGAATGGGATTGTAATCTAATATGCTATGGGAATTTGTAGGAAGCATTCTTCAGTTGACATATAGGGTATTAGGGTTCTCAGAATCGTGTGGTTTATAACATATGACGGTTTCCTAGATGTGTGGCCTAACCTGTTTATTGTAGAAACAATATACATGTTGAGGTGTGTTTGAAGTTTGAACCAGTCATCTAAGAGTTAAATTTAGTGGTAGCCCATATATGTGGAATCTTGTATTTGTATTGGTATTGTGGAAGGTGTTTTGTGAGTTTGTACGCATATGTAAACCCTTATATGAAAACAAGTTTTTTTTGGAAGTCATAAGCTTATACCTATTTGAAATGCTTAATAGATCTGCTACCAAATATATAAAGCCAACATCGTGAACTTTACTATTTGCCTGCTATGGAAGTCTTCCACAATTCATCCTCTATATTTGGTTAGACATCAATAATATTAACTTTTAATTGCTTTTATTACCAAAATGAGCCAGTTGGGTAATGGGTCGAATTGAGTTGGGGTCAAAACAGGTAGTTCTTAGTATTAGTCAGAGCAGATGGTTGGGTTAATTATGCTTTATTTTTTTCGAAAACTAAGACATTTTGAACAACACAAACCATCTGGTCAGTTTGGGTTAAACCGTCTACATTTGTTTTTCTTGGTAATGTGTTGATTATGATTACATAAAAAGTACTATTAAAATAATGGTTTTAAATATGAAGAAAACAATTGAGGAGATTGTATGCTTTCAAAATAAAGTTTGGGTGTCTTTCAACCCGTTCGAACCATCGCGAATTTGAAATGTCTTTATATTTTCGATACTATAGTGGTGCATTTTGGTTTTTGTTTAGTGTTATCAATTGGCATCAGCAAACTAGCTAGGAACTACAATCAGGTAATATAATTAAATCTCTTTTTATGTTCTTTATATCTCATATATGTAACTAGATTAATACCATATAATATGATAAATAATGCATATAGTATACTATTAATCTACAATACATGTGAGATTTAGACTTGACCCAATAAGACAAAAGATGTTAATTCAGGCTTCATCTTAAGTCTCATTATTCTTATTCGAAGGTTATATTCATTATCTTTTTTTAATCTTGATAGTTTCTTTATATATGGCTGTGTCAAGCTTCATGTATTTCCGAAAGGTTGCCTACACTATTTGCAAGGTCGCTCACAAGGAAAAATGTAGTGGTGAGTTTTTAAATTCTATTATTTGCGCTTTCTTATTGATGTCACATTTCTTGAATTTTGATACAACCTGCTCATGAGAACATAGGAGTCGTAGATGCACAGCCAATAGTATATCAAACTCTTCCTTCTCAGGAAGCATGTGTATATGAGTATTACTGTTTGACTAATGGGCATAAACAAGTTATTTTGGTGTAGGTCTATCATTCGGAGAAAATGTAACAAAATGGTTTTTGAAGGGTGATAATCTAGGTATTTTTTTATTCGTCCTTTAATAATTTCGATAATAATCTTATGAGCAGATTGTTTCAATAACTTTTTATATTTCATTATCACATGTAATACATCAAATTTTGGTTATAAGGGAATATTTAGAGATTTTTTATTATTTTAAATTTATACGCATTATAATTGTTATTTCGCTTTGCTCCTATATTGTTCAGTGATGGTGTTTTGCTCATAATATTTACTAGAGTACATTTAAAGGACAAGGTAGTCACAAGTGATGTAATTGATAATCATGAGTTTTTCCTTTTAATTTTCCTCATTATTTAGTGGTCCAATTAATCAGTATACACGTTATTTAAGTAATTGAACTTAGGTTAAAAAAGTTGTTAAGCATGACTTTCAGAGTCATTTAGCGGGCTGTTTCAAGTGGAATACGTAGTACTGGTCTAAGATTGTCTTATTTTTATAGACGCTTGTGTGCAATATGCTAATCATTATCAAAATAAAATTATTTTTTTTTAAATTATTTAAAAACACAAATCATAAACAATCAATAATGTTTATAACTTTTATTATACGTTTACAACCCGTGATTAAGTTTGTGAAAAGTCTAAGTCTTCTATAGGCAAGACATTTAATATCTAATACTTTTTTGTATGATCATATTAATCATAAATAGTTTTTGACCCAGTAGTTAATTGGACTCCATGGGACCATATTTTGGGAGTGTGTTGTTGCTTATTGGAAGGCCCTTAGGGTTAATTTTTGGGTCAAAGGCCCATGTTTTTATGCCCATACTATAGTTTTAGCTAAGGATACCATATGGATTTATAATTTTAGTAGGCGTTGTATGGTTCCGTTGTGTTTTCTAAATTTGGTCCCCAAAGCATGTTTTGGGTGACCAAGTGATAGGTTCTCGGGGTATGTCCCGTTAAACATGTAATAACCTTCTTTTTATTGTAGTCATTTATTCACTACTTATATTATTGATAAGATATAGATAGTTCAACATTTTGAAAAAGTGGAATATTTGCAATAATTTTGAATAAATATTTCAATGGATTAATTAATTATATTAAATAGTAATCACCATTTCAATCGATGGATATGGTCTAAATTGAATTTATGTTTCAAGCCCATTTTCATTTTACTTTTATAAATTAGGTTATCAACCTATATGTTATACTCAGTAATCCATTATATGTTTCATTCCTTCATACAATCATTTATATTCCTTTTGAAACGCTACTCTTTGAGATTTTGACCAATCTAAATGCTATATCAATTCATCGTTTCAAATGTGTATCCAGAGAATGACGAGACGGGCTATCATCCTTTCATCTTGGTCTGAATCATTCTACATACGTAGAACATTATCTGGTAATATGTTGAAAATTATATGGTAATTGTTACCATTGATAAATCACATTGTTTGCATATATTATTATATACGATTAACATTGAATCATATTATATATATCCCCACAAATTTTATAAAACGGACCATTGTAATAAAATTAATAAAATATTAATATCCTTAAAAATAGAACGACCCGTGGGTACCACGGGTTATAACCTAGTTTATACTAAATATTAAAGTTAAATTTGTAACTGATAATTATATAAAATAAAAGTTAAATTTGTAACGAAATAGTTTAATACGTTTCGAGTATTTGAGTAATTAGTTGTTATCATTTCCACAAACATAAAAAACCATAATCACGTCCCATTTCATACTTGAAATATACACATCATATTTACTTAAATATAGTAAAAAAACAAACAATACAAGAATACCATTATAAATAAATTTTACGGTTAAATTAGGCCAAAAGCCAAAAATCTTTTTGACGTTTGGTTGTAATAAGATATCCGCCTACTCGTTTGCTCTTCCTCCTAACCGCGACTGCCATACAAGTGGCGTTTTGGACACAATAATCCGCCACTCCGCCACCATGTCCGCTCGGTGATCTACCGGCCCATGTCAACAATAACCGCCATGTAATCGGTTGCTTTTTTTGCCCTAGGACCAACATTGTCACCTCTTGTTTTTTTGCTTCCTCCACAATGGTTGTACCCTTGTCTTTTCCTTCTACCATAGATATCTCAACTTGTAGCTTTAATGTTAAAAAAATTAAAAGCAAATATGTTAGGGACTGAAATTTTATACATGACATTGAAAATTAATTGGGTTCAAGATGTTTATTAAATGAGTCAACCCAAACACGACATGTTTAATAAATGTGAAATCTGTTTACCCGTTTAAATTTAATGGGTTTTTTTTAAGTACACACATGTTTTTTAGTGTCATATGGTTGATGGCATTGACAATAAGTAATATATGGGTCGTGTTTGCGTTCGCCTATACAACTCTTCAATTTGCTAACTCGCTAACTTGACACGGTTAACACCCTGACACTGCGTGGTAATATTTTTTTCTTTTAGATTTAAAAAAAGAAGGTTAGGGAACAATACTCACTTCTGGATGTTTCGTCTTACACATGTTCTTCATTGAACAAATGAAACCAGGGACTTTCGTAGCTTTCTCCTTATTTAACTCATTTCCTGTTACACCTAAATAAGCAAAAATCATATTAAAGTCATAGTAATCTCTAGTTATATATTGAAATTATTATACACATATGTTTGACTGCTAGATTATCTTGTTATTTCCGTGAGCTCGTTTAAGGATATTTAGGTTTCCTTCTATCGATATACTCTATTCTATCTTATTGTATCGTATCGTATAAACCTTTATGATATCGTATATATGTGTGTATGCGCGCACGCGCTTTAGTTATTATTTTCTCATATAATTGCATCTAGAATTCTAGAAACCCCCCCCCCCCCCCCCCACACACACACACATATATATATATATGGTTAGGTTTATCTGTGAACAACTCCCTTGATAATGAACTGTGTGAACTAATCCTAGCCCCCTTGATTATCAATACACAAATGTAAATCAATGGCCAGAATTTGATCAGGATTTAATGATGAAAATGTACTAGTGTATTTTACGATTTGATGATGTAAATCAATGGTCATGATTTTTTCACTTAATTCACAAATACACTAGTGTTCACAGGTAAGAAATCACACATACTAAGAAAAAATATGTTAATAAAAATTAACATTAACGAGAAAATATATATAAAAACCCAGGAATTTAATTGATTTGACATGGCATCAACTAAAAAAAACCAATTATGGTTGTATGGATAAATAAAGAGTGGCAGATAAACACAAACGGCGACAAGGCCTCACGTACTAGGCCCATGGTTCATCACATGACTGACACTATTCAAGCAGGTCCAGTTAACATTTATTTCAGTTATTAACTTATTTGTTACCTGTCTATTTAGCATCACAACAAAGTAACAAACCATGTTTTAACAACATAAACATGACAACATTGTTAGAAACAAACCTTGTTTAGAGTTAATCTTCTTGACATAGAGAAGAACTAGAATATCATGACTTTGAACCGAATGCGTTAAGGCCCATTGCAAAGCGTTTTTCGCTTCGACGCTAGAATCAACGACGATCATCACTTTCCTAGCGACAACCTTTACCGGTGGCTCAACTTTAGCAATAACGACACCTTCGGACTTAGTCTCATTCTCATTGGCAAACCCATCAGAAGCTTTGGACTTTTGATCATCGGTTTTAGTAGGATGATCAACACACTCTTTCAATTGTATAGTTGGTGAACGGACTCGAACATGTGGCCGAATTTTCGCTAGGCAAAAACTCGGCATTTTGGAGCCATTTCGGACCATTTTCGATTTGGTCTAGAGTCTCAACCTCCTTTGTAAGCTTTAACTATGATGGTAGACAAGGTAGAGAAGAAGAAGAAGAAGAAGACGAATTAAAGGGGCAAAGCAAGAAAGGTGTAAGACTATTATTAATGAAAGGCTTGTTGGGGCCTATGTGTCTTTTTCGTTTTTATATTTGGTGAAAGTAATTGCTACATATATAATAGAGTTAAATGCCATTTTAGTCCCTGTGGTTTGGGTAATTTTGTCAGTTTAGTCTAAAGGTTTGAAACGTTGTCACTTTAGTCCAAATAGTTTCAAACGTTAGCATTTTAGTCCATTGTGTTAAAAGATTTGGTTGGATTAAAACAAGAAGTAATCAACAATTTTGACTAATATATTAACCAATAAATCCATTATTGTTGATTGATATTAAACAACATACTTAAAATTATAGGAAAATAATCTAATAAATATTTTATATTGATTTTTGCTTCTTTTTGCTGTTTTAATCATGTTGGTTGTTTGCTGTGTGTATAATTATTTTCGCTGTGGGGATGCAGCTGAACGTGGGTGTCATGAAGCTTGGTAGGGGCCATAGCCCATAGGTTCTCAAGTTTTATTAAAATAGAATATTATTTTACACAAATACCCTCCAAGATATTTTAAATTGTCTAAAATGACCCTAAGTTCTTAATAAGTAAATATGACAAAAACACTCTTTTGTGGTTCTAATCTAAGTAGGTATACTTTAAGTGACAACTTTGTCCATTAGAAAGTCTCAACAAACAAACTATTTTTTTTATATAATATAATATTATAATTTGATCATACCAGATATGAAATTAATATAGAGTTTATGTTGGATTTAAGTAATACACTTTTCTCATTTTATATGTTTTTTTTATTTGGAGTGCTTTAGTCTCTAATGTTTAGTTATTTAATCTAAACAAATAAAAATAGGTATATTGTTAAATAAGATATAGAGTTAACTTTCATTTTGCTCCCCGTGATTTGATCATTTTAATGGTTTTGTCCCAATAGTTTAAAAATAACAATTTTCTTCCCTGATTTTTCTAGCTTATCGTCATTTTGCTCCCTGGCCCCCGCCTCTAACTCCATCCAAAAAATCCATTAACTAGAAGGGTATTTTGGTAATTTTATAGATAAAACAAGGATACGTAAGTCTTTTAACCTAAATAAACATATAACTTGTTTATTTACATGTATATAACTAATTTTTTCTGATCCCAATCGTTCCAACCATTCTTTCTACCGGCCACCACCATCCACAACCATCTACCACCACCTGCAACTACCACCTGCCGACCACGACTATCACCACTTTTAACTAAATGTTTTAATTGAGTTAGAGCAAGGGAGTAAACTACCGAAATACTCCTATTTTTAATTGAACGTTTTAACTGAGTTAGAACCAGGGAGTAAACTGGCGACAAACTCGAAAGATCAAGGAGGAAAATGACTATTTTTAAACTATTGGAGCAAAACCATTAAAATGACCAGACTCCAGGGGGCAAAACGAAAGTTAACTCTAAGATATATATTTTACTATTTCAGAGATTAACCAATATATTAAGGAAACTACTATGTTTAAATAAAACAAACATATTTAATAATTTATCACTTAATAATATATCGATAAACCAAGAAAAAGTTGTTGGTCAAATTCAATATAAACCTATGAATTTGGAAGGCTCGTAACGATAGAGTCTTTGAAGTCATTTCGTTTTCGGTTCCGCGGGTGGTGGATGTGATAAAAGAAGATACGTTCCTATGGCTTAAGAACAGAGCGGCTTTTGGTGACTTAGTTTGGGAGAGATGGTGCGACTTTAATGTTCGAGATATTGTTATGTAATGTTGTTTTCTTTTTTGGGACTCTCAGTTCCTTACTGGCCCCGTTGTTCTATTTTATGATCTAATAAAATAGCCGTTGTTAAAAAAAATATCGATCATAGTTGGTGTGGCCTTGATGTATTCGTGGAATTGATGTAAAACTATATAAATATCTTGGATTAGAATCGTGATAACGGACTCGAAATTGTAGATAGATAATAGTCTAAATGCCAACAAACATAAAATGTTTTGTTACACACATTTGAGACTTGTTGTTGGAACCTTTATATAGGCAATGTATATGGATTGGGGGTGGTTGGATACTTGGTTATTATTTCTTTTTGAGTAAAATGTAAAAAAAGTCCCTGAGTTTATGTTATTTTTATCATTTGAGTCAAAAAAATGAAACGTTTTGTATTTGGGTCTTTGAGGTTTCATTTTTATTACCACATTCATTCAATCGACAAATTGGGTTAAAATTTTTTGTTAACTTCTTTTTTTGGTCGTTTTCCTCATCTATGTTAAATATATTATGGCATATAACGACGATTATACCCTTCATTTAAATGAAGAAAACCAACAAAAAGAGGAGAAGTTAACAGAAAATTGTAACTCAGTTTGCCAATTGGATAAAAATGGCAACAAAAATGAAATCCCAGAGATCCAGATATAAAAGGATTCATTTTTTAACTGAAGTGACAAAGATTTCATATTTGTTAGCATTTTACTTGTTCTTTTTTAAGTATCTTATATAATCGTTGTATTTTGGATGATTGTTCACAGTTGAGATGATAGCTTATCTTTTTTTTTTTTTTTTTTTTATTAGATTTAAATACCATATAACCCGACACCGGTCAAGACGGTGTCGAGACCCGGGAGCGTATACATTTCTTGAAGATTTGTGTCCATGCATTACTTTAGTTGATTCATTATTTCTATTTGTTAGAACCACAATGATTTCTAATTACATTTGTAAAACTTACTTCCCTGCTATTTTAATCTATCAAATTAATTAGATTATTTTTTATATAATTTTCTTATTAATGTTCATGAATATAAGCCATGGTCAACTTAGTTACAATACAGCATTTAGTCAAGTACTCAAGTTATAAAGCCATTTGGTGGATCATTAAATTTATAGATTTTCATTAAAAGCTCACCATTATTGTAGTAAATAAGGTTGAAATGTGATAGTCAGACTCAGTTTAATATAATATCTATGACACAACAAAGAGGACAGTATTAAAAGATTATTGAAGTGTTTCATCATGCATACGATATTTTGTAAGACATACATTACAAAGAAATCCCATTAATATTTTTTCTTATAATAAGAAAAAACAATAAATCAAAATGAACAAGTCCAACATTTTAAGTTATAATATTTATGAAACATTTCTTAAAGGACACTTATCACTAGGCAACCTTGAAGGTTTAATTAATAATAGTCCGGAACTAAAGTAATCACCTTTTAGCATTTAGTAAGTGTACACACAAGATGAGAGAACGATATATAATTACTTATAGACCGAAAGATACATAGGAGACATCTAACCATCAATTGAAATATAATCTACTAGATATAAAGTAATTTACTTTTCTTCTTTTTATTTAACAATTAACATTTAAATCTCCATTAGAGTTATATGCTTGATTAGAAATATCAAAGCTCAAGAATGAAAGAGCAGGTTAAAGCGATCATATCTTTAATACGGTAGTTCATTTGGAGGTTTAGAGATGATATTATTTTTGTCAGACAGGAGACAAGAGTCTATCTTTGATTTGATTGTTGTTGTTGTTGTGTTTTCATGGATTCTAAGTAGGAAGTGTAAGTTTAAAGTAGCTTGGACCGAGTGATTAAAAACCCAGCTCCTATTCATGTAACTGGTTTGAGTTAATTACATAGTTAGTTTATGTGGTTTACACAAACTAACATTCTAAGACACTAAGACCATGTGTAGTGGTAACAACTTATAATGCCCACACCATGGGGCATTATCTGACACGTGTCATCCCAGTCAGCATGGGGCATTATAGCATAAAGTGGTGTAGTGGGGCATTATTCCAATAACGCGCATGCAATCATTTCCCAATTATTATTTTTTTAAACTTTAAATACTTCATTAAATAAAAAAAATACAATACTAAAATAAAAAAATTAAAATCCGATTAAATAAAAAAAATACAATACTAGAAAAAATAAATTAAAATCCGATGAAATTAAAAAAAAAAAACACTAGTTTTCATCTTCGCTTTCTTCACCCTCGCCAACTTCGTCTTCGTCGTCCTCTGTTTCTTCCTCTCCCTCAGGTGGTACATACCGAACCGACCATGCGTGGTGTAGCAAATCAACCATTAACTGGGAATGGTACGTTTCGTAACGCAACTCTCGCGCATTATTCACTCTTTCTTCCGTTGACGCCTGTGGATGCTCCTCTTAAACGGCTTCTGGCACATAATTCTGGCATATCGCCTTTCCTTCTTCTTCCAAGATCATGTTGTGCATGATTATACACGCGTACATAGCATCTCTCATTTTTTGCTTGCTCCATGCACGACAAGGATTTCTCAAATATTGCCAGCGTTGTTTAAGAACCCCAAAGCATCTCTCAATGTCTTTTCGTGAAGATTCTTGAACCTTTTTAAAGTATGCTCTTTTTTCATCAAAAGGATCACTATACGTCTTCACGAAAATCGAATACCTAGGATAAATTCCGTCGCTCAAATAATATCCATGAGGGTAGTAGTTTCCATTTGCGTAAAACGACGCTTTTGGAGCTTTGCCAGAAATCCACTCCTCTAACAGCGGAGATTGTTCAAAAACATTGATATCATTGCATGACCCGACCACGCCAAAGTAAGCCGACCAAACCCAAAGGTCCTGTGAAGCAACCGCCTGAAGAATAATAGTGGGTCCTTTATTGTCACCCCGTGTGTGTTGGCCTCGCCATGCAGTCGGGCAGTTATTCCAACACCAATGCATGCAATCTATGCTCCCGATCATACCAGGCAAACCATGCTCAGCATTATGTACCTCGTAGATCTTTTGAAGGTCGTCCCATGTAGGCGTTCTAAGATAACGCACACCGTACACATCAATTATACATTTATAAAAAAAAACATAGACAAACATAAGCTTAAAAAAAAATTGTAAACATACTCGAGGTTTAAAAAAAAAGTAAAGTATAGGAATTGTACCGCGACAAAAATGCTCCAAGCTGTCTCTCGTTGTGTTCTCCGCCATTTTTAGATACTCGTCGTTGATGTCGGTAGTGTTTCCATAAGCAAGGATTCGTAACGCCGACGTACACTTTTGGATACCGGTAAATCCAAGTTCCCCTCTCGCATCCGGTTTTTGTTTAAAATAATCGTAGTTGGCTTCCAAGTCGTCGACTATGCGTAGAAACAACCGCTTACTCATTCGGAAACGAAGCCTAAACATTTCGTTCGAATATGTCGGCGCCTCATCAAAATAATCTTTCATCAAACGATCGTGTGCCCCGCGTCGGTCTCGTTCAATATAACCCCTTTTATTTTTTTCTGCTTGGGGGCGACGACAATGCTCGACATATTTCACCGCTAGTTGACAAGCACTCGTAACCGCCTCTTGCTCAACCTCCTCATCGGTTGAACCATCGCCATCCGCAAAAAACTCGTTGTAGTAAAAATTTACCATGGATGAAGAACTAGGAGAATCCATCAAGTTTTTTATAAAATGGTTGTGTTTTTTAGAGAGTTTTTGTGATGATTTTGGTTGAAAATGAATGAGTTTATATATATAGGGGTAAAATGTTAAAAAAAAAAAAAAACTAGCCGTTTGAATCTAGCCGTTGAGACTTGTGATTGGTTAGTAAAAGCATGTTCAAGCGTTTTAAAAAACACGCCGGACTCATTTTTATTAAAAAAAAAACGCCCGGAAACGCCGGGTATAGTGGAGGAGTGGGCGTTTTCCGGCGTTTTTTTTGAATTTTTTTTTTAAAAAACGCCCCACTACGGGCAGACTAATAGTTTGAAATTACTTTCTAGGGTACTAACTTTTCATTTTTTAACATGTAGGAGTATTAATTACATAGTTAGTCCCTGTGGTTGACACAAACTAACAATCTAAGGTATTAATAGTTAACCGGGGAATTAACGTTAATACCCCCACATGTTATAAAATGAAAAGTTAGTACCATAAGAAGTGATTTTAAACTATTAACACCTTAGATTGTTACTTTGTGTAAACCAAAGGATTAACTATCTCATTAACTCAATTATTTTGGTTGTACCCGGCCTAGTCGTTAGTGGGATAGTATATAAAATTTGTGGTTGTTCAAAAGAAATACATTTAAATTTAAAACTCATGGATTGGTTGGGCCTAACGAGCCTCTACAAGGCTACGCTAAGCCTAAAGGCAAGCCTAAGCAAGGCTATACGTCCTACGGACGTGTCTTTGCAAAGCTAGGTCATCCAAAGGACGAGCCTTGGCAATGCTAGGCGTTCTAAGGAATAGCCTTAGCAAGGCTACCTAAACGAGCCTAATGCTCCTTAACTAAGAACTTATACTAAACTATTTAAACTAAGAAAGCGATAAATGAATGAATAATTACAAGAAAAAGAAAATTACCTCAAAGAAGCTTGACAAAACGAGAAGAGCTTGAAGGGCAACATCTCCTCATCGAGAGCAAAAAAAAAAAAAAAAAAAAAAAAAATACGCTCAACACCCAAAGGGGTATTGCACTTGTGGAACCACCAAATCAGCAATAAACACCAAACTTGTTTTCGCGATTCCCGCTTCGTTATAACTCCGTTTCGCGCACGCTTTTCGCCTACGTTCACTATTTTCAGAGTACTATCATATGGAAAAGAGTAATCCACCATTTATGGTGTTCGAGAATTGGGTAAAAACCTTGTGTTTGTGATTCCCGCTACGCTTGGGCTCGGTTTTATACACCATTTGAACCTACTTGCTCATAAGTATACCAAGTAAATCTTGGAGTTTTGAATGGTACGGATTGATAGCCCAAGGATGGAGAAAAGTTGGCAAGAAAGTCAACTCGCAAGTCATCTTATGCCAAAACTAAGAATGCAACATGTAGAGCTTCTTACTTGCTATCATTTACATCTAAACTCTCCAAAATACAATGTCATATCTTAGTTCTGGCATGTATATAATGAAGTTTGGATGATAAGTAGGCAAGGATTTGAGTGTTAGGTGTGTTCACGAAGTCTCGAAAGTTTTTAATCAACTTAGGGAAGAACCTAAGTCTTAGAAATTGAGAGATGGATGGTTGTTTCAAATACATGGAAATGAATTTAGAAACTTGTATAGAACATGTATAAGACTATAAATCACCAGATATAATAACATGTATGATTATAACATAGAATCCGAAACATTTTATTGCTTGAACATTAAATAAAACTACATAGAATATGAAAACAGATCGGGTTGGGTCCGTTTTTGACGAATGTTACAATCCTAACGTTAATGATTAATGTGTATGATGACCAACCCTGCATTACACGTGATCCAACATATGATCCTACTAATGACTTGTGCATATAATTTGATCCTACAAAATGTGCAATGATACTACATATGATTCTACTAATGACTTTGGCATTTGACATGTTCCTACCTGCTATCTATAATTGACAGCTGAAATCATAAACATGATTATGTATCATGATCGTCACTTAATTGTCACCTAGTCAACTACCACATTCATTTTGATCATTCAAACAAAATAACATCCGGATCATTACTGTTAAACAACAATAAGCATCATTCACATTTACATGTCACCATTGATACATGATAGTTAAATACTAGAACATGGGTAACCCTGATCATTATCGTTAAAAACCCAAAAAATGATCAAGACAAATAGCCCATTTTAACTAATTGCCGGAGGGGATGACCGGATAAGTTGTTGGCGTCGGGGAGGGTTTTGAGGAGAGAGGGAAGAAAATGATACTTGTGGGGGGAGATTGGGGATTAAAAGGGTGTGAAAGGGTCAGGTTTGGGTGAAATGACCAAACTGCCCTTCACACCGTTATCTATTTGGACAAAGCATTAACGGTCGTTAGGGCGAGGGGTGTTATTGATCAAAATCGTCGATTTTAAATCGACAACCATAGGGACTATATTGTTCAATTTTGGTAATCAGGGACGGAAAATGCCATCGGGTGTGAACAACACAGACGAAAATTGTAGTTTACTATATTTTAATATATGTACCATAAATTTCGAAATGTGTAGAATAAAGTTTGAAATATGTTGAATAAAATGTGTTTGCCTAATTAATAAAAGAAAAATAATTAACAAGAGAAGTTATAAACTATTTATTGTTTACCGTTATATACTTTTTTGGGGTGAGGATCAAATGGAAAGTTTATTTTGGCTAGGAAGGATATGAAGCAATAGAATTATTACATGTGGCAAAATTTAAAATAAATAGGAAGAATATTTTAGTCAATTTCATCCAATCTTCTCTCTTATTCTCTCTGTAACTTCAAAACCCACCATTTTTAAAACCCACAATCTCAACCTTTTCTTCACTTTCTATCTCAATAATCACTACATTATAGTGCGATTTTCATCACCAATCAATGATTCAAACATCCAATCAACGTGTTCTTCAACTTTTTTTTTTTAAGAAACACAGTTTAATTTCATACAATATCTCATTTTTTCCCGTGATTTTGAAGCGAATCACTCGATTCGATCGCTGATAAGTGTTTCTAACATTCAAATTTCGTCAATCGTTGAAGAAATCTGAAGAAATCGGCTTCGATCTATGTAAGAAAATTTTGAATTGCACTTTACGATCTGGGTTTTTGAATTGAGTCATTGCGTTTTACAAAGTAATGAAAAAACACCGTTTTTTTTTGTATTTTCAGTTTATTGGTTATTAGAAATAACACATTTTATTGTGTTTTTAGTTCATTGCGTTTTAGGTAAAAACATTTTATGTGTTTTTAGTCCATTTCGTTTTAGAAAAAAACACTTTGTTTTGTGTTTATATCTACTGCGTTTTAGGAAAACACATTTTTATGTGTTTTTTGGTCCAATGCGTTTTAGAAAAGCACATTTTGAAGTGTTTTTAGTCCATTGCGTTTTAGAAAGAACACTTTCTTTTGTGTTTTTAAGCCATTGCGTTTTAGAAAAAAAACATTTTTATGTGTTTTTTTGGTCCATTGCGTTTTAGAAAAACACTTTTTAAAGTGTTTTTAGTCCATTGCGTTTTAGGTAAAACATATTTTTATGTGTTTTCAGTCCATTACGTTTTAGAAAGAACAATTTCTTTTGTGTTTTTAGGCTATTGTGTTTTAGGAAAAAAGATTTTTTTATGTGTTTTTTGGTTCATTGCGTTTTAAAAAAAAACACATTTTGAAGTGTTTTTAGTCTATTGCGTTTTAGGTAAAACACATTTTTAGAAATAACACTTTCTTTTGTGTTTTTAGGCCATTGCGTTTTAGAAATAAGACATTTCATTGTGTTTTCTGGCTATTGCGTTTTAGAAATAAGACATTTTTTTGTGTTTTTTGTCCATTGCGTTTTAGAAAAAAATTCATTTTTTACGCTTTTTGTCCATTGCGTTTTACGCAACTGGGTTTTCGAAATTATTTTTCGAAAATATAGCAATAGTATACTCGTTTTAAAGATAAAAAACACTTGTTTTTTGGTGCAATTTTTATAAAAAAATAATGTTGTATGAAAGAGTTATTAACGTTTAAAAAATGGGGGGAGGGAATTGGAGGAGAAAGAAACTATTGCCCTGAATTGACTAGAATGCCTCTAAACAAGCCCACACGCCTCTTTTTTTTCTTCAATTTAACTTATTTAATTTTAGCCCTTAATTAAATCAATTGATAGTCAAGATTACTTGCTAACCTTCCTAAAAAAAAAAAAAAACTTTGTATTATATCATAACCATATTTTTTTTACTTTTTTTTTTTTCTCAAGTTAAGTTTTTTTCTTAAATAGTCATTTCTCAAAAGATTAAAACACAACTATGATGCTTGTCCTATCTCTTTTCTTTTATCTATCTAGCATGTTCTTATCCTTTACGTGTCATTCTCTTTTCTTTCTTCTTCTACTATTAGTATGTACTGTTTGTTATTTATTTAATTTATTATTTTATTTTTATATGTATTTTTAGCTATAATTATTCGTTTATCATGTTTTTTTGTTTAATAAAAGAGGCTTGAACCCATGGCATTATAGCCTAGTGGTATCTTGGTGGTGAGATAAGGCTTATGACCATTAGGTCATGGGTTCGATTCCCACAAAAGGGGGTTTTTTCCCAGATTTATTGGGTTTCCTCCTGAATTGGTGTATAGGCATTATTGCCTAGTGGAGATGGATATGATCGGGTGGTTCTGCTGGTGGCACAATGATACTCCAGTGGTCCGTCAGTGATCCAAATTTGCCGTTCAAAAAAAAAGAAAAAAAAAAAAGAGGCTTGTATAGCTAAGGTAAGGCTGGCAAATCGTGTCTTAACAGGTTTAACAGGTTTCTGACGGCGCGCACAACATAAGTTTCAAACATGATTACGACTCGTTTAACTACTTTCTACCCCATGTTTATAAAACAGTTTTATGTTTTATGTACAAAGATGAATAAATGATAGATCCTAACATTGTAATTCTAATTATTTTAAAAATTAAAAAAGTCAAAGGCTGTATTTTTCAGTTAAACAGGTCTAATCGTGTCTTAACAGGTACCCAATTGCCAGCCCTAAGCTAAGGGTCTTTGTAAGTGCAACATCTCTTTTCTTAACCATAGAGCTAGGTTTGCTTTGTCACTCTCTCCTCAAGGCTCAGACCCTATTTACGGGTGAGACTTTACGTGGCTTTTACATTTGTTTGTTTGTAACTATGAAAGTTAAGGTAAAATAAAATAACTATAAAGCATAGCAATTAATGTCAAGATAAGTTTAATTTAAAATCGTTAAGAAAAAAAAAGTAACTAATGTAAAAAGTTTATACAAAATTATTAGAATCCCTTTTGCCACCAAACTTCAAAAAATATTGTACCAATATTTAATGTTGGTGGTTGGAACCACTCATTTTCGTAGTTGCTCTTACAAACATTTTTTTTTTTTTTTTTGAACGGCAAATTAGGATCACTGACGGACCACTGGAGTATCATCGTGCCACCAGCAGAACCACCCGATCATATCCATCTCCACCAACATAGCTATTGCAAGCAAGTAAGCAACTACTAGATACGGTGTCATAAATTCTCAACATAAGGAAATCATAAACTCTAGCCACAATAGAGAATCTATATACAGGGTAGTTAGCGCTACCGAGCTGATTTTATCTTTATATACTACTACAACATCCAATCCAATATATGTATAGTCTTATGTAACTAGATTTAAAAGAAAAACAACCTAGCGTATTGAGTTTTTGCGTTTTATAAACAAAAAACCCGCTTTTGTGGTAATTTTTTCCTGACTCGAAAAAGAGCGTTAAATAAAGTAATATGACATATTTTTGTAATAACAACCGAGCTCTATATGTTCTGTCAAACGAATAACAGAACTCGATTTAATACTAACTACCTGACTATATCTGTCCCCAGTGGCGGACCCAGGATTTTTTTCCTGGGAGTGCGGAATTTTTTTAAAGATTTTAGACCCCTAGCTATATAAAAAAATCGGTTCATAGCGGGTCGGATCGGGTCGGGTCAGGTAAAACAAGTAAAAACAAACAAACAAACAAAGTTTAATGGCTGGTCGAATCAGATCGAGTCGGGTCCATTTCAATTCTCAAACAATCAAACCCTAGTTCCTAACTTCCTATCACATTAACAAACAAAAAAAATCAAAGTTCAAACCATCCCTACTTTTATTTCTCTTAATCATTCAATAAAAGAACAAAAAAACTTATCTATAACATACATTGGTCTTTAATTAGAATAATCCGGCGAAAAAGAGTGGTTCAACCTCTTTCCTCTTGAGAAATCGTGGCATAACTTCCCTACTCATTGTTCATTCCTAATCCTATCACATACAAAATAAACAAGGATCTTCAAGTGTTCAACCATAGCCCATGTTCCGTAATTTTCAATTTAAAATTTTGAATTTCAAGTCCTAGTAATTATTATTTGCCAACCAACAATCATATAATCAACAAACATGTTTGCCAAGTGAGGCAGAGGGAGGGTGGGAGTCGCTGGCAATTGGTAGCGATTTGCGTTTTTTTTTAATTACGTGGACTGGTTTGTTTAACAAAACTAGTAGTTGGGTTGTGCTTGAATGGGTATTAAGTTATTGGGCTTGATGGATTGAATTTGAGTTTTATTAAAGGGGTTAGTAGGCTAACTTGTTTACATAATTTGATCGGGTTTCAATCCGTGTTCACAATTTTTTTACATAAATTCCTAACATTTTTTTCTAAGGGGTGCGGTCGGAATTTTTCAAGGGGTGCGGACGAAAATTTCCAAGGGGTGCGGTCTGGATTTTTCGCGAAAAATACCATTAAATTTTTTTTTCAAGGGGTGCGGCCGCCCACCCACCCCATAACTTGAGTCCGCCCCTGCCCGTCCCTCAAAATATATATATAGAGTAAATTACAAGTTTTGTCCTTTATGTTTACACCAAATTACAGGCGTTGTCCTTTAGCGTAAAAGTTGACAAGTTTTGTACTTAATGTTCCAAAATCTTGCACGTTATGTTTTTTAGGTCTAACTCAGTTAGATTTTTTAGTTAAGTTTGGTCATATGCACCCCATATAAGGGTAATGTTGTCTTTTCACATTTTAATATAATAAATAAACCTTTTTTCTAGAAAATATATAAAAACCCTTTCCACCCACACTATCCTTTCTCCCTCTCTCTAAAACGCAGACATCCTCCTCCCCCTCTCTCAAAACCCACCATTAACTCCACCAAATGAACACACAAACACATTGAACAAATAAACACAGTGAGTAATTGAACATGAACTTCTTAGCTGCTCGATTTGCTTCAAATAATATAGAATCAGATGAAAGCTTATTGACATTTTTCTGCACATAGCCTTCATTGGACTCTTTGCTCATAAATTCACGGCCAAATAACTGGTCGCTCATCAGTTCTCTTTTTGTTTCTCTTTTCTTAAAAGGAACGTCTTTCTTATCTGCTCGATTTGCTTCAGATATTACAGAATCAGATGACGGTTTGACTTTGAAATCATTGACTAAACCCTGTTTATAGTCAACCGATTCTGTTTTCATGCCTCTTTTTGAAACCGAAGCCTTGTTATCCTCAAAACCTGCACTTTTGTTTAGCGAACTTGCTTTAGCCTTAATTTTTAAGCACATTAGACTCTCATTTAGTGGTGAAAGCAGTCAGGCATGAGTAGTGGCGATGTGGTGGGTACGGTGGTGATGGTGGGTACGGTGGTGATGGTTGGTGCAGTAGGGTTAGGGTGGTCGGTAGGTGGAGGTGGAGGCGGTGAAGGCTGAGGTGGGGTGGGTGGCGGCGGTGAAGGTTGTGGGATGGTGGTGGTGGTGGGTTGAGAGAGATTATCCCACCACCACAACCTAATCTCTCTTTCAATAATAAGTGTTTACAAAATAACACCCGGAGTAAATTACGTTTTTGGCCCCTGTGGTTATATCAGTTTTACTATATTGGCCCAAAATAAGATTTTTAACAGTTTTGCCCCCATGGTCCCTATATCTAACTGTTTTGGCCCCTAAATCTAACCAACCCCTAACTCAGGTTACTTTAAGGGTCACATGCTTATCACATGATGTCTAATTTGGTAATTTTACCTCCCCCTTTACAAATCCCCATACTGACACATAATAAAAACAAATCAAAGCTCATTAACACCAAAACCCTTCAATTCGTATCACCTTCTCCAAGAAACCCCCAAACCTCCATTGAAATTCCAGTGATCAAACCAGCTGAATAAGGACGACGATCAAGCAGTACGACAATGGTTTTAACCCTCTGGTGGGTTCGTGAGAAAAAGGAGAAGTTTGATCCTTACGAAGTGTACGGTATGTGTTTCTAACCTCAAAAAATCATTGCTTTAAGATTATCCCAGTAATGTTCTTAAAATCTTATACTTTATCACTGATTGTTGAATGGTAATTTCTTCATTACAGGGGATTCTCCTAATATATTCACTCTAAGAATCAACCATGGTGGTGTCTTTGTGAATTCCCCCGTTAAAAGGTATGTTGATGGAACGATTGACCATGTTGATATGGTGGATTCTGATGCATTTTCTGTGATTGAGCTAAATCACATGATTACTGAAATAGGTTATCCGAAGGAACAAATTATGTTTTATCATTTCTTAGTTCCAGAAACACAGATTAGTGATGGTTTAAGACCATTAGGCAATGATCAAGATGTGCTTTCGCTGATTGAGCATGTTGCTAAGTTTAAAGTTATAGATGTGTTTACTGAACAATGGTCGTCTAGGTTGGGGGTTGAGTACCATTTTACATCTCCAGTTAAGTCATCTAGTGTGGTCATTGAGGAGTTAGAAAGTGAGGATCCACAACCATCTATGTCTAAGCCATCACACCCTAGAAGAAGACAACTATGCCTAGAGTATTTTCCACAGTTTGAGACTTCAACCTACCTGTCCTTGGGCACTACACATTTCAAGGAAAAAAAGTGAGCAAACATGGTTGGTAAAGACTTATCACCATTAACATAAATGTCTTCAAACCAGGAAGGTGAGGCTGTATACTATAAGCTCTATTGCCAAAGAGATTCTACCAACAATTGAGTCAAACCCTAGTATACCTTTAAAGTCACTACAAGACCAGATAGAAAAGAAGAACCAGGTGCAGGTGTCTTTCCAGAAAATTTTCAGGGCAAAGGTTATGGCTGTTGAAAAACTTCAAGGTGACTACACTGCTCAGTACTTGCTTCTAAGAGATTATGCTCAAGAGTTGCTGAGAACAAACCCTGGTTCAACAGTGAAGCTTGAGGTTGAAAGTGAGCCCAATTCAAATAGTGAAACAAGGCAATTTAGAAGGATCTACATATGCTTTGAAGGAGTGAAACAAGGATTTAAACAAGGTGGTAGGGAGATTTTGGGTTTGGATGGCTGCTTTATGAAGGGACCTTATCCAGGACAGATCCTAACAGTTGTTGGTGTTGATGCCAATAATGGAATCTATCCTGTAGCATATGCAGTAGTTGAATCAGAAAATACAAATTCATGGCTTTGGTTCCTTGAATATTTGGGTGATGATCTTGATATTCATGCTAATTCCAACTTCACCTTTATTTGTGATAGACAGAAGGTACTAATAACTGTTCTTATGTGTGATTATAATTTGTTTAATGAGTAAATTGTTATCTAACTTGCAATTGTTTTTAGGGTCTGATACCTGCAATCAATAGGCTGTTTCCTGTAGCAGAGCATAGGTATTGTCTTCGTCATATTCATGAAAACATGAAGTCCCAATGGAGAGGGGACCTTTACAAAGACATGTTATGGAAGTGTGCAAGTGCTACAACAGTACCCTTCTTCAATAAGTACATGGATGAGATCAAAGATAAGGATGTGGGATTATACAACTGGCTGCAGCAAATCCCACCAAAGCATTGGACCAGATCCCATTTCAGTGGTAACAGTTGGTTATATATTAACAGTTGGTTATATGTATTAACAGTTGGTTATGTCTTAACAGTTGGTTATGTAATAACAGTTGGTTATATGTAATGTAGGGAGGGCCAAATGTGATGTTCTCCTTAACAACTTGTGTGAGTGTTTCAATAAACAACTTGTGAGAGGCAGAGACAAGCCCATTATTACTTGTTTGGAATACATCCGAGAGTACATGATGATGAGAATAGGTGTGGTCAGCAGGATGTTGGACAAATGTGATGGTCCTTTGACCCTAGGTGCCACTATTACCTTCAACCAAATCAAGAAAGATGCTTCTCAGTTAAATGTTGTGTATGCTGGCCAGAACAGGTATGAAGTCAGTGGTGAGGGTCATAATCAATGTGTAGTTGACATGAACACAAAGTCATGCACTTATAGGAAGTGGGAACTTACAGGCATGCCATGCAAGCATGCAGTGGCTGTAAATTGGGATATGGTTAGGTATGGTATAGAAGTTGATATTCCGAAAGCATGGGTGGATGAGGTTTATTGGTTAGATAACTGGAAAAAGGTCTACCAGTTCACCATTGTTCCAATCAATGGTAGGGAAATGTGGGAACCAACAAACTGCCCTACTACATTACTACCACCAAAACACCATAACCAAGTGGGCAGACCTAAAAAGGCTAGGAAGAAGAGTGCTGAAGAAATTTATGAGAAGAAACAGAAGACTGCTGAGGTGATTTCTCAAAGCATTGAAAAACAGGGGAATCTTACTAGGAAAGGTGGGTTTGTCACATGTAAGGTTTGCAAACAGAAGGGGCACACCATGAGAGGATGCAAGGAGAAGGGAGGTTTGAAGTTTGCTGGGTTTGAAGATTCTGCATCACAAATTTAAGTTTTAGGTTAAGGTTACTTTTGTTGGGTCTGTCATTTTGTGTTATTACCTTTTGGATGTTTTAGATGTTTTAAATACTGGTACTTTTTGGATGGTTAGATGTATTAACAACTTATGGATGTTTGGTCTATTAACTATGGTTGTTTGATCTATTAAATATGGTTGTTTGGTCACAGTATTTGGTGGTTGGTATTTAATTCAGCTGCAATATATTTTTGGTCAAATGATGTAACTGCAGCTGCAAGTTGTTTAAGTGCAGCTGAATAATTTTGGTCATTTGTGTCCAATAGTTTTGTAACTGCATTACATCGCATCGAAAACACTCAAACAACATTACATTGCATCCGAAACAGCCAAACAACATTACATTGCATTCCAAAACATTACATAAGTACATTACACATCCAAAATAGTAAATTACATGATTCTAATTACTGGGTCAAGACATATATAACAAACAACATCCAACTCAACAAAATTACTACTTTCAATCTCTTATTTTCAGCAATGGTCTTTCGTGCATCTTCGTTAATTCGTATCATCCTCTCTAACTCTGCTGACACTTCTGAACAGTTTGGACATGTGGGGGGAGGGGGGTCAGCCCAAGCAACAAAACCACAGCCTCGACTACCCTGAAATACCCAGTATAGTCATCTTCTTAACAACATTCACATCTGGTAGGATGGAAAGGATAAGAAAAAAAATGAAAAATTACCCTAATCGTGCAGCAATGGAATCGTCTTCCAGCATTTGCTTGAGTATGGGAGGTTCGAAGGACAGAAGGCAACCCACATCTGCATATCACCATCTTTGTCAGCTATGAAATTAGGGTTTTGAAGGAACTGTCGAAGAAGAAGATGATTTACTGAAGAAGATGAAGTGAAAAAATAGGGGTTTAGGGTTTTATTTATAGAGACATTAAAGGGGGAGGTAAAATTACCAAATTAGACATCATGTGATAAGCAGGTGACCCATAAAGTAACCTGAGTTAGGGGTTGGTTAGATTTAGGGGCCAAAACAGTTAGATATAGGGACCATGGGGGCAAAACTGTTAAAAAATCTTATTTTGGGCCAATATAGTAAAACTGATATAACCACAGGGGCCAAAAACGTAATTTACTCTAACACCTGCGAAGGTAAAATGACAAGTATGCCCTCATGTGCAAGGCACATGACCATACTTAACCAAAAAATCTGACCGAGTTAGGACTAAAGTACATAATATGTAGGATTTTGAAACATTAAGTACAAAACTCGTCAACATTTGCGCCAAAAGACAACGCCTGCAATTTGGTATAAACATAAAGGACAAAACTTGTAATTTACTCTCTCTATATATGTGATAACATGGTTTTAGTAGACAACTGGGTTCTGTTCCCTACCAATAGAAATTGATGTGTTGATAAGTATTTAGAATGTTGTGAAAAAGTATTGTTGCTTAATTTAAACCCTAAATTTATAACTATGGCACTCCCCCAGTCTCTACTTATTTTATTCGATGCATTACAATGTATGGTAAGTTAATAAATACAAATATCAAGCAAATTGTTTGACATGTCTTCTTTTTATAACATATACTAGTCTAAGATCCAGCGAATTTCGCGGGTGGACTAACACATAAATATATAACTTAAAATTGTTGAAATAATCATTTGAAAAAAATAAACGTTCAAGTCAAAGCTTGTGTAAGTGAATACATATACACACAAATAGCTACATGATATTTATAAATAGATTAATACTCTTCATTGTTTCATTTAACTAATTAATAGTATATACATGTGATTTTAAAGATTTGATAAAAAAAACTTGGTAACACCTAATGTAAAACCTAAGTTACAGAACTAACATTTTACACAAAAACTAAAAAAGAGACTTTAAGAAAAGGAAGTTAAAAACTTATGAAGTTAAAAACTTATAAAGTTAAAAACTCATAAAACTTTATAAAAACTTGTCGTTACTGGAATTACATATTGTTACATATTGATTAGGAGTTTCAATTACACAGATACATGAACAATTTAAACAAAAATCATCATAGCTTTTAGGATTAAAATACATGCTTAATTAAATGAGGAAAAAAATTCAAAAATGAAAAAAAAATGGTATTCGTTCACTTCTGACATTTAGCATGTTAAAACCATTTATACAACATTACCCTATATAATAATATCAAACAAATAATATCATACATCAATAGGAATTAAACAATTTAAGATACTGTATTACTTTAAAACAACTTTTAACACATTTGACTCCTTTTCGACCAAAATATAACATAAATCAACTTGTTTTCATACACTTGGATAAAGTTCTCATCTCTATTCAAAACATTTGCCAACTATATTCATATTTTAACCATTCATAACTCTTCATAAGTCAGGCTTTAATCAACCAATATGATTGAATGAAACCTCCTATGCTCATTTACACGATTCAAAACAATTGTCTCCTTCGCACAACACGAATCACGATTTCAGAACCATAATTGGAAAAAAAAAACTTGAAAACATTAAAAGCGTCAAATATTCACGGAAATCGTACTTATGACGGGAATATTCTTGTAGACCTGATGCTCCATAATCAAGGTGAGAAGAGCAAACACGGAGATCGAAGGCAACTCGACTTCAGTCAGTATAAGATCGATACTATGCGATCTTCCTTTCAGCACTTCACATGCATTCAAACCATCAGAAACAGCAGCAACTGCTTATAACAAAACACTAATTAGCCCAAATTCAAATCATAAACAACTGTGTATATTGTTTATGACAACTATGAAAATACCTGTTGTAGAATTGATATGTTTTTTTTATGAACAAACAGGCTGCAATTGTTGAACCAGCCACCATCATCGACGACCAGAAGTAGGGTTAGGGTTCACATCAAGTGTCGATCCCTCTCTTTCTGATTTTTTGAGGGAACACAATTTGGTACCTGTCTAATGTTTTGAATCCCTAAAATACACACGTGTATGAACAATGAGAAGATTAAACATACACTACAAATCGACATGGAATCACAAATCGAGCTTAAGCTTCTTCAACGCCTCTGTTTTCTGCAAAAAGTTCAAACGACATGGAATCACAAATCGAGCTCCTTTGAAAACTCTCAAATCACACATAAGCAGACGGAAATATGTGTATATAGAATACGTAAAAAAACCCTATACAATTCAGAACAAAACTAAAAAACCCTGAACATTAGTTACCTTGATGAGATAAAAAAACCCTAAATTGTCCATCAAAGCAAATGAATCAAGAACACCTATAGATTGTACAAATTAAGAGAAAACATAAAATAATCATGAACAAACTCAGAAACAAAATCGAATCATCAAAATCATCATATTTTTTTAATCACAACAGATGAACTTGAAACCCCTAAATCCTACCCATTAACGTACCTGATGAGAATCACGGTGGAAGATGGATTGAGGGAACCTGATAAATTCTGCCTCTAATTCTATAAACCCTAGTTTTTGCTTTCAATCAATTTCTCCATAAAGACTGGTTGCTTTCAATCGCGTATTGGAGAAGATTTGTAACTGATTGATTGAGAATTGAGCGGGTTTCCATATAAAGCATTTTGCCGCTCAAACCCCAATTATCTGGCCAAAGACTATTGCCACGTCATGGTCAAATGGTCAACATTATTTTGCTTTAGTATAAGAGATTGATACACTGTTATGAAAAGAGGGAGATGTAGTAAATTGAAAAGAAGTGTAAGTGTTACATGGAATTTTTTTTCCTGAATTACAAGAAACGATAAAACTGGCTGTGATTGTTTATGTAAGACTTTAGGCACCACTAGGGATGGGAAGTTTCATATCAATTACCGATACCGTACCGGTTCATATTTTCTAATGGTACTGTAGGAACCGTACGCGTAAATAAATAAAAGGGTAAATTACTTTTTGAGTCCCTGTGTTTTATAGGTTTTAACCACTTGAATTCAAAAGCAAAAAATTTAACGACCTGAGTCCCTATAAGCATTTTCTTTAATCATTTGAGTCCAAATTTCTAACACCGTTAGAATTTTTTGGTTAAATATTATTAAATGACCAAAATACCCTTATAATTATAAAATAAAAAAATTCTCTGTCTCTCTCTATTCTCATCTGCATCTCTCTCATCTCTTTCTTTCTCTCTCTAGACCACCATTAACACCACCACCGTCACCACCACAACCACAACCACCTCCGTCTCCAACCACCACCTCAACCGCAAACCTCCAGCACACTCTCTGTCTCTCTCTCTCTCTAAATCCTCACAGTCCTCCTTTCCCTTCAAGTAAACAGCCGGCCACCACCATTTGGTGGCGACGCACGGCGACAAGCAAGTTAGAGAGAGGGAACAGTTAGAGAGAGAGATCGAGGAGAATCTGAACTCCGAGATATCACGGGTATGCTTGATCTTCCCTCTCGTCTTTGGATCTGAAGGTGGTTGATTATCTCTGTTTACAAACTTTGGTGCGGTGTGACTGTGGCCACCGGACCGGAGCTCCGAACCGGGCTGAAGCAGTGGCGGCGGGTGATGTGTGTAAAATGCAACATATAAATTACATCAAATGAGGCATAAAACTAACCCTTTTTAAGTACTAATGTTGGAAAAAGAGTGTTTTTGTCTTCCTTTTGTATTTTCAGGATTAAATGAGCTCAAATTCACAAAAGAAGCAAAAAGACAGCTAAATCTAACATAAATACAAGAAAAGGAACATAAGTGGACTGCCCGACCCCTCAACGGCATCTTCCTAAGCAAAATAGAGAATGCAGAAGACTGAACACGCCCCGTGCTCAGCCAGCACGGGGCCGTGCCCAAGAAGCAGCAGGAAAGACAAACCTATAGAAGCTTCTATTGCCCACCACGGGGCCGTGTCCAGTGAACACGGGGGCATGGCGAAAGTACAGCAGGCGCATTAATTGTAATTGCGAATTACAATTAATGAAGAGAGAGAGTGTCAGACAGGCACGGGGGCGTGTCCAGCGGACACGGGGCCGTGCCCAGCCTTCTGTTCAGCTTATAAATAGGAGTGCTTGGTTTCATTTCAACTCATCCCTTGGCACACCACCTCTCTCACACTTCATCCACCACCCACCACCATCACAACACCATCATCCACCACCATCATCCATTGTCCATCATAGAGTGTGTGAGTCGTCTCGGGATCCAAGATTGATCGTAAGAGTTCTTGACAATCAAGGCCATGTTTGCCTAAGTCTCTTACATCACTTGGTGAAGACAAAGTGTCTAGTGTAATACTTTTTATTTCTAATCTTTTGCACTTTTTATTTGGTTTTGTATTAATGACTTTAATAACTAGTTACTTATGTTGAAGGTGATCTTTCCTTATCGTTTGTCCGTGGTGTCTTGGCATTATTTTACTGTCTATATAAAATAAAAGATTTTCACCATTCATATCTCCACGGTCTATATGGAGGTATGTTGGCTACCTGGTCGGGGGTTAAGGGAACGGTTTGGTAAAGGTCTTGCCATTGTTCAGCGTTTAGAGGTCCTGCAATGGACCTGGGTCAAATTTAGTAGGACCTCCTTCAATGCTTCATGGTATTGGATGGCGGGGGTCCAAACTCTTTGATCCCCTCATAAGTTAACTACTATTAATACTATAACCCGGCTATTTAGGACTGTATCCCTGCTGACTCAGACTACTTAGTCGAGGGTAACGTCACCGCCAAAAGCGGGGCCTACCATAATTTGCATTAATATCTTAATTAATTATCTTCCAATAATCCACCCTTTTAGGATTGTATCCTTGCTGACTCAAACTACTGGGGTGAGGGTAACGTCACCTTCAAAAGAGGGGCCTACTACAATAACTAAGATAATCTCTTAAATATGTGCAAAAGTGCGGAAATAATCAAAGGTTACACTAGATACGAGTCGGAACCAAGTGATTCATCTTGTCTATCTGTTTTTTCTTTTATTTTTATTTTCAGCATTTTAGTTAGTTTTTATTTTTCTTAGTTTAAAACATTTTTCTAAACTTTTTATTTTGATTAGACGTTGAGGATAAACCGGTACTAAAAGCTCTTGTGTCCTTGGACGACCTCGGTATCTTACCAATGCTATACTACGCCCACGATGGGTGCACTTGCCCATATGTGTGTTTAGTGTTAGTAAAATATCGTGTTTTATAAATTTAAAACTTGGCTAAAAAGTGTTAAAGGGGCTTAAAATATACACCTAATATATATAACACTTAACACGCATCAAGTTTTTGGCGCCGCTGCCGGGGACACAAGGATTTTAAGAAAGTTAGGAATCAACGGCCTAATCATTTTTTTATTTTCTTTTTAATTTTTTTTAGGATTTTCTTAGTTTTTTTCAGCTTCTGCAGAGCTCAGCACGGGCCGTGCCCGGTCAGACACGGGCCGTGCCCAGCATCATCACTGGCAGTTTTTATTTTCTGAGTTACAGAGAGCTGAGCACGAGGCCGTGTCGGTGCAACACGGGGTCGTGTCCAACTCCCAGTAGCTGGGATCCAGAAAACAATTACTGTATCTCTGACCACGGGCCGTGTTCACTGAGCACGGGGCCGTGGTGAACATTCTGACCAACGTTCTTTTCTGTTTTTATTGCAGAACTTGGAACCCCGGCGCCACATTTGAACCTCCTACGTAGTGCATGAGCTCCAGTTCTAGTAGAGACATAAAAGAACCTTTAGAAGAACCCGAACGCTTTCTCAGAAAAAGACTTAAGGCTAAAAATCAAGAGAAAGCTTCGGGGGACCCACTTCCAATGGCGGACCAACGTACCCTCATGGATTACCTCCGGCCCACCGTAGGTAATCTAGGCGCCGCTATCAATGCACCGAATCTCGAAGCCAATAACTTCAAACTTCAGCCGCATTTGATACAAATGCTTCAAAACTCCGCAACCTTCCATGGGCTTGCGGACGAGGATCCCCATTTGCATATTACTAATTTCTTAGAAATATGCAATACCTTTCGGATCAATGGAGCATCAAATGACGCCATCCGCCTTCGAATGTTTCCATTTTCACTCAAAGACCGAGCTAAGGCTTGGCTCAACACCCTCCCAGTTGGCTCGGTAAACACCTGGGATGAACTAGCCCAAAAGTTTCTATATAAGTATTTCCCCCTTGCTAAAACGGCTAAATTAATGACTGAAATTAATACATATTCACAAGAAGACAGGGAATCCTTATATGAAACTTGGGAAAGGTTCAAGGAGCTACTAAGAAAGTGCCCTCATCACGGTCTTGCGGTGTGGCAACAAGTATCCACTTTCTACAATGGGTTGTTGCCACACACAAGACAGACACTTGATTCTAGCTCCGGGGGACTTCTCGGTAATCGTCGCCCAAATGAAATATATAATCAAATTGAGGAAATTGCTCAAACCAATTTTCAATGGCACACTCCCCGAGGTAATAAATCTATTGCCCCGGGCGCCCATAAGGTTGATGAAAGCACTTCTTTACAAGCCCAAATCGAGGCCCTCTCTTCAAAAATCAAAAAGCTAGAAATGACAAAAACGGTCTCGGTTATGGCTTGTGAAGGGTGTGGTGGGCCACATGAAAATTGGAGTTGTATGAAAGAATTAGATGAACAAACAGAAACGGTAAACTACATTGATAACAGATCTAGGCCGTCAGGTCCTCCAACGGGTACCTACAACCAAGGATGGCGTAACCACCCAAATCTTGGTTGGAGAGATCCCAGCAATAGTAGTAACCAACAAAACCAACGAACTAATTTTCAACAACCACAAAATTTCTCTCAACAACAAGGTGGAAGAGAAAGGCTTGAAGACACTGTATCTCGCCTCATCTCCGACACTGAAAAGAAAAACTCGGATCGATTTCAACAATTGGAATCGAATTTTAGAAATCAGCAAGCTAGCATTCAAAACGTTGAAAAACAATTAAATCAACTAGCTCAAAATTTCTCCGAGAGACCACAAGGCGTGTTACCTAGCAATACCGAAACCAACCCGAAAGCACAAGTACATCTCATCACACTGAGGAACCGAACCGTGGGTCCCGAGGATGCTCCATTACCGCCACATGAAAGAAGCCAATCTAGCCAACCTATGACTCCTCCCACATCAGAAAAGGCTTCTCTACCAACTCAAGAGGCCACCAAGACTCCTCCAATTCCGTACCCCGGTAGGTTAAATCGTCAAAAGACCGATGAGCAATTCGCAAAATTTAAAAATTTACTAAAACAACTGCATGTTAATATTCCTTTTATCGAGGTCCTAACCCAAATGCCTAAATACACAAAATTTATGAGGGATTTCCTCACAAACAAAAGGAAAATTGAATCATTGCAATTAGTTAACTTAGGCGAAGAATGCTCCGCCTTAGTACTCAACAAACTTCCACAAAAGAAACTCGATCCCGGAAGCTTCACAATTCCTTGCTCGATTGGGGAGTCTCCCGTTCGTAATGCATTAGCCGATCTTGGGGCTAGCATTAACCTCATGCCCACATCGATGTTCAAACGACTTGGCCTAGGAACAACAAGCCCTACAAAGATGAGCATACAACTCGCCGACAGATCCGTCAAATTTCCACAAGGTGTCGCTGAAAATCTATTAGTAAAGGTTGACAACTTCGTTTTCACAACCGACTTTGTCATCCTAGACATGGAAGAAGACACCGATGTCCCTCTCATCCTCGGGAGGCCATTTCTAGCCACCGCCCAAGCGGCGGTGGACATGAATGACGGAACGTTAACATTGAAGTTTGGGGATAAGGAGGTGAAGTTTGAATGTGGAAGAAGAATTGAGGACGAAGACCCGGTCAACTACATGAAGGTCATAGACTCAAGCTTGGATGACGCACTCCGACGGTTTAACATGGGATGCAATACATCCCACTTGGGTGACATATGACCGGCTTTGGGTCTAGCCAAGGACCCTTATAAACGTGGCGCACCACAGAGGCATTCCGCAGAACTATCCTTAGTTTAATTTAGATTAATTTTTATGTTTTCTAGTTAGTTTTAATTTTCAGGAATAAAACACACTCATGGTGGTAAGGGATGAAAAGGGGAACGAGAAAAATGAACCCATGCACAAGAACAAAGCAACCCGACATCAGTCTCTCCATTACAGAAGGTTCAACACGGGCCGTGTCCAACCAACACGGCCCCGTGCTGAACCCCCTGCAGAAAAATGCCCAGTTCAGGTAACTGGACACGGGCCGTGTTCACTCAACACGCCCCCGTGTCCAGGCTTCTGTTTCTCTTGTTTTAATTTTGTTACTGGCACTTGAACACGGGGCCGTGCCCAGACTGCCAGTAACATAAATCTTTGCTTTTAACACCATTTTACACATCTAATCAACCTAAAAATTTATTTTTGGGACACATTGAGGACAATGTGTAATTTAAGTGTGGGGGGGATGCTAAAACCTTGAAATTTTGCAAGTCCTAATAACAAGCCTTACACAAAACTCTATTGGAACCGCTAATCACCCCAATTTTTTTTCAAAAATTTCATTTTTTTTACTTGTCTAGGTTTAACTCGGGAAATTCAAGTTCTCAAAAAGGTTATATTTTTACAAATTTACAACCGATAGCGTCGTGATAAAAAGAACCAACATAAGAAAATTATGAAAAGGCATGACAAACTTAGTTAAAATTTGATTATATATACTTGATCACATAAAAACCGATTCCCACAAAAGTGAGTTTTGAGCCTTTATTGAGCATACAATTACATATCATTAAACTAAATGCTCATTTTTCGTTTCTTGTGTGAATAGCCGCTTGGTTCTTACGACTCTAGAACTTGCCACGACGATTCATTCCCGGTCCTTACCAACTTAAACCCAAGTAAGTAAATGATGGAGGCATTAGGACTAACCCTTTTTCTTTGTACACCATTATTTTATTTTTTTATTTTTTTACCACCTACCCAAAATCCCCCTAGTTAGCCCCTTTGAGCCTAAACCTTTTCATTTCATAACCCAAACCAAACACCCTTTTTACCCACCAAAACCTTTTTCATTTTTAACCCTTTGTTTTAGTAACAAGCTCGGTTTTTCGTATGATCGTTAAAAAAAATGTGTTGATGATGAAGCAAAAGAAAATAAACAAACAAGTTCATCAAAAATAACTTTGTTTGAATAATAGCTTCATCAAAATAAAAGTTATAAAACTAGAAAGTCTTACGAAAACCGACACTTGTTACGCTTTTCGCCCTTTTTCTACTAACCACTAACCCAACCACCTACCTTTAACCCAAACCTAACCCTTCACCCACAAAGTCCTCTTGATATTTACAAAGATATAAAAGTTAAAAAGGAGGAGGATTGATTGCTTGGCAAGCCTATGGTAGGAGTAAGTTCCATGCCGCTCTCGAGTGATTCACTAAAAATACACCTTCGGCCGAGTGTGAGTGATTTCTCCCGTGAGGTATGTGAACTTGTATATAAATGGAATTTTAAAAAAGGCATGTTATGCCCAAATAAGTAATTTCTCCTATGAAACGTTCTAAACAAATCATAACGAATAGGATTGTAAATAGATAAAAATAAAACCCAAAAAGATCTTGGATTCCTAACACTCTATGACAAGCCAAAACCTTCTCTTCTACCCATTCCATTTGGGAGTGTAAGCCACATATTAAAGAGTTTTGCTTGAGGACAAGCAAAAGTTCAAGTGTGGGGGTATTTGATGTGTGTAAAATGCAACATATAAATTACATCAAATGAGGCATAAAACTAACCCTTTTTAAGTACTAATGTTGGAAAAAGAGTGTTTTTGTCTTCCTTTTGTATTTTCAGGATTAAATGAGCTCAAATTCACAAAAGAAACAAAAAGACAGCTAAATCTAACATAAATACAAGAAAAGGAACATAAGTGGACTACCCGACCCCTCAACGGCATCTTCCCAAGCAAAATAGAGAAGGCAAAAGACTGAACACGCCCCGTGCTCAGCCAGCACGGGGCCGTGCCCAAGAAGCAGCATAAAAGACAAACCTATAGAAGCTTCTATTGCCCACCACGGGGCCGTGTCCAGTGAACACGGGGGCATGGCGAAAGTACAGCAGGCGCATTAATTGTAATTGCGAATTACAATTAATGAAGAGAGAGAGTGTCAGACAGGCACGGGGGCGTGTCCAGCGGACACGGGGCCGTGCCCAGCCTTCTGTTCAGCCTATAAATAGGAGTGCTTGGTTTCATTTCAACTCATCCCTTGGCACACCACCTCTCTCACACTTCATCCACCACCCACCACCATCACAACACCATCATCCACCACCATCATCCATTGTCCATCATAGAGTGTGTGAGTCGTCTCGGGATCCAAGATTGATCGTAAGAGTTCTTGACAATCAAGGCCATGTTTGCCTAAGTCTCTTACATCACTTGGTGAAGACAAAGTGTCTAGTGTAATACTTTTTATTTCTAATCTTTTACACTTTTTATTTGGTTTTGTATTAATGACTTTAATAACTAGTTACTTATGTTGAAGGTGATCTTTCCTTATCGTTTGTCCGTGGTGTCTTGGCATTATTTTACTGTCTATATAAAATAAAAGATTTTCACCATTCATATCTCCATGGTCTATATGGAGGTATGTTGGCTACCTGGTCGGGGGTTAAAGGAACGGTTTGGTAAAGGTCTTGCCATTGTTCAGCGTTTAGAGGTCCTGCAATGGACCTGGGTCAAATTTAGTAGGACCTCCTTCAATGCTTCACGGTATTGGATGGCGGGGGTCCAAACTCTTTGATCCCCTCATAAGTTAACTACTATTAATACTATAACCCGGCTATTTAGGACTGTATCCCTGCTGACTCAGACTACTTAGTCGAGGGTAACGTCACCGCCAAAAGCGGGGCCTACCATAATTTGCATTAATAACTTAATTAATTATCTTCCAATAATCCACCCTTTTAGGATTGTATCCTTGCTGACTCAAACTACTGGGGTGAGGGTAACGTCACCTTCAAAAGAGGGGCCTACTACAATAACTAAGATAATCTCTTAAATATGTGCAAAAGTGCGGAAATAATCAAAGGTTACACTAGATACGAGTCGGAACCAAGTGATTCATCTTGTCTATCTGTTTTTTTCTTTTATTTTCAGCATTTTAGTTAGTTTTTATTTTTCTTAGTTTAAAACATTTTTCTAAACTTTTTATTTTGATTAGACGTTGAGGATAAACCGGTACTAAAAGCTCTTGTGTCCTTGGACGACCTCGGTATCTTACCAACGCTATACTACGCCCACGATGGGTGCACTTGCCCATATGTGTGTTTAGTGTTAGTAAAATATCGTGTTTTATAAATTTAAAACTTGGCTAAAAAGTGTTAAAGGGGCTTAAAATATACACCTAATATATATAACACTTAACACGCATCAGCGGGCAAAATCCCAGATCTTTCGATTGGAGCGTGAAGCGGTCATTCCAATTTTGAAGCCCAGACTCGTCATGACTCTGGCCAATTTAATCGGTAATCAGATCAAATTTATGCTCTTTTATTCTGTAACACTTGTTGACTGCAATCTGACGATGTTCCCTAAGTCAATTCTATGTTTAAATTGTTCTGTTGGTTTCTAGGTGTTCAATTTTTTATTAATATGAGCATTGGTTGTTGATAGATATGTTTTAAGACTTGTGTGTGATTATTGACACTAATTAATTGTTTGAAGGTGTTTGGAGGTGCGATGGTGGTTGTAGTGGTGGGGGTGATGGTAGGGCACTGGTGGGGTCATGGCTGTGTGGTGGTGTTTAGAGAGAGAGAGAAAGACTTGTACTTATGTGCATAGAAGACTTGTATTTTATGTGTAAATGACCAAATTACCCCCCATAGTTAACAGACTTGATTGATGGAGTTAGAAATTTGGACTCAAATGGTTAAAGAAAATGCTTATAGGGACTCAGGTCGTTAAACTTTTTGCTTTTGGACTCAAGTGGTTAAAACCCGTAAAACACAGGGACTCAAAAAGTTATTTACCCTAAATAAAATAAACAAATTTTATTAAACTGTTACAATTCAGAAATAAAAGAAAGCAGAATTACAATACTATTACAACTGAAATAAAAGAAAATACAAGAAAAGAGATGAAGCAGAATGGCTGAGGCATGTGTTCACACGCTTCCCTTAAAACAAATTCCGAGCCTCTAAGGAGTACTCGTTTTATTTCCTAGGGTACAACAGCCGGAGCTGTAGTACTGCCGGAATTAGCCTACAACCCGAAGGCTACCTTGAACAATGCTTGAAGAAGATTAGAAGACTGTTGAGAGAAAAATTCAGTTTGCTGTTGTGTTGCTGGTGTCTTCTGCAGTTGGGTATGGAGCTGTATTTATACAGCTCCTAAGTCGAAACAGTCAAAAGAGAATTAAAGAGAGGTTTAAATTGCATTAAACGTCTTCAATGCAATTTAATACGTCATTTAATTCTCAGTCAAAGACCGTTAACTCGTCAGTTACGAAGCTGAACTGAAACTACACTGTCATTCAATGCTGGAAGCTTCTTCTTCGCGCGCGCAAGACACACTGGTGCGCGCGCGCCCAGGTCTGCACGGTCATGCGCGGTGCGTCCATTTGGCTCACTGCCATGCGCGCGTGTGCCACACTGACTCAGGTCCATGTGTGTGCCACGTCACCTGTGAGCCTCTACGAGCACGCCACACAGTCGCGCCGTTTTAGCTCACTTTGGTGCGCCGCGCACGCACATCAGAACCCATGTACCATGCGCAACCGCGCACCTTCATGCCACATGTACAGTCGCGCGGACTGCCACGTCACGCGCCTCGAACCTGCACGCCACTTCACCACTTGGTCCTTGCAGCCTATGTGATCCACCACGCGGACGTGGTCAAAAATACAAAGGCGGCTCTCAAGCGGCGATGCGAAGTGCAAAGTGCGCCATCAAAGTGCCACATTGCGCCTCATCGCCCACGCCACGCGCGCGCGAGCGTGTGCGAGTGCGAGTTAGGGTGCTCCGCACCCTTCGCGAGGACACTTAGTGTGTGCTTCCATGAAACAATAAGGATGGAGAGTTCACCTTAAATACCCATTTAAGTTCCATCTCTCCTCCGATGTGGGACAAGGTGCTACTTTCCCTTTTGTTTCAGCATTCAATGTTTCAAACACCCAACTTTGAGCATCGATATCTCATTCATCTTAGCTCGGTTTTGGCCGTGGTTTAGTTCGTTGCGAAGCTCTTCCATCATACAACACAAACCCACAAATAAATATATAAAACCCGCTCATTTTATTATATTTATTTCTAGTCCAAAATAGGAAAAAATCATTTTCCTATATTTGTGAAAAATGCTATTTTCACCTATTTTTCCAACAATCCCCCACATGAAAAATGCTATTTTCATCAAATTTCCAACAATCCCCCACATGTATGGAAATGAATCTTTTCCTTACACTTTTCAACGATAAACTTCGACAGTTGAGTATTGCAAGATAGGTAGGTTGTCACCTTTGAACCTTCTTTTGTGAAGCGTACTTAGCTTACTAGTGGTGTGTAGACGCGATGTCCTTGAACATACCCCCATTTGTGTAAATGACATTACACTTCACACAATACTCTCCCTGGTTTGGCCAACCCCTCATTGTCGTGTCCTATTATGGTCCTGGAACACTAGCCTGGTTCTGCGAGAGCTCTAGGATTTGTGCACCCCACAAATCCATTCGAAGCGACCCTACTTCTCTCCAACATAGGTGATTCCCATGAATCATTAAAAGCATCATGGTTAAGTTGATTTCCCGAAATCGTTAACCTTAATATGCTTAACCTCACTTCATGTCACTGATTGGAATGGACTAGGAAGTGCATAACTCCCTTTTATTTGGTTTGGGGTACTCCCCCACAATGACTCCGTTTTGGTAATATGATTAAGTTGTCCTATTGAACTTAGATCTTGGGATCTCCAGTCAACTAAGTTAGGTTTCCCTCATATTCCCATTTACCACGGGCTTTAGTCCCATTCCTCTTGACGACGTTTCTACTAACTCTCAGCTTAAGCCTTTTGTAAACGGGTCCGCAATGTTATCATTTGATCTCACATAATCAATTGTGATAACACCCGTTGAGAGTAGTTGTCATATCGTGTTATGTCTACGTCGCATATGCCTTGATCTGCCATTGTACATCAAGCTTTGAGCTCTACCAATCGCTGATTGCCTATCACAATGTACACAAATGGCTGGCAAAGGCTTTGGCCATCTTGGAATATATTCCACGAATTGACGTAGCCATTCCGCCTCCTCGCCTGACTTATCCAAGACGATAAATTCGGATTCCATTATGGATCTTGCTATGACTGTTTGCTTATAAGACTTCCAAGCAATAGCAGCTCCTCCAAGTGTAAACACGTAACCACTTGTTGATTTGGAATCTTTATTATCCGATATCCAGTTTACATCAGTGTATCCTTCGATCACTGCTGGTTGTCGGGTATAATGCAGTCCATAATCTCTTGTGTATCTTATGTATCTAAGCACCCTCGTGATAGCCTTCCAATGATCCGCACACGGATTGCTGGTGTATCTACTTAGTCTACTCACCGCGTAAGAGTATTTACTAGTGTAAACTGACGTATTTTCCAAAAAGGCTAAGTGCAGGTACTATACGTAATAGGCTGGCTACTCCAGGCATCAATAATCAAGTCTCGCAAGCTCTAGATGTTAAAGTCTGTTGAACAATTTCCTTTTCTTTCGATCCGCCTGTGGATCTGTTTCAACTATTTTTTGATACTTAATATTACAATTTATTCAGTTGAAATAAATCTATCTTTTGCTTCCGTTGTGCATTTAAATTTTGTGTTGTTTGACTATGATGATATCAACTACGTCACGATACTCCCCACCGGGCCCACCGGTAATACGTGGAAATATCGGGGTGTGACAGGTTGGTATCAGAGCCAACACTGAGTGAATTAAACACTAGCCTTTTATGTTTAATCTCAGTTACACAGTTGCACATTCTCGAGTCTAGACAAAGAACTTAGGACTAATCCTAGTTCGTTTTATTTTGTCCTTTATTAGTTTCCTTGTTATTTTCTGTTTAGCCCCTGCATGGGCAAGTCTTTTCAGTTAGAAGTCCCGTTTAGGGCAACCATGTACTTGTTTAAATTTTAGTGGAACGGTTAAATATAAAATATCATTCCTTTTATAAGATCTACCATTATAATAAAATGGCAAAATCTAAAAAGGACAAGACCTAGCTCGTGTGTCATCTTAAGACAGGGCCAAGATAGTAGTTCCTCAATTAGATTCAGATCCTTGTTAACACCTCAATTTAGAATTGTTCTGCGTTAAATAATAAAAAGAATCTTAAAGGAAAAACCTAGTCTATATGTCATTGCAGACATGACCAAGATGGTAAAACCTATTGACGGGTGGTCCGTAGGACAACCCTTAAGTGCCTTAAAAAGATTAAAATCCCATGCTTTACACGTTTGATTGTTTGAACTTGGTAACTACTAGTTGTTTGGACGTGCAGGTGCAAATGGAGCATAAAAGGGAAAGAATTTGGAGCATCAATAAAAAAAATCAATTTTTGGAATTGAAGAATTAAGAGGATAGCATGATAGAGGACGAAATTACGAGAACGTAGGCGAAAACGGTGAAGAAAACGGAGTTGAAACGAAAAAGTTATGCTGAAAACAAGTTTTCAACATTGCCTGTCGTAAGACAGAAGACAAGGACCGTATGACTTGGCTGCTCGCCATAAGCTACGGCCCTATGGCATAGCTTACGGCGCCGACTGATCCAATTTTGTAACTTGTGCATTTATTGGTCATTTGATGGGGTTTTTATGGGGTCTAATCATGTTTTTCGGTTACTACTCACTTGTGGACGAATTTTGGATAATTCTTGGAGACTAGAGCTTGAAGAACACTATCCTAATCTTTAGTTTTGTTGCTTTGATCTTGATGAACAATAATACTCTTGTGATGATGTTGTTTCAAGCCATGAGTGGCTAAGTACTCTATGATCATCTTTGGTGGAAGGTTTTGCAAGACTTTATGCTTGAATTTTATATTTCTAGAATAACAATTTCTTCTTTATTGAATTGCTTGTTATGGTGTGTGATTGATTGCTAGTAAATTGTTGATTCTTGTGTTACACTAATTAGAAACCATACGTTCTTGGTGCCGTTGGCAATCGAGATATCATGGGTATAGTTAGGCCTGGGTAAGGGTTGATTGATCATCGGGTAACAACCTCACGTTCTAGGAATCTGAGTACTTAGTTCCCTTTCATCACTGCAACTAATCACACATGAACTATGTCTATGTAGTTCTTTCTAGTGGAATGATAGCATAAATGTTAAAGCAAAACCGGAAACTGAAGATGATCATTTGTCTCTAATTTGTTTACAACCAAAACTTTCATCTTGCAATTTAATTAGTTTAATTTAGTCTAAAACCAATTCATTCACATAAACTCTTGAATTTTACTTTTCTTGCAATTAGATTAATTTAGTCAAGTTAGATATAATCTTCCAAATAACACATATTCCACAAACTCCATGTGTTCGATACCCACTTACCACTAGCTAATTAGTTGTAATTGGATTAAATTTGATTGTGACCGCGACATCACGTCACCTATTCAAAAGATTCCAATCCTTGTTAACATCTGAAAACATGTTAACATTCTTGGCAAAACGTGATTCGATAAAATCACATAAGTCATTCTTAAATTCGGATATTCCAACTCCCCCTTATTTATATAAACATCCCTTAAGGATAAAGTGCCTACGGGCTATAATTAACGTCCTTTGGGACTAAAGACAGTGGTGGCCTACAACTCCCTGTCAAGAAAAGGTAATGAACTTTGATTCAAACCTTAATACCTCGATTCTGAAAAATCCTGGTTTATAAATTAAATTTGTCCATGTGACTAGGCTTTAGTGCTATTATTAAATTATAACTAGGGATTGTAATAAAGATCCTGAATATGTATATACTTAACAAATTAACCAAAAATAGTTATTAAAACCATGGTTAATAAATCGTCAAGAACGATAGTACTGTATAGATTTCCAAATAAACTATGTCCTTATTTTCTTTTATGTAGCAATTAAAGCTACATGACTAGGTCAGAAGAGGTAAACAGTCATCCGGTGGAAAACCATGAAAATGCTAAGATACATGTGACCGGTGCGGAGCTGCAAGCATTAATAGATAATGTTGTTACAAAAGCTATAGAGCGGCAGTATAATGAATCTAGCGGGACTCAAAGTAGGACCCTATCCGCACCGCATTCCAAGCCTAAGACTCATTCAGAGGCTCATAGCAAGCCACCCTCTAAGAAAGATGAACCAAAGAAGGAGGATGTTCAACACTCCTCAAATCAACACAGTGTTCCATCTAAGAGAATGGTATTTGACAGGGAACCACGTGCCAAGTCCTGCACTTATAAATACTTTGTCTCCTGCAAACCCAAGGATTTTACTGGGGAGAAAGGAGCGATTGATTGTATGACCTGGTTGGATGAAATGGACACCGTGGTCAATATCAGCGGTTGTGCTGAAAGGGATGTAGTGAAGTATGTATCCCAATCATTCAAAGGAGAGGCATTAGCGTGGTGGAAGTCTCTCATTCAGGCTGCTGGAAAGATCCCACTATACAATCTGACCTGGGATCAGTTTGTTGCTCTCATTAAGGAGAATTACTGCCCTCAACACGAGGTTGAGAGGATTGAGTCAGATTTCTTATCTTTAGAAATGAAAAATTTAGATTGTCAAGCTTACCTCACCAGTTTCAATACCCTGTCTAGGATGGTTCCGTATCTGGTAACACCAGAACCCAAGCGAATTGCTCGCTTCATTGGGGGTTTAGCCCCAGAAATGAAGGCCAGTGTTAAGGCATCGAGACCTGCTACTTTTAGATCAGCAGCTGATCTATCTCTGTCTCTTACTTTAGATGCGGTCAGATTGAGATCGCTTAAAAATTCTGAAGAAGGTAAGAGAAAGCGTGAGGATGATAACTCACGAGGGTCGGAGAAGAAGCACAAGGGAAACACTGATTCCAAGAAGTTTGGGTCTGGAAAGAGTAGTCAACGAACAGATGAGAAGCCAAAGTGCACGACTTGCCAAAAACGCCATTTTGGAAAATGCAGACTTGAGTCCAAGTCTCAGTCAGGACCAGCTGCATGTGGGTTATGCAAGTCTAAGGAGCACAAGACTATTGATTGCAAGAAGATTAAAGATGCCACATGCTACAACTGCAATGAGAAAGGGCACATCAAAGCCAACTGCCCTAAATACGCCAAGAAGCCTGAAGAGGTCAAGAAGACCAATGTAAGGGTCTTCCGTATGGATGCACGGGAAGCTGTTCAGGACGACAACGTGATCACAGGTACCTTCCTCATAAATGATGTTTATGCAAGGGTATTATTTGATTCTGGAGCAGATAAGTCATTTGTTGATGATAAGTTTTGTAAGTTGTTAAATCTACCTGTTAAAACCCTAAGTGTGAAATATGAGGTAGAATTAGCCGATGGAACCATAGAAACCGCATCAACCGTGTTAGATGGATGTTTCATATCCATTAGGAACCACTCTTTTCCATTAACCTTACTTCCTTTGAAATTAGCCGGTTTCGACATAGTAATAGGAATGGATTGGTTATCCCATAACCAAGCTCAGATTGTGTGCAACAAGAAGCAAGTGGTGATCAAGACTCCGTCTGGTGAGCCACTTACCATTCAGGGAGATACCCAGTATGGACTGCCTAAGCAAGTGTCTATGCTCAAGGCATCTAGGTGTTTGAAGAAGGGTTGTGTCATTTATATGGCACAGGTGACTATTGATGAGCAGAAGCCTAAGGTTGAAGATATTCCCGTCATTTCTGAGTACCCCGAAATTTTCCCTGAAGAACTACCTGGTTTACCACCAGATAGGCAAGTAGAATTCAGAATTGGCATCATCCCTGGAGCAGCGCCTGTTGCAAGAGCGCCTTATAGGTTGGCACCAACAGAAATGAAAGAGCTGAGAACCACACTAGATGATTTGTTAGCCAAAGGTTTTATTAGACCTAGTTCGTCTCCATAGGGAGCACGTATTTTGTTTGTTAAGAAGAAGGATGGATCGATGCGTTTGTGCATCGATTATCGCGAGCTTAACAAGGTCACTATCAAGAATAGATATCCATTGCCCAGGATCGACAATCTGTTCGATCAATTGCAAGGGGCAAGCTACTTATCTAAGATCGACTTGAGGTCAGGCTATCATCAATTGAAGGTTAGAGATGAAGATGTGCACAAGACTGCGTTTAGGACTCGTTATGGTCATTACGAGTTCCTAGTGATGCCTTTTGGGCTCACTAATGCACCAGCAGCGTTCATGGATCTCATGAATCGCGTCTGCAAACCTTACTTGGATAAGTTTGTCATCGTCTTCATCGACGACATTCTCATTTACTCGAAAAGCCAAGCTGACCATGATAAGCACCTCCGTTACATTCTGAAACTGCTTCAACAAGAAAAGCTCTATGCCAAATTTTCGAAGTGTAAATTTTGGCTTCGTGAAGTCTAGTTTCTTGGACATGTTGTCAGTGAGCATGGTATCCAAGTGGATCCCGCTAAGGTTGAAGCTGTCATGAATTGGCAAGAGCCAAAGACGTCTACAGAGATTCGTAGCTTTCTAGGTTTAGCAGGATATTATAGGCGATTTATTGAAAACTTCTCAAGGATTGCTGCACCCCTAACTTCGTTGACACGTAAGAATATTAAGTTTGACTGGGGTCCTAAGCAGCAGGAATCCTTTGACATTCTTAAGCAAAGGTTGAGCAATGCACCAGTGTTGACATTGCCTGATGGAATAGATGAATTTGTGGTATATTGTGATGCATCACACACTAGCATGGGTTGTGTGCTTATGCAGAAAGGCAAAGTCATTGCCTATGCATCGCGTTAGTTAAAGGTGCACGAGAAGAATTATACCACCCATGACTTGGAGTTTGGTGCCGTTATATTTGCACAAAAACTTTGGAGGCATTATTTGTATGGAACCAAATGTGTGATCTATTCTAATCACAAGAGCCTTCAACACTTGTTTAATCAGAAGGACTTAAACATGAGGCAGCGACTGTGGATGGAAACTTTGAATGATTATGACTGTGAAATAAGATACCATCCAGGCAAGGCGAATGTAGTCGCCGATGCCTTAAGTAGGAAGGAAAGAGTGAAGCCTATAAGAATCAATGCCAAGAGCATTGAATTAAAGAATAGTTTGAATGAAAGGTTGTTAGCTGCACAGAAGGAAGCTTTTTTAGAAGCTAACTATCCGGATGAAAAGTTAGGAGTAACTGAGGAGCAGTTATCCTATGGCAAGGACGGAATACTAAGATTAAATAGACGAATATGGGTTCCGGTTTATGGTGGACTTCAGGATGTTATCCTCCAGGAAGCCCACAATTCTAAATATTCCGTTCATCCTGGAGCTGATAAGATGTACCAGGATCTGAAGGCGAACTATTGGTGGATAGGCTTGAAGAAGTCTATAGCTGCCTATGTATCTAAATTCTTGACGTGTGCGCAAGTCAAAGCTGAACATTAGAAGCCGTCAGGTTTGCTACAACAGCCTGAACTTCCCACATGGAAGTGGGAGATGGTGACAATGGATTTCATCACCAAGTTGCCAAAGACAAAGAAAGGAAATGATACTATATGGGTGATAGTAGATAGACTGACTAAGCCAGCACATTTCCTACCCATTAAGGAGACTTATAGCTCCGACATGTTAGCCCAATTGTACGTAGATAAGATTGTATCTCTGCATGGCATACCAGTGTCTATAATCTCTGACAGAGATACTAGATACATATCACATTTTTGGAAAAGTTTCCAACAATCTTTGGGCACGCGCTTAAATTTTAGTACGGCTTACCATCCTCAGACGAACGGGCAGAGTGAGCGTACCATCCAAACTTTGGAAGACATGCTTCGTGCATGAGTGATTGACTTAGGTGGTAGTTGGGATAACCACTTGCCATTGATCGAGTTCTCCTATAACAATAGCTACCATACTAGTATTCAGGCAGCGCCTTTTGAGGCATTATATGGTAGAAAATGCAGAACGCCTATTTGTTGGGCAGAAGTAGGAGAAGCTCAGTTATCAGGACCTGACATAGTCTTTGAAATGATAGACAAGATTGTCCAGATTCGTGACCGCCTGAAAGCTGCCAGGGATAGGCAGAAAAGTTATGCTGATAAAAGGCGAAAACCTCTAAAGTTCGAGGTTGGTGACAAAGTGTTGCTTAAAGTATCACCCTGGAAGGGAGTGATGCGATTTGGTAAGAAAGGTAAGTTAAGCCAAAGGTATATAGGACCATTTGAGATCATCGAATGTGTCGGATCCGTGGCCTATAAGTTAAACTTGCCTGAAGAGCTCAGTAGTATTCACAATGTATTCCACATCTGCAATCTAAAGAAATGTCTAGCTGATGAATCGCTAGTCATACCACATACGGATGTGCACATAGATGAGAGCTTAAAATTTGTGGAAAAACCTTTGTCAATCGAGGATCGACAGGTAAAGAAGCTTCGAAGGAAGCATGTGCCAATTGTAAAGGTTAAATGGGATGCCCGAAGAGGTCCCGAGTACACGTGGGAGGTAGAGTCCACAATGAAAGAAAAGTACCCTCATTTATTTCAGTAAATCTCGAGGTTGAGATTTCTTTTAAGGGGGTGAGGATGTAACACCTCGTAAATTTATGTCCAATAATATATCAACACGTGTCATGGACTTTAAACGTGTAAAGGATTGATTTAGAGGGACTAAAGTTGACAAACAAGGAATCTATGTGAATAAAAGGGTTCAAAGTGTCAACAATGGATAAATATACTTTACAATAACCCTACATGATGTTTATACCCTTAAACGAATGAGTCATGGATCATACGAAGCTAATTGTGGAAGAAAGTGAGAGATTAAAAACTACAGGGGTTAAATGTGTCAACATGTTTAAAGTGTACCTCTGAGTGACCTTTTAGCAAACCCGAAGCTTTGTAATGGTTAATTATAATCACTAGAATAAGTGATAAAAATTTCACAAGGTTTCGATAAAGTATGAGAAAGTTATGACAATATTCGTATACGAGGGGTTAAAAGCGTCAACATTGAAATTAAAGGCTTTTCGGGTGATCAAAAGTAAACCAGGACTTAACAAAGTTTGTATATGTCTTGGAGCCCTTAAAAGTTAAGTTAGAGGGTCAAAAATGCAAGAAATAAAGTTAAAACCACGTTTACAAGGACCAGGGACCTAAATTGCAACATTTGAAACTTGCTGACCGGAGATCCACCCTCACACGGCCCGCGTAGACCCTCTAAGGGATCTTACGCGGCCCTCCTAAGACTACCAGCATCAGAAAATAAGCACAGCTGCCTGTTCAGCCTGTTTAACCGACTTATTGTGACAACTGGCACAAACCGATAATTTCCGTACACTTTAATTATTATTTAATGACAGCAATTATGTGCTTAAATGCGAACATTGACTGATTACATGCTAAACAAGTGAATTCATGCACATTGTATACTACAAAATATTGTTTTATGCATAAACGAGAGCGTTGCGTCAGAAATGCTAGTAAACTCACCGGTAAGACACAATTTGCCGACAACACTGCAGAAAGCAGTCAGACATTAGAATTGAGGCCTAGGTGTAGGTCCAACAACAAGAGTACATTAAAACCCAAGAGTACATACAAGGGTTTAATATATAGACTTTACGGAAGCAAAAATAAGCACTAAAAAGCACCCGAAACGCACTTTAAGTGCAGAATTTTATATAATTCAGCTCAAATCAGCTTTTAACAACATAAATATCATGCAGAAATTTCGTTTTATCATCCAGAATACTTCCCTAAGTGTCGGGAATCAAAAGTGCTACGAAAAGGCACTTAAAAGACACTAAAAAGTGTAATTTAGCACTTTAACGAATCGGTATCTAACCGAACAACCGGACAATACCCGGAACACCAAAATAATGCTAGAAGCATTGTTTTTATTTTTTTCTGAGCTAGTTAGGGTGCCCGAACACTCTAACACATTATATAATGTCCAATATACATAAACACTAACTAGTATACTTAGATTCCTAACTAAACACTTCACTTATCATCAAAACCCAACTAGATACCCCCCCCCCCCCATACTTGTGGACGGTTACAAGTAGTAACCCCACCAAAAAATCTTGTTAAATCTTTGATAATCTTGCCATGAGATCTTATGAGGTTTCCTAGAAATTATGTAGTGTACTTTCAAAACACAATACACAAAGGTCCTAAGCTAAACATGTTATATTGAGATCACCTCCCTCATTCTTCAACCACAACACACTCTCTTGCTCTCTCCCTCTAACACCCTCGGCCGAGAACCACCAAGGCACCACCACCACCTTCAATCCAAGCTCATCCATTCCAAGTCCACTTGAAGGAATAAGAAGGTGTAAGAAGATGATTCACGAGGCTCGGTGTGTTCGGAAGTTGAAGGACCTTCATCGATTTCTTTTATCCACAACATTTGCATCTTGTTTCTTCCCTAGCCTTGTGCTAGTAGTAAGTGCTTCTAAACATCATCTTGATCTTGTTTATGATGGTTAATAGGTGATTTAATGGTTGAAAATTAAGAACACTAAAGAACATAACCTAAAGTCTTGAACATAAGATGAATAGGGTGGATAAAGAGAAGTTATGTGTGTAAATCTTGTAAATGTGATTATTTGATGTTGTTTGTTAGTAAAAGTTGGATGGATCATCATCTAGACATGCTAGATCATGTTCAAGAACATGAACTAGTAAGATATAAATATTAGAGTCTTAAAGGATGATGAAACCATCCATACATGAAACTTTGAACTTGAATAAACATGAGATTTCTTGCAAAATGAAGTTGTAAACTTGTAGATCTAAAGATCTACAAGTGGTTTTTCGGAAGAACCAAGTGGAAAATACTAGCTTTGTTAAAAACTTGGATATTACATGAAACAAATACATTTTTAGTAAGTAAACAAGTGTATAAACACTTGTGTAGAAAGAAAATTCCACAAAGAAATATTTTGAAATTCATGACTAGAAGTTGTGAAAATACATATTCTTTAAAAATAAAGTTTTTAAGAAACTAAACTTATTTTTAAAGATAACAAGACCTACTAAATATGTTAGTAACTTACTACATATTTTTACAAACTTTCAAGTTCATAAGTTGTGATATGTGCTTGTTTTGACAAGTTTGATAAATAAAGATTGTTGTTGATTTAAAAGAAAATAAACACATGTTTTGAAAACATGGGAAACCTCCATTTTTAGGGGAAACTCTGTCAAAATTTTTATAAAATTTTGACACTTAGAAAAATATAAGTTTTTGAGAAACTTATTCCCTAAAAATGTATTTAAAAATATTACAAAGGTTTCCCTAATTTTTGGTGATAAGAAATCGGGATTTCTTCAAAAATAAAAATGGATATTAAGTATGTATATATTTTTGAGAAAAATATATATATTATTTGATCACCAACTTTTGTGCTAAGTGTATATAGTATGTGTTATACGTGCTAGTGTATTAAGACTTAAAAATACACTAAATACTCATGAGAAGTATAAACACAAAATACCACATACAACATACAAGATACATAATTCGGGTGCAAAGTGCAAAACACGAGATACTTATATTAAATTTTGAGAAAATAATATAAATAAGATACTTAGTTAAAAATATAAAATATTTTTAACACAACAATACAAATAAAAAAGAGAGTGACTGTACTTGTGCGACGCAAGTCTAGTGGCTAACGTTAAGAAAACGCGTATAGGTCATGACGTTAATTAAGCAAATCCGGTGAAGTTTACGACGCAAGGAGCGCAAAGTTGTGAGTTCATGCTCCCCCTTTTCTTTAACTGTTTTCAGTTTTATAACTTCGGGGGTGAAATATATGTTACAAATATTACTATGTTTACAAATGGTATGATAACAAGAAGCACACTTGGTGAGAACGAGTACCAAGTGTGACGAGATATAAGAATACAAGAAGCGCACTTGGTGAGGACGAGTACCAAGTATGATGCGTTATGAGAAATGATACGAGAAATCGTGTCACGAATAGGGTACATAAGCACCATTAATCAACAATATACCTAGACCGCAGAACAAAAGGTTAGATCTAACGGGTGCCGGGCAGCCACACTCTTGGTGAGGACGAGTACCAAGTAGTGCTTTTGTGTCTCAGAATATGCCAACTAGAAAAATGCCTTAGGTTGGTGACTTCCTATGTCGTGTCACATGTTAATGGCCTTGCAACCCATTAACAATCCTGATACTTCAGGAATACTTTATTTACATAAGATTCATACCATACTAAAACTTGAATTATACTTGAGTACGTGGGGTACACAAGTAAACTTGAATTATACATGAGTACGTGGGGTACACATGAAAACTTGATTTATATATGAAAACTTGACTTATATATGAAAACTCGATTTATACATGACACAAACTATGTTTTCATACAAAGTATACAAACATGAAATACAAAAACTGCATGAATTCACACCAACATTATGTTGACGTTTTTCCAAAACTTACATGTATTTCAGGTAACTAGAAGTGGATGTGCGCGCGGTCTTACCCATGCTCGTGGATGTCGCTTATGTTTATCTTTAAATAAAGTTGTAAACTTTTTAAGACAATGTTTTATGCTATCTCGCGATGTAAACGCTATCTTATGTTTTCAAATTATGGTATTTGAAGTTATTTTCATGAGCATGTAGTATGTTTACCTCTCGTATGCAATGAGAACCTTTCATGATCACACCTCGTGCTTCCGCCGCAGAAAGGGGTGTGACCGATTGGTATCAGAGCTGCGATTGTAGTGAACCAGGATTCCTTCTCGAGTCTAGTCTACAATCTCTAGGATCCTTTCACGAAAACAATTTTTCAAAGAGTTTTCATTGCATAAAACGTCCCGCGACATCCACTACCTGAAACTGTCTACACGAGTCGAGAAAAGACACTACGAGACTTAGGGTGCACCGAAGTAGCACTTGTCCCTAACTGAGAAATTACTTGCAATTATGTGTGATAATTAGCATATACTAGAAGTAGAATGTCACAAGTATACGTGACTTTACCTGAAAGTGATGGCCTATATGAAGGAAGAAATACGCCGATGAAACGAACCGTGCGGACTGGGCAAGGAGTTACGTAATTATGGATGCATACATAATTATGGAATTCAGTGCACAGAAACCACAGCAAGTCTTGTCACGTATAGATTCCCTCAGTGCAAGCCTACTAAGTACTCTGTTGGAGTAATAATTGTTTGATGTCACTTATGTGGTATATATACCTGTAAATATATATGCTACTACTGTCTAGTATGACGATATCAAACAAATGTCTAACCCTGTTGTGTTATGTTCTGTCAGAACATGGCACCCAGGAAAACTGTGAATGCTCGCAATGATGATCAACCTCCTCCTCCTCCCCCACTACCAAGAACTGCTGAAGAGCTGAATGCTCTACTGGAAGAAAGGATCTCCGCTGCTATCGCCCAGTACGAGGCGAACCGTACTCAAGACAGTGGAGGACCAAGCAATGCTAGACGTAACGGGCATGGAGATTCATCTGGAGGCAACGCAGCTCAAGGTAACCTTAAGACGATTTGCTAAGCATGGAGAAATTTATGAACGGTCTTTGTTTCATTATTTCTTCAATTGCTCACATGTGAATTGGTTGAATCAATTCCAGGCTGCACTTTCAAGCAGTTCCTCGACTGCAAGCCGATGAACTATGACGGCACAGGAGGTACAGTAGCATTTGTGCGCTGGACGGAGAAGACTGAAGCTACTATCCGCATGAACAAGTGTACCGCGGATCAACAAGTCACCTTTGCTACTGGATTGTTTGTCGATGAAGCTCTGACTTGGTGGAACTTGCAAGCCCAGACTTTAGGTGATGATGCCACTTATGGCCTAACTTGGGAAGAACTGAAGGAAAGAATGAGAGAGAAGTATTGCTCTCGTGCCGAACTCCAAAGACTGGAAACGGAGTTTTGGCACTTGACCATGGAAGGTGCTGACATAAATGGCTACACTTGAAGGTTCCACGAACTGTCTAGAGTGCTTCCCTACATGGTGACACCCGAATTTAAGCGCGTTGAACGCTACATTTAGGGACTAGCCCCAGAGTTTCGTGGCATGGTGACGTCGGCCAAACCACAAACAATCACCGAGGCTGTAACTCTGGCTGTCAGCCTTACTGAAGATTGTGTTCGTATGAAGAAGTTATCGTTGAACCCAACAGAAAAGACCGAGACGCATGCTGAGTCGTCCGGTGACAAGAAGAGAAAGCATTCGAATCTGAACCAAGCCACCCTCAGCAACAACAAGGGTTCCAACAAGAAGCGCGACACTAACCCGCCTCAGGAGACGAAAACCCTTGCAACCAAAGGATACCAAGGCACCATGCCTAAATGCCAAAAATGTAAGTTTCATCATGAGGGAGCTTGTCGCATTCCAAGGTGCGACAAATGTGGAAGGTTGGGTCATCAAACAGAAGACTGTTGGGGAAGAGGAAAGAACCAGAATGGAAATGGTGCTGGTAACAAGAATGGTAACGGGAAAGGGCGGAACCAAGGATGCTTCATTTGTGGAAGCAATGATCATTTCATGAAGGAATGCCCAAAAGGAAACAATGCTCAGGCTCGAGCATTTATGATTGGAGCAAAGGACGCACGCGAGGACCCTAATGTGGTCACCGGTACGTTTCTCATTAACAATCACTTTGCATCCATATTATTTGACACCGGCGCCGATTATAGCTTCATGTCTGTGGAATTTAAACGCATGCTTGGAATAGAATCTAGTAGATTAGAAATTCCTTATTCCATAGAACTAGCCAATTGTAAACTCGTTGAATCGGGCGAAGTTGTTAGAGGCTGCACGCTAGAACTTGGTGAACGAAGATTTAGCATCGACCTCTTACCTATTCAATTGGGTAGCTTCGATGTAGTAGTCGGAATGGACTGGTTGTCCAAGAACAAAGCTGCGGTTATTTGTCATGAGAAAATGATCCGCATCCCTTTGGCAAATGATGAAACCCTCATCGTACATGGAGAAAGACGAAATGCGCCTCTTCGAATAATCAGTTGCATGAAGGCACACAAGTGCTTAAGGAAAGGATGTGTCGCTTTCCTAGCACACGTTATAGACAAGAAGGTTGTGGAGCCAAAACTCGAAGACATTCCTGTGGTGAAGGAATTCCCTGATGTTTTTCCCGAAGATCTGCCAGGACTACCTCCGCAACGACAAGTCGAATTTCATATAGACTTGGTTCCAGGAGCCTCTCCTGTGGCTAAGGCTCCCTATCGACTTGCGCCATCCGAAATGCAAGAATTATCTACACAACTCCAGGAGTTGTTGGATAAAGGATTCATAAGGCCAAGCTTCTCGCCCTTGGGAGTTCCTGTATTGTTCGTGAAGAAGAAGGATGGAACACTGCGGATGTGTATCGATTACAGAGAACTGAACAAGCTCACGATCAAGAATCGGTATCCACTACCAAGGATTGACGACTTATTTGATCAATTGCAAGGATCCGGCTACTATTCCAAGATCGACCTTCGATCTGGATACCATCAGCTAAGAATCCAAGAAGAAAGCGTGCCAAAGACTGCTTTCAGAACGCGATATGGGCATTACGAATTTCTTGTGATGCCATTCGGGCTGACGAATGCACCAGCGGTCTTTATGGATCTGATGAACCGTGTATGCAAACCATATCTCGATAAATTCGTGATTGTATTTATCGATGATATCCTGATTTACTCGCGAACGAAGGAAGAGCACGAGCAACACCTCAGAACAATTCTGGAACTACTGAAGAAAGAGAAACTTTACGCGAAGTTCTCGAAATGCGAATTCTGGATTCGCGAAGTACAATTTCTTGGTCACGTTGTGAATGAGAAGGGCATTCATGTAGACCCATCCAAGATTGAAGCAATAAAGAATTGGGAAGCTCTCAAAACCCCAACTGAAGTTCGTCAATTTTTGGGCTTAGCAGGCTATTACCGACGTTTCATTGAGAATTTCTCAAAGATAGCTCAACCGCTAACGACCCTTACGCAAAAAGACAAGAAGTACGACTGGGGTGACAAGCAGGAAGAAGCCTTCCAGTTACTTAAAAATAAGCTATGCGGTGCTCCAATACTATCATTACCCGAAGGTGCTGAAGACTTCGTGGTATACTGTGACGCTTCACGACAAGGTTTGGGTTGCGTGCTTATGCATCGTCAAAAAGTCATCGCTTACGCTTCAAGACAATTGAAGGTTCATGAAAGAAACTATACCACTCACGACCTGGAGCTGGGAGCGGTGGTATTCGCCTTGAAGATCTGGCAACACTATTTATATGGTACTCGATGTACAATCTTCACAGATCACAAAAGTTTACAACACATATTCGATCAGAAAGAATTAAACATGCGACAACGACGATGGGTCGAGCTGCTGAATGACTATGACTGTGAGATTAAGTACCATCCTGGAAAGGCCAACGTTGTAGCAGACGCGCTAAGTAAAAAAGAAAGGGTTAAGACCCTAAGGGTTCGAGCGTTAGAAATGACTATTCGAACGAATCTCACTGCACGCATTCGTGATGCACAACAAGAAGCTCTTAAGGAAGAAAATCGTAGAGCTGAATACCTCCGGGGTATGTTGAAATACATGGTGCCAAATGAAGAGGGAGCCTTATACTTTAAGGAGCGTATTTGGGTTCCACTCTATGGGGGCATACGAGAAGTCATCCTTGATGAAGCGCATAAATCGAGATACTTGATCCATCCAGGATCGGACAAGATGTATCAAGACTAGAAGGAATATTACTAGTGGCCGAGACTTAAAAGCGATGTTGCTGTTTATGTTGGAAAATGCCTAACCTGTGCCAAGGTTAAGGCAGAATATCAGAAGCCGTCCGGCCTACTACAACAACCAGAGATACCCATGTGGAAGTGGGGGCAAATCTCAATGGACTTCATAACGAAATTACCCAAGACCCCTAGAGGGCATGATATGATATGGGTGATAGTCGATTGGTTAACGAAGTCTGCGCACTTCCTACCGATCCGAGAAAAAGACAGCACTGGGAAGCTTGCTGAGATATACTTAAGAGAAATTGTGGCACGACATGGAGTGCCAATCTCAATCATTTCAGACAGAGATGGACGCTTTGTCTCAAGAATCTGGCAATCCTTTCAAGAAGCCTTTGGGTCTCAGCTAGATCTAAGCATGGCGTTCCATCCTCAAACAGACGGCCAGAGCGAACGGACTATACAAACGTTAGAAGATATGCTTCGCGCATGTGTCATGGATCTAGGCGGCAGCTGGGATACTCACCTACCCTTGGTTGAGTTCTCCTACAATAACAGTTATCATACAAGCATAAAGGCCGCACCGTTCGAAGCTCTGTATGGCCGCAAGTGCCGATCGCCCCTATGTTGGGCAGATGCTGGAGATAAACGTATGGTTGGTCCTGAACTTGTACAAGAGACAACCGACAAGATTGCGCAGATCCGAGAGCGCATTAAGGCGGCTCGAGATCGACAAAAGAGCTACGCTGATCTGAAAAGAAAACCCATAGAATTCGAGGTGGGAGACAAAGTGTTGTTAAAGGTCTCACCTTGGAAGGGCGTAGTAAGATTTGGAAAACGTGGAAAGCTGAATCCACGATACATCGGACCATTCAGAATCTTGGAAAGAATTGGTACCGTGGCATACAAGTTGGAATTACCGGAAGAACTTAATGGAGTACATGATACGTTCCATGTATCCAACCTCAAGAAGAGTCCAACACAAGAAAACGTGATCATCCCGGTGGATGAAGTGCATATTGATGACGCCCTCCGATTTACAGAACAACCCGTGGAGGTTACCGAATGGAAAGTCAACAAGACCAGGAGGAGCACTGTTAAACTTGTCAAAGTACGTTGGAGCTCTAAGCACGGACCCGAGTACACATGGGAACGTGAAGACTAGTTCAAAGAAAAGTATCCCCACTTATTCAAGAAGACTCCTGCGAGAGTTAGTTTAGCCTGAATATCGGGACGAAATTCTTTTAACGGGGGGAGACTGTGACAACTGGCACAAACCGGTAATTTCCGTACACTTTAATTATTATTTAATGACTGTAATTATGTGCTTAAATGCGAACATTGACTGATTACATGTTAACAAGTGAATTCATGCACATTTTATACTACAAAATATTGCTTTATGCATAAACGAGAGCGTTGCGTCAGAAATGCTAGTAAACTCACCGGTAAGACACAATTTGCCGACAACACTGCAGAAAGCAGTCGGACATTAGAATTGAGGCCTAGGTGTAGGTCCAACAACAAGAGTACATTAAAACCCAAGAGTACATACAAGGGTTTAATATATAGACTTTACGGAAGCAAAAATAAGCACTAAAAAGCACCCGAAACGCACTTTAAGTGCAGAATTTTATATAATTCAGCTCAAATCAACTCTTAACAACATAAATATCATGCAGAAATTTCATTTTATCATCCAGAATACTTCCCTAAGTGTCGGGAATCGAAAGTGCTACGAAAAGGCACTTAAAAGACACTAAAAAGTGTAATTTAGCACTTTAACGAATCGGTATCTAACTGAACAACCGGACAATACCCGGAACACCAAAATAATGCTAGAAGCATTGTTTTTATTTTTTTCTGAGCTAGTTAGGGTGCCCGAACACTCTAACACATTATATAATGTCCAATATACATAAACACTAACTAGTATACTTAGATTCCTAACTAAACACTTCACTTATCATCAAAACCCAACTAGATACCCCCCCCCCCATACTTGTGGACGGTTACAAGTAGTAACCCCACCAAAAAATCTTGTTAAATCTTTGATAATCTTGCCATGAGATCTTATGAGGTTTCCTAGAAATTATGTAGTGTACTTTCAAAACACAATACACAAAGGTCCTAAGCTAAACATGTTATATTGAGATCACCTCCCTCATTCTTCAACCACAACACACTCTCCTGCTCTCTCCCTCTAACACCCTCGGCCGAGAACCACCAAGGCACCACCACCACCTTCAATCCAAGCTCATCCATTCCAAGTCCACTTGAAGGTGTAAGAAGGTGATTCACGAGGCTCGGTGTGTTCGGAAGTTGAAGGACCTTCATCGATTTCTTTTATCCACCACATTTACATCTTGTTTCTTCCCTAGCCTTGTGCTAGTAGTAAGTGCTTCTAAACATCATCTTGATCTTGTTTATGATGGTTAATAGGTGATTTAATGGTTGAAAATTAAGAACACTAAAGAACATAACCTAAAGTCTTGAACATAAGATGAATAGGGTGGATAAAGAGAAGTTATGTGTGTAAATCTTGTAAATCTTGTGTAAATGTGATTATTTGATGTTGTTTGTTAGTAAAAGTTGGATGGATCATCATCTAGACATGCTAGATCATGTTCAAGAACATGAACTAGTAAGATATAAATATTAGAGTCCTAAAGGATGATGAAACCATCCACACATGAAACTTTGAACTTGAATAAACATGAGATTTCTTGCAAAATGAAGTTGTAAACTTGTAGATCTAAAGATCTACAAGTGGTTTTTCGGAAGAACCAAGTGGAAAATACTAGCTTTGTTAAAAACTTGGATATTACATGAAACAAATACATTTTTAGTAAGTAAACAAGTGTATAAACACTTGTGTAGAAAGAAAATTCCACAAAGAAATATTTTGAAATTCATGACTAGAAGTTGTGAAAATACATATTCTTTAAAAATAAAGTTTTTAAGAAACTAAACTTATTTTTAAAGATAACAAGACCTACTAAATATGTTAGTAACTTACTACATATTTTTACAAACTTTCAAGTTCATAAGTTGTGATATGTGCTTGTTTTGACAAGTTTGATAAATAAAGATTGTTGTTGATTTAAAAGAAAATAAACACATGTTTTGAAAACATGGGAAACCTCCATTTTTAGGGGAAACTCTGTCAAAATTTTTATAAATATAAGTTTTTGAGAAACTTATTCCCTAAAAATGTATTTAAAAATATTACCAAGGTTTCCCTAATTTTTGGTGATAAGAAATCGGGATTTCTTCAAAAATAAAAATGGATATTAAGTATGTATATATTTTTGAGAAAAATATATATATTATTTGATCACCAACTTTTGTGCTAAGTGTATATAGTATGTGTTATACGTGCTAGTGTATTAAGACTTAAAAATACACTAAATACTCATGAGAAGTATAAACACAAAATACCACATACAACATACAAGATACATAATTCGGGTGCAAAGTGCAAAACACGAGATACTTATATTAAATTTTGAGAAAATAATATAAGTAAGATACTTAGTTAAAAATATAAAATATTTTTAACACAACAATACAAATACAAAAGAGAGTGACTGTACTTGTGCGACGCAAGTCTAGTGACTAACGTTAAGAAAACGCGTATAGGTCACGACGTTAATTAAGCAAATCCGGTGAAGTTTACGACGCAAGGAGCGCAAAGTTGTGAGTTCATGCTCCCCCTTTTCTTTAACTGTTTTCAGTTTTATAACTTCGGGGGTGAAATACATGTTATAAATATTACTATGTTTACAAATGGTATGATAACAAGAAGCACACTTGGTGAGAACGAGTACCAAGTGTGACGAGATATAAGAATACAAGAAGCGCACTTGGTGAGGACGAGTACCAAGTATGATGCGTTATGAGAAATGATACGAGAAATCGTGTCACGAATAGGGTACATAAGCACCATTAATCAACAATATACCTAGACCGCAAAACAAAAGGTTAGATCTAACGGGTGCCGGGCAGCCACACTCTTGGTGAGGACGAGTACCAAGTAGTGCTTTTGTGTCTCAGAATATGCCAACTAGAAAAATGCCTTAGGTTTGGTGACTTCCTATGTCGTGTCACATGTTAATGGCCTTGCAACCCATTAACAATCCTGATACTTCAGGAATACTTTATTTACATAAGATTCATACCATACTAAAACTTGATTTATACTTGAGTATGTGGGGTACACAAGTAAACTTGAATTATACATGAGTACGTGGGGTACACATGAAAACTTGATTTATATATGAAAACTTGACCTATATATGAAAACTCGATTTACACATGACACAAACTATGTTTTCATACAAAGTATACAAACATGAAATACAAAAACTGCATGAATTCACACCAACATTATGTTGACGTTTTTCCAAAACTTACATGTATTTCAGGTAACTAGAAGTGGATGTGCGCGCGGTCTTACCCATGCTCGTGGATGTCGCTTATGTTTATCTTTAAATAAAGTTGTAAACTTTTTAAGACAATGTTTTATGCTATCTCGCGATGTAAACGCTATCTTATGTTTTCAAATTATGGTATTTGAAGTTATTTTCATGAGCATGTAGTATGTTTACCTCTCGTATGCAATGAGAACCTTTCATGATCACACCTCGTGCTTCTGCCGCACAAAGGGGTGTGACACTTATGGAGCTTGTTTTTTATACCAGGGGCTTGTTTGATGGTTTAAAGGGCCTAGGGACACTTGGGATGATCAGGAATCATCCCATAGACTTATTTGTCATGATCATGTGCAATCAAAGTCCCTATATAAGGTGTTCTTGTTTCAAACATTTTGAAGACCCACTTGAAACTCTCACAACTTCATTCCTGGAGATTTTTGGAGCTCAAATGCACTTCCTAGAAGTCATTAGTCGTGCATAGGACTATTGTAAGCTTTCTTAACCTTTCTTAATTCAGTTTTGCTTAGTTTATTAGCTTAAAGTCAAACCGTCGTAATTAAGATTTGACTTCATCATTAATCTTAATTTGTCCAGTCAAATTCCAAATTGAAAGTACCTATGAGTGGATAATTATGTGGGCAAAGGGCACCCTCTGATTCCCACTCTACCTAGGTCAATTGTCGGGTCAAAGTTAATCTCAAAACGTCAACAGAAAGCTTATTTTCAAATTAATGCATAATTAGTAATGTAGAAGCTATGCAACCTGTTTTGTCATTAATATAACTTGGTAATTAATGTAAGAACATGTCTAAACATGTTCAACTCGACAATTTTCAGTTTAAGCTCGGTTCGGAACCAAAAGTCGCAAAAGTAGACTTTTGCTTTGACTTTCAGTTCTGACCCATTAGAGCATAGTTTAGAAATGTCTTAGAGCCTTATTAGGACCAGGTTTCATATAAGTATAACCCTCTGGGTTTATACAACTTGGTTCATTAGTTATCCGATTCATATGCATATTTCCGTTAAATGCCTAAATGTTGACTATTATGCCCATATGACCTTAAAACATGAATTTTGAAAATGTAAAAGAGTAGAAACCTTAGTTACTGATTTATAAACTTGTACCTAAAATTTGACATCAGTTTGAGGTCTAGATTAAGAGTTATGCTCATTAGCGTAATTAGAAAGATTTTTTTGTTATTAAACGGTGTAATTAGCGTATAGCCTATCTAAACTCGATTTTTGATACCAAAATTTTTACCCACTGATATAAAATAATATTTTGGTATTTTTGGAGATTTTTATTTATTTTTAGGCTAAGCATAACATAGATTTCTAAGCTTGATCCGGTAATTGTCGGTTTTGCCCTTTTAGGCTATAAAATGAGTTTTACCAATCCTTTTGATACCAAACCTTTTTCTACTGATCCAATATGATAGATAGAATATTTTAAGCCTTCTGGAATAATAAAAATATCAGCTTTTCTTATAAAACCCGAAAATCGCTTAAAATCGCCTTTTTACGCATTTTAAGCGCATAGTATGTATTAAAACCATTTTAGATATATAAGACTTGATACCTACTGATGTTTTAAATAAATTTTTATACTTTAGCAGTAAGAAAAAGTTTTAAACTCAGATTTCCATATTTGACCTTTAAACCTTAGGTGAAAGTACCAAAATGCCCTTTCGGTGCATAGTATGGTTAGAAATGATAAATTTCATATATAGGTTATACCCTACTGATATAACTTAGTAAATTAAGTATTTTTACTTACATCAGACCCGAAACTCAGATCTATATTTAAACTCTTTTATAACCTTTTAAATGACCAAAATGCCCTTACGGGGCATAATTTGAGTTTAAATTCACTTGGGGCATAATAGAAGATATCTTACTGATGTCACAACATATTTAAGGCATATTAACTTAGGAAACTTTGTAGGTCCCTTTTCCGAGGATGACGAACCTAAACCTTGTTATACTAACCCACTAGCAAGTGCGGAATCCAAGCTAGTGAGCAAACCGGGATGAAACAAGCACAAACACAAACACACAAAGATTCACCGATTAACACCACTTGTATTAATGCGAATGAAAGGTTTCGGTTACAAGCACAATGTTTACAAATCAGTTTTGCAAACCCTCTAGTGTGTGTGTGTTCCTGGACAGAATGCTCTCAAGTGAGTGTGTGTGTATCTGTCTTCCAAGTCTCTCAAGTCATGCTTTGAACACACAATACATGGGTATATATATACCCAGCATTGGTTGTCTATCCGAAGGATTCGATAGATGGTCGAAGGATCATCTATCGATGTCAAAGCCATCGAAGGATTCACAAGCACCTCGAAGGATGGTGTATCCTTCGAGGTCTATTAGTTTCCATCGAAGCATATCTTTCGTGGGCATCGAAGGATTTACACTATCCTTCGATGCCTTATCCTTCGACATAGACAACCATATTTCTAACAGATTGGCCAAGTCAAACCAGGAGGACGGTTGACTTGGTCAACTTACAGGACTGACAAGGACATCGTTTACATCGTGACCGAATACAGACAAAGTACAAACACAAGTCTTCGTCTTGATCTTCGTGTCTTCAAGTCGAAACCAAGTCAAACTGAGCTGAGTTGAACCGAGCCGAGTCGTGTCCACAAAATATGCATCAACAAACTCCCCCTTGGACGCTACTCGTGAGGTTCAACTTCGATGTCTTCCACGTCGGAGGATCTTCAAAGTCTTCACGCGTGTAAGTAGAAAGTGTATCAACAAACTCCCCCTTGTCATTTAGGTAGTGTGTCAATAAACTCCCCCTTAGATTGAACTCTCCATTGAGTCATGCTCGTGAATCTTTTGACTTGTCAATTCTTCAGATCCTTGTGGTGTTGATGAAGGGACAGCGGCAACTCGATCATTTTATCCTTTGAGTGCCTCCACTTCGTGTCTTCATTCCAAAGCTTTTCATCGAACATGTTCTCCTCGCCTTTAGCATCTGCACATGCAAGAAAGCTAAACGCATAATGAGAACAACCGCTTGGAATATAGTTAACATTTAAACTAACGACACATATGAGATCAAATCTCAATCAAACACCAACCGACAATAGTTTGAAAGTTTAGAAAAAATATTCATTTTAATCCTTTAACTTTCAAAACTCGTTAACTTCGACTGTTTATGAAGATGCAATTGTTTTCCGGCTTACAATCAGGATTTTGGGTAGGATAGACTCGAGTTCCAACATCAGTCAATCAAAAATAAACTAGAAGCAAAATCTTTTTGGTTTTCATAAAGTTTATATTAAAACACACCTAAAATCTTTTTGGAATTTTCATTTTTCAAATGTTAAGACGGAAAGCAATAAATAAATATATACAAATATGCAGAAACTAAAAGCAGTAAATAAATATTTACAGACATTCTTTTTGCGAGTTTCGAGGGTAAGAGAATCATATCAGTGTATGGTCATGTTAAAACGCTCTTGTTGTTCTTTTAGTTAACATTAGATAAGCATCCTATAACAATTATCGGTATTGTTGTCCACATAAGCTCAACTTATCATTTGTAATCATGGCGAGGGGATACGTTAAGGTATAATTTATACTTACCGACCGGTGTTCATCCACATCACGACACATTCCCGTATCAAGGTATGCACGAGGATTCATCTTACCGGTGAGTATACCGATTATCATCTGTTTGACCGTATATGATGTGAGATTCTCACTTATTTTGATTGAAAACAAGCCCTATGTGATAGAATCACTTATTGATGAGGAACTTGATTTTCATATGCATGAGGGCACAGGAGCAAGTCCGTGAACAGGTCAGTACTTTCGTACAGCAGAGAGACGAACTTGACTCCCGGAAAGAATTTGTGATATATTATCACTTATTTGTTTGGACATGTGATTGTTGATCACTTATTGAGGTCGTATGCAATATGTACACTGTAGGACCGGGTTTGGGGACCGAAACCGTGATTCTTGTGGTTTTGTTCAAAGACGGAAGAGATTAGCAATGATAAACAAACAACTTTGTATTAATCCGGTAGTAAAACGTTACAAATCGGCCCGATTACATGATAACCGAACTAATACCAAAGGAGTATACATTCCGGGAGAGATCAAGTGGTGATCTCTCCCCGGGTGAGGTCTCAAACCTCCTCTCACTCTCTTGCACACACTTGTGCTCTCACTCTTGTGTTGCAAATGACAAGGTGTTGGTATTTATACCAAACACAGGTTGCACGGTCGAAGGATTAAACTGACTGGTCGATAGATCATCTGTCGACCATCCAGCTTTCGAAAGATACACACATACCTCGAAGGATGCCATATCCTTCGAGGTCCATCTTCAACCTTCGATGGATATCTTTCGAGCTCATCGAAGGATACACAATCCTTCGATGCCTTATCCTTCGACACCAACAATAAGCAACCATAATTTGTCTTGCAACCACACACGGTCAAACGAATAACCCTCTCGTTTGACCACTTCAAACGAGCGGGTCTATACACGTTCGATAGACCGTTTCACTAACTATTACAAATTCAGCGTAAAATAATAACTAATCTATTCGACAAGCATCGGACACAAAATCTGCATCAACAAACTTGTGTATGACTCATTTGGTTACCCGTTACGCACTTTTCGCGTTCGGATCGGCTTATGTAACTAGTTTGCATATATTAGCCGAAATGGGTCAAACCATATCGTTTTCATCTCAAAATCCAGAATGTGTTTAGTTTTCCCATATTAAACAAGTGTCCAAGCTTGTCGGGTCAAAACCACATTCTAAACCGGTCTTCGCTTTATCATGCGTTTGAACCGTGTCTTCCTTTTGAAAACTAACTGGTCTAAGTCTAAGCTTAATTAAAGACCCATTAGGATTCTAATAGGTTGTTAAAAACCTTCGTTCCAGATTAGGAGCCCAGTAAAAGCTACGTGCACTTGCTATATTTGATTTATACTTTGCTCAGGTAAATACTCTTAACTTATTTTCCCTATACGGGCTTGGGATACGGTATTATAATAATACCGCTTGGTCGGGTATGTAGTCATTTAAATCGGATTGTGATTAATGTATTTGCATAACTCGTTTTATTCTGTATTATTTGGTGTATGGCCTTTGGGGGTTAAATGACCATGTCTCGGATATCCTTGGCATCATTCAAAGAAATGGCCACGACCTAAGCACGGGGTGTAGGCGTACACCTGACAGTTGCATTATGTAAAAAAAACTGGTAATCCACTTAAAGGAATCAACCTTGTGGGCATTATACCTGTGGCGTGTCAGTTAATCTTGACCGGCTCTACCAACCGGCCCTAACGGACGACAAATAAGTAAAACTGTATACAAGATTATTTTTAAATAATTGTCCCAAGTTATAAAAGATATTTTTGCCTAAGTGCATTCAAATTAATTTTCAAACTCTTTTCAAAATGAGTCAGTTAAGTTGTATTTACCAGTGTAAACTGACGTATTTTCCAAAAAGGCTAAGTGCAGGTACTATACGTAATAGGCTGGCTACTCCAGGCATCAATAATCAAGTCTCGCAAGCTCTAGATGTTAAAGTCTGTTGAACAAATTCCTTTTCTTTCGATCCGCCTGTGGATCTGTTTCAACTATTTTGTGATACTTAATATTACAATTTATTCAGTTGAAATAAATCTATCTTTTGCTTCCGCTGTGCATTTAAATTTTGTGTTGTTTGACTATGATGATATCAACTACGTCACGATACTCCCCACCGGGCCCACCGGTAATACGTGGAAATATCGGGGTGTGACAGACCATCCACCTCCTACCGGTGACCACCACTACCTTCAATCCCTACCACCGATTACCCACTTCCCACCAGCTTTGTTACCACCAACAACCTACCGCTTAAACCACCACCATCTCCGCCGCATAACCTGCACCACCATCGTCGACCCCTGATACACACTCAACCACCGGCCACCTTTTTCGTTCACTACTAACCATCGTCTTCCACCATCGAACCTCTAGATCTGTGTGAGTGTGGTGGTTGTGTGATTAAGCGCACATGGATAGCCGGAAAGTCGAACCCCAAACATGTGACCACAGGGACGAAATTAGCATAATTGGACAACGCACATGGACGAAAATGGCAGTAAACTCAAATAAAAATGTACAACGACCTCTTTACCCCACCTTAAACAAACAAAACTAATGGAGTTAATTTTATGAACTGAAGTAGCACGTTTCAAGAATGTCAGGAACGAAAATGGTACAAATTTCAAATTTGGTCTGGATTAACATCATTGAACAAACCACAATGACGAAAATGGCACTTCACTATAAATATTAATTCTCGTTCATCTTTTTTTTCTAACCCTTTTTAACATTACCAATGATTCTATCCTAAATGGCTATTTCAAAATTCCACTTACACTCCTTGTTTTTCCTATACTTTAATCTTACACATTGATTTAAAAAAAAAGAAAGAAAACATACAAAATGAGTCAAACATGATGATAGTTGTATACATTCAAACAATTAAAGCCTTCTATATTAGTTATCTCTAAAATTTTTAGACTAAAAATAATAAAGAGTAAACTGCAATTTTATCCCTTGAGGTTTGGGGTCATTGGCATGTATACCCCCCTAAGAAAATAATTGCAATTTTACCCCCCGCTGTTTGCTCTTATGTCGCATGTTTACCCCCGGGCCATGTTTCCGTCAGAGTCTAGCGTTTTCTGTTAATGGTCAAATGGCAAATAGGTAATTTCGCCTTCCTCTTGACCTGCAACCTCATATAATCCCCCTTTCATCACTTTGAAACCCTGAACTTAACCTACCTCTAAATTCAAGAGCTCCTCACTGGCGATCAGGCATTCTTCAACAATTACAGGTGATTAGAACTCTGTTACGAGCATGGATCTTCGATTGTGGAAGGTACGAGCTGAAGATCAGTATTTCGAACCGGCTGAAATGTACCGTAAGTGACATGCAAGCTCACAGGGTCTGAATTAGGTAAAAATTGAACCTTTTTCTGTGTTAATTTGTTGTTGATGTTTGTTTACAGGTCAAACCCAATCTCAATTTACCATAAAATTTCACCATGGAGGTAATTTTGTAGAAAACCCAAATAGGAAATACTTTGGTGGGAAGATGAACTACATTGATCATGTAGATTTTAGAGTGTTAAATACTGATGTTTTAGAGGAGATGGTTAAGAAATTAGGATACAATGATGGTTTGTTTTTCTGCATTCATTACAAGGAACCGTACTGTTCGTTGGATTTTGGTCTTAGGACATTAAAATGTGATGTTGACTTAGAGCCTATCTTTGACCATGTGCGTCAAGGAGTCCATCCAAAAAATCCATTAACTAGAAGGGTATTTTGGTAATTTTATAGATAAAACAAGGATATGTAAGTCTTTTAACCTAAATAAACATATAACTTGTTTATTTACATGTATATAACTAATTTTTTCTGATCCCAATCTTTCCAACCATTCTTTCTACCGGCCACCACCATCCACAACCATCCACCACCACCTGCAACTACCACCTGCCGACCACGACTATCACCACTTTTAACTAAATGTTTTAATTGAGTTAGAGCAAGGGAGTAAACTACCGAAATACTCCTACTTTTAATTGAACGTTTTAACTGAGTTAGAACCAGGGAGCAAACTGGCGACAAACTCGAAAGATCAGGGAGGAAAATGGCTATTTTTAAACTATTGGAGCAAAACCGTTAAAATGACCAGACTCCAGGGGGCAAAACGAAAGTTAACTCTAAGATATATATTTTACTATTTCAGAGATTAACCAATATATTAAGGAAACTACTATGTTTAAATAAAACAAACATATTTAATAATTTATCACTTAATAATATATCGATAAACTAAGAAAAAGTTGTTGGTCAAATTCAATATAAACCTATGAATTTGGAAGGCTCGTAACGATAGAGTCTTTGAAGTCATTTCGTTTTCGGTTTCGCGGGTGGTGGATGTGATAAAAGAAGATACGTTCCTATGGCTTAAGAACAGAGCGGCTTTTGGTGACTTAGTTTGGGAGAGATGGTGCGACTTTAATGTTCGAGATATTGTTATGTAATGTTGTTTTCTTTTTTGGGACTCTCAGTTCCTTACTGGCCCCGTTGTTCTATTTTATGATCTAATAAAATAGCCGTTGTTAAAAAAAATATCGATTATAGTTGGTGTGGCCTTGATGTATTCGTGGAATTGATGTAAAACTATATAAATATCTTGGATTAGAATCGTGATAACGGACTCGAAATTGTAGATAGATAATAGTCTAAATGCCAACAAACATAAAATGTTTTGTTACACACATTTGAGACTTATTGTTGGAACCTTTATATAGGCAATGTATATGGATTGGGGGTGGTTGGATACTTGGTTATTATTTCTTTTTGAGTAAAATGTAAAAAAAGTCCCTGAGTTTATGTTATTTTTATCATTTGAGTCAAAAAATGAAACGTTTTGTATTTGGGTCTTTGAGGTTTCATTTTTATTATCATATTCATTCAATCGACAAATTGGGTTAAAATTTTTTGTTAACTTCTTTTTTTGGTCGTTTTCCTCATTTACGTTAAATATATTATGGCATATAACGACGATTATACCCTTCATTTAAATGAAGAAAACCAACAAAAAAAAGGAGAAGTTAACAGAAAATTGTAACTCAGTTTGCCAATTGGATAAAAATGGCAACAAAAATGAAACCCCAAAGATCCAGATATAAAAGGTTTCATTTTTTAACTGAAGTGACAAAGGTTTCATATTTGTTAGCATTTTACTTATTCTTTTTTAAGTATCTTATATAATCGTTGTATTTTGGATGATTGTTCACAGTTGAGATGATAGCTTATCTTTTTTTTCTTTTTTTTACAATTTTTTATTAGATTTAAATACCATATAACCCGACACCGGTCAAGACGGTGTCGAGACCCGGGAGCGTATAGCCGTATACATTTCTTGAAGATTTGTGTCCATGCATTACTTTAGTTGATTCATTATTTCTATTTGTTAGAACCACAATGATTTCTAATTACATTTGTAAAACTTACTTCCCTGCTATTTTAATCTATCAAATTAATTAGATTATTTTTTATATAATTTTCTTATTAATGTTCATGAATATAAGCCATGGTCAACTTAGTTACAATACAGCATTTAGTCAAGTACTCAAGTTATAAAGCCATTTGGTGGATCATTAAATTTATAGATTTTCATTAAAAGCTCACCATTATTGTAGTAAATAAGGTTGAAATGTGATAGTCAGACTCAGTTTAATATAATATCTATGACACAACAAAGAGGACAGTATTAAAAGATTATTGAAGTGTTTCATCATGCATACGATATTTTGTAAGACATACATTACAAAGAAATCCCATCAATATTTTTTCTTATAATAAGAAAAAACAATAAATCAAAATGAACAAGTCCAACATTTTAAGTTATAATATTTATGAAACATTTCTTAAAGGACACTTATCACTAGACAACCTTGAAGGTTTAATTAATAATAGTCCGGAACTAAAGTAATCACCTTTTAGCATTTAGTAAGTGTACACACAAGATGAGAGAACGATATATAATTACTTATAGACCGAAAGATACATAGGAGACATCTAAGGGGCTGTTTGGCTAAGCTTTTCAAAATGACTTATTTGCTTATTTGCTTATTTGCTTTCTGAAAAGCAAATAAGCAAATAAGTCATTTTGAAAAGCTCAATTTTAAAGCTTTTCAAAACAGCTTATTGACTTATTTACTTTTCAGAAAAGCAAATAAGCAAATAAGTAGTTTTGAAAAGCTTAGCCAAACAGCCCCTAACCATCAATTGAAATATAATCTACTAGATATAAAGTAATTTACTTTTCTTCTTTTTATTTAACAATTAACATTTAAATCTCCATTAGAGTTATATGCTTGATTAGAAATATCAAAGCTCAAGAATGAAAGAGCAGGTTAAAGCGATCATATCTTTAAGACTAAGGGGTATGGTGAGGCCCATCCCCACGAGGATGGGCCGCCACGTAGGCGCCACATCACCGGCTCGTGGGGGATGGGTCTCCTTCATAATTGAGGGGGATGGAGGATGGGGCTACCCCACCTCATTATTTTATAATTTTCTAAGTTTTACTTTATTAACTTAATAAAAACTTTATAAAAATTAACAAATACAACATAAATAAATTCATTTCATAACATAAAAAAAAATTACATTTCCTAAAAAAAAATACATTTCCGAAAAATAAAAAAATATTACATTTCCTAAAAAAAACTAAACTACTCGTCTTCATCTTCGTCTTCGTCACCGTCCGCTACGTTAACGTTGTTCCAAATATGTTCTATCAAATCCTGTTGAAGGTTTATATGCGTGAAGTCGTTGGTTAGCGCGAACGAGTTTAAATCCTGTTGCGTCGGATCTACCGGGACAGTATTCCCGTAAGATGCATTCTCATCATACTCACAAATCGCCCGACCTTCGTCTTCAATAATCATGTTATGGAGCAAAATGCAAGCGTACATAATCAGGCGCAACCGCTTCGGTGTGAACGCACGTGCCGGTTGTTTAAGGACGGCCCATTTTTTTTTAAAACACCAAAACAACGTTCGATGTCTTTTCTTGCACCTTCTTGACGCTTGGCGAATTTTTTCCTTTTTTCGTCCTCAGGATATGAAATAGTCTTGACAATTGTAGACCAAGACGGATATATTCCGTCAGCAAGATAATACCCGCGTTTATACTCAACCCCTGAAACTGTAAAACGGGTGTCCGGACCGATTCCATTAACGACATCGCTAAAGATCGTCGATTGGTACAGCACGTTGAGGTCGTTGAGTGAACCAGGGAGCCCAAAGAAAGAATGCCAGATCCACAAATCTTGTGACGCCACGGCCTCAAGTATTAAGGTTGGATAGCCGTGATCACCTCGCGTGTATTGGCCTCGCCACCCAGTCGGGCAGTTATGCCACGCCCAATGCATACAATCAATGCTACCAAGCATTCCCGGAAACCCGTGCCTTGCTTCATGAGCTTGGTACAACTGTTGAACATCATACGCGTTTGGTTTCCGCAAATATTTTTTGCTATACAGTTTCACCACATTATGGCAAAACCGATACAAACATTCCCGCGCGGTTCTTGCCGACATCTGTAAGTACTCGTCCAACGCGTCGGCCACTGTCCCGTACGCCAGTTGGCGAATGGCCGCAGTAAACTTTTGTAACGTGGTGAACCCTTCATAATTCCAAGCATCGGGTCGTTGAGTGAAAAACGGGTCTAGCCCCGCCAAATCATCAGTAATCCGTGTGAATAAACGGCGACTCATTCGGAACCTTCGTTTGAAAGTGTCGGCGTTGTAAAGGGGTGCATCCGAAAAATAATCGTTAACCAATTTCTCGTGCGCTCCTTCGCGGTCTCTGTTAACCTGTATTCGTCTGGTAATAACGTTTTCAGACGAGTCCTCTTCCTCTTCCTCTTCCAAAAGAATCTGCGCCGCCTTTACCACAGCGTTTGCGAAAAACATCTCCTCTTCATCCGAAGAAGAGCCGGACCACCAAGGATTAGATGCCATTGTGGATGAAGAGATATTTTTTTTTATAAAAGATTGGTATAAAAATGAGAGTGTTTTTTTATAAAAATGGATGAGAATGGGAGAAGAATGAGTGAAATATTGAAGAAATGGTATAAAGAATGGGTATATATTTAAATTGAAAAAGGTTATTTTTTTTATTTTTTTTTATTAATCTAGCCGTTAGTAACGGCTATATGGTTCAAAGGTGGCACGGCGAGACCGGCTTGGGGCTGCTGGTGAGGACGGGTGGGATGGGGGGGGGGGGGGGGGCGGTGTGGGGGACCGGCGCCGGTCCTAGCCGGGCCTCAGCCGGCCCCCACTCCTTCTAGTCTAATACGGTAGTTCATTTGGAGGTTTAGAGATGATATTATTTTTGTCAGACAGGAGACAAGAGTCTATCTTTGATTTGATTGTTGTTGTTGTGTTTTCATGGATTCTAAGTAGGAAGTGTAAGTTTAAAGTAGCTTGGACCGAGTGATTAAAAACCCAGCTCCTATTCATGTAACTGGTTTGAGTTAATTACATAGTTAGTTTCTGTGGTTTACACAAACTAACATTCTAAGACATTAAGGGGGCGTTTGGTTCGCGGAATGTGTAGGAATTGGAATTGGAATTTGATAGATTCCTTTGAAATCCATAGATGTGTTTGGTTGATAAATGTATTAATGGAATTAGAATTTAAAAATACATAAAAAGACAAAATTACCCATAGTTATAAACAATTGGCAAAAGTTTTAAAAACAACTATCTTAGATAAAAATTCTAAAAAATCCAAAAAATTATAAAAAATTAAAAAAATCTAAAAATCATAAAAGATCATAAAAAATTATAATAATTCAAAAAAAATTCTAAAAAATCCAAAACATTCAAAAGTATAAAAAAATAAAAACTAAAAAAAATCTAAAAAATAATTAAAAGTTCAAAAAATTATAAAAAATCAAAAAAATTTCTAAAAAATAAAAAAAATTCTAAAAAATAATAAAAAAAAATCCAAAAAATCCTAAAAATTCAAAAAAAAATCTAAAGAATAAAAAAAAATCCAAAAAATAATAAAAAGTTCAAAAAATTCTAAAAAATCAAAAAAAATTCTAAAAAACAACAAAAAATCCTAAAAATTCAAAAAAATAATCTAAAAAATAATAAAAAATCAAAAAATTCAAAAAAATAATAAAAAGTTCAAAAAATTCTAAAAAATCAAAAAATTCTAAACAATAATAAAAAATCCAAAAAATCCTAAAAATTCAAAAAAAATCTAAAAAATATTAAAAAATCAAAAAAATTCTAAAAAATCAAAAAAAATTTAAAAAATAATAAAAAGTTCAAAAAATTCTAAAAATTAAAAAAAATTTCTAAAAAATAAAAAATTCTAAAAAATAAAAAAAATCCAAAAAATTCAAAAAAATAATAAAAAATCCAAAAAAATAAAAAAAATAAAAAAAAATTCTTAAAAATAAGAATAAATCCTAAAAATTATAAAAAATCGAAAAATTCAAAAAAAAAAATTTAAATTTTTTTTTTATTTTTTATTATTTTTTTGATTTTTTAGATTTTTTGTTTAAATTTTTTTGGTTTTTTAGATTTTTTATTAATTTTTTGATTTTTATATATTTTTGGATATTTTAGAATTTTTTGTATTTTTTTTCTTTTTTGGATTTTTTTAGAATTTTTTTATTGTTTTTTTTATTTTTTAGAATTTTTTGGATTTTTTAGAATTTTTTGGATTTTTTATTATTTTTTTATTTTTTAGAATATTTTGGATTTTTTATTATTTTTTTGATTTTTTAGAATTTTTTTGATTTTTTAGAATTTTTTGGATTTTTATTATTTTTTTGATTTTTTAGAATATTTTGGATTTTTTTATTATTTTTTGGATTTTTTAGAATTTTTTGGAATTTTTTATTATTTTTTTGTATTTTTAGAATTTTTTGGACTTTTAAAACTTTTTTTTGGTTTTTTAGATTTTTTTGGGTTTTTTTAGATTTTTTATTATTTTTTTGATTTTTTAGATTTTTTTGGATTTTTATTATTTTTTTATTTTTAGAATTTTTTGATTTTTCTGAATTTTTTAGATGTTTTTATTATATTTTTGATTTTTTAGAGTTTTTTTTAATTTTTAGAATTTTTTGGATTTTTTTTTTATTTTTTAGATTTTTTTTTATTTTTTAGAATATTTTGGATTTTTTATTATTTTTTAGAATTTTTTGGATTTTTTTTATTATTTTTTGATTTTTTTGGATTTTTTAGAATTCTTTTGTTTTTTTTATTATTTTTTGGTTTTTAGACAAAAATGAAAGAGGGAAGAGGTTATTTCCGTAACTTTGGAAACATTCCCGTGGTTTTTTAAACTTTCCTTCGAAATTTAGAAGGAATCTGAATTCCATTAGATAAGGGATTTTGTTGGAATTGAAATCCAATTCCTTTCAACTAATTTGTCCAACCAAACACACTAAGGAATGGAATTCAAATTACAATTCCCTTGAAATCCTATGGATTCCTATCAACCAAACAGGCCCTAATAGTTTGAAATTACTTTCTAGGGTACTAACTTTCCATTTTTTAACATGTAGGAGTATTAATTAAATAGTTAATTACATAGTTAGTCCCTGTGGTTGACACAAACTAACAATCTAAGGTATTAATAGTTAACCGGGGAATTAACGTTAATACCCCCACATGTTATAAAATGAAAAGTTAGTACCATAAGAAGTGATTTTAAACTATTAGCACCTTAGATTGTTACTTTGTGTAAACCAAATGACTAACTATCTCATTAACTCAATTATTTTGGTTGTACCCGGCCTAGTCGTTAGTGGGATAGTATATAAAATTTGTGGTTGTTCAAAAGAAATACATTTAAATTTAAAACCTCTCCGCTCTTGCTATATATTTATTATAGAAAATAACATGATTCCTATATATTTATTATAGAAAATAACATGAGATGAAACTTTTTTTCAAGCAATTTACAAATGTTTACTTGTATCTTACATCTTGTGTCATGAATCATGATTACATGTGTGATGTTATTATTATATGTTCAAAATGTAATTTATATAGCCATTAGCTGGAATTATTTCCACCTTTTTCATGATGTTCCTTTTTTTATAATCATTTTTAACCAATTCTTGCTTTTAAGTCCCTGTTTAACATTGTTCTAGACTTAATTCCTCCACCAACTGCTTTGATTACTAATAATGCATTTTAACTTTCTCAACTAATTTCTTATCTTCAATTCTTTAATCTCAAATCATTGACTTGCTTCAGTGAAAAAGGAAAACTAATCAAGTCAAATCATCTATCTTTTTTTTTTTGAACGGCGAATTTCACAACAAACGGCAAAGCCGCATACCACCCAAAGGTGGCACCCCCACTACTCCCGCAACCAAGACTTACGTTGTCTTAACCGGGTCCGCGCTTGGTGCATTAGAGTAGCTAGGCGTTCCCCGATAAAATTTCCAGCCCCCTGCCACATGACAGGAGTTGTACCCTCCGCAAGAGCATACGCTCTCCGGAGTAAATACACTGTAATAGAAAACTCGGGCGCTCCTCAGGATCGAACCGGCGCCAATGGCCCCAAATTCTACCTTCATTGTTGCTGGCCACTGGGCTGGATGCCAGTGGTTTCAAATCATCCATCTATCCTAATTTCCTCTTAAAAGAAGATATTAGATTCGAAAAAAAAAAATCAATCTAGAAGAAGGTTCTTCACATGGATGAAAATTCACCGGTTTGGGGGAGTTAAATATTACATTCTAAAATTTATATCTAATTGTAAAATCGTATTCAATACTGTCTTTGTAGTTAAAGGCACAACTTATGCGCCGTGAGTGAAGCAAAGCGCAAACGGCAACTGAACTTCAACTAACCTGGCATGAACATGTAAACAATATGTCTAAGCGAGTTAAACCTAGTTTCAAACATTTTGAAGCAAACAAAACCCATGATAAACAAGCCAACAACTAATCTAAAACTGTAACACCCCGAAAATTTACGTCCTATAATGTGTTGACACGTGTCATAGGTTTGAACGTGTAAAATAATGTTCTTGAAGGACTAAAGTTGACAAACAGTGAAACTGTGTAAATAGAAGGGTTCAAAGTGTCAACAATGAATAAATATACTTTGCAATAACCCTACATGATGTTTATAACCTTAAACGAATAGATCATGGATCATACGAAGCGAATTGTGAAAGAAAGTGAGAGATTACAAACTACAGGGGTTAAATGTGCCAACATGTTTAAGTTATACCTCTGAGTGACCTTTTGACAAACCCGAAGCTTTGTAACGATTAAGTATGCTCACTAGAATGTACCACAAAAAATTCATGAAGTTTCGTTATCGTATGAGCAAGTTGTGATAAAAGTCGTGTGTGAGGGTTAGAATCGTCAACATTGAAATTTAGGGCTTTTCGGGTGATCACAAAGTTACCCGAGGACTTGACAAAGTGGGTATAAGTATTAAAGCCCCTATATATAAATATCAAAGCCTTAAAATGCAAGAAACATCATGAAAACGACCTTTCGGGGGACTAGGGACCAAAGTGCAATTAATGAAACATGTGTGACCTGACCAGAAGGGCCACGCGGCCCGCCTCACACATAACAGAAGGCCACGCGGGCCGCCTGCGACCTGCAGGTGCAGAAAAAACAGGCAGCTGCCTGTTGATGCATGGAACCGGCTCAAATGCCATTTTTTCGATACTTTGGGCTGCCTAAAGTGGTTTTTAGCTAGTAGGGGACTTGTGGATGTTATTGTTTCACTCCTAGACTTAGTTGTCGATGATCCATGCATGTTTGAAGTTATTTATAAAGACCCACATTATGCAACATTGATCATTCATCAACTTCTGAGCATTCCAGAGCATTCAAGCAGGCCACAAGCATTCCAAATCATCCATTAGTCGTGTGTAAGTATGCCTAACCTTCTCTAATTCATTTATACTTAGTTTATAGCCTAGAAGCCAAACCGTCGTAACTACGGTTTGACTTAGTGATAAATCACAATCGGTCCAGAGATTTGTCGAATCGAAAGTTGTTATAAGTTGGTATTTATATGGTTAATAAACCCCTAAAAGGGCACTCACTGATTCGAATCCTAACTAGGTCGTTTGTCGAGTCAAAGGTTGTCCGAAAAAGTCAACAGAAACATTAATCGCATATTTAACGATACGGAAGGCGTGTAACCTGTTTTATCAGTCATACAACTTGAAAATAAGTATAATAACTTGTATAAGCTTGTTTGATTCGACAACTTTATGTTTTGAACCGATTCGGAACCGAGAGACGCAAAAGTTTGACTTTTGTTTTGACCTCAGTTCTGACCCGATTTATATAGGTTTAGACATGCCTTAAAGTTCCATTAGGACCTAGTTGCATGTGTGTATAAGCCTCTGCGTTTATACCACTCGAATCCCTGATCGTCCGATGTTTCCGTTAAACGCCTAAATATTGACCGTAATGCCCTTATGACCATAAAACGAGATTTTTGGAAATGAGAAAGTGCCATAATCTTAGTTACTTATTTTTAGACTTGTACCTAAAATTTCACATCAGTTGGAGGTCTAGATTAGGAGTTATGCTTAATGACGTAATTTGAATGCTTTTAAGTAATTAAACGGCGTCATTAGCGTAAAGCCTATCTAAACCCAATTTTTGACACCAAACCTTTTACCCACTGATGTGATATAATATTTTGGGATTTTTAAAGATTTTTAATTATTTTTAAACTGATCATAAGCTAGGTTTATCGCCTTGATTCGGTTAATACCAAAAATACCCTTTTCGACCATAAAATGAGTTTTACAAATCCTTTTAACGCCAATCCAATTGCTATTGATTTTAAATAATAAATGGAGTTTCTTGAGCCTGTTTATTTGATCAGAAAACTCAGAATCGTCTTTTAACCCGTACATCGCTTAAAACGACTTTATACGCGTATTTAACGCATAGTTTGGGTTTAAAACTATTTTAGTATATAAGACTTATTACCAAAGGTTATAACCTGTTAAAATAAGCTATTTTACTGAACAACTCAGACCCGGATCACAGGTGTCTAATTAAACCCTTTTATAATCTTTAAAATGACCAAAATGCCCCTGCGGGGCTTATAAAGAGATTAAACTCGTTTTGGGCATCATGGGTGATATCCTACTGATATCACAACTTATTTAAGGTGTGTTAACTTAGGAAACCTGTTTAGGACTCTTACGGATACCCGTTACGCTTCACGTGCGTTCGGTTCGGTTTATGTAACTAGTTTACATAAATTAGCCGAAACGGGTCAAACCTTATCGGTTTTATCTCAAAATCCAGAATGTGTATCATATACCCATATTAAACAAGTCTTCAAACTTTTCGGGTCTAAATCACATTCTATCCGGTCTTCGCTTAATCGTGCGTACGAACCGTATCTTTAAAACTAACCGGTCTAAGCGTAAGCATAACTAAAGACCCGTTAGGATTCTAATAGGTTATTATAAACCTTCGTTCCAGATTAGGAGAACCAGTAAAAGATACTTGCACTCGCTGATTCTGAACTATACTTGCTCAGGTAAATACTTTTAACTTATTTCCCTATACGGGCTTGGGGTACGGTATATAAAATACCGCTTGATCGGGGGTTGAATATTTAATCTTATTATGGTTAAATTATTGAGATGTCTCCGTTTAATTTGTTTTGTTTTCTTAAAGCCTTTGGGGGGTTAATGACCGTGTCCCGGATATCCCTGGCATCATTTTACGAAATGGCCACGACCTTAGCACTCAGGTGTAGGCGTACACCTGTCAGTGTCTCATAAATAAAGTGGTGTGTTTATTGATCTTTAACCCGGCTCGATCCGGGCTACTGAACGCATAAGTAACATGTAAATCCTTTACAAGTTTATATATTTAAATAATTATCCCAAGTTATAAAATATTATTTGTGCCTTGTGCCTTAAATGCTTTTCTTAAACTCTTTTCAAAATGAGTCGGTTGATTGTATTTACCAGTGTAAACTGACGTATTTTTCCTAAAAAGGTTAAGTGCAGGTACTACGCGAAATAGGCTGGCTTGTCTCCTAGCATCCACAATAAGTCTCGCCAGCTTGGATGTCATAAACTGTTGAACATTTGTTTCCTTTTTATTTTGATCTACCTGTGGATTTATATTCGACTATTTGTGATACTTAATATTACAATATCGTTTGGTTGAATTAAATCTATACTTTGCTTCCGCTGTGCATTTAAATATTGTGTTGTTTGACTATTATGTTGCCAACCACGTCACGATACTCCCCTACCGGGCCCACCGGTAACACGTGGAAATTCGGGGTGTGACAGGTTGGTATCAGAGCCAACTCTGAGTGAATTAAACACTAGCCTTTTGTGTTTAATCTCAGTTACACAATTGCACATTCCTAAATCTTCGAGTCTAGACAAAGAACTTAGGAATAATCCAAATTGTTCAATTTTTATTTAAATTTTGTCCTTTATTTTTCCTTGTTATTACCTTGTGTATTTTAACAGGTACAATAATGCCGCCAAGATTTAGACGAGGTGGTCGAGGAAAGGAGCCAGCTAGCGCCCCTAACGACCATGAGGCAGGGCCTTCATATCGACGAACTTCTTCTACTTCTACAAGGAATGACGAAACGAGGGAGCTATGGAGGACATATGAAGAGTCTGCCAGACGATCTTTTTCGCACGCCTCAACACCTCCATATCATGACTCTTATGGGCCTCAGTCAGAGAACGAACCCCACAAACCGCAACATTTCTTTGGCGACCCTACTCCTGTCTTTCAGGGTCAGTTTAACCCAGCAGAGTACCTACCAGAGCACGTGGGCTTTAACCCACTAGGACCAGAGGATCACTTTTCGGGTGATCAAGATATGGACGAGGACACAGATCCCGTCGAGGCTTCAACCGGATCCTTGAACCATCCTTTCGTGATCTCAGACGGTTCGTCTTTTCACGGAACACCATACCAGGGTCCGGATAGTCACATGGCACGGTTCGAACGGTGTGAGTGGTACTATACACCATCTGAACACTCATCACCTCACCAGCAGCCGCCACTGCAGCAGCAAAATCCCTCTGGGGATCCACATAATGAGGCAGTCACGCCACCGCCTCCACCGCCGCCAGTGCATCTAGAGCCTCCAGAGCCACCAAGACGTAGGAGGACTGGCGCACGGATCTCAGCACGAGAAGTTGATTTTCATCTCAACACCCCTCAACACTCTAGCGGCAGCCATTACCCGCCTACTCATGAAGTCCCACAGATGGGTGGACCTTCTGTTCCAGTTTCGGAGGTGAATTCGGCACCTATTGTACCGCCATCACCGGGTTTTGGCCACCCAATCCCTGCTTATACTGCTCCGGCAGCTTACAACCCATATGGACCACCAGCATACCATGGCTATAACTATGCTGATGATCCTTACAACGTGGCATCAAGCTACCTTGCCCATAATAATCCTAAGGGACCATATGGACCCCCTTGGGGAATGGGATACCCAGCTCGGGGGTATCAAGCACCTGTTCAGCCGCCACCACAGTACCAGCCACCACGGGCTCCTCCTCCTGAGCAGGAGGAACTCCGTCGAAGACTGGCCAAAGTGGAGTGAGACTTCCAGAAGGAACGTAGGAAGAATGAGGGATTTATGAGTGGTTTGGCAAATTTGCTGAAGGGAAAGAAGAAACGGGATCGTTAAATCCCAATATGTATTATTGTATTTCCTTGTTTAAATCAAGTCCCTACGTGGACATTTATTTATGTGTGTATGTAGTCCCTGCGTGGACATCTATCTTTGTACTTAGTCCCTACGTGGACTTGTCTCTAGTAGTCCCTGCGTGGACATTTACTTTTGTAGACCGTCCCTGTGAGGACATGTATTATCTGTATAGCTCCTGCGTGGGCGTGTGTTTATGTGAAAAGTCTCGTTTAGGGCAAAATGTACTACTTTTAGTTTTAATGGAATGTAAGTTTATAAATTTCATCTTTGCTAAGTTATGCATAATTAAATTATATATGAAATAAATAAATCAGAATCATTCCTTTTAAAAATCTATCTGCCTAAGCTATTTTAATTAAGGATCTTAAAAGTATAACCTAGCCTGCATGTCATTTTAAGACCTGGCCCAGATGGTAAAACTAGTTAAAAAGATTCAAATCCCTGTTAACATCTGAAAACATGTTAACACTCCTGGCAGACATGATTCGTTAAAAACACACGTGTTATTATTATATATGGATCTTTTCAAAGATTCTAAACCCAAATAAATGATCTCTGAATCATGGGTTAAATCATTAATAAATATGATCAGTTCTTTTTACCATCCATTGGTAATGGAATGCCTACGGGCCCTTCTCATATTCATATGAGACAAAAGACAGTATTAGTCTGTGACCCTGTCTGATAAAGGTAATGAACTTTGTTCAAACCTTCATGCTTTGATTCTCTGAAATCATAGCTTATGATCTATATTGTCCCTGTGACTAGGCCTTATGTGCTAATAAAAACTGTTATTGTTTTATAATTAGGATAAAATATATTAGAAATCCTAAATAAATGTGAGTAATAAATTAACCATATATGGTCTATGTTACCACGGTTAATAAAAATTGCCATAAAAGACAATTATATGATAAACTCACCAATAAATTATTGTCGATATGTTACAGTTTAAGCTACATGGCAGACTAAAACGAGGTCAACAGTCACCCAGGGATAGTAAATGATAATGCCCAAGTAAATGTAGCGGGTGCAGAATTACAAGCTATGATAGATAATGCGGTTAATAGAGCTATGGGTAGACAGCACCATGGATCAAGTGGTACCCATACGAGGACCCAATCTGCATCACACAATTGAACACCCTCCAGGACCCACACTGCCCACAACAGTAATTCTCACCACTCCTCGAATCAAAGGATTAATCCATCCCAAAGAGTCGTACAGAACCAAGAACCTCGTAATAGGGGTTGCACATATAAGTACTTTGTCTCGTGCAAACCCAGGGACTTCACTGGGGAAAAAGGAGCTGTTGATTGCATGACTTGGATGGACGAAATGGATACTGTGGTGGATATCAGTGGTTGTCATAATAGGGATATTGTGAAGTTTGTCTCACAGTCTTTCAAAGGAGAAGCCTTAGCCTGGTGGAGATCTTTGATCCAAGCCACAGGGAAAGTCCCGTTATACAACATGACCTGGGAACAGTTCATGGCACTAATCAAGGAAAATTTCTGCCCTCAACACGAGGTTGAGAGAATTGAATCTGATTTCCTGGCGCTGGTCATGAAAAACCTGGACTGTCAGGCCTACCTTACCACTTTCAATACTTTGTCAAGGTTGGTCCCTTATTTGGTAACTCCGGAGCCTAAACGTATAGCTCGTTTTATCGGGGGTTTGGAACCGGAGATCAAAGCAAGTGTAAAGGCCTCCAGACCAACCACTTTTCGGTCAGTAACGGACATATCGTTATCTCTGACCTCAGATGCTGTCAGGCTGAGGTGTCAAAGGAAAAATGATACCGAAAAGAGGAAGCGTGAGGATGACAACTCACGACGATCAGACAAGAAGCAGAAGGGAAACAATGACCAAAAGAAGGGGTCAGGTTTTAGGAAGGATGGTCAACAGTCGGGTGAAAAACCCAGATGTAAAATCTGCAAGAGGCAGCACTTTGGGAAGTGCAGGTTTGAATCGAATTCGAACTCACAATCAAAAGCTTTTGCATGTGGGTTGTGCAAGTCCAAGGAACACAAAACCTTGGATTGCAAGAAGATAAAGGATGCGACCTGCTACGGTTGCAGTGAAAAGGGGCACATCAAAAGCAATTGCCCAAAATACGCCAAGAAGCCCGAAGAGGCTAGGAAGACCAATGCTAGGGTCTTCAGGATGGATGCTAAGGAAGCTGTCAAGGACGACAACGTGATAACAGGTACCTTTCTCGTAAATGATGTTTATGCGAGAGTATTATTTGATTCAGGCGCTGATAAGTCGTTTGTAGATAATAAGTTTTGTGAATTGTTGAAACTACCTGTTAGAACTTTAAGTGTGAAGTATGAGGTGGAACTAGCAGATGGCACTTTAGAAACCGCTTCAACCTTATTAGATGGATGTTTCATATCCATTAAGAATCACTCATTTCCTTTGTCCCTACTTCCTTTAAAACTAGCCGGTTTCGACATAGTTTTGGGTATGGACTGGTTATCACATAACCAGGCCCAGATTATTTGCAATAAGAAGCAAGTGATGATCAAGACTTCGTCTGGTGAATCACTTACTATCCAGGGAGATACCCAGTATGGACTGCCCGAGAAAATGTCTATACTCAAAGACTCTAAGTGTTTGAAGAAGGGCTGTGTCATCTACATGGCACAGGTGATTATTGATGAGCCGAAACCCAAGATTGGAGATATCCCAGTCATTTCTGAATACCCCGAAGTATTTCCTGAAGAACTACCTGGGTTGCCACCAGATAGGCAAGTAGAATTCAGAATTGACATTATTCCTGGATCAGCACCAGTTGCAAGGGCGCCTTATAGGTTGGCACCAACAGAGATGAAGGAATTGAGGACGCAACTAGATGATTTACTAGCCAAAGGTTTCATCAAACCTAGTTCGTCTCCTTGGGGAGCACCAGTTTTATTTGTTAAGAAGAAGGATGGATCGATGCGTCTGTGCATCGACTACCGTGAGCTTAATAAGGTTACTATCAAGAATAGGTATCCTTTACCCAGAATCGACGATCTGTTCGATCAACTTCAAGGGGCAAGTTTCTTCTCGAAGATTGACTTGAGGTCAGGCTACCATCAATTGAAGGTTAGAGATGAAGATGTGCACAAAACAGCATTTAGGACTCGTTATGGTCATTACGAGTTCCTAGTGATGCCATTTGGGCTCACTAATGCACCAGCCGCGTTCATGGATCTCATGAATCGCGTTTGCAAGCCGCACTTAGACAAATTCGTCATCGTCTTCATCGACGACATTCTCATCTACTCAAAGAACCAAGCTGACCATGAGAAGCATCTTCACTGCATACTGGAACTACTTCATAAAGAGAAGCTCTATGCCAAGTTCTCAAAGTGTGAATTCTGGCTTCGAGCAGTCCAATTTCTTGGACATGTTGTTAGTGAGCGTGGTATCCAAGTAGATCCCGCTAAAGTTGAATCTGTCATGAATTGGCATGAGCCAAAGACGCCTACAGAAATTCGTAGCTTCCTAGGTTTGGCAGGATACTATAGGCGATTCATTGAAAACTTCTCAAGGATTGCTGCACCCCTGACTTCGCTGACACGTAAGAAGATTAAGTTTGACTGGGGTCCTAAGCAGCAGGAATCCTTCGATATTCTGAAACAAAAGTTGAGCAATGCTCCAGTACTGACATTGCCTGATGGAATAGAGGAGTTTGTAGTTTATTGTGATGCATCACACACCGGGATGGGATGTGTGCTTATGCAGAAAGGCAAAGTCATTGCCTATGCTTCACGTCAGTTAAAGGTGCACGAAAAGAATTACACCACCCACGACTTGGAGTTGGGTGCCGTTGTATTCGCACTAAAACTGTGGAGGCACTACTTATATGGAATCAAATGTGTGATCTATTCTGATCACAAGAGCCTTCAACATCTGTTCAACCAGAAGGACTTGAACATGAGGCAACGCCGTTGGATGGAAACTCTTAATGATTACGATTGTGAAATAAGATACCATCCTGGCAAGGCGAATGTAGTCGCCGATGCCTTGAGTTGGAAAGAAAGAGTGAAACCCATCCGAATCAATGCCAATAGCATGGAAATAAAGAACAACTTGATAGAAAGGTTGTTAGCTGCACAGAAGGAAGCTGTGCTGGAAGCTAACTATCCTAAAGAAAAGCTAGGAGTAACTGAGGAACAGTTATCTCTTAGTAAGGATGGAATTCTTAGATTGAATGGACGGATATGGGTTCCAATTTATGGAGGACTCCGAGATGTTATCCTCCAGGAAGCCCACAACTCTAAATATTCTGTTCATCCTGGAGCTGATAAAATGTACCAGGATCTTAGGGCAAATTATTGGTGGATAGGCTTGAAGAAGTCTGTAGCTACCTATGTAGCTAAATGCTTGACGTGTGCGCAAGTCAAGGCAGAACATCAAAAACCGTCAGGTTTGCTACAACAACCTAAACTTCCTACTTGGAAGTGGGAAATGGTAACTATGGATTTTATCACCAAGTTACCCAAGACAAGGAAAGGAAATGACACCATCTGGGTGATAGTTGACCGACTGACTAAGTCAGCACATTTCCTACCTATTAAGGAAACCTACAGCTCCGATATGTTAGCCCAACTGTACGTTGATAAGATTGTAGCTCTACATGGCATACCTGTAGCTATTATCTCTGACCGAGATACTAGATACACATCACATTTTTGGAAAAGCTTCCAACAATCTTTGGGCACACGTTTGAACTTTAGTACGGCTTACCATCCACAAACAGACGGTCAGAGTGAGCGTACTATTCAAACGTTGGAAGACATGCTTCGTGCATGTGCAATTGACTTGGGTGGTAGCTGGGATAAGCACCTACCATTAGTTGAGTTCTCCTACAACAATAGCTACCATACCAGCATTAAGGCTGCGCCTTTTGAGGCATTATACGGTAGAAAGTGTAGATCGCCCATTTGTTGGGCAGAAGTTGGAGATGTCCAGTTATCTGGACCAGAAATAGTGTTCGAGACATCAGATAAGATTGTCCAGATTCGTGACCGTCTCAAAGCTGCCCGGGATAGGCAGAAGAGTTATGCTGATCCAAGCCGAAAGGATTTTCACTTCGAAGTAGGTGAAAAAGTCCTACTTAAAGTGTCACCCTGGAAGGGAGTGATGCGATTTGGTAAGAAAGGTAAGCTAAGCCCGAGATACATAGGACCTTTCGAGGTTATCGAACGCGTCGGGTCAGTTGCCTATAAGTTAAACTTACCTGAAGAGCTCAGTAGTATACACAATGTGTTCCACATCTGCAATCTGAAGAAGTGTTTCGCTGACGAATCAGTGGTTATACCCCATACAGATGTGCATATCGATGAGAGCTTGAAATTTGTGGAAAAACCTTTATCGATCGAAGATCGACAAGTAAGGAAGCTTCGAAGGAAGCATATACCTTTTGTAAAGGTCAAATGGGATGCCCGAAGAGGTCCCGAATTCACGTGGGAGGTTGAATCCACGATGAAAGAAAAGTACCCTTACTTGTTTCAGTAAATCTCAGGTCGAGATTTCTTTTAAGGGGGTGAGGATGTAACACCCCGAAAATTTACGTCCTATAATGTGTTGACACATGTCATAGGTTTGAACGTGTAAAATAATGTTCTTGAAGGACTAAAGTTGACAAACAGTGAAACTGTGTAAATAGAAGGGTTCAAAGTGTCAACAATGAATAAATATACTTTGCAATAACCCTACATGATGTTTATAACCTTAAACGAATAGATCATGGATCATACGAAGCGAATTGTGAAAGAAAGTGAGAGATTACAAACTACAGGGGTTAAATGTGCCAACATGTTTAAGTTATACCTCTGAGTGACCTTTTGACAAACCCGAAGCTTTGTAACGATTAAGTATGCTCACTAGAATGTACCACAAAAAATTCATGAAGTTTCGTTATCGTATGAGCAAGTTGTGATAAAAGTCGTGTGTGAGGGTTAGAATCGTCAACATTGAAATTTAGGGCTTTTCGGGTGATCACAAAGTTACCCGAGGACTTGACAAAGTGGGTATAAGTATTAAAGCCCCTATATATAAATATCAAAGCCTTAAAATGCAAGAAACATCATGAAAACGACCTTTCGGGGGACTAGGGACCAAAGTGCAATTAATGAAACATGTGTGACCTGACCAGAAGGGCCACGCGGCCCGCCTCACACATAACAGAAGGCCACGCGGGCCGCCTGCGACCTGCAGGTGCAGAAAAAACAGGCAGCTGCCTGTTGATGCATGGAACCGGCTCAAATGCCATTTTTTCGATACTTTGGGCTGCCTAAAGTGGTTTTTAGCTAGTAGGGGACTTGTGGATGTTATTGTTTCACTCCTAGACTTAGTTGTCGATGATCCATGCATGTTTGAAGTTATTTATAAAGACCCACATTATGCAACATTGATCATTCATCAACTTCTGAGCATTCCAGAGCATTCAAGCAGGCCACAAGCATTCCAAATCATCCATTAGTCGTGTGTAAGTATGCCTAACCTTCTCTAATTCATTTATACTTAGTTTATAGCCTAGAAGCCAAACCGTCGTAACTACGGTTTGACTTAGTGATAAATCACAATCGGTCCAGAGATTTGTCGAATCGAAAGTTGTTATAAGTTGGTATTTATATGGTTAATAAACCCCTAAAAGGGCACTCACTGATTCGAATCCTAACTAGGTCGTTTGTCGAGTCAAAGGTTGTCCGAAAAAGTCAACAGAAACATTAATCGCATATTTAACGATACGGAAGGCGTGTAACCTGTTTTATCAGTCATACAACTTGAAAATAAGTATAATAATTTGTATAAGCTTGTTTGATTCGACAACTTTATGTTTTGAACCGATTCGGAACCGAGAGACGCAAAAGTTTTACTTTTGTTTTGACCTCAGTTCTGACCCGATTTATATAGGTTTAGACATGCCTTAAAGTTCCATTAGGACCTAGTTGCATGTGTGTATAAGCCTCTGCGTTTATACCACTCGAATCCCTGATCGTCCGATGTTTCCGTTAAACGCCTAAATATTGACCGTAATGCCCTTATGACCATAAAACGAGATTTTTGGAAATGAGAAAGTGCCATAATCTTAGTTACTTATTTTTAGACTTGTACCTAAAATTTCACATCAGTTGGAGGTCTAGATTAGGAGTTATGCTTAATGACGTAATTTGAATGCTTTTAAGTAATTAAACGGCGTCATTAGCGTAAAGCCTATCTAAACCCAATTTTTGACACCAAACCTTTTACCCACTGATGTGATATAATATTTTGGGATTTTTAAAGATTTTTAATTATTTTTAAACTGATCATAAGCTAGGTTTATCGCCTTGATTCGGTTAATACCAAAAATACCCTTTTCGGCCATAAAATGAGTTTTACAAATCCTTTTAACGCCAATCCAATTGCTATTGATTTTAAATAATAAATGGAGTATCTTGAGCCTGTTTATTTGATCAGAAAACTCAGAATCGTATTTTAACCCGTACATCGCTTAAAACGACTTTATACGCGTATTTAACGCATAGTTTGGGTTTAAAACTATTTTAGTATATAAGACTTATTACCAAAGGTTATAACCTGTTAAAATAATCTATTTTACTGAACAACTCAGACCCGGATCACAGGTGTCTAATTAAACCCTTTTATAATCTTTAAAATGACCAAAATGCCCCTGCGGGGCTTATAAAGAGATTAAACTCGTTTTGGGCATCATGGGTGATATCCTACTGATATCACAACTTATTTAAGGTGTGTTAACTTAGGAAACCTGTTTAGGACTCTTACGGATACCCGTTACGCTTCACGCGCGTTCGGTTCGGTTTATGTAACTAGTTTACATAAATTAGCCGAAACGGGTCAAACCTTATCGGTTTTATCTCAAAATCCAGAATGTGTATCATATACCCATATTAAACAAGTCTTCAAACTTTTCGGGTCTAAATCACATTCTATCCGGTCTTCGCTTAATCGTGCGTACGAACCGTATCTTTAAAACTAACCGGTCTAAGCGTAAGCTTAACTAAAGACCCGTTAGGATTCTAATAGGTTATTATAAACCTTCGTTCCAGATTAGGAGAACCAGTAAAAGATACTTGCACTCGCTGATTCTGAACTATACTTGCTCAGGTAAATACTTTTAACTTATTTCCCTATACGGGCTTGGGGTACGGTATATAAAATACCGCTTGATCGGGCGTTGAATATTTAATCTTATTATGGTTAAATTATTGAGATGTCTCCGTTTAATTTGTTTTGTTTGCTTAAAGCCTTTGGGGGGTTAATGACCGTGTCCCGGATATCCCTGGCATCATTTTACGAAATGGCCACGACCTTAGCACTCAGGTGTAGGCGTACACCTGTCAGTGTCTCATAAATAAAGTGGTGTGTTTATTGATCTTTAACCCGGCTCGATCCGGGCTACTGAACGCATAAGTAACATGTAAATCCTTTACAAGTTTATATATTTAAATAATTATCCCAAGTTATAAAATATTATTTGTGCCTTGTGCCTTAAATGCTTTTCTTAAACTCTTTTCAAAATGAGTCGGTTGATTGTATTTACCAGTGTAAACTGACGTATTTTTCCTAAAAAGGTTAAGTGCAGGTACTACGCGAAATAGGCTGGCTTGTCTCCTAGCATCCACAATAAGTCTCGCCAGCTTGGATGTCATAAACTGTTGAACATTTGTTTCCTTTTTATTTTGATCTACCTGTGGATTTATATTCGACTATTTGTGATACTTAATATTACAATATCGTTTGGTTGAATTAAATCTATACTTTGCTTCCGCTGTGCATTTAAATATTGTGTTGTTTGACTATTATGTTGCCAACCACGTCACGATACTCCCCTACCGGGCCCACCGGTAACACGTGGAAATTCGGGGTGTGACAAAAACTACCGAAAACAAGTCTAAAAATCATATATGGGTTAGACTGGACGCGCACATCGTTTGTTGAAACACCCCAAACCTGGGGTTTCGTCTCTTGGATTTAGTCTGTGGCATGTAGATGAAGTTAAAACTCATGGATTGGTTGGGCCTAACGAGCCTCTACAAGGCTACGCTAAGCCTAAAGGCAAGCCTAAACGTCCTACGGACGTGTCTTTGCAAAGCTAGGTCATCCAAAGGACGAGCCTTAGCAATGCTAGGCGTTCTAAGGAATAGCCTTAGCAAGGCTACCTAAACGAGCCTAATGCTCCTTAACTAAGAACTTATACTAAACTATTTAAACTAAGAAAGCGATAAATGAATGAATAATTACAAGAAAAAGAAAATTACCTCAAAGAAGCTTGACAAAACGAGAAGAGCTTGAAGGGCAACATCTCCTCATCGAGAGCAAAAAAAAAAAAAAAAAAATACGCACAACACCCAAAGGGGTATTGCACTTGTGGAACCACCAAATCAGCAATAAACACCAAACTTGTTTTCGCGATTCCCGCTTCGTTATAACTCCGTTTCGCGCACGCTTTCCGCCTACGTTCACTGTTTTCAGAGTACTATCATATGGAAAAGAGTAATCCACCATTTATGGTGTTCGAGAATTGGGTAAAAACCTTGTGTTTGTGATTCCCGCTACGCTTGGGCTCGGTTTTATACACCATTTGAACCTACTTGCTCATAAGTATACCAAGTAAATCTTGGAGTTTTGAATGGTACGGATTGATAGCCCAAGGATGGAGAAAAGTTGGCAAGAAAGTCAACTCGCAAGTCATCTTATGCCAAAACTAAGAATGCAACATGTAGAACTTCTTACTTGCTATCATTTACATCTAAACTCTCCAAAATACAATGTCATATCTTAGTTCTGGCATGTATATAATGAAGTTTGGATGATAAGTAGGCAAGGATTTGAGTGTTAGGTGTGTTCACGAAGTCTCGAAAGTTTTTAATCAACTTAGGGAAGAACCCAAGTCTTAGAAATTGAGAGATGGATGGTTGTTTCAAATACATGGAAATGAATTTAGAAACTTGTATAGAACATGTATAAGACTATAAATCACCAGATATAATAACATGTATGATTATAACATAGAATCCGAAACATTTTATTGCTTGAACATTAAATAAAACTACATAGAATATGAAAATAGATCGGGTTGGGTCCGTTTTTGACGAATGTTACAATCCTAACGTTAATGATTAATGTGTATGATGACCAACCCTGCATTACACGTGATCCAACATATGATCCTACTAATGACTTGTGCATATAATTTGATCCTACAAAATGTGCAATGATACTACATATGATTCTACTAATGACTTTGGCATTTGACATGTTCCTACCTGCTATCTATAATTGACAGCTGAAATCATAAACATGATTATGTATCATGATCGTCACTTAATTGTCACCTAGTCAACTACCACATTCATTTTGATCATTCAAACAAAATAACATCCGGATCATTAATGTTAAACAACAATAAGCATCATTCACATTTACATGTCACCATTGATACATGATAGTTAAATACTAGAACATGGGTAACCCTGATCATTATCGTTAAAAACCCAAAAAATGATCAAGACAAATAGCCCATTTTAACTAATCGCCGGAGGGGATGACCGGATAAGTTGTTGGCGTCGGGGAGGGTTTTGAGGTGAGAGGGAAGAAAATGATACTTGTGGGGGGAGATAGGGGATTAAAAGGGTGTGAAAGGGTCAGGTTTGGGTGAAATGACCAAACTGCCCTTCACACCGTTATCTATTTGGACAAAGCATTAACGGTCGTTAGGGCGAGGGGTGTTATTGATCAAAATCGTCGATTTTAAATCGACAACCATAGGGACTATATTGTTCAATTTTGGTAATCAGGGACGGAAAATGCCATCGGGTGTGAACAACACAGACGAAAATTGTAGTTTACTATATTTTAATATATGTAAGATATATGTACCATAAATTTCGAAATGTGTAGAATAAAGTTTGAAATATGTTGAATAAAATGTGTTTGCCTAATTAATAAAAGAAAAATAATTAACAAGAGAAGTTATAAACTATTTATTGTTTACCGTTATATACTTTTTTGGGGTGAGGATCAAATGGAAAGTTTATTTTGGCTAGGAAGGATATGAAGCAATAGAATTATTACATGTGGCAAAATTTAAAATAAATAGGAAGAATATTTTAGTCAATTTCATCCAATATTCTCTCTTATTCTCTCTGTAACTTCAAAACCCACCATTTTTAAAACCCACAATCTCAACCTTTTCTTCACTTTCTATCTCAATAATCACTACATTATAGTGCGATTTTCATCACCAATCAATGATTCAAACATCCAATCAACGTGTTCTTCAACTTTTTTTTTAAGAAACACAGTTTAATTTCATACAATATCTCATTTTTCCCGTGATTTTGAAGCGAATCACTCGATTCGATCGCTGATAAGTGTTTCTAACATTCAAATTTCGTCAATCGTTGAAGAAATCTGAAGAAATCGGCTTCGATCTATGTAAGAAAATTTTGAATTGCACTTTACGATCTGGGTTTTTGAATTGAGTCATTGCGTTTTACAAAGTAATGAAAAAACACCGTTTTTTTTGTATTTTCAGTTTATTGGTTATTAGAAATAACACATTTTATTGTGTTTTTAGTTCATTGCGTTTTAGGTAAAACACATTTTATGTGTTTTTAGTCCATTTCGTTTTAGAAAAAAACACTTTGTTTTGTGTTTTTATCTACTGCGTTTTAGGAAAACACATTTTTATGTGTTTTTTGGTCCAATGCGTTTTAGAAAAGCACATTTTGAAGTGTTTTTAGTCCATTGCGTTTTAGGTAAAACACATTTTTATGTGTTTTTAGTCCATTGCGTTTTAGAAAGAACACTTTCTTTTGTGTTTTTAAGCCATTGCATTTTAGAAAAAAAAACATTTTTATGTGTTTTTTTGGTCCATTGCGTTTTAGAAAAACACTTTTTAAAGTGTTTTTAGTCCATTGCGTTTTAGGTAAAACATATTTTTATGTGTTTTCAGTCCATTACGTTTTAGAAAGAACAATTTCTTTTGTGTTTTTAGGCTATTGTGTTTTAGGAAAAAAGATTTTTTTATGTGTTTTTTGGTCCATTGCGTTTTAGAAAAAACACATTTTGAAGTGTTTTTAGTCTATTGCGTTTTAGGTAATGCGTTTTAGGTAAAACACATTTTTAGAAATAACACTTTCTTTTGTGTTTTTAGGCCATTGCGTTTTAGAAATAAGACATTTCATTGTGTTTTCTTGCTATTGCGTTTTAGAAATAAGACATTTTTTTGTGTTTTTTGTCCATTGCGTTTTAGAAAAAAATCATTTTTTACGCTTTTTGTCCATTGCGTTTTACGCAACTGGGGTTTCGAAAATATAGCAATAGTATACTCGTTTTAAAGATAAAAAACGCTTGGTTTTTGGTGCAATTTTTATAAAAAAATAATGTTGTATGAAAGAGTTATTAACGTTTAAAAAATGGGGGGAGGGAATTGGAGGAGAAAGAAACTATTGCCCTGAATTGACTAGAATGCCTCTAAACAAGCCCACACGCCTCTTTTTTTTTCTTCAATTTAACTTATTTAATCTTAGCCCTTAATTAAATCAATTGATAGTCAAGATTACTTACTAGCCTTCCTAAAAAAAAACTTTGTATTATATCATAACCATACTTTTTTGACTTTTTTTTTCTCAAGTTAAGTTTTTTTCTTAAATAGTCATTTCTCAAAAGATTAAAACACAACTATGATGCTTGTCCTATCTCTTTTATCTATCTAGCATGTTCTTATCCTTTACGTGTCATTCTCTTTTCTTTCTTCTTCTACTATTAGTATGTACTGTTTGTTATTTATTTAATTTATTATTTTATTTTTATATGTATTTTTAGCTATAATTATTCGTTTATCATGTTTTTTTGTTTAATAAAAGAGGCTTGTATAGCTAAGGGTCTTTGTAAGTGCAACATCTCTTTTCTTAACCATAGAGCTAGGTTTGCTTTGTCACTCTCCCCTCAAGGCTCAGACCCTATTTACGGGTGAGACTTTACGTGGCTTTTACATTTGTTTGTTTGTAACTATGAAAGTTAAGGTAAAATAAAATAACTATAAAGCGCAACTTGTTGCCCGACTACCTGCCATTGCTTTGTAATTGCCTTTTTTTGTGTGGAATGATATTGTAGTTTTGAATAAAAAAAACTATAAAGCTTAGCAATTAATGTCAAGATAAGTTTAATTTAAAAATGTTAAGAAAAAAAAAAGAAACTAAAGTTTATACAAAATTATTAGAATCCCTTTTGCCACCAAGCTTCAAAAAAATATTGTACGAATATTTAATGTTGGTTGGTTGGAACCACTCATTTTCGTAGTTGCTCTTACAAACATAGCTATTGCAAGCAAGTAAGCAACTACTAGATACGGTGTCATAAATTCTCAACATAAGGAAATCATAAACTCTAGCCACAATAGAGAATGTATATACGGGGTAGTTAGCGCTACCGAGCTAATTTATCTTTATACTAGGTTAGAACCCCGTGTATTACACGGGTTGAGTAATGTAATTTTATATACTAAATAGAAAAATAATATATTTTTAAAAACCTTATTTATTACACGTGGTGAGTAAGTACAATTTTATATATTAAATAATGAAAAAGTTATATTTAAGAACCTCGTTTATTGTGCGGTTTGAATAAATGTAATCTTATATACCAAACAATAAAAAAGTTCTATTTAAAAAAAAAACTGTATATTCACGGGTGGAAGAAATGTAATTTTATATACTAAATAATAAAAAAAGTTATATTTAAAAAAAAACTTTGTGTATTATACGGGTTGAATAAATATAAAACAATAAATAATATGCATGTTTATCTATGTTAAGTGAAACAATGCTTTTTAGTTTAGATAAGACTTTATGATTTGAAGTTAAGTTTTTAGTTTAGATAAGACTTTATGATTTGAAGTTAAGTTTATGCCAATAATTTAGATAAGACTTTATAATTTAGATAAGACCTCATCTTGTACCCCGTGTATAAATATTAATAATATTTTTTTATCAACACGTGTATATATGTAATTATTTGTAATATAATTATATTTAATAAAAATATAAAAAAATTAATATAATTATAATAAGATGTATCTTGTACGTGATTCATTGTTTCTTTTATAAATTGAATAATATAAATATTATTTATGTATAGTTAATTAAATATTGTTATAATATAATTTTATTAGGATAATAAAACTGTTAATATAATTTAATGTACGTGATTCATTGATTATAACCTAATAAAAAATATAAAAATTACACTTATGTAAATTAGGTTACGTAAATCATTTAATGGATTAGTATATAATATAGATGTATTGGTTTTTACACTAATGTAAACATGGAATACATTAGTGATATGAAAAGTCTCTATGATTCATTTTCATATCACGGGTTATATCTTATTTCATTAGGGATAACATCAGTGGCGAAGCTTGCCGGAGAAAACGGAGGGGGCTAAAACATATATACCCAAAAATTTCTATAGAATCGGGGGGGGGGGGGGTAAAAACGTATATATCCAAAAATTTCTATACGAAAACTACATATATAACACTACTGAGCGAAAAATCCCGGGGGTCGGGCGACCCCCCCCCGCCCCCAAGAAGCTTCGCCCCTGGATAACATAGAGCTAATTAAATATTGTTATAATATAATTTTATTAGGATAATAAAACTGTTAATATAATTTAATGTACGTGATTCATTGATTATAACCTAATAAAAAATATAAAAATTACACTTATGTAAATTAGGTTACGTAAATTATTTAATGGATTAGTATATAGTATAGATGTATTGGTTTTTACACTAATGTAAACATGGAATACATTAGTGATATGAAAAGTCTCTTAAAAAATATAAAAATTACACTTATGTAAATTAGGTTACGTAAATTTTTTAATGGATTAGTATATAGTATAGATGTATTGGTTTTTACACTAATGTAAACATGGAATACATTAGTGATATGAAAAGTCTCTATGATTCATTTTCATATCACGGGTTATATCTTATTTCATTAGGGATAACATAGAGCCATTTCTTTTTTTAATATAACGTGGATTAAATTGATTAAATGGTTACTAATTTTATGGGTTTTTGTTTAATAATTTCAAATCAAAATTAAATCCATAAATTATAGATTAGATTTAAAACACATTTTAGACTTTAGATTTACAATCAAAATAAAATTCTAATATAATATTTAAATTTTTTTAATTTAAAATTTATCAATAAATTATTGATGCCCTCATTGAATGACATGTGTCCTAAATTAGGTTTCTTTTATTATATAGTATAGATACTACTACAACATCCAATCCAATATATGTATAGTCATATGTAACTAGATTTAAAATAAAAACAACCTAGCGTATTGACTTTTTGCGTTTTATAAACAAAAAACCCGCTTTTCTGGTAATTTTTTCCTGACTCGAAAAAGAGCGTTAAATAAAGTAATATGACATATTTTTGTAATAACAACCGAGCTCTATATGTTCTGTCAAACGATTAACAGAACTCGATTTAATACTAACTACCTGACTATATCTTTCCCCAGTGGCGGACCCAGGATTTTTTTCCTGGGAGTGCGGAATTTTTTTAAAGATTTTAGACCCCTAGCTATATAAAAAAATCGGTTCATAGCGGTCGGATCGGGTCGGGTCACGTAAAACTAGTAAAAACAAACAAACAAAGTTTAATGGCTGGTCGAATCAGATCGAGTCGGATCCATTTCAATTTTCAAACAATCAAACCCTAGTTCCTAACTTCCTATCACATTAACAAACAAAAAAACATCAAAGTTCAAACCATCCCTACTTTTATTTCTCTTAATCATTTAATAAAAGAACAAAAAAACTTATCTATAACATACCTTGGTCTTTAATTAGAATAATCCGGCGAAAAAGAGTGGTTCAACCTCTTTACTCTTGAGAAACCGCGGCATAACTTCCCTACTCATTGTTCATTCCTAATCCTATCACATACAAAATAAACAAGGATCTTCAAGTGTTCAACCATAGCTCATGGTCCGTAATTTTCAATTTAAAATTTTGAATTTCAAGCCCTAGTAATTATTATTTGCCAACCAACAATCATATAATCAACAAACATGTTTGCCAAGTGAGGCAGAGGGAGGGTGGGAGTCGCTGGCAATTGGCAACGATTTGCGTTTTTTTTAATTACGTGGACTGGTTTGTTTAACAAAACTAGTAGTTGGGTTGAGCTTGAATGGGTATTAAGTTATTGGGCCTGAGGGATTGAATTTGAGTTTTATTAAAGGGGTTAGTAGGCTAACTTGTTTACATAATTTGATCGGGTTTCAATCCGTGTTCATAATTTTTTTACATAAATTTCTAACATTTTTTTCTAAGGGGTGCGGTCGGAATTTTTCAAGGGGTGCGAACGAAAATTTCCAAGGGGTGTTGTCAGGATTTTTCGCGAAAAATACCAATAATTTTTTTTTTCAAGGGGTGCGGCCGCCCACCCACCCCATAACTTGAGTCCGCCCCTGCCCTGCCCGTCCCTCAAAATATATATATATAGAGTAAATTACAAGTTTTTCCTTTATGTTTATACCAAATTACAGGCGTTGTCCTTTAGCGTAAAAGTTGACAAGTTTTGTACTTAATGTTCCAAAATCTTGCACGTTATGTTTTTTAGGCATAACTCAGTTAAATTTTTTAGTTAAGTTTGGTCATATGGACCCCATATAAGGGTAATGTTGTCTTTTCACATTTTAATATAAGAAATAAACCTTTTTTCTAGAAAATATATAAAAACTCCTTTCCACCCACACTATCCATTCTCTCTCTCTAAAACACAGACATCTTCCTCCCCATCTCTCTCAAAACCCACCATTAACACAACCAATTGAACACACAAACACATTGAACAAATAAACACAGTGAGTAATTGAACATGAACTTCTTAGCTGCTCGATTTGCTTCAGATAATATAGAATCATATGAAAGCTTCTTGACATTTTTCTGCACACAGCTTTAATTTGACTCTTTGCTCATAAATTCACGGCCAAATAACTGGTCGCTCACCAGTTCTCTTTTTGTTTCTCTTTTCTTTAAAGGAACGTCTTTCTTATCTGCTCGATTTGCTTCAGATATTACAGAATCAGATGACGGTTTGACTTTGAAATCATTGACTAAACCCTGTTTATAGTCAACCGATTCTGTTTTCATGCCTCTTTTTGAAACCGAAGCCTTGTTATCCTCAAAACCTGCACTTTTGTTTAGCGAACTTGCTTTAGCCTTAATTTTTAAGCACATTAGACTCTCATTTAGTGGTGAAAGCAGTCAGGCATGAGTAGTGGCGATGTGGTGGGTACGGTGGTGATGGTTGGTGCAGTAGGGTTAGGGTGGTCGGTAGGTGGAGATGGAGGCGGTGAAGGCTGAGGTGGGGTGGGTGGCCGCGGTGAAGGTTGTGGGATGGTGGTGGTGGTGGTGGGGGGTTGAGAGAGATTAGTTTGTGGTTGTGGGTTTAGATCAGAGAGAAAGATAAGAGTTTATATTTTTTCTTTTCAGTTTTGTAGATACAATCCCTCAATAATATGTGTTTACAAAATAACACCTGGGAAGGTGAAATGACAAGTATGCCCTCATGTGCAAGGCACATGACCATACTTAACCAAAAAATTTGACTGAGTTAGGACTAAAGTACATAACATGTAGGATTTTAAAACATTAAGTACAAAACTCGTCAACATTTGCGCCAAAAGACGACGCCTGTAATTTGGTATAAACATAAAGGACAAAACTTGTAATTTACTCTCTCTATATATGTGATAACATGGTTTTAGTAGACAACTGGGTTCTGTTCCCTACCAATAGAAATTGATGTGTTGATAAGTATTTAGAATGTTGTGAAAAAGTATTGTTGCTTAATTTAAACCCTAAATTTATAACTATGGCACTCCCCCAGTCTCTACTTATTTTATTCGATGCATTACAATGTATGTCAAGTTAATAAATACAAATATCAAGCAAATTGTTTGACATGTCTTCTTTTTATAACATATATACACTGTTATGAAAAGAGGGAGATGTAGTAAATTAAAAAGAAGTGTAAGAGCATTCTCATCCAATCCATCAAAACTTGTGAGGGTGAGTTTTTATATTGTAAAGGGTAAAAAAAGTGGTTGTGAGTGGAGGAGAGAGAAAATGTTACTGTTCATCTGTATATTTGGGGGGACACTGTATATATATTGAAAGTGGTTGTGAGTGAAGGAAATAGAAAAATGTGATGATAATATTATTTAATTGAAAAGAGGAGAGAAAAAGTATTTGTTTTTAGTGGAAATATATTGATATAGGAGTTGTTTTTTAGTGGAATGTATGTATAATTTGATGGATTGGATGAGAATGCTCTAAGTGTTACATGGAAAAAAAAATTCTGAATTACAAGGATAAAACTGGCTGTGATTGTTTATGTAAGACTTTAGGCACCACTAGGGATGGGAAGTTTCATATCAATTACCGATACCGTACCGGTTCATATTTTCTAATGGTACTGTAGGAACCGTTCGCGTAAATAAATAAAATAAACAAATTTTATTAAACTGTTACAATTCAGAAATAAAAGAAAGCATAATTACAATACTATTACAACTGAAATAAAAGAAAATACAGGAAAAGAGATGAAGCAGAATGGCTGAGGCACGTGTTCACACGCTTCCCTTAAAACAAATTCCGAGCCTCTAAGGAGTACTCGTTTTGTTTCCTAGGGTACAACAGCCGGAGTTGTAGTACTGCCGGTAGGGCTGCAAACGAACCGAACGAACACGAACTTGTTCGTGTTCGTTTGTTAAGGATTTCATGTGTTCGCGAACAGTTCACGAACACTTACCGAACGAGATTTTTTGTTCGTGTTCGTTTGTTAAGGAAATGAACTTGTTCGTGTTCGTTTGTGTTCGTTTGTTAATTTAGGTACCGAACACAAACGAACGTTCATAAACGCACACGGACGCAAACGAACACAAACAAACGTTAATGAGTATAAACAAACACAAACGAACATATATGAGTGGGAACGGTGTTGAACGATGGTTATTGACAGAGGAACGGCGAAGGGAGCGGGGGAGAGAGCGGCGCTTGGTCGATGGCGGAGAAAATGGGATCCAAAATCTGGAACGGCGCTGATAATGCTTAGGGTTTTTGTACTTTCAAACTTTCAATTGTATATCTGGTGGACCTTAGGTGATAATGAAATATCTAACAAATAACCAATAAAATATAAGTTGGGCCATACAATATAATATAATATAAGTTAGGTAGTAAAATAATATATATATATATATATATATATATATATATATTCTTGTACACAAACGAACACGAACATACAAACGAACATAAACAAACGAACACAAACGAACGTAAACGAACACGTTACCGAACGTTCACGAACACAAATGAACGAACACGGCCTTTGTTCATGTTCGTTCATTTAACTAAACGAACGAAATTTTTTGTTCGTGTTCGTTCATTTATTAAACGAACGAACACAAACGAACTGTTCGTTTCCAGCCCTAACTGCCGGAATTAGCCTACAACCCAAAGGCTACCTTGAACAATGCTTGAAGAAGATCAGAAGACTGTTGAGAGAAAAATTCAGTTTGCTGTTGTGTTGCTGGTGTCTTCTGCAGTTGGGTATGGAGCTGTATTTATACAGCTCCTAAGTCGAAACAGTCAAAAGAGAATTAAAGAGAGGTTTAAATTGCATTAAACATCTTCAATGCAATTTAATAGGTCATTTAATTCTCAGTCAAAGACCGTTAACTCGTCAGTTACGAAGCTGAACTGAAACTGCACTGTCATTCAATGTTGGAAGCTTCTTCGCGCGCGCAAAACACAATGGTGCGCGCGCGCCCAGGTCTGCACGGTCATGCGCGGTGCGTCCATTTGGCTCACTGCCATGCGCGCGTGTGCCACACTGACTCAGGTCCATGTGTGTGCCACGTCACCTGTGAGCCTCTACGAGCACGCCACACAGTCGCGCTGTTTTGGCTCACTTTGGTGCGCCATGCAAGCACATCAGAACCCATGTACCATGCGCAACCACGCGCCTTCATGCCACATGTACAGTCGCGCGGACTGCCACGTCACGCGCTTCGAACCTGCACGCCACTTCACCACTTGGTCCTTGTAGCCTTTGTGATCCACCACGCGGATGTGGTCAAAAATACAAAGGCGGCTCTCAAGCGGCTCGTGGCGATGCGAAGTGCAAAGTGCGCCATCAAAGTGCCACATTGCGCCTCATCGCCCACGCCACGCGCGTGCGAGTGTGGGTGCGAGTTAGGGTGCTCCGCACCCTTCGCGAGGACACTTAGTGTGTTCTTCCATGAAACAATAAGGATGGAGAGTTCCACCTTAAATACCCATTTAAGTTCCATCTCTCCTTCGATGTGGGACAAGGTGCTACTTTCCCTTTTGTTTCAGCATTCAATGTTTCAAACACCCAACTTTGAGCATCGATATATCATTCATCTTAGCTCGGTTTTGGACGTGGTTTAGTTCGTTGCGAAGCTCTTCCAACATAGAACACAAACCCACAAATAAATATATAAAACCCGCTGATTTTATTATATTTATTTCTAGTCCAAAATAGGAAAAAATCATTTTCCTATATTTGTGAAAAATGTTATTTTCATCTATTTTTCCAACAATCCCCCACATAAAAAAATGCTATTTTCATCAAATTTCCAACAATCCCCCACATGTATGGAAATGAATCTTTTCCTTACACTTTTCAACGATAAACTTCGACAGTTGAGTATTGCAAGATAGGTAGGTTGTCACCTGTGAACCTTCTTCTGTGAAGCGTACTTAGCTTACTAGCGGTGTGTAGACGCGATGTCCTTGAACATACCCCCATTTGTGTAAACGACAGTACACTTCACACAATACTCTCCCTGGTTTGGCCAACCCCTCATTGTCGTGTCCTATTATGGTCCTGGAACACTAGCCTGGTTCTGCGAGAGCTCTAGGATTTGCGCACCCCACAAATCCATTCGAAGCGACCCTACTTTTCTCTAACATAGGTGATTCCCATGAATCATTAAAAGCATCATGGTTAAGTTGATTTCCCGAAATTGTTAACCTTAATATGCTTAACCTCACTTCATGTCACTGATTGGAATGGACTAGGAAGTGCATAACTCCCTTTTATTTGGTTTGGGGTACTCCCCCACAGTGACTCCGTTTTGGTAATATGATTAAGTTGTCCTATTGAACTTAGATCTTGGGATCTCCAGTCAACTAAGTTAGGTTTCCCTCATATTCCCATTTACCACGGGCTTTAGTCCCAATCCTCTTGACGACGTTTCTACTAACTCTCTGTTTAAGCCTTTTGTAAACGGGTCCGCAATGTTATCCTTTGATCTCATATAATCAATTGTGATAACACCCGTTGAGAGTAGTTGTCGTACCGTGTTATGTCTACGTCGCATATGCCTTGATCTGCCATTATACATCAAGCTTTGAGCTCTACCAATCACTGATTGGCTATCACAATGTACACAAATGGCTGGCAAAGGCTTTGGCCATCTTGGAATATATTCCACGAATTGACGTAGCCATTCTGCCTCCTCGCCTGACTTATCCAAGGAGATAAATTCGGATTCCATTGTGGATCTTGCTATGACTGTTTGCTTAGAAGACTTCCAAGCAATAGCAGCTCCTCCAAGTGTAAACACGTAACCACTTGTTGATTTGGAATCTTTGTTATCCGATATCCAGTTTGCATCAGTGTATCCTTCGATCACTACTGGTTGTCGGGTATAATGCAGCCCATAATCTCTTGTGTATCTTATGTATCTAAGCACCCTCGTGATAGCCTTCCAATGATCCGCACACGGATTGCTGGTGTATCTACTTAGTCTACTCACCGCGTAAGCCAAGTCGGGTCTAGTACATGTCATTAAATACATTAGACTGCCAATAATTCTTGAATACTCTAACTGAGCAACTCCATCTCCTTTATTTTTCTTGAGATGTTGGGAGGTATCAACTGGAGTTCGAGCTACACTCGTGTCTCCTGAGTTGAATTTTTCAAGAATTTTATCCACATAGTGAGATTGATTTAACACAAGACCATCTTGAGTTCTTATAATCTTTACTCCAAGAATCACATCAGCTAAACCCATGTCTTTCATGTCAATCTCGCTTTCAACATGCTTTTAGTAGCTTTGATAATTTTGTCATTACTCCCAATGATAAGCATATCGTCTACATAAAGGCATAAGATCACATAACCTTCATTTGTGTCTTTAAAATAAACACATTTGTCGCACTCATTTATATTAAAACCATCGTCAATCATGACATGATCAAACTTTTGGTGCCATTGTTTTGGTGCTTGCTTCAAGCCATACAAAGACTTGACGAGTTTACATACTTTACCCTCTTGACCTGGGGTGGAGAAACCTTCAGGTTGCTCCATGTAAATCTCTTCTTCTAAATCGCCATTTAGAAATGCGGTTTTAACATCCATTTGGTGAACTTCCAAATTTCTTAAAGCCGCTATAGCAAGAACCAATCTAATCGAGGTTATGCGCGTCACAGGCGAGTAGGTATCAAAGTAATATAGACCTTCCTTTTGTCTAAATCCTTTAATCACCAACCTAGCCTTGTATTTATCAATACTTCCATCAGTTTTCATCTTCCTTTTGAATATCCAACGATATCGAAGTGGTTTGCAACCAGGTGGAAGATCTACTAACTCCCAAGTATGATTTTGCAATATGGAATCAATTTCATTCCTTATTGCTTCTTTCCATTGAGGTCCTTCTGAAGAGGAAACCGCTTTGCGATATGTATTGGGCTCGCCCTCAACCATATAGCTAACGAAGTCTGGACCGAAGGATTTTTGAACCCTTGGCCTTTTGCTTCGCCTACGATCACTTTCTTCAACCTCAGGTCGTTCATGTGTCTTATCATGAACTGCCTCATCAACTGGTGTAGATGAACTTTCACCTACTTCAAAATTAGGTGTTGATGATGTTGCATGTGTTTGTATTCTCAAAGGAAACACATTTTCAAAGTAAGACACAACGTTAGGATTCACCTCCATGATAGTGTTTACGTGTACATCAGGATTCTTGGACTCATGTACAAGAAAGCGATGTGCACTACTTTGATGCGCATACCCAATAAATATGCAATCAACAGTTTTGGGTCCTATCCTAAGAGCCTTAGGAGGTGGTACAATCACCTTTGCTAGGCACCCCCACACTTTCAAGTATTTGTATGAAGGATTCTTCCTTTTCCATAACTCATATGGAGTTTCATCTCTCTTTTTGAGTGGTATCTTGTTCAAAAGATAATTAGCCGAGAGAATGGCTTCCCCCCACATTTCCTGGCTCACTCCAGAACTTATCAACATGGCGTTCATCATTTCTTTCAATGTACGGTTCTTTCGTTCCGCCACGCCATTTGATTGTGGAGAATAAGGAGGTGTACACTCATGTACGATGCCACTTTTTGCGCATAAATCGGCAAAAGGTGCAGCATATTCGCCTCCTCGATCGCTTCGCAAAGCTTTTATCTTCTTTTGAAGTTGATTCTCAACTTCATTTTTATACAAGATAAATTTATTTATTGCTTCATCTTTACTTTTTAGTAAATATACATAGCAATATTTAGTACTATCATCAATAAACGTGATGAAGTACTTATTTCCACCTCTTGTGGGTACCGCTTTTAAATCACAAATATCAGTGTGAATTAAATGAAGGGGTTCGGTTATTTGTTCAACCGATTTCGATGATGATCTTGTAAGTTTGGATTCAACGCATGTTTCACATTTATAGTGTGAATCAATATGGAATGTTGGTATACACTTTAAATTGATGAAACAGCGTATTGAATTAAAATTAACGTGACCTAATCTACCATGCCATTTATTTGAATCAGAAAATTCAAGCATATAAGTAGAAGTAGTAGCAATTTTATTTAAGTTCTTGACAGCCATTACATTTAATTTGAACATGCCGTTTTGGGCGTAGCCCTTACCCACATACATTCCTCGTTTAGTAAGTACAAATTGATCGCTCTAAAAAACTAAACGAAATCCAAACTTGTTAAGCAACCAACCCGACACTAGATTCTTGCGCAAGTCCGGGACATACAACATGTTGCTTAGAGTGAGCTCCTTCCCCGAAGTCCACTTCAAGATCACCGTTCCTTCACCCATGATGTCGGCGGTGGCTGCATTTCCCATATACAGCTTCTCTTCTCCAGAAAGCGCCTTGAAGGTGGTAAAGAGGCTTCTGTCTGCGCAAACGTGACGGGTCGCACCCGTATCAACCCACCATCCTTTTGGAGTGTTGGTCACAGTATTGACCTCATCCATCATTGCGCTTTTGTCGGAAATCATTGCCACCAAAGGCATTCCGTCTTCATCCACCATGTGCGCACGCTCACGCTTTGGTTTCTTGCATTGGTTAGCCCGATGCCCCGGCTCGTCATAGTTGTAACAAGTTCCTTGGAACGTTTGAGGTTTCTTTTTCACAACCCCTTTCTTCGGTCCAAGTTTGCTAGCCTTTGCTTTCTCCTTGTCCTTTTTCCCCTTGCCCTTCGCGCCCTTAGAGGATTGCCCATGCTCAACCAGATTTGCGCTAGCACTAGTCTGCACAAGGCTGCCTTTTTGGGCAATTCTGTTGTCCTCTTCAATCCGAAGACGAACAATAAGGTCCTCTATAGTCATCTCCTTTCATTTGTGTTTAAGATAATTCTTAAAATCAACCCAACTAGGAGGTAACTTTTCAATCATCGCTGCCACTTGGAATGTCTCGCTAAGTGTCATGCCTTCCGCAAAGATGTCATGTAGTATAATTTGGAATTCTTGGACTTGATTCATAACTGTTTTAGAATCAAGCATTTTGAAATCCAAGAAACGGGCTACCACAAATTTCTTTGTGCCAGCATCCTCCGTTTTGTACTTCTTGTCCAAGGCATCCCAAAGATCTTTGGAAGTCTTGACATTGTAGTACACATTATACAATGCATCCGAAAGCCCGTTTAACACATAGCCTCGACAAATGAAATCCGAGTGCTTCCAAGCCTCTACCGCGCTCAGGCTTACCGCGCTCAGAGCCTGAGCGCTGGTCTCCCCTTCCGCAGGTTGGGGAGCGGTTTCAGTTAAGAACCTCGCAAGGTTCATGGTGGTCAGGTAGAAGAACATCTTCTGCTGCCACCTCTTGAAGTGTAGACCCGAGAACTTCTCGGGTCGTTCAGCGTGATTAGCCACTGTGGACACTCCCACAGTGGTGGCGTTCAAGGGGGTTCCCGTCACAACACTCGTGTTGTTAACGTTGACATTTTCGGTCGACATGCTGAAAATTAAAATTTAAAGTTTTAGTCAAAAAGGTTTGTTTTACGCAAAAACAGAAGTAAACTAAAAAAATTTAATTCAACCACAATTTACTGTTTCGGCTTCTAAGTCCAACTTTAAAGACCAAAAACAGAAAATTTATAATTTTAGAACTTACTGATTGGCTTCTAAGTCCAACTTTGAAGACCAAATTGGAAAGTTTTAGCAAATTAAAGGACAAATTCTGAAGTAAACAAAAAATGTTTTCAACCAAAGTCGCTCCTTTGAAGATGAAAACACAAAAAATCTGTTTTTAAAACACAAACTGAGTGAAAACAAAACTGGTTTAAATCACAAACAGGATGGTTTTGATTACACGAACGGTTTTAAAAATTTGTTTTAAGATTGTAGGAACCGTTCGCGTAAATAAATAAAATAAACAAATTTTATTAAACTGTTACAATTCAGAAATAAAAGAAAGCAGAATTACAATACTATTCCAACTGAAATAAAAGAAAATACAAGAAAAGAGATGAAGCAGAATGGCTGAGGCACGTGTTCACACACTTCCCTTAAAACAAATTCTGAGCCTCTAAGGAGTACTCGTTTTGTTTCCCAGGGTACAACAGCCGGAGCAGTAGTACTGCCGGAATTAGCCTACAACCCGAAGGCTACCTTGAACAATGCTTGAAGAAGATCAGAAGACTGTTGAGAGAAAAATTCAGTTTGCTGTTGTGTTGCTGGTGTCTTCTGCAGTTGGGTATGGAGCTGTATTTATACAGCTCCTAAGTCGAAACAGTCAAAAGAGAATTAAAGAGAGGTTTAAATTGCATTAAACGTGTTCAAATGCAATTTAATACGTCATTTAATTCTCAGTCAAAGACCGTTAACTCGTCAGTTACGAAGCTGAACTGAACCTGCACTGTTATTCAATGCTGGAAACTTCTCCGCGCGCGCAAGACACACTGGTGCGCGCGCGCCCAGGTCTGCACGGTCATGCACGGTGCGTCCATTTGGCTAACAGCCATGCACGCGTGTGCCACACTGACTCAGGTCCATGCGTGTGCCACGTCACCTGTGAGCCTCTACGAGCACGCCACACAGTCGCGCCATTTTGGCTCACTTTGGTGCGCCGCGCACGCACATCAGAACCCATGTACCATGCGCAACCGCGCGCCTTCATGCCACATGTACAGTCGCGCGGACTGCCACGTCACGCGCCTCGAACCTGCACACCACTTCACCACTTGGTCCTTGCAGCCTCTAATATCCACCACGCGGACGTGGTCAAAAATACAAAGGCGGCTCTCAAGCGGCGATGCGAAGTGCAAAGTAAGCCATCAAAGCGCCACATTGCGCCTCATCGCCCACGCCACGCGCGCGCGAGTGTGTGCGAGTGTGATTGCGAGTTAGGGTGCTCTGCACCCTTCGCGAGGACACTTAGTGTGTGTTTCCATGAAAAAATAAGGATGGAGAGTTCCACCTTAAATACCCATTTAAGTTCCATCTCTCCTCCGAAGTGGGACAAGGTGCTACTTTCCCTTTTGTTTCAGCATTCAATGTTTCAAACACCCAACTTTGAGCATCGATATCTCATTCATCTTAGCTCGGTTTTGGATGTGGTTTAGTTCGTTGCGAAGCTCTTCCAACATATTACAGAAACCCACAAATAAATATATAAAACCCGCTCATTATATCATATTTATTTCTAGTCCTAAATAGGAAAAAAAACATTTTCCTATATTTGTGAAAAATGCTATTTTCACCTATTTTTCCAACAATCCCCCACATGAAAAATGCTATTTTCATCAAATTTCCAACAGGTACCACACCAAGCGAACATATATTATAAGATATTCGGTTTTGAATCTGGCTAAATTTTGGTATCAGTTCTATATAGTACGGCACCGATTTGGTACGATCTCATCCCTAGGCACCACTATTGGTTCAAACGAGTTTGTTTTTCATGGGAGTCTATTTCTTGTTGCAATAACAAATTCCCTAGCCATAGATATAATTTATGTGTCCGAGACGAAAAGCAACTTCATGTGAAAAGAGAATTGAGTAAATATGATATAACCTTTAATGTGTGATTCATGTGAAAAGAGAATTGATTAAATATGTTATAACTTTTAATGTGTGTTTAAATATGTTATAACTTTTTATGTGTTTGGGAAGCAACATAACCTAATAAATGTTAAGAGTAATTTCTCAGTTTCGAACGTGTGGTTTGTTCAACTATGTCAGCTCATACCAAATTTCTAATTTGTATCATTTCCATCACTGACATTCTTTAAGTGTAAGGGTACCATTTTCGTCCCTGATTTACTTACCCCACCATCATCCACTATCATCAACCACCGACCACCATCAAAGACACCAACCACCACCATCCCCACCCGATCACCACCTGCAATCCACCTCTACCACTGCCCTCCATCCCCACCTGACCACCAAACACCATCAACCGTCCCCCACTGCCCTCCATTTCACCCCACCACTAAACACCATCAACCGTCCCCCACCTCCACCACAATTCCCAGTCGTTAGACCACCGCCTTTTGCCACCATGTCACACCCCGATATTTCCACGTATTACCGGTGGGCCCGGTGGGGAGTATCATGACGTAGTTGATATCATCATAGTCAAACAACACAAAATTTAAATGCACAGCGGAAGCAAAAGATAGATTTGTTTCAACTGAATAAATTGTAATATTAAGTATCACAAAATAGTTGAAACAGATCCACAGGCGGATCGAAAGAAAAGGAAATTGTTCAACAGACATTAACATCTAGAGCTTGCGAGACTTGATTATTGATGCCTGGAGTAGCCAGCCTATTACGTATAGTACCTGCACTTAGCCTTTTTGGAAAATACGTCAGTTTACACTGGTAAATATAACTTAACTGACTCATTTTGAAAAGAGTTTGAAAATTAATTTGAATGCACTTAGGCAAAAATATCTTTTATAACTTGGGACAATTATTTAAAAATAATATTGTATACAATTTTACTTATTTGTCGTCCGTTAGGGCCGGTTGGTAGAGCCGGTCAAGATTAACTGACACGCCACAGGTATAATTCCCACAAGGTTGATTCCTGTAAGTGGATTACCAGTTTTTTTTTACATAATGCAACTGTCAGGTGAACGCCTACACCCCGTGCTTAGGTCGTGGCCATTTCTTTGAATGATGCCAACTTGCCAAGGATATCCGGGACATGGTCATTTAAACCCCAAAGGCCATACACCAAATAATACAGAATAAAACGAGTTATGCAAATACATTAATCACAATCCGATTTAAATGACTACATACCCGACCAAGTGGTATTATTATAATACCGTATCCCAAGCCCGTATAGGGAAAATAAGTTAAGAGTATTTACCAGTGTAAACTGACGTATTTTCCAAAAAGGCTAAGTGCAGGTACTATACGTAATAGGCTGGCTACTCCAGGCATCAATAATCAAGTCTCGCAAGCTCTAGATGTTAAAGTCTGTTGAACAATTTCCTTTTCTTACGATCCGCCTGTGGATCTGTTTCAACTATTTTGTGATACTTAATATTACAATTTATTCAGTTGAAATAAATCTATCTTTTGCTTCCGCTGTGCATTTAAATTTTGTGTTGTTTGACTATGATGATATCAACTACGTCACGATACTCCCCACCGGGCCCACCGGTAATACGTGGAAATTGACAGGTTGGTATCAGAGCCAACACTGAGTGAATTAAACACTAGCTTTTTATGTTTAATCTCAGTTACACAGTTGCACATTCTCGAGTCTAGACAAAGAACTTAGGACTAATCCTAGTTCGTTTTATTTTGTCCTTTATTATTTTCCTTTTTATTTTCTGTTTAGCCCCTGCATGGGCAAGTCTTTTCAGTTAGAAGTCCCGTTTAGGGCAACCATGTACTTGTTTAAATTTTAGTGGAACGGTTAAATATAAAATATCATTCCTTTTATAAGATCTATCATTATAATAAAATGGCAAAATCTAAAAAGGACAAGACCTAGCTCGTGTGTCATCTTAAGACAGGGCCAAGATGGTAGTTCCTCAATTAGATTCAGATCCTTGTTAACACCTCAATTTAGGATTGTTCTGCGTTAAATAATAAAAAGAATCTTAAAGGAAAAACCTAGCATATATGTCATTGCAGACATGACCAAGATGGTAAAACCTATTCAAAATATTCCAATCCTTGTTAACATTTGAAAACATGTTAACATTCTTGGCAAAACGTGATTCGATAAAATCACATAAGTCATTCTTAAATTGGGATTTTCCAACTCCCCCTTATTTATATAAACATCCCTTAAGGATAAAGTGCCTACGGGCTATAATTAACGTCCTTTGGGACTAAAGACAGTGGTGGCCTACAACTCCCTGTCAAGAAAATGTAATGAACTTTGATTCAAACCTTAATACCCCGATTCTGAAAAATCCTGGTTTATAAATTAAATATGTCCATGTGACTAGGCTTTAGTGCTATTATTAAATTATAACTAGGGATTGTAATAAAGATCCTGAATATGTATATACTTAACAAATTAACCAAAAATAGTTATTAAAACCATGGTTAATAAATCGTCAAGAACGATAGTACTGTATAGATTTCCAAATAAACATTGTCCTTATTTTCTTTTATGTAGCAATTAAAGCTACATGACTAGGTCAGAAGAGGTAAACAGTCATCCGGTGGAAAACCATGAAAATGCTAAGATACATGTGACCGGTGGGGAACTGCAAGCATTAATAGATAATGCTGTTACAAAAGCTATAGAGCGGCAGTATAATGAATCTAGCGGGACTCGAAGTAGGACCCTATCCGCACCGCATTCCAAGCCTAAGACTCATTCAGAGGCTCATAGCAAGTCACCCTCTAAGAAAGATGAACCAAAGAAGGAGGATGTTCAACACTCCTCAAATCAACACAGTGTTCCATCTAAGAGAATGGTATTTGACAGGGAACCACGTGCCAAGTCCTGCACTTATAAATACTTTGTCTCCTGCAAACCCAGGGATTTTACTGGGGAGAAAGGAGCGATTGATTGTATGACCTGGTTGGATGAAATGGACACCGTGGTCGATATCAGCGGTTGTGCTGAAAGGGATGTAGTGAAGTATGTATCCCTATCATTCAAAGGAGAGGCATTAGCGTGGTGGAAGTCTCTCATTCAGGCTGCTGGAAAGATCCCACTATACAATCTGACCTGGGATCAGTTTGTTGCTCTCATTAAGGAGAATTACTGCCCTCAACACGAGGTTGAGAGGATTGAGTCAGATTTCTTATCTTTAGAAATGAAAATTTTAGATTGTCAAGCTTACCTCACCAGTTTCAATACCCTGTCTAGGCTGGTTCCGTATCTGGTAACACCAGAACCCAAGGGAATTGCTCGCTTCATTGGGGGTTTAGCCCCAGAAATTAAGGCCAGTGTTAAGGCATCGAGACCTGCTACTTTTAGATCAGCAGCTGATCTATCTCTATCTCTTACTTTAGATGCGGTCAGATTGAGATCGCTTAAAAATTCTGAAGAAGGTAAGAGAAAGCGTGAGGATGATAACTCACGAGGGTCGGAGAAGAAGCACAAGGGAAACACTGATTCCAAGAAGTTTGGGTCTGGAAAGAGTAGTCAACGAACATAGGCGAAGCCAAAGTGCACGACTTGCCAAAAACGCCATTTTGGAAAATGCAGACTTGAGTCCAAGTCTCAGTCAGGACCAGCTGCATGTGGGTTATGCAAGTCTAAGGAGCACAAGACTGTTGATTGCAAGAAGATTAAAGATGCCACATGCTACAACTGCAATGAGAAAGGGCACATCAAAACCAACTGCCCTAAATACGCCAAGAAGCCTGAAGAGGTCAAGAAGACCAATGTAAGGGTCTTCCGTATGGATGCACGGGAAGCTGTTCAGGACGACAACGTGATCACATGTACCTTCCTCATAAATGATGTTTATGCAAGGGTATTATTTGATTCTGGGGCAGATAAGTCATTTGTTGATGATAAGTTTTGTAAGTTGTTAAATCTACCTGTTAAAACCCTAAGTGTGAAATATGAGGTAGAATTAGCCGATGGAACCATAGAAACCGCATCAACCATGTTAGATGGATGTTTCATATCCATTAGGAACCACTCTTTTCCATTAACCTTACTTCCTTTGAAATTAGCCGGTTTTAACATAGTAATAGGAATGGATTGGTTATCCCATAACCAAGCTCAGATTGTGTGCAACAAGAAGCAAGTGGTGATCAAGACTCCGTCTGGTGAGCCACTTACCATTCAGGGAGATACCCAGTATAGACTGCCTGAGCAAGTGTCTATGCTGGCATCTAGGTGTTTGAAGAAGGGTTGTGTCATTTATATGGCACAGGTGACTATTGATGAGCAGAAGCCTAAGGTTGAAGATATTCCCGTCATTTCTGAGTACCCCGAAGTTTTCCCTGAAGAACTACCTAGTTTACCACCAGATAGGCAAGTAGAATTCAGAATTGACATCATCCCTGGAGCAGCGCCTGTCGCAAGAGCGCCTTATAGGTTGGCACCAACAGAAATGAAAGAGCTGAGAACCCAACTAGATGATTTGTTAGCCAAAGGTTTTATTAGACCTAGTTCGTCTCCATGGGGAGCACCTATTTTGTTTGTTAAGAAGAAGGATGGATCGATGCATCTGTGCATCGATTATCGTGAGCTTAACAAGGTCACTATCAAGAATAGATATCCATTGCCCAGGATCGACGATCTGTTCGATCAATTGCAAGGGGCAAGCTACTTTTCTAAGATCGACTTGAGGTCAGGCTATCATCAATTGAAGGTTAGAGATGAAGATGTGCACAAGACTGCGTTTAGGAGTCGTTATGGTCATTACGAGTTCCTAGTGATGCCTTTTGGGCTCACTAATGCACCAGCAACGTTCATGGATCTCATGAATCGCGTCTGCAAACCTTACTTGGATAAGTTTGGCATCGTCTTCATCGACGACATTCTCATTTACTCGAAAAGCCAAGCTAACCATGAGAAGCACCTCCGTTGCATTCTGAAACTGCTTCAACAAGAAAAGCTCTATGCCAAATTTTCGAAGTGTGAATTTTGGCTTCGTGAAGTCCAGTTTCTTGGACATGTTGTCAGTGAGCATGGTATCCAAGTGGATCCCGCTAAGGTTGAAGTTGTCATGAATTGGCAAGAGCCAAAGACGCCTACAGAGATTCGTAGCTTTCTAGGTTTAGCAGGATATTATAGGCGATTTATTGAAAACTTCTCAAGGATTTTTGCACCCCTAACTTCGTTGACACGTAAGAATATTAAGTTTGACTGGGGTCCTAAGCAGCAGGAATCCTTTGACATTCTTAAGCAAAGGTTGAGCAATGCACCAGTGTTGACATTGCCTGATGGAATAGATGAATTTGTGGTATATTGTGATGCATCACACACCGGCATGGGTTGTGTGCTTATGTAGAAAGGCAAAGTCATTGCCTATGCATCGCGTCAGTTAAAGGTGCACGAGAAGAATTATACCACCCATGACTTGGAGTTGGGTGCCGTTATATTTGCACTAAAACTTTGGAGGCATTATTTGTATGGAACCAAATGTGTGATCTATTCTGATCACAAGACCCTTCAACACTTGTTTAATCAGAAGGATTTAAACATAAGGCAGCGACGGTGGATGGAAACTTTGAATGATTATGACTGTGAAATAAGATACCATCCAGGCAAGGCGAATGTAGTCGCCGATGCCTTAAGTAGGAAGGAAAGAGTGAAGCCTATAAGAATCAATGCCAAGAGCATTGAATTAAAGAATAGTTTGAATGAAAGGTTGTTAGCTGCACAGAAGGAAGCTGTTTTAGAAGATAACTATCTGGATGAAAAGTTAGGAGTAACTGAGGAGCAGTTATCCTATGGCAAGGACAAAATACTAAGATTAAATAGACGAATATGGGTTCCGGTTTATGGTGGACTTCGGGATGTTATTCTCCAGGAAGCCCACAATTCTAAATATTCCGTTCATCCTGGAGCTGATAAGATGTACCAGGATCTGAAGGCGAACTATTGGTGGATAGGCTTGAAGAAGTCTATAGCTGCCTATGTAGCTAAATGCTTGACGTGTGCGCAAGTCAAAGCTGAACATCAGAAGCCGTCAGGTTTGCTACAACAGCCTGAACTTCCCACATGGAAGTGGGAGATGGTGAAAATGGATTTCATCACCAAGTTGCCAAAGACAAAGAAAGGAAATGATACTATATGGGTGATAGTAGATAGACTGACTAAGTCAACACATTTCCTACCCATTAAGGAGACTTATAGCTCCGACATGTTAGCCCAATTGTACGTAGATAAGATTGTATCTCTGCATAGCATACCAGTGTCTATTATCTCTGACAGAGATACTAGATACACATCACATTTTTGGAAAAGTTTCCAACAATCTTTGGGCACGCGCTTAAATTTTAGTATGGCTTACCATCCTCAGACGGACGGGCAGAGTGAGCGTACCATCCAAACTTTGGAAGACATGCTTCGTGCATGTGTGATTGACTTAGGTGGTAGTTGGGATAACCACCTGCCAGTGATCGAGTTCTCCTATAACAATAGCTACCATACTAGTATCCAGGCAGCGCCTTTTGAGGCATTATATGGTAGAAAATGCAGAACGCCTATTTGTTGGGCAGAAGTAGGAGAAGCTCAGTTATCAGGACCTGACATAGTCTTTGAAACGACAGACAAGATTGTCCAGATTCGTGACCGCCTGAAAGCTGCCAGGGATAGGCAGAAAAGTTATGCTGATAAAAGGTGAAAACCTCTAAAGTTCGAGGTTGGTGACAAAGTGTTGCTTAAAGTATCACCCTGGAAGGGAGTGATGCGATTTGGTAAGAAAGGTAAGTTAAGCCCAAGGTATATAGGACCATTTGAGATCATCGAATGTGTCGGATCCATGGCCTATAAGTTAAACTTGCCTGAAGAGCTCAGTGGTATTCACAATGTATTCCACATCTGCAATCTAAAGAAATGTCTAGCTGATGAATCGCTAGTCATACCACATACGGATGTGCACATAGATGAGAGCTTAAAATTTGTGGAAAAACCTTTTTCGATCGAGGATCGACAGGTAAAGAAGCTTCGAAGGAAGTATGTTCCAATTGTAAAGGTTAAATGGGATGCCCGAAGAGGTCTCGAGTACACGTGGGAGGTAGAGTCCACAATGAAAGAAAAGTACCCTCATTTATTTCAGTAAATCTCGAGGTCAAGATTTCTTTTAAGGGGGTGAGGATGTAACACCTCGTAAATTTATGTCCAATAATATATTAACACGTGTCATGGACTTTAAATGTGTAAAGGATTGATTTAGAGGGACTAAAGTTGACAAACAAGGAATCTATGTGAATAAAAGGGTTCAAAGTGTCAACAATGGATAAATATACTTTACAATAACCCTACATGATGTTTATGCCCTTAAACGAATGAGTCATGGATCATACGAAGCTAATTGTGGAAGAAAGTGAGAGATTACAAACTACAGGGGTTAAATGTGTCAACATGTTTAAAGTGTACCTCTGAGTGACCTTTTAGCAAACCCGAAGCTTTGTAACGGTTAATTATAATCACTAGAATAAGTGATAAAAATTTCACAAGGTTTCGATAAAGTATGAGAAAGTTATGATAATATTCGTATACGAGGGGTTAAATGCGTCAACATTAAAATTAAAGGCTTTTCGGGTGATCAAAAGTTAACCGAGGACTTAACAAAGTTTGTATATGTCTTGGAGCCCTTAAAAGTTAAGTTAGAGGGTAAAAAATGCAAGAAATAAAGTTAAAACCACGTTTACAAGGACCAGGGACCTAAATTGCAACATTTGAAACTTGCTGACCGGAGATCCACCCTCACACGGCCCGCGTAGACCCTCTAAGGGATCTTACGCGGCCCGCCTAAGACTGCCAGCATCAAAAAATAAGCACAGCTGCCTGTTCAGCCTGTTTAACCGACTTATGGAGCTTGTTTTTTATACCAGGGGCTTGTTTGATGGTTTTAAAGGGCCTAGGGACACTTGGGATGATCAGGAATCATCCCATAAACTTATTTGTCATGATCATGTGCAATCAAAGTCCCTATATAAGGTATTCTTGTTGCAAACATTTTGAACACCCACTTGAAACTCTCACAACTTCATTCCTGGAGATTTTTGGAGCTCAAGTGCACTTCCTAGAAGTCATTAGTCGTGCATAGGGATATTGTAAGCTTCCTTAACCTTTCTTAATTCAGTTTTGCTTAGTTTATTAGCTTAAAGTCAAACCGTCGTAATTAAGATTTGACTTCGTCATTAATCTTAATTTGTCCAGTCAAATTCCAAATTGAAAGTACCTATGAGTGGGTAATTATGTGGGCAATAAACCCTTAAAAGGGCACCCTCTGATTCCCACTCTAACTAGGTCAATTGTCGGGTCAAAGTTAATCTAAAAAAGTCAACAGAAAGCTTATTTTCAAATTAATTATAATTAGCAATGTAGAAGCTATGCAACTTGTTTTGTCATTAATATAACTTGGTAATTAATGTAAGAACATGTCTAAACATGTTCAACTCGATAATTTTCAGTTTAAGCTCGGTTCGGAACCGAAAGTCGCAAAAGTAGACTTTTGCTTTGACTTTCAGTTCTGACCCATTAGAGCATAGTTTAGAAATGTCTTAGAGCCTTATTAGGACCAGGTTTCATATAAGTATAACCCTCTGTGATTATACAACTTGGTTCATTAGTTATCCGATTCATATGCATATTTCTGTTAAATGCCTAAATGTTGACTATTATGCCCATATGACCTTAAAACATGAATTTTGAAAATATAAAAGAGTAGAAACCTTAGTTACTGATTTATAAACGTGTACCTAAAATTTGACATCAGTTTGAGGTCTAGATTAAGAGTTATGCTCATTAGCGTAATTAGAAAGCTTTTTAGTAATTAAATGGTGTAATTAGCGTATAGCCTATCTAAACCCGATTTTTGATACCAAAATTTTTACCCACTGATATAAAATAATATTGTGGGATTTTTGGAGATTTTTATTTATTTTTAGGCTAAGCATAACATAGATTTCTAAGCTTGATCCGGTAATTGTCGGTTTTGCCCTTTTAGGCTATAAAATGAGTTTTACCAATCCTTTTGATACCAAACCTTTTTCTACTAATCAATATGATAGATAGAATATTTTAAGCCTTCTGGAATAATAAAAATATCAGCTTTTCTTATAAAACCCGAAAATCGCTTAAAATCGCCTTTTTACGCATTTTAAGCGCATAGTATGTATTAAAACCATTTTAGATATATAAGACTTGATACCTACTGATGTTTAAAATAAATTTTTATACTTTAGCAGTAAGCAAAAGTTTTAAACTCAGATTTCCAGATTTGACCTTTAAACCTTAGGTGAAAGTACCAAAATGCCCTTTCAGTGCATAGTATGGTTAGAAATGATAAATTTCACATATAGGTTATACCCTACTGATATAACTTAGTAAATTGAGTATTTTTACTTACATCAGACCCGAAACTCATATTTATATTTAAACTCTTTTATAACCTTTTAAATGACCAAAATGCCCTTACGGGGCATAATTTGAGTTTAAATTCACTTGGGGGATAATAGAAGATATCTTACTGATGTCCCAACATATTTAAGGCATATTAACTGAGGAAACCTGTGTATGACTCATTTGGTTACCCGTTACGTACTTTTCGTGTTCAGATCGGCTTATGTAACTAGTTTGCATATATTAGCCGAAACGGGTCAAACCATATCGGTTTCATCTCAAAATTCAGAATGTGTTTAGTTTTCCCATATTAAACAAGTGTCCAAGCTTGTCGGGTCAAAACCACATTCTAAACCGGTCTTCGCTTTATCATGCGTTTGAACCGTGTCTTCCTTTTGAAAACTAACCGGTCTAAGTCTAAGCTTAATTAAAGACCCGTTAGGATTCTAATAGGTTATTAAAAACCTTCATTCCAGATTAGGAGCCCAGTAAAAGCTACGTGCACTTGCTGTATTTGATTTATACTTTGCTCAGGTAAATACTCTTAACTTATTTTCCCTATACGGGCTTGGGATACGGTATTATAATAATACCGCTTGGTCGGGTATGTAGTCATTTAAATCGGATTGTGATTAATGTATTTGCATAACTCGTTTTATTCTGTATTATTTGGTGTATGGCCTTTGGGGGTTAAATGACCATGTCCCGGATATCCTTGGCATCATTCAAAGAAATGGCCACGACCTAAGCACGGGGTGTAGGCGTACACCTGACAGTTGCATTATGTAAAAAAAACTGGTAATCCACTTAAAGGAATCAACCTTGTGGGCATTATACCTGTGGCGTGTCAGTTAATCTTGACCGGCTCTACCAACCGGCCCTAACGGACGACAAATAAGTAAAACTATATACACGATTATTTTTAAATAATTGTCCCAAGTTATAACAGATATTTTTGCCTAAGTGCATTCAAATTAATTTTCAAACTCTTTTCAAAATGAGTTAGTTAAGTTGTATTTACCAGTGTAAACTGACGTATTTTCCAAAAAGGCTAAGTGCAGGTACTATACGTAATAGGCTGGCTACTCCAGGCATCAATAATCAAGTCTCGCAAGCTCTAAATGTTAAAGTATGTTGAACAATTTCCTTTTCTTTCGATCCGCCTGTGGATCTGTTTCAACTATTTTGTGATACTTAATATTACAATTTATTCAGTTGAAATAAATCTATCTTTTGCTTCCGCTGTGCATTTAAATTTTGTGTTGTTTGACTATGATGATATCAACTACGTCACGATACTCCCCACCGGGCCCATCGGTAATACGTGGAAATATCGGGGTGTGACAGACCATCCACCTCCTACCGGTGACCACCACTACCTTCAATCCCTACCACCGATTACCCACTTCCCACCAGCTTTGTTACCACCAACAACCTACCGCTTAAACCACCACCATCTCCGCCGCATAACCTGCACCACCATCGTCGACCCCTGATACACAATCAACTACCGGCCACCTTTTTCGTTCACTACTAACCATCGTCTTCCACCATCGAACCTCTAGATCTGTGTGAGTGTGGCGGTTGTGTGATTAAGCGCACATGGGTAGCCGGAAAGTCGAACCCCAAACATGTGACCACAGGGACGAAATTAGCATAATTGGACAACGCACATGGACGAAAATGGCAGTAAACTCAAATAAAAATGTACAATGACCTCTTTACCCCACCTTAAACAAACAAAACTAATGGAGTTAATTTTATGAACTGAAGTAGCACGTTTCAAGAATGGCAGGAACGAAAATGGTACAAATTTCAAATTTGGTCTGGATTGACATAATTGAACAAACCACAATGACGAAAATGGCACTTCACTATAAATATTAATTCTCGTCCATCTTTTTTTTTCTAACCCTTTTTAACATTACCAATGATTCTATCCTAAATGGCTATTTCAAAAGTCCACTTACACTTCTTGTTTTTCCTATACATTAATCTTACACATTGATTTGAAAAAAAAGAAAGAAAACATACAAAATGAGTCAAACATGATGATAGTTGTATACATTCAAACAATTAAAGCCTTCTATATTAGTTATCTCTAAAATTTTTAGACTAAAAATAATAAAGAGTAAACTGCAATTTTACCCCTTGAGGTTTGGGGTCATTGGCATGTATACCCCCCTAAGGAAATAATTGCAATTTTACCCCCCACTGTTTGCTCTTATGTCGCATGTTTACCCCCGGGCCATGTTTCCGTCAGAGTCTTGCGTTTTCTGTTAATGGTCAAAGGGAAAATAGGTAAATTCGCCTTCCTCTTGACCTGCAACCTCATATAACCCCCCTTTCATCACTTTGAAACCCTGAACTTAACCTACCTCTAAATTCAAGAGCTCCTCACTGGCGTCAGGCATTCTTCAACAATTACAGGTGATTAGAACTCTGTTACGAGCATGGATCTTCGATTGTGGAAGGTATGAGCTGAAGATCAGTATTTTGAACCGGATGAAATGTACCGTAAGTGACATGCAAGCTCACAGGGTCTGAATTAGGTAAAAATTGAACCTTTTTCTGTGTTAATTTGTTGTTGATGTTTGTTTACAGGTCAAACCCAATCTCAATTTACCATAAAATTTCACCATGGAGGTAATTTTGTAGAAAACCCAAATAGGAAATACTTTGGTGGGAAGATGAACTACATTGATCATGTAGATTTTAGAGTGTTGAATACTGATGTTTTAGAGGAGATGGTTAAGAAATTAGGATACAATGATGGTTTGTTTTTCTGCATTCATTACAAGGAACCGTACTGTTCGTTGGATTTTGGTCTTAGGACATTAAAGTATGATGTTGACTTAGAGCCTATCTTTGACCATGTGCGTCAAGGAGTCCACATGATAGACATGTATGTTGAACACCGGAGGTCAACAATCTTGGAAAATACAAGTGAAGGTCCTGTAGGGGCATGTAAAGCAATTGTTCCAGCATCATTTACAATAAATAATCAGAATCATAGTATGAATGAAGATAAGGAAGAGAGTGAAGGAAGTGATCCTGATTATGAGTATGTTGAGGAAGATAATTTGGTTTATGAAATAGAGGTGGATATGCAGAGGTTCAGGGCTAATGTTGAATTTACTGGGGAAGAACTGAATGGTTTAAGTGATGGGGATCATGATGATGAGATAAGCGAAGAAAGTCATCAGCCTGTTGACCTGGAGGATTTTGAAAGTGGGTCTGATGACAATTCAAGCCTTAGAGATAATGTTGCCAGGAAGATAAGGAGGAGAAACAAGGGTGCTTTAAAAGGTCCAAATGATCTGCCATTCTTTGTTGGTCAGCTTATTGATGACAAGAAAAAGATGAATCAGATGGTGAAAGATTATGCTCTTAAGGCAAGGATGGATGTGTTTATTCTAAAAAATGAATTGTTAAGGTATAGGGTAGTATGTTTTGGAAGCAATCCACCACTACTTGGTCCTGTAAAAAAAGGGAGATGAGGGACAAAATAGTAAATGCACCAAAGTAGGGCAAAAATACAAGCACCTTAAAAGGCATACCAAGCCCACTTGTCCTTGGGCAGTTCACATCTCAAGGAACACAGACAAGGATAAGTGGTGTGTGAAGACCATTCAGAATCAACACAATTGTTTGACAACAAGGGCCGTTTCTTTGTACACAATGAGTTCGATTGCCAGAGAGATCCAACCTATGATTGAAAGCAATCCAGACATGCCAATTCATGCAATCCAAAGTCAACTGCTTCGGAAGCATCAACTAGAAATATCACTACATAAGGTCTTCAGAGCCAAGAGGATAGCAACTACGAGGATTTATGGTGATTACCAAGAACAGTATGGTCTGCTAAGGTCATACTGTGATGAACTTCTAAAAGCCAACCCAGGTAGTACAATTAAAATTGATGTGGAGCCATGTGGGAACTCAGCTAGTCCTACAAGGCAGTTTCGAAGGATTTATTTTTGTTTTGCCTCTATGATGAGAGGATTTAAGATGATTGGAAGACCATTGCTGGGTGTGGATGGTTGTTTCATGAAAGGTCCATTTCCTGGACAGATCTTGAGTGCTGTTGGTATTGATGGGAACAATAGCATATATCCAGTTTGTTATGCCCTTGTTGAGGCAGAAACAACACAAACCTGGAAATGGTTTTTGCAACTGTTGAGAGATGACCTAGGGTGTACAGCTGACTCTTGTTTCACCTTAGACAAAAGGTAATAAGTTCTTAAGTGTTAATTTATACATTGCAAAAAACTTTGGTAGGAAAATATTGTGATTAATTGCATTTTGTATCACAGGGTCTGATTCCTGCTATGCTAGCTGTTTTTCCTAATGGTGAGCACAGATTTTGTTTGAGGCACATCCATGAGAACATGAAATCCAAGTGGCGTGGAGATCTTTACAAGAATTTGCTTTGGTCAGCCGGAAGGAAGACATCTATTCCATACTTTAACAAAGCTATGGAAGAAATTAAGACAACAGAATGAGCTATGTATGACTGGCTGAATGAGATCCCATACACCGCTTGGTCAAGAGCATATTTTTCTGGAAGAGCTAAATGTGATATGTTGCTGAACAACATATGTGAGGTTTTTAACAGACAAATCGTAGGAGCAAGGGACAAGCCGATTATCACATGCCTAGAATTCATTCGGGAGTACATGACCAAGAGGATAGTGAATGTCAAGAAATTGCAAGCAAAGTGTATGGGGCCACTGACACCTTATGCCACTGAGGTCTTCGATGAGATCAAGAAACAGGCTGCTGAAATGTCTGTTTTAATGGTTGATTCAGACAAGTATCAAGTAACAGGTCTGAGATCACAGTGTGTTGTGAATGTTAAACATAAAACTTGTGCATGCAGGAAGTGGGATTTGACAGGGATGCCTTGCAAACATGCAGTTGCAGCCATATGGGATATGTCAAGGAATAGCATTGATGCTGGCATACCAGAAGAGTGGGTGGATGAAGTGTATTGGCTGTCAACATGGAAGAAAGTCTATGACAATGTGATAGAGCCAATCAACGGGCCGGAGATGTGGACTCCTTCAGAGTGTCCAACAACACTCATCCCACCAAAGCGTCATACACAAGTTGGAAGGCCAAAGAAGAAAAGAAAGAAGGCTTTTGGTGAAAAAGAGCTTGAGCAGGAGTTCGACAAAGGAGGTAAAATGACCAGAAAGGGAACTAGCATCAAGTGTGGTAAATGTGGGAACATGGGTCACAATGTCAGGAGCTGCAAAGGACAAGGGGGTGAACAATCCACTGCTTCATAGGAATCACACACTGCCACTCAAGGTGCTCCAGTTTACAATCTTGATGAGTGATGGATGGTTTGTAACTTTAGACTATGTTTGTTTGTTTGTCAAGTTTGTTCAAGACAATGTTTGGTTTGTAACTTTAGACTATGTTTGCTTGTTTGTTTGTTCAAGACAATGTTTGGTTTGTAGCTTTATAATTGGTTTGTCAAGTTTGTATTTTGGTTTACAATGTTTGGTTTACATATGGCTGCTTTATTTTGGTTTACAATGTTTGGTTTACAATCTTTATGTTTGGTTTGTATATGGCTGCTTAGGTACAAATAATGTGTTCAAACATAATTTTGGCGGAAAGTGATTCGATTACATTGCAACGTTTAGTACAAAATACAAACATACAACCAAAGAAATCTAGCCTATTTCTAGTGACAATCATCCAAACAAGACCAATCCGAATCAGAACCATGCTCCCCTTCATATGGGTCAAAGTACCAATCATCCTCTTCATCCCAATATGTGTAATCCCATGCATGTTCCAGCACTTCAGGGTCATAATCCTTTGTCGGATCTCCGAATATCTTTTCATAATCAGTTTCTTACTCCATGTAAGGTCTGAGTATCTTAGACTCTTGATCCTCAAAGTATACATAACTGTCTGGTTCTTCGGCTGCAACGACGTCTTCATCCTTAGCAATATCTTTCTCATTCTCAACTTTATCATTCTCTTTGTCAGCCATACCTACAGAATTACAAGCAGGCTACCAAAACAAACATATAAGAACTTGAAAAGGACCATTGCATAAACTTGAAAACTCATAACTCAAATACAGTTACAATTAAAATACACAACCAAATCCAATTTCTCCACATTAAACTACTTAAGCAAAAAAAGTAGAACAATCAAGACCCAAGTAATCACAAAGTACATCTTCAGTTTGAACACATCTCCATTCTTGTACCGAGCCAACTGTTCTTTGCACTTAGCCAACTCATCATTATCTTTAATGCTTTGAATTAAAGCAGGCATTACCTCTCGACAAATCAGACATCCCTGTTCTTCACCAACATCAGCCCATCTGAGGAATCCACATCCTCCAACCTATTATCGGACATCATAAGCAAGAGTTTCAAACAAACTTGAGTTTCAATAAGCATAAAACATAAGAAACTTACACATCGAAGATACCATCGACCAGGATTAGCTTTGGATTCTGATTGTTTCACCACTGTTTTCGCACCACAAGGACATATGATGTCTGAATCTTGAGTTTTGCCCTTGAATCGAAGCACAGAGGACGAAGATGAAGACATGTTCAGGACAGTGATTTGAGGGCAGTGAATTGAGGGCAGTGAATTGAGGGATTCAAGCTTGAATTGGGGGTCGATTGAAGAAGAATTGCGTTTAGGGCAGTCAATTGAGGGTTCAAGCTTTTAATGGGGAAGATGAAGGGTACTTTGGACATTTCCATACAGACTAACGGTAACATTAACGTTGAAATGGTCAGGGGGTAAAGTTGCGACATAACCCCAAACAGTGGGGGGTAAAATTGCAATTATTTCCTTAGAGGGTAGACATGCCAATGACCCCAAACCCCAAGGGGTAAAATTGCAGTTTACTCAATAATAAAACTGGATGAAATTTAATATACTAGAATGAGAAGTTGCATGTACAACACCATTTTTCTTTTGTCGTCTTTGGTATATTTACCTTCAATTTTAAACATTGACATTTATGATCCCTCAACTTTAAAAGATTTTAGAATTGAGTTTTAGGTACACGTCGGTATAAATTCAAATTGATTTACATTTCGACATAACTTTTTTTTGGAAGTAAGTTGGGTCAAATATAATACGTATCCGTGCTTATTTTTACGTACGTTTTCAGTTGGTCTACATTTTAACATAAATTTTGTTCGAGAACGAATCGGGTAAAATATAATACGTTTTCATTAGACGGTACAAATTCGAGTTACTTTACGTCTTGCCACCGCTGTAACGTGTCGTACCATTCTTTAACTTAGATAAAGATTATTTTCTTACGTGCTTATTTTTTATGTATGTATCGGTATAAATTAAAGTTGGTTTACGTCTTGACATAAATTTCTTTCACAAATAAGTCGGGTCAAATATAAGACGTTTTCGTGCTCATTTTTATGTACGTTTTCAGTCGGTCTACTTTTTTATGTCATTTTGTTCGAAAACAAGTCAGGTCAAATAAAATACGTTTTCATTATTATATATCTTGCTTTTCCGTAGTAACGATGACCAATATAAAGTTAAGAGTCGGTCTACTCTTAACTTCGGCAACACGTAGGAAAATTTAGTAGTAAGTTATATATATTGACGGATCATCGCGTGACAAATTAAACAAGTTTGAACTTTTATTAGATATTCTGTCTCATATTATAATTAATGTATGGGTCACATATTATATATCTTGCTTTGCCGTAGTAACGAAGCCAGGGGTGTGTTCAAATATCCTTCATTCAATATTTATTATGTGTGTCGTTTTTTTTTCACCCGGGATGTTAATTCGGTTAATCAATTTTGTCAACCAATCGATTTTCGATTAATCGGTTTGGTTTATTCAGTTAGTTTATTGGTTTTCGGTTCAATTAGGTTAATAACCAAAATCAAAGTTGTGGTAAAAAAATTTCTTATAATGAAATGACAGGTATAAATACATGAAATAGATGTATAAATACATGAAATAAGGTATAAATCTATGACATGAAGGTATAAAACATGTAATGAAGGTATAAAAGCTAGAATAATATGAAAATATGAAAGGTTCTGTTAATTTCGGTTAACCAAGAGTACAAATAAAATAAAAATAAAAACCGATAACAGATTTCAATTAATTTAGTTTTTAATTAATTCGGTTTAGGTTAATTTCGGTTCGTTTTCATCAGTTTTTTATTTGGTTTCGATTAATGATTCGGTTATTATACACCCCTACCAACAGGATTCCACATATACATATAAAATCACAAATTTGAACTGAATCAAATAAAAATAAAAAAATCGAACACCTAGTTTACAGTGAAAAGGTAAATTATTTCAAAACCCTAAACACAGTTTGAAAAGTTATTTTAACACAGGCCACTAGAAATAAAATATATTAAGACCAAAAGTTATATTGGGCTAGGTAAGTTTTGAGGCCACAATCTAGCCCACTAAGTGAACTAATCATGAACACAGTTCAAGTTAGAGGTGCTCAAACCGGTTTTTTTCATAACCTAAACCGGTTAACCGGTTGTAGGAGTTATTGGGCAAAAAAAAAAAAACCGGTTACGGTTAATAACCGACCGGTTAATAACCGGTTTTCAAACTGAAAAATATTAACCGATAATAACCGGCCGGTTAAAATAAACCGGTTAACCTATGAATCGGTTAAAAAAACCGGTTTTTTTCGGTTATTTTAAACAAAACCTGCAGAATTTCTATAAAACCTACAGAATTATTAAAACACATGCAGAATTAACAAAATAGGTGCAGAAATATAAAAAAAACCCTGCAGAACTATAAAAAAACTGCAGAAATATAAAAATATCTGCAGAATTATAAAAAAAACCCTGCAGAATTATAAAAAAACTGCAGAAAAATAAAAAAAGCTGCAGAAATATTAAAACAAGCTGCAGAAATAAAAAAATAGCTGCAGAAATAAAAAAATACGCTGGAAAAATTTAAAAACTTGTTTAAACGCACAAACGGACAAAAAAAAATACGTTTTTATTTTTATTTTAATAGTTTTTCAAGTAAACATTACATTAGAAGACATGAAAATATCCAATACATTTTTCTTAACTAGTCTAGAATGAAAGTTGTCGTCGTGTCGTTTCTTCATTTCTTCGTTTAGTCGCTTCGGGGGCTAGTAGAGCGTACGGATTCATCGTACATGAGTTCGTCATCGGAAAGTGGTTGCGCCCGTCCTTGATATACTTCAACTTCATGTAATTGTTCTTCCACGTCAAGCTCGCCTTCAAGATTAGAAACATGTTGTATACGTTCCACGCCATCCAAGTAATCTTTCAAACAAATGCACATTTCCATCGCCTCCGGTGTGAGTCTTGTTCGCCGAATAGATAGTACCCTTCCACTAAGAGAAAAAGCCGACTCCGAAGCTACCGTAGAAGCTTGGGAGCTTAGTAGATCACGTGCCATGGCGGCTAAAACGGGATAATGCGGTTCTTGTATCTTCCACCAAGCCAAAATATCAAAGTGGTGAAACTCGTCCGGTGATATGGTTGCTAAAAAATCGGTATATTTATACCTCCCGAGTTCATTATTTGAGGCACCTTCTCGAGAACGTTTACTATTAACATTTCTTAACGAATTATAGAAGTTTAAGTCCGCATTTTTTCTCGACGACTCCGAGCTCGCCGCCATGTTTTGGTGTAACGATGACACGTTACCATATATTTGAAAGTAATGATCAAAAAGATTGTTTAAAGAAGTGTCAAAACGTCTTAGTGCATTTCTTGTAAAATGTGGGTCTTCGTCATTTAACCCCAAATCCGAACAAATATCCGATATCATCATCTCAACACCCGAATAATTTATAGTCGGGTTCAAGGTGGCGGCACATGCAAAAACCGGCGGCATTTCTTGAAAATATTTTTTAAACTTTTCTCTCATTGGAACAATCATTTGTTCATAAATGTCACCTTGGAATTCAAAATCGTTTACTTTTTGTGTCATAAAAAAGAGTTGTTTAAGAACCAAAGAACTAGTGGGATAATAAACTCCCGATAAAATCATTGTGGCGCTTCTAAATACTTCAAGTAATTGTGTTAACGTTTCAATACACCGCCAACCATCGTTATCAAATGCTTCCACCAACCCGGCCGTTGCAAGACTATCGTGGAAAGATTTTAATGTTTCTTTTTGCATTATCGCGCTATCAAACATTTTCCACGTAGAGTTCCAACGGACGACCATGTCAAAATGTGCGCTATAACATTTCTTTTTTAAAGTTTTACACCATTTTCTATAATCCGCATATCTTTTTCTACTACCTTGAAAAACGTCACGTAACATATCTTTAAAAAGTTCTTTAACTTCTTTAATGGACTGGACATTTAGTCCGTCTTGCACAACCAAGTTAATGATGTGCGCAACACATCGGCTATGATAAAATTCTCCACCGCAAATCGGATTGTATTTTATTTTTAACATTTGCACCGCGGTTGTGTTGTTCGACGCATTATCAAAAGCAATAGAAAATATTTTATTTTCTAATTTATAAGTTGTGATAACATCGTCTAAGAAATGAAATATATTTTCGCCCGTGTGTGGATAACCAAATAAATCGAACGCGATTGTACGTTTCATCATTTTCCACGAATTGGGATCGATCCAATGCGCGGTAACACAAATGTAAGAATCCGGTAAACCAAATGGAGCCGACCATACGTCGGTTGTTAAATTAACACCGGTATTTAATTTTTGAAAACCTAAAATCATTTCTTTTTTAGCTTTTACCCACAACTTTAAACAATCGCGTCTAAGAGTTGAACGACTTACGTGAACGTAACGTGGTTGAAGTGTCTCTTGAATCAACTTAGTCAAGCGCGGATTGTCAAAGTGATCGAACGGCAACGATTCTTGAATAACAAATTGAGCCATCCTTAGACGAACCCCCTCCGGGTCGAAATTCCAAACACCCATACCCCGTGATATTTGCGCTTGATCATTAGCGGGATTTGTTTTTAATGACTTGCAATGCGACGTCACATGTGCTCTCAAAGTAGAGTTCGATGACGGCGCAAGAAAGGTCCCGCAATTTTTGCACCTCGCCTTTTCTTTTCCATTCGACATCTCGCATAAATCAAAATTGACCCATAGTGTCGGGTCCCTATTCGTGCTCAAGATCTTCTTCACAAACAACTCACTAGAAGATCCAACATCGGCCGTAGCATGACCACTCGAACTCGCCATTTGAAACGTATTAAACTTATGTTCGTATTTGTAACTTGTAAGTGTGTTTTTGAGCTAGAATTGAAGTGGGACTAAACATATGCATCCAAGTCTTATTTATAGATGTTTTGTGGGTTAAAAACACAATCATTCACGTCCAAAACGGTAATAAAACGGTAATATTACCGTTTTTTTCAGCCCCCAACGATCACAAAACAGGTCTGCAGCCTTCTGGTTGTTTTTTCCCAAAATCAGACCGGTTAACCGGTTAACCGGTTATTATCTTGTTAAAAAAACCGGTTATTAATAACCGGTTATAAACCGGTTACTACGAAATTATCAAAAACCGGTTACGAACCGGCGGTTATTCAAAAACCCAAACCGGTTATTGAGATACCGGTTAAAAACCGGTTTCGGTTCCGGTTAAAAACCGGTTTCGGTTAAAAAACCGGTTTTTTTGAACACCTCTAGTTCAAGTATTTGGGGCTGCCTCAAAACTCAAATTTTTGAACGGTAAATTTCTTTATAATTTTTGTTCGTTATGCAACTTGAATTCAAGACCTCCTCTTTTAAATCTATGTGTTTTTTTAACGGTGAATTTCTTTATAATTTTTGTTTTCTATGGAACTTGAATTCAAGACCCCCTCTCTTAAATCTATGTGTTCGGTAAATTTCTTTATAATTTTTGTTGCCAATGGAACTTGAATCCCTTAACTGTTGATGCATCCCACCTTTTGAGTGTTAACTACATGAACAATGCAACCATGGAACCATTAAAAATAATTAAAAAGGGGTAAGTTTTAAATAAATTTTTAATATTAAAAATTCCCAGTGATTCATCTAACAAAAATAGAACCGCTAAAATGATTCATCGAGTGTAAGGGGGGAATGGGCGCCAATCACGCATCACTCACTCATTACTCACAACTTCCAATCAAGTTCTTGTGAGATTAAATATATTAACATTATATTATTTAATCTTGTAGCCATTATAATCATTTATATTATATAGATCAAAATATATTAATAACCTATTAATAATTAGTTGTAATTGTTGATGGACCATATTACCCTTATTAACTAATTAGGTTTCCTCTTGGGTGTATATATAAGGGGATTATTAGAGAGTTTAAGGGTTACACAATTTTAGTGAATCACACAACCCTCATAACATCACAATCGGCTCTCTCTCTCAACCGAAACCCTCCCTAGTTTCGGTTCATCACCATCATCACCTTACACCCTAAGGAGGAACCAGATCATCCTGACAAGTATGTCGAACTCAATGGCTGCATCTCTGACTGGATTCTCTACTGGCCTGTTGCTGTAACAGGTATGTTATTCATGTTTTCCATTATGTTTAAACAGAACTGATCAACATGTGGTATCAGAGCATATGTTGATAAATCAGTTCTGTTTTCGTATCCATTATTCTGGGATTAAAATCTGGAAAACAGAAAAGTTTTTAAAGACATATAAATCATGGCTGGTTTCGAGTTCCAATGAACCGAAATCACTGTTTCGGAAAAGTATATTTGATTAAATTGACTCGAGACCATAAAGGGCAAACTAATTCCGAAATCTGTTAACAAAAGTCTTAAAATTTAGATTTCGGAACCCAGAATTATGTTTTATTTTTTAGGGTTCATCACTTGTTCTAAGTAAAACTTGAAAATTCTTTAAATTTTGGAATATAATTTAGATTAGTGGGTGTTTTTACTGTTTTGATCTTAATTTTTTCTATTAAAGTTTCCGAAAACTGTTAAAGGATAATCAGTTATTATTTTCGAAATCTTTTGATAAGTTTAGACCAGCAATAAAACAGGAAACATTATCCCACAATCCCTAAAATTTCGAGTTTTCACTTATTATCACAATAAACAGCTGTTAACAGTGGATTCGAGACCATCAGATCTCGACTCGAGACCACAAGGTCTCGACTCGAAATCATAAAGGTCATCAAATCTTTACAACTCGAGACCAGAAGTTTACAACTCGAGACCAGAAGATTACGACTCGAGACCATCAGGTCTCGACTCGAGACTACAAGGTCTCGACTCGAAATCATAAGGGCTCAAAACTTCACAACTCGAGACAACAGTCTCGACTCGAGACCACTGAGTTTTCGACTAAGGGCTTCAATCTTCACAACTCGAGACCGTGGTTGCGACTCGAGACCTCATAACTGACTCGAGATCTCATAAAATACGATAGTCGAGACCATGTTTCCGACTCGAGACAACAGGTTGCGACTCGAGACCTCATAACTGACTCGAGATCTCATAACTCAGTCGAGACCTGACTCGAGACCCAACTCGAAACCTCATTATTTTAGGCTGTTTCATGTGAACTAAAATTTAGCTATTAAATACTTGGTTTTGTAAATACCTAATTGCTTAATTAATCAGAATCAGATAATGTTTTACAAAACCAAAATAGCTTAACTTGAATGAGCTTCTGATGTATTAATTCTGGCCAAAGCTGATTTAATACATCTATTTATTGTTCAAGTATTATAAAAGCTATGTTGAGTATGCATTACAAACGTGAAATGTCTTAATTCTGGCCAAAGCTGATTTAATTCATTTATGTTTAGCATGCTTGACGAGTGCATAACTAAAGTGATTGTCTCATTTCTGGCCAAAGCTGATTTGTCACAATTACTTTGCACACATACTTAAATGATTACACTTCTGGCCAAAGCTGATTTGTCTTCGTTTAAGTAGAATTTTTTAACTAAGTCTATTATTTTGATGTTAGTAATAGAAAATATCACAACTTCATAATTAAAATGGTCATTACTTATGCCTGCCTTAGTATAACATGCCCTTAGATCACATTAAGACTTCTTTCTTAGTATCATAATTCGCTCATCTTATTTCCACTATCAGCACCAAATCAGGGGATTCCACCTTTGACTGGTGATAACTTTGCTGCATGGAAGGATGCCCTCATGCTTACACTTGGATTGCTGGACTTTGATTATGCTCTAAGAGAGAATAAGCCAGCGGACCTTACTACTCAAAGTACTGCTGCTGAGCAGATAGTTCATGAAAAATGGACTAGGTGTAACCGCATGTCTCTCATGTTCATGAAGCAGTCCATTCATAACTCAATCAGAGGAGCCATTCCTGATTCTGAAGATGCTAAAACCTACTTGGCTTCTGTGGAGGATCAATTCAGGGGAACATCAAAAGCACACGCTAGTACTCTTATCCTCAAGCTGGTGACAACTAAGTTTGATGGGAGGAGTGGCATTCGCGAACACATCATGATGATGCATGACATGGACAATAAGCTGAAGGGCCTAGAGATGGAAATCAGTGATGGTTTTCTTGTTCACTTCATCATCACTTCGCTTCCTTTGTCCTATGAAGCATTCAAGATCAATTACAACACTCAGAAGGACAAATGGATGATGAGTGAGCTGATCGCTATGTGCGTGCAGGAGGAAGAGCGTATGAAGATGGATCGCACTACTGATGTTGCTAACTTCACCACCTCCAACTCTAAGAAGAGGAAACACAATTATCAAAGAAAGGATGCTTCTAAGGTCCAAAAGCCAAATCCAAATCCTCATACAAGTGCACCTTCCAGCTCTAAGAACTCCTTAGGCAAACCCTACTGCAAGTTCTGTAAGAAAACAGGACATAAGCAAAAGGAATGCCCTGACTTCAAGGAGTGGCTGGCTAAGAAAGGTAACGATTTTTTCATGATACTTGAGTCCTTTAATTTAAATGTTCCTGCTAATTCTTGGTGGTTTGATTCTGGTTCTATGGTTCATGTAACTAACTCTACTCAGGGATTCCTTACAATCCGGAAGCTGGGAAGAAACCAAAGAACACTTAAAGTTGGAGATGATCGGGAATTAGAAGTGAAGGCCATAGGAACATTACAATTATTTTTGAAAAATGGTTTATGTATTAAACTTTATGATACCTTATATGTTCCTGAGGTAACTCGGAACCTTGTATCAGTACCAAAGTTAGACATGGACGGTTTTGTCGTTTCTCATGGTCATCGCAAACTCTCTATTCTCTATGATTCCGTTGTTTATGGTACTGGCATTCTGGATGGTGGTCTCTATAGATTAGAACTAGATGATAATTTTTCCAAATATTTGTTGTCATATAATATTAATGAATCACTCACAAAGATGAAACAGGTTCGAGACTTAGAGACTTCATCTATGTTGTGGCATGGCCACATCTCAAGAGAACGATTAAATCGTCTCGTAAAGGATGAAGTCTTACCTCCTCTCGATTTTACTGATTTTGGAACATGTGTCAAATGTATTAAAGGCAAAATGACATTAGCGAATAAGAAAGGTGCCACTAGGAGCTCTAATTTATTAGAACTCATTCACACTGACATTAGTGGTCCTTATCAAATCGCTGGCATAACATGACATACTTCATTTATCACTTTCATTGATGATTATTCTCGTTACATGTACTTGTATCTTATTAAGGAAAAGTCTGAATCTCTTACAACTTTTAAAGATTATAAAGCTGAAGTTGAAAAGCAATTAGATCGTCAGATTAAAGTTGTGAGATCAGATAGAGGCGGTGAATATTATGGAAGACATACTGATGTGGGTCAAGCTCCTGGTCCATTTTATGAGTTTTGTAAGGGCCAGGGGATTGTGAACCAATACACCATGCCTGGTACACCTCAGCAGAACGGTGTCGCTAAACGAAGAAATCGTACCCTTATGAACATGGTGCGCAGTATGTTAGCCAACACTAATTTACCATTATTCCTCTGGACTGAAGCGTTAAAAGCAGCTGTTCATATACTCAATAGAGTTCCTTCTAAGTCTGTCCCTAAAACTCCTTATGAACTTTGGACAGGAAGGAAACCGAGTCTTAAATATATGAAAGTATGGGGCTGCATTGCTGAAGCAAAACTCTATAATCCTTTCCTAAGGAAACTTGACCCTAAAACAGTTACCTGCTTCTTTATCGGGTATCCTGATCATTCGAAGGGTTATCGTTTCTATTGTCCTTCCCATGTCACCCGTATTGTTGAAACCAAGCGTGCTGCGTTCCTGGAGGATTTCAAGGTTAGTGGGAGCAGTACCAACCCTTACGAAGATTTGCAAGAAGTACAAGACGCGGGGGGGGGGGGGGGAGAGACTCGTCGCTTACCATTAATCCGTTTACTCCTCTTGTACCCCATGCAACTGCACCTGAAGTCACTGCACAAATTCCATCTCCACAATCAGAACCCATTATACCTCATAACGAAGGCACATCAAACGCTCAAAACCAAGACAACGCTGAACCCAATAATCAACTCAGGAGGTCATCTAGGAAAAGAAGGCCTACTAATTGGGATGATTATGTTAGCTACCTGACTGAAATGGATGCTGGAAAGCTCAATGATCCTATCTCTTATAAATGAAGCCATTAGCAGTGATCAGTCTTCTGAATGGAATAAAGCAATGATTGATGAGCTTGAATCCATGAAGAAAAATGACGTTTGGGATTTAGTCGAATTACCCAATGGTGCCAAACCTGTAGGTTGTAAATGGGTGTTCAAAACAAAACTGGATCCGAATGGAAACGTTGAACGCTACAAAGCGAGATTGGTTGCAAAGGGCTACACTCAGAAAGAGGGAATCGATTATCAAGAGACGTTTTCACCTGTCTCTCGTAAAGATTCATTAAGGATCGTTATGGCCCTAGTAGCTCATTTTGATTTAGAGCTGCATCAGATGGACGTCAAAACTGCTTTCCTTAACGGAGACTTAGACGAAGATGTTTACATGAAACAACCTGAAGGCTTTAAACCTGAAGGTCAGGAGCATCTAGTCTGTAAGTTGAAGAAATCCATTTATGGGTTAAAACAAGCATCACGTCAATGGTACCTTAAGTTTGATGAAGTCATGAAGAGGCAAGGTTTTATGAAGAATCAAGTGGATCAATGCACCTACCTCAAGATGAGTGGGAGTAACTTTACTATACTTGTCCTTTACATAGATGATATTCTATTGGCAAGTAATAGTTTAGACATGTTGCATGAGTCGAAGCGGTTACTCTCGCATAACTTCGACATGAAGGATCTCGGAGATGCTTCTTACGTTATTGGCATCGAAATTCACCGAGATAGACACAAAGGGATCTTAGGATTGTCTCAAAAGACTTACATAGATCGTGTCCTTACACGTTACAACATGCAACAGTGCAAACCCTCAGTCGCTCCAGTGTCCGACAACAGAGGTTGAAAAGGAGCAGATGAGCCAGATACCTTACGCGTCAGTAGTCGGGAGCCTGATGTATGCTCAAGTCTGTACTCGCCCAGATATCGCTTATATTGCTGGAATGCTAGGTCGTTATCAGACTAATCCTGGCCTAGATCACTGGAAAGCAGCTAAGAAGGTCCTTAGATATCTGCAAGGGGCGAAAGACTATAAACTGACTTATAGAAGAAGTGATCATTTAGAAGTGGTAGGTTATTCTGATTCTGACTTTGCTAAATGCAAAGATGACAAGAAATCCACTTCGGGCTACATCTTTATGTTAGCAGGCGGACCTATCTCATGGAAGAGTCATAAACAACAGTTAACTACAACTTCCACAATGATGGCAGAATATATTGTTGTTTACAACGCAACCTGTCATGGAATGTTGCTTAGAAATCTGATCACTGGACTCAAAATCGTTAATTCCATTTCTAGACCATTGAAGCTTTACTGTGATAACTCAGCTGCCGTTAGTTTCTCGAACAGTAACAGTTCGACTGGAGCTGGTTTATATCTTGATACAAAATATTTGTTCGTACGTGAACGAGTTGAGGAAAATAATCTTTGTATTGAGTATATTAGTACTAAAGATATGCTTGCAGATCCGATGACTAAAGGTCTCCCACCTAAAGTTTTCGAAGAACATGTATCGAATATGGGACTTACTAATGACCTTATTTAATGGCATATTGTACTAGCTTATGTTTTAATTAATAAAATTTCCTCAGTTTGATTTTGTATGTCTCTAACATATGTTCTGCCGGTGTAATGACATATAGACAAATATAAATACAAATCAGACGCTAAAGGGCTTATGCGTATTTTGATCATAACTGTTAGGTTTTAAATTGAGGCTATAGTATGACTAATGGGGGTCCTGAGTCGAATGATGATTCAACGGCTGTATTTCTCTGCTATAGTTCTTGGTTTAAAGCTAAAATGAGTGATAACTCCTGGCCAGGCTTACCTAATACTCATGATAAATGATTACTCGGCTAAGTGGGAGAATGTGAGATTAAATATATTAACATTATATTATTTAATCTTGTAGCCATTATAATCATTTATATTATATAGATCAAAATATATTAATAACCTATTAATAATTAGTTGGTAATTGTTGATGGACCATATTACCCTTATTAACTAATTAGGTTTCCTCTTGGGTGTATATATAAGGGGATTATTAGAGAGTTTAAGGGTTACACAATTTTAGTGAATCACACAACCCTCATAACATCACAATCGGCTCTCTCTCTCTCTCAACCGAAACCCTCCCTAGTTTCGGTTCATCACCATCATCACCTTACACCCTAAGGAGGAACCAGATCATCCTGACAAGTATGTCGAACTCAATGGCTGCATCTCTGACTGGATTCTCTACTGGCCTGTCTGCTGTAACAGGTGTGTTATTCATGTTTTCCATTATGTTTAAACAGAACTGATCAACAGTTCTGCCATGTCATCAAACATAATTCCATCACTAGTGATTGATTTTAGTGGAAATGCACATCACTCACCACACCCAAGAATTTCCCTCACAACCCAAGAATTTCCCTCAACTTCTTCAAATTCTTCACGCGTCAAAAACTTCACGCGTTTTAACATTGACACGTCAAAGAAATGGGTGGCGGCGGTGTTCTCTGGTCTTCCACACGTGGTGGAGGGCTTTCACGAGGGCGGCCCGTCCCCCCTAAGTATGTCGTCTATAGTTCCTCTACCATTTACTCACTTTCCATTGGCCCAAGGCATTATAGCCTAGTGGCAATTTGACGGGTGAGATAAGGCTTTGGGACCATTAGGTCCTAGGTTCGATTCCCACAAGAGAGTTTTCCCAGATGTATAGGGTTTCCTACTGAATTGGTATATAGGCATTATTGCCTAGTGGAGATGGATATGATTGGGTGGTTCCGCTGGTGGCACAATGATACTCAAGTGGTCTATCAGTAATCCAAATTTTTCGTTAAAACAAAAGGGTCAGGGAGTGCACATCGGGTTCATGAAACAAGTTTTAAAGATGAATAATATAAATAGCTATCATCCTAAATTAAGTAAAGCCATCTTATAATAGAAAAATCAAGTAAAACCATGTTATAACAGAAAAAATCAAGAAGTTATTAATCCATTATTTTCATATGTTTACGAGTTATGGTTAGTTGAAAAGCTTAGTACTAAAAGTCGAGAACGAGAGGATTGAGAATGTTTTTCTTGTATTTACAAATGATTCAATAGCACCAATTTATACAAGTATATCAGTATATGGTGCTCCAACTAAGGTAAATACCAATCTAATTGATTTTTTTGATGACAAATTATTACGGCTAATTTGCTCTCCTTGATTAAAGATACAACTGTGATTACAATTGTCTTCTTTCAACACTGCCCCTCAAGTTGGTGGTGGGATCTCACGTACCAACCTTGCTTAGAGAATTGTGAAACATCTTCCCGCATACTGCTTTAGTTAACACATCGGCCGACCGGTCTTCGGATCGAATAAATGGTAGGGTAATAATTTCCTAAGTCAAGTTTCTCATTTATGAATGTCGGTCCACCTCAACGTGTTTTGTTCTGTAGTGTTGAACTGGATTTTGCGATATACTTATTGTAGTTGTATCATCACAAAATAGTTGAAATGCTTCATTTGATGGAAAACCTACCTCTGCCATCAGTTTTTTTATCCATAGGAGCTCAACTACTCCTTTTGATGTGCCCCAGAATTCAACTTCAGCACTTGATAATGCCACAACCTTTTGTTTTTTGCTTCTCCCAGTTACTAGGTTTCCTCCTACAAAAGTGAAGTACCCTAATGTGGATCTCGAGCGATGTGTTTTCCCGCCCAATCTGCATGTGTGTATGCCCACACATCTAGATGTCCATTTCGACTAAATAGAATACCTTTACCACGGCATGACTTCAAGTATCTAACAACGCGTGGGGTTGTGTCCATATGATCTTTACTAGGTTTGTGCATAACTGGCTCACGATTTCTACCGCATACGTTATGTCTGGTCTTGTATGATCTAGGTATATTAGTTTTCCTACTAGCCTTTGATATATGTCTTTCTCAATTGTATCTATCTCGATGTTGTTGTGAAAATCATGGTTCATAATCAACGGGGTTTCTACTGGTTTTCAATCCTTAAGTTCTATTTCGGCTAGAAGATCCAAGATGTACTTCCTTTGTGAGATAAAGATTCCCTTGGTAGAGCGCCATTTCCGAGAATTACTTTAAACAACCAAGATCTTTCATCTTGAATTTGGAGAATAAGTTCTTTTGAATATGCTCCATTTCTTTTATGTCCCTGTAATGATCATGTCATCTACATAGATGATCAAACAAGTTACTTTTTCTCCATTCCTTTTTAAGAAGAGTGTGTGATCCGAGTTACTTTATGTGCACCCATATCTTTTCATGGTAATAATGAATCGGCCAAACCATGCTCTATGGGATTGTTTAAGACCATATAGTTCTTTCTTTAGTCTGCATACTTCTCCTTTCTTGAAACTTTCTCAAAATCTTGGTGGTACTTCCATGTAGACTTTTTCCTTCAAATCTCCATGTAAAAATGTATTCTTCACATCATATTGGTGAATCAGCTAGTCTTGATTTACTGCCACAGAGAAAAGACACAAATAGTATCAAGTTTAGCTACGGTTGAGAAGTTTAGCTGCGGTTGAGAAGGTTTCTTAGTAGTCTAAACCTAAGTCAGCAATCACCTCAGGAATCATTGTTGCCATTTTATTCTTTTTTATGAAGCAGACAAGATTTCCTTTCTGTCAGTTCTTTCCATTTCATGGCATACATCAGGATCATGTGTTTTGAAGATCGGGTCTCACTATCTTAATGTCTAAATTTTGAAGCATACCTTACCTCATTCTTCTTAACATATATACTAATGGTTTGGACAACTTTAGTCCTTTGCAGCCCATGTATTTCGTAACAGATTCTTTATTACTGGTAATCGTAGTAGGATTATAGGTGAAGAAAGTCTTTGTAAGTGCATTTATTCGTGGTTACTTTTATTTTCGCAAGAGTTCTTAAAGAAAGTAGAATTACCCTCATTAGCATAAGTTTTTAGATGTTTGGTGCCTAGCACAACTTTTAGTTACAGGTTTCTACTGCGTTAATAATCTAAGGTAACGCAAAGGGAATTCTTTTACTTTCGATGGCGTCCCAACTTAAAGGGTTCCCGTCGTTTATATTGTCGCTCGATTTACGAGACAGATGATCAAACGAAATAATGTTTGATATCGGAATTATAGATATATGCGAGAGATTCCTGATAAAGAAATCTAGATTTATTATTGACACACATGCTCATGATTTTAAATTGTCAATCGTTATGGTTTTCGGATTTCCTTATAGATATACATATCTATATAATTATATATTTCACATACTGTAACATACATACCCTTCATAAGGTAAATGTATTTAACAGATTCATGTTTCAAAAATTAAGTCTGACATCAGGTCATGATACTATTTAGGGAATTCTTGTCACTTGTTTGACATATCATATACCCCATCTTACCCGGTTCTCGCCGGAGAGGTAATTATCATTGTATTTCCCATAAATAGATCTTTCTTAAATCATGATTTAAAAATGAACCTTTTATTAGAGCCTTCGTCAAAGAACAAGGAAATTAGTATTCACATGATGGATCATATTCTAGAACCCAGTAGTACCAATGAATAAGAAATAACAGTGGCCAAGTGTTATTGCTTATTTACCATACTTACAATGTTCTAGTCATCATTCTCATGGCATACCAACACCCATCACACTTTACTAAGTAATCGGCTTATCTTGAAGCGTATACTAAGGAAATTTTCTTAGATTCCAGTCTAAATACTATCAAATGTGCTATCAGTTAATAGCAATTTCCTAACTCTTTTGGTTAAGCTTAGGTATTATTATCACAACACCTATTGGCTTAAACCAGTGGCTCTGATACCACCTTCTATCACGACCCCCGACCCCACCCTGGACGGGAGCAGGAGCCGTGAAGCAGCCAAGTGGTACCGGTGGTTATTTTAAAAAAACATTGCAGCGGAAATGTTCATCAGAACCGTGAGTTAGGAAAAATATCAGAGTTTTGAAACACCGGATTTTATTTATTAAACAGATGGGAATAATCCCAGGTTTTTCAAAGGTAGCTTTTATATTGGATAATCCAAATACAGAAACAACTTTTCTTAATTCAATTTAATGATAAAATAAGCCACTTCTTTAAGCCTTTTGGTGCCGTATCACAACTCTTATTCCGATCTACTGTAATCACCTGAAACGCGTTTTAAAAACATTTGGTCAGCAGGAAATACTGGTGAGTTCATTCAGTTTGTACAAAAAGACACATTGTTGTTATGGGTCATTTTCTGAGCATATATATCCTGACTAATATTCTGCTTTTGATTGTTTACTTGTGATCAGGATACCGGATCAGGATATTGGTAACATCCTGGTGCGATATTCTGGTATTAACTAAATAATCACGTGCAGGTTAGAAGTTGTGGGTCACTAACGGTCGAATGGACCTCTTCTCCTTAAGACTCGGGCAAACCAGTTACATGAGAGACGTTGAACCCGAAGGACCAGGTCTACAACGTTCAAGTAGGGAATATCCGCCAAATCCCGGTTTAGTAGGATAGTTTGTTGAATTTCTTTTACTATAAATATATGGGGCGGATCAGATTAAGGCACACAATTTTTTTACACACACTTTGCTCTCTAGCTTCTAGCAAACACTACACACAAACACTTGTATTCGAATTACCTTGTAACACCTAGTTGATCCGCATCACATCCTGCATTGTATCCTGATATTCGAAGTAATAGAAGAACAAGGCAGCTGCGATTGTCAGCTCCCGAGGTTTTGTGCCGGCGATCTAGATTAATCAAGGGCTTTTCTCGTACATCTCGTGTCACCCTTTACATTTTTTCTCATTGTTTGATCATAGATACAGCTCTATATCCTGAGCCGTATCCTGAAACTGTTTTTGCAAATAATTTGATTAACATATTTTCGACACTTGTTTCTAGCACACTACCTCACTTAAGTAATTTGATCACTTAATTGCTTCGGTAATTTTTGACCAAAACAATTTGGCGCCCACCGTGGGGCAAGTGGTGCTATTTTTACTAAAAACTTTAGTAAAATCATTACTCGGTTTTCTGTTGTCAAAACTTTTTGCTACATTATTTTCAATGGCCTCAGGATCAAACATGAGCTCTTCCACCATGTCTGCTACAACCTCTGCAACAATTGGTTCGTTGCTTCCACCTCCTCCTCCAAGAATGCAAGCCTCTTCACAAGGAGCTGAAAGTCATGTGGCTCGGGATGTTATTCCCGCTCCCAGTACCCAGGGATCTGGTCCTGTTTTGGCTTCTAATGACGAAATTCTGAATTTGTTTGGTAGTGTACAGGAACAGATGAGGCAGTAGCAGGAAACTAATCGAATGCTGATGAGAGAGATACAACTCTTGAAATCCGGCCTAAGTAGGTCTGCGGAAGAAACTGTTACTCCCTTGCAACCCAGGGCTTTGAACTTCAGTTCTGCAGTTTATACTGAAGATAACCGGGGGAATATCGTGCCAAGCCATTCCCAGAATCATACTCCTGAGATACCCTCTTCAATAAGAGTATCAACCATGAGAAGCTCAGGATATGCTTCAGGATATGGCCAGAATCCCCAGACTGGTAATGTATCTAATAATAATAACACTCTTGCTACTAATGGTGTTGGATCTTTGCAGGATGCAGGTATGGCGTCAATATTTACTAGGGAGCTTCAAAAGCTGAAAGACATGATATCCTGTGTGCCTGGAGTGGTCCAGCCGATTCCAGAAGTATCCCAAGACAGTCACAGGATATCCCGGTTTGCGCATCCTATCTGTGATGCTGAAATCCCGAAAAGATTTCAAACCCCCAACATGAAACTCTATGACGGAACCACAGATCCTGAAGAGCATATCGCCCAGTATAGGGAAAGGATGGAGATCAACCCTATCCCTCCAGATCTCAAGGAAGCATGTCTCTGCAAGGGTTTTTGTTCTACCTTGACTGGATCAGCCTTAAAATGGCTGTTAAATGTTCCTCCTCACTCAATTACTTCGTTTGCTCATTTGGTTAATTTATTTAATAGTCAGTTTTCTTGCAGCCAGAGTTTTGAGAAACTAACCAGTGATCTTTATAGGATAACTCAAGGACCTCAGGAATCCTTGAGGGATTATGTGAACAAGTTTAGTCAGGAATCCTTGGATATCCCACATCTTGATATTGCAACAGCTGTGCAGGCTTTTAAGATGGGATTACAAAAAGATTCTCAGTTTTATCAGGATCTTGTAATGAATCCCTGCAGGAATCTCGACGAAGCTCGTATCAGGGCCTTGAGATATATTCGCTTAGAAGATGACAAAAAGATGCAAGAGAGGATGAATTCTACCTCAACCTATGAATCAACCAACAGGAAATCAGAATCCTCGTATAAACCATATCGCTCTAAGCCATATGGCAGAAATCACAACAAGAAAGTGAATGTTGTTGAAGACGAGGATCCTGAAGAATATCCTGAATTATCTGAATATTGCTTTTCTGTTAACATACCTGAGTTAATGTATGCTATGCAGGGTTTAGGAGACAAAGCTAGGTGGCCTTGAAAGAATCAACAAAAAGCTGATTGGAAGGATAAATCCAAATGGTGTGCCTTCCATGAAGATTTCGGACATGTAACTGAGGATTGAATTGCTCTACGGAAAGAGATAAGCTACCTATTGAGCAAGGGATATCTGAAGGATCTGCTGGGAAGAAAGAAGAATAAAGGGCAGGATCCTAGTAAGGATCCTGAACGAGCAGCATCACCTCCAGCAGATGCCAAAATAATTAACTTTATTTCAGGAGGATCTGACATTTGTGGGACTTCGTATTCTGCGGCCAAGAGACATGCAAAGGAGGCCAAGACTGAAAGGGGAGATAAACCAGCCAGGATGACTACCCTCACAACTGATAAAGTGATCACTTTCGACAGTGATGACAGGGATACTGTCCAGGATCCTCACCATGATGCTCTAGTAATAACGTTATATGTTGCTAACCATTTTGTACGCAGGATATTGGTGGATAATGGCAGCTCCGTCAACATAATCCAACTAGAAACTTTGAAAAGAATGAATGTATCTCCAATGGATATTACTTCGAAATCCACCGTGCTTGTTGGGTTCAGTGGAGAGGCCAGGAACACAGTGGGAGAGATAAAGTTACCAGTATATGTTGAAGGGGTCAACTCAATACAACGTTTCTGTGTGATGAACTCCCTATCCTGCTACAACATCATACTAGGCAGGCCATAGATCCATGATATGAAGGCTGTGCCATCGACTTATCATCAGTTCATCAAGATCCCTACTCCTTGGGGGATTGTCAAGGTTGATAGTGACCAGCAGGAGGCGAAGGAATGTTACTCATCCTCGATGAAATCCTCAGTCAAGCCTAATGCAGCATAGCAATTAAAGATGCGGGCCCAGGATATCGTGGAAGCTTCGGAGCAGGATGTAAAGAAAATAATCCTGGATCAGGATAATCCGGATATCTCGGTGCTCGTAGGAACCAATATCCCACAGGATATTGAAAATCAATTGGCTAATTTTTTGAAATGCAGGATGTCAACATTCGCATGGAAGCACGAGGATATGACACGTATTTCCAAGGATATTATAACACATAAGCTCGGTATTGACAGGTCATTCAAGCCGGTACAACAAAAGAGAAGGAAATTTGCTCCGGAACGAAATGTGATCATCCAAGAGGAAGTTGAAAGACTATTAAGGAGCAAGATGATTAGAGAAGTGAAGTTTCCTAAATGGCTCGCGAACGTAGTCGTGGTACAAAAGAAAAATAGGAAATGGAGAGTTTGTGTGGATTACACAAACTTAAACAAAGCTTGTCCCAAAGACCCGTTTCCTCTACCTCATATTGATTCAATGGTAGATGCTACCGTCGGCCATGAGATGTTAACCTTCATGGATGCCTCTTCAGGATTTCAGCAAATCCAAATGGAACCCTCTGATCAGGAGGATACTACTTTCATGACACCCACAGGTATTTATTGTTATACTGTTATGCCCTTTGGTTTGAAAAATGCAGGTGCAACATACCAGAGGTTGGTAAACATGATGTTTAAAGACAAACTGGGGGACACCATGGAGGTATACATTGACGATATAGTGGTGAAATCTAAAAAGGCCGAGGATCACCTCCAGGATATTAAGGGAGCTTTTGATATCCTGGATCAATATAACATGAAACTAAATCCTGCTTAGTGCCATTTCGGAGTGGGGGCATGAAAGTTTCTAGGATATATGGTGACCAAAAGGGGGATAGAGGCAAGCCCGGAGCAGATTAAAGCTATTCTGGATATAAAGTCACCTTCAAATATGAAGGATGTTCAACGATTAACAGGCCGAGTAGCAGCATTGAACAGATTTATTTCAAGATCCTCGGAGAAGTGCAAGGAATTTTATGATATCCTCAAGAAGAATAAGAAGTTTGAATGGGGAGCAAAGCATGAAGCAGCCTTGCAGGATTGGAAGCAGTATCTTTCAACCGCACCCTTATTGATGAAGCCTGAGGATGGCGAACCATTATCCCTGTATCTTGCGGTATCAGGGAATGCAGTAAGTGCTGTCCTTGTAAAGGATCATGAAGGTCAGCAGTATCCTGTCTATTATGTTAGTAAAAGTTTATTAGATGCTGAAACTAGATATTCTCATCTAGAAAAATTGATATTAGCCCTAGTTATGGCATCAACAAAACTTAGACATTATTTTGAGACACATAGGATTCATGTTAAAACCAATTATCCCGTTAAAAATGTGCTTAGGAAACCTGAGATGTCTGGTAGGATGGCTAAATGGTCAGTGAAATTAAGTGCTTTTGATCTAGTATATGAGCCTAGAAATGCCATAAAGTCTCAGGCTATAGCTGACTTTGTGGCTGATTTCAGTAGTGACATTCAAAATGAAGTAGACTTAGAAGTACAGCAGCTAGGAGAAAACTTAGAATCCTTGATATTATATACTGATGGTGCATCTAATGTAAGAGGTGTAGGTCTAGGTATACTACTAAAATCGCCACAGGGGGACATATTACCCCAGGCTATTAGGTGTGAATTTCCTGCTACTAATAATGAGGCAGAATATGAAGCTTTAATTGCAGGATTAGAGTTGGCTAAAAATATGAGTATCAAGAATTTGCAAGTATATGTTGATTCTTTGTTAATCACTAATCATTTTAATGGAACCTATGCAGTTAAGGGTGAGAAGTTAATCGAGTATCTCGAAATTCTCAAAAAATTAGCAGGATATTTCGATATTTTTACACTTGAACAGGTACCAAGAGAGGATAATGCTGAAGCTGATGCCTTGGCAAATCTGGGATCATCGGTCAGGATACCGGAAGGAACCCGAATACCAATATTACATATCCTATATCCTGCGACGAATCCTCAGGATAAGGAAGTAATAAGTATTCAGGATCCTGATGGTGAGTATCCCGAGCGGGATCCTAAGTCCTGGACGGCTCCAATCATGAGATATCTCAAGGAAGGACACATTCCAAAGGATGAGAACCCTAAGGCCTTCAGAATGAAGGTATCACGATTCACTATTATAAATAATGTTTTGTATAAGAAATCTCTTGCAGGACCATATCTGAGGTGCTTGGAGGATCCCGAAACCAAAGAAGTGCTTCAGGATATACACGAAGGGGATTGTGGTAACCATACTGGGGGTAGGTCATTGTTCTCAAAAGTATTAAGAACAGGATATTATTGGCCAACAATGAGGAAAGATGCTGCATAATATGCTCGAAGATGTGATGCATGTCAAAGACACAGTAACATATTACATCAGCCGGCCGAACCACTTTATCCTATAACTTCCCCTTGGCCATTCATGAAATGGGGGATGGATATAGTAGGGAAATTACCAAAAGCTCCAGGAGGAAAAGTCTTTATGCTGGCAATGACCGATTATTTCTCTAAATGGGTCGAAGCTGAAGCATTTGTTCAAGTTAGAGATCAAGAAGTGGTATCTTTCATAAAAAGGAATATCCTGACTAGGTTTGGAGTACCAGCTGAGATAATTTGTGACAATGGATCTCAGTTCATCAGCAAAAGAACCACTGATTTTTGCAAAAAGTTGGGGAATTAAGATGATCACGTCAACTCCGGTACATCCTCAAGCAAATGGGCAAGCAGAATCCTCGAATAAGATAATTGTCAACAACTTGAAAAAGAGACTAGGGGCTAAAAAAGGAAAATGGGCAGAAGAGTTACCCTTTATTTTGTGGGCTGATAGGACGACGGTGAGAGTGCAACTGGCCAAACCCTGTTTTCCTTGGTGTTTGGAGCAGAAGCGGTGATCCCGACAGAAATGGTGATACCTACAGCGAGATCCAACCTCCAGGATCCTGAGCGGAATCCTGAAGTCCTATGTCAGGAACTGGATACTATTGATGAGTCAAGAGATGCAACGAGGCTAAGGATGGCAGCATATCAACAGAGGATATCTAAAGCATATAACAAGAATATAAGAACTAGGAGATTTCAAGTTGGAGATTGGGTATTGAGAAAGGCTTTTCAGAATACTACTAATCCTGCTGATGGAAAGTTGGCTCCAAAATGGGAAGGACCCTATGAGGTTGAATCAGAATCAGGAAAAGGAGCATACCGAGTCAAGAATATGGAGGGGGATATGCTACCGAGATCCTGGAATGCTATACACCTAAAACTCTATTTCAAGTGAGTATGGAAGTTAAATTCTAACTCAGGATGGTGTGGATTTTTTCTCTTTTATTAAAATTTTGATATTATTTACTGTTTTGAACCCATTATTGACTTAGGCATCGGAGGGGTGTTAGCCAAGCTAACACCCACCTTAGCTTACGGTTGTTTTGCAGTATATGCTTCGAGAAATAGCATCAGGATATACACTCAAGATTCTTCGGAAGATTAGAGGTTTGGCCCCCTCTCTCACGTCTAAGGGATCTTGATCCCTTCACAGGTTTAAAGCTATTCACCTTTCTTCCGAATTGGGTTTAAACACCCCGCCTGGAGCGCAAGTTATTCGGGAATAGTTCAAGGTGGCGGGACCAGTTCATGTAAAAGTGGCTGACAATTTCGTTTCTATTGGCTATATCCTGAATCCTAAAGGTATATGAGGATTGATCACCCTCTCTCACGAAAGGGTATTTTCATACTCTCTAAGGTTTAAAGGTTTTCACCTTTCTAAGTCTTGGAGTTTATACACTCCCGCCTGTAGCGCAAGAAAATTTGGGATTTTCCCCAGGATATTAAGGATTTGTCTCCAGTATATTTTTGGGTTTTACCCCTATAACACAAGAATTGTCTAAACAGTTGGAACTAATGTTCAAAAATTTTCTAAAGTGTTTAAAGACTTCATGCACAGGGGACATTCCTTCTAAAGCAATTATGTGAAGCTCAAAAGATCAAAATTGGGTTAAGTGTCTCGGACTGGGGACATCTTAGCACGAGAAGTCGCAAAAGGGGTTGGAATTTAATACTAGGGTTACACTCAGTTCCTGGTATGATCTTTCCTTTGTAAACCTTACATGAATTGTTTAGCTCTGATTAAGGCTCAAATATCCTGAAAAGGATATATCTTTAGGATATATCTTCAAAATGTGTTTTTGGGATACGTTTCGGGATATTTGATTGAAATATTTGGGAAATGATACTTGGATTGAAAATTAAAACTTTGATCAAACAAGTGTTGTCAAAACAGGTTTTAGAAAATAGACTATCTTTTATTCTTTAAAAATTTTGTCTAAAATTGTTTGGAAATTTTATAAAGGTCTTCGTAATATATCACTGAGTATATTGATCAGGATATTTTCAAAAGACAGTTGCACAAATTTTGCAAAGCTAAAATCTACACTAAGAAATGCATGACAGAAATTAAAAGGCAACAACAAATAAGTCAAAAGGAAGTTATATTATTAACATGTCAAAAGTTGTGCTTTTGGTTTCACCTCAAACCGAGGCCCATCCGCCAAAAGCACGATTAGTCTTTACCATACTTACATAATGGTTGAAGGTTCTATCTCAAAAAGGGACCTGTCCACCTTCAACCGTTACGTCATTCATAACAGGTTATATTAACCGATGACCAAGGGCTTCGTCCTGAAACCCAGGACCCATCCACCTTTGGTCATCGTATTGTTCTAGTGCAGGAAATATAAATTGTTCAACGACAGGAAAAGTAAATTGTTTGTACAAAACACAACCATTGGATTTAAAAAAGTGGGCTCCGGCCTTGGCATGAATATCCATCATCGCCCACTTCGCTGCCTAAGGGGCAGCACCTTCTTGATCAGCAACCTCTTTCCCAACATCTGCACCAGTATCACCCTCAGGATTCTTCTCGGCATCATCACCAGCATTGGCCTCTTCCTCTGCCGCCTTATAAGACTCTTCACCAGCATGCTTTGTGGGATGAGCAACAGGATGGCCTCCAAGATCCTGTAATTTCGCTTCCCAAGCTTTGACATTCCAGGAGGGGCATTCGAAGCCCAAGGATTTGGCCTCATAAGCCATCCTTAACCTGGCTTGGAGAAGGGAAATAACTACGGATGCTTTGAGACTGTCCCGATAGGAACTCATATCCTGCTGGTATTGAAGAAGGGCGACATCTAGCTTGGCTTGAGCATCATCATTGGCCTTGTGAAGGACGGCTTGGTGCTCCTGGGTCATTGCCTTGAATTTATCTTCATAATGCTGGGACTTGGCGGCCGCAATCGCTCCTTGATCAGCTATACTGGCTTCAGCTTTTTCGAGCTTGATCTCCAGCATCTTATTAAGCCCGCAGGCATCTTCATACAGGTGTATGAGACGATCCAAGCCCTGCAGTTAAAGACACAGGTATCAATATGAAATGTGCAGGATAATGGTTAACATACATGTTCAGGATATCGGATGGGAATTTATACCTGCTTAAGGAATGAAGTGGCTTCATTAAATCCGTGGTTCTCAAGGGAAAAAGTGTCACACCCCCAAAATCCACACGCGGAGTACCACCGCTTGGAGGCGTGACTGACCAGGATCAAGCCACCAATCATATTAAACATATAAGTAAATAGTAAAAGTCATTCATCAATACGATAGGTGTTTACAAAACCAAACATAAACAAGTGTGTAGCGGAAGCAATAATGTAAAAGCCCAACATAAGTATTAAGTTGAAGTGTCACAAAAGAGTGTATCATAACATTCAAAATCCGTGCCCACAACGACCGCGCCTCTCGTGCAAGCTCCAAGAGTACCTATGGTCCTGCAAGGCATGTAACAGAGAGTCAACAACTAGTTGAGCGAGTTCACAGTTGGTTGTTCAATTATAGTGTTCGTATCGTAAATCATAAGTTCGTTTAGTAATCATGTATCGTATGTAATGGTATCGCGGCCCTCTAGGCATGTTTGCGAAGTTTAGTGGGGGTTTCCCATGTTTTCTAGACTAGTTATATTTGTATCGCGGCCCTCCAGGCATGTTTGCGAAGTTTAGTAATTGTATCGCGGCCAACCCAGGCATGTGTGCGAAGAGTAGTAATTGTATCGCGGCCAACCCATGCATGTGTGCGAAGAGTAGTGGGGGCTTCCCATGTATTACTAGTCTAGCTGTATCTATAGGTGTCCTTCCCAACCCGAGGACAGTGGTACGTATTCTAGTAGCGAAGTAAGTACATGAAATCATCCAATCCCATTCCCAACCCCGGGAATCCCATGCCTTGGTAAGAGTGTGAACTCACCTTGGTTTGCTCGGTATGCTAAGTTAAGTGCTCACAATAAATCAGTCAAGTCCTATAGTGCACGTATACTCAATCAGTTCACGTTCGTAATGACTCGCATGCAAATCTAACATCACATAGTGTGTTTGGCAGTTAAATCATCATGTAACACACAAGCAGTTAATCACATTCATGCAACTCTAGTTTTACATTAAAGGCTTTCTCAGTTTGTTTTAACTCAGTTACTCAACAGTCTTGGTAAATTTAACGGTGTTAATCAGGATCAGGAATAGTATACATAATAGAGCTAACACACTTAATGTAGTCACTGTGTCATAACAGAGTTACATTCACATTAGCAGAGTTATCACGTACAATAAGCTTAACATACATAACCTAGTTAACATAACCCAGTTAACTTATTAACAGAACTAATATAATAACCGAGTTGCTGAACTAACAGAGTTATTACTTAACAAGTTTAACAAACTGAGTAAATAACTAACAGGGTTATCTAACTAACAGGATTAACTAACTAAGTTGACTGTGCAAAACATTTCAACGAAATCGTGAGTGGCGAAATCCCTATTTGGGCCGAAATCACCTTTTTGGGCCGAAAACACTTGGTGTTTTCGTTGGGCATAAGGTGTGACGAAAACACCTTGTGTTTTCGTCAGTAATATCATCATCAACAACAGCAGCTACAAAAATCCCCAAATCACTCTAACATATACATGGCGGTGTGTCAATAATATATATATTTATTGTTCTTTTATAAAGGCCGACAACTGCAAACCACCACAAGAGATTATTGGTTAGATCTTGGGTGGGTTTGACTAAATGTTAGGTTGAAATCATGTGTCATATGCAAACCATCTATATCATCAGTGAACTCATGTGCATTTATAAGATCATGTGCATCTTCAGAGAAAGTAAATATCCACAATCATTATGTCTAGGGTTTTCACAATTTACAACCATACAAATACTATGCATTCGATCCTAACTATCCCGATCAATATGTTTCGCATACAGTTACATATTCAGTTACTCAAGCACATCGAAATCAAGAATTTAAACATGTAAATCACTAACCCAAGCCGAAGATACAAAGAATCGATCGATGAATGAGGCTCGAGTGGCTCGCGGCTGCTGTTCGGTTTCAAGAAGAGCGAGAGAGAAGTTGAGAGGTGCTTAGGGTTTTCCGAATAACTTACGCGTAAAGGTTGGAACAGATCATATAGCTAATAGATCATCACTGGGCCCAAAAGCCCATTTTGATTTTCGGTAGCCTTAAGTTGTATTATTAAATATAAAACATATTTTAACACCAGTCACATTATTATCATACTCACAATTACAATAAACATTATGCACCCCAAAAAAATAAAAATAAAAACACTTTGTAGACAAGTACAAGGTTAAATCGAATAGAGACCTTGAAACTCGGGTTGTCACATTATCCCCAACTTGAAAGAAATTTCGTCCCGAAATTTAGCACATGGTTACTGAGGAAGCTAGTTGTGTTGTGTTGTGTTGTGTAGTTTACTGGTTTTCCTGGGGTGTCACATCATCCCCCCCGTTGATTTGGAATTTCATCCCGAAATTTTGTAGTAGCTTCAGCCTCAGTAGTAGTTGCATTGTTTTCGAACAACTGGGGATATTTGAGTTCCATTTGGTCTTCTCATTCCCAGGTATACTCTGGGCCACGACGGGAGTTCCAACGAACTCGAACAAGAGGTATTCTGGTGTTCTTGAGGACCTTAACATCCCGGTCCGTAATTTCAACTGGTTCTTCGACGAAATGCAACCGTTCGTCGATAGTGAGCTCCTTCAAAGGAACTATGAGGGTCTCATCTGACAGACACTTCTTCAGATTCGACACGTGAAAGACGTTGTGAACTGCACTGAGTTCAGCTGGTAAGTTCAGTCTGTAGGCCACTTTGCCTATTTTCTCGATGACTTCAAATGGTCCAACGTATCGTGGATTGAGTTTGCCCCTTTTGCCAAAACGAACAACACCCTTCCAGGGTGAAACTTTGAGTAGTGCTCGATCCCCAACCTGGAACTCGAGTAGTTTCCTGTCTTTATCGGCGTATGCTTTCTGACGGTCACGAGCTGCCGCCATGCGTTGTCGTATTTGAGCAATCTTTTCAGTAGTATCAACTACCATTTCTGGACCTGTGATCTGACTGTCACCCACCTCTGCCCAACAAAGAGGTGATCGGCATTTACGCCCGTACAATGCCTCAAATGGAGCGGCTTTAATGCTGGTGTGGTAGCTGTTGTTGTACGAGAACTCCACTAACGGGAGATGTTTTTCCCAGCCGTTGCCGAATTCGATTACACATGCACGAAGCATGTCTTCTGAAGTTTGAATAGTGCGCTCAGACTGTCCATCCGTCTGAGGGTGATAAGCTGTGCTCATGTCTAAATGAGAGCCAAAAGATTTGTGCATAGCTTGCCACAGTTCTGAAGTAAAACGTGCGTCACGATCAGAGATAATAGAGGTTGGCACCCCGTGCCTTGAAACCACTTCTTTTAAGTAGATGTCTGCTAAGGTAGAGAACTTGTCTGTTTCCTTAATAGCAAGGAACTGTGCAGACTTAGTGAGTCGATCCACGATTACCCAAATAGTATCATTCCCACGTTGAGATCTAGGCAGGCCAGTAACAAAATCCATGGAAATTTGCTCCCATTTCCATTGTGGTATCTCAGGTTGTTGGAGTGGGCCTGAAGGTTTCTGATATTCCGCTTTGACTCTCGCACAAGTCAAACACTTGCTAACGTAAGTTGCTATGTGGGCCTTCATGCTAGGCCACCAATATGTAGTTCTGAGGTCGTGGTATATCTTATCCGAACCAGGATGTACTGAGTAGCGAGACTTATGAGCTTCTTCCATTACAAGCTCGCGTAGGTTGCCATAGTGTGGGACCCAAATGCGTCCTGTTACATAGTAGGCGCCGTCTGCCTTTTGTTCTAACCGTTGCCTTGAACCGCGTAGGGCTTCAGCCCTGACGTTTTCTGGTTTCAATGCTTCTACTTGAGCATCTCGTATCTGAGAAGGAAGACTAGACTGAATAGTGAGTTGCAACGCTCGTACACGCCTAGGTGTAGTATCCTTTCGACTGAGGGCGTCGGCCACCACATTGGCTTTGCCCGGATGGTACTTTATAGCACATTCGTAATCGTTCAGTAACTCGACCCATCGACGTTGTCGCATGTTCAACTCTTTCTGCTTGAAGATATGCTAAAGACTCCTGTGATCGGTGTAGATGGTGCACTTGGTGCCGTACAGGTAATGTCGCCATATCTTGAGCGCAAAAACAAAAGCTCCCAGCTCTAAATCATGTGTAGTGTAATTCCGTTCATGAATCTTAAGTTGGCGCGAAGCATAAGCAATAACTTTATCCCGTTGCATCAACACATATCCAAGACCTTGGATGGATGCGTCGCAGTAGATTACAAAATCATCCGTGCCTTCAGGCAATGAGAGGATAGGTGCACTACAGAGTCTATCCTTTAAGTGCTGAAACGCTGTTTCCTGTGTATTACCCCAACGGTAAGCAACACCTTTCTGTGTCAGTAGTGTAAGCGGCTGCGCAATCTTTGAGAAGTCTTTGATGAACCGTCTGTAATAACCCGCCAAACCCAAGAATTGGCGTATTTCGGTTGGTGTGCGAGGTGCAGGCCAGTTCTTGATCGAATCTACCTTGGATGGATCGACATGAATCCCATCCTTGTTTACCACGTGGCCTAAGAAGTGGACTTCACGAAGCCAAAAGTCGCATTTTGAAAACTTAGCGTATAGCTGTTCCGTTCGAAGGAGTTCCAGAATAAGTCGTAAATGCTGCTCATGTTCCTCCCGATTCTTCGAATAAATCAAGATGTCGTCGATGAAAACAATAACAAACTTGTCAAGATAAGGTTTGCACACCCTGTTCATAAGATCCATGAAAACCGCAGGTGCGTTCGTTAGCCCGAATGGCATGACCAAAAACTCGTAATGGCCGTAGCGAGTTCTGAATGCTGTTTTGGAGACGTCCTCATCCCGGACTCTCAATTGATGATAGCCTGACCTCATGTCAATCTTCGAGTAATAGCTCGACCCTTGCAACTGGTCGAATAAGTCGTCGATGCGTGGAAGAGGATAGCGATTCTTCACAGTCACCTTGTTCAGTTCGCGGTAGTCTATACACATGCGGAAGGTACCGTCCTTCTTCTTTACAAATAGTACTGGAGCTCCCCAGGGCGAAGAGCTAGGACGTATGAAACCCTTTTCCAAGAGTTCTTGCAATTGCTTAGACAGTTCTTCCAGTTCAGTTGGAGCTAAGCGGTAAGGCGCTCGAGCTATGGGTGCTGCCCCTGGAGCTAGCTCGATCTGAAATTCGACCTGGCGATGGGGCGGTAGCCCAGGTAACTCTTCAGGAAACACTTGAGGAAAGTCGCGTACAACAGGAATATCCTCTAACTTCTTCTCTTTCGTCGATGTATCTGTAACGAGTGCTAAAATAGCTGTGTGGCCCTTTCGCAAACACTTCTGTGCCTTCAAGAAGGAGATAATGCCACTCACGACCCCACTCTTGTCGCCTTGAACTTCGAGAGGTTCTTTTCCAGTACGGGGAATGCGAATGATCTTCTCCTTGCATAGGATCTCTGCTTGCTGTTGGGATAACCAATCCATACCAATGACGATATCGAAACTACTCAGAGTTATAGGAATGAGATCGATAGAGAAAGTCTGACCAGCGAGGATAAGATTACAACCCTGAACTATGTGTGTGGCTTCTAGACTTTTACCGTTAGCTAGCTCTACAACATGTTTGGTGTTCAAAAGTGTTGGTGCGCGTTTAAGCATTTGACTAACTTTCAGAGACATATAACTGGTATCCGCACCCGAATCAAATAATACAGTAACATAAAAGTCGTCGAGAAGAAACTTACCCATAACCACATGAGGATCGTTCCTTGCATCACCCTGACCAATCACAAATGCACGACCCTTAGCACCATTGTTGTTGTTGTTTCTCCCATTGTTGTTCCCATTGCCCTGATCGGTGAGGCGATGAGCTAACTTGACGATCTGTTGAATAGTGCCAAGATTCGCTGAGGTTACGTGACTTTGAATCTCCGGCACCAGACCATTGAGATACAGTTCGATACGCTTAATGGGAGGGTCTACCATAGTAGGGCACATAATAGCCAACTCATTCGATCTTCTGGTGTACGCTTCAATTTCTGACCCCGTCATTTTCAAGTGGTAAAACTCTACCTCCAGCTTATGAATGTCATCACGGCTACAGTATTCCTCTTTGATCAACTCCTTGAAATCATTCCAGGGTGTGGCGTTAGCAACAGCCAACCCTAACATCTGAACTTGCGCATTCCACCAAGTCAGGGCAATGCCTTCTAGAGTACCAGTGGCGTACTTCACCCTGCGAGCCTCAGGGCATTCACACATTTCAAATACGGACTCGAGCTTTTCAAACCAATGGAGGAGTCCAACCGCTCCTTCAGTGCCACTAAAAGTAGTAGGACGACAGTCCATGAAAGTTTTGAAGGTGCAAACAGGTGGTTGACCTCCTGCTTGTGCGGCTGCAACTGCCGCAGCAACTTGTTCGTTAATGAGAGCCGTCAACTGGGCTTGTGTCATGTTAATGCGTCCAGCCATGATCTTCATAGCAAATGTAACATAAGTGAGAGAGGTTCGCGAGTAGTGCGATGACAGAAGAGAGTAAACACACAAGTGTTCTCATGCAATAGTGTTACGTTAATCTAAGCATACCCTGAGCAAAGTTCTATGCAATTCTAGCAAGTAGGCAATAAGACATGTACCATATTACCTAGAGTGTTGAGTCTTGCACATAGGGCGAAGCGTCGTTGTGGATCGTTGAGCATTGTTCTGGTTATAGTCTGGTCTTAATAAAAACGTTTTCCCCTTATTAAAACCGAGTTCTCTATAACCAATGGCTCTGATACCAATCTGTCACACCCCCAAAATCCACACGCGGAGTACCACCGCTTGGAGGCGTGACTGACCAGGATCAAGCCACCAATCATATTGAACATATAAGTAAATAGTAAAAGTCATTCATCAATACGATAGGTGTTTACAAAACCAAACATAAACAAGTGTGTAGCGGAAGCAATAATGTAAAAGCCCAACATAAGTATTAAGTTGAAGTTTCACAAAAGAGTGTATCATAACATTCAAAATCCGTGCCCACAACGACCGCGCCTCCCGTGCAAGCTCCAAGAGTACCTATGGTCCTGCAAGGCATGTAACAGAGAGTCAACAACTAGTTGAGCGAGTTCACAGTTGGTTGTTCAATTATAGTGTTCGTATCGTAAATCATAAGTTCGTTTAGTAATCATGTATCGTATGTAATGGTATCGCGGCCCTCTAGGCATGTTTGCGAAGTTTAGTGGGGGTTTCCCATGTTTTCTAGACTAGTTATATTTGTATCGCGGCCCTCCAGGCATGTTTGCGAAGTTTAGTAATTGTATCACGGCCAACCCAGGCATGTGTGCGAAGAGTAGTGGGGGCTTCCCATGTATTACTAGTCTAGCTGTATCTATAGGTGTCCTTCCCAACCCGAGGACAGTGGTACGTATTCTAGTAGCGAAGTAAGTACATGAAATCATTCAATCCCATTCCCAACCCCGGGAATCCCATGCCTTGGTAAGAGTGTGAACTCACCTTGGTTTGCTCGGTATGCTAAGTTAAGTGCTCACAATAAATCAGTCAAGTCCTATAGTGCACGTATACTCAATCAGTTCACGTTCGTAATGACTCGCATGCAAATCTAACATCACATAGTGTGTTTGGCAGTTAAATCATCATGTAACACACAAGCAGTTAATCACATTCATGCAACTCTAGTTTTACATTAAAGGCTTTCTCAGTTTGTTTTAACTCAGTTACTCAACAGTCTTGGTAAATTTAACGGTGTTAATCAGGATCAGGAATAGTATACATAATAGAGCTAACACACTTAATGTAGTCACTGTGTCATAACAGAGTTACATTCACATTAGCAGAGTTATCACGTACAATAAGCTTAACATACATAACCTAGTTAACATAACCCAGTTAACTTATTAACAGAACTAATATAATAACCGAGTTGCTGAACTAACAGAGTTATTACTTAACAAGTTTAACAAACTGAGTAAATAACTAACAGGGTTATCTAACTAACAGGGTTATCTAACTAACAGGATTAACTAACTAAGTTGACTGTGCAAAACATTTCAACGAAATCGTGAGTGGCGAAATCCCTATTTGGGCCGAAATCACCTTTTTGGGCCGAAAACACTTGGTGTTTTCGTTGGGCATAAGGTGTGACGAAAACACCTTGTGTTTTCGTCAGTAATATCATCATCAACAACAGCAGCTACAAAAATCCCCAAATCACTCTAACATATACATGGCGGTGTGTCAATAATATATATATTTATTGTTCTTTTATAAAGGCCGACAACTGCAAACCACCACAAGAGATTATTGGTTAGATCTTGGGTGGGTTTGACTAAATGTTAGGTTGAAATCATGTGTCATATGCAAACCATCTATATCATCAGTGAACTCATGTGCATTTATAAGATCATGTGCATCTTCAGAGAAAGTAAATATCCACAATCATTATGTCTAGGGTTTTCACAATTTACAACCATACCAATACTATGCATTCGATCCTAACAATCCCGATCAATATGTTTCGCATACAGTTACATATTCAGTTACTCAAGCACATCAAAATCAAGAATTTAAACATGTAAATCACTAACCCAAGCCGAAGATACAAGGAATCGATCGATGAATGAGGCTCGAGTGGCTCGCGGCTGCTGTTCGGTTTCAAGAAGAGCGAGAGAGAAGTTGAGAGGTGCTTAGGGTTTTCCGAATAACTTACGCGTAAAGGTTGGAACAGATCATATAGCTAATAGATCATCACTGGGCCCAAAAGCCCATTTTGATTTTCGGCAGCCTCAAGTTGTATTATTAAATATAAAACATATTTTAACACCAGTCACATTATTATCATACTCACAATTACAATAAACATTATGCACCCCAAAAAAAAAAAAAAAAAAAACACTTTGTAGACAAGTACAAGGTTAAATCGAATAGAGACCTTGAAACTAGGGTTGTCACAAAAAGTCTCGGATGTAGCTGGAAAATCCGTTTCCTTTCTCTTCCAGGCGCTGGCAGCATGAGTCCTGGAGGCTGGAGGGGGCTTAGGGACAACAATAGCCTTTGAGCCGCTGGATTTGGAGGACATGGTGACCTGGGGGCTTGATTCCTTGTTTACCGAGAGGGGAGCGGGGTAGCTGTCCAGTTCATCGAGATCAAAGATCTCTGGAGTTTTAGCTGGTGCTGTATAAAGGGAAGAAATATTTGATCCATGAGTATTTTTAAGCTAATACATACATTTCGTACTAACATACTTACCAGACATCTCGGAGCTGGATTTCTGGCTTGAGCTTGTAGGTAATAGGGAGAAAGTTCTTTCACTCTTTGGAAGTTGGTAAATGCTTTTGATCCTCTGTTCAGACTCAGCGCTTGGAGGGGCAAGTTCCTTGAGATTTGATGCACAAAAAAAAAAAAACGCTGTTAATTCAAGATACAACTTCAGGATATGATTGGGGATATTCCTAAAACCCTAAATCCTACCGGAAGTCAGCCACTTCACCGGAAGGTCAAGACCTCCAGTAATGGAATCCCTTTTTATAAAAAAGAACTTTTGTTTCCATTTCTCCTCATTCTTCGTGGCTTTAAGAACAAGAGGATTTTTGGAAGTAGAAAAAAGGAGAAAACGACTGTTGCCGTGAGAACGAAGGCGATAGGCCATTGAGAGATCTTCAATACAAAGATCAGGGATAAAACGGGATCTGATTTGGTCTAAGTTCACCAGCACTCGCCAAACCATAGGCATGGTTTGGGCATAACTGAGACCGGTAAGCTCAAAGAAGCGGGATATAAAGGTCGGAAACGGATATCGGAGTCCGATAGAAAAAGGGTAAGCCATGAAGCAGACCCATTCGGTGGAAGAGAAATCCGATCGGACTTCCCTATCGAAAGGACGAATGATTGTTCCAACGGGGAAGGCACCAGAAGCTTGCAGAGAGGCTATGTCGGCATTGTCAAATGAGCAGATTTCTTTTTCGGGTTTGTTAAAAAGGTTTTTGGGCTTTAAAGGAAGGAGTCGGGTCGCCTGTATGAGATCTCGTTTTGCTAGCCATGAAGAATTTTGATAAAGAAAACAGAGGAAAAGAAGGGAGGAGAAAAGTACCTGGGAAATCGCCTGGAATATGGTGATGATGATATGTGATAAGTCGGTCAAATAAAAGCTGAGTTTGGAGGGGGGTAAAGAGTAAATGTTGCATTGAAAATTGCACAATGTCACCTCAATCGTCGTTTCGATTTAATAACCTCGATTTGCGAGACAGGATTTTTGAAATATATCCGTTGGATTGGTATACCAACAGATATATTTGGGGACAATTGTTATGGGTCATTTTCTGAGCATATATATCCTGACTAATATTCTGCTTTTGATTTTTTACTTGTGATCAGGATACATGATCAGGATATTGGTAACATCCTGGTGCGATATCCTGGTATTAACTAAATAATCACGTGCAGGTTAGAAGTTGTGGGTCACTAACGGTCGAATGGACCACTTCTCCTTAAGACTCGGCAAACCAGTTACATGAGAGACGTTGAACCCGAAGGACCAGGTCTACAACGTTCAAGTAGGGAATATCCGCCGAATCCCGGTTTAGTAGGATAGTTTGTTGAATTTCTTTTACTATAAATAGATGGGGCGGATCAGATTAAGGCACGCAATTTTTTACACACACTTTGCTCTCTAGCTTCTAGCAAACACTACACACAAACACTTGTATTCGAATTACCTTGTAACACCTAGTTGATCCGCATCACATCCTGCACTGTATCCTGATATTCGAAGTAATAGAAGAACAAGGCAGCTGCGATTGTCAGCTCCCGAGGTTTTGTGCCGGTGATCTAGATTGATCAAGGGCTTTCCTCGTACATCTCGTGTCACCCTTTACATTTTTTCTCATTGGTTGATCATAGATACAGCTCTATATCCTGAGCCGTATCCTGAAACTGTTTTTGCAAATAATTTGATTAACATATTTTCGACACTTGTTTCTAGCACACTACCTTACTTAACTAATTTGATCACTTAATTGCTTCGGTAATTTTTGACCAAAACAATTTTTATAAATTACAGTATTAAGAGCGATTACAATTGCCCCTATCTTATAATTAGCTGGTTCAGTTGTCACTCGACCGGATCTATGACTGTGGTCATATCACTATTGGGTCCTTTCACCCAAAAGTGACGTATATCACTATTTAGGTCCTTTCACCTAAAAGTGATTTAAACAGTAGTCATTGTGCACAATACCCCACTTACTGCCAGTAATTTAAGATAACAAAGACTTAATCCCTGTAACATATAACTGGAAAACATTTGGGCATTGTAAAGCGCTTTTGATAAAAAGAGAATGACTCACCTTGTTAGCATATAGTCTTGATTTAACAGGCCTCCTGATTCTAAGTCTTCTGATGACTAAGCATCTATTTTGATTGTAAGTGTATAGTGCAGAGTTTTCTGGTAGTTAAACATATTGCTTAACAGAGTGGAATACGTTTTAGTGTAAAACCTTATCAACCTAACGATGGTCACGAGATCAGAACCTTAACGAAATTCATAAAGTATAGTCTTATTTAGACAGCACTTTGTTATTCGTTAGTTGGTTCCCGAATCGATCAGACAGAATATCGTGTCGGTGATTATTGGTTAGAACACCAACGTACAAAGAGAAGAATAGAATGAATGAGCAAAGAAAAATGAATCCTAAGCTTCCTATTTATAGGTAAGAGGATAAGCCTTACCCCTATATAGAATTTCCCTAGGTGTTATCTTCCTCAGTTGAATCTTCCCTAGATAAAACCTTCCCTAGATAAAATCTTCCCTAGATAAAACCTTCCATAGATAATATTTATCCCATATATACATATTTTCATGTATATCTACTTAGTTAATTAATCTTACTTAGCTGATTAATTAATCTTACTTAGCTTAATTAATCTTGCTTAACTGATTAATTAATCTTACTTAGCTTAATTAATCTTGCTTAACTGATTAATTAATCTTACTTAGCTTAATTAATCTTGCTTAACTGATTAATTAATCTTACTTAGCTGATTAAGTTTAACTTATCTATTAAGGTTTCTTAACCGCTAAGTTATCTTAACTACTAAGTTTACCTAACTATTAAGTTTCCTTAACTACTAAGTTTACTTAACTATTAAGTTTACTTAATTGCTAAGTATTCTAGCTTAGCAGCTCCCTGGTTACGAGTTCAAATTTCTAGATACAATGGGACTCGTATTAGTGTATTAACTCAATTCAACTTTAACGATAATCACGAGATTAAAACCCTCACGACGAATGACAAAGTATAGCCGAATATATAGGCAGCACTTAAACATCCATCGGATCGGTGTTCATCGATCGGATATAGTACCGTAGCCGTGATCGAGTTATTACCCTAATAACGAGCAGAGTTTCGGGGTTTAGGGTATAATACCGAGCTACTATTTTGCTATAATAGAAGCTAATAGAAATAAAAGAATTTAGTGAATTGAAATGAAACTATCGTCCTCTATTTATAGGCTGAAACAGAAGTCTCTCTTGCGCGAGAGCTTCTTCTTCTTCCTTCGCGGCCCGCGAGGGACCGTGGGGCGGTTTAGAGTTTGCTGACTCATGGTGTGGTCTTGACACGTGGACGACACGTGTCCTTCAAGCTTATCCGGAAATTCTTCAAGCTGTCGCGCCCCGCGTAAGCTTTGGTTAACTCTTACGCGGCCCGCGAGAAATGGATAAAATTGGGTTTCCAATTACGGAGTGTTGTGGGACATTTTTGCAGGTCCTTACATTTGGCGCTCGTGGGGAGGGCATAACTCTTCCAACATGACGTCCTTCAACTCATCCCACGTCAAACCGTAAGCTGCATCATTTCCGCGTTTGTTTCTCTCGGCCGTCCACCAATCTAAAGCTCGGGGTTGGAAGACGCCGGTCGCGTTGAGAGTGCGGAGATCATCGGGACATCCACTCTGGCGCAGGGTGACCTCAATCGAATAAAACCAATGAAATAAGGCCGTAGGACCATCTTCGCCAGTAAATTCTTTCGGTCCGCAAGCTTTGAACTGCTTGAAGCTAAAGGCAGCTTTAGGAGTTTCAGTCCTGGACTCTTCAGAAGATTTGCTCACATTCTCGTACAGTTCACTGACGATCTGAGGAACAACCTTCGCCATTTGTTTAGTGATCATAGAGGCGAGGCGTTTGTCTGCCTGTTTTCGGCGTGCATCGCGCGAGTGACGGGATCCAGATGACGACATTGTCTGCAACAGACATCGTCACAGGACTCAAACACAATTTCGATTATTCCTAGTGTAGTCTAGCGAATTACCAGAAAGCTCAGGAACACGTATCCACATAAACGCAGATCCACATAGGCACATAAACACATAAGCACATAATCACGTAGAGCACCGAAACACATAAGCACGTAAGGCACAAAAGCACAAGTGGCAGTCAGAATACAGAAACCTATCATTCACAGTCCGCGAGCGTTCGTGAATAGAGATTGCGATTAGCGAGTACACAGTGAGTAGTTTAGCATAGTGTATAACGTAGCATGCGATCATCCACAAGTATCAGCGATTTGTCAGCATTTTGAGGTAAATGTGTAGTGCGGTTCGTACGTGTCGATCAAAACGAAGAGTGAAAAGTGAATAATCCACCAAAATCGAAACATAAAACAGATAAAATCACATAAAACACATAAAATCCATGGAAAAGCGACAAATATCAGAGTCGGCAGTTGCGAGCTCAGAATCGAAACTCATAAAAATCGAGAATGGATTGTCTGCGGCTGTTAGACGTCGACTACCCAAAGAGGTTCGACTATTCACAAGGACTTTTGGTACACACGTCGACCTTCGGGACTGGGCTCTTGCCTTGACTTTGGGTGAATGGCACGCATCCAACTGGTTGTAGTGTGACTTCAAGTCGCTGGAGTCTGTCGAGACTTTGGTGAGAGTCTTGTTAAAACAAAATAGGACACGGATCAAGTTACCAAGGTTTGGGTTTCACCCCTGACTTAATAACTTTGTTCCTGTTTTGATAAAATAGGGAGGAAGTTTGCATCGAAGTATAGATTTCACTCCTGATTCAGCGCAAATTCTCCTGTTTGGAGATAATATGCGGGTCGAACAAGCGATTTAGTCGAGAGTTTGCGGTTTTCACGCCTAATCTCACCTAATCACTCGTTCGTTTTTGAAATTTTGAATGCAGTGATAGTGTAGTGTAAGCAAGAATAGCGAGAAATAATAGGTAAGCTTGTACAAAACCCCTACAGGGTATGCACAAGTCGGTCTGTTGATACTTAACTATAGTCTAGGTCGTTTCTAAGACATCGACCAGGACTAGGTCGAGTCTTGCCTAATTTGTGACAACTGTCAAAAATTCAGGTATCCGTACAATTAATTAACCATGATTAGTGCTTAATGACTGTGCTGAATTGCAATTAACTGCCTTCTGATTATTTCCATATACATACATGTGTGTCATACATTGTTTAATGTCATATCATTACTGCATGAAAGCTATATTGCCTCAAATGATGCATTAAGTATAGTTAGCACAGTTATCTGATAAATCAGGATAATGTGACAGAACTCAGCACATAGACAGACAGTGCATTGAGATACAGAATGAGCCAGAAACTAAGTATGACTCTAGTATAGTGTGTAGGAAAGTAAGGATCCCGAAACTGCCTTCCTAGTGATAGTTTAAGTGCCGGAAAGTTCCTAAAACTTACATAAACAGCAGAATTCTGCAGAAAATCAGCAAATTCAGCATTTAAACATAATTACATCATGCAGAAACAAGCTTAAATGGTCCTGAATACTTTCCTAAGTGTCGGGAATTGAAACTCTCATAAAAAGCAACATAAAACACACTAAACTGCGTAATTTTGCACCTTAACAAACCAGTAACCAACCGAACATTACCTGAAACATCAAATTTACACTAGAAGCACTGTTTTAACATTACCAAGCTAGATATGGTCTCCGAACACCATAACACATCATAAAAATATCTAGTAACTAAATCCTAACTAATACTTAGATTTTAACTTAATAACTAACTACTTAGTTCAAGCTACACCTAGACCCCACCCCCACCTACAATCGGCCAACTAAGCATGGCCCACTAGAGATTTTATTTTATTCTTTAATAAGATCATGTTCCCACTTTATTAAACACAATGTACACTAGATTATGTGTTGGTGGAGGTTATAAGTAAGACCATAAGGATAATCACTTTCATTCACCATCTTCACACCACACCTTCTTCCTTCCTCCTCCATAACTCACGGCCATGATCAACCCCCACAACACCACCATTTTTCAATCACTTCCAACCTTTCTAAGATGATAAAATGGTGTAAGAAGCTAAGTTAGGAAGCTTGGTGGCCTTGAAGGACCTCTCTTGTTTGCTTTTATCCTCTTGATTTCTTCTCTTGAATCATCCCTAGCCTTGTGCTAGTGGTAAGAGTCTTGATCTATCCATTTTACTTCCATTTTTAGTGGTTAAAGAAGAATCATAATAAAAAACATGAAGAACACTAAAGATCATAACAAGTAAACTTGAACATAAGCATGTTTAATGAAGTAATCTTGATGAATATGAGTTGTTCTGCTTGTTGATCATTGATTGTTTGTAGAAATGATGTTGATCATCATAAGATCTTGCTAGATCATGATTAAAAACATAATCTAGCAAGATGAGAAAATAGAAATGTTGTAGGATGATAGATCATCCACACATGAATCATGAACTTGAAAGAATACTTTGATTTCTTGAAAAATAATGATCAAAGTAAGTTATTAATCATATAGATCTAAAGATTTATGGATGGTTTTTCAAAGAAACCAAGTTAAAAATATAAGTTTTGTTAAAACTTGGTTCTTACATAAACAAACTCTATTTTTAGTGGTCAAACAAGTGTAGAAACACTTGTGAAACAAGAACATTTCATAAAGAAACATTTTTAGAAAATGTGACAAGAAGTTGTAAACATCTAACTTCTTTAAAAATAAAGTTTTTAAAGAACTAATCATATTTTAAAGGGTAACAAGACTTACTAAAAACACTAGTAAGTTACTACTAATTTTTACAAATATTCAAGTTCATGAAGTAGTAGAAAATGCATGATTTTGCCAAAATTGGTAAGTAAAGGTTGTTTGTTGATGATTGTGAATTGATTGTGATGACTTGTACAAATGAAAATGATATGCTTGAAAGCATGGGAACCTCCATTTTTAGGGGAAACTATGGCAAAATTTTCTAAAAATATAAACACTTAGAAAAATATTTTTAAACAAATATTTACAAATGTATTTTAAACCATGAATTTCCAACATAAACTTTGCCATAATTTTTGTTACAAAAATATAAATATTGGAGGTTGGTTTTCATAAATAAAAGTGACTAAATACGTATTTAGGAAATATATATTTAGAAGACACAATGTGTGTGATTATTTGTATATTTTGTGCATTAGTTATATTATTTTAGGATATGAAATAATATAACACACCAAAATACCAAGAATCACAATCCAAAATATTACCAAAATTTCAAGGAATAAATATACACAATTACACAAAAATATTGGTGAAACCGAACTATGGAATAAGACTTACAAAATATTCCGGAATTTATTTACAAGGTATATTTTGGTAAATAATATCTTGGACACCAAGGAAACAAAAAAATATGATCTTTACAATTACTACAAGAATATATCATATTTTTGACAAGGGAAAATATATCATTTTGACAAGTATAAATATACTTTTCTTGGAATTTCTAGAAGATACAATATTTTTAAGAAATATATATTTCTTAAACAAATATGAAATATATCATTTTTGGAGAAAAATGAGTTATATATATATTTTCTAAGTTACACTTGAAAATATATTATTTTGGAACTTATATGAAAATACAAATATTTTTGCCAAAGGAAAATTGTAAGTAATATCTGTTAAAATATATATTTTGGAAATATATTGGTAAACTTTTATTAAAGATAATATTCTGGAAAAATTGATACGAAATTAAGTATAAGAATACTTAATGAATACAATAAAAATACGTATTCTCATACGTATAAATACACACCGGAATACGACTCCAATACATGGCAAAAATATACAAACACAAGAATACAAATACCCCCATCATTGGGAAGGAAAATACAAGTATAAATACTTGGGAAGTATTAAGCTAATAAATATTGTCTTAACAATTATTCCAAAATTTAATAAATATAATTTAAGTTAAAATATTAATTATTTTAACAAATAATTATATAACTTGGAATAATATCAAGGATACATAGAAACGTAACTCAAAGACATTAACACTAAGTCAAGGCACGGCCCGTTCATCTAATAGACATTAGTACGTTGTAGGTAGTCGTATTATATCCAAGGAAGCTTGAGTTACGGTGATTGAAGACGCAAACCTGTGAGTTCATGCCCCCCTTTTCTTTTAACTGTTTTCTCTTTTATAACTTCGGGGGTGAAATACATGTTACAAATGTTTCGATGATTACAAATGGTATGGTTAGCTAAGGAATGAATTGCTAGATCATGTGAATGGGTAAGCGATTAACTCAGGACCATTAATCCTCGTAGTAGGACCAAGGGACATGAGTGATAGATCTATTTGGGTGTAGCAAGCCCCACCCATGAGTCCGTCGAGTGGACCATGTGGTGACTGTGTCTTACAGCCGGAGGCCCGGTGCAAAGTTTGCTAGGTTTGAGTCTTCCTGCACCATGTGACGTATATTAATGTATTAGCTACACATTAATTGATCTGTTTCCTTGTTGCTTTCATACCGGATTTCAAGTACATACAAACATACTTACAAAGGTTTCAAAGGTTTATTCACAAACATACACATGAACTCGCTCAACTTTTGTTGATGTTTTCAAACTACATGTATTTCATGAAATTAAGAATGGATCTGGCGGGCGTTGGAGTTTACAAGTCATGTCTCTGATAAAAGGTGTCATCCGAAGTCGAAGGGTTTGGGATATGTATTTTATCTTGGATAAGATACATGGCTCGTAACCCATTTTGCTTGTGTCTTTTGAGAAGTCCAGTATGGAACTTTAAGCTTTGGTTTTCATGTGGTCTAAATTTGAAGTCTTAGTCAGATGTTAAACAAATGACGGTTGTATTATTTTGATAACTATCTATGGATGAACATCTTGGTTTTATCATATAGTTGTTATGGTTGAATGCAATGATATTAAGCAAGTCTCACCAAATCACGCTTCCGCAAAAAGTCAGGGTGTGACAGTTTGGTATCAGAGCTTCGATTGTAGCGAACTAGGATTCTTTCTCGAGTCTAGACTACAATCATTAGGGCTCCCACGAAAATATTTTTGCAACATGTTTTCATTGCATACACAAAACGCCAGATCCAGGAAAACAAACATTTTTACAAACACTAAAAGAAGCATGAAACACATTTCAAGGTTTATGTTTGTGGTTCAGTCTGGCGGATTGGGTGTTTCAGTCTGAGAGACTGGGTGTTTCGGTCTGAGAGACTGGGTGTTTCAGTCTGAGAGACTGGGTGGTTCAGTTTGAGAGACTGGTTGGTTTAGTCTGGGAGACTAGGTGGTTTAGTCTGGGAGACTAGTGTGTGTTGGTGCACTTGTGTCTGTACTTTGTCTGTATTTTGTTATGATATAAAACGATGTCTTTTGTTAGTCTTGTATACGTCTTATGTTTGTTAATAGGTGTTTTGATGTAAGTTTGACCAAGTCAACCATCCTCCTGGTTTGACTTTGACCAAACAGTTAGAACATGGTTGTAAGTTGTCTGGGTCGAAGGATGAGTCATCGAAGGATTGTTTATATCCTTCGATGAGCTCGAAGGATAAACCTTCGATGGATATAGATGGACCTCGAAGGATATCATCCTTCGAGGTACATGTGGATCCTTCGATAGTGTTCAGTTCGATAGATGATCTTTCGATCTGACTATCTGATCCTTCGACCAGACGACCTGTGATGGATATATATACTCATGTAATGTGTTCACTTCAGAATGTGAGTGAACTTAGTCTTGTAGAGAGCGTATTTTCAGTTTGGTCAAGGGCTGTAACCGTGTCCACTGAAATACAAGAGAAAACTTTGATATCTTGTGTGTCTACCTTTCTCTTTGTAGCTTGTGTTCTCATATAAACTACCGGTTTGCATTCTAGCTTGGATTCCGCACTTGCTAGTGTGTTAAACTTAACAAGGATAAGGTTTAACCTCAACCTCCGAGGGACCTACAAGTGGTATCAGAGCCGTGGCTCTTTTCCTTGTTAAAAACCGAGTTTATACAAGACTTTGGAGTGTTTGGACAAAAACTCACATGGTTTAGCATCTGTTTTTAGTGTTTTTCTCACATTTCTTGACGTAAAAACGTGTTCTAAACTAACCGGGTGTGTTAAAGGTCGGGTTGGGTAACTTAAAAACTTGTTTTTAAGAAGTTTGGTAATTTCCGGCCAAATTCCGGCTTACTCCGGTGACCGGTTTCTGGATAAGAACCTTCTTTTTAGGCAATATTTTATTGGTCAAATCTGGGTTGGCAGAAAGTATGGTCTGAACATACCTTCTGCCGAAAGTTCTTACCAACCAATCACCTTTTCACCAACCTGTCAACTTTTGTCAACTGTGTCAGTGCAGATCGAAGGATATCCTTCGAAGTCGAAAGATCATCTTTCGATCAAAGGAGGTTCGATAGATAATCATCCTTCGAACATCTTTCGAAGTCTGTGACTTATCCTTCGATCCAAGGAATCTTTTCGAAGGATATATCTGTCGATCTACAGGTCTTATTCGAAAGACAAGGATCCTTCGATTGGAGAGTCTTTCGAAATCATTGTTCGAAACTCAACAGTGATCTTTCGAACACTGTTGATCCTTCGAACAAGTTCTGTTCCTTCGATTCTAGTCTGTTTAAGTTTAACAAGTTTGTGTTTTTCAGGTCTTTCGATCAAGGATCCTTCGACTGGTTGTTATCATTCGAGATATTAACATAGTTTGTGAAAATTATATTTTAAAAAAAAAAGGGAAAACTTGTTTTTCAAATTTTAAATCAATTTTCACTTAATATATTAATTTTCTTTACAAAATGGGAACAAACGGTCAGTGGGATCCAACTGCGTGGACTCAAACAACTTTGACTCCACAATCATCAGCTACGCAATCATCAGCTACGCAATCTACGTCAGATTTCAACAAAACTGCATGGATGCAGGCTATTGCCCCACCTCAAGCTGCAATGATAACTGCAAATCAATGGGCATTGGTCACAAATCAAAGCAGCAGCATTCAAGCTATGATGCAGAACGACAGTGAAACTGGTACAAGCACAAAACCGCCAAAGCTAAATCACATCAATGATTGGGGATGGTGGAAAGAAAGGCTGAGAACTTATGTTCAGGGGCAAGGTCAAGATCTATGGATGTGCTTCTTCACCGCATTTGACAATGATTTGGAAGTTGCAGGATCTAATCCACAAACTTACAGCACTATGTCTGAAGATGATAAGAAGAAATTTGAGTTAGAAAAGAAAGCATTAATGATTCTCACACAAGCTCTTCACAGAGACATTTACCACCAGTTTGTTTACTGCACGACTACTAAAAGCTTGTGGGATATGCTCACGTTACGATGTGAAGGAAATGCTCAATCTAGAAAGATCAAGCAAGAATTACTGAAGAAAGAGTTTGAAGGTTTCATGTGTATGGAGAATGAGACTTTGGCAGAGTTATCTACAAGGTTCCATCACTTGTTGAGCGAGATGTTTGCTTTTAGAGTCACTGCCACTCCACAAGAAATGGTGAAGAGATTCGCTGATAGCTTACCAGCAAAGTGGAGCAGTTATCTTGAAATTCTCAAAGAAAATGGTGTTCTAGACACAATCACCGTTTATGAGTTAATTCAAAAATTGGAGAACAAGGATGTAGAAGAAAAGCTTAAGGCAAAAAGAACACTAACTCCTCAAAATCCAGAGATGTACTATGGGATTGCAGGAGGTATCAGTGGAGAAAAACCAGTCTCTCAACATGCGAAGCTTCAAACAGCCTTCATCTCAAACACCGGGCCTTCCACAACAAATCAGTTTGATCCTTCAGCATACACGATGTTTTCAAGACCAGATTCTTCTTCTCTACGACAGGATGTGCAACCGATAACTCAGCAATTCACACCACCGCCTTTCTTAGACCCAAGCAGAGCTCAGCAGCAACAACCGCAACAGCAAGGGTTTTATGGAAGCTCTTCAAACTTTCAAGCCACTTCCAATCCGAACACAGTCAGATTAGACACTTCCAACTTTTCCAAAGTCAGTGTCGAAATAGCCAAGGAGCATATGGAGATGTTGAACACCTTGGTTAGTGCTTATTGTGGATTGGTCGCAGGTCAGATTGGGAATATCAATCTAACCAATGAAGATTATCAGCAAGTGGATAGAGAAGAGTTTGAAATGATGGATATCAAATGGGCTCTTGCTAGTGCAATTCGAAGAGCAAAGGAGTTTATGGAAAGGACGGGGAGAACCAACTTGAATAGCAACAACAACACCAAGTATGGTTTTGATAAGAATGCTGTCACTTGCTTCAATTGTGGTGAAAAGGGTCACTTCAAGCGGGAATGTCAGAAGCCACCTAAGCAAGGAAATCAGAATCCCTTCAGGAATCAAGGACAACCACAACAGCAACCGAACAACAATTCTGACAGATCAATAGTTCCCATTGGAGGAAATGCATCTGGATCCACAAACAGTAATCCCCACAGAGGATTGGTTGTTCAAGCTGATGAAATCTGCAATTGGAACCTTCAGCTTGGAGAAGGAGGAAATGGTGGAACAACATGTTATGCTAAAGTGATTGAGAAGGTAGTAGAACCCGTGTCTGCTGGTGAATCTTTAGAAGATGAAGATAGTTCGGGTTATAGTGGGAGCATGGATGGGGAATCACTTGATGCTGGTGATTTATCAAGTGATGCTTTAGATTTGGAAGTTGATGAGCTTTTGGCTGAAGCTGAAGCATTATGCAAGAGGAGATCTATTCTTTGCCAGAAATCTGCTGGAACTTCCGAGAAGCTTGCTCAGTTCTTCTCTGAAGATGGATCTTTTTCTTTCCATTCAGCCTTTATGGCTAATGTCGACAGTTCATCAAGTCAGGTATGTGTCGATGAACCCACTGTAGTTAGTTGTGAAAATTGTGACAGTTTAAATGTTAAATATGCTGAAAAGGAAAGTCAGTTTGAAATCACATACAAACACAATCAAGAATTGATTGTAGATCTTTCTAAAGCAACTGAAGCTAACTTGTTTTTAACCAGAAATGAAAAGGAATTTAAGGCAACAATTGCGTCATTAAGACATGATGTTTCAGAATTACAAAAGGCTGTTTTGCGAAAACAACATGCTAACAATAATCTTATTGACACAATTGAAAAGCAAATGGTAGAGTTGGCAACGGCTCGATGTGAATGTGAGACAATTAAGCAGAAACTGGAAAGCTATTCCAATTCCCGCTATGTATTGGATCACATCATTGACGTTCAAAAGAAAAAGGGGGATAAAATATGTATTGGATTCAAATCATGTCCTCCCCCAATGAATCACAATTACTCCAAATTGCCTGATGACGAGGATATGCCCCGTTTTGAACCTAATGTGCCACTCGGCCTAGATGACTTTGCAGCAGGCCTCGGGTTCACAACTGGTACATCATCCTCGGGTCAATCAGAATCTGAGAGTGTGACAGATTCATCGTGTGTTAAGGAACAGAGTCCTCCCATTGTTGAGGATGCTGATTCTTCGGATGATGAATCTGAAGAAATTGTGAAACAACAGTCTAACTCGGTTACAACAGATATTCCAAACGAGAATCACATCCTGTGTGATCCACCAGTGAAACCGAGTAAGACTGAAATGTCAAAAGCAATGGAGTCCCTTATATCTAGCCGTGAAGAGAATAACTTGTTGTACACGCTCAATGGAGATAGCAAAATCTACTCTAACAAAGATTTTCCACTTAAAAATGTAAATCAAGATTTAATTGAGCAAATTTTTGAAGGATGTACTGATAAGTTTTTGGGGAACAAAAGTGGCAAAGTTACCGTCACTCAATGTGATCCAATTCCATGTGAACAAATTAGAAAACAATACGGAAATCAAAAACTACCAATTGAGCGAAAACAACAAGTCAACTCCGGAAAGGGTAAGGTACAGGGAAAGAAGGCTCAGAACAAGAATGTTCAAGCACCTAAAGTTCAGCAGCCTAAGACTGAACAACCAAAGGTTCAACAACCTAAAGTTGAACAGTCTAAGGCTACTCAACCTAAGGCTGCACAACCTAAAATTCAACAATCAAAGGTTGAGCAACCTAAGGTTCAACAACAAAAGGTGCAAAACAAAAGAGCTCCTGTTAAGAAACGAGGACCGAAAATGAACTTTGTTGGATCCACGGTTTCAGACAAACTTGAAACATTTCAGGATAAATCTAACCTTGAGTTTATAAAACAATTTAGAATTTTAAAACGAAATGATCAGAATAATTACACCCAACACACCAACGGATGTGATTTAGGTCCAAGCACGTCTAGATCACAAAGTTCATTGTCTGGTTCTCCGTCTGGTCATCAACATGTTTCTCCGAAGTTTGTAGAGCGGAGAACATGTTTTGAATGTGGGACAGTTGGGCATATTGTAAGATATTGCCCACACGTGCAAAAGCTGAAGTCAACAACGAGTGCTCCCCAAGAAATCGATTACCGAAAACGATCAGTTTCTCCGAAACAAGACCCACGTGTCTTGAAAGAAAGGGAAAAGAAGTTAAAGCAAAAGAATCAAAGGGTAATTGAAAAGGCCTTAAAATCAGAGGTCAAAGAAGAAAAACCTGTACAAGCAAAATCTGAAACTGTAAAACCAGTAAATGCTAAAACAATAAATTCAAATACTAGTAAAGGACAAACAGCTTGGAAGCAAAAGCAGGTAATTCAATCAGGGGGAGCACCACAGGTTCTTTTTCCTAATCATCAAGTGATTGAAATCACTTTCCTTGATGATCAAGGACGACCCAAGTCCACAAAGGCTTGGGTCCCCCTCTCAAACTGATAAGTTAATTGCATGTGCAGGCGGCTCCAGGAGGAACTATTAATAGTCATTGGATTGTTGATAGTGGGGCTTCCAGGCACATGACGGGCGACTATCGTCTTCTTTTCGATGTGCGAAGTATAAGAGGAGGATATGTTGCGTTTGCTGGAGACAAAGGAGGGTATATCACCGGCGAGGGAATGATCTCAAATGGAGTTGTGAGTTTCGACAAAATCAATTATGTGCAACAGTTGGATCACAATCTCCTGAGTGTTTCTCAGATCTGCGACAAGAAGTTCACCGTGCATTTTGATGATGCCGGTTGTTATGTGCTGAAGCCAGGATTCAAGATTCCTGAAGAATGGATTCTCTTATCAGCACCAAGAGTTAATGATTTGTATGTCCTCGATATGAGCCAAGCAATAACCAAGTCCAAACAAGTTACATGCTTTATTTCAAAAGCCACTGAAAAGGAGACGATCTCTTGGCACAGACGGATGGGTCATATTCACCTCAGAAAAATGAATCACCTTGTCAAAAACAATCTGGTGAGAGGTGTCAATGTGAAGAATTTTCAACTTCAAGATGTCTGTGTGCCGTGTCAGAAAGGGAAGCAGATCAAGAAATCACATCCATTGAAGAAGGTTAACACTGTAAACATGCCACTCGAACGTCTGCATATGGACCTTTTTGGCCCAGTCAAACACAAGAGTGTGCACGGGGAAGTTTTCTGCTTGGTAGTCACTGATGACTATTCAAGATTTTCATGGGTTGATTTCATGGTCCACAAGAGCGAGACTCCAGAAATTCTAAAGAATTTGATCACCTTGTTGGAAAATCTTTATAATCTAAAGGTGAGGCGAATTCGAAGCGACAACGGAACCGAGTTCAAAAACAGGGTTATGGATGAATTTTGCACTGCAAAAGGAATCCTTCATGAATACAGCTCTCGGTACACGCCACAACAAAACGGAGTCGCTGAAAGAAAGAACAGAACCTTAATTGAGACTGCAAGAACCATGTTGGTTGGGTCTCAGCTTCCAGTTCGATTCTGGACTGAAGCTGTTGCCTCGGCTTGCTACACGTTAAACAGGGTTCTCACAGTGAAAAGACATGGCAAAACGTGCTTCGAACTTCTACACAAGAACACTCCTGACTTAGAATATCTAGAACCTTTTGGTGCACCATGTACCATGATTGAGCCTGACGGGAAGTTTGGTGCCAAAGCTATCGAAGGTTACTTCCTTGGGTATGCTACTCCTAATCTGCGAGTATGGAACCTGACTACCAAGAAGATTGAAGAGTGGGGTGAAGTAAGAGTTCAAAGATATTCTAATCCACCGAAGCCTTCTGGAGATCCATGGATGTTCGATTATGATGGTCTTTTCGACTCATTCAATCTGCCGACATTTGATGATGACAATGCAATTGCTCAAATGTTGTCTGAAAGCGAGAATGCGACTGGCTCTCAGTTAGCTCGCCCAATCATTGTTGACTCACAAGCATCTTCTTCTGTCAACAATCTCGTTTCAAATGAGGTGTTCAATGATGCTGTCGACTACAATTTGTCATCGGAAGATGAGGAGTATGTTGATGCAAATGATGGTGAAGCACGGGGTCCGGTTCAAGGTACTTCAGAAGCAACGGATCCAGTGTCTGCGCCAATTGTCCAAGAAGAAAATGCATCATCTTCTACAACTCAACAGCTTCAGAATGATATCGGGAATTTAAATATCAATAACTTGAGGACCAATGTTGACATTCCTCTAGTTCCTGAAACCCGAATTCATAACATTCATCCTCAGCAGAATATTATAGGTGATGTTCTCAGTGGTGTAAGGACAAGGAATCAAATCAGAAATAACGAAAATGCTGGCTTGTATGCTGAGATACGAGAATCGGGACAACAAAATGATTGGTCTTTCGCCTGCTATGTTAGCCAAGAAGAGCCTAGATCTTGGAAGGAGGCTTTGAAAGATGATTCCTGGGTGGAAGCCATGCAAGAAGAACTTCAGCAGTTCGAGAAGTTGGGCGTATGGAAATTGGTTGATAGGCCCGATCACTACAAGAAGATCGGAACTCGTTGGGTGTTTAAGTGCAAGAAGGACGACCGTGGGATTGTTGTCCGAAACAAAGCAAGGTTAGTTGTTCAAGGCTTCAGTCAGATAGAAGGTATTGACTACAATGAAGTGTATGCACCTGTTGCACGTCTGGAGGCTATTAGAATCTTTCTAGCCTACGCATCCTTCAAGAAATTCAAGGTGTACCAGATGGATGTTAAAAGTGCATTTCTTCACGGAGTAGTCGAAGAGGAAGTATATGTCGAGCAACCACCGGGGTTTGAAGATCCATTACATCCTGACAGAGTTTTACTACTTAACAAAGTGTTATATGGTCTTCATCAAGCACCTCGAGCCTGGTATGAGACACTGTCTACCTACCTGCTGAACAACGGTTTTAGACGGGGTTTGATCGATTGTACCCTCTTCATCAAAGAAAAAGGTGAAGATCTTCTGCTGGTACAGGTATACGTCGATGACATTATCTTTGGTTCTACCGATGATAATTTATGCAAGGAATTTGAGAAGGTGATGCAAGATCGATTCGAGATGAGTGCGATGGGTGAAATGACGTTCTTTTTGGGTTTGCAAGTTAATCAGTCCGAATCTGGAATTTTTATCCATCAAACCAAGTACGTCGGAGACATCTTGAGCCGGTTCCAGATGTCCGATTCGAAGCCAATTTCTACTCCTCTTCCGCAGAATCACGGGATTACTCCGGATGAAAAAGGGGAAGCTGTGGACTCTTCACTTTATCGTGCTATGATTGGATCTTTAATGTATCTCACCGCATCTAGACCCGACATTATGTATCCAACGTGCCTTCTCGCCAGATACCAAGCGAATCCGAAGGTCTCTCACTATGCTGCTGTCAAAAGGATTTTTCGTTATCTGAAGGGTTGCCCTGACACCGGGTTATGGTACCCTAAGGATGATAACTTCGATCTCAAGGCTTACAGTGATTCTGATTTCGGCAGCTGCAAGAAAGATGGCAAATCAACTACAGCAGGATGTCAGTTCTTAGGCAATCGCCTAGTCACTTGGCAGTGCAAGAAGCAGACATGTGTGGCTACGTCTACATGTGAAGCGGAATACATTGCTGCGTCTAGTTGCTGCTCCCAGGTTCTATGGATCCAACAACAGATGCGGGACTACGGTTTTGAATTCCTAACTACTCCTATTTATGTTGATAATGAAGCTGCTTTACAGATCACTAGAAATCCTGTGCAGCACTCAAAAACGAAGCACATCGATATTAAATATCACTTCATACGTGATTGCTTTGAAAAGAGACTTATCGATGTGGTTCACATTCATACCGATCACCAACGTGCCGACCTTTTTACCAAAGCATTTGATAAATCAAGATTCGATTATTTACTTTTGGTAAACGGCATAAAGGTGAAGCAAGAGTAACCGACATCGGAAAATCGTTTTTGTAAATATTTTTCTATAAAAAAAAAATGTTTTTACTTTATTTTATTTTTGAATTTTAGGGGGAGAAAGTTTCAAGGAAAATACAAAAACATTGAAAAACCGCAAAAATACAAAAATATGTCTTTACTTTATTTACTTTCTGCATTTAAGGGGGAGAAAATTCAGAAAAACACAAAAACAATAGAAAAACAAAAATGAGTTTCTTGGTAATATAAGAGAAAATGATATTACATCAGAGGTCGGTCGAAACATGTTTCTAGAAATCAAAAGAAAAGAAAAAGATAAGTAGCTCTACTAATGATGTACCGGTAGACTCACGATCATTTTAAAGTATGCAGGAGATATAAACATAACGAACTGAAAACCGCGTGGGAACCGCTCATTGGCATATGGTCTTGGTACCGAAATTTCGTTTGATAGATTGCCGAGGTTCTGAGATATTCGGGGTTTATGCTGTTTATCATTTGGGTATCATGGTTGTATCTTTTACCGAAAAAAAAAATAATAATAACGGAGACGCAAGTCTAGATCTTCCATGATACTATACATACGTGTACATACTGCATTCGACCTCAATAAGTGATCAACAATCACATGTCCAATCAAATAAGTGATAAAATATCACATTCATCCGGGAGTCAAGTTCGTCTCTCTGCTGTACGGAAGTACTGACCTGTTCACGGACTTGCTCCTGTGCCCTCATGCATATGAAAATCAAGTTCCTCATCAATAAGTGATTCTATCACATAGGGCTTGTTTTCAAATCAAATAAGTGACTTGTTCACATTTTATATACGTTAAAAACGGATGATAAATGGTATACTCCCCAGTAAGATGAACTCTCGTGCATACCTTGATACGGGAATGTGTCGTGAGAGGATGAACACCGGTCGGTAAGTATAAATCATACCTTAAATGTATCTCAATGTATTATGATTACACTTGATCGCTGAGTTTAAGTGGATAACAATATCGGTAATTGTGGTAGAATACTTATCTACTTCTGTAAAAGAATATTAAAAGGAAATGTGTTTTGACAAAAGACCGCAAACTGATATGATTCTCTTCGCCAGAAACTCGCAAAAACATTGTTGTGTTTGTACATATTTATTTACTGCTTAATTTTACTGTTTAACCTTTATTGTCTTATTTTAAACAGTTTTGTCGTTTGGTGCATATCAGCACGACATTAGCGGTGATGTCGTTTGATAACATTCAAAGGATATTAAAATTGTTGTCTTTTATTTTATCAAAATCCAAAAAGATTTTCAATTTAATCTTATTTTTGATTAACCGATGTTGGTACTCGATCAGATACCTGGCAAGCCGAGATACTTCATAAAACTGACCTTTGCAGAACTTCATAACGGACAATTTTTCAAAACGGTCGTTTCTGAAAACTTTTAAGAATTTGAAGGGTTTGAATTGCAAATTCCCAAAATCCAAAGTGTTGGTGAAAATCTGATCCTTCGAGAAAGCATTGGCTCTCGAAAGATCAGATGGTCAATGAAAGTCAATCTTGATGCTCGAAAGATGAATTGGTCAACGAAAGATTTGACCAATTGGATCCTTCGAGCTGATCAGACTTTTCGAAAGATGGATCAGGTCAAAAGATATCCTTCGAGGATCGTCTTTCGAGGTTGTTGAGGGTTCCACAAATATCTGGTATCTTTCGATCCAGATCTGGATCCTTCGACCCAAAGTCCCATCTTTCGAAGCACCTTTTCATCTTTCGAAAGGATAACGATCCTTCGAGGCGGTTCGTATTTCGAGGTCAGGGTATAAAAGGGGTCTTCTTCTTCATTTCAACATAACAGTTCAAACTTCACTATTTCAAAAACCTCTGATCCTACCGAAACTCTACCAAAATTGAAACAAAAATTTAGGCTATCAGGATTTCAACAACAATCTCGGTAGGATAATCCTCATTCACTTAACAAACAACAACATAAACACCTTATCTGATCATGTGATTTTATGTAATGTGAATGTGTTGTATGTATGTTAGTGGTAGGTTTTGATGATCATAAGTTTTATCTTGTCTGATGTTTGTATTACAGAGTTTGTGTTGGTTTTTAATGGTCTTAAAGGGTCTTGGGTATTCTTGGGTTGATCGGTTCATGTGTATGGATTAGTATTCGGGTTAGGATTAGTGTCCGGGTTTGGTTTTGATGTGGATGTTCTTTAATGGTTTTGATGTTGATGTTTTTGAGTGGTATAATATTTATGCTTTAAATGATTTGAAACTCACTTAAAACAGTCACCGGAAGAACGCCGATGAACAGTGTCACCGGAAAACATCCTTCGATCTCGAAAGATGATGTTTCTTAACCTCGAAGGATGGACTTCAAAATATCCTTCGAACTGAGACTCGAAGGATACTAAGTCTTTCGAAGGATCATCCTTCGGTTGATCAGATCTTTCGATTGATCAAAATATCTTTCATAATTTATGATCTTTCGTAAGTTGATCTTTCGATAAGGCCTTTCATCTTTCGAGGAAAATAACATCTTTCGATCAAGTGTCAATCCTTCGATGTCTGAATGGAATACTTCAAGGAAACAACACTTAGAAATTTTTCAAGAAACTGAAATCTTTCTAAGTGTGAAATCCTTGTTGACTGTTATGACTGTTTTCTCATTACGTGTTCCTGTTTTCATGAACAGAAATGGCACCGAAAGAAAAGAAAGAACGGGCAAAACCAACTAAGAAAGAAAAGTCTGAGGTTGAATCTATGTCGGAACCAAGACACAACATGGCCGCGTATCTGCAACCGGAAGACAAAGTTAGTCCGGAATTCAATGGGATAATGCAGTATCTTCACCGGACACGAATCAACTATGCCATTACTACACAACACACCGCTTACCAGTCCCAGATCAAGGAATTCTGGAATTCTGCTGTGGTTGATACAGTGAATAACCAAGAAGTGATTAGAGGATTCGTTACTGAGAAACCCGTGGTGATCACCGAGAACACCATCAGAGCGCGTTTGCAATTGGGAGATCAACCAGAAGATTCGACTTCTATTGATTTACAGTGTCAGCGTGGTTTATTAATGAGGCTACGTTACAACGATAATGTGCTAGCAAATCAGATAAGCAAGGGGTTCATGCCGTTACGATACAAGTTTTTATTGCATATTCTTATTCACTGTCTGAGCAACAAACGGTCTGGATACGATTTGTCGCCTATTGAATTGACGGGATTGTTTACGGCTTTAATTCTGAACAAGCCGTTCAACATATCACGTTACATCTTTGACAATCTGAAAGAGAATGCCCGCAGGCCACTTCCGTCAACAAATCAACGGACGTCAACCAAGTTTTGGTTATATCCAAGATTCTTGCAAATGATGATAGATGATCAGATTCCGAACCTTCCCAAGGTTGAAGCAGATGTTCTTCCAGTCAATCCGATGAACGAGCGTACATTGCTGATCTTCAAGTCTATGTCTAAGTATAAGGAATCCGATCCAGTAAGAAAGCTTATTCGTCACCTCGATGATCTGGCCTACGAGGCTCCACAGAATCACAAGTGGCGTCGAGATGCAAGTGATTCTTATGACGAAGAGCCCAAGTTAATCGCGTTGGCCAACACACAACTCGGGGCTAAGCACGGAATTAAAGCATCGAGCAGGAAGTCTGCTGGCAGTTCCGGTGCTGCAACACATGTTGAAGTTGATGTGAATGTTGCTGCAGAAGAAGTTCAAGGAGTGTTCATCTAATCAGATGTCCGTGGTAATGTTGGTGGTCCTGCAAGTCGGTCAGGCGATGATGCGACAGACAAAGGTAAAAGTAAGGTGGACGAGCCAAGGAGGTTGGGGGATGAAAGCAGTTCGTCTTCTGATGCTGAAAGAGTTTCTGGTAATGATGATTCGTCTTCAGAGGATGATAATCCTCCTCCACCAGGGATGCGAAAGGCTTATGATCAGCGCGGGAATTTTCGAGGTTTTGAACGTATTGAGAAACCGGTTAGTGCCGCAGAATCTGACAAAGATGATGATTATATTCCTGCTGCTCCTGGTTTACTTAGAAAGAAGAGGCAAGCAAGAAGAGAGGGTACTCGTACTTCAAAGAAATCAAAGGGCGGATCAGGGTCAACAGGTGAAACTGCTGGTGATGTCACTATACCTGATTCGATCCAACATTCAACGCCTCCGAAGCATCAGCTACCACCTGTCAGTGATCAATTAACTACATCAGAGATGCTGGAGCTGGTCTCATCTCCACAGACGTCTTCTGGGACACGCACGGCGACTGTTGATCAACAGCCGCCTGCAACTCCTGTCTCAGGTACACACACACGTCCTCCTCTTGTTATTACTGGTCCAACAGGTACTTCCGGTCCATCTGGTCAGTCTGGTTTCTCAGGACCTGAGCCCTCACGGCCGACTCTAGCAGAAACGTTGTCTGGTTTGTCTGAAGCTGAGAAAATTCACTTCCTGATCGAACAAGTCAGTGAATTGGGTAACTTAGTCGGTCGGCATACTAGAAAGATTGAAGAGTATCGTGTACAGCGAACACAGGATGTGGAGGCACACAACAAGCTAGTCTCAATTGTTAGTGCACAGAATCTTAAGATAAAAGAACAAGCTCGAGAGATTGAAAGACTAAAAGAAGCAAACAGGGCTCGTGATAGGGAAGTTGAGATAATGAAGGGCCATAGCACTGTGTTAGAGCGTGAGGCAAAAGCGTTAAAGCAGAAGCATGAAGAGCTGTCGGATCGCTATAAAAATCGTGATGATCGATTAATAGAAGCCTTCAAGCCTATTCAAGCAAACTTCAAGAAATTTGATCACAAAGTAGCTACGCTTTGGAATGAAAGGTGCAAAGCATTGGGCATCGTTTCCTCAAAGCGTGGCGATGACAAGGACGATGATGCAGCAAATCCTGATCAACCAGCTGCCACAGGTTCCGGTGCAACTGCATCCGGTGCTGCAGGTGGGTCTAGTACGTCTCAAGATGCTCCTACTGCTCCTCCAACAGCTACTACTGGTCCGTCTGAGCAGTCTGAAACGTTGGAAGCTTCGGCAGGGTTTGAACATGTTAGTCTTGAACCGGAAGCGTTCACCGATCTCCCTGAATCCTCAATTGTTCAACAGTATCATCCAGTCACGGGTGAACTATTAGAAGAGGGAGAACACGTTACAGAGATGTCTGATGAATGTGTATTAGCTCTGAAGGAATTGGATGAAGTTGATTTGACAACGATCGATGCTACTCCGTTAGTTCCGGACAAAACCGATCTCTCTACGATTGAAGAAATCTTCATCGGTTCGGATCCGGAACGTCCTGTTTATGTTGGTCAAGATAATGTGGAGTTTAATACGCTTGATGATGAGTTTGTGGCGGCAAAGACAACAGAATTTTCTAATCTTTCTTCAGATTCTCCTACAGTTCAAGAAAGCCGTGAGAAGACCGTGAACGAATGGCGAGCGGATTTCCTAGCTAGGAATCCTCCTCATCTCCCTCCGTTGGATCAGGCCAACTACATGATTCTGGAAAGGAATCAGGCTAGGGGCCGTATTATCAGCTGGATGTTCATCAAGGAGCTTCACTGCATGGTTGTGAAGCGAGAATGCGGCCTTCAGTACTTCAGGACTCTTCTCAGCATTCTTTCACTTCCTTATTATGATGTTGCGGTTTTGGCTCAGCTGAAGGTTATTAATCGAGTCGAAGACAAGATGGTGGATTTGTTCGCCAAGAAGATCAGGTTGGAACGAAGAAGAGGTTGGAAGGATCCGCTATACAAGCCGCAGTTTCCTCGATACGAGCAGATCAGGTTCACGCTTGATCCAGAGACAAATACTGCTCGTTATCAATTGGTTTATGATCCTCCGAAGTTGATGAATAAAATACCGTTGTTGAAAATGAAGACAGATTTTCTGGGTAACTTTCGTTGCTGGGTTTATGATGCAGATACTGGAGAAGCGGTGATCCTATTCCAAGACAGTCAGGAGAACTTTCGAATGATAGATCCAATGTGGATTACTAACATGTCCAGGTCGGATATTATTATTCTTAAGGATCACGAGATCAACTACTTGGTTAGAGATCGTGCACAAGCAATGAAGTTTCAGAAGATGGCCTTGTATTGCTTCAACCTACTTGTGAATGCGGGAAGTGCATGGTCAACGCATCACTTAACGGTTGAAAGGACGTCAGAGACTTGAAGACACGAAGATCGAGACAAAGCTACAGCCAAGGGGGAGTTTGTTGGTGCACTTGTGTCTGTACTTTGTCTGTATTTTTTTATGATATAAAACGACGTCTTTTGTTAGTCTTGTATACGTCTTATGTTTGTTAATAGGTGTTTTGATGTAAGTTTGACCAAGTCAACCATCCTCCTGGTTTGACTTTGACCAAACAGTTAGAACATGGTTGTAAGTTGTCTGGGTCGAAGGATGAGTCATCGAAGGATTGTTTATATCCTTCGATGAGCTCGAAGGATAAACCTTCGATGGATATAGATGGACCTCGAAGGATATCATCCTTCGAGGTACATGTGGATCCTTCGATAGTGTTCAGTTCGACAGATGATCTTTCGATCTGACTATCTGATCCTTCGACCAGACGACCTGTGATGGATATATATACTCATGTAATGTGTTCACTTCAGAATGTGAGTGAACTTAGTCTTGTAGAGAGCGTATTTTCAGTTTGGTCAAGGGCTGTAACCGTGTCCACTGAAATACAAGAGAAAACTTTGATATCTTGTGTGTCTACCTTTCTCTTTGTAGCTTGTGTTCTCATATAAACTACCGGTTTGCATTCTAGCTTGGATTCCGCACTTGCTAGTGTGTTAAACTTAACAAGGATAAGGTTTAACCTCAACCTCCGAGGGACCTACAGTGTGACGCCCAGCGTCCCTGAACTTTAGACATTTGGCAAGAACAGTCCCTGAACTTCTAATAAGTTATCGATTTTAGTCTCTGTGGTTTTATGGAGTTGATGTTTTGATACTTTTGGTGTGAATATTGTTGATACTATGATGCTTGACTCTTTATTCTAGATGCTTGATTCTTGACGCTTAAACTATGAAACTTGATACTTAATCTAGATACTTGACTCTTGATACTTAAATCTAGACACTTGATTCTTGATACTATGGAGACTAGATTCTTTATGATTCTTGACACTTGATACTTGGACTCTTGATTCTGGATGCTTGAGAAACTATGATTCTTGACTCCTAAAACTTATTTGGTGCTTGACTCCTTGGACTCGTGAACTTGATTCTTGGTGGAACGAGAGGGTGGAGCCTTGTCACTGGCGGGATCTATGAAACTTGGACACTTTTCGTTTGAAATGTAATCTAGATACTTTACCCAAACTATTTGTAACGCAACGCCTAACCTAACGCGTAAAACAAATCAAAACAGGAACGCGGAAAAGATGGATTGGCCAGATTGGCCATCCGACCGGATAACCATCCGATCGGATGACCACCCGGCCGGATGACCATCCGACATGATGGCCACCCGTACGGGTCACCACTCGAACGACCAGCCATCTTCTACCGCCTCCACTCCACTTTCATACTATAAATAGACTTGTCACATCACCATTTTCAGTGATGTGACAGCTTTGCTCGACTCAGACGCACAAGCACCTCTCTCCTCCGTTTTCTTGCTGATTTCGGTACGTTTAGGCTAGATTCCTATACTTTCTTGACCTACACACCATTCTCTACGTGATTCTCACTTGAAATCACACTTTTCACCGTGGAATCTCTCGGATCTGAGTTCTTGAGGGTGATGACATCATGGAGGTTTGTACAAACTACCAAGTGACGTCATTCTGAGCAAGATCTAGCTCAGATCTAAGGTGTTTCATGCGTTTTCACACTAAATCTAAGCTAAATCCAAACTTTTATTATAAAACTTGAATATCATCTTCTTTTTCTCAAAACTTTTACTTTATTCGGAAGGAATCGGGTCTACACTAACGGTAGGTCTGATGAATAGTCTAGAGTTGGTGTTGATCTAAGTCCTTACCGAAAAAGACGAGCAAAACACGAATTCCGACATGACTCCGTCAGAGACAGACGATTGGCCGGAAAGGGGTGGTTCCCACCGATCAGAACGGTTGTGAACTGATAGGTTTACCGTTGTCCCAATACGTTTCGTACCGTTACCTTTAAACTTGAAACTTAGGATTTTCACAAAAATTGGTAACCAAGAATAAGGATCGCCCGACCGAGTGGCAACCCGATCGGACAGACGTCCGATCGGACAAACACCCTATCAGGTGACACTCGTTCTAAAGTCCTTTGAACACTCAGTAACTTTTCAAAATATGGAAGTCTTGATCGAATGGCAACCCGATCGGACAGCCGTCCGACCGAGCCACCATCCGATTAAGGTGAGCTTGGGTGCCGACCTTTCAGAGCGAATGGCAATCCGATCGGATTACCATCCGATCGGACAGTCATCCTTTTCACTTATGTTTTTCCTACGAGAGGCAACCCGATCGGATGGCCATCCGATCGGGCAGCCATTGCCACCTCACACCACAAGTGTCACCCGACCGACTGACCATCCGATCGGACAGCCATCCGATCGGACAGCCAGTCAATCCGGTGACTGGTTTAACACTCGATCCAATTTCGTTACTCTGCTCGACTCTTATCCTATTGTAATCAAATCAGGATAATCTTAAAAGAGCTCCCTTTGATCCAATAGCGGTTATACTATTAAGCAATCACTGTGAGTATACTCGATCCCCTTTTACTTTAAACTTTTGGGGTGTAATATGTATTCTATGAAACTTAAACTGGAATCTTGAAACTTATACTCTATCCTAAGTGAAACTTGTGATTCTTGATTCTTGACTCTTGTGCTATGTGACGTTTAATCTAGAGTGTGTAGTTCCGCCTTAACAATAGTAGCGCTATAGGTGATGCACCTCTCCCATTATTCTCGAGGGGTATTGTTAGGAGGATTCTAGTGTACCTTGTGTCTTGGGTAAACATTAAAGCATCGGGATACTTGGGCTATCACTGCGTGGACTGCGACACAAGCATGGCTGAAACTATTTATCGTTTACACTGTGGATATGAGTTGTTTTAATCTATTACTCTATTACCAAACTTGTATACTCGCCAATAATTTTGTGTTGATATTTTAATACATGTTGCAGGCTGATAGGATGCTTGGAAGTGCATGGAATTCGGCTAGGAGATGCTTAGAAACGCCACCTAGTTAACTTAGAATCTTTGAACATTGTGAACAACCTGTTTTGGTTTGTAAGCGATACTTGTGTGGAATGTGTTTTCCTTAGACAATGTCATCATGAATTTGATCTAATTTCTATCGAAACAAATAGTATTATGGAATCTCGTGAGCAATCTGAACGCTTAGTGCTCCCACCCCGATGTTTCCGCCATCGGTTGGGGTGTGACAGATTGGTATCAGAGCCATAACTATAGGGAATTAGGATAAGTAGGAATACTTGCCCTAGTCTATAGTTCTAGGAATCTTGACTCTTATTTGTTATTTAAGACTTATGCATTCTACCGTATCTGCTTCCTAGCAGCACATGCTCCTATTGAACTTACATGCCTTTCCTAAGGCTGATACAATGTACACTTTATACTATGGAAACACTGTTATACAGTGTTTATATTTTGCACGAGATTTTCCCACAGGATAGGAGTGACATCCAAACCTTGATGGGAAATCTCCATATTATTCTAGTAGGCCTTGTCTGCGGATAAGTACCCATAACATTTAGGGTACGATGTTGTCAAGTTAGAGGTGAAACTCAGACCTTGATAGCTAGTCCCACTCCTTGATGATTTTATGTCTCGCCAAAAACTCATGACTGCCAATCAATTGGGTGCGTGGAATGGCCAAAAAGACGAATATCGTAGGCCTAACATCGATGACGTATTTGTCTAAGTAGGACAAGACACGCTACCTCAATTCGAGAGGGGTTCGAATCACTTTGGTTAGTCACCGTTCCTCTACCCGGAACAATCCTGTGTTTTATAAGCCTATCTTGCTTTTATGTTATCTCGAATTTTCCATAAATGTGGTTTTATCTATGAGGTTTTAAACTTGATTCTTCGTTCATTTTGGTATATTTTTACATGAATCACGCGTTGTCCGCAATCTAAAACATTGATCCTAATCTCATAACAAACTAAATTTATGAAGCTTTATTCGATGTGGTAATCTTGATCGACTATTATGTTTTAAGGTGTTAGTTGTGGGCATGAAACACTAAGATAACATGGAAGTACGAGACAGAAGTGGCATGTCCGAAGCATGGTGGATACGCCGCTGGTACTTCCTATATATAAGTGCTTCCGACATGTTACCAACTTTCGTACCAAGTGCCATACGAGGTTAGTGATGGCAGACCAGTGTGGATAGTCTATGTAATCTATGGACACTTATTCGCGAAATCTATGGGGAATCCATGTAATCAAGGTAGACTCTAAAAGTATGCATGTAATCTATGTGTACTATAGCAACGTTAATCAATTGTGTTGAACTATTGAGTTAATCTATGGCAATCTATTGAGTTAACCTATAATAATCAATTAAGTAGTCATGTTAAACTACTGGGTTATTCCATAAACTAATCTATGTAATCTGTTTGAGCAATCTATGCGAAACTATCTGTCAATTTATGATATGATGATGATGATGATGAGTAAATTGTTATGAGTGGTAATTGCGACACGTAACATGACACCGAGTACGAGGTAAGGCGATATGCCCGAAGTGTGGTGGATACGCCGCTGGTACTTCCTATATATAAGCATTTCTGGCATGATGACCGAGCTTCGTACAACGTGCCATGCGAAGGTCGTAAATTTTGTGATGGTTCAATCTAGATTCTTGAATCTATTGTGTGTGTAATCTATATTGTGAGATCTAGTGAACTTAGACTTATACGGTCCCGTCTGTTGGATCTATAGATGTCTGCTCGTAGAACATCCGACACTCTCAGGAGATCCCGAGAGAAGTCTCAGAAGAAGATGATGTCTTTCATGGCCGATCAAATAGCTCGAGTCATGCCAAGAATCGTCACTGAGCTTCAAGGATCAAACACTCCGCCATCCTCTGCGGACTCCAAGGCTGAGAAACAGAAGCCTGCCAAGTTCAACTACAAACATTTCATCTCTTACAACCCTAAGCCTTTTCACGGGCAGTGATGGGGTAACTGCTATGTTTGAGTGGTTCAACAGCATCGAAGTTACCTTCATTAACAGCGAGTGCCCAGATCATTTGAAAACCAGGAGTGCGACTGGAATGTTTCAAGGCTGAGCATTGGAGTGGTGGTCGAATGAGAGGAACATCCATTCTAATGAAGAAGCCTATGCTCTTCCATGGACTGAGGTGCGTGAACTCATGATGCTCGAGTTCTGCCCTCCTCCCGAACAACTGAAGCTTGAAGAAGAGTTTTGGCACTTGAAGCAGATTGGAGATGATAATCTGGCTTATACTACCCGTTTTAAACAGTTGAGTCTTATCGTTCCCCACTTGGTTTTGACTCCTAAGCGGATGATAACCAAGTACATCAATGGCCTACCTTCTGCTATGCGTGATTCCATCGAAGCAGCTCAGCTAGAAACTATTGAGGAAGTCTACCGTCTCGCAGCTAGTCTCAACAACAATCGTGTGCGTGATAAGCAGTTTGCTACCCCTGCTCCTTCGAAGTCTGCAAATCAAGTCACTCAGCAGCCAAGTGGCAGCAGGAACAAGAAACGGAAAACTCAGGGTTCGGGATGTAATGCTATTACCCCTGCTGCTAACCCTGCTGCTCCCAAAGCTAGGAAGCAATACACTGGGCCTCATCCCAAGTGTACAACTTGCAACTACCATCATCCTGCTGCTTCAACGTGTCGTCTGTGCACCAACTGTAATAGTTATGGTCACACGACTCCTTACTGTCATCAAACTAACCCGGCCCCGCAAGCTCAGCAAGCCCCAGCTCAAGCAGCTCTCCCAGCACCTCCGCAGAACCCAAGGCCAGTCAACGCTATTCGTGCATGCTACAAGTGTGGAGATACTACCCACCTCCGTAACCAGTGTCCTCTGCTGAACCAGGATCAGCAGCCAGCCGCTCATGGACGAGCGTTCAATCTAAATGCAAATCAGGCTCGTAATGACAATGACATTGTCAATGGTATGTTCCTTGTTAATAACCTTTATGCTTCGATTCTATTTGATACTGGTGCCGATAAAAGCTTTGTGTCCGTGGAATTTGAGTCTCTGATAAACTGTACACGCTCCAAGTTACCTGAGTCGTTCTCTGTCGAGGTCGCCAATGGTAAGTCGATTCTTGTTAATTCTATCGTGCGTAATTGTTCCCTGACTCTTAACGATCACGTGTTTTCTATTGATCTCATACCCATGCGTTTGGGTAGCTTTGATGTTATCGTTGGCATGGATTGGTTGCGTAAGAACCATGCCGAGATTGTTTGTCATGAGAAACTTGTTCGTCTTCCTCTTCCCTCTGGAGATACTTTGACCGTCTATGGAGACCGACCTTCAAAAGGGCTAAGATTAATGTCATGCACACAAGCGAGCAGAAGCTTACGTAAACAGAACCCTGCCTTCCTGGCGCACGTGGTGGAACAAAAAGGCAAGGGGAAGAACATAAGCGACGTTCCGGTAGTGTGTGACTTCACCGATGTCTTTCCTGAAGATCTTCCTGGTCTTCCCCCTCCCAGATCTGTTGATTTTCGTATTGATCTCGTACCTGGTGCGACTCCTGTCGCCAGGGCTCCTTACCGTCTTGCACCTTCTGAGATGCAAGAGTTATCTAGTCAACTTCAGGAGTTACTCGATAAGGGTTTTATTCGTCCAAGTACCTCCCCGTGGGGTGCTCCCGTGTTATTCGTCAAGAAGAAGGATAGTTCCTTTCGTATGTGCATCGATTATTGTGAACTGAATAAGCTTACCGTGAAGAATCGTTATCCGCTTCCTCGCATCGATGACGTATTTGATCAACTACAAGGCGCGTCCTGTTTCTCGAAGATTGACATACGTTCTGGATATCATCAACTATGTGTCCTCGAAGATGATATTCCAAAAACTGCATTTCGTACTCGATATGGGCACTACGAGTTCGTACTCATGCCTTTTGGCTTGACCAACGCACCTGCAGTGTTCATGGACCTTATGAACCACGTGTGTAAACCCTATTTGGATCGTTTTGTGATAGTCTTTATTGATGATATTCTTATTTATTCTAAGTCTAAGGCTGATCATGCTCGCCACTTACGTCTTATTCTTGAACTTCTGCGTGGTGAACGTCTATATGCTAAATTTTCTAAATGTGAGTTTTGGATTGACGAAGTGCAATTTCTTGGTCATATTGTTAGTAGACAGGGTATTCATGTCGATCCTTCGAAAATCGAGGCAGTGAAGAATTGGTGTATGCCTAAATCTATGACTGAGATTCGTTCTTTCCTAGGATTGGCGGGTTATTACCGCCGGTTCATCGTGGATTTTTCAAAAATCGATGTTCCTCTTACTACGCTATCCCGAAAGGAGAAACCTTTTGTGTGGGGTTCCGAGCAAGAGAACTCCTTTCAGACCCTTAAGAATCTTTTGTGTAATGCTCCTGTTTTAACTCTACCCGATGGAAATGACGATTTTGTGGTGTATTGCGATGCCTCGAACCATGGATTGGGCTATGTGCTCATGCAGCGGGAAAAGGTTATTGCTTATGCCTCTCGACAACTCAAAGTGCATGAGAAAAACTACACTACTCACGATCTGGAGCTTGGTGCGGTGATTTGCGCGTTAAAGATTTGGCTACACTACCTATATGGTACTAAGTGTGTGGTCTTCACCGACCATAGGAGCCTTCAACACATCTTTGACCAGAAGGAGCTGAACATGCGACAGAGGCGTTGGGTGGAATTGCTAAACGACTACGACTGCGAAATTCGCTACCATCCTGGTAAGGCGAACATAGTGGCCGACGCTCTTAGTCGTAAGACTCATGTCAAGGCTATTCGTATATCTAGTGATTTGCATGCTTGTATTCGCGAAGCTCAGTATTCATCAGCAAATGAAGGAAGTCTAGAAGAAGAAATTCACGGCGCTAGGATGGACCAGCTCGAAACTAAATCTGATGGTCTGCAGTATTATCTGAATCGCATCTGGGTGCCGGGTCGCGATAATCTTCGTGAGCTCATTATGACCGAGGCTCATAAATCCCGTTACTCTATCCATCCAGGTGCCGATAAGATGTACCAGGATCTGCGTACAACTTATTGGTGGCCTGGTATGAAGAGAGATATCGCTGTATATGTGTCTAAGTGCCTTGCCTGCTCGAAGGTAAAGGCTGAACACCAGCGTCCCTCTGGACTCTTAGAACAACCCAAGATCCCAGTTTGGAAATGGGATAGTATCGCTATGGACTTTATTACTAAGCTACCCCGTACCTCTAAAGGTCATGATTGTATCTGGGTGATAATAGATCGTTTGACCAAATCCGCTCATTTCCTTCCCATTCGTGAGGATTACAGATTGGAGAAACTTGCTCGAGTCTATACCGATGAGATTATAAGCCATCATGGCGTACCTTTAGACATAATCTCTGACCGTGATGGTCGTTTTACTTCACGTCTTTGGCAAACCTTTCAGTCCGCTATGGGTTCGAACTTGAATCTTAGCACGGCCTTTCATCCTCAGACTGATGGACAGACCGAGCGCACTATTCAAACCCTAGAGGACATGCTACGTTCTTGTGTCATCGAATTTGGTGGTAACTGGGATGTACATTTACCATTGATAGAGTTCTCGTACAACAATAGCTATCATTCCAGTATTCAGATGGCTCCTTTCGAAGCTTTATATGGGCGAAAATGCTGATCTCCTCTCAGCTGCCATGAGGTTGGGGAAAAGCAGTTCACTGGCCCTGAGATTGTTCAAGAAATGACGGATAAGATTCTTCAGATCCGTGATAACTTGATCAAGGCTAGGAGCAAACAAAAGAGCTATGCTGACAATAGGCGGAAGCCTTTGGAATTTGCTGTTGGTGACCGAGTTCTTCTCAAGGTATCTCCCTGGAAGGGAGTAGTTCGTTTCGGGAAGAAGGGAAAGCTTGCTCCTCGCTATGTTGGTCCTTTCGTGATACTTGAAAGGATTGGCAAGGTAGCTTACAAACTCGACTTTCCACAAGAGCTAAACAACGTGCATCCAGTGTTCCACGTATCCAATTTACGTAAATGCCTAGCCGACGAGGGACTGCAGGTTCCCCTTGAAGACTTTCAAATAAACGAAGCTGTTCAGTTTATGGAGAAACCGGTAGGAATCATGGATCAAACTGTCAAGCGTCTGAGGCGCAGCAAAATTCCCATTGTTAAGGTTCGATGGGAGGGAAAGCGTGGTGCCGAATTCACTTGGGAGTTGAAAAGTGATATGAAGGCCAAGTACCCGCACCTCTTCAAACAGTCTTCTTCTAAGATTTCGGGGATGAAATCTCCTAAAGGAGGGGAGACTGTGACGCCCAGCGTCCCTGAACTTTAGACATTTGGCAAGAACAGTCCCTGAACATCTAATAAGTTGTCGATTTTAGTCTCTGTGGTTTTATGGAGTTGATGTTTTGATACTTTTGGTGTGAATATTGTTGATACTATGATGCTTGACTCTTTATTCTAGATGCTTGATTCTTGACGCTTAAACTATGAAACTTGATACTTAATCTAGATACTTGACTCTTGATACTTAAATCTAGACACTTGATTCTTGATACTATGGAAACTAGATTCTTTATGATTCTTGACACTTGATACTTGGACTCTTGATTCTGGATGCTTGAGAAACTATGATTCTTGACTCCTAAAACTTATTTGGTGCTTGACTCCTTGGACTCGTGAACTTGATTCTTGGTGGAACGAGAGGCTGGAGCCTTGTCACTGGCGGGATCTATGAAACTTGGAAACTTTTCGTTTGAAATGTAATCTAGATACTTTACCCAAACTATTTGTAACATAACGCCTAACCTAACGCGTAAAACGAATCAAAATAGGAACGCGGAAAAGATGGATTGGCCAGAGTGGCCGTCCGACCGGATAACCATCCAATCGGATGACCACCCGGCCGGATGACCATCCGACCGGATGACCACCCGTACGGGTCACCACTCGAACGACCAACCATCTTGTACCTCCTCCACTCCACTTTCACACTATAAATAGACCTGTCACATCACCATTTTCAGCGATGTGACAGCTCTGCTCGACTCAGACGCATAAGCACCTCTCTCCTCCCTTTTCTTGCTGATTTCGGTACGTTTAGGCTAGATTCCTATACTTTCTTGACCTACACACCATTCTCTACGTGATTCTCACTTGAAATCACACTTTTCACCATGGAATCTCTCGGATCTGAGTTCTTGAGGGTGATGTCATCATGGAGGTTTGTACAAACTACCAAGTGACGTCATTCTGAGCAAGATCTAGCTCAGATCTAAGGTGTTTCATGCGTTTTCACACTAGATCTAAGATAAATCCAAACTTTTATTATAAAACTTGAATATCATCTTCTTTTTCTCAAAACTTTTACTTTATTCGGAAGGAATCGGGTCTACACTAACGGTAGGTCTGATGAATAGTCTATAGTTGGTGTTGATCTAAGTCTTTACCAGAAAAGAAGAGCAAAACACGAATTCCGACACGAATCCATCAGAGACAGACGACTGGCCGGAAAGGGGTGGTTCCCACCGATCAGAACGGTTGTGAACTGATAGGTTTACCATTGTCCCAATACGTGTCGTACAGTCACCTTTAAACTTGAAACTTAGGATTTTCACAAAAATTGGTAACCAAGAACAAGGATCGCCCGACCGAGTGGCAACCCGATCGGACAGACTTCCGATCGGACAAACACCCTATCAGGTGACACTCGTTCTAAAGTCCTTTGAACACTCAGTAACTTTTCAAAATATGGAAGTCTTGATCGAATGGCAACCCGATTGGACAACCGTCCGACCGAGCCACCATCCGATTAAGGTGACCTTGGGTGCCGACCTTTAAGAGCGAATGGCAATCCGATCGGACAGTCATTCTTTTCCCTTATGTTTTTCCTATGAGAGGCAACCCGATCGGATGGCCATCCGATCAGGCAGCCATTGCCACCTCACACCACAAGTGTCACCCGACCGACTGACCATCCGATCGGACAGCCAGTCGATCCGGTGACTGGTTTAACACTCGATCCAATTTCGTTACTCTGCTCGACTCTTATCCTATTGTAATCAAATCAGGATAATCTTAAAAGAGCTCCCTTTGATCCAATAGCGGTTATACTATTAAGCAATCACTGTGACCTTGGAGATGACTTACCGACTGCTGATGACATTCCAGAAGAGGATTCTTTTGTTACTACCATTCCAGTTCATGATCATCTTATCATTGATCATCCCGTTGGTGAGCATGTCGTGGCACCGATCCTCGCTCCTGTTCCTTTAGTGGCCATTCCTCTCGAGGATTTGCCTTTTGATGATTTGATTGATGTTGACGTTGATTTGTTTGTTGCTGGTCCTTTTGATGATGCCCATGGTGATGAAAAGCTAGACGAGGACGTCGTTGCTATTCAACTTTTTGAGATCCCTGTTGTTGAGATTTCCCCTGACTCTAGTTCACACTATGTCCCAGATTCCTTTGAATCTATGACTTCATCCGCCTTGTAGGCAGTTGGTTTGCGACGCTACGCTACTGATTCTGACGATGATACAGCCATGTCAGCTGCACCGTATCCTCCACACGACTTTGAGCTTAATCTTGATCTAGATTTTGTTCCTGATGATCAGCCCGATGATGCACCTGCTGATCCTGAGCCTTTACCTGATCATGAACCTATTCCTTTTGGCCTACCTGACATTGCACCCCTCATACCGGATCCAGTTCCTGCACCCGTTGACCCTCCTGTTATTGAGCCAGGGGAGGACACTTCAGGAGTCTGATATTTATCGTGATGATTTACCCATGTTTCTTGCAGGACATACCCGCACCCCGTCCAGGGGAAGGTACTTCAGGTCAGCACCCGCGCGATGATCCCTTTGCTTCAGCAGCTTTCCACATATCCCCCAGGATGCACCATTTGCTCCTTTCAGTTCTTCACTGCTGGACGATCCATTTCGATAGTTCCCACCATGCACAATGCTGATTTCAGACCCCTACCATCCCTCACATTATGGAGGCTACACACGGAATGAGTTGCTCCCGTCACATCAGCTATATTTTGAGGTTATGAGTCGCAGAGTTTTGGAGCTTGAGCTGACACCACATCCTCCACCTTGTCTATTACCAGTATACTTTGATCCTCCACATTCATCACTGTCTCCTTTTGCACTCTCACCTGCTGCTCTTACACCTTTCCCAGGTTTCGATGCTCGTTTCTTTACTATCGAGCAGCAGATCAGTTAATTACTTCGATGTGTATACGAGCTCGAGGAGGAGCTCGCACACGTTAGCAGTTTGTTTTTCTTCCCTTCTCCACCTCAGTCATCAGTATAATTGGCTTTTGGTTTTATGGGGATTGCATTACTTTTGGGTAAAGACACTACTAATGAGCCGAGATTGTGGAGACTTCTGAAGACCACTTTTGACTACGTGATTTTGATACACTGATAGACTTATTGGACAAGGGTAGGGTGACCCTGTGTCCCTTTTGATATGATTGTGGTCAGTGAATAATAAAAGCCCAGTCGTTATGTCCTTACTAAGCCCGTTGTTGATCTGCATGTTTGTGCTATACTTGTGATGCTACGTGCTTGCTTGTTATGTTCTCATTAAGTATGTTCCCATCTACACGTTTGTGCTATAATTGTGATGTTATATGATTGCTTGCTATGACGATTGCTTATATACATATGTATACGCACCTCCTAGGTCTTATTCGTTAAGTAGAGGGTTATGTGCTTGTGTTTTTAATAAGACCCGATCTATCCGATCTTCTCCTTAGAAGATGTCAATTCAAAGGAACACCGATACCAACAACCCTCTGCCGACGACAGAGGCAGAATTACAAGAGCGCATCTCACAGGCCATCGCACAGCACGAGACCCTTCGCTCCAAACGCAGCGGAGGTACCTCAGGAAATAACCCACCCAACGGTAATGTTTCACTTAAGACGCATTACAAAACGTTTGGACATTTCCAAGGGTGCTTTGCTAGTGCCTTAGGTGAATGATGTTGCTGATGTCGCAGGCTGCACCTACCAGCAGTTCTTGAGCTGCAAGCCCCGAGATTTCGACGGCACTGGGGGTGTCGTAGCCTTCGTGTGCTGGGTTGAGAAGACGGATTATGTCTTGCAATTAAGTAAATGCGCCCCCGAACATCAGGTCACATACATAGCTGGACTATTTCTAGATGGGACTCTGTCATGGTGGAACCTTCAGGTTCAGAAGTTGGGAGAGACTACTGCGTATGCTTTGACGTGGGACGAACTGAAGGAGCTGATGCGTAAGAGATATTGCTCGAGGGCAGAAGTCCAGAAGTTGGAGACTGAACTTTGGAACTTGAAGATGGAAGGTCCAGATAGTCGAGTATATGCAGAGATTTCACGATTTATCGCAAGTTGTTCCACACCTGGTGGAACCAGAGTTTAAGAGGATCGAACGCTTTATCGGGGGATTGGCACCTCAGATTCTAATCCTGGTGACAACATCTAAACCACCAACAATCACCGATGCTATCGACTTGAGTGTGGCGCTCACTGAAGAAGCGGTTAGAGTAGGAAAATTTTCCACTTTGGAGGAGAAAAAGGAGATTCCCGTGGAGCCATCTGGAGATAACAAGAGGAAGCTCACAAATTTCAAGAAGGGTACTCAGGCGAATAACAAGAAGAAGGCCAAAAAGGGAAAATAGTATATGGGTCTCCTACCTAAGTGTGACAATTGTCTACGTTACCATGTCGGGCGATGTAAATATGGAAAATGTGATAACTGTGGCAAAAGCGGGCATCCCAAGGAGACTTGTAAGCATGGTACTGAATGTGGAAATGAAGGCCAAGATGGCAGCAAGAATCACGAAGGAAACGACGACAACAGCAACTATCAAGGCAGGAAGAGTGACAAACAAAAACGCGCTCAAGGTTGTTTTAACTGTGGAAACAAAAAGCATTTCAGAAAATACTGCCCTAAGAACATTCAGGCACGTGGATGAAAGCTCAACAGCAGAGCTAGGGAAGCACGCCAGGATCCAAACGTGGTCATCGGTACGTCCCATATTTGTCAACGTTATGCATCTGTACTGCTTGATACTGCTGCCAATTTTAGCTTCGCATCTCTAGAGCTTAAGAGTATACTTGGTTTAGTAGCAAGTAAGTTAGATAACCCGTACTCGATAGAACTAGCTAAAGGGAAGCTTTGACGTCGTAGTTCAGATGGATTGGTTGTCGAGCAATCGTGCGGAGATTGTTTGCCATGAGAAGATTTTCCGCAAGCCCGATGGCGAGGGAAGAGACGATCGTGATTCATGGAGAGAAGCAGGATATGCCTCTACGGATTATCAGTCGTTTGAAGGCACAGAAGTTTTACGTAGAAGGTGTACTGCCTCCTTAACCCATGTCGTGGACTAGGAAGCCGAAGAACCGAAGCTCGAAGATATCCCTGTGGAAGGGAATATCCTGAAGTCTTCCCTGAAGACTTGCCAGAAATATCCCCTCAATAACAAGTCGAATTTCACATTGCCTTGGTTCCAGGTGTCACGCCTGTAGCTAAGACACCTTATCGACCTACACTTTCAGAGATGCAAGGATTGTCAGCACAGCTTCAGGAGTGGCTAGAGAAAGAAGTTAACAGACCAAGCTTCTCGTCTTGGGAAACTCCAGTTTTGCTCGTCAAGAAGAAGGACGATAGCCTTCGTATGAGCATCAACTACCAGGAGCGTAGGTCGGAACTCATTAAAGGTTATCGCTTAGGAAACCACATCTATTAACTCGGGCAAACCCTATCATTTCGTCATGCAAGCTATTTTAGTTAACCAAACGGATAAAGTACTCAAATTTCTTTCATTGAAATTTCCACTTTTGCTTCTAGCGAGTAGATTCTTGCGTCTCTACTCCTCTTAATGGTAGTTGCATCGCGTCAATTTTCTTCACTAGAGTGAACACTTATTTGCGTCAGTACTAGATCGTTTCATATGATGCACATGCAATTGTTGGTCACGCATGTAGCTCCCTTCTAGTGGTCGTTTCATCGAAGTTACAAAGATTATTTTGTTATATCCGATTATTGCCTTGTGACTCGGATATTTTGCATTAATGTGAGTCATGGTCAACCGTTTCACACGCAACTACCCATATTTTTGGCTCAACTTGTCTTTTAAACATTCTTAGTGCGACTATGAATTAAGACAATGGTACACCAGCTTCGATTGTATTTCATTTCGGTGTATTCTTGCGATTCAATACTGTCAACACACCAATTTTATTCATTCATTTGTTCGAAAGTTGACGGATCATTTTCATGTTATCGTTACATTTGAGCTTGCTGATTTTGAGTTCGTCTAGCGGATGCTATTGTTTCTAAAATTCATTTGCATATTCTAAACAAACTGTTGGAATTCTATTGGTCAAACTCCTCTTTTATTAGACCCCTGTGATTGTAAGTGACACCAGATGTTACATCTATATCACTCGTATCCCTTGATGTCAAATTCTTAGAGACATACCTTATAACCATTGGATTCTTAATCTAGTAAGATGTCCTTGATTCACCTGTTTCGAATAAGTCTTGATTCGGTGTTGTGGTTAATTACTGTGGTAGTATTCATATCCATACATGCATGAAATAACCCTAAGGAGTTAAGGTAGTATAAATTTCGAGGACGAAATTTTCTTAACAGGGGGAGAATGTGACAACTGTCAAAAATTCAGGTATCCGTACAATTAATTAACCATGATTAGTGCTTAATAACTGTGTTGAATTGCAATTAACTACCTTCTGATTATTGCCATATACATACATGTGTGTCATACATTGTTTAATGTCATATCATTACTGCATGAAAGCTATATTGCCTCAAATGACGCATTAAGTGTAGTTAGCACAGTTATCTGATAAATCGGGATAATGTGACAGAACTCAGCACATAGACAGACAGTGCATTGAGATACAGAATGAGCCATAAACTAAGTATGACTTTAGTATAGTGTGTAGGAAAGTAAGGATCCCGAAACTGCCTTCCTAGTGATAGTTTAAGTGCCGGAAAGTGCCTAAAACTTACATAAACTGCAGAATTCTGCAGAAAATCAGCAAATTCAGCATTTAAACATAATTACATCATGCAGAAACAAGCTTAAATGGTCCTGAATACTTTCCTAAGTGTCGGGAATTGAAACTATCATAAAAAGCAACATAAAGCACACTAAACTGCGTAATTTAGCACCTTAACAAACCAGTAACCAACCGAACAACCGGACACTACCCGAAACATCAAATTTACACTAGAAGCACTGTTTTAACATTACCAAGCTAGATATGGTCCCTGAACACCATTACACATCATAAAAATATCTAGTAAATAAATCCTAACTAATACTTGGATTTTAACTTAATAACTAACTACTTAGTTCAAGCCTACACCTAGACACCCCCCCCCCCCCACCTACAATCGGCCAACTAAGCATGGACCACTAAAGATTTTATTTTATTATTTAATAAGATCATGTTCCCACTTTATTAAACACAATGTACACTAGATTATGTGTTGGTGGAGGTTATAAGTAAGACCACAAGGATAATCACTTTCATTCACCTTCTTCACACCACACCTTCTTCCTTCCTCCTCCATAACTCACGACCATGATCAACCCCCACAACACCACCATTTTTCAATCACTTCCAACCTTTCTAAGATGATACAATGGTGTAAGAAGCTAAGTTAGGAAGCTTGGTGGCCTTGAAGCTTTAAGGACCTCTCTTGTTTGCTTTTATCCTCTTGATTTCTTCTCTTGAATCATCCCTAGCCTTGTGCTAGTTGTAAGAGTCTTGATCTATCCATTTTACTTCCATTTTTAGTGGTTAAAGAAGAATCATAATAAAAAACATGAAGAACACTAAAGATCATAAGAAGTAAACTTGAACATAAGCATGTTTAATGAAGTAATCTTGATGAATATGAGTTGTTATGCTTGTTGATCATTGATTGTTTGTTTAAATGATGTTGATCATCATAAGATCTTGCTAGATCATGAATAAAAACATAATCTAGCAAGATGAGAAAATAGAAATGTTGTAGGATGATAGATCATCCACACATGAATCATGAACTTGAAAGAATACTTTGATTTCTTGAAAAATAATGATCAAAGTAAGTTATTAATCATATAGATCTAAATATTTATGGATGGTTTTTCAAAGAAACCAAGTTAAAAATATAAGTTTTGTTAAAACTTTGTTCTTACATAAACAAACTCTATTTTTAGTGGTTAAACAAGTGTAGAAACACTTGTGAAACAAGAACATTTCATAAAGAAACATTTTTAGAAAATGTGACAAGAAGTTGTAAACATCTAACTTCTTTAAAAATGAAGTTTTTAAAGAACTAATCACATTTTAAAGGGTAACAAGACTTACTAAAAACACTAGTAAGTTACTAAAATTTTTTACAAATATTCAAGTTCATGAAGTAGTAGAAAATGCATTATTTTGGCAAAATTGGTAAGTAAAGGTTGTTTGTTGATGATTGTGAATTGATTGTGATGATTTTTACAAAAAAAAAATGATATGCTCGAAAGCATGGGAACCTCCATTTTTATGGGAAACTATGGCAAATTTTTCTAAAAATATAAACACTTAGAAAAATATTTTTAAACAAATATTTACAAGTGTATTTTAAACCATGAATTTCCTACATAAACTTTGCCATAATTTTTGTTACAAAAATATAAATATTGGAGGTTGGTTTTCATAAATAAAAGTGACTAAATACGTATTTAGGAAATATATATTTAGAAGACACAATGTGTGTGATTATTTGTATATTTTGTGTATTAGTTATATTATTTTAGGATATGAAATAATATAACACACCAAAATACCAAGAATCACAATCCAAAATATTACCAAAATTTCAAGGAATAAATATACACAATTACACAAAAATATTGGTGAAACCGAACTATGGAATAAGACTTACAAAATATTCCGGAATTTATTCACAAAGTATATTTTTGTAAATAATATCTTGGACACCAAGGAAACAAAAAAAATATGATCTTTACAATTACTACAAGAATATATCATATTTTTTACAAGAAAAAATATATCATTTTGACCAGTATAAATATACTTTTCTTGGAATTTCTAGAAGATACAATATTTTTAAGAAATATATATTTTCTTAAACAAATATAAAATATATCATTTTTGGAGAAAAATGAGTTATATATATATTTTCTAAGTTAGACTTGAAAATATATTATTTTGGAACTTATATGAAAATACAAATATTTTTGCCAAAGGAAAATTGTAAGTAATATCTGTTAAAATATATATTTTGGAAATATATTGGTAAACTTTTATTAAAGATAACATTCCGGAAAAATTGATACGAAATTAAGTATAAGAATACTTAATGAATACAATAAAAATACGTATTCTCATACGTATAAATACACACCGGAATACGACTCCAATACATGGCAAAAATATACAAATACCCCCATCCTTGGGAAGGAAAATACAAGTATAAATACTTGGGAAGTATTAAGCTAATATATATTGTCTTAACAATTATTCCAAAATTTAATAAATATAATTTAAGTTAAAATATTAATTATTTTAACAAATAATTATATAACTTGGAATAATATCAATGATACATAGAAACGTAACTCAAAGACATTAACACTAAGTCAAGGCACGGCCCATTCGTCTAATAGACATTAGTACGTTGTAGGTAATCGTGTTATATCCGAGGAAGCTTGAGTTACGGTAATTGAAGACGCAAACCTGTGAGTTCATGTCCCCCTTTTCTTTTAACTGTTTTCTGTTTTATAACTTCGGGGGTGAAATACATGTTACAAATGTTTCGATGATTACAAATGGTATGGTTAGCTAAGGAATGAACTGCTAGATCATGCGAATGGGTAGGCGATTAACTCAGAACCATTAATCCTCGTAGTAGGACCAAGGGACATGAGTGATAGATCTATTTGGGTGTAGCAAGCCCCACCCATGAGTCCGTCGAGTGGACCATGTGGTGACTATGTCTTACAGCCAGAGGCCCGGTGCAAAGTCTGCTAGGTTTGAGTGTTCCTGCACCATGTGATGTATATTAATGTATTAGCTACACATTAATTGATCTGTTTCCTTGTTGCTTTCATACCAGATTTCAAGTACATACAAACATACTTACAAAGGTTTCAAAGGTTTATTCACAAACACACACATGAACTCGCTTAACTTTTGTTGATGTTTTCAAACTACATGTATTTCAGGAAATTAAGAATGGATCTGGCGGGCGTTGGACTTTACAAGTCATGTCTCTGATAAAAGGTGTCATCCGAAGTCGAAGGGTTTGGGATATGTATTTTATCTTGGATAAGATACATGGCTCGAAACCCATTTTGCTTGTGTCTTTTGAGAAGTCCAGTATGGAACTTTAAGCTTTGGTTGTCATGTGGTCTAAATTTGAAGTCTTAGTCTGGTGTTAAACAAATGACGGTTGTATTATTTTGAAAACTATCTATGGGTGAACATCTTGGTTTTATCATATAGTTGTTCGTTATGGTTGAATGCAATGATATTAAGCAAGTCACACCAAATCACGCTTCCGCAAAAAGTCATGGTGTGACATAATTCCCTATAGTTATGGCTCTGATACCAATCTGTCACACCCCAACCGATGGCGGAATCATCGGGGCGTGGCACTGAGCGAAACAGATTGTCCATGAGTATCCATAACGACTATTAATTACCAGATATTTAAAACGTCATGTCCCATACCATAACATATCCAAATAAAACAGTTATTACAGATAATTATCTCATAAACAAGTACTGATCCGACAACTCAGATTTTCAAAATAGACAATTCGTTTATTTGTTTCTAGGACTCTTTCCTAGCCTCGATTTCATCACACAGCAAACAAGGCATCCTAGCATCTTAAGCACCTGCCACATACGTTAAAGTAGAGTCAATACACATTGTGTAAAGGTGAGCATACAAGTTTAATAATAGCATAATAAAGTTCGAAATTGATTACGCATAACCAGCACGTACAACGTGTGATGTGAAGCACGTTAGTTATTGACATGATCCTATCGATACCAATGACTGCGGGTTGACTGCCCAAGGCAGTTCGTAACACATATTCACCACTGTGAACCATGTGATTAATTGTCCTTAACAACCCCTGAGTGAACAAGTGCTGAGTCCAAACTATAGTACTGTCGTTGCTAAGGCAGGTAGACAGCAATCTATGTGTAAACATAACAAACAAGCATCCATCGAGTCACGTATAACATGCAGTAGCGGTTAGCATTAAAGTATTGCGTAGTGTGTTTGATGTGATTTAGAATAAGTAACGTATGTAACACCTAAAAGTGAATAAAGCAAAAAGGGTTCGAGTATACTCACAGCGATGATGGATTGAAGGGAGCGCTAGAGCGAGATTAGCCTGATCAGAACGATAGCATAAACGATAAGCGATGCGTAAAACGATGCATGGAACCAAGTGTCGAATAGCAACCCGATCGGATGGCCATTCGGTCGGACTGACACCTTGCTTGGGTAGAATGTGTTTGTGTATGATGGTTTGACCTTTGAAGTTTTCGTTGTAGCATTTTGAAAACAGAGAAGTATCTCTACCCTTCAGGTCGGTCGATCGAACGGTCGTTCGATCGGACAGCGATCAGATTGGCGAGGCTTCTCAGTGTGAGAACAAGTTCACAGCAGGACAATCACTCGACCGGATGGCAATCCGATCGGGTGGCAATCTTGTGCATTGAACATGTTGAAAATTGTTTAAGTGTTGAACCAATGTGCAACCCGATCGGATGGCCGGTCGACCGGATGATAATCCGATCAGATGGCAATCCGATCGGACGACAATCCGTCCCGACGATCTGATCGTCTTGTCACTTGATTTTTGTTTGAAGTGTTGTAGTTTGAATGAGACGTTATGATAGCTTGTTTAAACAATAGGAACCCCACCTCAACCCAAGTGACCGAACAGGAAATCACCCTAGTCCGACCAGTGCATGGTTCAAGACGGTCGTTCATGTTCAACCCGAAATCAAATATCTCCCGGATAGAATTCAGATCTAGAACTGATACATCTCTAAGAATGAGTAGAAGACCAGCACGAGCTCCGATTCCATCGGGTTTGAGTGCATTGAGTGTAAAAAAGTTGAAAGAAAGTTAGAAGAACCATCTTTCAATCCTTTTCACCGCGAATATGTTCAGATCTATACAAGATCTTTGTTCATTCATGTGGAAATCGTCCAAATCTAAGTTGTTCTTGGTGGATTGAAGCCAAGACATGATGTTCATAAGAACTCCATGGTGACATCATCCTAGAACATCTCAAATCCACTGATTTCACGGTTAAAAGTTGAGATTTGAAAGAGAGAATGATGAAGATGCGTGTGTAGATCATGGAAGTACAATATTTAGATTGAAAACTTACAGGAATTGAGAGAAATCGAGAAAAATGAGCTTGAGTGCGGCTGAGTCAAGCAAGGGAGCTGTCACCATCAAATGAGGTGACAAATGGGATATTTATAGGGTTACCCAAAAAGAAAAGTAGGAAAGAGGCTGGTCGATCGGGTGGCGGTCCGATCGGGTGGCGGCCCGATCGGGTGACAACTCGATCGGATGGCAGTCCGATCAGTTGGCCACTCGATCCTAGTGTTTGGCGCAACGAGTTTTGTTGTTTCGATTCGCGTGTCGTACGTTGCGATGCGATTTGAGTGAGCGACGCGATAGAATTAACTACTAGATTACACCATTAATCCCAACTACTATATCTAACATACAATCACTATAATTGACTTGCGTTTAGCGTCTGCGATTCGATTGAGTTGCGATTGCGTTTCGATTAGTCACCACAACATAATTAAACATGCACAAGTAACACCTAAATAACACACACACGTAAAACAATATTCAGAACCTGTGATTCACTGCGATTCGATATTGATTCGATTAGCGTTAAGTAGTTTAGCGTTTAGTTAACTTTATCGCATTGTTACTTCCTATTGTTCACAGTCGTAAGGCGATTATTGGCGATAAACATACATCGATTACTTCGATTATTGATAAGTACTCCACATAATACAACTAAATTAAACACATGATAGAAGTTGATTACAAGTCAAGTCGCGCGATCGGTCGTTGACTTTGACCTTGACTTTGACTCCTGAGAACACGGGGTGTTACAATTCACAATGAGCATAAGACTCGACAAGCAAACATTAGTCATTATTGTCAAATGGTGATATCATCACCATTTGACCTGTTCGACCTAAACGACCAATCATTATATATATATATATATATATATAGGGGAAGGTTCAAATGAAAACCACTAGTTATTGGGAAAACTCGAAAACTAATTAAAAAAGGCAAAAAAACATACCAATTTTTTTTTTGCATATCAATTTTCGCCATTTTTTATATATAAAAAAAATTTCAAAAAAAAAAAAATTGTAGTGCACATGTGTAATACTACATATGTGTACTACAAAATAAATTTTTTTTGAAAATTTTTTTTATATAAAAAACCTGCGATTTTTATAAAAAAAACTGAAAAAAAATTCTTTTTTTGTGTGTTTTTAGGCCTTTTTAGTTAGTTTTTTGAGTTTTCACAATAAAAGTGATTTTCATTTGAACCATCCCCTATATATATATATATTACGAGATGGTATTTATTAACCATTTCACGCATTCGACCTATTACGTCTTTTTCACCATAGGGTATAAATTCTTAGATGTCGTTCCTTTACTCATCCAACCCATCATGGCTTACGCCATACGGTATCTGATTAGAACTTATCATTTATTCGTCAACAAGTGACTAATTTACCGTTTTACCCTTTTTACTCATTTTGTATGGTTTCCTTACCATGTTTATTCGTTTCAACCCGTATCGTTTCGCGTCGGAACATCATATTTCAAGTATTCATTTCAAATGTTAAATCATTTTGTCCTCAACCAATGCATAAGTAAATGTTCTATTTTAAAGATGTAAGCTTAACTTACCATGCTTCCAATTATGTTTTTCCCGCGTACTTGATCCGTTTGACCCGCTTCTTCCCAAGCTTCCACCTAGCTTGTCAAGCGTCAAACTATCATCTATCATTCGCAAGATGGTTAGATTAGTCATCTTTCATCACGACTATCCATCTTACGGATTTTTATATCAAAATTATCATTCGATCTTATTATAGGTTAGTTTGACTTTTAAAAGTCAACTGCTTATTAACATATATAAACCTACAAATAAGTTCAACAACTCGTTTAGGCATCTCGTTAATTACCCGGTAGGCACTATTTTTAGGCCACCATTTTAACTACTTTCTTCGACTTAATTCGTGTAATTATTAGCTTCAAGTTAACATAATTTATGATCATTGTATGCTAATATATCAATTATTATATAACAACTTAGGATTGCTTCATCACCATGAAACAACCCATTGCATCATATGTATAAAATTTTACCCAACATCAAATTTAGTCAAAGTCTTTAAACATTCACATACACATGATGATTCGATGCATCTATTATCATGAGTATAACATCAATTTCATCATGTTATACAAAACCCCATTCATGGTAAGTATGAGCATAAACTTAAACTCATTGATTGTTTAAATATCTTCCTATTACTATCATTTATGATGATTATAAACATAGATATATCATCAATTCAATCATATTATCAAAACCCACTTCATAATCTACTTGTTAATCACTTACAAGTAACCTTACATCAAATATTTCATAATTTCCTCATGTTTAACGAAATTAAGCATACATCTACACCTAATTTCATCTTTGGATCATAATCCAACAATCTAACTGCAAGTATTTTACTTGTCTCTATTTATAACTTTCACCAATCTAGGTTTTAAAACATACCTTACGATCCCCATGTCTAGGTGATCGTTAATATGCATTCATGCACTGATTAGGGTCTCGGATTGGTCTTCAATTTGGTGGATTAAGCTTGAACAAGGGTTTTGCCCTTGTTCTTTCTCCTGATGATCGACACACACACACATAGTGTGTGTTATGTCTTAATTCTTGTGTTTTAAAACACAAGTTTCCTCTTTGGCAGCTCTGGTCCCTTAAGTTTAGCTTTGAGTAGATAAGGCTACAACTCATTGTCTATTACTTATATACATGTTACTAACTAGGTTAATTTGTTCCTAGTTATTTTGTTTACGGGTTAACTTTTACCTCTAACGGTACTTTACCCGCTCTTTAATAAGAACGTGGTTTGATTACCAAACTCGTTTTTAGGGTGTTACAAGTAACAAGTCGAGCTTTATATCTTTCAATATCGAAGATCATATTTTATTTGAAATATTATTTATTCTGATGTAATATTACACATGCTTGCATACACTTAAAACACCCAAAAATATGCTTAACTATGCGTTTTAAGCACCAAATAACCAACAAAACAACCACAAGGACCAAAATGAAATTTCCCTTCTCCTAACACCCAACCAACTCATTTATAACCCAAACCACTTATCTCATTTATAAATACCAACCCCTAACAACTTCTAACACACTTTCACCACTTCTAAATCTCTCTGAAACACTCTCTAATCTTCCAATTCTTCTACTTTGAGTAGAATGTTCAAGAACTAAAATAGTGAGTTTTGGTCTTCTTTCTTACACTTTTCTTCTTTTTTTTCTTCTTCTCTTTCCTTGGATAACCTCTAGTAGGAGTATTACCACATGTTTACCAAGGTAAACAAAGTTGGTATACCACCATTTTTGAGGTCCAAGTGAGGATTTTTGTTAAACTTTATAAACATGTTCATCTTTACTTTGTTTTTGGAACATTTTCGTACCAAACCAAGTTACCAACAAACTTCCATGTTGAAGGGTTTGTGTTAAGGTTTTTTTCTGGAAACTTTAAAGTTCATATGCCTTCTTTTAAGTTCTTGTAAGTCTCTAAGTAATTTCCAAACCATAAAGTGAACAAACTACACCAAGTCTCCAACCATAACAATGTTGGAAGCACTCGTCTAGTTATACTCACTTGGTTACTTAGTGAATTAGATAGTTTATTTTTATATTCTTCATACTTGTATTCATGACCATCTGAATCGTCTATATGATGATTTGTGCATTGGTGAACTCTCGAGGTTAGTGGATTACACTACCTCTAATACATGACAAATACATGACTATAATATTCCTAATAGTATACATATATAATGCTTCCAAAAACCAAACCATAATATCAACTGAAACCATGGTTGAATGTTATGTTTTAAGGTGTATATTATCTTAGTTCTAGACTCCTTATTATAGACTTCTAATGGGTGTAACACTCATGAAAAACATAAACTAAAAATAATGTCCAAATAAGTATCTAGGCAAGATATGTTTTTATGTATTTTCATACTTATAAGTTTCCCATTTATATCCCAATCCTAAAATCCTCATACTCATACACCTTTGTTTACCTCTTTAAGGTAAGATCGGTGTTCCATCCTCCACAACCACTCACTCGCTTTTTGTGGAAAATCTTCGCAAACCGTGAGTTCATACTTGACCCATTTTACGCTTTAAACACTATTTGGGTTGCAACATGTATCCATATTAAAATCACAATCACACGTACAATCAATCTTATACAAATACTCAATACTTAAACATGCTTACTTGTTATGCTATTTGTTTATATATACTAGGATAATCTTATGCATGCTAACTATCATTAACTTTAGGAAACTCCATTAACATGTATAGCGCTATAGGATTAGCACACCGCCCCGTTTGTTGGGTCATTGTTAAGTATTCAATCTTTACGGTCTTATTCACTTTGGTAATAAGGTTATGCTAGTGGAAACTTTGGATTGATATTCAGTCTTGCATGTTGGTATGATTATATGACTTAGTATACAATTAACATGTGGATTTGAGATTTTATTCGTACTTATGCTATGTAGACAAACTAGTATGCTCACCGACATAATTTGTGTTGACGGATATTTTATACATGTTGCAGGAAATATTTAATGATGATTTCGCAAGAAAAGACTTAGGGTAGATTTAGATACTCACCTAGTTTAAATCGATGCATTTTAATATTGTTAGTTTTGAAATTCCAATTGTCGTACTTTCCATTTTCTTGAACAATGTAATGCTTGATTTAGTGAAATGAAATGAAATTTTGAATTTTAATTAATTGTCACAAATTTCGTGTTATGTTGTCTTTGAGCAATCTATCACGTCTCGCCTCGATGTTTCCGCTATCAGTTGGAGTGTGACACTAAACTTGCACCTATTCAGTACCAGGTTGCATAATATGTATGACCAATAACACATGATAACATGCATATTTTAACGTGTAACTACTCTCGTTTCAATCCAATCCCATACTCGAAAATAAAGCTTCAAGTTAATCCACTAAACAACCCCGAATGATCTCTTTTGCTTCCAGAAATGGATTAGGAACAATCCCATGATGTTTCCCTTTGACCAGTGGCGTACCTATAAATTATTTGTTGGGAGTGCGGATGAGTTGTTCAACTATATTTTCAAAAGATGCGGTCGGGTTTTTTGCCTAAAATATACACTGATTTTTTTTTCAAGGGGTGCGGCCGCCCACTCTGGCCAAAGGCTAGGTCCGCCCATGCCTTTGACATGAGCTTGAATTGGAGCCACTAATGAAGCGTGTAGACAATGGTAATGGTAAGAATCAAGCCTCAATGATTGAGGGACTATAGCATACGTATATATACAAGAAACAGAAGCAATCTCTCCTACAATTATGGAGATGATTGATATCTACAATTAATTACAATATATTCACATTATAGTATTGTATTCTCTAATAATAATATTTTATTCTCTAATACCCCCCTTCAATCGGAACGGTGGTGGTCCAAGACGGAGCATAGCACGAAAGGTTTCAAACGGAGCACGCGGAAGACTTTTTGTAAAAATATCTGCCACCTGAAGATTGGTTGGAACGAACTTGGTGTACAATTTGCCAGATGTAACAAGTTCGCGTATGAAGTGATAATCCAGATCTATGTGTTTTGCCCGCTTGTGGGAAACTGGATTCTGTGTCATAAACAAGGCACTTTTATTATCACATAAAAGAGTTGGCCGATTGGGCGGTAATGCTCTTAATTCTTCTAGGAGATGAGTAATCCATACTATTTCAGCAGCTGTGTTAGCCATTGCCCGATATTCCGATTCACAACTAGATCGAGAGACAGTTGGTTGTTTCTTAGCACTCCAAGAGACAAGGTTACCTCCAAGGAAGATAGAGTAGCCATATGTGGAACGACGAGTTTCAAGGCATCGGGCCCAGTCCGCATCAGAAAAGCCAACCAACGAGGGTTTATGATGACGACTGAATGTGAGGCCAAACGACAATGTACCTTTAACATACCTGAGAATCCGTTTCACCGATTGAAAGTGATCGACAGTTGGAGCATGGAGAAATTGGCAAACCTGATTTACAGCATAAGATAAATCTGGTCTTGTGATGGTCAGGTATTGAAGAGCGCCAACAAGGGATCGATAAAGAGTAGGATCATGATACGGATCTCCTTGTGAAATGAAGGATTCATGAGGAGCCAAGGGAGTAGCAACCGGTTTAGAATCAAGAAGATCAGCTCGTCGTAGAATGTCAGTTGCATACTTGGACTGATGAAGAAATAGCCCATTGTCAGAGTAGGCAACTTCAAGACCTAAAAAATAATTGAGATCACCAAGGTCTTTTATAGCAAACTCATGGTTTAGGCTAGAGATAAAGGTGGCAATGGCCGTCTCATCATTACCTGTGAGAATTAAATCATCCACATAGACGAGTAAGTACATGATGCATGACTCACGAGAGAAAACAAAGAGCGAGGTATCCGCACGGCTGCAGGTAAAACCATATGAAGCAAGAAATGTGCTTAAACGTTGAAACCAAGCACGAGGAGCCTGTTTTAACCCATATAGAGCTTTGGTTAACCGACATACGTGATTAGGATACTGTGGATGAATGAAACCCGGCGGTTGTTCCATGAATACTGTTTCAGTCAAGTTGCCATTTAAGAAGGCATTTTTGACATCCAACTGGTGTAGCTTCCAATCATTTAAGACGGCAAGAGACAAAACGATGCGAACTGTGGAGGCTTTAACTACCGGACTAAAAGTGTGAGAATAGTCAAGTCCGGGAATTTGAGTATATCCTTGAGCTACTAAACGAGCTTTGTAGCGCTCAATGGACCCGTCCGAATGATATTTGATGCGATAAACCCATTTAGAACCAACGACATTTGTATCGGAGGGGCGAGGCACCAAGGTCCAGGTGTTATTATACTTCAAATCATCTATTTCTTCATGCATGGCGGCAATCCATTTCGGATTTTTGGCCGCCGATTTATACCCTCGGGGTTCGGTACTTGCAGTGAGAGCAACATGCAATGGATGTGATGAGAGTGAGGCTAAATCGGCTTGATGCTTGGGTTTAAAGATGCCAGATTTAGCTCGAGTCATCATGGGATGGGTGGAAGAGGTTGTAGGATGAGATGTGGTTTGAGACATTGTTTGGTTCTCGGGTTGGATGGGTGCTGATGGTTGCGAGGTAGTAACAGTAGGCTGAGTAGGTGATGTGGGCTGGATAGGGGATGTGGGTTGGTTAGGCGATGTGGCAGTAGGTGGGCTGGATGGGTCGTAGGTGGTTTGGTTGTTGATGGCTTGGATATTGGTAGTTAGCGGGTTTGGGTTGGGCTGAGGAGTTGAATCATTGTAGTTAGGTGGGCTGGTGGAAAGGTTGTTGGGTAGCAACTGCATATTTGGCTGAGATGTTGGGCTGGTAGTAGATGGAGTGGTAGATTGATGATTATGGGCTTTATTTGGGCACAAGGAACAGGGTAAAGTAGGTGTGGAATGGGCTACTGTTGTGGTAGTATATATGTTGGCTGAGGTATTTGGATGGTAGTGTGGATTTTGGGGTGTAGGTTGATAACTAGTAGGTTCATCTAAAAAGGTTGTTAGTTCCAATTTTGTGAAATCATTGGAGCTGTTTAACCCACTGAATGGAAAATAAGTTTCATTAAACCGAGCATGCCTTGTAATATATATGCGGGAAGTGGTCGGATCAAGACATCGATACCCTTTGTGTTGTGTGCTATAACCGATGAAGACACATGAAATACTCCGTGGTTCAAGCTTGTGTTTTGAGTAGTCCCGTAAGTACGGAAAAACTTGACAACCGTAGGTACGCAGATTCGCGTATTGTGGTTGTTGAGAGAAGATTAATTCAAAAGGTGACTTGTTTTCCAACAAGGGTGTAGGCAAGCGATTAATAATAAAAGTCGCCGAAGTAAAAGCGTCCACCCAATAGGAGGCCGGAATATGAGCATTAAATAACATAGCAAGACCGGTCTCAACAATATGACGATGTTTTCTTTCGGAACGCCCGTTTTGTTGAGGAGTGTGTGGGAACGACAAACGGTGAAAGGTGCCATTGTCTTCAAATATTTTTCGAACCGTTTGATTCACAAATTCCGTACCCCCGTCACTTTGGAAAATCTTTATTTTACGTGAGCATTGTGTTTGAACAAGATTGATAAAAACTGGTAAAACCGCATAAAAACCCGTTTTAGTTTTGAGAGGGTAAAGCCACGTAAACCTGGAATAATCATCAACAAAGGAAACATAATATCTATAGCCATCTTTGGAACAAACGGGTGCCGGTCCCCACAAATCACAATGTATCAAATCTAAAGGATTAGATGCTCGTTTTAAATTTGGTTCAAATGATAAACGACGACTCTTTGAAAGTTGACAAGGAGTGCAAACATTAGGTTTGGGTAAAACTGAAGTAACAGACAAGACACCCAACTTATTTAAAAGAGAAATACTATCAAACGACACATGGCCTAGACGAGCATGCCATAACTCATAAGAGGCCCGTGTTGAGACACCGGTAGTAGCAACCAAAGCTTGAGGAGAATCCTTCAAGACATAAAGACCATTTTCACAAACTCCTTTAGCGAGTACCCTTTTTGTTTTCCGATCCTGAATATGAAAAAACGGTTGAGAAAAAAATAACATCAACCGGGTGGTCCATAGTTAGTTTGCTCACAGATAATAACCTTTTTGTGAGATTGGGGATAACAAGGATATCACGTAAGATAATATTATTTGAAATAGTGGAGTTGCCCGTGTGTGTAACTGGTAAGGTTTTACCATTGCCAAAAATGACGTGTGATTTACCTTGGTAAGGAGCCGCATGATCGAGCCCCTCAAAACCTGGTTGCATGTGATCGGTGGCCCCGGTGTCCGCATTCCAATCTGGGGAATTATCAGTAACATGACATTGAGCATGGAACGCCTTCGCTAATGCTTCATCCGGGTTAGGAGCTTGACGAGCAAAAGTGTACAGGCGAGGACATGATGATGCATAGTGGCCACTTGTTCGACATAATTGACAGTGGGGTGGTCTACGAGATTGATGACGGCTGCGACCACCATGTTGTCCATTTCGAGAACTGTTATAAACAGAGGACTTGCCACGACTGTTAGAGGATGGTGAGCGGCTATGTTGAGCATGAAAAGCAGCCGGTGAAGAGACGGTTCCATGGAGAGATTGTAAAAATATCTCGTGACTCTCTGCTTGTGAAAGGAGATCACGAAAATTAGGGGCAGGTTTCGAGGCCCGAATCGCGGTCGAAAAAGTTTCAAATGAGGGACCCAAACCATATAGAAACCAATGAACCTTGTCGCTATCGGCCACCGGTTGACCGACGGCGGCAAGTTGATCACATATAGTCTTGAAACGCCTTCCGAATTCAGTGACCGAGGAGGAACCTTTGACAAGTTGACGAAGAGTGTCGCGTAATGAATGGATGCGCTCAATAGAGGAGTTACTATAGGCTGTTTCCAGGGCAGCCCAGATCTGATGCGCACCAGTAATACCGAGCACCTCGGCTGCGGATTCTTCAGTGAGCGAAGAGTGAAGAATAGTTATAGTTGTCTGTTCATTTTCATCCCAGCGGGATGCGTCTGGATTGGGTTTTGTTTTATCGCCATCCGCGACAGTCGGAGAAGGTTTAGTCACGGTGTCGTCGATGTGGCCCATGAGTTTGGTGAGGGTGAAGATGGGAAGCATATGTGCTTTCCATAGCAGAAAATTAGTAGAGGAAAGTTTAATTGTGATCATGTGGAGTATGGTGTTCAAGGAGGGTTCTTGGGGTGAAGTAGACGAAAATGGAAAGGTGTGAATGAGCATGTAGGCTCACCCCCTTACCAATTACGATTAGAAATTGTCAAACTTACCTTTTTGCCCTTACGGGCCTTCCATGCTTACGTTTTGGGGTTAAACACTCCCTTCGGACCCTCCTTTTAAACTTGAATTGTAAACAACCACACATAATTAATTTTCATTAACATCCATTTGAATGGCAATCTTTAATTATGCATTAGCATTTAGAATAAGCACTACATTAAAATGTATTAGTAAAATATAAAATTTGACCCAACACTAAGATGCAACTTGGATTGGCTAAGGTGAGTAAATGAGTTTTACTAAATCAGGTTACATATCAAATGGGCTCTAATCTCCCTAGTCTCAAGGCGGGAAAAAACAGGGATCCGATCAATCCCTGGGAAGAGAACGACTGAAAAATCACCCGTAGGGTTTACAGGATATCCTATGTTTGATTTCATAACTCTCCACCATAAGCGATGGATCGACAACTGATCCTCCATACATACTTTTTTCTTTTTCGAATTCCAAGAGAAACTTTTAGTAACTAATGAAACGTACTCATTTTCTGGTCACACGGTTGGTGAAATGATCATGATTATGTCAAAAGTTTGGATCTATAGAATATAAGTAACTACGACTATGTAGTCCATCCAGGACTCGTGAAAAGTATGAAATGAAATGGATGCATTCACATAAAGAGTAAAGTGACATGACCTGGTTTTAGATGGGATGTTATTAAATTTAGAAGTAAACTGAATCAAGTGTAATTTCGTTTTTCATATGAAATCTGGCCCAAAGTGTCTTTGATTTGGTGAAAAAATTAGTAAAAGTTCTTTCATGGTACGTGAATCCGTTCCGAAAAAAAAAACACTTAACGAATGGAATTTAAAATAAAATATGACATAGTACAACCGATGTAGACATGGTTGTTCATATTCGACCTAACACAAATGACTACAATATCATCGTTATTCAAGATATTTGACTATCACATCTAAGGCGGTGGGGGTGGTCACTAGTGATAGAATTCCATCACTCACAAGCACCCAATCAAGTTCCGCCATGTCATCAACCATTTTTCCATCACTCACAACCTTTTTTAGTGGCATTGGTCATCACTCACCACCACACCCAACAATTTCCCCCCAACCAACAATTCCTCACACAAAATCAGTTCATCACGCGTTATTTTTGTCACGCGTTATACTTTTCAACATCTTCCACGCGTGATAGAAGTATGGTGACGGTGGGAATTTTTTTTTATCACTCGTTATTTTTGTGTATCACGGAAGTTTAACTTGCCACCCCCACTCCCCTAAGGTGACTATGCCTTGTTTGATACTATCCTCTCTTTAAAAAGAAATCCTTTATTGATAATACCGTTTGATGCTATCCTTTAAAAAAAAAAACCTTTATTGATAATCTATCTACTATAATAAAAGAAACCAATAAGTGACACGTGTCATTCATTAAAGGCGTCTACATTTGTAATTTCATGTCTTTTCATACTTATCTTATATCAATTAATTAAATAATAAATAATCAATTAATATTAAACTAGCATTAACACCCGCGCGCGTTGCGGCGCGGGTACATTGCAAACATCAAATAAATTAGTCCAAATGTTATGTGTTATACGTTAACCGTATGAAAACACACGTTTCGACGTAATCTATTGAACTCAATGTAACCTATATAAACAATGTGATTGGATCAAAACATAAAGTAAATCAAATTTATACCGTACAATCATAACGTATTACATGTGACCCTAGTCATACATAGAAAATGTAATGGGTATAACGGAAAAGTTGACACGTATAATCAAAAGAGATTAATTAGAGTGTTTAAAAAAAGTGAAAAAAAGAAACCATAATTTGACTCTACTCCGATCGAAACAAAATTTACAAAACATTCATAAAATAATCACGAAAACATATTATATTTCACCTAACTCATTCTCCAAAAAAGTTTACGTCGAAATGTAGAGCAAATCGAATTTATACTGATGCACACAAAAAATATGCACGTAAAAAATTAGTTTTTTTCTTAAGTAAAGGGGGTACGGTGGTAAACTCAAAACAAATTATTAGTAATAACTTAATAGGTTAAATATGTTCTTAAAATTGTGACAAGTAACACTAATGTCACACCACTGACAACGACCACCAACGTTAGAAGAGCTCATAAAAATAAAATAAAAAAGTAAAAAAATAACACCGAACGAAAAACAGACGTAAAATCGTTTAGCCACGCTCGTCCGTTGCGACGTGTTAATGCGAAGAAATTAGCCATAAACGTTAAACGTTGAAACTAATAACTATGTCGATCTAGGACCCGCGTGTTATGACGAACTTGTTAAACGAATAAAAATAGACGCGTTGTGATTGGTCTGTCAAACAGGAAAAAGCAGACGAAAAACGGTTGAACCTCACACGCACGTTGCGACGTGTTGACTCGCAAAATTTAAAACGAAACGTGAAACGAAAAACTTGCAAAACATGTGCAGGTCCCGATTCTCGGAGGATCGATAACGAAACCAAATCTATTGTTTATCACAAACACGGTCACGAGTGCGGAATCCCCGTGACTATGCCAAACCAAACATAGAATGTAACAACACGATATAACTAATGAAACACAATCAATTGATTAAAAGGATGAGAACAATGATCAAACAGATACACACACAGTTTGACAGTATACTTTCAGTAAAGGTTATGCTCTCATGGTTTCAAAGTGAAACCATGTTGTGTTTATATAGCCGTCCATGCCCACCAGTAGACGAAACATCATATGGGCTTGACGAAACCTCTAATGGGCCTGACGAAACCTCCAGGACGACGAAACTCTAGGAGTTTCGTCATCCATCACGAAGAAACCTTCAGTTTTGACCATATGGGGGGTTTCGCCATGTAGTGCTCGACGAAACCTAGGGTTTCGTCGAGGGCTGCAATTGCTGTCATGTTTGCTGCAAACAGACAGTTTGCAACAACAACAACAAACAAACACAAACAAACATTAAACCATACCAATATGCAACATGCATTGTCATTTAACTTTACATAACGACGAGACAAACTTTTTCGGACACAAGTAGGATAGGAGGATATCCGACTTGGTCGACGGCGAATTACAGACTCGATAATTATAAAGACCGTACAAAATACATCGCTAATAAAGACAAGTGACAGACACCAAAATAATGCATCAACAACATGAAAAGTATGGGGGGGGGGCAAAAGTTAAAAATAAAAAATATAGGGGTTTTATTGTAAAAGATGAAAAGATGTGGGTTAAATGTAAAAAAGTTAAAGAGGTTAAGTGCAAAAGATAAGAACCTTTGGGTTAAAATAAAAAATACTAAAACTTTTTTAAAAAACACCCAATCCATAAGTTACAACAATGTAAAGCAACAAAATATTGCTAATTTATATTTTACTCGATAATAATAAAGACCGTACAAAATACATTGCTAATAAAGACAAGTGACAGACACCAAAATAATGCATCAACAACATGAAAAGTATGGGGGGGGGGGGGGGGCGGGGGGCAAAAGTTAAAAATAAAAAATATGGGGGTTTTATTGTAAAAGATGAAAAGATGTGGGTTAAACGTAAAAAAGTTAAAGAGGTTAAATGCAAAAGATAAGAACCTTTGGGTTAAAATAGAAAATACTAAAACTTTTTTGAAAAACACCCAATCCATAAGTTACAACATTGTAAAGCAACAAAATGTTGCTAACTTATATTTTGTAAATCTTATCTTACTTTGAATGCCGGATATAATTATTCTATTTTTTCTAATAATATATTATCTTCAAATTTAAGTTATAAATTAAAGATATTTTTTAAATAATAACACAAAACAATAATCTTAAACTTAAAAAAACAATAATACACTCATATAAAGGTTCAAGATCTGCCACTTATTTATCTTGCCATGCAACAGAAGTACCAATAACTCAGGTTTTATTTGTATCAACATCTATCTACTATAATAAAAGAAACCAATAAGTGACACGTGTCATTCATTGAATGCGTTTACATTTGTAATTTTCTGCATTTTCATACTTATCTTATATCAATTAATTAAATAATAAATTATCAATTAATATTAAATCTTATCTTACTTTGAATGTCGGATAGAATCATTCTACTTTTCTAATAATTATCTTCTGTAGGTCCCTCGGAGGTTGAGGTTCAACCTAATCCTTGTTATGTCTAACACACTAGCAAGTGCGGAAACCAAGCTAGCATGCAAACCGAGATAGAACAAGCACAAACACAACACACAATCTTCACCGATTAACACCACTTGTATTAATACGTATGAAAGGTTCGGTTACAAGCTCAATGTTTACAAATGTGTTTTGCAAACTCTCTCTCTCGTGTGTGTGTGTGCTCTCAACAGAATGCTCTCTACAAGACTGAGTTCTCTCACACTCACACACCTTTCACCTCTCACTTTTCTGCCTAAAATGAAGTGAACACATGTGATGGATATATATACCCATCACAGCTCGTCTGGTCGAAGGATCAGATAGACTGATCGAAGGACCATCTATCGATCTGAAACACATCGAAGGATCCACATATACCTCGAAGGATGATATCCTTCGAAGTCCATCAACATCCATCGAAGGTTTATCTTTCGAGCTCATCGAAGGATATAAACAATCCTTCGATGACTCATCCTTCGACCCAAACAACTTACAAACAATGTGCTAACTGTTTGGTCAAGTCAAACCAGGAGGATGGTTGACTTGGTCAAACTTACATCGAACGCACATAATAACAAACCTAAGACGTAACTCAGACTAACACAAGACATTGTTTGGTATCATGACGAAATACAGACAAAGTACAGACACAAGTGCACCAACAAACTCCCCCTTGGCTGTAGCTTTGTCTCGATCTTAATTCTTGTAGGTCCCTCGTGTCTTCAAGTCTTTGACGTCCTTTCAAGTCTTCAATGTCGGAGGATCTTTAAAGTCTTCACGTCTTGAAAGCAGAAAGTGTACCAACAAACTCCCCGTTTCATGTAGGAAGTGTGTTGACAAACTCCCCCTTAACATAAGCTCCCCCTTGAGTTATGCTCGTGAAAGTCTTGATCTTTACAACTTGAGATCCTTGTGGTGTTGATGATGGTCAGCGGCAACTCGATCATCTTCATCATTTGAGTGCCTTCACGTCGTGTCTTCATTCCAAAGCTTGTCATCGACCATGTTCTCCTTGCCTTTAGAATCTGCACATGCAAGAAATCTAAACGCGTAATGAGAACAACTGCTTGGAATATCATAAGTAAATGACACACATGTGACCATTGTTCAATCAACTACCGTCCGACAGTTTGAAAGTTTAACAAATTTTATCCATTTCAAATTTTAACTTTCAACACTTTGCAAATCTCGACCGTTTATGAAGAATCAGTCGTTTCGGTTTTCAATCAGGTTTCAGGTAACGAAGACTCGAGATCCAACATCGTACGATCGAAAATAAAATAGAAATAAAATCTTTTTGGATTTTATAAAGTTTATATTAAAACACACCTAAAATCTTTTTGGAATTTTGAATATTTCAAAAGTAAAGACTGAAAGCAGTAAATAAATATATACAAAGATGCAGAAACTGAAAGCATTAAATAAATATTTACAGACATTCTTTTTGTGAGTTTCGAGGGTAAGAGAATCATATCAGTGTACGGTCATGCCAAAACGCTCTTGTTGTTCAATTAGTTAACATTAAGATAAGCATCCTATAACAATTATCGGTATTGTTGTCCACATAAGCTCAACTTATCAGATGTAATCATGGCGAGGGGATACGTTAAGGTATGATTTATACTTACCGACCGGTGTTCATCCACATCACGACACATTCCCGTATCAAGGTATGCACGAGGGTTCATCTTACCGGTGAGTATACCGATTATCATCTGTTTGACCGTATATGATGTGAGAATCTCACTTATTTTGTTTTGAAAAACAAGCCCTATGTGATAGAATCACTTATTGATGAGGAACTTGATTTTCATATGCATGAGGGCACAGGAGCAAGTCCGTGAACAGGTCAGTACTTTCGTACAACAGAGAGACGAACTTGACTCCCGGATAGATGTGATATTTTATCACTTATTTTGAGGGACATGTGATTGTTTATCACTTATTGAGGTTGAATGCAATATGTACACGTATGTATAGTATCATGGAAGATCTAGACTTGCGTCCCCATTATTTTTCGGTAAAAGATACAACCATGATACCCAGATGATAAGCAGCATAAAGACCGAATATCTCAGAACCTCGGCAATCTCTCAAACGAAATTTCGGTACTAAGACCATATGCCAATGAATGGTTCCCACCTGGTCTTCAGTCGATTTAAGTTTATATCACCCTGCACACTTTAAAATGATTGTGAGCCTACCGATACATCTTATATAGAGCTGCTTATCGTTTTTCATTTAAGGGTTTAAAGAGGTTTGGACAGACCACTGATGTACTATCATTTTCTCTTTTGCTCGCCAGGAAACTCATTTTTGTTTTTCTATTGTTTTTGTGATTATAACATTTTTCGATGTTTTTGGATTTTCAAATTTTGGATTTACTCCCCCTAAAATCAACAAACTAAGATAAATTTAAGACACAAAGGTATTTACAAAAATGATTTTCCGATGTTGGTTAACTCATGTTTTACCTCAATGCCGTTTACCAAAAATTAATTTTGAATCAGAAATGATGTAGCGAATTTTGGAAAAATCAGTTGGCATGTCGGTAAGCGGTGCGGACCATGACAACATTGATGAGTTTCATAGAGAAACAATCACGTGTGAGGTGATATTCGAGATCAACGTGTCTGGTCAAAGGGTGTTGTATGAGATGATAATAATTCATAAAGCAGCTAAAATATCGACAAGTATAGGAGAGATTAGAAATTTAAAACCGTATCCTGCAACTGCATCGTGCATTGCAAGGAATCTGAGTGCTCTCCCAAACTGAATATCCACCCGGTGTGGATTTCAAAGACGATTTTTGTAGCTACTTCACTTAATCCTAGATAGCTCTACACAGCAACAAGATCATAAACCTCCGGGTCCGGCTGGTCTTCCATATTGCACCAGCGAAGGTCTTTATCTTTCTCTTGAGAAGTAGTGTGCGGTTGTTCAATCCACGCTAAGGCATCCGCACACCCGGTTGGTTTGTTCAACAAACACATTTTCTTCAATCACACCGCGTAGAAATGTACACTGCACGTTCATCTTGTTGATTTTGATCTTCTTGTGGAAGAAAAATCCATGAATCTTCGAAAAGCTTCAGACGTGCTGCAGTCGCGTACTTTTCATTTGAATCTTTCCTGAGGACCCGATCAAAAACCATCACAACCAAATTTTGGCACATATCTCTTCATGTCGAATTTTTCAACTTCAATCAACCACATTCTTTCACCATCATTCCTTCATCGGAATGTTTGTCTTCTTATCTTTTTCCTTTCTTTTCTCATTTCTCTCCATCAAAGGCAACAACTCCTAGATATAATGATGTTTCGGAGTCTGGTGTCGCCGATCTTGTGCATGGACGCTCCACTATCAACAATCTTACGACTATCGAAAGTTCCTCCTGGAATATCCTACACACTCACTTAAACTTATCAGATTGAGAGGGGGACCCAAGCCTTTGTGGACTTGGGTCGTCCTTGATCATCAAGGAAAGTGATTTCAATCACTTGATGATTAGGAAAAAGAACCTGTGGTGCTCCCCCTGATTGAATTACCTGCTTTTGCTTCCAAGCTGTTTGTCCTTTACCAGTATTTGAATTTATTGTTTTAGCATTTACTGGTTTTACAGTTTCAGATTTTGCTTGTACAGGTTTTTCTTCTTTGACCTCTGATTTTAAGGCCTTTTCAATTACCTTTTGATTCTTTTGCTTTAACTTCTTTTCCATTTCTTTCAAGACACGTGGGTCTTGTTTCGGGGAAACTGATCGTTTTCGGTAATCGATTTCTTGGGGAGCACTCGTTTTTTACTTCAGCTTTTGCACGTGTGGGCAATATCTTACAATATGCCCAACTGTCCCACATTCAAAACATGTTCTCCGCTCTACAAACTTCGGAGAAACATGTTGATGACCAGACCGAAAACCAGACAATGAACTTTGTGATCTAGACGTGCTTGGACCTAAATCACATCCGTTGGTGTGTTGGGTGTAATTATTCTGATCATTTCGTTTTAAAATTCTAACTTGTTTTATAAAATCAACGTTAGATTTATCCTGAAATGTTTCAAGTTTGTCTGAACCCGTGGATCCAACAAAGTTCATTTTCGGTTCTCGTTTCTTAACAGGAGCTCTTTTGTTTTGCACCTTTTGTTGTTGAACCTTTGGTTGTTCAGTCTTAGGCTGCTGAACTTTAGGTGCTTGAACATTCTTGTTCTGAGCCTTCTTTCCCTGTACCTTACCCTTTCCGGAGTTGACTTGTTGTTTTCGCTCAATTGGTAGTTTTTGGTTTCCGTATTGTTTTCTAATTTGTTCACACGGAATTGGATCACATTGAGTGACGGTAACTTTGCCACTTTTGTTCCCCAAAAACTTATCAGTGCATCCTTCAAAAATTTGCTCAATTAAATCTTGATTTACATTTTTAATTGGAAAATCTTTGTTAGAGTAGATTTTGCTATCTCCTTTGAGCGTGTACAACAAGTTATTCTCTTCACTGCTAGATACAAGGGACTCCATTGCTTTTGACATTTCAGTCTTACTCGGTTTCACTGGTGGATCACACAGGATGTGATTCTCGATTGGAATATCTGTTGTAACCGAGTTAGACTGTTGTTTCACAATTTCTTCATATTCATCATCCGAAGAATCATCATCCTCAACAATGGGAGGACTCTGTTCCTCAACACACGATGAATCTGTCACATTCTCAGATTCTGATTGACCCGAGGATGATGTACCAGTTGTGAACCCGAGGCCTGCTGCAAAGTTATCTAGATCGAGTGGCACAGTAGGTTCAAAACGGGGCATATCCTCGTCATCAGGCAATTTGGAGTAATTGTGATTCATTAGGGGAGGACATGACTTGAATCCAATACATACTTTATCCCCCTTTTTCTTTTGAACGTCAATGATGTGATCCAATACATAGCGGGAATTGGAATAGCTTTCCAGTTTCTGCTTAATTGTCTCACATTCACATCGAGCTGTTGCCAACTCTAGCATTTGCTTTTCAATTGTGTCAATAAGATTATTGTTAGCATGTTGTTTTCGCAAAACAGCCTTTTGTAATTCTGAAACATCATGTCTTAATGACGCAATTGTTGCTTTAAATTCCTTTTCATTTCTGGTTAAAAACAAGTTAGCTTCAGTTGCTTTAGAAAGATCTACAATCAATTCTTGATTGTGTTTGTGTGTGATTTCAAACTGACTTTCCTTTTCAGCATATTTAACATTTAAACTATCACAATTTTCACAACTAACTACAGTGGGTTCATCGACACATACCTGACTTGATGAACTGTCGACATTAGCCATAAAGGCTGAATGGAGAGAAGACGAAGAGTAAGCAGCTTGATCCACCAAAATAGATCTTCTTTCAGTTCCTGCTGCAGCTTCTTCCAAAGGCTCATCAATATCTGCATCGACTGACGCACTTGATGTCTCATCCACATGATCATTGCCTGAAGTGGAGGTTTCTTCATCTGAGCTTCCACTATAACCAGAACTGTCTTCATCTTCAGAAGATTCATCACCATTGGTGGAAGATTCTCCACCACTGGCGTGCTTTAAATCCTTTACGACTTCAGCAAAACATGCTGTTCCATCTGGAGCATCATTTCCCAACTGAAGCGACCAATCACAACCTTCATCTACTTGAACCACAAGTGCCTGGTTGGCATTTGATGGCCCTGCTTGGCTTTGGTTGTTGACGGGTATCATCGTACGAACATTGTTCCTGTTCTGGTTCTGCTGGTTGCCTTGATTTCTGAAAGGATTTTGGTTTCCATGCTGAGCTGGTCTTGTGCATTCCCTTTTGAAATGACCCAGTTCACCACAGTTAAAGCACTTTACAGCTTGCTTGTCGAACCCATACTTGGTGTCTTTCTTGCTTTCCAAGTTGGTTCTCCCCGTCCTTTCCATAAACTCCTTTGCTCTTCGAATTGCACTAGCAAGAGCCCATTTGATATCCATCATTTCAAACTCTTTTTTATCCACTTGCTGATAATCTTCATTGGTTAGATTGATATTCCCAATCTGACCTGCGATCAATCCACAATAAGCACTAACCAAGGTGTTCAACATCTCCATATGCTCCTTGGCTATTTCGACACTGACTTTGGAAAAGTTGGAAGTGTCTAATCTGACTGTGTTAGGATTGGAAGTGGCTTGAAAGTTTGAAGAGCTTCCATAAAACCCTTGCTGTTGCGGTTGTTGCTGCTGAGCTGTCGGTTGCACATTATGTTGCAGAGAAGAAGAATCTGGTCTTGAATACATCATCGTGTATGCTGAAGGATCAAACTGATTTGTTGTGGAAGGTCCGGTGTTTGAGATGAAGGCTGTTTGAAGCTTAGCATGTTGAGAGGCTGGTTTTTCTCCACTGATACCTCCTGCAATCCCATAGTACATCTCTGGATTTTGAGGAGTTAGTGTTCTTTTTGCCTTAAGCTTTTCTTCTACGTCCTTGTTCTCCAATTTTTGAATTAACTCATAAACGGTGATTGTGTCTAGAACACCATTTTCTTTGAGAATTTCAAGATAACTGCTCCACTTTGCTGGTAAGCTATCAGCGAATCTCTTCACCATTTCTTGTGGAGAGGCAGTGACTTTAAAAGCAAACATCTCGCTCAACAAGTGATGGAACCTTGTAGATAACTCTGCCAAAGTCTCATTCTCCGTACACGTGAATCCTTCAAACTCTTTCTTCAGTAATTCTTGCTTGATCTTTCTAGATTGAGCATTTCCTTCACATCGTAACGTGAGCATATCCCACAAGCTTTTAGTAGTCGTGCAGTAAACAAACTGGTGGTAAATGTCTCTGTGAAGAGCTTGTGTGAGAATCATGAATGCTTTCTTTTCTAACTCAAATTTCTTCTTATCATCTTCAGACATAGTGCTGTAAGTTTGTGGATTAGATCCTGCAACTTCCAAATCATTGTCAAATGCGGTGAAGAAGCACATCCATAGATCTTGACCTTGCCCCTGAACATAAGTTCTCAGCCTTTCTTTCCACCATCCCCAATCATTGATGTGATTTAGCTTTGGCGGTTTTGTGCTTGTACCAGTTTCACTGTCGTTCTGCATCATAGATTGAATGCTGCTGCTTTGATTTGTGACCAATGCCCATTGATTTGCAGTTATCATTGCAGCTTGAGGTGGGGCAATAGCCTGCATCCATGCAGTTTTGTTGAAATATGGCGCAGATTGCGTAGCTGATGATTGTGGAGTTAAAGTTGTTCGAGTCCACGCGGTTGGATCCCACTGATCGTGCGTAGCTGATGATTGTGGAGTCAAAGTTGTTTGAGTCCACGCGGTTGGATCCCACTGACCGTTTGTTCCCATTTTATAAAAATTAATATATTAAGTGAAAATTGATTTAAAAATTGAAAAACAAGTTTTCCCCTTTTAAAAATTTAATTTTCACAAACTATGTTAATATCTCGAAGGATAACAACCAGCCGAAGGATTCTTGATCGAAAGACCTGAAAAACACAAACTTGTTAAACTTAAACAGGCAAGGATCGAAGGATCAAAACTTGTTCGAAGGATCAACAGTGTTCGAAAGATCACTGTTGAGTTTCGAACAATTGATTTCGAAAGACTCTCCAATCGTAGGATCCTTATCTTTCGAATAAGAACTGTAGATCGAATGATGTATCCTTCGAAAAGATTCCTTGGATCGAAGGATAAGTCACAGACTTCGAAGGATGTTCGAAGGATGATTATCTATCGAACCTCCTTTGATCGAAAGATGATCTTTCGACTTCGAAGGATATCCTTCGATCTGCACTGACACAGTTGACAAATATGACAGGTTGGTGAAAAAGGTGATGGGTTGGTGAAATCTTTCGGCAGAAAGTATGGTCAGACCATCATTTTTACCAAACCAAGATTTGAACCAATAAAGTATTACTTAAAAAGACGATTTTTATCCAGAAACCGGTCACCGGAGTAAGCCGGAATTTGGCCGGAAATGACCAAACTTCTTAAAAACAAGTTTTTAAGTTACCCAACCCGTCCTTTAACACACCCGGTTAGTTTAGAACACGTTTTAACGTCAAGAAATGCGAGAAAAACACTGAAAACGAGTGCTAAACCATGTGAGTTTTATCCAAACACTCCAAAGTCTTGTATAAACTCGGTTTTTAACAAGGAAAAGAGCCACGGCTCTGATACCACTTGTAGGTCCCTCGGAGGTTGAGGTTCAACCTAATCCTTGTTATGTCTAACACACTAGCAAGTGCGGAAACCAAGCTAGCATGCAAACCGAGATAGAACAAGCACAAACACAACACACAATCTTCACCGATTAACACCACTTGTATTAATACGTATGAAAGGTTCGGTTACAAGCTCAATGTTTACAAATGTGTTTTGCAAACTCTCTCTCTCGTGTGTGTGTGTGTGCTCTCAACAGAATGCTCTCTACAAGACTGAGTTCTCTCACACTCACACACATTTCACCTCTCACTTTTCTGCCTAAAATGAAGTGAACACATGTGATGGATATATATACCCATCACAGCTCGTCTGGTCGAAGGATCAGATAGACTGATCGAAGGACCATCTATCGATCTGAAACACATCGAAGGATCCACATATACCTCGAAGGATGATATCCTTCGAAGTCCATCAACATCCATCGAAGGTTTATCTTTCGAGCTCATCGAAGGATATAAACAATCCTTCGATGACTCATCCTTCGACCCAAACAACTTACAAACAATGTGCTAACTGTTTGGTCAAGTCAAACCAGGAGGATGGTTGACTTGGTCAAACTTACATCGAACGCACATAATAACAAACCTAAGACGTAACTCAGACTAACACAAGACATTGTTTGGTATCATGACGAAATACAGACAAAGTACAGACACAAGTGCACCAACATCTTCAAATTTAAGTTATAAATTAAAGATAATTTTTAAATAATAACACAAAACAATAATCTTAAACTTAAAAAAACAATAATACGCTCATATAAAAAAATTAAAGTACAAACAAAATAACTCATTAGACATTAGATTAAACTTAAAAAAAAAACACTAATTAGGAAGAGAAGCTAATAATATAATTCTGTTTTTGATTTTTCAAATTGGGGTTCTAATCAATTCGAATTAAACTTAACCAAGTTTGTGATTTGATTCGAATTAAACCGAACCAAATTTATGATTTTTTAAACGAATCCAATAGCATATTATTTACTATACAAAATTACATTTATTTAACTCGTGTAATACATGGTGTTTTTAAATATATAACTTTTTTATTATTTAGTATATATTCGCCCCGCTTGCGGTATACAAATTACATGTATTTAACCCGTGTAATACACAGTGTTTTTAAAGATATAATTTTTTTATTATTTAGTATATATAATTAGATTTATTCAACCCGTACAATACACGGATTTTTATTATTTGGTATATAAAACTACATTTACTCAGTACAATACATTAGGCATGGCCAAATACCGATCCCGGTACCATACCGTCCCGATACCGACAAATCCCGATCCCGATTTTTGTGAAAAATGGGTACCGATACCGATACCGAAATACGTCGGTTTGGTACGGTATCGGTACGGTATCGGTATTTTGAGGGTAAAATGCGGTATTATACCGATACCATACCGTACCGATACCGACAAATACCTAAAAGTGGATACCGATACCGGTACCGAAACCCCTTCGGTATGGTATTCTCGGGATCGGGATGGGATCGGTATTGGATACCACTTGCTCATCCCTACAATACATGGGGTTCTTAGAGATATAATTTTTTTTATTATTTAATATATAAAATTACATTTGTTCAACTCGTGTAATAAACGAGATTTTTAAAGAATAACTGTTTTAATTTAGTATATAAAATTACATTTATTCAACCCGTGTAATACACGGGGTTCTAACCTATTACCATATAAAACCTTATTTTATAATAAACTATTAAAATGGTGTCAGTCCCCTACGATTGCTAATGGTGTAAAATTAGAATAATATTAAAATATTAATAATAGTAAATTACGAAACTTGGATTCAATAATATATGATTACCTACCTGCTGTGAAGTTGAAACCATATGTATTGGTTGAGAGGTTCAATTTTGGGCTCATCGTAGGGATGAGCAAGTGGTATCCAATACCGATCCCATCCCGATCCCGATCCCGAGAATACCATACCGAAGGGGTTTCGGTACCGGTATCGGTATCCACTTTTAGGTATTTGTCGGTATCGGTACGGTATGGTATCGGTATAATACCGCATTTTACCCTCAAAATACCGATACCGTACCGATACCGTACCAAACCGACGTATTTCGGTATCGGTATCGGTACCCATTTTTCACAAAAATCGGGATCGGGATTTGTCGGTATCGGGACGGTATGGTACCGGGATCGGTATTTGCCCATGCCTAGCTCATCGTACTTATAAGATGCTGTTCCAGTGGTCAAAAGGTATGTCATCCCTGGTGGAGACGTAGGTTCGATTCCTGCTTTGGCTATTTTCGAGGAACATATGGGTGAAAGGACGAATTGGGGCTTTACTCCCGGGTTCGAACCTGACGGGGGTGAGGATTTACAGATTCCATCCGGTTCTCGCGCATCAGGGGGCACGGTCTCATGGTGGTCGAGGAGTCGACCTTAGATATAGCTTCGAGCAGGGTACGTTCACACGTAAAATTCTTTACCTTTAAAAAAAAGTAAAAAAACAGAAGAAATTGACAGCAGGTCGGGCCAGGAGAGTTGGGATGTTATTAATAATAAACAACTTTACTATTGAGTGGGTTGTGATGAAGAAACGATAGTGACTTTAGGGTGAAGGGAGTGGCACAGCAAACCACTCGGCAAAGGAGAAAGCCGAGCGGTAACACCGCCGCCACCCCTTATAAACCGCTCGGCAAACTTCAAGTGCGGTTGGGTATCACCGATCGACAAAGGAGAACGACAAAGGAGGAAGAGGACAAACATACATTGGGGTGTGTGTGTGTAACGGCATTATTGCCGTTTATTAATAAAAAACAATTAGACTTTTTATTTATAAATCAACATTTTTACAACCCATCTTCTCCAAACTTTCAACCACATTCTCTGCAATCTTTTCCAAACTTTCACCCAAGTTTTTTGACCCAATATTTGCAAATGGAAGGCTCAAGTAAACGCGATGGCAAGGCAACTAAACGGGTTGGTTCGAGGACGAGTGTGCCAACTCAACGGGGCGGCTCGAGTGGTTCAACTCCGCCGTATCATCCGCAACAAGGCTTCGCCACACATAGCCAACCTCCATTTTTTTATAGCCAAGGCATGCAACCGACTTACGGGTTCAACACCCAACCCCATCCAAATTTTTCGCCGCATAACTATTTTCCACAGGGTCCGACCACGGTTGCTCCAAATATTTATGATTCCCTAGACGACCCAAACACTTTTGACCCGTTTAGTGTCGTGTAATTTTTATGAATTTTATGTTTTTTTTTAAGTTTCATTTTAATGTAATTGTTTTTTTTATTAATTTAATGTTTTGTTTGTTTTTATTTAACATATAATTTAAAAAAACAAAAAAAAAAGTTTGCCACTTTCAAGTGTCTAAACCATTGCCAACACTTTTCAGCAAAGTTTAAACTTTTTACCCTCTCTGACGTGGCACTCTCTGATTGGTCCATTTTAAAGTTTGCCACTTTAACCTGTTTAACCACTCCCTTCACCCTTAGACCACTTATTTCAACTCTACCTTAATAATAAACCGAATATTTCTCTCTCATAATATGTACGTCGGTGTTTCGGTTACTTGTACATACGACTCATAACACGATCTCAAAAAAATTACATTGAATCAACCAATTAAATTAAAACATTAACATACTTTTGCTTAAGAAAAACAAAAATGATAGAAAAACAATAATTTTAAACTCGGGGCAAAATTGTATTTTTTAGAATAAATGAGCGTGTGTCAGGCAGTTGTCTGGCACGAATAAAAATTACACCGAGACAAACAATTAAAACAAAGCATTACTATAGTTTTGTAAAAAAAAAAACTAAAATGATGGCATGGTTGTAATTTTACACTGGGGGCAAAATCGTAATTTAAATGGGAAAGCAAAGGAAAACGATGGCAAAGATGTACATTTAAGTTGAGGGCAAAATCTTATTTTGGCTGATTGGGGAAAAATCAAAACTAATGACAAAACTGTAAATTTAAACGGGTCAAAATCGTAATTTTAGTTGGAGGATAAAAGCATAATTTTATTTTGAACTGGGTAAAAACGTAATTTTGAACTGATAGCAAAATCGTAATTTTAAAGCGGAGATAAAATCTTAAATTGGTGTGACATTGACCCTCGGTATGGTAGTAGGCGCAAGAAATGTCAAGAAAATATCTATATGTTTTTTACATCGATCAAAACTACAGAAAGAAATTTACACGGGGTGGTAAAGCGAAAGAAATAACATTTTCATTAAAAATAAATAATAAATTAATTATTGTATTGATATGTGTCTACTTTCAACGATTTTACTGAAGTGTTCCAAGTATTGTGTTTCATTAGATTTAAACATAAGGGTACATGATGAAAAGTATGAAGTTAAAAAGTTCTAAATTAAAATTTACCTAAATTCAAGGGTTATTTAAGAGTATTCTACAACCCAGTAAAACTTGGCTAAATGAGGACAATACCACGTATCCATTCATTAATTACAAAACTGTGGGTAAGAACTAAGAAGCCTTCTCTAGGTAGTAAAGTAAAGTAGGTGCACTCACCGATCTATATTCCTTATTTTAGTCTCAAAACCTCAAAATCTCAAAACCATCTATCATCCACCATTCTAACAGCCGCAAATATCCCAGCGACCATCTATCATCCACTATTCAACATGTTAACAGTTGGGCTAGGCCGCTAGGGTATGACGATGGTGAATCGGTTTACCGCCGAGGGTTTCCGGCGTCTTCATGTCGCCTATTTTGTCAGATCGAACTTCATGGTGCTCCATGGCTCGTGATTTTGACGGCGATTAAGTGATGACTGAAACAATGGAGCCCCAATCTGTCATGCAGTTATAGATCGGAGATGGTTGGGTTCGATTATCGTCGCTGTCGGTGGCGGCATGTCTTCTAACGACTCAGCAGATTCACACAACCAGTATGTGGACACGATAATTTTGCAAAGAAAAAGTGCTGCTAAAACGGTGGTGGGAGAGCCGGCTGGTGGTGTGCGAATATTCAAACAACCACTCCTGAAACATCTTATGCGGAATCGATAATTTTCTCAAAAAAAGTGTTGGTTTTGTAATGACAATGGTGATAAAGATGTCGGTGGTAGATGGATGGTTTGGAAAAAAAATCCTTGGGGCTGCCTGGTTAAAAAAAGAAAAAAATTCCTTGGCGAATAGCGAGCTGCCATGGCAATAGAGTTAATTTACCTTGATGGTTTGTCTGTTCATCTCACGGGGACAACGATCTTTTAGCTCTGAAATAACAAATTGTCAGAAAAGAAAACAAAGAGGTGATGGGTCTGGTTGAAATCTTCTAAGGGACCAAAGTTGTAAAATCAGAAGTCTCTGTGGTCATTGTCCAAGATGAAGAAACTTCACAGAGCACCAAAGTCAAACGCCGATGATGTATACTCCTTTGGTTTGTGTAATCTGTGATGACTGATTCATCAATAAAGAGATTCATCTTCTACATATTTCTATCTTGTTCGTATTTTGTTCTTCATGTCTTGAATCAAGTGCAATGTTGATGTTCGTCATCGATCCGGTGCTTTCACAAAATTATACCATACAATCCTAACGTAATATATGTGACCCGACTCATATATAGAAAATATAACAGGTATAAAGGAAAAACAGACATTATAATCAAAAGGGTTTAATTAGAATATTAGAAAAAAAGATGACATGTATAATCAATAGGTATTAATTAGAGTATTAAAAAAAGGGAAAAATGAAACCACCCACTTCACTTAAATCGGAACAAAATTTATGATACATATACATAAAATAAGGACGAAGTACTTGACATTACGTCAAAACATAAATCGAATTTATATCGACACGTAAATAATTAGCTTTTCACTTAAGGAAATGATGTGAATATAAAGATAAAAATGTTTGCAGCATTGCTATATATATTTTGTAAATGTATTAAAACTATTTTTATTATTAGAATGTAAAAATAACGCAAAACAGTTAAACGATTTATTATTTACTTTTGTAGTGAAATTTTGAACTCAAGTTGTTGACAGGTAGAAAACAACAATAAATCACTAAGTGCCAATGGAAAAAAAAAAGTAGGAGGGGATAAGATGCAAATTCCGCGCGTTGCGGCGGGTACCCAATGTATGCAAAACGCGTGTCAGCAGCAGATACCGAATATCAAAACATAAATAAAAATGACGTGGTAAGGATGGTCACTCCGTCCTAAAAAAACGATTTTAAATAACCTAATATATAATAATAGGACCCACACGTCCTACAGGTTGAAAATTCGGTTGTTTTCAATTTAGTTATTACGGTGCTAACACGTTAAAATATGGATGAGCTCGGTACCGGTAACGGCACCGAAAGTACCGATCCGGAAAATCATCGAAATTATGTACCGGCACCGAAAATGCTCGGTACAATACGGTATGGTATTTGAAGGTAAAAATCAATAAATACAAGTATGGTGCTAGACCGGTGTCGAACCGAAAGTAACGATTTTGAAAACGCCAAAAGGTGGGTACCAAATTGGTAACGAAAATGATTTGGTAATAGTAAATTTGGTACCGATACGATACCGGTTTGATTACAGAATTTGAAATGATTTGCTCATCAATAATCTAAATATCCAAGTTAATTTTACATGCTACAATTCATTCATTACAGAAAAAAGACAAAAAAGAAAGCAAAATAAGTTGTTGTGTATATAAAACCTCATTAAAACGAAATACAGTTTACTTACTGTGTGTATAAAAAGTAATCTAAACGGTGCAATTACTTGCATTGCTACGTTGCTACATGATTTGATGAGCTCGGTACGAACCGGTACCGAAAATACCGTTACCAAAATCTCAAAAAGTGTCTACCGGTACCGAATATACCTGGTACTGGTACGTCACCGATATTTGAGGGTAAAAATCGGTGAATACCGGTGCCGAACCGGTACCGAAAATACACCCGATTTGGTAAAAGCGGGTACCGGTACCTATTCTAAAAAAGTGTGTACCGGTACCGAATATACCTGGTACGGTACGGTACGGCTCGGTACCGGTCGGTACTGGTACGACACCGGTATTTGAGGGTAAAAATCGGTGAATACCGGTGCCGAACCGGTACCAAAAATACACCCGATTTGGTAAAAGCGGGTACCGGTACCAGTACCCAATACTATTTGTTCATCCCAAGGAAGTTACTCCCCAAGGAAGTTACTGTTCATTAAGTTGTAAAATTATCCCAAGGAAGTTACTCCCCAAGGAAGTTACTGTTCATTAAGTTGTAAAATATGACGTAGATGGAAGAAAGAAAGCCAAGATATTTGATTTCCACATACCTCTTTCGACAAGTTCCTTCAACTCATTAGACCAGTGGGTATGGGAGGCTCATCCCCATGAGGATGGGTCGTCACGTCACCGTCACGTAGGAGAGGCTTGGAGAGTATGGACCTACGGGGGTGGGGGATGAACCCCTTTATATATATATATATATGTAGGTATGTATAGATGTGTGTGTGTGAGGAGAGAGGAAGTTGGCCCGTCATCATCGGCAGGCGGAGGACGATTTGGACGGGGCTGGGGGGTGGTCTTTTTGGGGCGGCGGCGGGAGGACGGGCCGGGGGACGGAAGATATTTGATTTCCACATACTCTTCTTTTTTCACCTTGGCTGTTTTGGACAACTTATCGGCACACTGGTTGGCGTATTCTCGCGGAACACGCTTAATAGTTATATTGTTCTTGTCAACAAATGGGACCTTTTCTATAAAAAGTAAATGCTCGTCAAGTTTTGATGAAGCTCGGGCTCGGCTCGGTTCGAGCACATATTTGAGCTTGAGCTCGGCTTGCCAGTAAAATCATAAGCTCGGGTTGTTTTGAGAACAACCTTAAACGAGTTAAAAGCTGGGTTCGAGCTCGCTTCAACATTGCTTAAATGAGCCAAAGCTCGGCTTGAGTTCGGCTCACTAATGTTATCGTCATTATTATTATATTATATGTAAAAAAATAAATTTGTTTGGGCTCGTTTAGGCTTGCAAGCCTAAATGAGCTTTGTATTTCAGGCTCGAGCCCGGGCTCAATGACTAAACGAACTCTATTTCAGACTTTGGCTCGTTAAAGCTCGGCTCGTTTGAACTTTTAATTGAGTCGATTACGACTAGCTTTCGAGCCTCTGTGCTTGTTTACACCCTTACTTATGGATCATGCCTCACGCCTTGGTATAGGGAACAAACCCAACATTGATATAAGGTGCTTTTGTAAGGGTATAATATGAAAATTAGAACAATAGATTTGAAAATTTGATTTTAGGGTCAAAATATGACGTAGTGAACCAATAGTAAAGCTGACGACATCATGTTTGGAATTATTTTATTTTGGATCGGTCTAATTGGGTGTCGGTGAAATGCAATATTCATGCGTGGCGGATGGAGATGGAGAAGATTCCAACTAAGGAAGCGTTAAAGATAAAGAACATTCACGTCGATGATTCCACTTGTCCTCTTTGCAACTCGGTGGAGGAGACGGCTGATCATCTTTTCATTTCATGCTTAGTCGCTTCGGTCATTTGGATCGGAATTAGTACTTGGTGTAATATTACAAACATTTTTGCTTTTTTCTTAAGGACCTTCTCGGCTTTCACACGAATCTGAGGGCTTCAGAGAAAGAGGAGACGGTACAAGGTATCATTTTGATTGTCTGTTGGAGCATTTGGCGCGCTAGGAATAATCTTATCTTTAACCAAAAGCCGGTTAAGATCGATAGTATTTTGAGCGAGGTTAAGGCTTTGAGATTTTTATGGTTTTCGAATAGGTCTAGATATAAAGAGATAGATTGGAGGGAGTGGAGTTCTTTTGTTAATATGTAATCTGTTCTTGTGTTGTTTGTGTCGGCCCGTCTTGGGCCGTCGGTTCCGTTAATTAAGTTTACTTTTAAAAAAAACATCCAACCCACTAAAATATGTGAGTGGAGTTTTTATAATATAAAAAGTATAAAAAGTGGTTGTGAGTGGAGAAAAGATAAAATATAATGATAAAGGTATAAAAGAATATTATTTAATGAGTAAACTTCCATTTTGCTCCCTGTGGTTTGGTCACTTTAACGGTTTTGCCCCAAACCTTTAAAAATAGCCATTTTACTCCCTGATGTTTTGGTTTTGTTGCCAGTTTGCTCCCTGCGGGGAGCAAAATGGAAAAACAAACAATTTGGATAGAGTTAGAGGCGGGGAGCAAACTGGCAAAAAAATCGAAACATCAGGGAGTAAAATGGCTATTTTTAAAGGTTTGGAGCAAAACCGTTAAAGTGACCAAACCATAGGGAGCAAAACGGAAGTTTACTCTTATTTAATTGAAAATTTGAATGAATATGTAATGTTTTGTAGTTTAATTTAAGATGAAAAAAAATGATGGAATACAAGTGAATGCTATAAAAGCTAGAACACTGATCGTACGATATATTACATTACCTAACACAAAAGATTACAATATCACCATTATTCCAAATATATGATAATTATATCTAAAGTGATAATGCCTAGTTTGTTTGATAGTAGCTACCATTATGTTTTATTTGAATAAGAAAAAGCTAGTGGTTATCGTAGACTGTGGGGTATGGTGGGGTGGGGGTTTGGGGCATGGGTTGATGCGTGGAGTTCGAGCCTCTCCGTTGGTGAGTGACGTGTCTGTGGGGTATGGCGGGGCGAGGTTAGCCCGCGTGGGTTGGCCAGGTTTATTTAAAGTTAAAAAAAAAAAAAAACCTAAAATTAAAATATACACACAAAATTAAAAAAAAAGCCTAAAATTATTATTAAAATTTCCTAAAAATTAAAAATTCTACAAAATAAAAAAGATTACAAAATAAAAAATACTAAAGCGTTAGGTAGATTTAGAAAAGGGCGAGCTTGTCAAACGGCTTCTGCTCGTTGCCCCGGAACTCGATGTTGGCCACCGCCACCCGGTCATCGTGACTTCTATCACCGTCCGGGACGCTGTCGTAGTAGGCTTTAAAACGATCGAGCTTCGGTCGTAGCTCGCGGCACTTGTGTTGGCACGCGTTTAAATTGTGCCGGTTGTTCCCCACGTTGTGCCGGTAGCTAGCGAAAGCTTCCGGCCAGTAACGGGTCTCACCGGGTTGGCGACCCTTCATCGCGTCAACGACGCTCGTGACAAGTGCTAGCTCTTCCTCGTGTGTCCAAGAGGCCATCGATCAAGTATGTGTGGGTAGCGGGTTCGGGTAGGTGGAGTGACTTGGGTTGGGGTAGCGATGTGGACAGGCGGTGAAGTTGGGTGAACCGTTTGGCTTGGCCAAACGGTTATATTTTAAAATTTAAACATAGCCCGCTATGCCCTAGCCAACAAGCCAATAAGAGCCGGCCACATAGGACAGCTAGGCATGCCCAACGCCCGGGCTGAATCCTCTGCCCAAGGAGCCACGCCGAAACCCAAGCCCACCCAAGGTGGTGACTTGGGCGTTTTCACCCAACCCCCGGCCCCATACGCCATAGTTAACGAAACCACAAGGAAATGCTTTAGACCACTTTTATTTCTACTTTGTCTTGAAAATTACTCAAAAAGATGATGATTATTATTATTATTATTATTATTATTATTATTATTATTATTATTATAATGAAAGTAAAACTTGAATTGGATTCCAAAACAAAGTAGAAACAATTAAAACAGTCCTAAAAGATGAAACAAATACAACAAGATTAATCAGATTCAAAGACAAACAAATACAAGATAAACATAGAAAGAGTACTACAATAATCCATCTTGAGAACTTTCAAACATATGGCCAGATGGACTTCTCCTTAGAAGAAGTTATTACCAATCAACATATATAGATAGATGCAAGAAATTTAGCCATGAACCGCGAGTGGGTTCCACTCATTAAATCAACCTTAGCTCATTAGGAAGTTCTTCGATTTTCTCGTACTCAAGTTTATTCGCACTGGCCATTTTGGCCAGCTTATGAGCATGCTGGTTGTATTCTCGCTCAATATGCTCGACTAATATTCCGTTATCTTTACGCAGAGTCCTGCACTTTTCGATGATGTCCCAGGACTTAAGGACGATTACACTTCTGCCGTTGTATTCGCCCTCTCCATTGACAAACTCACAAGCCTGTTCATTGTCGTTATAAAGAGTGGCTCCTTCGAGATCAAGTTCAACAAGTTCATCTAAAAGCTCCAGCCCTTTCTGGATCGAAATAAGCTCAGCTGTAAGAGTATAAGTCTCACTAACATAACCTCTAAACCCTTTGACCCACTTACCATTATGATCGACAAGTATTCCCCCGTACCAACCTGGTCCTCGATCTCCAAGTTCGAGTTTACATCCGCCATCTGTGGTCATTTTGTAGGGACCACGAGGAGGATGAGACCGCGTACTGTTTGTGCCCATGGGTACTCTTTCTAGGGTGTTGGTGTTGTCGGAAAGCAATCTAGATATGCCAATAGCAGCGACACCTACTCCGACGGCGGCCGCTGTTACTAAGGCCCCAGCACCCATGGAACTTCCAACGGACCGCCTGTTATTTTCTTGCTGAGGGTCGTCTTCCTCGGTTCCATTTGACCTTGAAGTGCTTTCAGAGGCGCCCATGGTTTCTTATGTTTTAGGCATGTACCCAACGATGATATATATAGTGGTAGAATATTGGTAACTTTAAGAGGTCCCACGCGCTCCGCCTAAAGTTTGTTCCATATTTTCATGTACATAAAAAAAAGGAAAATTACCAATTTAGCCGCTTGACGAGCCTTTTACCAAAATAGCCATTTGACCAGGTTTTATGCACGTTCAATGCAAGTGAACTCTCATTTTTATGCACCTTCATAAATTCAAGGTGTAGCGGCTTGGGCATGGGTTGAAAGCTCATAAATTCAGGGTGTAGCGGCTTGGGCATGGGTTGAAAGCTCATAAATTCAGGTGCATAAAAATGAGAGTTCACTTGCATTGAAGGTGCATAAAGCCTAGTCAAATGGCTATTTTGGAAAAGTGCCTGGTCAAGCGGCTAATTTGGTAATTTTCCCTAAAAAAATTACTAATGGGGTGGTGGTCCATTAGCAAACACAAAGTATTTAAAACACCAAAATTTGGAAGTGGTAGGTCTTGCGTTAAAGTTTCACATAGAATATGGAATAAAGAAATTAGCCGTTAAAAAAAATATACATAAAAAGAAAAGGTAAAAGAGATAAAGAACTAGATAATAATAAAAAGGAAAAGGTAAAGGTAAAGGCAAAAAAAAAAAAAAAAAAAACCTAGATAATACTATTCACATTCAATCCCCTTATTCTCAGTGCTTGTTTGGCTAAGCTTTTATCACTTTTTTTAAGTACTTATTGACTTATAATTTTTTAAAAATAAGTTTTTAAAAAAGTATTTTGATTAACTTATAGGGTGTGAAAAACAAATAAGTCAATAAATTGTTTTTTAAAAAGGTGTTTAAAAGCTTAGCCAAACACACCCTCATTTTATATATCTATACTAAAAATTATTTTTTTCTTTCTTTTCAATTAAAAAAAATTGTATACATCTTTATCATTTCTTTTTTTTTTCTTTTTCACTCACAACCGCTATAAAAAAATTATAAGAGTGAACAATATTTCTCATATATTTACAAATAAAAAGTAACATTTTCTCTTCTTCACTCACAACCACTACTTATAATATAAATAAGTAACTCACTTACAAATATATAAAGGACCCATTGTAAATGCTCTAAGGTAATCAATTAGGCCACAAAGGTATCCATACTTTTCTTCCCATCTATCTCATAAGTCATAACTCATTCTGCTTCATTTCAATGTCAAATTATCATATTTCAACTCTATTTTTTCTTGATGAATATTTTTCTTCCAACCCATCTCACAACCAATTTATTATAAATTTAAAAAAGAAAACGAAATGCTTAGCATGAGATGATTTGCTATGTGAAAAAGTGGGTATGAGATGATTGAACGGAGTGATCGGTGAATCAATCACCTACCTTCCCGTAAACTTGGGTACCGAAACATAAGGGAAGGTTGCTTCGGTCGGTACCCAAGTGTGACGATAGATTTGCTATGATACCGTAATGAAATTTTGATATGTCTCCTCTTAGTGTTGTGAAATGTATTGTATCTTGATTAATTTTATCACCTTTTGTTTTAACTGATCATCATGTGTACTTTGTTAGTTATAGATTCGGTTTCTAAATGTTGGCAATAAAAAAATAAAGAAGAATCACAAAAATAACCATCTTGACTGATTAGTTTGATAAACAAAAACTTATAACTTTAAAAATTTCCAGTGAATCAACCAACGATAGTTCCGTCACATGACAACTAATCATGTCGCAGTTGTTACTATATATGGCCCCAGCTCCCATGGAGCTTCCACTGGACCGCTTACTTGTTGAGGCTAGCTCCTCGTCCTTGGTTCCATTTGACCTTGAAGTGTTGTCAGAGGCACCCATGGTTTCTTATATTTTTAGGCATGTACCCATCGATGATATATAGTGGTAGAATGAAACTATAAAAGGTCACACACATTTAAAACTCCCAAAGTGTATCCTATGTACATATAACAAAATTTCACAACCTCTCTTGTAACAATCACAATAAGAAAACCTAAAATCACTTTAAAACGTCTATAGTCAGTTGCCTATCTATTAAAAACGCCACAAATCTGTTAGTAACTTGTTCATATGAACAAGAAAGCTGAAACAGAAACAGTCTAATAAACGAGCCAGGAACGATGAACCGGGCTTGTGTTTGACACAATTCCCTTAAACATATTCGTGGTCTGTTCCCAGGGTACGCCGGTTCGAAGCAGCAATAGCGCACTGCCTGACTTAACCACTTGCCTAAAAAGAAAAGGAGCTGTGTTGCAGAGACTGAGATTAAGAGAGGAGAAACTGTTGTTGTGTGTCTAAACTGATCAGCTTGATCTGGTTTTACAGTCACCGAAACATAACTGAATTCTGGCCATCATTGCAAAGAATTAAAACCAAATAATGGTCATTAGTGCATCAGTTAAAACTGACAAACAATGATCATAATAACTGTCATAATGATGGCAGTTTAAAACTGAAAGAAAATAATGATCATCAATTGAATAATCATTTCAGTTTTAAACTCATTAAAAAACAAATCAGTTATGAGTCTCGAGTGCAAAAACTGCCTCACGCGAGCCTGGGTTTTTGGAGCTGCATTCGTGTCCGCAGGACGTGCGGGCACGCATGTGTTCAACCAAATTCCAGTTTCGAAACCCATTTTTTGCACCCCCCTGCGCGCGCGGGTAGGACTTGTGGTACAACATGTCATAAAGCTTCAAAGGCTTGGTCAAGGTTTTTCCTTATAAGTAACATTTCCTTTTGTTCCCACACCAATGTAGGACAAGGTGAATTACCAATTGAGACTTTCATTCACACCCAAAACTTCCAACAATCCCCCACATGAATGGAGGTCGATCTCAGCAACAACATTATTCCAATTAGATTTCAGCAGTTGAGTTTTGCATACGATAGGTAGGTGTTACCCTTTAAACCTTCGCTCATGAAATGCACTTAGCCCACTGGCTCTGAGTAGACATCGTTGTCTTTGAACTCGTATGCCGTTTGTGTAGACGACAATACACTTCACACAAGACTCTCCCTGACAAAGTTAAGTCCTCATAGTTATGTTCGTTATGGTCATGAACATGAGCCTGGTTCTGCGAGAGCCATTAGGTATTGTGCCCCAACAATACCCTTCGAAGCGACCCCACTTCTCTCTCACATAGGTGATTCACTATGTATGGTTACCTTAGTTGAATCGTTAAAAGCCATAGGCTTAGCCTCACACTTGTCACTTTTAGGAATGGGCTAGGAAGTTTATTGAGCTTTGTAATAAACTCCATTTTAAATACGTAGGGTTATCCCCCACAGTGACCTCACTAATTCATACAATTTGGTTTTCCTATTGAACTCAATTATTGGGATCTCCAGTCTGTTGAGTTAGGTTTCCTTCATATGAACTTAAGTTTTCAAGGGCTTCAGTCCCATTCCCATGGACGACTTCTGAACTAACTCTCTACTTAGGCCTTTTGTTAGCGGATCCGCGATATTATCCTTTGACCTCACGTAGTCAACAGTGATAATTCCGGTAGAGATTAGTTATCGTATCGTATTATGTCTACGTCTGATATGTCTGTTCCTACCATTATACATTGTGTTATGAGCTCTGCCAATTGCCGATTGGCTATCACAATGTATACAAATGGCCGATGCCGGCTTAGGCCATCTTGGTATATCCTCAACAAATTGACGTAGCCATTCTGCCTCTTCACCTGCTTTATCTAAAGCGATGAACTCTGATTCCATCGTGGATCTAGCAATAACCATTTGTTTTGACGATTTTCATGATATAGCTGCACCTCCAAGTGTGAATACATGCCCACTTGTTGCTCTGGAATCATTCATGTTCGATATCCAATTTGCATCACAGTGTCCTTTGATAACTGTTGGATATCTGTAATAATGAAACCCGTATTCTTGAGTGTATCTTAAGTAATGAAGCAACCGAATGATACAGTTCCAATGAATTGAACTTGGGTTGCTCGTGTATCTACTTAGCTTGCTCACAGCATATGCTAAGTCTGGTCTAGTACAACTCATAAGATACATCAAGCTACCAATAATACTTGAGTATTCGAACTGGTTAACAGGTTCACCTCTATTCTTGGCAAGATGTTGACTTGTGTCAAGAGGAGTTCTAGCCACATTAGAGTCATTTCCATTGAACTTCTCAAAAATTTTGTCCACATAGTGGGATTTTCTTAAAACAAGTCCACTTTGGGTTCGTGTGATTTTAACTCCCAGAATCACATCCACCAAACCCATGTCTTTCATGTAAAATCTTGCTTTTAGCATGTTCTTTGTAGACTTTATGATTTTTCATCACTTCCAGTAATGAGCATATCATCCACATATAGACACAAGATGACATATCCATCTGATGTGTCCTTCACGTATACACACTTGTCACATTCATTGATTTTGAACCCAGCATCAAGCATGACATGATCAAACTTTTGGTTCCATTGTTTTGGAGCTTGTTTTAATCGATACAAGGATTTCACAAGTTTACACACTTTCTTTTCTTGCCCAGTGGCTGTGAAGCCTTCAGGTTGTTCCATGTAAATTTCTTCTTCTAGATTTCCATTCAAGAAAGCTGTTTCACATCCATTTGGTGAACTTCCAAATTTCTAATGGCGGCAATGGCAAGCACCAGCCTGATGGATGTTATTCGCGTAACTGGAGAATATGCATCAAAGTAATCTAAACCCTCTTGTTATTTATATCCTTTGATCACCAACCTTGCCTTGTACTTATCGATGGTCCCATCTGGTTTCATCTTCTTCTTGAAGATCCATCGATATCCTAGTGGTTTACATCCTTAAGGAAGATCCACTAGTTCCCAGGTATGATTTTGTAAGATAGAGTCTATCTCACTTTTGATGGCCTCCCTCCACTAAGGTCCTTCTGAGGAATTCACCGCTTGTTGGTACGTTTGAGGTTCCTCTTCTACCATATAGGTAAGAAAGTCAGGTCCAAAGGATTTTCAGTCCTTTGCTGTTTACTCTTTCTGATTTCAACTTCCTCAGTCTTAGATTGTTCTCGAGGTTCATTATTTGCAACCTCATTCTCTGGAACAATTTCCTCAACCGGTCTAGTGAAACTTGGTTCACTTTTACCTAAGCATGGGAACACAGGTTCAAACCATGATGCATCCTTAGATTCTATTATGGTGCCATTGCATATTCCAGGGTTCTTAGAATCATGCACAAGAAAACGATATGGACTGTAAGGGCGGGTGTATCCTATAAATACACAATCCATTGTTTTGGGTCCTATTAGTAGGCGCTTTGGTAGTGTGACCACCACCTTGGTTAGACACCCTCACACTTTCAAGTATTTATATGGTGGTTTCTTTCCCGTCCATAATTCGTATGGTGTTACATCTTTCTTCTTATTGGGTATCATGTTCAACACATAATTTGCCGATAAGATTGCTTCCCCCCCACATGTTTTGGCTTACCCCATAACTTATCATCATAGCATTCATCATTTCTTTCAAAGTGCGGTTTTTTCGTTCCGCTATGCCATTTGATTGAGGGGAGTAAGGAGCCGTGAGTTCATGTATGATTCCATTTTTTGTACACACATCAATAAAAGGTGAAACATATTCACCTCCTCGGTCGCTCCTTACGATTTTGATTTTCTGATTTAGTTGATTCTCAACTTCGGCTTTGAACAAGATAAACTTATCAATAGTCTCATCCTTACTCTTAAGTAAGTACACATAGCAATACCTTGTACTATCGTCAATGAACGTGATGAAGTACTTGTTCCCACCATGAGTAGGAATTGCTTTTAGGTCACACACATCAGTGTGGATCATCTCGAGGGGTTCGGTGATTTGTTCAACCCTTTTAAATGACGATCTCGTTTGTTTTGCTTCTACGCAAGTTTCACATTTATTATTTGAGTCAATATCGAAAGTTGGTATGCAATTAAGTTTAATCAAATGACGAATTAAAATTAACATGACCTAGTCTACCATGCCAAAGATTAGGAGACTCAAGCAAGTAAGCAGAACTAGTAGCGTTTTCATTCATTCCTTTCACAACAATTACATTCAACTCCTTTACCCAAAAAAACAATTACATTCAACTTAAACATACCGTTGAGGGCATAGCCCTTACCAACGTACATACCACTTTTGGTCAACACGACCTTATCCGACTCAATCACCATTTTAAAACCAAACTTATTCAATTGCCACCCCGACACAAGGTTCTTACGAATTTCTGGAACATACAACACGTTGGACAAAGTGAGTTCCTTTCTAGAAGTCATTTTCAAAACCACATTCCCCTCGCCTTTGATTTCGGCCATGGCGAAATTTCCCATAAAAACCTTTTCACCATTAGTCACCTCCTTGAAGGTGCTAAACAGATTCTTGTCAAAGCACACATGACGGGTAGCCCCCATATCAATCTACCAATCGTTGTGGTTTTGCCCAACCAAGTTAACTTACATGACCAAAATCGAGAGGTCTGTGATCATAGCAATGAGTTTATCAACCTCATGAACCGTGTTAACTTGTCGAGCATTTTCCTTCTTTGGAAGCTTGCATTCATTGGCCTTATGGCCTTATTTTTGACAATTATAGCAAGTTCCTTAGAACTTCTTTTTCCCAACTCCCCCCTTAGGACCAAGGTTGGAGCGTTTCCCATGAGCTTTCTTTCCACCCTTTCCACTGTTCTTGTTTCCCTTTGAAGATTGGCCATGTTCAACAATATTGGCCTTTGCTGTTTCAGGATTATCAATCCTTTTCAAAGCAACTTTATTATCTTCTTCAATGTGAAGGCCAACAACAAGATCTTCAACGGTCATTTCCTTTCGCTTATGCTTGAGATAGTTCATGAAATCAACCTAGCTTGGTGGTAGCTTTTCGATCATAGCAGCAACTTGGAATGTCTCGCTGAGTACCATTCCCTTCGTATGAATATCATGAAGAATAACTTGAAGTTCTTGGACTTGGCTAATGACAGTTTTAGTGTCTATCATTCTGAAGTCCAAGAACTTAACCACCACGAATTTCTTAGTGCTCACATCTTTGTTTTGTATTTGCGATCCAAAGACTCCCATAATTCTTTGGCAGTCTTCGCTTTGCAAATTGTAAAGCGTATCAACCATACCATTCAAGATATAGTTGCGACACAAGAAATCCGAACGATTCCAAGCATGAATCGCTGATGTGTGTAAAATGCAACATATAAATTACATCAAATGAGGCATAAAATTAACCCTTTTAAGTACTAATGTTGGAAAAAGTGTGTTTTTTGTCTTCCTTTTGTATTTTTAGGACCAAATGAGCTTAAACGAACAAAATGAACAAATATGCAGCAAAAACTAACATAAATACAAAGAAAAGGAATAAACGTGACATGCCTGATCCCTCGACAACATCCCCAAGAGCAAAAACAAGAAACAGAAGGCTGACCACGACCCATGCCCACTTGACACGGGGGCGTGGTCAGATGTCTGCAGGAAGGACAAAGTTGTGGAAGCTTCTATGCCCACCACGGGGGCATGCCCAGCTCAACACGGGGCGTGGTCAACGCTAAGATTCGCATAATCTTGCAAATCTTGATAGTACAGATACGCTTCTTCACACGGGGCTGTGCCCGCTGGACACGGGCCGTGTTGAGCCCTATGCTGACAAAAGCAATTAATGAAGGAAAAGAAAAGGGATGGACACGGGAGCGTGTCCACTGGACACGGGGCCGTGGCCGGGCTTCTGTTCAGGCTATAAATAGGGGTGCTTGGCTCACTTCAAAGGCATCCCTTGGCAAACCACCTCTCTCCCACTTTGCCACCACTCCACCACCACTACAATACCCACATTCACCACCATCATCCATCATTCACCTTAGAGTGTGTGTAGTAGTCTTGGGATCCAAGATTAATAGTAAGAGTTCTTGTTAATCAAAGGCCATGTTTGGCTAAGTCTCTTGCATCACTTGGTGAAGACAAGCATTTAATGTATTACTTTTGATTTTTAATCTTTTCGCACTTTTTATTTGATTTTGTATTAATGACTTTAATAACTAGTTTCTTATGTTGAAGGTGAAACTTCTTTTTCATTTGTCCATGGTGTCTTGACATTACTTTATTGTCTATATAAAGTAAAAGATTTACACCATTCATATCTCTACGGTATTTATAGAGATATGTTGGCTACCTGTCGGGGGTTAAGGGAATGGTTTAGTAAGTTTCTTGCCTTGTTCAGTGTATAGATCCTGCAAGGACCTGGATCAAGGTTACTAGGACCTCCTTTAATATCCACTGGTATTGGATAGCGGGGGTGCGAATGGCTTGATCCCCTCATATGTAAACTACTATTAATACATTAAACCGGCTACTTGGGATTGTATCCCTGCTGACTCAAGCCACTTAGCCGAGGGTAACGTCACTGATGTGTGTAAAATGCAACATATAAATTACATCGAATGAGGCATAAAACTAACTCTTTTTTAGTACTAATGTTGGAAAAAGTGTGCTTTTGTCTTCTTTTTGTATTTTCAGGACTAAATAAGCGTAACAGAACAAAAGGAACAAATATGTAGCCAAATCTAACATAAATCCAAGATAAGGAATAAATGTGGCATGCCCGACCCCTTAACAGCATCTTCCTAAGCAAAAACAAAGTAACAAAAGGCTGACCACGGCCCCGTGCCCAGCAGACACGGGGGCGTGGCCGGGCACCTGCAGAAAAGACAAAATCTTAGAAGCTTCTATTCCCAGCATGGGTCGTGCCCAGCTCAACACGGGCCATGGTCAACGCAAAGATTCGCTAAATCTTGCAAATCTTGATAGTACAGATTCGCTTCTGCACACGGGGCCGTGCCCAGTGAACACAGGGGCGTGTGGAGCTAATGCAGACAAATTGCAATTAATGAAGAAAGAGAATAAGGATGGACACGGGGCCGTGCCCAATGGACACGGGGCCGTGTCCGGGCTTCTGTGCAGGCTATAAATAGGGGTGCTTGGCTCACTTCAAAGGCATCCCTTGGCAAACCACCTCTCTACCACTTCACCCACACTCCACCACCATCACAACACCCACATCCACCACCATCATCAATCATCCACCTAGAGTGTGTGTAGTAGTCTCGGGATCCAAGATTGATAGTAAGAGTTCTTGACAATCAAAGCTCATGTTTGCCTAAGTCTCTTACATCACTTGGCGAAGACAAGCATTTAGTGTAATACTTTTGATTTTTAATCTTTTCACACTTTTTATTTGGTTTTTTATTAATGTCTTTAATAACTAGTTTCTTATATTGAAGGTGAAACTTCCTTATCATTTGTCCGTGGTGTCTTGGTGTTATTTTACTGTCTATATAAAATAAAAGATTTACACCATTCATATCTCTACGGTCTATATAGAGATATGTTGGCTACCTGGTCGGGGGTTAAGGGAATGGTTTGGTAAGGTTCTTGCCTTGTTCAGTGTATAGATCCTGCAAGGACCTGGGTCAAGCTTACTAGGACCTCCTTCAATACCCACTGGTATTGGATGGCGGGGGTGCGAATGGCTTGATCCCCTCATATGTAAACTACTATTAATACACTAACCCGGCTACTTGGGATTGTGTCCCTGCTGACTCAAACCACTTAGCCGAGGGTAAGGTCGCCTTCAAAAGAGGGGCCTACCACATTACACATTAATAACTTAATTAATTATCTTCCAATATTCCAACCCTTTAGGATTGTATCCTTGCTGACTCAAAATACCGGGTTGAGGGTAAAGTCACCTTCAAAAGAGGGGCCTACTACTATAAATAAGATAATCTCTTAAAAAGTGCAAAAGTGCGGAAATCATCAAAGGTTACATTAAAGGCGAGTCGGATCCAAGTGATTCATCTTGTCTATCTGTTTTATTTTTACTTTTTATTTTTCAGCATTTTAGTTTTTATTTTTATGTTTAAAATCTTTTCTAAAACTTTTGATTTGATTAGACGTTGAGGATAAACCGGTATTAAAAGCTCTTGTGTCCTTGGACGTCCTCGGTATCTTACCAACGCTATACTACGCTCACGATGGGTGCACTTGCCCATGTGTGTGTTGAGTGTTAGTAGGATATCGTGTTTTATAAATTTAAAACTTGACTAACGTGCTAAAAAGGGCTTAAAATATAAAGAAAAATATAATACACCCGACACACACCAAGTTTTTTGACGCCGTTGCCGGGGACACAAGGATTTTAAAAACATTAGGAATCAACGACCTAATTGTTTTTCTTATTTTTTTTGTTTTTTTAGGATTTTTCTAGATTTTTCAGCTTCTGCGGAGCTCAGCACGGGGCCGTGCCCGCTGAACACGCCCAGTGCCCAATCTTTGGTACTGGCAATCCTGTTTTAAGTCAGACAGTAGCTGAACACGGGGCCGTGCCCACTGAACATGCCCCGTGCCCAAGCTTCAGTTACTGAAAACAGAATCGTAAGATCCCGACGGTTGGTAATTTCTGACACAAACATGAGCGATACTGATCATTTTTACTTTCGCTCCTCTTATGGTGCGTGGTGTCAATTATGTGGCGGACCTCATAAAGATTTAAAATGTTATTTTTTAAACTACATTCCCCACTATATGGACCCATTGTTTTCCTGTAGCCTTAAGAGGGGCGAAAGTAAAAAAACAATCCTTATCTCTCCCTCGAATGCTCTCAACCATCTCTTCTAGGTGATATGATCCTCGAAGAATTGTTTTCAAATGGAAGAATTAATTCTCCAATTGATAAGAGAACTTGAGATGGAAGTAACTAATTCATCTCAAGACGACGATCAAGGAGAATTATTGAGAACGCATCCGGATACTAACAACATCGTTGCTCCCGAAATCACCTCTAACCCTTGTGAGGAATTAAGTGATAGTCGTCCCTGTGTCTATTGTGCCGTGAAGGACTCCCCATCGGTTTCCGCCAATGCATACATAGACCTGAGCGATTCGACATACACCTTCTTTAACGAGAGCCCGGATAAGGGAAATAAAGGTTGGTTTTGCCCACCGGTATTTAGTTTAGGATTCACCCTTTCCGATAACCTCTTGCGTTCTTGTCTAAAACTAGGCCAACTAAGGTATTTCAGGCACTTTGGTGTTGTTCCAACCAGTAAGGAACCACCCGATCCGGATAAATTCCTTAAAAATAGACAAAACTTCATAAAACCTCTAGCCACGGGGTCGTGTCCAAGTCAACACGCCACTGTGTCCAGATAAAGATTCCTGTCTGATTTTTGGTCAGACTACGGACAAAAAAGTGTCAGGATCTTGTCTGCACACGGGGTCGTGTCCAGTCGACACGGGGCCGTGTCCAGCGTGCTGTCGTTTTCTATAAATGCAGCAAGATTCCTGCACTCTTGGACCCATTCCAAAGACAAAGATCTGGTGGGATCTTCACATATACCCTTTAAGGTATATTCTAAAGAAGGTTCTCAACAACCATCTTGTCTTTTCTACTTTTGTCTATTGCCTTCTTCTTCATTTTCCACTCAAAACCTCCATTAAAACTTGAAATCTCCATGATTTCAAGCTTTATTGTCATCATTGTTAGGTTTTTATTCAAGGAATCTTATCAAAAATAAGTTTTACAACACGGTTTTAAGTTATTCCTGCTTAAAAATGCGTCAACAATCAGAAAAATAATTTAAAACTCCAAGATTCCTTGTTTCAAAAACCTGCAGAGAGGTGGCCATGGGGCCATGCTCAGCGAGCACGGGGCCGTGGCCGGAGTACTGTTTCATTTATTTGAAATTTTTCGGTTTGTTTTCTTAGAATGTCAAGCCAGAATAGCGGAACCTCTTCAGCACATTCAAGGAACAGCCACAGGGAACGAAGGCCCTCGATCGAAGCAACTCTCGTGCGCTATGTCATGGCACTACGAGAAGCTCTCGACGAAATGACATCCGTAGAAGAAGTCCTTATCGACCGTATCAACTATCTAACAGTGGGGCTAGAAAATAGCTTCCAAGAAATCAACCTTTTGCACCAAAGGTTGAATATTATTGCAATGCCTCCTATGCAACCAATCCTTCCCCAAGAAGATTGGAACTTGGCTCAAGGAATCATTAACCCCACCGGGTGGGATGACATCCCCGCGGAACCTCCTCTTGATAATTTACAAGAGGTTGTTGTGGAAGTCACTCCTCCTCAAAACAAGGACGCTAATGAGCCTGCCTTCCTTCTCCCTAGGGAGATAGAAGAATGGCTTAATGATGTGTGAGGAGCCCTTTACGGAGAAGAAGTCCTTTAAGCCGCACTCAACCGAGAAAACTATCTTTTCGGAAATTTTGCTCTTAAAATAAAGTTATATAGGCTAGGACTTCTTTAAGGTTTAAGATTTCTTGTGTTTCATGACCTAGTTATCCATATTTAAGTTTATGTTTTTATTTACTAGGAAATTATGTAATTTACTCTTGAATGAATGATAGTTTTTAAGTGGGAATTGGTGTTTGGATGATGTTGTAATGGGAAAAACACACTAAATGGTGGAGGTTGCTAAGGGAAACTTGAACCCGCGCCCCATGCACAAAAACAGAGCCTCCCGGCAATTTTTCTTCATTACAGCAAGTTCAGCACGGGACCGTGCTCAGCCCAACACGCCCCGTGCCCGAGGTTCTGCAGAAAACGCTCAGTTCAGGTAACTGGACACGGGGTCGTGCTCACTGAACACGCCCCCGTGCCCAGCCTTCTGTTAATTATGATACTGGCGATCTGAACACGTGGCCGTGCCCGGACCAACACGGGCCCATGTCCAGACGCCCAGTAACATAAAATTTTGTTTTTAACACCTTTTTACACATTCAATCAACCTAAAAACTTATTTTTGAGACACATTGAGGACAATGTGTAATTTAAGTGTGGGGGGATGCTAAAACCTTGAATTTTGCAAGTCCTAATAACAAGCCTTACACAAAACTCTATTGGAACCGCTAATCACCCCAATTTTTTTTTCAAAAACTTTTCGTTTTTTTACTTGTCTTGGTTTAATTTGGGAATAACAAGTTCTAAAATGGTTATATTTTTAAATTTACAACCGATAGCGTCTTGATAAAAAGAACTAACATAAGATAATTATGAAACGGCATGACAAACCTAGTTAAAATTTGATTATATATACTTGATCACATTATAAACCCATTCCCACAAAAATTGAGTTTTGAGCCTTTATTGAGCATACAAATATACATCTTTAAACTAAATGCTCATTTCTCGTTTCTTGTGTCAATAGCCGCTTGGTTTCTTACGACTCTAGAACTTGCCACGACAATACATTCCCGGTCCTTACCAACTTAAACCCAAGTAAGTAAATGATGGAGGCATTAGGACTAACCTGTTTTCTTTTCAACACCATTATTTTTCTTTTTTTTTAACCTACCCAAAATCCCCCTAATTAACCCCTTTGAGCCTAAACCCTTTCATTTCTAAACCCACAAAACAAACACCCTTTACCCACCAAAACCTTTTTCTTTTAAACCCTTTTGTTTTAGTAAAAAGCTCAGTTTCTTGTGACGATTCCTTATAAAAAAATGAAGTCTAGCAATACACAAATAAGTTCCTCAAAGAAAGTTTATTTGAAAGTGCTTTGTTCGAATAAAATGTCAGAAAAAACAAAAAGTTTTACGACGACCGACGCTTTTTACGCTTTTAGCCATTTTACTAACCAACTAACCCAAAACCACCTATCTTTAACCCAAGCCTAACCCTTCCCCAAGTCCTCTTGATAGTTAAAAAGGAGGAGGATTGATTGCTTGGCAAGCTTATGGTAGGAGTAAATTCCATGCCGGTCTCGAGTGTTTCACAAGAATACATCTTCGGCGGAGTGTTGAGTGATCTCCCGTGAGGTATGTGAACTTGTATATAAATGGAATTTTAAAGAGGCATGTTACGCCCAAATAAGTAATTTTTCTTATGAAACGTTCTAAATAAATCATAACGAATATGATTGTAAATAGCATAAAAATAAAACCCAATAAAGATCTTGGATTCCCGACACTCAAGACAAGCCCAAAACTTCTCTACTACCCATTCCACTTGGGCGTGTAAGCCACATTATAAAGAGTTTTGCTTGAGGACAAGCAAAGATTCAAGTGTGGGGGTATTTGATGTGTGTAAAATGCAACATATAAATTACATCAAATGAGGCATAAAATGTGACAACTCGTATTTCGAACCTATCTTTGTGTTTAATGTAACGTATGTGAATCCTATGTGATTGTGTGAACCTTGATGATTTATGAAATGTTATGTTTGATGTTATGTTATGTGCATGTACGTATGTATTAGGATCGCACAACACAACCCGATCGCACAAGCCCATTCGGGCTACACTCTTTGCATCCGAACCAAGGGCAGCCCAAGTTTGGGTTCGGCCCACTCCTTCTTACGCAAACACATAAGCTTAAGGAGTGTTATTTCTCATTTGTTACAAAACAAGAACACGCACACCAAACCCTAATACCTCTCCCTCTCTCTAAGCCGACGACATCATCCCCATCCCTTGAAGCTTTTGTGTTCGGATCAATCCTTGTTCTTTTATCTAACCGGTTAGTGTTTTAACTATTGCTTTCATGTTGTATGATGTTGTGTTATACATGCTTTACATGATGATGTAGGAATGATATATAATTGATGGTGATGTAAACTGTTAAAGTTGATGTTCATATAATCGGCTCACATGTATAGTGTGTATGAATCATATAGGGTTGGAAAAGATGATTGTTAATCCAATGCTTGATTTAATCGGCTGATATATATATATATATATATATATATATATATATATATTGTTCGAATGATTTGTTAAGATGGCATGTTAGAGAGTATGCTAGAGATACGAATCATCGACCTAATAATACGATTTAGGGTGTTAATAAGTTGTTGTTCATGATTATGATTAATTAGGGTTATGAGAATTAGTGGTAACAACCTTGTTTTGATCGATTAAAGGATATATGGAAACTGCTTGATTGTTTTGATCACACATATAGAAACTGTTAAATGGTGTAACTGAATTGCATAAGTTTAGGGAATTTGGTAACAAATCGCACAAGATCAGATCTTATCACACAAGCTTTCTGATCGTACAAGTCCATGGTCGCACAAGGACTAATCGCACAAGTTGTCGGTCGCACAAGATCAGGTCACACAAGACCTGATCTGGTCGCACATGGTGCATCGCACAAGTCGGGTACAATCACATTAAGCACCGTGTTCAATCAGTTTCTGCATGATCGCACAAGACCTTGTGGATCGCACAAGATAGTGCCGATCGCACAAGGCTTGGGCCACACACAAACTATTACACTGTTGGGCCTCAAAGCCTAATCCCAATCGCACAAGGACTGGTCAGTCGCACAAGACCATCCGAACCGCACAAGACTCATGTTTACTTGTTTGGGCCGTTTGCATGCTGGACTGATTATGTTATTGGGCCGGGAATCTTTGGGCTTCAATGGGTGAATCGCACAAGGCTGTTAGACTTGTGCGAGCCCAATCTTTTAAATCGTACAAGTATGAGTATGTTATGTAATTGACTGTTAATGTGTTGCCATGATCAATACGTGTTTGTAATCTGTTAACTTATGTGTAAACGTATGTGTACTACTTGAACCTAGACCTGACTTGTATGGTAACCATGTTAGGACGTGGTTGACCACATAAAGCTCAAGTAACCTTTCTGTGTATCTATCGAGCAAACCAAGGTGAGTTCACACTCTATCCAAGGCATGGGATTCCCAAGGGTTGGGAATGGGTTAAAGAACTGAACGGTAACTACGAACTTGCGTATTCCCCATACAACAGGATACGTACGATCATAAGACCATCACTCTATCACTTGAAGTCCCACATTTATCGACTTAATCGCCGAGGCCTATGGCGAGCGGGTCATTAGTTAATAGCGCTATTAGGTTTAACAAACCTCACACCGTGCCAGTCGGACGGGCGTGTACTAATGGACTATGGGCAAAGGGTCAATGCTGACAGACATTGACTTAGGGCACCTCTTACATTTTCGTAGCAGTCGATACGCGTGGTCTAGTAACACATGGGAAGCCCCCACTAATCTTCGCAAACATATCTGGGAGACCGCGATACTAATTATCACAATACATGGTTTACAAAGGAACATATGATTATGAAACGAATGCTATAACTAAACAACCAACTGTGAACTCGCTCAACTTTGTTGTTGACTCGTTGTTACATGCCTTGCAGGTTGTTAGGTACTCTTGGAGCCTGCACAGGGAGGCGCGATCGTTGTGGGACATGGCAGTGTGTGCCATGCTAAAAACATTACTTTATTTCGTACTTAATACTTGCATTTGGGTTTTACAATTATGCTTCCGCTAAACACTTAACTACGTTTTTGATTTGCAACACCTTTCATATTGTGTGGTTGAATTTTACTTATTACTTGTTATGTTCAATATGATTGGTGGCTTGATCCTGGTCATGTCACACCTCCAGGCGGTGATACTCCGCGTGTGGATTTTGGGGGTGTCACAGATTGGTATCAGAGCCATTGGTTATAGTGAACTTGGTTTTAATAAGGGAAAAAGTTTTTTGTTAAAACCAGACTATAACCTGAACAGTGCTCAACAATCCACAACGACGCTTCGCTCCACGTGCAAGACTCAACATTCTAGGTGATACGATTTATGTTTACATTGCCTACTTGCTAGATTACATAGAATTTTGCTCATGGTATGCTTTGATAAACGTAACAACTACTGTTTGAAAACACGTGTGTGCTTACTCTCTTTTGTCATCGCACTTTCGTGAACCCATCTCACTTCTGTTTCCCTTGATATGAAGATCATGGCTGGACGCGTTAACATGACTCAAGCCCAGTTGACGGCTCTGATTAACTAACAAGTTGTTGCGGCACCTGCAGCCGCCCAAGCAGGAGGTATATCCTGCAGTCGCAACCCACTCTAGGATCTTTAGATCCTACACTCCTAACCCAACTCTTGTGCTTAACTATTCTCGTTTATACAACAGGCCAGCATGCTCAGCCGCCTGCGTGCACGTTCAAAACTTTCATGGACTGTCGTCCTAGTACTTTTAGTGGCACTGAAGGGGCCGTTGGACTCCTCCATTGGTTTGAGAAGCTCGAGTCAGTCTTCGAAATGTGTGAATGCCCTGAGGCTCGTAGGGTGAAGTATGCCACTGGTACTCTCGAAGGCGTTGCGTTGACTTAGTGGAACACACAAGTCCAAATGTTGGGGCTGGTTGCTGCCAATGCCACCCCATGGAATGACTTTAAGGAACTGATCAAGCAGGAATACTGTAGTCGTGATGACATCCACAAGTTGGAAGTGGAGTTCTTTAACCTAAAGATGACAGGGTCAGAGATAGAGGCGTATACGAAAAGGTCAAACGAGCTGGCCATCTTGTGTCCAACTATGGTGGATCCTCCCATCAAACGTATCGAGCTGTACCTCAAAGGCTTAGTACCAGAGATTCAAAGCCATGTGACTTCGGCTAACCTTGCTACCATCCAGGATGTTACTCGTCTTGCTCATCGTCTCACAGACCAGACAGTGGAACAGAACAGGCTGCCTAAGCGCATTGGTGCTACTACTGCTACCATTTCTGCTACTCCCAGTGATAACAAGCGAAAATGGGATGGAACCTCTAGCAAGGGTTCGACTATGGTTCAGTCCCAGGCACAGCAACGAAAGATCGATGACTACCAGAGTCCTGGTCAGCAATCTTCTGGTAGTCAAGGGCAGGGTGGATATCGAGGAAACCTCCCTAAGTGCAACAAATGTAACAGACACCATAATGGTCAGTGCAACAAGGGTCGTTGTCAGCGGTGTCTCAAGATGGGTCATGAAGCTAAGGATTGCAGGAGCTCACGACCTGCGAATCAGAACCATCAACAACAACCATGCGCTCCACAGAACCAGCAGCAGCAACAGCGAGGCAACCGGGGATGCTTTCAGTGTGGTGCTGAAGGCCACTTCAAGCGGGACTGCACTTAGTTAAACCAGAATCAGAACAACAACAACAACAACAATCAGGGCAATGGGAACAACAATGGGGGAAACAACGATGGTAACGGCGCCAGGGGTCGAATGTTCGTGATCGGTCAGGGTGACGCAAGGAATGATCCCAACGTCGTGATGGGTAAGCTTCTACTGGATGACTTTTATGTTACTGTTTTATTTGATTCGGGTGCCGATACCAGTTATGTGTCTCTAAAAGTTAGTTAAATGTTAAAACGCACACCAACACCTTTGAACACTAAGCATGTCGTAGAGTTAGCGAACGGTAAGAGTGTAGAGGCCGCACACATAGTTAAGGGCTGTAATCTCGTTTTAGCCGGTCAGACCTTCTCCATCGATCTCATTCCTATAGTTCTGGGTAGTTTCGACATCGTCGTTGGGATGGATTAGTTATCCCAACAGCAAGCAGAGATCCTATGCAAAGAGAAGATTGTTCGTATTCCCTGTTATGGCAAAGAACCTCTCGAAATTCAAGGCGACAAGAGTGGTGCTGTGGTGGGTATCATTTCTTTTCTCAAGGCCCAGAAGTGTTTGCGAAAAGGCCACACTGCTATTTTAGCACTCATTACAGATGCATCGACGAAAGAGAAAAAGATTGAGGACATTCCAGTTGTATGCGACTTTCCTCAAGTGTTTCCTGAGGAATTACCTGGTTTACCGCCTCATCGCCAGGTCGAATTTCAGATCGAGCTAGCTCCTGGAGCAGCACCCATAGCTCGAGCACCTTATCGCTTAGCTCCAACTGAACTGGAAGAACTGTCTAAGCCGTTGCAAGAACTCTTGGAAAAGGGTTGCATTCGTCCTAGCTCTTCGCCCTGGGGAGCTCCAGTGTTATTTGTGAAGAAGAAAGACGGTACCTTTAGGATGTGCATAGATTACCGTGAACTCAACAAGGTGACCGTGAAGAATCGCTATCCTCTTCCAGGCATTGATGACTTGTTCGATCAGTTGCAAGGGTCGAGCTACTATTCGAAGATTGACTTAAGGTCAGGCTACCATCAGCTGAGAGTCCGGGACGAGGACATCTCTAAGACAGCGTTCAGGACTCGTTATGAGCATTACGAGTTTCTGGTCATGCCATTCGGGTTAACAAACGCACCTGCGGTTTTCATGGATCTTATGAACAGAGTGTGCAAGCCTTACTTGGATAAGTTTGTGATAGTATTCATCGACGACATTCTGATCTACTCTAAGAGTCAGGAGGAACACGAGCAGCATTTACGACTCATTTTGGAACTCCTTCGAGCAGAACAGCTGTACGCCAAGTTTTCAAAATGCGACTTCTGGCTACGTGAAGTCCACTTTCTAGGCCACGTGGTAAAGAAGGATGTGATTCACGTTGATCCATCCATGGTAGACTCGATTAAGAACTGGCCTGCACCCCGCACACCAACAGAAATCCGCCAATTCTTGGGTTTGGCGGGCTACTATAGAAGGTTCATCAAGGATTTCTCCAAGATTGCGCAACCTCTCACCTCACTAACTCAGAAAGGCATTGTCTATCGTTGGGGTACTACACAGGAATCAGCATTTCAGCACTTAAAGGATAGACTTTGTAGTGCACCTATCCTTTCATTGCCAGAGGGCACAGACGATTTTGTGGTTTATTGTGACACATCCATCCAAGGACTTGGTTGTGTGCTAATGCAACGTGACAAGCTTATTGCTTATGCGTCACGTCAACTTAAGATTCATGAAAGGAATTACACTACACACGATTTGGAGCTGGGAGCTGTTGTTTTCGCACTCAAGATATGGAGACATTACCTGTACGGTACCAAGTGCACCATTTACACCGATCACAGGAGTCTCGAGCATATCTTCAAGCAAAATGAGTTAAACATGCGACAACGTCGATGGGTCGAGCTACTGAATGATTACGAATGTGCCATCAAGTACCATCCAGGCAAGGCCAATGTTGTGGCCGAAAGATACCACACCTAGGCGTGTGCGAGCATTACAACTTACCATCCAGTCTAGTCTTCCTGCACAGAAACGAGATGCTCAGGTAGAAGCATTGAAACCAGACAACGTCAGGGCTGAAGCTCTACGCGGCTCAAGGCAACGATTAGAACAAAAGGAAGACGGCGCCTACTACGTAACAGGACGCATCTGGGTCCCACTCTATGGCAACCTACGAGAGCTTGTGATGGATGAAGCACACAAGTCTCGCTACTCAGTACATCCTGGTTCAGATAAGATGTACCACGACTTGAAAACTACGTATTGGTGGCCTAACATGAAAGCTCATATAGCAACTTACGTTAGCAAGTGCTTGACTTGTGCGAGAGTCAAGACTGAATATCAAAAACCATCGGGCCTACTTCAACAACCGGATATACCACAATGGAAATGGGAGCAAATTTCCATGGATTTCGTTACTGGCCTGCCTAGATCTCAACGTGGAAATGATACTATTTGGGTGATCGTGGATTGACTCACAAAGTCTGCACACTTCTTGGCTATCAAGGAAACAGATAAGTTCTCCACTCTAGCAGACGTCTACCTTAAGGAAGTTGTCTCGAGGCACGGGGTGCCAACCTCTATTATCTCTGATCGTGATGCATGTTTTACTTCTGAACTGTGGCAAGCAATGCACAAGTCCTTTGGCTCACGATTAGACATGAGCACAGCTTACCACCCGCAAACAGATGGGCAGTCTGAACGCATCATCCAAACTCTAGAAGACATGCTTCGTGCATGTGTAATTGATTTCGGCAACGGCTGGGAAAAACACCTCCCGTTAGTGGAGTTTTCGTATAACAACAGTTACCACACCAACATTCAAGCCGCTCCATTTGAGGCATTGTACGGGCGTAAATGCCGATCACCTCTTTGTTGGGCAGAGGTGGGTGATAGTCAGATCACAGGTCCAGAACTGGTACTAGACGCAACGGAAAGGATTACACAGATACGACAACGCATGGCGGCAGCACGTGACTGCCAGAAAGCCTACGCAAACAAGCACAGGAAACCACTCGAGTTCCAGGTTGGGGATCGAGTGCTACTCAAAGTTTCACCCTGGAAGGGTGTGGTTCGTTTTGGCAAATGGGGCAAGCTCAATCCGCGATATGTCGAACCATTCGAAATCATTGAGAAAATAGGCAAGGTGGCCTACAAACTAAACATGCCCGCAGAACTCAGTGCAGTTCACAACGTTTTTCACATGTCGAATCTGAAGAAGTGTCTGTCAGATGAGACCCTCATAGTTCCTTTGAAGGAACTCACTGTCGATGATCAATTGCGATTTATCGAGGAACCAGTTGAAATCACGGACCGGGACGTTAAGGTCCTCAAGCACACCAGAATTCCTCTTGTTCGAGTTCGTTGGAATTCCCGTCGTGGCCCAGAGTTCACCTAGGAGCGCGAAGACCAAATGAAACAAAAGTATCCCCAATTGTTCGACAACAGTACAACCACTACTGAGGCTGAAGCTACTATGGAATTTCGGGACGAAATTCCAAACCAACGGGGGAAGGATGTGACACCCCAGGAAAACTGGGAAAATCATGCAACTTAACTAGCTTCCTCAGTGAGTACATACCAAATTTCGGGACGAAATTTCTTTCAACATGGGGATAATGTGACAACTCGTATTTCGAACCTATCTTTGTGTTTAATGTAACGTATGTGAATCCTATGTGATTGTGTGAACCTTGATGATTTATGAAATGTTATGTTTGATGTTATGTTATGTGTCTGTACGTATGTATTAGGATCGCACAACACAACCCGATCGCACAAGCCCATTCGGGCTACACTCTTTGCATCCGAACCAAGGGCAGCCCAAGTTTGGGTTCAGCCCACTCCTTCTTACGCAAACACATAAGCTTAAGGAGTGTTATTTCTCATTTGTTACAAAACAAGAACACGCACACCAAACCCTTATACCTCTCCCTCTCTCTAAGCCAACGACATCATCCCCATCCATTGAAGCTTTTGTGTTCGGATCAATCCTTGTTCTTTTATCTAACCGGTTAGTGTTTTAACTATTGCTTTCATGTTGTATGATGTTGTGTTATACATGCTTTACATGACGATGTAGGAATGATATATAATTGATGGTGATGTAAACAGTTAATGTTGATGTTCATATAATCGGCTCACATGTATAGTGTGTATGAATCATATAGGGTTGGAAATCGAATGAGGTTAAACGATGATTGTTAATCCAATGCTTGATTTAATCGGCTCATATATATATATATATATATATATATATATATATATATATATATATATATATATATATATATATATATATATATATATATATATATATATATATATATTGTTCGAATGATTTGTTAAGATGGCATGTTAGAGAGTATGCTAGAGATACGAATCATCGACCTGATAATACGATTTAGGGTGTTGATAAGTTGTTGTTCATGATTATGATTAATTAGGGTTATGAGAATTAGTGGTAACAACCTTGTTTTGATCGATTAAAGGTTAAATGGAAACTGTTAAATGGTGTAACTAAATTGCATAAGTTTAGGGATTTGGTAACAAATCGCACAAGATCAGATCTTATCACACAAGCTTTCTGATCGTACAAGTCCATGGTCACACAAGGACTAATCGCACAAGTTGTCGGTCGCACAAGATCAGGTCACACAAGACCTGATCTGATCGCACATGGTGCATCGCACAAGTCAGGTACAATCACATTAAGCACTGTGTTCAATCAGTTTCTGCATGATCGCACAAGACCTTGTGGATCGCACAAGATAGTGCCAATCGCACAAGGCTTGGGCCACACACAAACTATTACACTGTTGGGCCTCAAAGCCTAATCCCAATCGCACAAGGACTGGTCAGTCGCACAAGACCATCCAAACCGCACAAGACTCATGTTTACTTGTTTGGGCCGTTTGCATGCTGGACTGATTATGTTATTGGGCCGGGAATCTTTGGGCTTCAATGGGTGAATCGCACAAGGCTGTTAGACTTATGCGAGCCCAATCTTTTAAATCGTACAAGTATGAGTATGTTATGTACTTGACTGTTAATGTGTTGCCATGATCAATACGTGTTCGTAATCTGTTAATTTATGTGTAAACGTATGTGCACTACTTGAACCTAGACCTGACTTGTATGGTAACCATGTTAGGGCGTGGTTGACCACATAAAGCTCAAGTAACCTTTCTGTGTATCTGCCGAGCAAACCAAGGTGAGTTTACACTCTATCCAAGGCATGGGATTCCCAAGGGTTGGGAATGGGTTAAAGAACTGAACGGTAACTACGAACTTGCGTATTCCCCATACAATAGGATACGTACGATCATAAGACCATCACTCTATCACTTGAAGTCCCACATTTATCGACTTAATCGCCGAGGCCTATGGCGAGCGGGTCATTAGTTAATAGCGCTATTAGGTTTAACAAACCTCACACCGTGCCAGTCGGACGAGCGTGTACTAATGAACTATGGGCAAAGGGTCAATGCTGATAGACATTGACTTAGGGCACCTCTTACATTTTCGTAGCAGTCGATACGCGTGGTCTAGTAACACATGGGAAGCCCCACTAATCTTCGCAAACATGTTTGGGAGACCGCGATACTAATTATCACAATACATGGTTTACAAACGAACATATGATTACGAAACGAATGCTATAACTAAACAACCAACTGTGAACTCACTCAACTTTGTTGTTGACTCGTTGTTACATGCCTTGCAGGTTGTTAGGTACTCTTGGAGCTTGCACAGGGAGGCGCGGTCGTTGTGGGACATGGCATTGTGTGCCATGCTAAAAACATTACTTTATTTCGTACTTAATACTTGCATTTGGGTTTTACAATTATGCTTTCGCTAAACACTTAACTACGTTTTTGATTTGCAACACCTTTCATATTGTGTGGTTGAATTCTACTTATTACTTGTTATGTTTAATATGATTGGTGGCTTGATCCTGGTCATGTCACGCCTCCAAGCGGTGATACTTCGCGTGTGGATTTTGGGGGATGACTTAAAACTAACTCTTTTTTAGTACTAATGTTGGAAAAAGTGTGCTTTTGTCGTCCTTTTGTATATTCAGGACTAAATAAGCGTAATTGAACAAAAGGAACAAATATGCAGCCAAATCTAACATAAATCCAAGAAAAGGAATAAACGTGGCATGCCCGAACCCTCAAAAGCATCTTCCTAAGCAAAAACAAAGGAACAGAAGGCTGACCACGGCCCCATGCCCAGCGGAGATGGGGGCGTGGCCAGGCACCTACATAAAAGACAAAGTCTTAGAAGCTTCTATTCCCAGCATGGGGGCGTGCCCAGCTCAACACGGGTCGTGGTCAACGCTAAGATTCGTAAAATCTTGCAAATCTTGATAGTACAAATTCGCTTCTGCACACGAGGCCGTGCCCAGTGAACACGGGGGCGTGTGGAGCTAATGCAGACAAATTGTAATTAATGAAGAAAGAGAATAAGGATGGACACGGGGCCATGCCCAATGGACACAGGGCCGTGTCCGGGATTCTGTGCAGGCTATAAATAGGGGTGCTTGGCTCACTTCAAAGGCATCCCTTGGCAAACCACCTCTCTACCACTTCACCCACACTCCACCACCATCAGAACACCCACATCCACCTAGAGTGTGTGTAGTAGTATCGTGATCCAAGATTGATAGTAAGAGTTCTCGACAATCAAAGGGCATGTTTGCCTAAGTCTCTTACATCACTTGGTGAAGACAAGCATTTTGTGTAATACTTTTGATTTTTAATCTTTTCGCACTTTTTATTTGGTTTTGTATTAATGACTTTAATAACTAGTTTCTTATGTAGAAGGTGAAACTTCTTTATCATTTGTCCGTGGCGTCTTAGCTGTAACATCCCAAAAACGGGTTTGGTAATCAAACCACGTTAATAGTAAAGACGGGTAAAATACAGTTAGTGGTAAAACTTACCCGGTAAACTTTAAGAATTAAATAAATAAATTTAATATTTATTTAAAAGGATGAGAAATACTTTGAGAAAAGCAAAGTATATAAAAGGCCCGAGATTTAACGGGACTTAAAATAATACGGGTTTTTAACTCCCGGAACCCACTAAGTTAACTAGGTAAAATTAACCTAGTTAGTAATGGGTAATTAAATAATAAACTATGAGTTATAGTTTGATTTATGAATCTCTAAACATGAGGGACTAATATGGACAAGTGGGAAACTTGTTTTATTAAAAAAATATATATATATATAAAACACACACACACACGCATTGTGTGCGTGTTCTGATCGACCAGGAGAAGCTCCATGGGAGCTCAAACCCTAACTTCAACAAATCAACAAAATTGAAGGTCAAATCTAGCCCGAATCGGATGCATGAACACGTATTAATGATCACCTAGTCGTGGGGATCACAAGGTATGTTAAAATTATTGATTTAGTGATACTTTGAGATTATGATGAACAATCATAATCGAAATTCTGGAATGAATCTTGAATCTATGAGTGTTATTGTGATTATATCTTGGTTTAGAAACAAACCCTAGTAGAAAATTTGATGAATTGTTGTCAAAACTAGGGATTTGGTAATTACCCTATTATGTGCTAAGTGGGTTTTATGTTAATATGATGGACACTCATATTAGAATGTAAGATTGATGAATATTGAGGTTATGATATAAGTTCTTGATGTAGTTCATGAACACTAGACTTAGAGGTTGGAATGTGTTGATGTAAATCTTGGTAAAGATAACTAGTTATGAACTAGTTAGTAAATAAGTAATATTATGCACATTAAGTGTTTGTTAAAATGCCCGAATGAATGTTGACATAATGAAATTATGAAAGAAACGCGTAATTGGCTAACTCGACTAACTACGTGTAATACGGAATAATATGGGTTCTAAACGTAATGTTAATTGAACTTATTGTGTGTATAATATGATTGAAGTTAGTTGACTATCGAAAGTCAAATAAACCAACATTGAAGTCGAATAGTAGTTTCGACATAGAATCCGTAAGATGAAATAGTCATAATAATGATGACTAATCTAACCGTCTTACGAATCATGATGATAGTTTGACTCTTGACAAGCTAGATGGAGACTTGGGCAAGGAACGGGTCAAACGGTTCGTGTACGAGAAAAAGAGCATAACCGGATGCAAGGTAAGCGACGCTTACATCCTTTTTGTAGAATATGCATTATTTTGTAAACTACAAATGCGATTAGTGTAATATCCGAATTAAGGGTTCCGACGCTATTAACATGAGTTGGAACAAACATAAATGATAAAAACCATGTGTTATGGTGAAAAGAGGCGAAACGGTAATTTAGTCATGTAATGACTAATAACTAAGAAGTTTTCGTTAAGATTATTTTAAAGTGCAACTAATAACGAGAAAATGAGTAAAAATGGAAATTTAGTCAAGTATTGACTAAAGTAAATTGTAGTTAAAAAAGGGCACTCGTAGCGTAAGCCGAATGGGTAAAAATATAAGAAAGACTTTAAGAGAAAAAGGGGTCTAGTGGCAAAAATCCGAAATGGGTCGGATAAACAAATTGGTAATTAATAACCATGTTTTGCTACTCATGAAAACACTTGGTCTTATAGGCCAAACGGGTCAAATGGTGTGATAACACCATTTGACAATATTGACTAATGTGGTTGTCAAGTCTTGTGTTAACACGAGCGATTAGCAATATGGTTAATTGCGTCCATAGAATATGTGATAATAAAAGCGAGGTATAAATCGGGTCACTAGGTTGACTCGAGCCAGGTACGTATAAATACGATTGTGGTTAAACATACATTTTTGAGTCAAATTAGTAGCAAATGCCCTTTGTCGTAAATGAGGGGCTAAAGTTGACTAAAATGCCCTTGATGGGTAAATCGGGCAAACGACATTTGAAGGTTGTTAGAAATAAGTATTTTGATAGATTAAATCCTTAGGATAAGTATAAAAAGGGATGATATGGGACCTTAGTGTCCAACGAGTTGAAACGCGTATTTTCCGTAAAATGACATATTTGAGGGATAGAACTAGTAATAAATAGTCTATCACATTAAATCCACCACAATCATAGTGGTGGTGGAAAACCAATTAATATGGATGGGTGGAATTATGATGCATACAAAGAACGGACGTAAATTAAGTTTAAAAAGTGCATAAATACCCTTAACGGGTCAAAATAGAAGTATTAACGAAACGGGTTAAGAATGTGTTATAACCCGTGATTTGAACCTTGTACAATAGGAAATAATCATAATAATATGTTTACAAAAGAAACAAGGGCCACAAACAAGTTTATTAGATGAAACCGCGAACGGGTCAAAAAGTGTCGTAATTGAACTTCAAGCCGAGAGCTTGAAGTCTAAAATTTTGTGAAGTTAGATGTTGTATTTTAACTCCATATGATGGAGAATTAAATTACGGTCGCGTAGGAAAAAGAATCGCGTAAAACGGATCAATAACGAAGAAGTTATGGCCGTTTCCGTAAAAACCGTTGTTGCTGAAAAATGCAGGACACAGCTCGGACCTGCTGGAAAAGTGGAATCCCCGCGCCACGCGACAGGTGTCTCTAATCCTGCCGCGACACGCGAGACATGCTTACGGACCGTAAGGGTCCAGGCTTACGGTCCGTAAGCCAGTCAGCTGGCAAAATTTAATTTCGTATTTCGATATCTTTAAACTCCAAACTCGTTTAACCTTGTTACTTGACTATCAAAACTAACTTTTTAGTTGGTTTTGAATTTAGGTGAATGTCATGAGTACCCGGATGAAGATCAAGCAGCATACAAGAACCGAACACACGAGATTAAAGCTTCCGCACGTTGTTTTCGTCGTCATTTTAAACGGCAATTCCGTAGATATAAATTGTATTATTTTCAAATTGTAAAGGTTTTTAATTCACCCGTATTATTCAACAGTATTTACATATAAGTCCATGTTTATTTTCGTATTTTAAACGAAAATCGTTAAATAAATAGACGGGTGTTACAAGTTGGTATCAGAGCCTTGGTTTAAGAGATTCAAGTATGGCGGGAAAGCTATGCTTGGACTTAAACCTTACGCTCTTGATAAAGATTGGTGTTCGGTTCGAGGCTTGATCGCAAATCCGGTAAGTACATGTATGTTAATAGTTTAGCATGTTAAAGTGTTGTAAACAACACATAGGGTTATCGTGTAATATACGATACCTCAATTAAATAATAGATATAGTTAACAAAATTACGTGCGTTAACACGCATAGTAGAAAAGCCTTGTATTATAATACGGGCGATTATTGAAGTTGACGTTACTAACTTTTGTGAAAGTTTTATTTGAAGGACACTCGCGTTTGAAGACGACGAGAGTCAAACGAATTGTGGATATGATGATGGAACGGTCCGAAGTATGACAAGAGGAGCATGCTCACCAAGGACTAAATCGCGTAACGACCGCGAACAAGGTTAATGGCAAGGAACGCCCGTCGGGGCAAACATTACCAGGTGCACGCTTTTAAATGTAAACGCACAAATAGCAATATGCAACAAACATGTAGAGAATGATTGTTACATATGTAAATTAGAAACTTGGAAAAACGAATAGAAAATGTATTCGGGATATTGTTTCCAAGAGAAACAAATAGAGGCATTACTTACATAGGGCGTGATGTGAAAACTATAAAAAGGTCATGTGTGTCTTGTGTTAGTCGCTTAATCTGGCCAAGTAAGTAGTGGCATATGATACCATGAACTTCTTATAGCGGACACATTTACATCCGATGTAGTAAGGACGGGGTGAATGGGACAAATTAAAAAGTACCCAAATGAAACAAATGAACAAAATAGTTGATAATAATGTAAACGCACAGCCGGGTGACGGAAGCGTATTACATTAGGATAATGAGCCCGAGAGAAGGGACAAGGATTAATGTAAATGATGATATAAATGAATGATCAAAAGAAAATTCACGAAAATAAGTCATCTTGGATGAAAGGGCCATGGTGAACAATATGGGCAAGTAAAACCAAAGTATAGATGATCCGCCGGGTCATAAAAACAAAGGCGTTGCCCACACGAAAAAGATAATCAAGGTTGTTAACTTTAGTCATAGTAAAGCAAGGATAACGATGATAATCGTCACTCATAATTAATAAGACCGCCAATGGTGGTCACGTAAAGAATAAAAGACATGGTCGAATAAAAGCGACGGATTTCGCTAAGATGACCAAGTAAATCGAAATGAAGTCTTAATGCATACCGGAAGGGGTGCAATGATAACGATTTCGGTAAAACACCCGGTTGATGGGTAAGGAATTAAACGCATGCGTAGACTGAGAAACAGGAACGCGTATGGAAAGTAAAAAAAAAAAAAAGACTCGGGTTTTGGGTCATGACTAAAGGACGATTAGATACTGCAAATAGAAATTTTGATAAATTACGTTCAACTATTTCAAAGCTGAACGGTTCGAACAAAGACTGAAGTTTGACATTCATAAGTGATGAATTTTCACACGAACAAGTCAAACAAATTTAATAAAGAATGACACTTGCTAAAGTAAGTAAGCGCGAATCGAATAAATAAAAGTGTGAAATATTAATAAACCTATGTAAAGGAGTTATAGGCGTTAAAAACATTAAAATAAAAGAACCCGGGTAATGGGACGTAAAGAAGTATATGTAAGAACCGGGTAACGGTAAGTGTAGGGCAAACTGACGTGTAATTGACGTTAGAAGTCAAGAAGTCGGAAAGATAATTCGAAAGAAAACAATGTAGCCTTAGACTACGGTCAAGGTCAAACGAAATCTAAAAAGTAAAGGTGGATAATTCTAAACATAAAAAGGGGTGCCCTAACGCCATATGCGTATATAAACGTATATACATTTGAATAAAGACTCGAATAAAAGATGATCTACGGGATCATCATAACCTACGAGATATTAATTAGTGTAACGGTTTACGGGGCCAAAATGACCCACGGGTCATGAATTGAAGCAAAGGGATCATAAGGGCCTCGCCTTAAAGAGGTGAAAGCTTAAGGAAATAGCCTACGAGGTTAAGTGAAGGAACCTACGGGTCAATAGTGTAAGGTGAGGGAACTTGTTACGAATCCCCGCGTAAAACAAGAACGGAAAACAATAAATTATGGGTTGTCAATTTCCTTGATATGAGTAATTGACATAGTTAAAGAGAAAAACGTTAAACTAAAAATTCAGCTTTAGTAAGAAATAACGTTTTAACAAATATGAATACTATAAGGCGAATTTGGAAATAACAAATATCAAAGAGTATGGGTTTTAACATCGATAAGTGTGTGACGATACATTCGAAAAGAAGAAGTATGATAAAGAAACGTTGAATTAAACTTAAACGTGATGTGACACGCTCACGGACAAGAAAAGAAATATGGAAAATGATCACGTTGTAACGTGAGTTACGGGGTATGAAGTGACGGCGACTAATTAGTCTAGCCGGTAAAACTATTCAAAGTTAAGAAAGCGTCATAACAAATACAAGCGCTTGTTAATATAACACAAGTGCGGGATAGACCTATTAAAAGACTAACGAGACTAAGTGGTCAAGTGACAACTCAGTCGATAAAGATAAAGGGTTATAAGCTGTAAGTAACAGCCCGCGAGGCCTTACACATGAAAGACGTACGCGCCAATATACATGAAAACTTTTGACCAAAGGAAACGGGAGCCTGAAAACGAAACTAGGTCTGTTTGATTAAACCAATGAACTACGTAAATAAGGTTTCGGGGACGAAACCTCTTTAAGGGGGGTAGACTTGTAACATCCCAAAAACGGGTTTGGTAATCAAACCACGTTAATAGTAAAGACGGGTAAAATACAGTTAGTGGTAAAACTTACCCGGTAAACTTTAGGAATTAAATAAATAAATTTAATATTTATTTAAAAGGATGAGAAATACTTTGAGAAAAGCAAAGTATATAAAAGGCCCGAGATTTAACGGGACTTAAAATAATACGGGTTTTTAACTCCCAGAACCCACTAAGTTAACTAGGTAAAATTAACCTAGTTAGTAATGGGTAATTAAATAATAAACTATGAGTTATAGTTTGATTTATGAATCTCTAAACATGAGGGACTAATATGGACAAGTGGGAAACTTGTTTTATTAAAAAAAATATATATATAAAACACACACACACACGCATTGTGTGCGTGTTCTGATCGACCAGGAGAAGCTCCATGGGAGCTCAAACCCTAACTTCAACAAATCAACAAAATTGAAGGTCAAATCTAGCCCGAATCGGATGCATGAACACGTATTAATGATCACCTAGTCGTGGGGATCACAAGGTATGTTAAAATTATTGATTTAGTGATACTTTGAGATTATGATGAACAATCATAATCGAAATTCTGGAATAAATCTTGAATCTATGAGTGTTATTGTGATTATATCTTGGTTTAGAAACAAACCCTAGTAGAAAATTTGATGAATTGTTGTTAAAACTAGGGATTTGGTAATTACCCTATTATGTGCTAAGTGAGTTTTATGTTAATATGATGGACACTCATATTAGAATGTAAGATTGATGAATATTGAGGTTATGATATAAGTTCTTGATGTAGTTCATGAACACTAGACTTAGAGGTTGGAATGTGTTGATGTAAATCTTGGTAAAGATAACTAGTTATGAACTAGTTAGTAAATAAGTAATATTATGCACATTAGGTGTTTGTTAAAATGCCCGAATGAATGTTGACATAATGAAATTATGAAAGAAACGCGTAATTGGCTAACTCGATTAACTACGTGTAATACGGAATAATATGGGTTCTAAACGTAATGTTAATTGAACTTATTGTGTGTATAATATGATTGAAGTTAGTTGACTATCGAAAGTCAAATAAACAAACATTGAAGTCGAATAGTAGTTTCGACATAGAATCCGTAAGATGAAATAGTCATAATAATGATGACTAATCTAACCGTCTTACGAATCATGATGATAGTTTGACTCTTGACAAGCTAGATGGAGACTTGGGCAAGGAACGGGTCAAACGGTTTGTGTACGAGAAAAAGAGCATAACCGGATGCAAGGTAAGCGACGCTTACATCCTTTTTGTAGAATATGCATTATTTTGTAAACTACAAATGCGATTAGTGTAATATCCGAATTAAGGGTTCCGACGCTATTAACATGAGTTGGAACAAACATAAATGATAAAAACCATGTGTTATGGTGAAAAGAGGCGAAACGGTAATTTAGTCATGTAATGACTAATAACTAAGAAGTTTTCGTTAAGATTATTTTAAAGTGAAACTAATAACGAGAAAATGAGTAAAAATGGAAATTTAGTCAAGTATTGACTAAAGTAAATTGTAGTTAAAAAGGGGCACTCGTAGCGTAAGCCGAATGGGTAAAAATATAAGAAAGACTTTAAGAGAAAAGTGGAAAAATGCAGGACACAGCTCGGACCTGCTGGAAAAGTGGAATCCCCGCGCCACGCGACAGGTGTCTCTAATCCTGCCGCGACACGCGAGACATGCTTACGGACCGTAAGGGTCCAGGCTTACGGTCCGTAAGCCAGTCAGCTGGCAAAATTTAATTTCGTATTTCGATATTTTTAAACTCCAAACTCGTTTAACCTTGTTACTTGACTATCAAAACTAACTTTTTAGTTGGTTTTGAATTTAGGTGAATGTCATGAGTACCCGGATGAAGATCAAGCAGCATACAAGAACCGAACACACGAGATTAAAGCTTCCGCACGTTGTTTTCGTCGTCATTTTAAACGGCAATTCCGTAGATATAAATTGTATTATTTTCAAATTGTAAAGGTTTTTAATTCACCCGTATTATTCAACAGTATTTACATATAAGTCCATGTTTATTTTCGTATTTTAAACGAAAATCGTTAAATAAATAGACGGGTGTTACATTAGCGTTATTTTACTGTCTATATAAAATAAAAGATTTACACCACTAATATCTCTAAGGTCTATATGGAGATATGTTGGCTACCTGGTCAGGGTTTAAGGGAATGGTTTGGTAAGGTTCTTGCCTTGTTCAGTGTATAGATCCTGCAAGGACCTGGGTCAAGCTTACTAGGACCTCCTTCAATACCCACTGGTATTGGATGGCGGGGGTGCGAATGGATTGATCCCCTCATATGTAAACTACTATTGGTACATTAACCCGACTATTTGGGATTGTATCCCTGCTGACTCAAACCACTTAGCCGAGGGTAACGTCGCCTTCAAAAGAGGGGTCTACCACATTACGCATTAATAACTTAATTAATTATCTTTCAATACTCCAACCCATTAGGATTGTATCTTTGCTGACTCAAACTACTGGGTTAAGGGTAACGTCACCTTCAAAAGAGGGGCCTACTACTATAACTAAGATAATCTTCTTAAAGAGTGCAAAAGTGCGAAAATCATCAAAGATTACATTAAAGGCGAGTCGGATCCAAGTGATCCATCTTGTCTATCTGTTTTATTTTTATTTTTTATTTTTTATTTTTTATTTTTATGTTTAAAACTTTTCTAAAACTTTTGATTTGATTAGACGTTGAGGATTAACCGGTATTAAAAGCTCTTGTGTCCTTGGACGACCACGGTATCTTACCAACGCTATACTACGCTCACGATGGGTGCACTTGCCCATGTGTGTGTTTAGTGTTAGTAGAATATCGTGTTTTGTAAATTTAAAACTTGACTAACGTGTTAAAAATGGCTTAAAATATAAAGAAAAATATAATACACCCGACACACACCTTCACCTTCAAAAGAGTGGCCTACCACTTTTCGCATTAATAACTTAATTAATTATCTTTCAATATTCCGACCCTTTGGGATTGTATCATTGCTGACTCAAACCACTGGGTTGAGGGTAATGTCACCTTCAAAAGTGGGGCCTACTACTATAACTAAGTTAATCTCTTAAAAAGTGTAAAAGTGCGGAAATCATCAAAGGATACATTAAGGGCGAGTCGGATACAAGTGATTCATCTTGTCTATCTGTTTTTATTTTATTTTTATTTCTGAATTTTTAGTTTTTATTTTCATGTTTTAAAAATATTTTCTCAAAAGTTTTAGTTTGATTAGACGTTGAGGATAAACTGGTATTAAAAGCTCTTGTGTCCTTTGACGACCTCGGTATCTTAACAACGCTATACTACGCTTACGATGGGTGCACTTGCCATGTGTGTGTTTTGTGTTAGTAGAATATCGTGTTTTATAAATTTAAAACTTGACTAATGTGTAAAATGGGCTTAAAATATCAATAAAAACATATTACACTTTACACACTCTAAGTTTTTGGCGCCGTTGCCGGGGATACAAGGATTTTAAGAAAGTTAGGAATCAACGGCCTAATTATTTTTCTATTTTTTAGGTTTTGTCTAAAATTTTCAGCATCTGCAGACTTCAGCACGGGTCGTGCCTGGTCGGACACGGGGCCGTGCCCAACAACATTACTTGCAATTTTTGTTTTCTGAGTTACAGAAGAGTGGCTACGGGGCAGTGGCGGTGCACCACCGGACCGTGCCCGAACCATCACGGGGCCGTGGCCAGACGCCCAGTAACACAAAATTTTGTTTTTAAACACCTTTCTACACATTCAATCAATCTAAAAACTTATTTTTGGGACACATTGAGGACAATGTGTAATTTAAGTGTGGGGGGATGCTAAAATCTTGAATTTTGCAAGTCCTAATAACAAGTCTTACACAAAACTCTATTGGAAACGCAAATCACCCCAAAATTTTTCAAACTTTTTCATTTTTTTACTTGTCTTGGTTTAAGTTGGGAATAACAAGTTCTAAAAAGATTATATTTTTACAAATTTACAACCGATAGCGTCGTGATAAAAAGAACCACATAAGAAAATTATAAAACGGCATAACAAATCTAATTAAAATTGATTATATATACTTAATCACATTATAAACCCATTCCCACAACAAGTGAGTTTTGAGTCTTTATTGAGCATACAAGCATATATCCTTAAAACTAAATGCTATTTTTCTTTTCTTGTGTAAATAGCCGCTTGGTTCTTAAGACTCTAGAACTTGCAATGGCGATACGTTCCCGGTCCTTACCAACTTAAAGCCAAGTAAGTAAATAATGGAGGCATTAGGACTAACCCATTTTCGTTTCAACACCATTATTTTTCATTTTCTTTATCACCTACCCAAAATCCCCCTTGTTAACCCCTTTGAGCCTAAACCTTTTCATTTCTAAACCCACAAAACAAACATCCTTTTACCCATCAAAACCCTTTTTCTTTTCAACCCTTTGTTTTAGTAAAAAGCTCGGTTATCTTGTGACGTTTCTTTATAAAAAAAAAAAAGTCTAGCAATAAACAAACAAGTTCCTCAAAGAAACTTTGTTTGACGATGCTTAGTTGGAATAAAAGTCACAAAAACAAAAAGTTTTACGACAACCGATGTTTTTTACGCTTTTAGCCCTTTTTACTAACCACTAACCAAAAACACCTACCCTTAGTCCAAGCCTAACCCTTTCCCAAGTCCTCTTGATATTTACAAAGGTTTATAGTTAAAAAAGGAGGAGGATTGATTACTGGATAGAATATCGAGACTTATGAGATTCGTCCATTACCAAGGTGCGAAGATCGTCTTGTTTCGGAATCCACAATCGATCCTTAAAATAGAGCAAACCATAGTCTTTCGCTTCGATCTTAAGCTCCAGTTGATGTGGTAATTCCTTACCTATCAAATTTTGTGAAACACAAAATTGCTGAGCTTGAAGGACACGAGATTGAAGATCAGATAGAGTTCGAACAGAATGAAGCTTGACTCGTTCTTTTCGACTAAGCGCATCAGCTACAACATTCGCCTTACCAGGGTGGTAGCGAATCTCGCAGTCATAATCGTTTAAGAGTTCAACCCAACGTCGTTGTCTCATATTCAGCTCTTTCTGATTAAGAATATGCTGGAGACTTTTGTGGTCTGTGAAAACCACACACTTCGTTCCATAGAGGTAGTGTCTCCAGATTTTAAGCACGAAAACCACAGCTCCTAACTCAAGATCATGAGTTGTGTAGTTCTTCTCGTGAACTTTCAGCTGTCTAGATGCATATGCAATAACCTTACCTCGTTGCATAAGGACGCAACCAAGGCCTAAATTGGAAGCATCACAATGGACAACGAAATCATCGCTTCCCTCGGGCAGAGATAGAACAGGAGCATTACATAACTTCTGCTTCAGCGTTTGGAACGCTTCTTCTTGCTTGGGTCCCCACTCGAAAGGCTTATTCTTCTGAGTCAAAGCAGTTAGTGGAACCGCAATCTTCGAGAAATTTAAAATGAATCGACGATAATAACCAGCAAGACCAAGAAAAGATCGAATCTCTGTAGGCGTCGTCGGTGTATTCCAGTCCTTAATAGCAGCAATCTTGGATGGATCCACATGAATACCCTGCTCATTGACTATATGACCCAACAATTGAACTTCTTTAAGCCAAAATTCACAATTGGAGAATTTAGCAAAAAGTTGTTCCTTCTTCAGGAGTTCCAATGTTAAGCGAAGGTGTTGCTCGTGCTCGGCTCGAGATTTTGAATAAATGAGAATATCGTCGATGAACACAATAATGAACTTGTCCAAATAAGGTTTACAGACCCTATTCATTAAGTCCATAAAGATAGCTGGAGCATTCGTCAAACCAAAAGGCATGACAGTGAACTCGTAATGCCCATATCTTGTGCGGAAAGCAGTTTTGGGAATATCTTCTTCGAGAACACGAAGTTGATGATACCCAGAACGCAGATCGATCTTGGAAAAGCATGAAGCACCCTGCAGCTGGTCGAAGAGATCATCAATTTGAGGTAGGGGATATCGATTCTTGATGGTGAGCTTATTAAGCTCACGATAATCGATACACATTCGAAAAGATCCATCTTTCTTTTTCACGAAGAGGACAGGAGCTCCCCAAGGTGAAAAGCTCGGTCGGATGAATCCTTTATCAGATAACTCTTGAAGCTGTTTCGATAACTCTTGCATCTCCAACGGTGCAAGACGATAAGGTGCTTTTGCAATCGGGTTGGCATTGGGTACAAGGTCAATATGAAACTCGACTTGACGAACTGGAGGCAAACCAGGCAGTTCATCAGGAAACACCTCCAGATAATCCCGAACAATCGGAATATCCTGAATACTCTTGCTCTTGCTTTTCTCCTCGGTGACATGTGCCAGAAAAGCAACATATCCTTTTCACAAATACCTTTGGGCTTCCAAACACGACATAAGCTTCAAACCACCAGATGGCTTCTCTCCACGAATTTCCAGAACATCGCCAGAAGACAAAGGAATACGAACAATCTTATCGTAACAAACCACCTCAGCGTGGTGTTTGGTTAACCAATCCATTCCAACGATAATATCGAAACTCCCAAGTTGCATCGGTGTGAGGTCAATAGGAAAAAGATGGTTATCAAGGTTTAACTGACAACCACGAATAACAGAATCGAGAACAAGAGGTTTACCAGTAGCAACTTCGACAGATAAGGGTTTCCTCAGTTTGGTTCTAGGTATCGCAAGCAAAGGCTCAAAAGACAAAGAAACAAAACTTCTATCGGCACCAGAATAAAAAAGAATAGACGCAGGTCGATTGTTAACAAGAAACGTACCGTTAACCACTTCGTTGTCGGCCCTCGCTTCGTTTTCATTCAAATTGTACGCTCGCCCACGAGCGGGATTCACATTGACGTTGACGTTCGCATTCGGTTCGCGTTAGCATCCGCGTTTGCATTTGCATTCACCAGTCTCAGACAGTTGTTGCGGAAGTGACCATACTCTCCACAATTAAAACATGAACCCGGTGGGAATCTTGCAGCATTCCCTTGTATCTGAGCTTGAACCTGGGCAACCTGATTCTGTCCCAAACAACAAACATTGGCCAAATGCCCAAGTTTACCACACGTCGTGCATTGCTTGCAAGCTTGTTGTGCAATGTGATGATCGTTGCAACGAGCACAATGAGGTGCGGTACCAGCATATGCCTTCTTTGCAGGTGGCTGAGCCGGTGGGTTCTGCGGGTTCTGAGCAGTCTGTGCTGTAACAGCAAAATTCTGGGCACCCTTTCGCTTCCTCGATTTCTTCGACGACTCACCTTCCTTACCCTTATCCTTTTTCTTGTCCTTCCCTGAATCAGTCGCCTTCTTTTTATCACCCTTGCGGGTGAGTTTACCCTTCCTGACTTGAGTCTCAGTCAGGGTAGCAGACAACTCGATTGCTTGACGAAGGGTAGTAGGATTAACACCGGTCACAATCTCCAGAATAGAATCGGGTAAACCATCGATATATCTCTCGATTGCTTTCTCCAGAGGGGTAACCATGGTGGGACACAATAGACTGAGTTCCTCAAAATGATCCATGTACGCACGGTGTTCAGCCCCATCTTGCTTTAAATCGTCAAACTCTCGCTCCAAAGCCCGAATTTCGTGATGGGGACAAAACTCCTTCATCATGAGAGCCTGAAGCTCTTCCCATGTTTGTGCCAACGCCACTTCGGCACCCCTGTCGTGCATAATACCATTCCACCAGGTAAGCGATCGCTTCTCAAACACGCTCGAAGCAAATTCAACCTTACGCGCATTCGGACACTGCACCTGTCTGAATGTGCTCTCGATACTCTCAAACCACTGCAGGAGCGCAGTTGCTCCTTCCGACCCAGAAAATTTTAGCGGCTTCGCAGAATTGAAGTTCTTGAAATTACATGGTGCATTATTGTTGTTGTTATTATTGTTGTTGTATAACTCGTGGACTTGGGTCACAACACCGGGAAGCACAGCAGCCACTTGCTGAGAGACCATGGCTGCGATTTCTTCAATAGTGAAAGATTGTGCTTCACGTCGAGGAGGCATTGTCTAATAAGGAAACAAGAGAAACGAGTGAGGTTGAAAAGCAAAAGAGGTATCGACAAAACACAAGAGAGGAGATCATTCGTTCGTTACCTCGAACAAACAAACGACACTCAGTGACTAATCAAAGTAAATAGGTCAAAAATAATGTATCGCGAAGACATGCTCGCCTATAAGTGAACACTCACCCCAAGAGTTCCCAGGTAAGAGTGACTGGTCCGATTATGCGGATTTGTACGAAGACTCTAGCCTTAGACAGAAAACTCAGGGTACAGGCACTCACTCTTCCAGTTTGCACGTGTTCACATTATTTAGACCCAACTTTGATGAGATTTTGAAAACTCAGAAGGCACTAAGCAAAAAATGAGTCAAACTGGAATGGTTCAAAACCTTACAACAGAGGGTTCAAAACCTAGTAATCAATCATCCTAGCACGGATGATTAGTTTTCAAAGTGGATTCGAAAATTGTGTTCTCGTTGTGGTTATCACCTAAGGATAGGTGACGATTTTGTTTTAAAAATCTAAACACAAATAAACTTGCGTTGGAGTCCTAGAAGTTATAGTCTAGGTCAAAGAATTACTAATAACCTAATTCCCTATAACCATTGGCTCTATACCAACTCTTCTGTCACACCCCGACCATGTAAAACAACAAAGCGTGGCGGAAACATCGGGGAGTGTTGTAACAGAATTATCGTTTCATAACCATGGATACAAAAAGTGTTTCGTTTTATTGATAATATTAAACATTAACATTGTTTTAACACATAACAAATAAGTTTTATATCGACTATCATCGTTTTATGTCACTAAGGCCTCGTCCATATCCTATGTGACGCATGCATCCTAGAACGTCAATCAAGCAACAACACCTGAAACATATGTAAAAACAAAGTCAGCAAAGAAATGCTGGCGAGTACATAGGTTTTATAAGAGTATCGGAATCATGGCTTGTTTACTTATATTGCAATACTTCGAAAACCTTGTTTTTAAAAAATGTATAATATTGCAACATGATTAACCAACTCAGATCAAGATGGTTATAATTTATAAAATTTCGTAGCCACGATTCTTAACCCAAAAGCTTTTTGTTTTAGAAAATCATCTTGTAAAACATCTCGTATAAACTCGTTAGTAAAACTCGTATATTATTTTGAAAACATCGTTGAGTGACATCGTATCAATATCGTTTACCCAAGTGAACTAAATAACGCCACGGTATGTAATATGTTGAAAACACTTATATATAAGAAGTACCAGCGGCGTATCTACCATGTTTTCACCACATTACACCCGTCCCGTTATCTAAACACTAGCCAAAAACCAATCGTTTACCCAAATTGTTTCACATCGTTTACAAATCGTTTACTCGTTTAAATCGTTCAAATCATCCTCGTTTTAATTGTGAAAACTTATATATGGTCGTCTCGTTAATAACATTCAAACCTTCGTGACTCGACTGCCTCGTTCCTCGCTTCTCGTATTAACAAACCCCCAAAGGGTAAGTTAATAATTACAGATTCAGTCGTTACCCACAACACCCACACATAACCGTGGGTATAGTGCAATAACGGGATTTCTCGGATCCTATGGTACCATAACCTAATACCGGTCGGTTCGGCCAAAATTAATGAATGTCATTCGTTATGTAACTACAACCAACAAGTTCGTTCACATTATCGAAATCGTTATTAGTTTAGTATAAATCGTTCTATTCGTTTTTGAAATCATCGTTTAAACCTTGAAAACATTTTGTACATATGAATCACCCCAAAACAATTGAAAACAGTAAAATAGGGGAACTATGTACTCACATAGTTACCACAAAACATCTAAAAAGAGGGGATCTATGTACTCACATGTAGTGCAAGGTATCCTCAATCAATAGTACTTCAACAAACTCGAGTAAACCAGAGAAATCAAGTAGCACCTAGTAATTGATTCACTAGTCAAACAATAGACGCCTAAATCGGAAGATCGGATAGAATGAGGTCTTGTAACCCAAATGAGTGTTGGAACTCATGTGAAACGCGTTCGGAACGCCTAACTTGTCCTATGATAAGTAAAATATGCCTCAACATGTTTAATATTATTGTCTAATCAGTATAGATACCAAAGGTTATGTTACATATGCTTAAAATGAATTTTGGCGTAAAAGGGCATTTTTGGTAATTTACCTAAGGCATATAAACTACCTATCATAAAACTACTTAAACGAAGCGACCATAAGGTATAACCTTGGAAGGTTATTCCCTATACACCATGGTCACCTAAGATGTTTGGTCGGATCCTAATGATTGACCAAACGGGTCGGGTTCGAAAGTATAAGCGATTGTTTAGATCGCTTACCTTTACGACCCTAGACAAGCACAAAACTAAAAGAACCGAGCTAAACATGTTAGAACATGTTTAACAAGGTTTGATAAAAGGTTTGGTATCAAAACAAACGGTTTTGATACCCACAAGTAGTTTGGTTACAAAATACGTAAGAATACGTATTTTGGCCGAAACTACGACTCGTCACTGAGCCTAGATAACGTGGTAATCAGTAGGTATAGTCACAAGGGACTATAACCATCATGATTACGCTCACGTTATGAAGTTCAAACGAACTTCACATTGACCATAAACTGGTCAATGCAGAAAGTCAAACGCAGTTTGACTTTAACGCTAAAACGAATGAAAAGAACGAAAGAACACTTACAACGGGTCCAAGAATGGAAGTTTTGAATCCGAATATTCTCAGGTATGAAGTGTTAAACACATCAACTTAGAGAACAAATTCAGATTTCAAAGGTATGGGTTTTTGGGGTTGAGATCATGGGGTATTTATAGGATTTCTAGGACCGTTAGGATCGTTCCTCGAAAACCGTGCTTCAATCTCATCCCTACACTTGTTTACAACACCAAGTGCATCAAAATGCCCCCCCCCCCCATTATCAGGAAATAACATGTGGAATTGGGTTTTGGGTGCATAACAGCTGGAAACAGGCTGGAAAGAAGTTTCTGATGAACTGGGACATGCTTACGGACCGTATGGTCCTCCCCTTACGGTCCGTAAGGACCCTGCAGACCAGCAAGTTTCAGTTTTGGCAGTTTTGGTCCCTGTGCGCGTATGGTCGTGTTTTGGCACTTCTAACACCCGTCAAGTCCATTTTTAAGCTTCACAAGGATGTTAAAGCATAGGGAACATGAAACATGCTCAAAATTATCTCGGATGGCGGTTCGTTTGGTCGTACGGTTGCGTTGTTCGGTTAATTACGACGGAAGTCGTAACGAACGTAAAAACGGTCCAAATTAAGCGACGAACGGAATTTTCTTATGCCACACACTAAAATAAAATATTTTAATGCTTACATAAATTTTTGGAGGTCCGAATGTATTCAGAACGTAAGTTATGCGCGAAAATGCAAACTTATGCACTTTTTGACGCTTTTAGTCCCTGAATGAGCATAAAGTTTATTTTAGCACACCGAACCCCTCAAAGCCTATTTCTAAGCTATGTAAAGGTTATTTAGGGTATGTTTAACTTATGATCAAGTTCTGGAATGTTCGTTACTATACAAATCGGCATAGTTTCGCAGTTTTACACAAATAGTCCCTGCGATCGAACAAACTTGATTTCGACACACCAAACCATTCAAAACTTATTTCTAAGTTATGTGGATGTTACTTAAGGTATGTTAAGCCTATGTCACTATTCTAAATTGTTTGTCACTTTATATTGACTGCGTTTACGCACCAGTTTGCGTATAACTTTCCAGAACGCGATTTAAAGCTTGCAATCGGAATCGAATCGAATTGAAAAATCACCAAACACAAATACACACATAGAAACACCAAAACACATATAATAACACCAAAACACATTGTTTTATTAATAATCATCATTGTTTTACATTATACATCGATTACAGAGTACAGTTGTCACAGAAGAGAAAAGGGATGGCCACGGGGGCGTGTCCGCTGGCCACGGGGCCATGGCCGGGCTTCTGTTCAGGCTATAAATAGGGGTGCTTGGCTCACTTCAAAGGCATCCCTTGGCAAACTACCTCTCTCCCACTTTTCCACCACTCCACCACCACTACAACACCCACATCCACCACCATCATCCATCATCCACCTTAGTGTAACGTTCCGCATTTTCCGCACTTTCTTATTTTAGCAAGTCATGTTGTACTTTTCATATTTAGATGCTTGTACTCTATTGGTTTCATTTGTAATTCGAGACTCTTGATCATAATGAAAACGAAGCTATTTTGTGTATTTATATTAGACTTATGTGCAACTTTTAACCAATTTCTCGTTTGAACAAAATATTATTCAAGGATTCTTGATTCTATATTTATCGACACTTGATACTCGTTAAATTAGTTGAAACTATTAAAATAATGAGATTCGGAAGCTTCGTGAAAGGAATAACCGTTTAAAGGTTCTTTTTCGTTCACAAATATGGTTATTTATCTATTCTATTTTATTTAGTTTAATTAGTTAAATTAATAATTTTACTATTTAAAAGTTTATTTAATAATAATCTAATTAGTCTCGTTAGATTTTAGAAAACTAACTTAGTTTAAATATTAAAGTTAGTTTTAAATATTACATGACTTGAGTTTTTAATTAAAAGACAAGGGTTGTTAGAGTAAATTCTGAAACTTTAATTACAGGGACTGTTGGTGTAAATTGATGAAAGTTCCATGTCTCTAAAGCAAAAAGGAATTAAAACATAAAATGGTGGCAACCGCGGGACTCGAACCCGGTTACCCCGCCTTCCACAAACACGCGCACAACCAGCTGAGCTGGGCCTTGATATTGAACAAAGCCCAGCTCATATTTCATTTAATTACTCGTTTAAAAGGCCTGATCAGCGCGACCAGACCCTTTAGCTCGCTATTTGAGCGGGATTTTGGGTTTGTATTGAGCTTTAAACATGTCTTAACATTAAATACTCAACCATAACCTAACCTAACTCTTCCCTATAAATACCAAGCCTTTCCCAAGCTTAAATCACTTTGCAAACTCATCCAAATCACTCTCAAAACATAAAAAACGCAGCCGAGTTTTCAGATTCGAGCAGATTGCTACCTTTTCACTAAAGTGAGCATAACTTCTTCGTTTCTTATCCGTTTTGCCTCATTCTTTTTCCTATGTGCTTGGATTGACCTTAGCTTCGATTCCATGGGGGTTTTCACAGTAAATAAGTCCCTGGAACTCCGGCAAAAAGGCTTCAAAGTTCACTGTTCGTTTTTGTTTTGATTCAAACTTTACTAAACTTGTTCAAACTTGAGTCTAACTCATCTCAAACCTATGTCCTAATGCTTATAACCTCATTTATGGTTAGTTAGGCTTAAAAACAAGGTTGAGACATGTTAAATCTGAGGTTAAAACCTCACAAACATTCTGTTTTAGTTAGGGTTTTACCCACAAGAAGTGTTCAAGCTTGAAGCTTGAAGAATGTGTGATTGTTAGACTAGCTTGGGCTATCTTTCACAAAAATCCACTCATTTGTTGATGTTTTCTCATAGATTAGTTGTTGTATTTTATTATTTCTTGTAAGTTCATGACCCTCCTTGTTGTTTATAAGGACAAGTGTAGTGGTGAACAATAGAGGTACCTAAATGGAAGCTTTGTTCTTCCTACCTCATGTATGAATTCTATGACACAAAGAGGTGCCTAAATGGAGACATTAATCTCCTACCTCATGCTTGAACCATAGGACCTTGTAATCTTTATATTATCTATTTAATTCTATATATATTCCTAAGTAACTAAACTTGATGATAATTTAATAGTTGCTTGTCAAGAATATGTTACATCATCTATGACCATGCTCTTGTTACGACTCTAATGGACCTTTGAATCCATGAAATCATACAAACTCTTTTGAGTTTCAATAGTGTCAAGAACAAGTGTTATGTGTACAAGATGATTATTTTCACTTATGCTATTTTCCTTACATTTTAGACTCCTAATCTATAATCTTCCGATTTCCCCAAACTCACACACCTTTGTTTTCCTCGTGTAGAAGGACAAGGTGCTCCAAACTAATCCATCCACTAACATCACTCGCGGGATTTCAAGTAGGAAACCTTGCAAAACCGTGAGTATACTTGATCCCGTTTTCCTTTTTATCACTTTGGGATGCAACATGTATGTTATACAAAATTACACAACACATGAAACTATTTTAAACTCTGTCCATGCTTAACATGAAACTATATGATGCTTGTTAGACTTGTTATGCTAATGTAAACTATTTGTGTCGATATATGCTTCATTAACTTTGCTAGCCTACCTTAACAATTATAGCGCTATAGGAGTAATGCACCACCCACGATTCTTGGGGTATTGTTAAGCCAAACATATTAACCTCCCTTTATTCTAATCGGGGATAGGCTATTTTAACGCATTAGATTCTTGGGTTTGAACATATAAGTACACTGTAGTAAGAGTTCTTGTTAATCAAAGGCCATGTTTGGCTAGGTCTCTTACATCACTTGGTGAAGACAAGCATTTAATGTATTACTTTTGATTTTTAATCTTTTTGAACTTTTTATTTGGTTTTATATTAAAAAAAAGGGTAATTGCCCGGTACCCCTGACCGTGGGAGACTTGCTCCCGAGGCTAGCAGCCCGACAGTGCCGCCTCGCGGTGAATACCCTGCCAACCCTAGGGGTTCGAAGAGCCTGGGGTTGCCAGGTTTCGAACCCGAGACCTCAAGGATCCTAGAGTTGGTTTAAAGCGGGTGTCGGTGGCCAACTGAGCTAGCCCAGTTGGTTTATTTGGTTTTATATTAATGACTTTAATAACTAGTTTCTTATGTTGAAGGTGAAACTTCTTTATCATTTGTCTGTGGTGTCTTGCCATTACTTTACCGTCTATATAAATAAAAGATTTACACCATTCATATCTCTACGGTCTATATAGAGATAGGTTGGCTACCTGGTCGGGGGTTAAGGGAATGGTTTAGTAAGGTTCTTGCCTTGTTCAGCGTATAGATCCTGCAAGGACCTGGGTCAAGCTTACTAGGACCTCCTTCAATACCCACTGGTATTGGATGGCGGGGGTGCGAATGGCTTGATCCCCTCATATGTAAACTACTATTAATACATTAAACCGGCTACTTGGGATTGTATCCCTGCTGACTCAAACCACTTAGCCGAGGGTAACGTCACATTCAAAAGAGGGCCTACCACCTTTCGCATTAATAGCTTAATTAATTATCTTTCATTATTCTGACCCTTTAGGATTGTATCCTTGCTGACTCAAACCACTGGGTTGAGGGTAACGTCACCTTCAAAAGAGGGGCCTATTACTATAACTAAGATAATCTCTTAAAAAGTGCAAAAGTGCAGAAATCATCAAAGGATACATTAAAGGCGAGTCGGATCCAAGTGAATCATCTTGTCTATCTGTTTTTATTTTATTTTTATTTCTGCATTTTTTGTTTTTATTTTCTTGTTTTAAAAAATATTTTCTCAAAAATTTTAGTTTGATTAGACGTTGAGGATAAACTGGTATTAAAAGCTTTTGTGTCCTTTGACGACCTCAGTATCTTACCAACGCTATACTACGCTCACGATGGGTGCACTTGCCCATGTGTGTGTTGCAACCCCCGCCCCCTATCTGTCCCGGGAACGGGCGGCCGCGAGACCAGTTGTGGTGGTATCATTTTGTCTATCAATATTATTATTTTGGCAGCGGAAATTTCATCAGGACCGTAGTTAGAAAATGTTTATCAGAGTAAAACCACCATATTTTATATTAATAAACACATGGGTAAAACCCAAGTTTCTTATTACAACATGTTTATAGGGATAAACCCTATTTTATTGAATTTAAAACATCGTCTTTTAGGTAACTTTTATAGCCATATTTTTCCAAGCCTTCAGTGCTCTCCAGCTGGCTTTCTTCTAATTGGCTTTTACATTTTGTTACCTGAAACACGTTTTAAAAACATTTTGTCAGTGGGAAATATGGTGAGTGAATCCCAGTTTAATCAAGAAACATTTTATTCTTAACAGTATTGAGAGCAATCACATTGTTTATTTCTACACAATTACTCATTCAGTATTGTCAATCCTGACTGGTGGGTCATATTACACATTGGCTCACTCGTTGTCCAATGGTAACTTGTTCCACATTTTGTATACAAAACCCCAACATACCGGCAGTAATTGAAGAACTACAAAGACTCAATCACTGCTTAAATGCATTGTAAAACATTTAAGGTTTTGTAAAAACAATATACAAAATGGAAATTACTCACATTGCTGTCTTAGGTTTTCTGTAAAGGTTTCCTGGTGATAATCTATAATTTACACAAATGTACATATGTTAGTAAAATAACCCATTATTTACATTAGTAATACCCTCCCCGAGACGGCATTCCAACGACTACGTCGGGCAGAACCTCGACAGCCGCTACGGAACCATGGATCAATCGAGCAGCGTATCTAATACGTAACCGGGGTTATAATACTTACATCGGGGCAGAACTTCGTTAATTAGGGGGATATTATACCCGAGAATATTAGCTTATATGTTGAGAGAGAGAAAAGAAAACTGAACAATCGAAACTGAGCTCGATCGCCCAATTTATAGGGCTGATCATTCATTCCGTCGTGCCCCGCGACGAAGGAAGGCAAGGGCCTTCGCGGCCCGCCACCTAGGGGTCTACGGCTCTAGCTTTGTCCGGTCATCAAGTAGCTTCGACAGGTGATAGGCCACGTGGCAGCTTAAGGCTGCGCCACTTGCCCAGATGCTCGCGGCCCGCGTAGACTCAAGTGGAATCTGTCGCGGCCCGCCAGGGCCCCTATTTTCTTATTTTTAATTAATTTTAATTAAAATTAAGGTATTCGGGGTCCGTTTTTACGTATGGGGTGTATTTTAGGACATATTGGGGTATTTTAAAGTATATTAGGGTGTCGAAATATTTTGGAGGGTTGTTATATCCTCCCCACCTTGTTTTAGAGCTCGTCCTCAAGGTCTACTGGAACAGGTGTGGGTATTTCCTTTTCATTTTTTATTCAAGTTCCCATGTGTATTCTAGTCCTCTTTTGGAGTCCCACTTCACTTTGACTAGGACTAATCTCTTGTGCTTGAGGTTCTTAACTTTCCTGTCTTCAATCTGTAGAGGTCTTTCTACAAACTTTAACTGTTCATTTACCTCTATATCCTTAAGAGGTACTACTAGTGATTCATCAGCTAAACACCTTTTGAGATTAGATACATGAAATACATCATGTATTCCTGCCATTTCCTCTTGCAGTTGTAGCTGATAGGCTACTGGTCCTATTCTTCTAATAATCTCAAAAGGTCCAAGATACCTGGGGCTTAGCTTTCCCCTTTTGATGAATCTTATCACTCATTTCCAGGGAGAGACTTTCAATAACACCTTATCTCCTACTTGAAATTCCAATGGATTTCGTCTGTTATCAGCATAACTCTTTTGTCGATCACGTGCTGCTTTCAGTCGTTCCTTGACTTGAATGATCTTGTCTGTTGTTTCTTGTACTATCTCAGGTCCAGATAGTTGCTTTTCTCTAATTTCTGCCCAACAGACTGGCGTTCGGCACTTTCGTACATAAAGTGCTTCGAATGGTGCAACATTGATACTTGTGTGATAACTGTTATTATAAGAAAATTCTATCAATGGCAAATGATCGTCCTAATTACCTCCAAAATCAATTACACAAGCTCTAAGCATGTCTTCCATTGTTTGAATCATCCTTTCGCTTTGTCCGTCCGTTTAAGGATGATAAGCGGTGCTTAGATTCAACTTGGTTCCCATTGCTTTTTGGAAACTTGTCCAAAAATGAGAGGTAAAACGACTATCCCTGTCAGAAACAATTGATAGAGGAATTCAATGTAATGAAACTATTTCATTTACATATAATTTAGCAAACTGTTCCATACTGAAAGTTTCTTTCATTGGTAGGAAATGAGCTGACTTGGTTAGCCTGTCTACAATTACCCAGATTGTATCATTACCTTTTCTTGTTTTGGGTAATTTATAACAAAATCCATTGTTATTAATTCCCATTTCCATACAGGCATTTCTAACTGTTGCAATAAACCTGAGGGTTTCTGATGTTCAGCTTTAACTTCTGAACAAGTTAAACACCTTGCAACATATGCTGCTATATCCTTCTTCATTCCTATCCACCAGAAATTCTTTCTTAAATCTTGATACATCTTATCACTTCCAGGATGCATCGTATACTTAGACTTATGGGCTTCTTCTAATATACGGTGTCGTAGGTTTCCTAATTTAGGTATCCACATTCTTTTATTATGGAATCTCCAAATTCCATCTATTCCTTGTTCTAATTCCTTGATCATTCCTTTTAATTTTTTAGTGTCATCCTTGATTACTGATTCTTGTGCTTTTCTAATCTGATCATTTAAATCTAGTTGCAGATTTGACTTAAGAGAACGTACTCTTTTTGGCTTTTCATGATACTTTCGACTTAAAGCATCAGCAACTACATTTTCCTTTCCTGCATGATACTGGATATTACAATCAAAATCACTAAGTATCTCCATCCAGCGTCTTTGTCTCATGTTCAATTCCTTTTGCCCAAAAACATACCTTAAACTCTTATGGTTGGTGAAAATGGAAAACTGTAACACCTCAGAAATTCATGTCCAATAAAATAAAGACACGTGTCATGTTATGCAAGCGTATTATAAATACGGATCCAGATAAAGATGTACGGTAGGATTTAAAAATGTCGACATGTTAAATTATACCTCTGAGCGACCTATTAATAAATCCCTAACCAAGATATATTTGATCAACATCTGAATTATGTTTATAAATCTGGCCATCCTAAATATTAAATTGGTTACAACCTTAGACATGGACCCAATGTGAAATTCTTGGTATTTCCGTCAACTTAAACCTCCCACAAGGTGCCAAAATGGTAAGTGCATGCCTAGACATGCAATGGCTGAAAACATGGTCCCTATTCTGATTAAAATGCATGAGATTCGGAGATGTAAGTGTTGCATGGTCACAGCCTGAATTAAAACAAACTTTTGTCCTCTGGCAAAGGCTTACGCACCTCAACACCCAGAATGTTACGGTGCGCAAGAAGGCTTACGCACCTCAACACCCAGAATGTTACGGTGCGCAAGCTATGCATCTGGGCGTTTTTCAGGACAGCTGCCTGTATAACCGGTTGCACCGCCTCATTTAAGTGGTATTCGAAAATCAGGGACTCTCTAGGTGGTTTTTAGCATCTTAGGTACACCTGGGATGATCTTACAACACCTGTAGACTATTTTGGCAAGATCTAAAGCTTATTGGGTTCACTATATAAGAAAACTAGTTCTTGTGTTTTGACACACATTTGCAACATTCACTTGTGGGACTTGCTCTGGAGCTTCCATTAGTTAGAAGAGGATTATCAAGTGTAGAAAAGTTTGCTAGGACCTTAAGTAAGCCTCTAATTACTTGTTTAGTCATTAAGTTTGGCTTAATTACTCTAAAGTCAAACTTATCGTAAAATTAGTTTGACTTTCGTTTTAATTACATGTGGCTTAACCACTGATCAAATTGAAAGTGGTTATAAGACCACAATAGTGTAGGTGATTAACCCTTAAAAGGGAACCTCCTAATTATCTCGTTTGACTGGTCAATTGTCGGGTCAAAGTAGTTTGACAAAAAGTCAAACTGGACAGAATTTACAAAAATGATTCTAATTAATAAATCAGAGGTTCTAAATTATATTCTAACATTCTAATGACTTGGTAATCAATATTAAAACATGTTTTATCAGTCCTAACCCGACAATTAATAGTCTAAGGTCAGTTTATAACCGAAAGTCGCAAAAGCTTGACTTTTGCTTTGACTTTCAGTTCTGACCCGTTTAAGCTTAATTCTCCTATGTTCTAAGCTTCCATTAGGACCACATTACTTAGTAGTATAACCCCCTGGAGTTATATTGCATAGTGACTAGTGGTTTGAATTATATGCACTTAATCGTAATTATGCTTCATAATGCCATAAACGCCCTTTTTACATTCAACCGAGATTTTTAACAATGTGTTTAAACTAAAAACTTTGCTACTAATATTTAGACATGTCCCGAAAATTTGACTTTAGTTTGTGGTCCAGAATAGGAGTTATGCTCAATAGCATAATTAAGGAACTTTTTAGTAATTAAATAGCTCAATTAGCATGAAGCCTATCTAAACCCAATTTTTGACACCAAACTTCTTACCTAATGATGTAAAATAATATTTTGGGATTTTTAAAGATTTTTAATTATTTTTAGGCTGAGCATAACATAGGATTATGGCTTGATTTCGGTAATTGTCGGTTTTACCCTTTTCATACATAAAATGAGTTTTACATAACTATTTAGTGTCAAACCTTTTGCTACTGATTCCTTATGATAAATAAAGTATTTTGAACTTTATAAACTGATCAAAAACTCAGATTTACTATTTTAACCCAAATAACCCTTTAAACCGACTTTTAAGCATTAATAGCACCTAGTATGGGTTAAAACTATATTTGCCATATAAAACTTATTACACACTGATGTTTTAAGTTAATTTATATAATTATACAGTAAACTAAAGTTTGTAAACTCAGAAGTCTATTTTGACCTTTAAGGCCTATGTAAAATTACCAAAATGCCCCTACGGGACATAGTTTGGCTATATAAGATAATTTTCACATATATAAAGTGTCCTACTGTTATAACTTATAAAAATACATATTGTTACTAATTTAACCAGACCTAAAACTCAGTTGTACAATTAAACTCTTTTATGGACATTAAAATTACCAAAATGCCCTTATGGGACTTATTTTGGTTTAAATTACTTTGTGGGCATATATATTAATGATTAAGACCTGTATATAATTTATTTGGTTACCCGTTACGCGTTTACGCATTCGGATCGGCTTATGTGACTAGATTACATAAAATAGCCGAAACGGGTCAAACCTTATCCTTAAATCCTCAAATTCCAGAATGTGTTTAGTTTACCCATATTATACAAGTATCCAAGCTTGTCGGGTCTAAACCACATCCTGTTCCGGTCTCCGCTTAATCTAGCGTTTAGAACCGTAAGGTTTCTTTCTGGCTAGCCGGTCTAAGTCCTTGACTTAATTAAAGACCCGTTAGCATCCTAATAGGTTAATAAACCTTCTATACAGATTAAATAGCTTCCGGTAGAAGGTGCCTTTGAAAAGCTTTAAGATTATACTGCTAGCATCAGGTAAATACCTTTAACTTATTTTCCCTATACGGGCTTGGGATATGGTATTATAATAATACCACTTGGTCAGGTATGAAATCATTTAATCGGATTGTGATTAATAAATTGCATAACCCGTTTTAATCTGTCTTGTTTGATAACATAAGCATTGGGGGTTAACGACCGTGTCCTGGATATCCTCGGCTCATTTATTTAAAAATGGCCACGACCTATGCACGGGGTGTAGGCATACACCTGACAGATGCAAATGCTAAATATAAACCCACATGTTGGGGATAACTCCTTTGTGGGTTCTATAAGTGGTGAGTCGGTTAATCACGACCGGCTTCCAACCGGCCCCAATTGTAAGATAAACATGTAAATCTATAAACAAGATTATATTTAAATAATTGTCCCAAGTTATAAAAGATTTATGCCATGTGCACCTAAATCAATTTTCTTAAACATTTTCAAAAGAGTCAGTTAATTGTATTTACCAGTGTAAATTGACGTATTTTCTTAAAGACTGATTGGCAGGTACCTCTCGAAATAGGCTGGAGCTATAAGGTGTCTTTAGAGGATCTTGCAAGTCCATAAGATGTATGTAGTCTGTCATTTTGTTTCTTTGTATTTATTTATGATCCGCCTGTGGATCTTATTACATTCCGGTCTGTACATTCATAAACTCGAACACTCAGACAATATGGTTTGTAATAGTTTGTTCACCCAGACTTCCGCTGTGCTATTATATTGTGTGTATTGACTATGATGATATCAACTACGTCACGATACTCCCTGCCGGGCCCACCGGAAATATGTGGAAATATCAGGGTGTGACTGGTTGGTATCAGAGCCAACATTGAGTGAATTAAACACTAGCCTTTTGTGTTTAATCTCAATGACACAATAAGCACATTCCTTAGACTCTCGATTCTAGGCAAATGACCTAGGATTTTACTCTTGACCTTCCTTTTATTGCTTTATTATATTTACTTGTTTTGACAGGAAAATGCCACCGAGACTAAGAGGACGAGGCAAAGGACCCATGCGTGGAGGACCCTCAAGCAGCACGGGACCATCCCACATGCGTACACCGTCTGACTCGCTTTCCGGCTCCGATTCCAAGGATTTGAGTCATAGCTATCAACCAGCAAGACATTCTGTCTCGCTGGGGTCATCACCATCAGACCCTCCTTATTTTGGGATGCCCATTCCGAACGAACCCCATCATTCTCCTCTTTCGTTGGGAACTCATCAATCCAACCAATCATACCATTCTTACCAATCTCATCCTTTTCACCAATCAGATTCCACTTACTCACCTTCACAATTCAATCCCAACGCTTATGTTAACGACTTTTTGGGCTACAACCCTTTGGGACCCGAGGATCACTTTTCTCAGGAAATGGAGATGGATGACGACCCAGACCCGGATTTGCAAACAGGAACACCAGGCCACCCGATTAGTATCTCTAGCGGTTCCCCATTTATGGGATCACCGTACAATGGGCCCGACTCATTCCAGGAGAAGATGGGTCAGTACGACTGGTTCTTTACACCATCATACCATAACTCCCCTATTCAACCAACCTTGGATGAACCACAGCTTAGGGCTGTTACCCCACCACCCTTGCCAGTTAAGGACCCACCTCAATAACCTCCTGAGCCGCCAAGGCGAAGGAGAAATGCTAGGATATCGGTACGTGTGGGACCACAGTTTGCATCTCCTCGTGGCTCAAGTTCGTATCCTCCTATCCCAGAAGATCCTCAGTTGGGTGAATCATCACGCACGGTGACGGAAGCTAACCTTCCGCCGGTTTCACACGCACCACTACAGCCACCGTTGGGTTTTGACAACCTGATCCCAACATACCCAGGATCATCCGGGTATAACCCATCTGGTTATCCATCTGATTATGGAGCTCATGACGCGTATCTTACAGCTGCCCAATACCATCATCTTTACCCTTCTTCTTACCCTCCATTGTATCCCACTGGATACCCAGCGCAGGACTCGCAATACCCGCCATACCAACAACCTCCTCCGTATCAGCAGCAACAAACTCAAGAGATTCTAGAGAGGTTGGACAGGGTTGAGCATGTGGCTCATGAAAACAAGAAGAAACACAATGGTTTTGTCAAAGGCCTTATGAGCTTTCTCAAGGGCAAGAAGAAATAGGGTGATGTTTGGTTGTTTTTGTTGGTTATGTAATAAAGTCCCTACGAGGACGTTTATTTTGTTTTCATGTATCAAGTCCCTGCGCGGACTTATTTCAGTTTCAGTATGCCCCTGCGTGGGCAGTGTTTTTTCAGTAACCCCTGCGTGGGTAGTTTGTGATGTTTTTCCTAAGTCCTTTTACGGACAACGTTGTAATCGTTTCATAGTTTTAATGAAGTTATTTTGTTTTTAAATGTGTATTTTACTGTATCATGCTACTTCATTTCAAATTTTATTAAATCCGCCTAAGAAACTCTTAGAGGTATAACCTAGCCAAAATATTAAATGGCTATGATGGTATAACCTTTTTAAGATAATAACTCTCTGTTAACATCTGAAAATATGTTAACAATCCTGAATTGTGCGGTACGAAGAATCACACAATCTTCCTAATGTACTTGGATTTTTCCAAGCCACTATTTTTAGCCTATATGATCAATACGAATCATGGCTAGTAAACATCAATATGATGTATACACCACAACATCCATTAGTGATATATGCTTATAAGCAAAGGTGTAATAAAGACAATGAAAGTTCTATTTATAAACTTCTTGTCAAAAAGGCAGTGAACTTTGTTCGACCCTTAAATGACCACTGATCCAAAGGATCGTGGGTTATATTTTAATCGTCCATGTGACAAGCTTCTGAGCTATTTAAATGTCCTTCGAGACGAACTTAGTATAATATGATTATCTCTTTGAGTATTATTTTGATGGTCCATATGGTTAATTAATACCATGACCATCCACTCATCGATACGATGATCAAATATGTGAATTAAATATATCCTTTATGTTTGATATAGTATTCAGAAATGGCTGGATCAGATGAAGCAAACAGTCATCCTATAGAAGGCAACAACACCAGAATTAATATCACTGGTGCCGAGCTGCAGGAAATGATATCCGCAGCAGTTGCTCAAGCTATAGATGCTAAATTTAAAGAGCCTAGTATTGTTAGGTCTCAAACTCATTCGAGATCCCATTCTCAACCCCATTCTCATAAGAAAAGTGAGTCCCAGCACTCATCTAATCAGGGTAGTGAGCCAAAGAGGCAGGTTGTTCTTGAACCGACTCCCCGGTACAACAAGGGTTGTACCTACAAGTACTTTGTTTCCTGTAAACCGAGGGATTGTACAGGAGAAAAAGATGCAATCGATTGCATGAAATGGTTAGATGAGATGGAGACCGTAATAGACATCAGCGGATGTGCTAAGGAGGATATAGTAAAGTTTGTATCACAATCCTTCAAGGGCGATGCCCTTACTTGGTGGAAAGCCTTAGTCCAAGCCACGAGGAAGGTTCCTTTGTACAATATGTCATGGAACAAGTTTGTTAATTTGGTTAAGGAAATTTATTGCCCCCAACATGAAGTCGAGCGGATAGAGACTGATTTCCTCACCCCTAGTAATGAAGGATCTAGATTGCAAATCCTATGTGACTAACTTTAACTCGATGTCTAGGCCGGTACCATACTTAGTCACTCCTGAACCCAAACGCATTGCGCGTTTCATTGGTGGTTTGGCTCCCGAAGTAAAAGGGAATGTTAAGGCTACAAAGCCAGCTACTTATAGGTCTGCTGTGGACCTATCTTTGTACCTCACTCTTGATGTTGTGAGGAGTCGGGCAAAGAAAACCACTGATGAGGGGAAGAGGAAAAGGGAGGAGGATAAGTCTCCTCAATCGAACAAGAAGGGAAAAGGGAACTCAGGTTCCAAGAAGGGGCAGTCGAAAGACAAGCCCAGGTGTAAAACTTGCAACAAAAGGCACTTTGGGAAGTGCAACCAGGACCCACAAGCCAAACCATGTGGAATCTGTAAAAAGAAAGGGCACAAGTCTGTTGAGTGCCGAAATATTAAGGATGCAACTTGTTATGGTTGCAATGAAAAGGGCCACATTAAAACCAATTGCCCCAAGAATGCTAAGAAGCCTGATGAGGCAAAGAAGAACAATGCCAGAGTTTTTCAGATGCAAGCGAGGGAAGCAGTGAATGACGAAAATGTCATAACAGGAACCTTCCTCGTCAATAATAATTATGCTAGAGTCTTATTTGATTCCGGTGCTGATAAGTCTTTTGTAGACCATAAGTTCTGTAAGTTATTGAATCTGCCTATTAAGACTCTAGACATAAAATACGAGGTAGAACTTGCTGATGGTACCTTAGAAACAACTTCCACTCTTCTTGACAGATGTTCTATATCCATTAAGAATCATTTTATCCCGCTATCTCTCTTGCCAATGAAATTGGCTGGGTTTGATACAGTTTTGGGCATGGATTGGTTATCGCATAACCAAGCCCAAATTGCCTGCGATAGAAAGCTAGTTATTATCAAAACCCCTTCTGGTGAATCAGTCACCATTCAAGGAGATACACATTACGGATTGCCTAAAAATGTGTCTATTCTCAAACTAGCGCAGTGTATGAAAAGTGGATGTGTCATTTACATGGCACAAGTAACTGTGAATGATCCTAAGCCTAAAATTGAAGATATTCCGATTATCTCAGAATATCCTGATGTCTTTCCTGATGAGTTACCTGGATTACCTCCTGAGAGGCAAGTAGAATTCAGGATAGACATTCTCCCAGGATCAGCGCCTATAGCACGAGCTCCGTATCGTCTAGCACCTACAGAAATGAAAGAGCTCAGAACTCAGTTGGATGAACTATTGGAGAAAGGTTTCATACAACCTAGTTCTTCCCCCTGGGGAGCTCCAATACTATTCGTGAAAAAGAAGGATGGATCAATGCGTTTATGCATTGATTATCGGGAATTGAATAAGGTAACGATCAAGAATCGTTATCCCTTGCCTAGGATCGACGACTTGTTCGATCAACTCCAAGGGGCAAGCTATTTCTCGAAAATTGACTTAAGATCTGGGTATCATCAACTCAAAGTTAGAACTGAAGATGTACCAAAAACGGCCTTCAGAACAAGATATGGACATTTCGAGTTCTTAGTGATGCCTTTTGGGCTCACTAATGCGCCAGCAGCATTCATGGACCTCATGAATAGAGTTTGCAAGCCATATTTAGATAAGTTTGTCATTGTCTTCATAGATGACATACTTATCTACTCTCGTAATCAAATAGATCACGAGAAGCATCTTCGATGCATTCTAGGATTACTTCGATAGGAGAAACTATATGCAAAATTCTCCAAATGCGAGTTTTGGCTTCGCGAAGTCCAATTTCTTGGACATGTCGTCAATGAGCGAGGTATCCAAGTAGATCCCGCTAAGATAGAAGCCGTAATGAATTGGGAAGCACCCAAGACTCCAACCGAAATACGTAGCTTTCTGGGTTTAGCTGGGTATTATAGAAAATTCATTGAGAACTTCTCAAGAATAGCAGCGCCGTTAACTTCTTTGACCCGTAAGAAAGTTAAGTTTGATTGGGGTCCAAAACAACAAGAATCCTTTGAGATTCTTAAGGAGAAATTGAGCAATGCTCCGGTGCTAACTCTACCTGATGGAATTGAAGAGTTTGTTGTATACTGTGATGCTTCACACACCGGTATGGGTTGTGTGCTCATGCAGCGAGGCAAGGTGATTGCCTATGCATCACGACAACTAAAAGTGCATGAGAAAAATTACACCACCCACGATTTGGAGTTGGGTGCCGTTGTATTCGCACTTAAGTTATGGAGACATTACTTGTATGGAACTAAATGTGTGATCTATTCAGATCACAAAAGTCTCCAACATTTGTTTAATCAAAAGGAGCTTAATATGAGACAACGCCGTTGGATGGAAACCTTAAATGACTATGATTGCGAGATTCGCTACCATCCTGGTAAAGCGAATGTGGTCGCAGATGCTCTAAGCCGAAAGGAAAAAAGTTAAACCAATTAGAATCAATGCCAAGAGCATTGAATTGAGGAATTGTCTGAATGAAAGAATATTAGCTGCCCAGAAAGATGTTGTATTGGAAGATAACTTTCCAAATGAAAAGTTAGGAATAACTGCTGAGCAGTTAGCACCTGGGAAGGATGGAATTCTCAGGATGAACGGAAGAATTTGGGTTCCTATTCATGGAGGACTTCGAGAGGTAATCCTCCAGGAAGCTCACAACTCCAAATACTCAGTTCACCCGGGAGGTGACAAAATGTATCATGATTTGAAAGCTAACTATTGGTGGATAGGTATGAAGAAATCTATTGCCACCCATGTAGCTAAGTGCCTGACTTGTGCTCAGATCAAAGCTGAACATCAGAAGCCATCAGGTCTGCTTCAACAACCAGAACTTCCCACATGGAAGTGGGAGATGGTGACCATGGATTTCATAACCAAGTTACCTAAAACCAGGCATGGAAACAATACAATATGGGTTATTGTTGATAGACTGACTAAGTCAGCACATTTCTTACCCATCAAGGAGACTCATAGCTCCGATAAGTTAGCCTAGTTGTATGTAGATAAGATTGTAGCTCTACATGGAGTACCAGTGGCTATTATCTCTGATAGAGATACTAGATACACCTCTCATTTTTGGAAAAGTTTCCAACAATCTTTGGGCACACGTTTGAATTTTAGTACTGCTTACCATCCACAGACGGATGGACAGAGTGAGCGTACAATTCAAACATTGGAAGACATGCTGCGAGCATGTGTCATTGATTTAGGAGGTAGTTGGGATGATCATCTACCTTTAATCGAGTTCTCCTATAATAATAGCTACCATACAAGTATTCAGGCTGCGCCTTTTAAGGCATTATATGGTAGGAAATGCAGAACGCCTGTCTGTTGGGCAGAAGTAGGAGAAGCCCAGTTGTCAGGACCTGAGATAGTCCTTGAAACAACGGACAAGATTGTCCAGATTCGTGATCGCTTAAAAGCTGCCAGGGATAGGCAGAAAAGCTATGCTAATGGGAAGCGAAGGTCTCTAAAGTTTGAAGTAGGCGATAAAGTTTTACTGAAAGTATCACCCTGGAAAGGTGTGATGCGTTTTGGTAAAAAGGGTAAGTTGAGCCCTAGGAATATTGGACCATTCGAGATTATCGAATGTGTCGGCAGTGTAGCTTATAAGCTGAACTTGCCTGAGGAGCTGAGTGGGATTCATAATGTGTTTCACATTTGTAATCTCAAGAAATGCCTAGCCGATGAATCTCTAGCAATGTCTCATAAGGACGTGCAAATTGATGAAAGTTTGAGGTTTGTTGAAAGACCTATAGCGATTGAGGATCGACAGGTTAAAAAGCTCCGAAGAAAGCATGTACCTATAGTAAAGGTCAAATGGGAAGCCCGTAGAGGTCCTGAGTATACGTGGGAAGTCGAATCCACTATGCGACAAAAGTACCCTTACTTATTCCAGTAAATCTCGGGGTCGAGATTTCTTTTAAGGGGGTGAGGATGTAACACCTCGGAAATTCATGTCCAATAAAATAAAGACACGTGTCATGTTATGCAAGCGTATTATAAATACGGATCCAGATAAAGATGTACGGTAGGATTTAAAAATGTCGACATGTTAAATTATACCTCTGAGCGACCTATTAATAAATCCCTAACCAAGATATATTTGATCAACATCTGAATTATGTTTATAAATCTGGCCATCCTAAATATTAAATTGGTTACAACCTTAGACATGGACCCAATGTGAAATTCTTGGTATTTCCGTCAACTTAAACCTCCCACAAGGTGCCAAAATGGTAAGTGCATGCCTAGACATGCAATGGCTGAAAACATGGTCCCTATTCTGATTAAAATGCATGAGATTCGGAGATGTAAGTGTTGCATGGTCACAGCCTGAATTAAAACAAACTTTTGTCCTCTGGCGAAGGCTTACGCACCTCAACACCCAGAATGTTACGGTGCGTAAGAAGGCTTACGCACCTCAACACCCAGAATGTTACGGTGCGCAAGCTATGCATCTGGGCATTTTTCAGGACAGCTGCCTGTATAACCGGTTGCACCGCCTCATTTAAGTGGTATTCGAAAATCAGGGACTCTCTAGGTGGTTTTTAGCATCTTAGGTACACCTAGGATGATCTTACAACACCTGTAGACTCTTTTGGCAAGATCTAAAGCTTATTGGGTTCACTATATAAGAAAACTAGTTCTTGTGTTTTGACACACATTTGCAACATTCACTTGTGGGACTTGCTCTGGAGCTTCCATCAGTTAGAAGAGGATTATCAAGTGTAAAAAAGTTTGCTAGGACCTTAAGTAAGCCTCTAATTACTTGTTTAGTCATTAAATTTAGCTTAATTACTCTAAAGTCAAACTTATCGTAAAATTAGTTTGACTTTCGTTTTAATTACATGTGGCTTAACCACTGATCAAATTGAAAGTGGTTATAAGACCACAATAGTGTAGGTGATTAACCCTTAAAAGGGAACCTCCTAATTATCTCGTTTGACTGGTCAATTGTCGGGTCAAAGTAGTTTGACAAAAAGTCAAACTGGACAGAATTTACAAAAATGATTCTAATTAATAAATCAGAGGTTCTAAATTATATTCTAACATTCTAATGACTTGGTAATCAATATTAAAACATGTTTTATCAGTCCTAACCCGACAATTAATAGTCTAAGGTCAGTTTATAACCGAAAGTCGCAAAAGCTTGACTTTTGCTTTGACTTTCAGTTCTGACCCGTTTAAGCTTAATTCTCCTATGTTCTAAGCTTCCATTAGGACCACATTACTTAGTAGTATAACCCCCTGGAGTTATATTGCATAGTGACTAGTGGTTTGAATTATATGCACTTAATCGTAATTATGCTTCATAATGCCATAAACGCCCTTTTTACATTCAACCGAGATTTTTAACAATGTGTTTGAACTAAAAACTTTGCTACTAATATTTAGACATGTCCTGAAAATTTGACTTCAGTTTGTGGTCCAGAATAGGAGTTATGCTCAATAGCGTAATTAAGGAACTTTTTAGTAATTAAATAGCTCAATTAGCATGAAGCCTATCTAAACCCAATTTTTGACACCAAACTTCTTACCTACTGATGTAAAATAATATTTTGGGATTTTTAAAGATTTTTAATTATTTTTAGGCTGAGCATAACATAGGATTATGGCTTGATTTCGGTAATTGTCGGTTTTACCCTTTTCATACATAAAATGAGTTTTACATAACTATTTAGTGTCAAACCTTTTGCTACTGATTCCTTATGATAAATAAAGTATTTTGAACTTTATAAACTGATCAAAAACTCAGATTTACTATTTTAACCCAAATAACCCTTTAAACCGACTTTTAAGCATTAATAGCACCTAGTATGGGTTAAAACTATATTTGACATATAAAACTTATTACACACTGATGTTTTAAGTTAATTTATATAATTATACAGTAAACTAAAGTTTGTAAACTCAGAAGTCTATTTTGACCTTTAAGGCCTATGTAAAATTACCAAAATGCCCCTACGGGACATAGTTTGGCTATATAAGATAATTTTCACATATATAAAGTGTCCTACTGTTATAACTTATAAAAATACATATTGTTACTAATTTAACCAGACCTGAAACTCAGTTGTACAATTAAACTCTTTTATGGACATTAAAATTACCAAAATGCCCTTATGGGACTTATTTTGGTTTAAATTACTTTGTGGGCATATATATTAACATCTTACTGATGTATTAACATATTTTGAGCATAATAATGATTAAGACCTGTATATAATTTATTTGGTTACCCGTTACCCGTTACGCGTTTAGGCATTCGGATCGGCTTATGTGACTAGATTACATAAAATAGCCGAAACGGTTCAAACCTTATCCTTAAATCCTCAAATTACAGAATGTGTTTAGTTTACCCATATTATACAAGTATCCAAGCTTGTCGGGTCTAAACCACATCCTGTTCCGGTCTTCGCTTAATCTAGCGTTTAGAACCGTAAGGTTTCTTTCTGGCTAGCCGGTCTAAGTCCTTGACTTAATTAAAGACCCGTTAGCATCCTAATAGGTTAATAAACCTTCTATACAGATTAAATAGCTTCCGGTAGAAGGTGCCTTTGAAAAGCTTTAAGATTATACTGCTAGCATCAGGTAAATACCTTTAACTTATTTTCCCTATACGGGCTTGGGATATGGTATTATAATAATACCACTTGGTCGGGTATGAAATCATTTAATCGGATTGTGATTAATAAATTGCATAACCCGTTTTAATCTGTCTTGTTTGATAACATAAGCATTGGGGGTTAACGACCGTGTCCTGGATATCCTCGGCTCATTTATTTAAAAATGGCCACGACCTATCCATGGGGTGTAGGCATACACCTGACAGATGCAAATGCTAAATATAAACCCACATGTTGGGGATAACTCCTTTGTGGGTTCTATAAGTGGTGAGTCGTTTAATCACGACCGGCTTCCAACCGGCCCCAATTATAAGACAAACATGTAAATCTGTAAACAAGATTATATTTAAATAATTGTCCCAAGTTATAAAAGATTTATGCCATGTGCTCCTAAATCAATTTTCTTAAATATTTTCAAAAGAGTCAGTTAATTGTATTTACCAGTGTAAACTGACGTATTTTCTTAAAGACTGATTGACAGGTACCTCTCGAAATAGGCTGGAGCTATAGGGTGTCTTTAGAGGATCTTGCAAGTCCATAAGATGCCTGCAGTCTGTCATTTTGTTTCTTTGTATTTATTTATGATCCGCCTGTGGATCTTATTACATTCCGGTCTGTACATTCATAAACTCGAACACTCAGACAGTATGGTTTGTAATAGTTTATTCACCCAGACTTCCGCTGTGCTATTATATTGTGTGTATTGACTATGATGATATCAACTACGTCACGATACTCCCCGCCGGGCCCACCGGAAATATGTGGAAATATCGGGGTGTGACAAAAACTTACTACCGTAAAGGTAATGTCTCCAAATTTTAAGGGCAAAAATTATAGCTCCTAACTCTAGATCATGGGTTGAATAATTCTCTTCATGATTCTTAAGTTGTCTAGAGGCGTAACCTATAACCTTTTGACGTTGCATTAATACACATCCATAACCTAACTTGGAAGCGTCACAATAGATTACAAAATCTTCAGTTCCTTCTGGTAACGCTAGTATGGGTGTATGGGTTAATCTTTGCTTAAGAATTTTAAAGGCTTCTTCTTGTTTTGGTCCCCATTCAAATTTAACGGATTTACAGGTTAACTTAGTTAAGGGAATGACTATTCTAGAAAAATCTTGAATAAACCTTCTATAATAACCGGCCAATCCTAAGAAACTTCTAACCTCAGTTGGTGACTCGGGGGTTTTCCACTTGGTAATCGCCTCGATCTTGGTGGGATCTACATGAATTCCTTCATGATTGACTAAATGTCCAAGAAATTGTACTTGTTTTAACCAAAACTCACACTTCGAAAACTTAGCATAAAGCTTTTATTTTCTCCATAAACTTAGAAGTGCGTGCAGATGGGCTGCATGTACCTCTTTGCTTTTAGAATAAATAAGAATATCATCTATAAAGACAATTATGAATTTATCCAAATATGGCTTACATATTCGGTTCATCATGTCCATGAATGCAGCGGGGGCATTGGTTAAACCAAATGGCATGATAGTAAATTCATAATGGCCATACCTTGTTCTGAAAGCGGTCTTAGGAATGTCCTCTTCATGTACCTTTAATTGATGATATCCTGACCTTAAATCGATTTTAGAGAAAAATCGTGCTCCTTGCAATTGATCAAACAGATCATCGATTCTTGGTAATGGATACCGATTCTTAATCGTGACTTTGTTCAATTCATGGTAGTCAATGCACATACGCATTGATCCGTCCTTCTTTTTAACGAATAAAATCGGTGCTCCCCATAGGGATGAACTTGGCTGTATGAATCCATTCTCTAACAATTCGTCTAATTGTTTCTTTAGTTCCTGCATTTCTGCGAGTGCCAAACGATAAGGTGCTTTGGCAATTGGTGCGGTTCCTGGTATCACATGGATTCTGAATTCAACTTCTCTGTCTGGAGGTTGTCCTGGTAATTCTTCTGGAAATACATCTGAAAACTGGGATACTACTGGAATATCCTTTAATTCTTTTCCTTTAGTGTTAGTGATTATAGAAATCAAATACACTAATGATCCTTTCCTTATATAACTTGCAGTTTTCATCCTAGAGATGAATTTTGTGGATTTAGATAACTTATTTCCTTTAATTGTGATCTTTTCACCCCTTGGTGAATTTACTTGAATTGACTTTTGATCACATAAAATACTGGCTTTATTGGCTATTAAGCAATCCATTCCTAATACAACATCAAATCCTGCCAGATTCAGGGGGTAAAGATTTGCAATAAATTTCTGATTTAAAATTTCTATTCTTGCTCCCTGCAAGATTTCAGAAGTCTTAATGGTTTCCCCATTTGCTGTCTCTACTAGACATTCTTGTGGAAGTTTAGTTAATGATTGATTAAGAAGTTTGCAAAATGAAGTATTAATAAAACTTTGGTTCGCACCAGAGTCAAATAATACTTTAGCAAAAACATCATTAACTAAAAACGTACCAGTGATCACATCCGGGATCATTTTTGCTTCTTCTGCAGTCAGAACAAATGCTCTAGCATTTTTAGTATTCTTGGTATTCGCGGCTGGAGCTAACTTTGGACAGTTAGGCTTGATATGACCTTGTTCTCCGCAGTTGTAGCATATCCTATTGTTAGGCTTTTTCCTGCAGTCTTCCTCCTTGTTTCCAGATATTTTGCAAAAGTTACAGTATATGGAGCATCTTCCTGAATGCTTCCTTTTGCAATACTTACAGTAGGGTGCAGAGGTAGAACCTACATTTCTCTCACGGTTAGATTTTCCAGAACGAAATTCTTGAGTAAGTTTCTGGGTTAGGTTCCTCCTTTGATCCTCTTCTCGTGTACGGACTAATTCATCTGTCAAGGTGTTGGCTAGTTCTATAGCTTCTTCTATGGTTTGAGGTCTAGCTGCCTTGACTACATGTCTAATTTCCCCAATTAATCCCCAGATGTAACGGGAGATTAAAACTTGTTCAGGTGAAGCAAGGGTTGGTACTATTCTAGCATATTTAAAGAATAATGTGGTATAACCCTTACTATCTACTCCAATCATCCTAAGGTTTAGGAATTTGTTTGCTATCTGTTCCTTTTCATTAGGAGGACAAAATTTCCTTTCTACCATGTTTTTAAATTCCTCCCATCCCATATTGTAAGTTCTATCACTTCCCCTTAACTGGAGGATAGTGTTCCACCATTCTAGTGCTGAATTCTTAAACAGATTTGAAGCAAACATTATCTTATCCTCTTCAGCACATTTACTTATTCTTAAGACTGCCTCAGCCTTTTCTATCCAGCTTAGAGATGCAACGACCCCTTCATTGCCCGAGAATTCCATTGGTTTACAAGACCAGAATTCTTTATAAGAACAACCGTAAGACACGGTTCTCCTTCTTTTGGGAACGGGAATTTGAAGTACGGGTCCATTGTTCACGCTGTTTTCAGGTTTAGAGGGTCACTTACTATCATGTTTACTTTTATTTTCGGCTTCTCTAACTGTTTTGATAATATATGACATTGCATCTATTATCCCTTGTGCCACTATATGTTGCATGGCACTGTTATCCACTTGGTTTCCGTTATTGTTGTTGTTGTTCGGATTCTCATTATCTAGGTTAATGTTACTCTGATTATCGTTATTTTGGTTTTCCTGGTTTACCTCGTCGTCCATCTGAATTTTAAACATTTACCAATTATTAATATCACAAAATAATTAATAATTTAGGTAACAATCACACCACACACATATTAACTAAAAGCGTCGAGCATTGCGATTTTACTCTTTTCTATTATAGTAATACAAACCAATACTAGAAATTAAAAATTACAATACAATACTACTATGCATCGCTAACCACAAGGTGGTCTATACTACAACATTTATTATTATTATTATTATTATTATTATTATATATTATTATTATTATTGTTATTATTTTTTTCTCGTTATTATTATTTTTATATCATTATTATTATTACCAACTTCACCATCACTTTACTGGTCTGGATTCATCCAGTAATCCATATTGTGCTCGTCGTACTTCCAGACGAGTCACTCTCCTACCTGCCTCATCCTCTCACTACTCTCCAAAATCTCTTCTCCGAAAGTTCGGAGCTCATGCACATTATCTGCACTCATTGGGGGTGCAGGTGCTGGTACTGGGTCCGGGTACTGGGGCATGGGATTCTCCTGAGGGTAAGGATTCTCTAAAATCTCCCTAATGTATTCATCGTTGTAATAGTAGGGATCTAGAGGGTCTAGACCTGGATAGGCTGCTAAGTTTGGCATAGGTTCGTCGTTTAGGTGGTAGCACGACACATAATCCCTATGATCATCTAACCATGGGTCATAATCCGGGTCTAAGGGATTGGGGGCTGGTATCCTAGGTATCTCCTCAGGGTTGAAATCATGCATTTCTACTTGATTTTCAGGGTTTTCTTCTATATCCATCGGCTGAGTAGGGAACAAAGGTAAGGGTTGTGGGGCTACTAGTTGTTCTAGGTTTGGGTTAGCAGCAGTTGTTGCTAGGATATGGAAATTAGGTAGGCTTCTATTAAGCATATCCTGTGTATGGGCATCTGACTCTCGTTTGGCGGCTGCTAGGACTCTTTAATGTTGCAACTTTCGCATTCTTTTCCTATGCTCAAATGCTCCCTTACTGAACCATCCTCTCTTTTTTCTGAGGGAATGGCTCTTCAGACTGAGCCTTAAAGACAAACATCCCTTCTTCATTATCAGCGGCATACCCAGAGAGGGCAGGCTGTGAAGAGGTACCTTCACTCCTAGGTGAATCGGACAATTGACGATACACGTCTGAGGGTCCTGATCACTCATACTGAAAACTAACAAATAGTCAATAACACGCAACAGTAAAATACAGATATGCACGTATTTCCGTAATAAATTTCCTAACAAATTTGAATAATATATTGATGTCAGCAGAACACTTTTGTGCCTGAATCAGTGGCTTAGCTCTGATACCACCTTCTGTCGCAACCCCCACCCCCTATCTGTCCCGGGAACGGGCGGCCGCGAGACTAGTTGTGGTGGTATCATTTTGTCTATCATTATTATTATTTTGACAACGGAAATTTCATCAGGACCGTAGTTATGAAATGTTTATCAGAGTAAAACCACCATATTTTATATTAATAAACACATGGGTAAAACCCAAATTTCTTATTACAACATGTTTATAGGGATAAACCCTATTTTATTGAATCTAAAACATCGTCTTTTAGGTAACTTTTATAGCCACATTTTTCCAAGCCGTTAGTGCTCTCCAGCTGGCTTTCTTCTAATTGGCTTTTACATTTTGTTACCTGAAAGGCGTTTTAAAAACATTTTGTCAGTGGGAAATACTGGTGAGTGAATCCCAGTTTAATCAAGAAACATTTTATTCTTAACAGTATTGAGAGCAATCACATTGTTTATTTCTACACAATTACTCATTCAGTATTGTCAATCCTGACTGGTGGGTCATATTACACATTGGCTAACTCGTTGTCCAATGGTAACGTGTTCCACATTTTGTATACAAAACCCCAACATGCCGGCAGTAATTGAAGAACTACAAAGACTCAATCACTGCTTAATTGCATTGTAAAACATTTAAGGTTTTGTAAAAACAATTTACAAAAAGGAGATTACTCACATTGCTGTCTTAGGTTTTCTGTAAGGGTTTCCTGGTGATAATCTATAATTTACACAAATGTACATATGTTAGTGTTATGGGTGGTTTTCTGCTCATATATCCTGACTAATATTCTGACTTTGTTTCTTTTATTGTGACCAGGATACCGGATTAGGATATTGGTAACATCCTGATATGATATCATGGTGGTAACTAATTAGCTCACGTGCAGATTATTGGAACAAGTCTATAACGTTCGAGTGGACTTCTTCTCCTTGAGACTAGGGCAAATCTGTTGAATTATAGACGTTGAAGCCGGAAGACTTGGACTGCAACGTTCACATGGGGAATATTCGATATATCCTGGATTTATAGGCTAGTTAGTTAGTTTTATTTTACTATAAGTAGGAGTGATCGGATCAGATAAGAACACACAATCTCTCGAGCTTTCTTTCACTCTAACTGCAAACACTCACAATACACTTACACTTGTATTCGAATTGCATTATAACACTTAGTTGATCCGCATCATATCCTGCACTGTATCCTGATATTTGAAGCAATAAGAAAAACAAGGCAGATGCGATTGTCAGCTCCCGAGGTTTTGTGCCGGCGATCTAGATTGATCAAGGGCTTTCCTCGTACATCGTGTGTCACCCTTTACCTTTTTGCTCATTTTTTGATCATAGATACAGCTCAATATCCTGAGCCGTATCCTGAAAACTGTTTTTGCAAAGAACTAAACTAGCATATTTTCGACACACTTTCTTAGCACACTACCTCACTTAACTAATTTTATCACTTAATTGCTTCGTTAATTTTTAACCAAAACAATTTGGCGCCCACCGTGGGGCAAGTGGTGCTATTTCTACTAAAAGCTTTTGCAAAATCATTACTTGGTTTTTTATTTTCAAAACTTTTTGCTGCACTATTCTCAATGGCCTCAGATCAAACATGAGCTCTTCTATCGTGTCTGCTATAACCTCTGCAACAATTGGTTTGGTGCTTCCACCACCTCCTCCGAGAATGCAAACCTCTTCACAAGGAACTGAAATTCATGTGGCTCGGGATGTTATCCCCGCTCGCAATATTCAGGGATCTGGTCCTGTTTTGGCCTCTAATGAAGAAATTCTAACTTTATTTGGTAGTGTACAGGAACAGATGAGGCAACAGCAAGAGACCAACCAAATGCTGATGAGAGAGATACAACTCTTGAGATCTAGCTCAAGCAGGCCCGCTGAGGATACTGTCACTCCCTTGCAACCTAGAGCTTTGAACTTCAGTTTTGTAGTGTATACTGAGGATAACAGGGGGAATATTGTGCCTAGCCATTCTCAGAATCATACTCACTTCGGTCAGGGTGTCAACTGTGAGAAGCTCAGGATATGCTTCAGGATATGGCGGAGAATCCTCAGACTGGTAATGTATCTAATAATAATAATACTCTTGCTACTAATGGTATTAGATCTTTGCAGGATGCAGGTATGACGTCAGCACTTTCTAGGGAGCTTCAAAAGTTGAAGGACATGATATCCAGTGTACCTGGAATAGTCCAGCCAATCCCAGAAGTATCCCAGGATAGCCACAAGATATCTCGGTTTGCATATCCTATTTGTGATGCTGAAATCCAGAAAAGATTTCAAACCCCCAACATGAAGATCTATAACGGAAATACGGATCCTGAAGAGCATATTGCCCAGTATAGGGAAAGGATGGAAATCAACCCTATCCATCCGAATCTCAAGGAAGCATGCCTCTGCAAGGGTTTTGGTTCTACCTTAACAGGATTAGCCTTAAAATGGTCAATTTTCTTTAGTAAATTTATTTAATAGTCAATTTTCTTGCAGTTGAAGTTTTGAAAAACTAATAAGTGATCTCTACAGGATAACTCAAGGACCTCAGGAATCCTTGAGAGATTATGTGAACAAGTTTAGCCGGGAGTCCTTAGATATCCCGCATCTTGATGTTGCAACAGCTGTGCAGGCTTTCAAGATGGGTTTGTAGAAAGATTCTCAATTTTACCAGGATCTTGTAATGAATCCCTGCAGGAACCTGGATGAAGCTCGGAACAGGGCTTTAAGATCTATTCGACTGGAGGATGACAAAAAGATCCAAGAGAGGATGAATTCATCCACAACTTATGAGTCAACCAACAGGAAATCAGAATCCTCGTATAAACCATACCGCTCTAAGGCATATGGCAGGAATGACAGCAAGAAAGTGAATGTTGTTGAAGACGAGGATCCTGAGGACTATCCTGGGTTGTCAGAATATTGTTTTTCTGTAAATATACCTGAACTGATGTATGCTATGCAGGGTTTAGGAGACAAGGCTAGGTGGCCCCGGAAGAATCAACAAAAAGCTGATTGGAAGGATAAGTCCAAATGGTGTGCCTTCCATGGGGATTTCGGACATGTTACAGAAGATTGGATTGCCCTGAGGAAGGAAATAAGCTATTTGCTGAGCAAAGGATACTTGAAGGATCTCCTGGAAAGGAAGAAGAATAAGGGTCAGGATACTGAGAAGGATCCTGAACGAGCAGCATCACCTCCTGCGGATGCCAAGATAATTAACTTCATTTCAGGAGGATCCGATATCTGTGGGACCTCTTATTCTGCAGAAAAAGACATGCAAAGGAGGCTAAGGCAGAGATGGGAGATAAGCCAACCAGGATGTCAACCCTCACGACTGATAAAGTGATCACGTTCGATAATGATGATAGGGATACTGTCCAGGATCCTCATCATGATGCTTTGGTAATAACTTTATATGTTGCTAATCATTTTGTGTGCAGGATACTGGTAGATAATGGCAGCTCCGTCAACATAATTCAGCTAGAAACACTGAAGAGAATGAATGTATCCCCGATGGATATCACTTCAAAGTCCACTGTACTTGTTGGGTTTAGTGGAGAAGCTAGGAATACCGTGGGAGAAATAAAGTTACCAGTATACATTGAAGGGGTCAACTCAATGCAACTCTTTTGTGTGATGGACTCCTTATCCTGCTATAATATTATATTGGGTAGGCCATGGATCCATGATATGAAAGCTGTGCCGTCTACCTATCATCAATGCATCAAGATCCCTACTCCTTGGGGGTTGTCAAGGTGGACAGTGATCAACAGGAGGCAAAGGAGTGTTACTCATCCTCGATGAAATCCTCAACCAAGCCTAATGCAGCATAGCAATTAAAGATGCGGGCCCAGGATATCATGGAGGCTTCAGAACAGGATGTAAAGAAAATTATCCTGGATTAGGATAATCCAGATATCTCGGTGCTCGTAGGAACCAATATCCCTCAGGATATTGAGGATCAGTTAACTAACTTTTTGAAATGCAGGATGTCAACGTTCGCGTGGAAGCACGAGGATATGACAGGTATTTCCAAGGATATTATAACTCATAAGCTCGGTCTTGACAGGTCATTCAAGCCTGTCCAACAAAAGAGAAGGAATTTTGCTCCGAAACGAAATATGATCATTCAAGAAGAAGTAGAGAGGTTATTGAAATCCAAGATGATCAGGGAGGTCAAATTTCCAAGATGGCTAGCAAATGTAGTTGTGGTACAGAAGAAAAATGGGAAATGGAGAGTTTTTTTAGATTACACAAATTTGAACAAAGCTTGTCCCAAGGACCCATTTCCTCTTCCTCATATTGACTTAATGGTGGATGCTAGTGCTGGCCATGAGATGTTAACCTTCATGGACGCATCCTCAGGATTTCAGTAGATCCAAATGGAACCTTCGGACCAGGAGGATACTGCTTTCATGACACCAACAGGTATTTATTGTTATACTGCTATGCCCATTGTTTTGGAAAATGCAGGTGCAACATACCAAAGATTGGTAAACATGATGTTTAAAGACAAGCTGGGGGACACCATGGAGGTATACATCGATGACATGGTAGTGAAATCTAAGAAGGCTGAGGATCACCTCCAGGAGATTCAGGGAGCATTTGATATCCTGGATCAATATAACATGAAGCTAAATGCTGCCAAGTGCCATTTTGGAGTAGGGGCAGGAAAGTTTTTAGGATATATGGTGACCAAAAGAGGGATAGAAGCGAGCCCAGAACAGATCAAAGCCATCTTGGATATCAAGTCACCTTCCAATATGAAAGATGTTCAAAGATTGACGGGACGAGTAGCAGTATTAAACAGATTTATTTCAAGATCCTCAGAGAAATGTAAGGAATTTTATGATATCCTGAAGAAGAATAAGAAGTTCGAATGGGGAGAGAAGCATGAAGTAGCCTTGCAGGATTTGAAGCAGTATCTTTCAACTGCGCCTCTATTGATGAAGCCTGAGGATGGTGAACCATTATCCCTATACCTCGCAGTATAAGGGAATGCTGTAAGTGCTGTTCTTGTAAAGGATCATGGAGGTCAGTAGTATCCTGTCTATTATGTTAGCAAAAGTTTATTAAATGCTGAAACTAGATATTCTCATTTAGAAAAAAATAATATTAGCCCTAGTTATGGCATCAACAAAGCTTAGACATTACTTTGAAACACATAGGATTCATGTTAAAACCAACTATCCTGTTAAAAATGTGCTTAGGAAACCCGAGATGTCCGGTAGGATGGCTGAGTGGTCAGTAAAATTAAGTGCTTATGATCTAGTATATGAACCTAGAAATGCCATAAAGTCTCAGGCCCTAGCTGACTTTGTGGCTGATTTCAGTAGTGATATTCAAAATGAAGTAGACCTAGAAGTACAACAACTAGGAGAAACCTCAGAATCCTGGACATTATATACTGATGGTGCATCTAATGTTAGAGGTGTAGGATTGGGTATACTACTAAAATCGCCACAGGGGGACATATTACCCCCGGCTATTAGGTGTGAGTTTCCTGCCACTAATAATGAAGTAGAGTATGAAGCTTTGATTGCAGGATTAGAATTGGCTAAGAGCATGAATATTAAGAATTTGTAAGTTTATGTTGATTCCTTGTTAATTACTAATCATTTTAACGGATCCTATGCAGTTAAAGGTGAGAAGTTAATCGAGTATCTCGAAATTCTCAAAAAATTAGCAGTATATTTCGATGTTTTTACATTTGAACAGGTACCAAGAGAGGATAATGCTGAAGCCGATGCTTTAGCAAATCTAGGATCATCAGTCAGGATACCGGACGGAACCCAAATACCAATACTACATATCCTGTATCCTGCGATGGATCTTCTCAAATCTCAGGACAAGGAGGTATTAAGTATCCAGGATCCTGATGATGAGTATCCCGAGGAGGATCCTAAGTCCTGGACGACTCCAATTATGAGATATCTTAAGGAAGGACACGTTCCAAAGGATGAGAATCCTAAGGCCTTTAGAATAAAGGTATCATGATTCACTATCATAAATAACGTTTTGTATAAGAAATCTCTTGCAGGACCATACCTGAGGTGGTTGGAGAATCCCGAAACTAAAGAAGTGCTTCAGGATATACATGAAGGAGATTGCGGTAACCATACTAGGGGCAGGTCGTTATTCTCAAAGATATTAAGAACAGGATAATATTGGCCTACAATGAGGAAAGGTGCTGCAGAATATGCCCGAAGGTGTGATGCATGCCAAAGGCACAGTAACATATTGCATCAACTTGCTGAACCACTTTATCCTATTGCTTCCCCTTGGCCATTCATGAAGTGGGGGATGGACATAGTAGGAAAACTGCCAAAAAGTCTTTATGTTGGCTATGACTGACTATTTCTCTAAATGGGTTGAAGCTGAAGCATTTGTTTAAGTCAGAGACCAGTAAGTAGTACCCTTCATAAAGAGGAATATCCTGACCAGGTTTGGGGTACCAGCCGAAATAATTTGTGACAATGGTTCTCAGTTTATAAGTAAGAGGACCACTGACTTTTGCAAGAGTAGGGGAATCAAAATGATCACATCTACTCCAATACATCCTCAAGCAAATGGACAAGCAGAATCCTCGAACAAGATAATTGTCAACAACTTGAAAAAGAGACTAGGAGCTCAGAAAGGAAGATGGGCAGAAGAATTACCCTTTGTTTTGTGGGCTGATAGAACAACAATAAAGAGTGCGACTGGCCAAACTCCATTCTCCTTGGTATTTGGAGCAGAAGCAGTGATCCCAACGGAAATGGTGATACATACAGCAAGATCTAACCTCCGGGATCCTGAGCAGAATCCCGAAGCTCTATGCCAAGGATTGGATACTATTGATGAGACAAGAGATGCAGCAAAGTTAAGGATGGTAGCATATCAACAGAGGATATCCAGAGCATATAACAAGAACATAAGGACTAGAAGGTTTCAGGTTGGAGATTGGGTATTAAGAAAGGCTTTTCAGAATACTACTAATCCTGCTGATGGAAAGTTAGCTCCTAAGTGGGAAGGACCTTATGAGATTGAATCAGAATCAGGGAAAGGAGCATACCGACTCAAGAATATAGAGGGGATATGCTACCAAGATCCTGGAACGCTATACACCTAAAGCTCTATTTCAAGTGATTTTAGAATTTAATTTCTAACTCAGGATGGTATGAATTCTATCTCTTTAATATATTTGATGTTATTATTTTGAACCCAATACTGGCTTAAGCATCGGAGGGGTGTTAGCCAGGCTAACACTCACCTTAGTTTACAGTTGTTTTATAGTATATGTTTCGGGATATAGCTCCAGGATACACACTCAGGATACTTGGGAAGATTAGAGGATTGGCCCCCTCTCTCACGTTTAAGGAATCCTGATCCCTTCACTGGTTTAAAGGTATTCACCTTTCTCACGAATTGGGTTTAAACACCCCGCCTGGAGCGCAAGTTATCTAGGGATAGTTCAAGGTGGCGGGACCAGTTCATGTAAAAGTGGCTGATAATTTCGTTACTGATGGCCATATCCTGGATCCTCAAGGTATATGAGGATTGATCACCCTCTCTCACGAAAGAGTATTGTCATACTCTCTAAGGTTTAAAGATTTTCACCTTTCTAAGTCTTGGAGTTTATACACTCCCGCCAGTAGCGCATGAAAACTTGGGATTTTCCCCAGAATACTTATGGGATTATCCCCAGAACACTAAGGATTTATCTCCAGTATATTTTTGGGTTTATCCCTTGAAATACAAAAGTTATTTAAACGATTGCAGTTGATGTCCAAAAAATTTATAAGTATTGAAAAACATAATACACAGGGGACATTCTTACTGAAGAAATTGTGCAAAGCTCAAAGGATTAAGCTTGGACCCAGTACACTAAGTATCCCAGACTGGGGACATCTTCGTTGGAAAGATTGTAAAAAGGTTGAAGATTGAGAGTAGGATTGTACTCTACTTCTGGTATGATCTTTCCTTTATAAACTTTATCTAAATCGTTTAGGTTTTTGAAATTGTCATTATCCTGATTGGGGTATGTTCTCAGGATATATTTTCAGAATATATTTTTGGAATATGTTTCAGGATATTTGGTTGGAATATTTGGGACATGCTACTTGGATTGAAAACTAAAACTGTATTCTAATCAACCAAGTGTTATCGAGACAGACTTTGTAAAATAAACTGTCCTTTTTCTTTGAAAACTTTTTCTGAATTGTTTGAGTTATGAAAACCCTATTTGACGAAAGTCTTTATAGGATATTTGCGAGTATGCTGATGAAGATATTTTTATAAGAAATAATTGCACTAAGTTTGGAACATTGAAATTCAAACTAAGCAATGTATAACAAAAATTAAAAGACAACAATAAATAAGGTCAAAAGGGAGTTATATTATTAACATAGCGGGAGTTGTGCCTTTGGTTTCATCTCAAACCGAGATTCATCCACCAAAAGCACAACTGGTTTCTAACCATATTTGCGTAACGGTTGAAGGTTTCATCTCAAACCAAGACCCATCCACCTCCAACCGTTATATTGTTCAAAATAAACGATGCTAATTGATGACCAAGGGCTTCATCCTGAAACCCAGGACCCATCCACCTATGGCCATCATATTGTCTCAGTGCAGGAAATGTAAATTGTTTGAAAGACAGGAAATAGAAATTGTTCCAACAAATACAACCATCAAATAAAAAAAATGGGCTCCGGCCTCAGCATCAACATCCATCATCGTCCATTTATCTGCATTCAAGGGGCAGCACCCTCTTCCATGACGTCATCAGCAACATCCTTTTCCAGTATCCTTCTCAGCCTCACCACCAGCGCCAGTTAGCTTTTCAGTCGCTTTGGAAGACCCCTCAGCTACAGATTTAGCAGGATGCACTACGGGATTACCGCCAAGACCCCTTAGCTTCGTCTCCCAGGCCTCGACGTTCCATGAAGGGCATTCGAATCCCAGGGCCCTGGCTTCGTAAACCATTCTTAGCCTAGCCTGAAGAAGGGAGATGATGACGAAGCTTTTCAGGCCTTCCCGGTAAGAGGTCATATCCTGTTCATGTTGAGCCTGGGCGGCGTCGAGATGGGCTTGGGCTTCGTGAGTAACCTTCTTGATGGCAGCCTGGTGTTCCTGGGTCATAGCTTTGAACTTGTCCTCATAATGTTGAGATTTAGCAGCAGCGATCATACCTTGATCGGAAATGGTAACCTCGACTTTCTTCAATTTGGACTCGAGCATCTTGTTGAGCCCGCAGGATTCTTCGTACAAGTGAACCAGACGTTCGAGGCCCTACAATGAAAAACGCAGGTATTATTGTATAATAACCAAGATTCTGATTTGACATATATGCAGGATATGGAATGAGGATCTATACCTGGTTAAGAAAGGAAGTCATAAACCCGCTTGCCTCGATGAATCCGTGATTCTCATAGGGAAACATTTCGGGAGTGACAGGCGAATCAATCCCTTTTCTCTTACTAGAACTAGAGGTCCGGGGCTTAGTAGCTAGCGAAGGCTTGGTGTAACACCCCGTGTTTCTGAAGTCAAAGTCAAAGTCAAGGTCCAAGCCAACGACCACCTTCGCACGACTTGACTTGTAGTAGATTTCTTTTATGTGTTTATTTTAGTTGTATTATGTGGAGTAAGTGTCAATAATCACAGTAATCGACGTGTATTATTTGCCATATAATCGACTTACGACTGTGAACTAGAGGAAGTAACAATGCGATAAAGTTAACTAAACAATAATCAAACTATGCTAATCAAATCGACATCGAGTCACAATCGAGTTCGCAACTCGAATTACACATTTTGGTTATTGTTATACGTGTGTGTGTGTGCCTTACATGTTACTTGTGCATGTTTATTTATGTTATGTTGTGGTAATCAATTGAAAACGCAATCGAACTCAATCGCAATCGAAATGCAAATGAACTCGATCGCAATCGAAATGGTATGATAATTTGTGAAGAAGAGATAGCGCGAGATATAGTAGTTGGGATTAAAAGTAATTTGAGTAGGAAACTCTATCGCATCGAATCGCTCGCAATCGAAATCGAAATATCAAAAATCGTCGCGCCAAACACCCGAACCAAGTGCCATCCGGCCGGATTGCCATCCGACCGGGCTGTCACTTGATCTGGTGCCAGGCTGCCATCCGACCGAGATGACATCCGACCGGATTGCCATCCGGGCGAGGTGCCATCCGACCGACCAACACTTTCCTCTTTGGGTAACCCTATAAATACCCCATGTCACTCTCAAACTTTCTACTTTTGGCATCTGACGTCCGAACAGCCCGTGCTCCTCACCTTTTGTTTGATTTCTCTCAATTCCGGTAAGATCTTGTCCTAAATCTTGTACTTCCTTGATCTACACGCACTTTTACACCTTCCTATCTTTTGAATCTTAACTTTTAACCGTGAAATCACTAAGATTTGAGGTGTTCTAGGATGACGTCATCATGTGTTCTTGAAGAACTTCATGTTTGGCCTCAATCCACCAAGAACAACTTAGATCTAACCGATTTCCACACAAATAAACAAAGATCTTGCATAGATCTACACACATTCATGGTGAAAAAGGATTGAAAAATGGTTTCTAACTTTCTCTCAACTCTTTTACACTCAATGCACTCAAAACCGATAGGATCGGACCTTGATCTAGTCTTCTACTCATTCTCAGTAATATGCTAGCTCAAGATCTGAATTCTACTCACGAGACCACCGATTCCGGGATAACCAAGAATGACTGTCTTGAACCGGTTAACTGGTCGAACTAAGGTGATTCCTGTTTGATCGGGTCACTTGGGTTAAGATGGGTTCTATTGGTTAACACGTTATCAAAACGTCTCGATAAAATGACAAACAATCAAAACGCCCAAGTGAAAGACGAACGGAACAACCGGGACGGAGTGCTATCCGGCCAGACTACTGTCCGAATGGATAAGCCACCCGAGCAGCCGGCTGTCCGAACGAATTGCACCTTAGGTCCCACACTTAACCCATTTTATCTGAAGTCTGAGTGTTGAACGAGTTACTATCCGGTCGAACTACCATCCGACCGAATTACTCTTCGGATCATGGGATACTTGGACTTTAACACTTAAATAATTTTCAACGTGTTCAAGGCACCAAGGATGCCACCCGACCGGAAAACCGTCCGAGCGAGTGACACCCTGGTGTGGATTTGTTCCCACTAAGTAACCTCGCCACCCAAGTCGCCGTCCGACCGGATAACCATCCGAGCGGATTGTCATCCGCATGACTGACCGTCCGATCGACCGACTTGAAAGGTAGAGATACTTCAATGTTTTCAAAATGCTACAACGAAAACTTCAAAGGTCAAGCCATCATACACAAACACATCCTTTTCATCGGAAGAAACAATCCACTCGAATAGTCATCCGACCGGTCTACCGTCCGACCGGATGACCATCCGAACGGATTGTCATCCGCACGACTGGACCATCCGATCTGATTACCCATCCGACCAAACTACTGACCGAGCCACTTACACCTTGCATCGTTTTACGCGTCACTTATCGTTATGCTATCAATCTGTTTAGGCTAACCGTACTCTATAGCGCTCCCTTCAATCCATCATCGCTATGAGTATACTCAATCCATTTTTGCTTTACGCACTTTTGGGTGTTACATACGTTACGAATATTCAAATCACAATAAACACACTACTCAATACTATTTGAACGCTAACCGTTAACGCATGTTATACGTGGCTTATGAATGCTTGTTTGTTATGTTTACACATGGAATGCTGTCTACCTGCCTTAGCAACGATAGTACTATAGTTTGGACTCAGCACTTGTTCGCACGGGTTGTTAAAGACAATTACTTGCATGTATTACGGTGGTAATCATGTATTGCGAACTGCCTCAGGCAGTCAACCCGCAGTCATTGGTATCGATGGATCTATGTCGATAACTAACATGCCTCATTTCACTATGTGTACGTGCTGGTTATGCGTAAATGAATTCGAACTCTATATGCTATTATCAAACTTGTATGCTCACCTTTACACTATGTGTATTGACTTTTACTTCAACGTATGTGACAGGTGCCTAGGATGCACATCTGCTAGGAAATCGAGGCTAGAATAAGGCTCTAGAGGCCAACAAATAGTTGTCTGTACAAATTAAATCAAGGGTCTCTAGAAGCAGATAAACAATTGCTCTATTTGAAAATCTGAGTTGTCGGAATGGAACTATTTGCCTAGATTTTGTCTGTAATAATTTGTTTACCTTTTTAGACATGGTATGGGACATGCTATTTTAAATTGATTGGTAATGATAATTGTTATGGAAACTTCTGGACAATCTGTTTCGCTCAGTGCCATGCCCCGATGTTTCCGCCATCGGTTGGGGTGTGACAGATTGGTATCAGAGCCATAACTATAGGGAATTAGGCAAGACACGACCTAGTCCGGGTCGATGTCTTAGAGACCTAGTCTATAGTTAGGAACCAACAGACCAACTTGTGCATATCCGGTAGGGATTATGTACGAGTTTATTTCTCGCTATTCTCGCTTATGCTACACTACCACTTCACTCGAATTTTTAACTATGAATAAGCGATAAAGTCGAGATTAGGTGTGAAAACCGCAAACTCTCGACTAAAATTTGCTTGAGCAACCCGCATTTTATTTACAAACGGGGAGAAGTATGCCAAATCAGGAGTGAAATCCACATTTTGATGAATAATCTCCTCTATTCTATTTAAAACAGGAACGAAGTTGTTAAGACAGGGGTGAAAACCTAACCTTGACGACTTGTTCCGGCTTTCATTTTGTTTTACAAAACTCCCACCAAAGTCTCGACGGACTCCATCGAACTAAAGTCACGATATGACTAACGGGATGCGTGCCAAATGCCCAAGAATCGAGGCAAGAGCACAAGCCCTGAAGGTTGAGGAGTGTACGCCAAGTTCTTGAGAATAGTCGAATCACTTTGGTCAGTCGATGTCTAATAGCCGCAGATGATCTATTTCTCGATTTTTATGTGTTTCGATTCTGAGCCCGCAACTGCTGACTCTGTTGATTCGTTGATTTTATGAGTTTTATGTGAAATTGCCTGTTTATATGTTTAAATTATGGAAACTTATTTGATTTTTGCTTTCACTTCGATCGACACGCACGACTCGCACTGCATATCTATCTCAAAACGCTGACAAATCGCTAAGCTATGGACGACCTTATGCTACGATATACGCTTATACTATGCTATTCGATATACTAAACGCGATCACTATATCCGAATAATCGCAGACTTTGAATGATAGGTTTCTGTATTCTGACTGCCTCTTGTGATTACATGATGATGTGTTTTTTTGTGGATTCTGTGCTCTACGTGCTTATATGCCTCTGTGTTATGTGAATCTGTGATTATGTGCTTATATGTTTACATGATTATGCGTGTTCCTAAGCTTTAGTAAGTAATAGACGTGTGAGGTGAGATTCGAATACATTGTGTTGAGTCCTGTGACGATGTCTGCTGCAGACAATGTCATCTGTATCCCGTCACCCATCACTTTCTCGTCAAGAAAATAGAGACAAACGTCTTGCTGCTATCATCGCTAAACAAGTAGCAAAAGCCGTGAGTGATGTTTACGAGAACGTCAGCAAATCGTCTGAGGAGTCGAGAACCGAAGCTCCTAAAGCTGCTACCAAGACTGCTTTCAGCTTCAAGCAGTTCAAGGCTTGTGGTCCAAAGGATTTCACTGGCGAGGAAGGGCCTACAGCGTTGTTCCAATGGTTTGATTCCATTGAGGTCACTCTGCGACAAAGCGGTTGCCCCAACGACTTCCGCACTCTGAATGCTACCGGCGTCTTCCAGTCCCGCGCATTAGACTGGTGGACAGCTGAGAGAAACAAGCGGGGAAACGATGCAGCCTACGGTTTGTCGTGGGATGAACTCAAGGAGGTCATGCTGGAAGTATTTTGTCCTCCTCATGAGCGCCAAAAGTTAGAAGATGAATTCTGGCATATAAAGCAGAAGGAAGGAGAAAACGCTGCTCTCACTACTCGCTTCGAGCAACTCAGCATCATCTGCCCTGACCAAGTCAAGACTCCAGACATGGCGATCAAGAAGTATATCCGAGCCCTGCCTGACTGTGTTGCAGATTTCATGCAAGCGGCTAAGACTAAGACGATTGAAGAGACTTACCTACTGGCCGCTGAAATCAACGACAAGCGGGTCAAGGCTGGTGTCTGGGATAAAACCTCGAAGCACCTGCATCAAGCTACCACCGCCGCACCAACTGCTAAAACCACCACCGCATCGAATAACAAGAGGAAGGACAAGAGAAAGAACAGCTCCAGCAACAAGAACTGTGCGATCACGGCTGCACCAATTCAAGCTGTACCACCTCAACAGCGTCAAGTAGCGGCGCCTGTGGCAAATGCACCGCTTGCCAAGCGTGCATACACTAGGCCACACCCGCTTTGCCCTACTTGCTCCTACCACCACCCGACTACCATCGCTTGCCGTTTTTGTACTCATTGCAATATGTACGGCCATTTCACTACCAACCGCCGTGCTCGACAAGCTCCTGCTCATCAAGCTCTTCTCACCGCTCCTAAGGGACAACAAGCTACTCCGGCACCCTCGGTCAACGCCAGAGCCTGCTTCGCATGCGGCAATCCTAACCATTTCGCCAACATGTGCCCAAACAGGGTTGTGAAACAAGAGCCCCAGCAGCAGCCTCAGCAGTAGCAACACCAGCAACAATAGCAACAAGCAGCATGCGCACGAACTTTCAACATCAACGTGCGCCAAGCCCAAGCCGACAACAACGTGGTCAATGGTACGTTCCTTGTGAATGGTATTTATGCTTCGTGTTTATTTGATACTGGATCCGATAATTGCTTTGTGTCGTTCGAATTCGAGAAGCTCCTTAGTCGTAAACACTCCCAACTCTCCTCGACGTTCGATGTTGAAGTCGCCACTGGAAGAACTGTCACCGTTAATTCTGTTCTTCGTGATTGTACGCTCGAGCTCAACAATCACATCTTCCCAATGGACCTTATTCCGATGCAACTCGGAAGTTTTGACGTCATAGTAGGCATGGACTTTCTTCGCGAAAACCATGCTGAAGTTGTGTGCTTCGACAAGATGATTCGATTCTCGCTCGCGAATGGTGATTTATTGTGTGTTTATGGCGAAACCGCTTCGAAAGGTCTCAAGCTCATGTCATGTGTCCAAGCTAGCAAGTATCTCTGCAAGGAATACAGAGCTTTCTTGGCTAACATTGTAGTAGCGGAGAAGGAAAAGAAAGGAAAGACAAAAGTGGAAGACGTTCCTGTGGTTCGTGAATTTCCTACTGTTTTCCCTGATGATCTTCTAGGACTACCGCCAAGTCGTGATATCGACTTTCGTATCGACCTCATTCCTGGAGCCAATCCCGTTGCCAAAGCTCCTTACCGACTCGCGCCGTCCGAAATGCGTGAACTCTCAAACCAACTCCAGGAATTACTTGAGAAAGGCTTCATTCGCCCGAGCACCTCTCCCTGGGGCGCGCCAGTCCTTTTCGTCAAAAAGAAGGACGGGTCGTTCAGGATGTGCATCGACTATCGGGAATTGAATAAGTTAACTATCAAGAACCGCTATCCCCTGCCTCGCATTGACGACCTGTTTGATCAGCTACAAGGTGCTACGTGTTTCTCAAAGATTGATCTACGTTCAGGCTATCACCAACTACGCATTCAAGAGGAGGATATACCCAAAACCGCTTTTCGCACTCGATACGGCTACTACGAATTCGTTGTTATGCCTTTTGGTCTAACTAACGCACCCGTGGTTTTTATGGATCTGATGAATCGCGTGTGTAAACCATATCTCGACCGTTTCGTCATTGTACTCATCGACGATGTCTTGATCTATTCCAAATCGAAAGCCGAACACGCGCAACATCTACGTTTGGTTCTCGAGCTACTCCAGGGGAATCAACTCTATGCCAAGTTCTCCAAATGTGAATTCTGGTTGGAGGAGGTTCAGTTCCTGGGTCACATTGTCAATAGTCAGGGTATTCACGTCGATCCTGCGAAGATTGAAGCTGTTAAAAGTTGGGTTACACCTAAGAACCCGTCAGAAGTCCGTTCTTTTCTCGGACTAGCAGGCTATTATCGACGATTTATCAAAGGATTCTCAAAGATCGTTGTGCCACTTACCGCTCTCACGCATAAAGATAAGCCTTTTGTTTGGGGAACTGAACAAGAGACTGCTTTCCAAACCCTCAAGCACATGCTTTGCAATGCTCCCGTTCTCACATTGCCCGACGGAAACGACGACTTCATTGTCTATTGTGATGCTTCCAACCTTGGTCTCGGTTGTGTTCTTCTGCAGCGGGACAAGGTTATAGCTTATGCGTCTCGTCTCGTCAGCTCAAAATCCACGAGAATAACTATACAACCCATGATCTCGTGCTAGGCGTGGTTGTTTTTGCGTTAAAGATTTGGCGACACTACCTGTATGGTACAAAGTGTACGATCTTCACCTATTATATGAGCCTACAACATATCTTTAATCAGAAGGAACTTAATATGCGTCAACGCCGATGGGTAGAACTTCTCAACGATTACGACTGTGAGATTCGTTATCACCCAGGCAAAGCAAATGTTGTTGCCGACGCACTCAGCAGACGGAACTGTCTGCTTAGCACTCGTAATGTCCAAGCCCAATACGATGTCGAGACTCTTATCCGCGAAGCTCCGCATGCATGTTTTAATGAACGCACCCTAAAGAAAGAAAGAATCTATCACGATGGAGCCCAACTTGTGAGTAAATCAAATGGGATATTCCACTTTCTGGACTGAATTTGGATCCCTAAACGGACCGATTTGCGACAGATTCTGATGGACGAAGCCCACAAATCCCGGTATTCTATTCATCCCGGTGCTGACAAAATGTACCAGGATCTTCGCTACAAATACTGGTGGCCGGGCATGAAACGGGATATTGCTCTCTACGTTGGAAAATTCCTAACTTGTGCAACAGTCAAGGCTGAACATCAAAGACCCTCTGGCTTACTCGAACAACCACTGATCCCTATGTGGAAGTGGGAGAGTATAGCTATGGACTTCATAATAAAGCTTCCGCACACGTCATCAGGTCACGACAGCATCTGGGTTGTTGTTGACCGCTTGACCAAATCAGCTCACTTTTTTCCAATACGGGAAGACTACAAGGTAGAACAATTAGCCCGAATCTACACCGACGAGATCATTTGCAATCATGGGACGCCTCGCGACATCATCTCTGATCGTGATGCTCGGTTTACCTCGCGACTGTGGGAAACGTTTCAAACAGCTCTTGGTACATCGCTTAATCTAAGTACCGCATTCCACCCTCAAACCGACGGTCAGAATGAAAGAACGATTCGTACTCTTGAAGACATGCTCCGTTCGTGTGTCATAGATTTCGGAGGTAATTGGGATACATACCTGCCGTTAGTCGAATTTTCGTATAACAAAAGTTATCATTCCAGCATACAAATGGCACCATTCGAGGCTTTATACGGAAGAAAATGTCGATCGCCTATTGTGTGGCACGAGATCGGTCACTCGCAATTAACCGGTCCTGAGCTATTGCAAGAAACGATTGACAAAGTCCTCCAGATCCGAGACAACTTGTTGAAAGCTCGAAGTCGACAGAAAAGTTACGCCGATAGACGATGCAAGCCCCTTGAATTTGACGTTGGCGACTACGTACTCCTAAAGGTATCACCTTGGAAGGGTGTGGTCATATTCGGCAAGAAAGGGAAACTAGCGCCTCGATATGTTGGACCTTTTAAGATTCTGGAAAGGATCGGAAAAGACGCCTACAGACTCGAACTACCGGAGGAACTTAGTAACGTCCACCCGACTTTCCATGTGTCAAACCTCCGAAAGTGTCTGGCTGAGCATGATTTAATTATACCACTCGATGACCTTCAAGTAAACGAAACACTACACTTCGTGGAGAAGCCTGTCGAAATCATGGATCGCCAAACCAAGCAGCTCAGACGCTCGCGCATTCCTATTGTGAAAGTCTTATGGGAAGGCAAACGAGGCGCAGAGTTTACTTGGGAACTCGAAAGCGACATGAAGGCGAAGTACCCGCAGTTGTTTGTTACGGCTTCGGCCTAATTTCGGGACGAAATTCCCTCAACTAGGGGAGGCTGTAACACCCCGTGTTTCTGAAGTAAAAGTCAAAGTCAAGGTCCAAGCCAACGACCAACTTCGCGCGACTTGACTTGTAGTAGATTTCTTTTATGTGTTTATTTTAGTTGTATTATGTGGAGTAAGTGTCAATAATCACAGTAATCGACGTGTATTATTCGCCATCTAGTCGACTGTGAACTATAGGAAGTAACAATGCGATAAAGTTAACTAAACAATAGTCAAAATATGCTAATCAAATCGACATCAAATCACAATCGAGTTCGCAACTCGAATTACGCATTTTGGTTATTGTTATACGTGTGTGTGTGTGCCTTACGTGTTACTTGTGCATGTTTATTTATGTTATGTTGTGGTAATCAATTGAAAACGCAATCGAACTCAATCGCAATCGAAATGCAAACGAACTCGATCGCAATCGAAATGGTATGATAATTGGTGAAGAAGAGATAGCGTGAGATATAGTAGATGGGATTAAAAGTAATTTGAGTAGGAAACTCTATCGCATCGAATCGCTCGCAATCGAAATCGAAATATCAAAAATCGTCGCGCCAAACACCCGAACCAAGTGCCATCCGGCCGGATTGCCATCCGACCGGGCTGTCACTTGATCTGGTGCCAGGCTGCCATCCGACCGAGATGACATCCGACCGGATTGCCATCCGGGCGAGGTGCCATCCGACCGACCAACACTTTCCTCTTTGGGTAACCCTATAAATACCCCGTGTCACTCTCAAACTTTCTACTTTTGGCATCTGACGTCCGAACAGCCCGTGCTCCTCACCTTTTCTTTGATTTCTCTCAATTCCGGTAAGATCTTGTCCTAAATCTTGTACTTCCTTGATCTACACACACTTTTACACCTTCCTATCTTTTGAATCTTAACTTTTAACCGTGAAATCACTAAGATTTGAGGTGTTCTAGGATGACGTCATCATGTGTTCTTGAAGAACTTCATGTTTGGCCTCAATCCACCAAAAACAACTTAGATCTAACCGATTTCCACACAAATAAACAAAGATCTTGCATAGATCTACACACATTCATGGTGAAAAAGGATTGAAAAATGGTTTCTAACTTTCTCTCAACTCTTTTACACTCAATGCACTCAAAACCGATAGGATCGGACCTTGATCTAGTCTTCTACTCATTCTCAGTAATATGCTAGCTCAAGATCTGAATTCTACTCACTAGATCACCGATTCTGGGATAACCAAGAACGACCATCTTGAACCGGTTAACTGGTCGAACTAGGGTGATTCCTGTTTCATCGGGTCACTTGGGTCAAGATGGGGTTCTATTGGTTAACACGTTGTCAAAACGTCTCTATAAAACGACAAACAATCAAAAACGGCCAAGTGAAAGACGAACAGAACAACCGGGACGGAGTGCTATCCGACCGGACTACTGTCCGAACGGATAAGCCACCCGAGCGGTCGGCTGTCCGAACGAATTGCACCTTAGGTCCCACACTTAACCCATTTTATCTGAAGTCTGAGTGTTGAACGAGTTACTATCCGGTCGAACTACCATCCGACCGAATTACTCTTCGGATCATGAGATACTTGGACTTTAACACTTAAACAATTTTCAACGTGTTCAAGGCACCAAGGATGCCACCCGACCGGACAACCGTCCGAGCGAGTGACACCCTGGTGTGGATTTGTTCCCACTAAGTAACCTCGCCTCCCAAGTCGTCGTCCGACCGGATAACCATCCGAGCGGATTGTCATCCGCACGGCTGACCGTCTGATCGATCGACTTGAAAGGTAGAGATACTTCAATGTTTTCAAAATGCTACAACGAAAACTTCAAAGGTCAAGCCATCATACAGAAAAACATCATTCTCATAGGAAGAAACAATCCACTCGAATAGTCATCCGACCGGACTACCGTCCGACCGGATGACCATCCGAACGGATTGTCATCCGCACGACTGGACCATCCGATCGGATTACCCATCCGACCGAACTACTGTCCGAGCCACTTACACCTTGCATCGTTTTACGCGTCACTTATCGTTATGCTATCAATCTGTTCAGGCTAACCGTACTCACTAGCGCTCCCTTCAATCCATCATCGCTGTGAGTATACTCGATCCCTTTTTGCTTTACGCACTTTTGGGTGTTACATACGTTACGAATATTCAAATCACAATAAACACACTTCCCAATACTATTTAAACGCTAACCATTAATGCATGTTATACGTGGCTTATGAATGCTTGTTTGTTGTGTTTACACGTGGAATGTTATCTACCTGCCTTAGCAACGATAGTATTATAGTTTGGACTCAGCACATGTTCGCAGGGGTTGTTAAGGACAATTACTTGCATGTATTACGGTGGTAATTATGCATTGCGAACTGCCTCAGGCAGTCAACCCGCAGTCATTGGTATCGATGGATCTATGTCGATAACTAACATGCCTCATTTCACTATGTGTACGTGCTGGTTATGCGTAAACGAATTCGAACTCTATATGCTATTATCAAACTTGTATGCTCACCTTTACACTATGTGTATTGAGTTTTACTTCAACGTATGTGACAGGTGCCTAGGATGCACATCTGCTAGGAAATCGATGCTAGAATAAGGCTCTAGAGGCCAACAAATAGTTGTCTGTACAAATTAAATCAAGGGTCTCTAGAAGCAGATAAACAATTGCTCTATTTGAAAATCTGAGTTGTCGGAATGGAACTATTTGCCTAGATTTTGTCTGTAATAATTTGTTTACCTTTTGAGACATGGTATGGGACATGTTATTTTAAATTGATTGGTAATGATAATTGTTATGGAAACTTCTGGACAATCTGTTTCACTCAGTGCCATGCCCCGATGTTTCCGCCATCGGTTGGGGTGTGACACTTGGGGATGATGATGGCTTTAGAACTGGTAGGCTTGGATGCAGCAATAGGTTTGGGATTTGGCTCTTTCTTGATCTGGATAGGATCGGAGTAACTGTCCAACTCCTCAAGGGCGAAAACTTCTGGGATTTTGACTGGTGCTGCATAAAAGGAAAAATTTTAGACCTTTTCTACTCTTTCATTATATTACGCTAATCAATTATTTGCAGAATAACTCTTACCAGACATATCGGACGATGAATATTGGCTGGAACTAGGGAGGTGTGTGGAAAAGCTTCTATCACCTTCCGGTAACTGGTAAATTGCTTTGATTCTCTTTTCAGATTTTGCAGTAGGAGGGGCTACTTCTTTGAAGTTCACTGCATAAAGGCCAAATAATATATATATATATATATATATATATATATATATATATATATATATATATATATATATCAGCACAAGATATAGGCCCAAAAGGTATTTGGGGATATTCTTAAAACCCTAAATCCTACCGGTGGTTAACCACTCCACCGGAAGACTAGCGCCCTCGTAGATGGAATCTCGCTTAACGAAGAAGAATTTTCGTTGCCATCCATCCTCGTTTTTGGTGGCTTTGAGAATGAGGGGTTTATTGGAAGTGGAAAAGAGTAAAAACCGGCTAAAACCGTGTGATCGGAGACGGTAGGCGATCGGAATATCCTCGATGCAGAGGTCAGGAAAGTGAAGGTTTTTGATTTGGTTGAGAACAATCAATACCCTCCAAACCATGGGCATTGTTTGGGCAAAGCAAAGACCGGTGGTTCGAAAGAATTGCATCATGAATTCGGGAAAGGGATACCGAAGGCCTAGCGAAAAAGGATATGCAGGAAAACAAACCCAATCGGCTGAGGAAACATCCGATCGAACTGACCGGTCGAATGGTCTGATAATTGCGCTGTCTGGAAAGGCGCCGGAGGCTCTCAACGCTACGATGTCTGCGTTATCGAAGGCACAGATCTCCTTCTCGGGGTTCTTGAGTAGGTTTTGTTGGATGAAGGTCTCCGTCGATTCTCTAGTATGAGAATGGGTTCTGGTAGCCATTGGGGGTGGAATGAAGATATTAGCAGGGAAATAAAGAAGAATGAATAATTACCTGGAGATTCCGTTGATGATATCTGGTTTTCAAACAGAAAGAGAGAAGATATAGGGGCGTAATAGATAGCCATTGAGTATAAACCGCGTTGGAAGTTGCCTAATGTTATCTCGATCGTCGCTTCAACTTAATAACCTCGATTTAAGAGATAAGTTTTAAAATATATCCATTGGAATTGGTATACCAACAGATATATTTTGGGGACAATTGTTATGGGTGGATTTCTGCTCATATATCCTGACTAATATTCTGACTTTGTTTCTTTTATTGTGACCAGGATACCGGATTAGGATATTGGTAACATCCTGATACGATATCCTGGTGGTAACAAATTAGCTCACGTGCAGATTATTGGAACAAGTCTATAACGTTCGAGTGGACTTCTTCTCCTTGAGACTCGGGCAAATCTGTTGAATTATAGACGTTGAAGCCGGAAGACGTGGACTGCAACATTCACATGGGGAATATTCGATATATCCTGGATTTATAGGCTAGTTAGTTAGTTTTATTTTACTATAAATAGGAGTGATCGGATCAGATAAGAACACACAATCTCTTGAGCTTTCTTTCTCTCTAACTGCAAACACTCACAATACACTTACACTTGTATTCGAACTACATTGTAACACTTAGTCGATCCGCCTCATATCCTGCACTGTATCCTGATATTTGAAGCAATAAGAAGAACAAGGCAGATGCGATTGTCAGCTCCCGAGGTTTTGTTCCGGCGATCTAGATTGATCAAGGGCTTTCCTCGTACATCCTGTGTCACCCTTTACCTTTTTGCTCATTGTTTGATCATAGATACAGCTCAATATCCTGAGCCGTATCCTGAAAACTGTTTTTGCAAAGAACTAAACTAGCATATTTTCGACACACTTTCTTAGCACACTACCTCACTTAACTAATTTGATCACTAAATTTCTTCGGTAATTTTTGACCAAAACAGTTAGTAAAATAACCCATTATTTACATTAATAATACCCTCCCCGGGACGGCATTCCAACGACTACGTCGGGCAGAACCTCGACAGCCGTTACGGAACCCTGGATCAATCGGGCAGCGTATCTAATATGTAACCGGGGTTATAATACTTACATCGGGGCAGAACTTCGTTAATTAGGGGGATATTATACCCGAGAATATTAGCTTATATGTTGAGAGAGAGAAAAGAAAACTGAACAATCGAAACTGAGCTCGATCGCCCAATTTATAGGGCTGATCATTCATTCCGCCACGCCCCGCGACGAAGGAAGGCAAGGGCCTTCGCGGCCCGCCACCTAGGGGTCTACGGCTCTAGCTTTGTCCGGTCATCAAGTAGCTTCGACAGGTGATAGGCCACGTGGCAGCTCAAGGCTGCGCCACTTGCCCAGACGCTCGCGGCCCGCGTAGACTCAAGTGGAGTCTGTCGCGGCCAGCTAGGGCCCCTATTTTCTTGTTTTTAATTAATTTTAATAAAAATTAAGGTATTCATGGTCCGTTTTTACGTATGGGGTGTATTTTAGGACATATTGGAGTATTTTAAAATATATTAGGGTGTCGAAATATTTTAGAGGGTTGTTATAGTGTGTGTTTAGTGTTAGTAGAATATTTTGTTTTATAAATTTAAAACATGACTAATGTGTAAAATGGGCTTAAGATATCAATAAAAACATATTACACCTTACACACATCAACCGCGCTCACTGATTGAGCATCCATATCCCCTTCATCAACATGGGGAACAGTTTCAGTTAAGAACCTTGCTAGGTTCAACGTGGTCAGATAAAAGAACATATTTTGCTGCCACTTTTTGAAATTCGCGCCGGTGAATTTCTTAGGTTTCTCAGCATGCGAAGTCAGTACATTAGGCAGTGGTGCAACCAAACTGGTTGTGACAGCAACTGCAGAAGTCATGATCACAGAAACGACAATGTTCATGGGCTGGGATTCCATTCTGAAAAGAAAAAGGACATGAACAGTTAGTAATATAATCTGTTTAAGTTGGTTAGTAACCTGTTGATATGAACAAGAAAGCTGAAACAAAAACAATAAAATAAACAAGACAGGAACGATGAACCGCGCTTGTGTTTGGCACAATTCCCTTAAACAGATTCGTGGTCTGTTCCCAGAGTACGCCGGTTCGAAGCAGCAACAGCGCACTGCCGGACTTGAACCACTTGCCTGAAAAGAAAAGGAGCTGTGTTGCAGAGACTGAGATTAAGAGAGGAGAAGCTGTTGTGGTGTGTCTAAACTGATCAGCTTGATCTAGTTTTATAGTCACCGAAACATAACTGAATTTTGGCAATCATTGTAGAGAATTAAAACCAAATAATGGTCATAAGTGCATCAGTTAAAACTGACAAATAATGATCATAATAACTCTCATAATGATAGCAGTTTAAAACTGAAATAAAATAATGATCATCAATACTGAATAATCATTTTAGTTTTAAGCTCATTAAAAAACAAATCAGTTATGAGTCTCGAGTGCAAAAACTGCCTCACGCGAGCCCGGGTTTTCGAAGCTGCATTCGTGTCCGCAGGACGTGCGGGCACGCATGAGTTCAACCAAATTCCAGTTTCGAAACCCATTTTTTGCACACCCTCCTGCGCGTGCGGGGGTAGGACTTGTGGTAAAACATGTCATAAAGCTTCAAAGACTTGGTCAAGGTTTTTCCTTATAAGTAACATTTTCTTTTGTTCCCACACCAATGTGGGACAAGGTGAATTACTAATTGAGACTTTCATTCACACCCAAAGCTTCCAACAAAATCCACCCAATACGATGGGTTGGCTAAACATACATTATTATGTTAAAAGCACGTAGGCAGTTTAAAAAGAAGAGTGTGAATAAAAAGTAGAAGAAATTAACTTTTACAAATTTTATACAATTAACGAAACAAAAAAGAAATCTTTAGATAACATATAGTACATAATCTAGTTGTGGTGGTCGGAAAGGATAGTATTCCACCACAATCGCTAATGTGGGAGTAGCTCACTTTGTAGAGGTTTTTGCCTCTTAGTGGGAGGTCTTGGGTTCAATCCAAAGCAAGGTGTAGTTTAGAATTTGGTGTAATTTAGAAGATGTAAGATTTGTCATTCAAAAAAATAGTAATTCCACAACAATTTACAAACCCAAATACATATATAAGGAAACGCAATTAGAAGAGAATGGGGGTGCTTGGTCTAGTAGCCGGAGCGCTCCCCTAATAAAGCAGTGGTGTGGGTTCGAGTCCTCACCCCTATTTTTATGTTTTTTTTCTTCATTTTTAATGTTTTAGCTTTAGGTTTCTTTTTTATTAACATTGTTTTTAATACTTTGTTTATGTTTCCGTTTAAACTTTGTTAAAAAACTACCCCCCCTGCTATAGAGCACTGTGTAAGAGCATTCACAACCTTTCCTTCCAAATATTTGTGAGTGTGTTCTTTATACTATAAAAAGTGGTTGTGAGTGAGTAAATAAATAATGTTACTATTAGGAGACACTGTTTATTCTCTATAACTTTTAATATATTTTGAAATTTTGTAAATGGTTGTGAGTGGAAGAGAAAGAAAAAAAATAATGATAAATTTATAAAAATTATTATATTATTAAAAAATATAGTGTTTTCTAATGTAATTATAAAAAAATAAAATATATATGATAAAAGGAATATGAATAGTCTAACCCACTACTATTTACTTAATTGTCCTTTTAAATGTTATTATTTTATGAATCACTTGTCAATTTTCTAACATAGTTTAAAAAAAAAGATGCTGTATAATGAGTACTTTTCAACCTTTAAATCTAGCATCTATTCGACTAGAATCCAACATCTTTTAAAATTTAAATAGGATACCTTAACTCATAAGAAAGATATTTTATTGAGGGGTAGGGACACTTAACCCATATACTCTAAGGGTATATTTAGCAAAAATAGTTGTTGGCTACAAGTTGGTAGCTGGTGGCTGAAAGTTAGTAACTGGTAGTTGTAGTTGTTAGCTAGTAGCTGTAGTTTTTAGATATATTTGGTGTTTGACCGAGTAGCTGTAGCTTTTAATAAAATGTATAAAATGAACAAAATGGACATAACTAAAAATTTAAAAAGTTTGTGCATTAAAAGTCCATTATCTTTAAAGGTTAAAATAGTCATTTTTCCCCTAAAAGCTTGTAGCTCCTTCTAAACGCTACTAGTAGGAGCGTTCATCCAAAAGCTTCAAGCTCCTAACCTAAAAGCTTCAGGTTCCTTCAACCAAACAAGACTTTTTATTGAGTATGAGTTTTTTCTTAAATGCTTAAAGCTATAGTGGACAGTTCAAACGATATTTTTTTTTGTAAAATAAAAAGAAAGAAATTTCAACCAATAAGAAAACTTCATTTTACTTCAGTTAATTTTTGTATTTAATATTAGTGTAAGGGTATATTGGTAAACTTAGATGAATCATTAATTGGTAGTCTTTCTTTTTAATAACTAATTACATTAAATTTGTAAATTATTAAAAAAACATATTTTCCAATATATATATATATATATAGGGAGAAGCTCATGCGAGAACCACCCTTATTGCGAGAACCAATGTGAAAACAACCTAAAATAGCTAAAAAAAACCTAAAAAACCTAACCCTCAACCCCCCCCCCCCCCAAAAAAAAAAAAAAAAAACCTAAACCCCACCCCCTAAAAAAAAAACCAAACCACCCTCCCCCACCCCCCAAAAACCTAAACCCCCCAACCCCCCCCCCCTAGCTAAAATGCTAAAAACTAAATCCCCAAAAAAATCTAATTTTTTTTTTAATTTTTTTTATGCTTAAATCGCTACTTTTAGTGGTAAAAAAAATTTATTTTTTTTAATTTTTTTTTGCTTCGAAAAGTAGCGATTTTTATATAAAAAAAATTAAAAAAATATTTTTTTTTGTGATTTTTAGCTATTTTTAGGCATTTTAGGTTGTGTTCACATTGGTTCTCGCGGTTCTCGCAATAAGAGATGGTTCTCGCATGATCTTCTCCCTATATATATATATATATAATTTAAAGTGTAGCATAAATTACGAGGTGTGTAAGATGAATTACTAGCTGTGTAGGATAAATTTCAATATGTGTAGAATAAATTTCAGAATGTGTTGGATAAATTTTGATGTGTGTAAGCAAAAATTTAAGTGTGAAGGATAATAGTGTTTATGACTAATTAATTAGTCAAAGATAATAATAAATGAGTTGAAAGAAAAAACTATTTAATGTTTTACATTTTTACCCTTTGTTCTTTTTCTTCTTAATTTAATTTTCTTCTCAAATGAACCTTCCTGGAGGGTTCAAATGAGAAGAAAAATTTTGTAAGAATAAAAAGAATAAGTTTTAAACTAATAGAAATGCTCTATTTTACTTCATTTAATATGTGTATTTAATGTTATTAATAAGGGCATATAGGTAAATTTCTAATTGTAATTAATTAGCTAACTAATTAAAATTGTAACTCACTTTTAAATATACTTTTTCAAGATAAAATAATTTAGGATGAAGGACAATTTTCGACATGTGTAGGATAAATTTTAGTATGTGTAGGATAATTTCTTAAATGTGTATGATAAATTTAGCTATGTGTAGGGTAAATTTCGGTAAGTGTAAGATATATGTAGGATAAATTTTGAAATGTGTAGGATAAAATATTTTTTGCTTTATTAATGAGATATAACATAATTAATGGAATGAGTTATAAGCTATTTAATATTTTACCATTATGCCCTTTCTTCTTTTTCTTCTCACATTAAATTTCTTCTCAAATGAATCTTCCCCTATATATACATATATATATATATATGTATAGAAAAAAATAGAGTAGAGAGGTGTGTGAATATTAACTCCTACATAAACGTTTGAATATGAATACTCTAACCCACTACTTCTTACTTAATTGTCCATTTTAATGTTGTTTTGTGAATCGCTTGTCAATTTTCTAACATACTTTTTTGAAAAATAAAAGTTACTATATAATTAGTACTATTTTACCTTTAAATCTAGCATCTATTCTACTAGGATTCAACATCTTTTTAAATAGGATATCTTAACTCCTAAGAAAGATATTTTATTAAAGGGAGGGACACTTAATCCATATGCCCTAAGTCCTACCAATCCTGTCGCTACATGTCACTTATACCATCCATTATCTTAAAATACCCTTTTTAATGACACTACTACCCTAAAAACAATGTTTAATTATCTAATAAAATCATTTTTTATTCACAAAATTTAGACTCATTAATTAACAAACTAAAATATCCTTTCACAAAATTTAGACTTCAATAATTAACAAACTAAAATATCCTAAAATTATTTAGATATCAAATTTTCAAATAAAAGTTTTAATAAATATTATATATCATTTACTTATTGTAGAGTCGAATTTGTAGGTGTTCTTTGTCTTTAAACTTGATGAGTTTCGTACTTAATGTTTCAAAATCCTTCATGTTATATCCTTTAGCACCAACCCAGTAAGATTTTTCTGTTAAATTTGGTCATGTGACTTACATATGACTTGCATATGAGGACATATCTGTCTTTTCACCATTATAGGGACTATTGTGCAAATATTTAATATCTAGGGACTCTTCTCTAATAATAAATTTGTATTCTCTCTCTAATCTACAGACCACCATTACCAACACCTGGTTACCGTCACCGCCACCCCCTGTGTAACACCTCGCATTTTGGAACTTTCTTTATTTAGAAAGTTTGCTTGTATTTCTATTCATGGAAACTTGCAATTATCTTGTATTCGTCTTTCATTTTCAAGCATTGTAATCCGAGACTTGAATCATAATAAAACTCGATCTTTTTATACATTGTGTTATACATATTTCGCACATACTTGTTATACATTGCTTACGATACTCGTTATACGTGCAAACTTGATACATTTATACGCAAATTCGTACTTGTTTTACATACAAATTAAGTTTATACATGCATTTATTCATACATTACATTTATGCATTGCACTTACACGCTTAAAACACTTAAAAACGGTTGAAATACGTGAAAACGGCAAACTTGAACCTTCGTGCAAATGGACTGGTCGCTTCGTGCGAAGGGAGCCCCATTCTCACGAAGGGGCCATTCGCCCTAAGGCCCATTCGTCCCAAAAGCCCATTTCAGCCTATAAAGAAGACCCTTAACCCACATTTCTCACCTTCCACACTCCGAAATTCTCTCTCAACTACTGAATTCGTGCATTACTAGCTGAGCTTTTCCAGAATCATTTTAAGTGAGTTCTAAACTCACTAACATTATAGTTTCTCTCATTTCTTCTACTTTTTCTATCTTTTATACATTCCTTCATATCTTGCAACCTGGTTTCATAGACCTGCGATGGCAGTCTGTTGACAAGCTCAAGCACATTAACCTAGTTGAAGATTGAATTTTACTTTTTCAAAACTTTTAAAACAACTTACTGATAACAAAACTTGGCATAATCATGAATCCATCAAGCTCACAAGCTAAGTATATAGCTATGGGTTAGTGTTGAGGTTTATTCCAGCCAAGAAGATGAACTATTCAAACAAAACCAAACTGATTTCATCCAAAATAGAATCATTCATACGAAGGGTAACCCATTCGTGCAAAGGGTCTCCCCATTCGCACGTATGGACACCCATTTGCGCGAAGGGCCTGTTTTGTCTTCGTTCCGGCATTTTTTTAGTGTTGAATGTTACTCAGATCCCCATTTTCAATATGGCCGATTCTGTGATAACAGAGTGTGAACCATGGGAGCCTTGGCTTATGACCATACTGGTTGTATTCTCGCCTAATATGCTTGGCTTCTATTCCGTTAGTTTTAGCAATAGTCATGCACTTTATGATGATGTGCCAAGACTTACGGACGATTACACTTCTACCGCTGTACTCACCCTCTCCATTGACATACTCGCAAGCCTGTTCATTGTTGTTATAAAGAGTGGCTCCTTCGAGATCAAGTTCATCTAAAAGTTCCAGCCCTTTCTGGATCGAAATAAGCTCAGATGTAACTTGTAAGAGTATAAGTCTCACTAACATATCCTCTAAACCCTTTGACCCACTTACCATCAAATGATCTAGAAGTATTCCCCTTTACCAACCTGGTCCTCGATCTCCATATACTCACAATCTCTCACAACCATTCCTAATAATATAAGTAACCCACTCACAAATACATGGGATCCATTGTGAATGCTCTAAGTTAATCAATTAGACCACAAGGTATCTATACTTCTCTTCCCATGTATCTCATAACTCTTTCTACTTTATATAAACGTCAAATCATCATATTTCAATTCCATTTCTTTCTGGATCTGTATTTTTCTTCCAACCTATCTCACAACCACTTAATTATAAATTTAAAAAAGAAAAAGAAATGCTTAACAAGAGATGATTGGCTATGTGAAAAAGCGGGTATGAGATGATTGAACGGCATGATCGGTGAATCAATCACCTACCTTCCCGTAAACTTGTGTTACCAAAACATAAGGAAAGGTTGCTTCGGTTGGTACCCAAGTGTGACGATGGATTTCCTACGATACTGTAATGGAATTTTGTTCTGTCTCCTCTTAGTGTTATGAAATGTTTTGTGTCTTGATTATTTTTATAACCTTTTGTTTTAACTGGTCACCCTATGTACTTTGTTAGTTATGGATTCAGTTTCTAAATGTTGGAAATAAAATAAATAAATAAGAATCACAAAAATAACCATCTTGACCGATTAGTTTGATAAAAGAGGACTCATAACTTTAAAAATTTACAGTGAATCAACCAACGATAGTTCAGTCACATGACAACTATTCATGTCGCAGTTGTTACTATATACGGCCCCAGCTCCCATAGAGCTTACACCGGACCACATACTTGTTGAGGCTTGCTACTCGTCCTTGGTTTGATTTGACCTTGAAGTGTTTTCATAGGCACCCTTGGCTTCTTATATTTTTAGGCATGTACCCATCGATGATACATAGTGGTAGAATGAAACTATGAAAGGTCCCACACATTTAAAACTCCTAAAGTGTATCCTATCTACATATAACAAAATTTCACAACCTCTCGTGTAACATTCAAAATAAGAAAACCTAAAAACACTTTAAAACGTCTACAGTCAGCTACCTATCTATTAAAAACGCCACAAATCCACCCAATACGATGGGTTGGCTAAACGTACCTTATTAAGTTAAAAGCACGTAGGCAGTTTAAAAAGACGATTGTGAAAAGAAAGTAGAAGAAATGAACTTTTACAAATTTTATACAATTAACGAAACAAAAAGGAAATCTTTAGAAAACTTATAGTACATAATCTAGTTGAGGCGGTTGGTATTGTAACAACCTGAACTTTTGATTGTTCTTTTGTTACCATTATCTCGTCCGTAAACGCTTGTACTCCGAGATTCGACTAATGCCAACGGGTTGAACTATAATTTAAACGCATTTTACATTGCATATTTATCACAATATCGCATTAAACGCTTATTATTTGAACGCCTATCGGAACGCAAACTCGAAACGCGGATTTATTTATATTATTTGCAATATTTGTGTGTTTAGATGTTATGTGTATTATATATGTTTGTTTATTCGCACAAAACGCTCAAACGCTACTCGCACAACTCGATTTATCACACCGAAACGCAACGCAACACAATACTTAATATCTCGCTAAAATACTTAACATACTTGTACTAACTAACGCAACAAAATTCACCAAACAAACATCCAACACGCGAAACGAAAAACTCATTACCCCAAACAGGCCCTTCAAACGAAGCCAGCAGCCTCGTCCGAAGGCACTACCTTTGTACGAAGGCAGCCAGCTTCGAATGAAGGCACCTGTGCGATCCCATCCCCTCTATACTTTTATGATTATTAGTAGTTATATTAATTGTGTAACTAGTGTGTAATACTATCGCATCGCTCACTCGCATCGCAACGCTCAACGCACGAAACAAAAAGTCGAAAACGAACCCAATCGAGCCATCCGATCGAAGGACCACTCGATCGAATGGCCATCCATCCGGATGACCATCCGATCGAAAGGCCCTCTGACCGAATCACTTGCACCGCCTTTTCCACCTCTTGCCTATAAATACCACCTGTCACATCAGCTTTTCACTGATGTGACAGCTCTCCTCCGACCCAGCTCGTTCTCAAGTTAAAAGCACGTAGGTAGTTTAAAAAGAAGATTGTGAAAAGAAAGTAGAAGAAATGAACTTTTACAAATTTTATACAATTAACGAAACAAAAAGGAAATCTTTAGATAACTTATAGTACATAATCTAGTTGTGGCGGTTGGTATTGTAACAACCTGAACTTTTGATTGTTCTTTTGTTACCGTTATCTCGTCCGTAAACGCTTGTACTTCAAGATTCGACTAATGCGAACGGGTTGAACTATAATTTAAACGCATTTTACATTGCTTATTTATCACAATATCACCTTAAACGCTTATTATTTGAACGCCTACCGGAACGCAAACTTGAAACGCGGATTTATTTATATTATTTGCAATATTTGTGTGTTTAGATGTTATGTGTATGATTTATGTTTGTTTATTCGCTCAAAACGCTCAAACGCTACTCGCACAACTCCATTTATCACACCGAAACGCAACGCAACACAATACTTAATATCTCGCTAAAATACTTAACATACTTGTACTAACTAACGCAACAAAATGCACCAAACAAGCATCCTACACGCGAAACGAAAAACTCATTGCACCAAACAGGCCCTTCAAACGAAGCCAGCAGCCTCGTCCGAAGGCACTACCTTCGAACGAAGGCACATGTGCGATCCCATCCCCTCTATAAATAGCAGGCTCACTTCTCCATTTCATTCATTGCTACCATTTCGCTCCCGAACTGCTGACCTTCTATTTTCAAGTAAAATTTATCATTTTTACATGTTACACAACGTTTTCCACTACGATTTTCCACAAGATTCACTCCGATTTCATCAAAACTCTTCTATTTTCATCTAAACTTCATCTTTTTCAGCTAAACTTCTTCTTTTTACAAAGAACCTTCATCTTTTCATTAAAACCTTCATCTTTTTCATCAAATCTTCTTGTTTTACAACGGATCTACCCTTAACCGAGTGTATTGGGCCTAGCTACGGCTTCCCAAGTTTGAGATCTGCAGATTTCACACTCACCAAGTGTTAATTCAAGTGAAAACCCTTTAAAACCACTTTTAAACTTGATTTTTACACAAAAAACGGACCAAATCGACACATATTTCGTTCACTAGATAGTGGGACAAAGTGGTGTCAAAACCGTCTTGAATAGGACTCGCAAATACATCCGATCCAGGCGAGAACACAGCTCCAAACGCCAAAAACAGCCACATACGCGAAACAGACTGGTTGGTACGAAGCCAGGCTTCGTGTAACAACCCGACTTTCCGAAGTCAAAGTCAAAGTCAAAGTACAAGCCAAAGTCAAAGTCAAAGGAAGAAAAAATTGCTAATTGGATCTGTCATTCCTTGCTTAATTATTACTTGTACACTTTGACTCGTTAATCGACAGTCGTTTGACGCTATTTGTTTTACGGTTATTTAATATGTGAAGTAACAATGTGATAAACGTAACTAAACGCTAATCTAGTTAACGCTATCACATCACTATCACATCGCAACTGGAATTACAGGTTCTGAATATTGTTTTACGTGTGTGTGCTATTAGGTGTTACTTGTGCATGTTTATATTTGTTTGAGGTGATTATTCGCAAACGCAATCGCAACTCTATCACAACGCAATCTCATCGCAAACTCGAAATTTAAGGTTTACTTTTATGATTATTAGTAGTTATATTAATTGTGTAACTAGTGTGTAATACTATCGCATCGCTTACTCGCATCGCATCGCAACGCTTAACACACGAAACAAAAAGTCGAAAACGAACCCAATCGAGCCATCCGATCGAAGGACCACTCGATCGAATGGTCATCCGTCCGGATGACCATCCGATTGGATGGCCATCTGATCAAAAGGCCCTCTGACCGAATCACTTGCACCGCCTTTTCCACCTCTTGCCTATAAATAACACCTGTCACATCAGCTTTTCACTGATGTGACAGCTCTCCTCCGACCCAGCTCGTTCTCAAGCTATTTTCTCTCGATTCCTCGTGATTCTTGTAAGTTTTCATCTAGATTCTTGTACTTCTTTGATCTATGCACACATCTTCATCCTTTTCACCAATAAATCTCAACTTTTAACCATGAAATCCACCTGAAATGGGCTGTTCTACGATGACGTCATCATAAGTGTTCATGAACAACAAAGTGTGACCTCGTTCCACTAAGAACAACTTAAATCAAAAGGATTTCTACAATGTTTAAACACTGATTTCGCCTAAATCTAAACATTTTTCAAGTGTTTCAAACTTTCCTTCAACTTTCTTAACTTTTTACTCAAAACCATTAGAATCTGGACTAGTTCGGGTCAGTACTCATTCTCTAGTGTAGACCCGGACTGAGAATGGATTCCTAATGAAGAGACGACCGATTCACGGGTTGAACATGGGATCCCGTCAAGAATAGTCACCGGATGAACGGGGTGATTCCCATCCGATCGGATGACTAGGCTTGATGTGGTTTCCGTTGTTTAACACATAGTCATACTGCGTCGGTTCAATCACACAACTTTCAAACTTAACAAATTTTACAAGTTGCAAAACAAACAGGTCTCTGAAAAAAGCGCCGTCCGATCGGATCGCCATCCGATCGAACGACGATCCGATCGGATGACTTGTGATGTTCAACATTTAAACAACTTTCAAAAGGTGTTAAACCTCCACTCGGATCACCATCCGAGCGGACAGCCATCCGTCCGGATGACTGTCCGACCGGACGACCTAAGAAGGTAGAAACATTTCCAAACTTTTCAAATGCTACAACGAAAACTTCAAAGTTCCATCATACACAAACACATCCATCCCAAATGGACAACCTTCCGACCGAATGGTCATCTGTCCGGATGACCATCCGTTCGAAAGGTCATCCGATCGGATCACTATCCGTCACTTGTTCCACTTGCGTCATTTCACGCACTTTCAACGTTTATACCGTCGTATTGTGTTCAGTCTAATCTCTCAGCGCTCCCTTCAATCCAAGACTGTGTTTACTCGTTAAACACGATCTGTGAGTATACTCAATCCCTTTTTGCTTTAAGCACTTTTGGGTGTCACGTACGTTGCTTATATCAAAATCACGATAGACACACAACGCAAACACTTTTATACGTTAACCGCTCTGCATGTTATACGTGTTATTTGATGAATGCTAGTATGTTATGTTTACACAGTGATTGATGCATGACACCTTAGCAACGATAGTACTATATTTTGGACTCAACACCTGTCGTGGACAGGGGTTGTTAAGGGTTTTTCTTCATGTGTCACAGTGGTGATACGTGTTGCGCATTCTACATCTAGCAGTCACGTCTGTGCATATTTCATTTTTGATAACTTACCTGCTTCACAACGATACGTGTTACATGCTGGTTATGCGTAAATTGCCTTAGCTACTATTATATTATCAAACTTGTATACTCACCTTTACACTATGTGTATTGAATTTTATTTTAACGTATGTGACAGGTGTTTAGGATGTTGTGCTATGCTAAGCTTTTTGTGGAAACAAGCTAGGGGAGTCTAGAAATGAACTAAATAATTCATGAGTTGTTGGAACAGTTTTATCTGTCTTTGAGAACAATTTATCTGTAATAACTGTTTTACTTTATATGTTACGGTATGGGACGTAATGATTATATATTTGGTAATTATAGTTGTTATGGAATCTCTTGGACAATCTGTTTCGCTCAGTGTCGCGCCCCGATGTTTCCGCCATCGGTTGGGGTGTGACAGATTGGTATCAGAGCCATAACTATAGGGAATTAGGCAAGAGTCGACCTAGTCCGGGCCGATGTCTTAAAATTGACCTAGTCTATAATTTAAGTGCCGACCGACTTGTGCAAACCCTGTAGGGGTTTTTGTACAATCTTACTCGATACTTTCGCTCGAATTCACTGAACACTACACTCTTGCGCGGACATCGCATACTACCACTTCACGCAAGATCAGCCTTTCCTAAGGCTGATAACACACGCAAACGAATGATCTGGTTGAGACCAGGTGTGAAAACCGCAAACTCTCAATCAAATCGCTCGTTCGACGCGCAATTTTTACTATAAACACGAGAATTTGCGTTGAATTAGGAGTGAAATCCATACTTCGACGCGATTCTCCCTATCTAACTCGTGATTTTATCACACAAACAGGAATGAAGTTATTAAGTTAGGGGTGAAACCCGAAACTTGATGACTCAATCCGCTCTCTAATTTGGTTTTACAAAACTCTCACCAAGGTCTCGATGGGTTCCAATGACACGAGTCACGTGAATAAGCCGAAAAGATGCGTGCCATTCACCGTATGCCCGTGAGAGAGCACAGTCTATAGGCCGAAGCGCGTACTCGAAGTCCTTGAGAATATTCGAATCACTTTAGATAGTCAAAGTCTAGCACACCCAAGACATTCCGATTTTCGTTAATTTTACGCTTATCGTTTTTATATGTTTCGATTATGAGGATTATCGCCGCAAACTTTGTGAATTATCGCTTTTATGTGAGATTTTACATGTTTTATGTGATATTATCTGTTTATGTATGTTTCAGTTTTGGTACTTTACTCGCTTTTCGTTGTTCGCTTCGATACACACACACACAACTCGCTTTATGCAACACGCTAACAAATCGCTTATGTTACTCGCACTCGCTACTCGCTACTCACACACGCAACTCTTGATCGCTTTACGCAGCAGTGAAAGATAGGTGACTACGTGCAGCATATGTAGGTGAATACGTGCAAAATATAATGTAAAGCATGATTTGACGAGCAATATGCTTATGTGCTTACGTGCCTATGTGAATTATGTGCCTATGTGTTGATGTGTTCCTGAGCTTTATCGAGTAGTAGTATTTCGTAAGGTAAGATTCGATTATATCGCATCTGAATCCCATGACGATGTCTGTTGCAGACAATGTCGTCATTCGGTTCACATACTTCCCGCGCTGCACGCATAAATCACGCTGACAAACGCATCGCATTGCTAGTGGCCAAGCAGATGGCTAAGGTCATTTCTCAAATTGTCAGCGAACTTAATGAGAATGCTAGCAAGTCCTCCGAAGAATCAAGGACCGACTCCCCCAGCGCAACTTTTAGCTTCAAGCAGTTTAAGGCCTGCAGCCCTATGGACTACACTGGTGAAGATGGGCCTACCGCCATGTTTCAATGGTCGATGCAATTGAAGTCACTCTGCGCCAAAGCGGTTGTCCTGAAAACCTCCGTACTGTCAAAGCAAGTGGCGTTTTCCAGTCCAGGGCTCTGGACTGGTGGACTGCCGAAAGGAACAGGCGAGGGAAGGACGCAGCCTATGGGCTTACTTGGGAAGAGCTGATGGAGATCATGATGAAGGAATTTTGCCCTCCCCAAGAGCTTCAGAAGCTGGAGGATGAGTTTTGGAACATTAAGCAAGAGGATGGCGACAATGCTGGTCTAACTGCTCGCTTTAAGCAGCTAAGCATCATTTGTCCTGGCCAAGTCTCTACTCCCGACATCACCATTAAGAAATACATCCATGCTTTACCGGATTGTGTTGCTGATTTCGTGCAAGCCGCCAAGAAAACCACCATCGAAGAGACTTATCTGCTCGCTGCCGAGATTAATAGCAAGCGAGTTAGAGCTGGATACTTCGACAAAACCACCAAAAGTCTCCATCAAGTCACCGCTGCTCCCACCGCTGAAACCAGAACCGCCACCGCACCACAATCTTCCAAGTCTTCACGCCGAATGCGCAAGAAGAACAACAACAACAACAATAAGAACTGTGCTGTCACAACCGCTCCTCTCAATGTTGTTCCTGTCCAATAACAAAACCAGAACCGCCAGGTAGCAATACCAGTGACCGATGCATCGCCGGCTAAGCGTGCATATACTGGTCCCCACCCGCTGTGCCCTACCTGTACTTACCATCATCCTGTTGGGATTGCTTGTCAATTTTGTGTTCATTGCAACCCTTACGGCCACTTCACTGCAAACTGCCGTACTGGTCCCCGTCAAGCTCAAGTTCAAGCTCCTACTCTACCAGCTCCTTAGGGACAACCAGCAACTCCTGCTCCTGCTGCTCATGCAAGAGCCTGCTATGCATGTGGTGATTCCAACCACTTCGCAAATGTCTGCCGGAACAGAGTGGTGAAGCAAGAGCCACAAAAGCAGCCAACGCAGCAACAACATCAGCAGCAGCCAGCTCAGCAAGCAGCTCCTGGGCGAGTCTTCAACATCAACGCCCGTTAGGCTCAGGCTGACAACAACGTGGTTAATGGTACGTTTCTCTTAAATGGTATATATGCTTCGTGTTGTTTGATACTAGAGCCGATAACTGTTTTGTATCGTTCGAATTCGAATGGCTCCTAAATCGTAAACGCGTTAATCTCCCATCAACATTCGACGTAGAAATTACCACTGGAAGAACCATCACTGTTAGTTCCGTTCTGCGTGACTGTACTCTTGAGCTCAACAGTCATGTTTTTCCGATCAATCTTATCCTGATGCAGCTTGGTAGCTTTGATGTCATAGTAGGCATGGATTTCCTCCGGCAGAATCATGCTGAAATTGTTTGTTTCGATAAAATGATTCGTTTCCCTCTCGCAAACGGTGACCAATTATGTGTCTATGGAGAAGTTGCTTCGAAGAAGTTACAACTCATGTCGTGTGTCTAGGCTAGCAAGTATCTCCGCAAGGAATACCAAGCTTTCTTGGCACACATCATAGTAGCAGAGAAGGAAAAGAAAGAGAAGGCATTGGAAAAAGGTGCCTATGGTTAGTGATTTTCCTGCTGTCTTTCCTGATGATTTACCTGGTTTACCGCCAACTCGTGATATCGATTTTCGAATTGACCTCATTCCTGGAGCAAATCCCGTCGCTAGAGCGCCTTATCGACTCGCTCTATCTGAAATGCGCGAACTCTCGAGTCAATTCTAGGAATTGCTTGATAAAGGCTTCATTCGCCTTAGCACCTCTCCATGGGGTGCACCTATCCTTTTCATCAAAAAGAAGGACGGATCGTTTCGGATGTGCATCGACTACAGGGAACTGAATAAGTTTACCATCAAGAATCGCTATCCTTTACCTCGAATCGATGATTTGTTTGATCAGTTATAAGGTGCTAAGTGTTTCTCGAAGATTGATTTACGTTCAGGTTATCACCAGTTACGAATTCAAGAAGAAAATATACCCAAAACCGCTTTTCGAACCTGACACGATCACTACGAGTTTGTTGTTATGCCCTTTGGTTTAACCAACGCCCCCGCAGTCTTTATAGATCTAATGAATCGCGTGTGTAAACCCTTTCTCGACCGCTTTATCATCGTGTTTATCGATGATATCCTGATCTATTCCAAGTCAAAATCCGAACACGTGCAACATCTCCGTTTGGTTCTTGAACTACTCCAGGGAAACCGCCTCTATGCAAAGTTCTCCAAGTGCGAATTTTGGCTTGAGGAGGTTCAATTCCTCGGTTACATTGTCAATAGTTAAGGTATTCATGTCGACCCCACGAAGACCGAAGCAGTTAAGAGTTGGGTTACACCAAAGAACCAGTCCGAAGTACGTTCTTTTCTCGGATTGGCGGGTTACTACCGTCGATTTTCTCTCCTCCGACCCAGCTCATTCTCAAGCTATTTTCTCTCAATTCCTCGCGATTCTTGTAAGTTTTCATCTAGATTCTTGTACTTCTTTGATCTATGCACACATCTTCAACTTTTTCACCAACAAATCTCAACTTTTAACCATGAAATCCACCTGAAATGGGCTGTTCTATGATGACGTCATCATAAGTGTTCATGAACACCGAAGTGTGACCTCATTCCACTAAGAACAACTCAAATATAAAGGATTTCTACACTGTTTAAACAATGATTTCGCCTAAATCTAAACATTTTTCAAGTGTTTCAAACTTTTCTTCAACTTTCTTAACTTACTACTCAAAACCCGTTAGAATCTGGACTAGTTCGGGTCAGTACTCATTCTCTAATGTAGACCCGGACTGAGAATGGATTCCTAACGAAAAGACGACCGATTCATGGGTTGAACATGGAATCCCGTCAAGAACAGTTACCGGACGAACGAGGTGATTCTCATCCGATCGGATGACTAGGCTTGCTGTGGTTTCCGTTGTTTAACACGTAGTCATACCGTCTCAGTTCAATCGCACAACTTTCTAACTTAACAAATTTTACAAGTTGCAAAACCAACAGTTCTCCAAACGAATCACCATCCGATCGGATCGCCATCCGATCGAACGACGATCCGACCCTATGACTTGTGATGTTCAACATTTAAACAACTTCCAAAAGGTGTTAAACCTTCACTCGGATCACCATCCGAGCGGACGGCCATCCTTCCGGATGACCTGAGAAGGTAGAAACATTTCAAAACTTTTCAAATGCTACAACGAAAACTTAAAAGTTCCATCATACACAAACACATCTATCCCAAACGGACAACCCTTCGACCGAATGGTCCTCCGTCTGGAAGGTCATCCGATCAGATCACTATCCGTCACTTGTTCCACTTGCGCCATTTCACGCACTGTTCAACGCTTATACCGTCGTATTGTGTTCAGGCTAATCTCTCAGCGCTCCCTTCAATCCAAGACTGTGTTTACACGTTAAACACGATTTATGAGTATACTCGATCCCTTTTTGCTTTAAGCACTTTTGGGTGTCACGTACGTTGCTTATATCAAAATCACGTTCGACACACAATGCAAACACTTTTATACGCTAACCGCTCTGCATGTTATACGTGTTATTTGATGAATGCTAGTATGTTATATTTACACAGTGATTGATGCCTGACACCTTAGCAACGAGAGTACTATAGTTTAGACTCAGCACCTGTCGTAGACATGGGTTGTTAAGGGTTTTTCTTCACGTGTCACAGTGGTGATATGTGTTGTGCATTCTACAACTCGCAGTCACGTTTGTGCATATTTCATTTTTGATAACTTACCTGCTTCACAACTATACGTGTTACATGCTGGTTATGCATAAATCGCATTCGCTACAATTATATTATCAAACTTGTATGCTCACCTTTCCACTATGTGTATTGACTTTTATTTTAACCTATGTGACAGGTGTTTAGGATGCTGTGCTATGCTAAGCTTTTTGTGGAATCAAGCTAGGGGAGTCTAGAAACGAACTAAATAATTCATGAGTTGTCGGAACAGTTTTATCTGTCTTTAAGAACAATTTGTCTGTAATAACTGTTTTACTTTATATGTTACGGTATGGGAAGTAATGATTAAATATTTGGTAATTATAGTTGTTATGGAATCTCTTGGACAATCTGTTTCGCTCAGTGCCGCGCCCTGATGTTTCCGCCATCGGTTGGGAGGCACCAACTTCGAACAACCTAGCCTATTTTCCGGCATATGACTTGAACCAAGAACTCTTCGGCTCTAAGTTTAATCAATAGAATAAGGCTGGAGGGATGCACACTCGATTTCCCGAAGAATGACACAAAGAACACTCGATTTTGGACTACGGAAGCATCACTTGTGCAAAGTCTCCCTTTGTACGAAGGCCACGGCTTCGTACGAAGCGTCTGTTTCCCACCCGAAACTTCGATTTCGACCGTCTCAGCACTTTGGAAGACTCACGCATTCGGTCCCCGTACGCAGGCTGATCCGGCACTCCCTTCAATCAATTTCAGGCCGTGTTTACTTGCTAAGCACGCACTATGAGTATACTCGAACCCCTTTTTGCTTAATGCACTTTTGGGTGTTACATACTTTCTCTATCAAAACACACGACACTTATCAAACGCTAACCTCACTTGCATGTTATACGTGATTAGTTGTATACTTGTTGCTATGTTACACAGTGGTGACTTACCCTACCGCCCTTAGCAACGATATTACTATAGTTTGGACTTAACACCTGTTTGTTCAGGGGTTGTTAAGGATCACATACTTTACTTCACATGTTCGCTTCGGTGAACATGTGTCGTGCATACTCTACTCGCAGTCATGTGGTTAGCTTGTATCATTGTTGATAGCTTACTTGATTCGCCCGTTACTTGTTACAAGCTGGTTATGTGTAAACGCTTTTATACTATATTTATGCTAAACTTGTGTACTCATCTTTCCATTATTGTATTGACTTTATTTTAACGTATGTGACAGGTTGATGGTTTGTTTGCTGTAAATGGATTGGAAGTCTAGAAACCCACAATAAAAAATCTAAGTTGTTGGATTGGATTTTGTTTGAGAGAATTGATCGCTGTGATGACTTTTTTGTTGAAATACTTGTTTAATAGTATGTGATATTGAACCTTTTAAATATTGTCACTAAATTAGTCGTTATGGATTCTCTCGAGCAACCTATTCGTATTATGCCACATCCCGATGATTCCGCCATCGGTTGGGGTGTGACAGGTTGGTATTAGAGCGATAACTATAGGGAATTAGGTCGAGTCGTGCTAAACAGTCCTAGTCTATAGTCTAAGTACCAACAAACCCTCTAGAGCGAACCCACATACTGTGGCTTCGTATGAACCTGCATGCTATACTCTTGTGCGAACCCACCTAGTGTGGCTTCGTACGAACCTATAAGTTGCACCATCGTACGAACTCACCAGCTTTGTACGAAGGAAGCCTTTCCTAAGGCTGAAAACTTATTTTTTCCTTTCCTAGGGAAAACGTAATACACACGATTGAAAATGCTCGTATAACACAAACGAGTGATTATGTCAAGATTAGGTGTGAAAACCAAGAACTCTCGATGAGATCACTCACTCCGTGTATTTTACTCTCAGCACGAGAATCTTTCGTGGAGTTAGGAGTGATATCCATATCTCAACGGAAATCTCCCTTTCTATCTCATGGTTGTTCCAACCATAGTTAGGAGCGAAGTTGTTAAGTTAGGGGTGAAACCCGTATCTTAATAACCCGTTCCACTCTCTGAAATGATTTTCAAAAGATCTCACAAAAGTCTCGACTGTCCCAATGACTTGAGTCACGTAGTAATTGGAAGGATGGATGCCGGTAGTCGTATCACGGTGAGAGCATAGTCTATTAGGCCAAAGCGTGTACTCGAACTCGTTTGTAAAAGTTGAATCACTTTGGGTAGTTGTTGTCTAACACCCAGGACACTCTATTTTGTTTCAAGCCTACAATCGTCGATTTTACGCATAATCAAATCTCGTCTATGTGTTTTAACTTTGTGAATTTTACTATTTACGCTTTATCGATTTATCGCTTTTCGTTTTCCGCTTTACAAAACGCGCATAACTCGCACAGCTCTCGCAATCTAAAACGCTAACTAATCGTGAATAAACCAAGGAATCTTGTACTCCTCGCTTATGATACGCTATATCTCGCTTATCACGCCCGTGCTACACGTAATTGAAAGAAGGTGAATACGTGCAAAACATGTGTTTATGTGAAATATGTGCTCATACGTGTTTACATGAAAATGTGCTTTGGTGATTATGTGCTTTTGTGCTTACGTGTTACTGTGCTTTATGTGAATAATAATAATAATAATAATAATAAAATATGTTGTATGGAACGCAAAACTCTTAACCAAACTCAACATAATCGAATTTCATCCGAATCTGTTCGGAGATGTCTTCTTTCGGATCCCACACTTGCCGCACTGTTCAGAGGAACAATGCTGACAAACATATTGCCTCTCTCATGGCCAAGGAGATGGCCAAGGTGATCCCTCAAATTGTCAGTGAAATCCATGCTGTCAGCAGCACGTCATTAGTGGATTCCAAGAATGACTCTTCGAAAGCTCCATTCAGCTTCAAACAGTTCAAAGCCTATGGTCCTATGAACTTTACTGGTGAAGATGGACCCAGCCAGATATTTCAAAGGTTAGACGCAATCTAAGTTACCTTCAGGCAAAGCGGATGTCCTGAGAATCTCCGCATTGTGAACGCCACTGGAGTCTTTCAGTCAAGGGCACTTGATTGGTGGACCGCTGAGTGCAATGGGCGCGGAAATGATGCAGCCTATGGTCTCGCGTGGGAGGAGCTGAAAGAGCTCATGATGAAGGTATTCTGTCCTCCCCATGAAGGCTAGAAGCTGGAAAATGAATTCTGGTTCATCAAGCAAGTTGGAGGTGATAACTCTGGTCTCACCGCCCGATTCCAGTAGTTGAGCATCATTTGTCCAAGTCAAGTGGACACTCCTGAGAAAGTTATCAAGAAGTACATTCGTGCTCTTCCCGACTGTGTTGCTGACTTTGTTCAACCAGCGAAACCTGCAACGATTGAGGAAACTTATCAGCTCTCAGCAGAGATCAATGACAGGCGAGTCTTGGCCAGAGTTTTCAAAACATCGACCAAGAGTCTCAACCAAGCTACTGCAACACCAAGCCCCGACTCTGATCCATCTCAAGCTCCCAAGTCTAGTCCTCAAAGTCACAAGCGAAGGAACTCTAACAAGAACTACGCGGTAGTCGTAGCATCGCCCAACAACTAGTCTCGTCACGTTGCTACTCTCAACACACCGCCTGCTAAGCGTGCGTATACTGGTACTCACCCATTGTGCTCTACTTGCACCTATCACCACCCAGTGGGAATAAACTGCCATTTCTGTGTTAACTGCAACCTCTATAGGCACTACACCGCTCACCGTCGCTCAGGTCCTCGTCAGCAAGCTCCTCAAGCTCTCGCAGCACCGCCAGCTCATCCTCTCGCTCCTCCAGTCAATCCAGCAGTTCCTGCACCTGCTGTTCATGCACGTGATTGTTATACATGCGGTGACCCAAACCAATTTGCAAACATCTGCCCGCAACGTGTTGTGAAACAAGAGCCGCAGCAGCAACCGCCACCGCAGCAACAACAACCGCAAGCAGCCCGTAGGAGAACTTTCAACATCAATGTCCGCCAGGCTCAAACTAACAACAATGTTGTCAATGGTACGTTCCTTGTCAATGGTATTTATGCTTCATGCTTATTTGATACTGGAGCCGATAACTATTTTGTATCGTTTGAATTCAAAAAGCTTCTAAAACGTAAACGCGCTAACCTCCCAACGACCTTCGACGTAGAAGTTGCCACCAGAAGAACCGTTACCGTCAGCTCCATTCTACGTGATTGTACCCTTGAACTCAACAATCACATCTTCCCAATCGATCTTATACCTATGCAACTAGGTTGCTTTGACGTCGTAGTAGGCATGGATTTTCTTCGCGAGAATCGTGCCGAAGTAGTTTGATTCGAAAAGATGATTCGCTTCTCCCTTGCAAATGGTGATCAATTACGTGTCTATGGTGAAGTACTATCGAAGGAGTTGAAGCTTATGTCGTATATTCAAGCGAGCAAGTATTTACGCAAGGAATACTTCGCTTTCTTAGCCCATATTGTGGAGACGAAGAACGAGAAGAAAACCGTGAAAGACGTTTCTGTTGTTTGTGATTTTCCTAACGTATTTGCCGAGGATTTACCGGGTTTACCCCCTACTCGCGATATCGATTTTCATACCCGGTGCTACACCTGTTGCAAAAGCTCCCTATCGCCTTACACCATCCGAAATGCACGAGCTATCCAGCCAATTTCAGGAATTACTCGATAAAGGCTTTGTACGCCCTAGCACATCACCATGGGGCGCACCCGTTCTTTTTGTGAAAAAGAAGGATGGATTGTTCCAAATGTGCATCGATTATAGAGAACTTAACAAGCTTAACATTAAGAACCGCTACCCGCTACCCCGAATCGATGATTTATTTGATCAACTTCAAGGTGCTACGTATTTCTCGAAGATTGATTTACGTTCAGGATATCATCAGTTGCGTATACAAGAGCAAGACATCCCGAAAACCGCTTTCCGTACTCGTTATAGCCATTACGAATTCGTGGTCATGACTTTTGGTCTCACAAACACACCAGCGGTCATGATGGACTTGATGAACCGTGTGTGCAAACCCTTTTTGGATCGTTTTGTCATTGTGTTTATCGGTGATATTCTCATCTACTTGAAGTCGCGAGCCGAATACGCGCAACACATTCTTTTAGTTCTCGAGCTTCTTTAAGCAAATCTCCTTTACGCCAAGTTCTCCAAGTGTGAATTTTGGCTCGAGGAAGTTCAATTCATCAGTCACATCATTAACAGTCAAGGAATTCACGTCGATCCCGCAAAGATAAAAGCTGTAAAGAGTTGGAATACGCCGAAGACTCCATCCGAAATCCGTTCGTTCCTCGGATTGGCGGGTTATTACCGTCGATTCATCGCCGACTTTTCTAAAATCTCTGTACCTCTCACTGCCCTAACTCACAAGGATAAACCTTTTATTTGGGGCTCTGACCAAGAGGACGCCTTTCAAACTCTCAAGCGTATGCTCTGTAACGCTTCTGTTCGCGTACTTCCCGACGGAAACGACAACTTTTTTGTTTACTATGATGCCTCTAACCTAGGTCTTGGTTGTGTTCTTACGCAACGAGACAAGGTTATCGCATATGCTTCTCGACAACTCAAAATCCACGAAAACTACACTTCCCACGACCTCGAGCTTGGTGCAGTTGTTTTTGCGTTAAAGATATGGCGACACTACCTTTACAGTACCAAGTGTACGATCTTCACCGACCATAAGAGCTTACAACGAATCTTGAACCAGAAAAAACTGAACATGCACCATCGCAGATGTGTTAAACTTCTCAACGACTATGATTGCGAGATATGCTACCATCCGGGCAAGGCAAACGTTGTAGCCGATGCTCTCAGTCGACGAAGCTATGTGTATTGTATTCTTAACGTTCAAGCCCAGAATGATCTCAAAGCCCATATTCGCGACGCTCAACACGCCTACTTCATTGATAATACCTTGAAAGAGGAAACGGGGTGTGGTGCCGAAACTCAGCTAGCGACTAAATCGAACGGTATTTATCATTATCTCGACCGTATTTGGATCCCTAGTCGCAATAGCCTCCGGGAGATATTGCTGACTGAAGCTCACAAATCCCGATACTCCATTCATCCCGGTGCCGACAAGATGTACCAAGACCTCCGTTCTAGGTACTGGTGGCCGGGCATGAAGAAGGATATCGCTCTGTATGTTTCAAAATGCCTAACTTGCTCGAAGGTTAAGGCCGAACATCAACGACACTCTGGTTTACTCGAACAACCCGAAATCCCGATGTGGAAATGGGAAAGTAGAGCTTTGTGTTTTATTACAAAACTACCTCGAACGCCTTCTGGTCACGATAGCATTTGGGTTATCGTTGATCGTCTTACGAAATCTGCCCATTTCATTCCGATACGAGAATACTTTAAGGTTGAACGATTAGCACGAATCTATACCTACGAAATCATTTGTCGATACGGGAAGCCTTGTGACATCATCTCTGACCGCGATGGTCGTTTTAACTCACGTCTCTGGGAGACATTCCAATCCGCTCTCGGTATGACTCTCAATCTCAGTACTGCATTCCATCCCCAGACCGACGGTCAGACTGAGCGCACGATTCGCACCCTCGAAGACATGCTTCGTTCGTGCGTTATTGATTTTGGTGGTAATTGGGATTCACATTTACCTTTGAGGCACTGTACGGTAGAAAATGTAGATCGGTAGAAAATGTCACCCTTTGAGGCACTGTACGGTAGAAAATGTCGATCGCCTATTGTTTGGGACGAGATTGGGGATGCGCAGATCACCGGTAGAAAATGTCGATTGCCCTTTGAGGCACGCTAGTATACAAATGGCACCCTTTGAGGCACTGTACGGTAGAAAATGTCGATCGCCTATTGTTTGGGACGAGATTGGGGACGCACAGATCACCGGTCCCGAGTTAATACAAGAAACGACAGACAAGATTCTCCAAATACGAGACAATCTCTTGAAAGCTCGGAGTCGTCAAAAGAGTTACGCCGATAAACGCCGCAACCCCCTAGAGTTCAAAGTTGGTGATCACGTACTCCTAAAGGTTTCACCTTGGAAGGGGTGATCCGATTCGGCATGAAAGGGAAACTAGTGCCACGTTACGTGGGTCCGTTTAAGATTCTGGAAATAATTGGTAAAGTGGCCTACCGACTCGAATTACCGGTTGAACTCAACAACGTGCACCCGACTTTCCATGTCTCAAACCTCAAGAAGTGTCTAGCTGAAGAAAATCTTCATGTACCTCTTGAAGACTTGCAAATAAACGAGACACTGCACTTTGTGGAAAAGCCAATAGAAATCATGGATCGAGAGACCAAAAAACTTCGACGCTCTCGCATTCCCATAGTCAAGGTTAGATGGGAAGGCAAACGCGGTGCCGAGTTCACTTGGGAACTCAAAAGTGATATTAAAGCTAAATATCCGCAACTCTTTGTTACGTCTACTACTTAATTTCAGTAAGAAATTCCCTAAAGTAGGGGAGACTGTAACAACCCGAACTTTTGTTTGTTCTTTTGTTACCGTTATCTCGTCCGTAAACGTTTGTACTCCGAGATTCGATTAATGTCAATGGGTTGAACTATAATTTAAACGCATTTTACATTGCTTATTTATCATAATTATCGCATTAAATGCTTATTATTTGAACGCCTATCGCAACACAAACTCGAAATGCAGATTTATTTATATTATTTGCAATATTTGTGTGTTTAGATATTATGTGTATTATATGTGTTTGTTTATTTGCTCAAAACGCTCAAACGCTCAAACGCACAACTCGATTTATCACACCGAAACCCAACGCAATACTTAATATCTTGCTAAAATACTTAACATACTTGTACTAACTAACGCAACAAAATGCACCAAACAAGCATCCTACACACGAAACGAAAAAACTCGTTGCACCAAATAGGCCCTTCAAACGAAGCCAGCAGCCTCGTATGAAGGCATTGCCTTTGTACGAAGGCAGCCAGCTTCTAACGAAGGCACCTGTGCGATCCCACCCCCTCTATAAATAGCAGGCTCACTTCTCCATTTCATTCATTGCTGCCATTTCGCTCCCGAACAGTTAACCTTCTATTTTCAAGTAAGATTTATCATTTTTACATGTTACACAACGTTTTCCACTACGATTTTCCACAAGATTCACTCTGATTTCATCAAAACTCTTCTATTTTCATCTAAACTTCATCTTTTTCAACTAAACTTCTTCTTTTTACAAAGAACCTTCATCTTTTCATGAAAACCTTCATCTTTTTCATCAAATCTTCTTGTTTTACAACGGATCTACACTTAACCGAGTGTATTCGGCCTAGCTACGGCTTCCCAAGTTTGAGATCTGCAGATTTCACACTCACCAAGTTTTAATCCAAGTGAAAACCCTTTAAAACCACTTTTAAAATTGATTTTTACACAAAAACGGACCAAACCGACACATATTTCGTTCACTGGATAGTGGGACGAAGTGGTGTCAAAACCGTCATGAATAGGACTCGCAAATACATCCAATTCAGGCGAGAACACAGCTCCGAATGCCAAAAATAGCCACATACGCGAAACAGACTGCTTGGTACGAAGCCAGGCTTCGTACGAAGGTACTTCCTTCGTACTTCGTACGAAGGCACCAGCTTCGTACAACCCAGCCTATTTTCCCGCATATGACTTGAACCAAGACATCTCCGGCTCTAAGTTTAATCAGTAGCTTAAGGCTGGAGGGATGCACACTCGATTTCCCGAAGAATGACGCGAACAACACTCAATTTTGGACAACGGAAGCATCACTTGTGCGAAGTTTCCCTTCGTACGAAGGTGTGCCTTCGTATGAAGGTAACAGCTTCGTACGAAGCCTCTGTTTCCCACCGGACACTTTGATTTCAACCGACTCAGCACTTTGGAAGACTCACGCATTCTGTCCCCATACGTAGGCTGATCCGGCGCTCCCTTCAATCAATTTCAGGCCGTGTTTACTTGCTAAGCACGCACTGTGAGTATACTCGAACCCCTTTTCGCTTAACGCACTTTTGGGTGTTACATACGTTCTCTATCAAAACACACAACACTTATCAAATGCTAACGTGATTAGTTGAATACTTGTTCCTATGTTACACAGTGATGACTTGCCCGACCGCCCTTAGTAACGATAGTACTATAGTTTGCACTCAGCACCTGTTTGTTCAGGGGTTGTTAAGGATCACATACTTTACTTCACATGTTCGCTTCGGTGAACATGTGTCGCACATAATCTACTCGCAATCATGTGGTTAGCTTGTATCATTGTTGATAGCTTACTTGATTTGCCTGTTACGTGTTACAAGCTGGTTATGCGTAAACGCTTTTCTACTATATTTATGCTAAACTTGTGTACTCACCTTTACATTATTGTATTCACTTTACTTTAACGTATGTGACAGGTTGATGGTTTGTTTGCTGCAAATGGATAGGAAGTCTAGAAACCCACAATAAAAAAATCTATGTTGTCGGATTGGATTTTGTTTGAGAGAATTGAACTCTGTGATGACTTTTTGTTGAAATACTTGTTTAATAGTATGGGATATTGAACCTTTTAAATATTGTCACTAAATTAGTCGTTATGGATTCTCTCGAGCAATCTATTCGCATCATGCCACATCCCGATGATTTCGCCATCGGTTGAGGTGTGACAGGTATGAATAGTAATTCCACCGCAATTTACAAACCCAAATACATATGTATGGAAACGCAATTTTTTACCACTTTGTCTATGTTTCCGTTTAAACTTTTTTTAAAAACGACTCCCCCCCCACCCCGCTATAGAGCACTGTGTAACAGCATTCACGACCTTTCCTTCCAAATATTTATAAGCGTGTTCTTTATACTATAAAAAGTGGTTGTGAGTGCGAAAATAAAAAAAAATGTTACTGTTCATCTGTATATTTAAGGAGACATTGTTCACTCTCTATAACTTTTAATATGTTTTGGAATTTTGAAAGTGGTTGTGAGTGGATGAGAAAGAAAAAAGTAATGATAAATATATAAAAATTATTATTTTATTAAAAAATATAGTATTTTTTAATGTAATTATAAAAAATAAAATATAAATGATAGAAGGAATATGAATAGTCTAACCCACTACTATTTACTTAATTGTCCTTTTAAATGTTATTTTATGAATCACTTGTCAATTTTCTAACATACTTTTTTGAAAAAAAAGATACTGTATAAATGTTTTAACTTTCATAATGTTTTTAAATTTCAAATTTATAGTTTGGATCTATAGCTTATAAGTAACTATGACGATATAGTCCATCCAGGACTTGTGAAAAGTATGAAACGAAATGGGATGCATTCATATAAAGAGTAAAGTGACATGATCTTGGTTTTGTATGTGATGCTATTGAAATTAGAAGTAAACTGAATCAAGTGTAGTTTCGTTTTTCATATGAAATTTGGCCCAAATTGTCTTTGAGCTAGTGAAAAAACGTAGTAAACATTCTTTCATGATACGTGAATCCGTTCTCAAAAGAAAATCTAACAAATGGAATTTAAAAAAACGTAACGAATGCAATCAATAGTTAACCAACCTGACGCCGTGGATGTAGACATGGTTGTTTTCTTCTAGAACACGATCATATTCGACCTAACACAAATGATTGCAATATCATCGTTATTCAAGATATTTGACTATCATATCTAAGGTGACTATGCCTTGTTTGATACTATCCTTTCTTAAAAAAAAAAATCCTTTATTGATAATACCATACAAAACCTTCTTTTATAATAAACTATTAAAATGGTGTCACCCCTACGATTGATAATGGTGTAAAATTAGAATAATATTCAAATATAAATAATAGTAAATTACGAAACTTGGATTCAATAATATATTGGTTCAGAGGTTGTATTTTGGGCTCATCGTTCATATGGATGCAAGTCAAAAACAGAAGAAATTGGCAGCAGTTCGGGCCAGGAGAGTTGGTATTAATAAGAAAACAACTTTACTGTTGAGCGGGTTGTGATGAAAGTGGCAATGTTTTTAGTTTTTTTTTGCGTGTTTTTTAGTCTTTTACTGTTAATGCTATAAGAAAATGATAGTGACTTTAGACCACTTATTTCAACTCTACCTTAATAATTACTCTAAAAGATATATTATAATATTAACCTAGACTTTTAGTGTTACTTCATTATCTTTGGATTCCAAATCGAAGTAGATAACTAAACATGCCTAAAAGATGAAATAGATGCAAGAAGAAACAGATATAAGATCAATTAAACATACGAAGGGTGCTATATCAGTATATCATAACATAACCATCATTAAGAGAAAATCATTATCAATCAGCATACATAGATGGAAGAAAGAAAGCCAAGAACCAGCGGCGGATCTAAGATTCGCGCCAAGCTGTAACGTTTTATAGATAAGCGGTAACGAAATAGAAAAAACGTCAAATTTTTCCAAAATTTACACTAATTTTACACTACCGCCGGAGCGCCAAGGGGTAGCGGGCATTACCCCTTGTTATACACTAGATCCGCCCCTGCCAAGAACCATGAGTACGTTTCAACCACTAAATTTAGCATCTCTTTCAACAAGTTCCTTCAGCTCATTAGCAAGTTATTTGATTTCCACATACTCTTCTTTTTTCATCTTGGCCGTTTTGGCCAGCTTCTCGGCACACTGGTTGGCGTATTCTTGCGGAACACGCTTAATATTTATATTGTTCTTGTCAACAAATGGGACCTTTTCTATAAAAAGTAAACGCTCATGAAGTTTTGATGAAGCTCGAGCTCGGCTTGGTTCGAGCGTACATATTTGAGCTCGAGCTTGGCTAGCCCGTAAAATCATAAGCTCGGGCTATTTTGAGAATAACCTCAAACGAGCTAAAAGCTGGGCTCGAGCTCGCTTCAACATTGCTTAAATGAGCCAAAGCTCGGCTCGAGTTTGGCTCACCAATGTTATCGTCATTATTATCATATTATATGTAACAAAAATAAATTTGTTTGGGCTCGTTTAGGCTTGCAAGCCTAAATGAGCTTTGTATTTCAGGCTCGAGCTCGGGCTCGATGACTAAACGAACTCTATTTCAGGCTTTGGCTCGTTAAGGCTCGTCTCGTTCGAACTTTTAGTTGAGCCGATTACGACTAGTTCTTGAGACTCTGTGCTTGTTTACACCCCTACTAATGCTCATGCCTCATGCCTTGGTCTAGTGAACAATCCCAACATTGATATAAGGTGCTTTTGTAAGGGTATGATATGAAAATTAGAAGTAAAAAGATACAGAACAATAGATTTGAAAATTTAAATGTTAAGGTCAAAATATGACGTAGTGAACCAATAGTAAAGCTGACGACATCGATGTTTTATAATAAGCCTCACGATAGACATAGTTGTTTTCTTCTAGAACACTGATCGTACGATGTATTATTCTACTTAGCTTAACACAAAAGATTACAATACCACCATTAATCCAAATATATGATAATTATATCTGAAGTGATTATGCCTAGTTTGTTTGATACTAGCTACCATTATGTTTGATTTGAATAAGAAAAAGCTAGTGGTTTTCTTAATACAACTAACGAAACCACAAGTAAATTCTTTAGACCACTTTTATTTCTACTTTTGTCTTGAAAATTACTCCAAAAGATTATTATCTAATGAAAGTAAAGCTTGAATGTTGGTGCATTATCTTTGGATTCCAAAACAAAGTAGAAACAATTAAAACAGTCCTTAAAGATAAACAGATACAACAAGATTAATCCGATTCAAAGATGAAACAGATACAAGATAAACATACAAAGACTACTACAATAATCCGTCTTGAGAACTTTCAAACATATGGCCAGATGGACGAGGAAGTTATTACCAATCAACATATTTAGATAGATGCGAGAAATTAAGCCAGGAACCGCGAGTAGTTTTCGATCATTAAATCAACGTTAGCTCATAAGGAAGTTCTTCAATTTCCTCATATTCTTCTTTTTTCGGAATGGCCATTTTGGCGAGCTTGTGAGCATACTTGTTGTATTCTCGCCCAATATGCTTGACTTCTATATTGTTTTTGTTAGCGAGATTCCTGCACTTGATGATGATGTGCCAGGACTTACGGACAACGTCACTTTTACCGCGGTATTCGCCCCCTCCATTGACATACTCGCAAGCCTGTTCATTGTCGTTATAAAGAATGGCTCCTTCGAGATCAAGTTCATCTAAAAGCTCCAGCCCTTTCTGGATTGAAATAAGCTCAGATGTAAGAGTATAAGTCTCGCTAACATAACCTCTAAACCCTTTGACCCACTTACCATCATGATCGACAAGTATTCCCCCGTACCAACCTGGTCCTCGATCTCCAAGTACTTGATGTTCACATCCGCCATCTGTGTACATTTTGTAGGGACCTCGAGGAGGACGAGACCGCGTACTATTTTTGCCCATGGGTACTCTTTCTAGGGTGTTGGTGTTGTTCGAAAGCAATCTAGATATGCCAATAGCAGCCACACCTACTCCGACGACGGCCGCTGTTGCCAAGGCCCCAGCAACCATGGAACTTCCACCGGACCGCCTGTTATTTTCTTGCTGAGGGTCGTCCTCCTCGGTTCCATTTGACCTTGAAGTGCTTTCAGAGGCACCCATGGTTTCTTATATTTTTAGGCATGTACCCATCCATGATATATATAGTGGTAGAATGAAACTGTGAGATGTCCCACACATTTAAAACTCCTAAAGTGTATCCTATCTACATATAACAAAATTTCACAACCTCTCTTGTAACATTCACAATAAGAAAACCTATTAACACTTTAAAACATCTATAGTCAGCTGCTTATCTATTAAAAACGCCACAAATCCACCTAATACGATGGGTTGGCTAAACGTACCTTATTAAGTTAAAACAGTTTAAAAAGAAGATTGTGAAAAGAAAGTAGAAGAAATGAACTTTTATAAATTTTATACAATTAACGAAACAAAAAGGAAATCTTAAGATAACTTATAGTACATAATCTAGTTGTCGCGGTCGGTATGAATAGTAATTCGACCACAATTTACAAACCCAAATACATATATATGGAAACGCAATTAGAACAGACATGAGTGTGCTTAGTCTAGTTGCCGGAGCGCTCCGCTAATAAAGCCGCTAATAAAGCAGTGGTGCGGGTTCGAGTCCTCACCCCTATTTTTGTGTTTATTTTTCATTTTTAATATTTAGCTATAGGTTTCTTTTTTATTAACATTGTTTTTACCACTTTGTCTGTGTTTCCATTGAAATTTTGTAAATGGTTGTGAGTGGAGAAGAAAAAAAGTAATGATAGATATATAAAAATTATTATTTTATTAAAAAAAATATAGTGTTTTTCGGTGTAATTATAAAAAAATGTAAAATTACAAGTTTTGTCCTTTATCTTTATACCATATTTCAGACAGTATCATTTTCAACGAATTTTGACATGTTTTACCCTTTATAGGGAATTTTGTTGCATGTTTTATCCTTTGACCCTAACCTAGTTAGATTTTCTTGTTAAATCTGGTCACATGCAAGTCAAAAGAGGGTAGTTTAGTCTGTATACATATAAAGGACAATTTCTATAAATACTGATAGATGTATAAATACAAGCCCTCAATTTTGTCTTTTGCTATTTTTTTATAATAAATAATTTATTAAACAATCCCCTTTTAACCTCCATTATCTTCAACCTTAAAAAACCCTAACTCAAACTAAACCTCAATTTTGACATCTCTCTGGTGAACTACACGTTCGAAGTGATGGCCATGAGTGCTGAGAAGCTCACCTTCATCCTCCCTTCCTTTTTCACAATCGGTCAATGTTCCTAGACACGAGTATTTCTCGTATTTAGGATAAAAGACACAGATGGAAGCCGCTAATCAGGCAAAAATCGATGTCTCTGAAGCCAAGATGAAGGTGCTGGGGGGGGGGGGGGGGTAGTTGCACGGACCTCCCATCCGCCGGAGTATTGCAACTCCGCAAGCTAGCTTAGCCCCATAGTTGCCTGGCGGTGATTACCCACGGTGAAGAGCCCCAACACCCCAAAGATGAAGGTGCTGATAATCATCATAGTGTGAAACCAAGGTAACATACATAGATACCTTAAATTGAATTATAACTTGTATTTATTGAATAAACTAGTTTAGTTATGAACTGATGATTAAATTGGATGTAATTAATTAAAGGTACAAGAGGCGAATTGGGAGCTTTACAAAATCATCATAGTGTGAACCAAGGTAACATATATACATAGATAACTTAAATTGAATTATAACTTGTATTTATTGAATAAACTAGTTTAGTTATGAACTGATGATTAAATTGGATGTAATTAATTAAAGGTACAAGAGGCGAATTGGGAGCTTTACAAGAAATAATGGTGGAATGTATCAAGAGATTGCCAAGATTAACTGGGAGGCGGTCAAGGGGTTGCGGCCTAAGATTACTATTTGGACTGGTACAGGTGGTGTTGGGGACAGCGGTGATGGTCAAGGTGGTGCTATGAAGGAGGTTGCCGGGTTGGACAAGATGTTACCGCCATTGCTTAACACGGTTCATGAAGATAAACTTGTTGAATGAATTGGATTGAATTAATTTGAGTTAGGGTTTTTTTAAGGTTGAAGACAAAGGAGGTTAAAAGGGGATTGTTTAATAAATTATTTATTATAAAAAAATAGCAAAAGACAAAATTGAGGGCTTGTATTATACATCTGTCACTATTTACAAAATTGTCCTTTATATGTTTAAAGACTAAACTACCCTCATTTGACTTGCATATGACCAGATTTAACAAGAAAATCTAATTAGGTTAGGGTTAAAGGACAAAACATGCAATAAAATTCCCTATAAAGGGCAAAACCTGTCAAAATTCGTTGAAAAGGAAACCACCTGAAATATGGTATAAAAATAAAGGACAAAACTCGTAATTTTACAAAAAAAAAATATATAAATGATAGAAGGAATACGAATAGTATAACCCACTACTATTTACATAATTGTCCTTTCAAATGTTATTTTATGAATCACTTGTCAATTTTCTATCATACTTTTTTGGAAAAGAAAAGATAATGTATAATGAGCACTTTTCAACCTTTAAATCTAGCATCTATTCAACCAGGATTCAACATCTTTTTAAATTTAAATAGGATACCTTAACTCATAAGAAAGATCTTTTATTAAGGGGTGGGGACACTTAAGTAGGACTCTCCAAACAGCTTGTGGCTCGGATCTCGCTCGAATTTCGTTAGGAAAAAGCTCGTTCGATATGGCTCGGTCTGAAAGTGAGCCGAGCCGGCTCGGCTCGGTCAGAAAGTGAGCCTAGCTCGGCTCAGCTCGTGATGAGCCAAATTGGCTCGGTTTTGCTCGCTTGGTAGCTCGGTTCGGCTTAGCTTGAATTATTTTACTTATAATATATTTTATTTTTATATACATATAATATATTACAAAAAAGTGATTATTATTTACATGTATTTAGGCTTGTAATTTGATATCTATGACATATTTAAAGTTTGATTGTCATGCTAATGAACAAATATTGTATTTACTTAAAATATAAAACTTATTTTGCGTTATTGAACGTGATTTTGGCTTGTAATGTATTAGGTTGAACTTATTTTGAATATGTTCTTTTGAAGTACTGAATAATAATATTTTAGAATACTGAATTTTGAGAGTTATGTACTAATTTTTATTTTTAAAATCGAGCCAAACCAAGCCGAGCCGATTTTCAGCTCGGTTTCAAATCCAAGCTGAGCCGAGCCAGCTCGGTTTATAATCGAGCCGAGCCCGAGCTAGCCCTAGCTCGGCTCGGCTCATGAACAACCCTATACTTAACCCATATACTCTATGTTCTATCAATCTCGTTGATATACGTCACTTAAACCACCCACTGTCCTGCTCCTGCTCTCACGCAAGAGCCTGCTATGCGTGTGGCGATTCCAACCACTTTGCAAATGTCTGCCCGAACAGAGTGGTGAAGCAAGAGCCACAACAGCAGCCAGCGCAGCAACAACACCAGCAGCAGCCAGCTCAGCAAGCAGCCCGTGGGCAAGTCTTCAACATCAACGCCCGTCAGGCTCAGGCAGACAACAACGTGGTTAATGGTACGTTTCTCGTAAATGGTATATATACTTCGTGTTTGTTTGATACTGGAGCCGATAACTGTTTTGTATTATTCGAATTCGAAAGGCTCCTAAACCGTAAACGCGTTAATCTCCCATCAACATTCGACGTTGAAATTGCCACTGGAAGAACCGTCATTGTTAGTTCCGTTCAGCGTCACTGTACTATTGAGCTCAACAGTCACGTTTTTCCGATCAATCTTATCCCGATGCAGCTTGGTAGCTTTGATGTCATAGTAGGCATGGATTTCCTCTGGAAGAATCATGCTGAAATTTTTTGTTTCGGTAAATGATTCATTTCTCTCTCGCAAACGGTGACCAATTGTGTGTTTATGGCGAAGTTGCTTCGAAGAAGTTACAACTCATGTCGTGTGTCTAGGCTAGCAAGTATCTCCGCAAGGAATACCAAGCTTTCTTGGCACACATCGTAGTAGCGGAGAAGGAAAAGAAAGAGAAGGCAATGGAAAAGGTGCCTGTGGTTCGTGATTTTCTTGCTGTCTTTCCTGATGATTTACCTGGTTTACCGCCAACTCGTGATATCGATTTTCGAATTGACCTCATTCCTGGAACAAATCCCGTCGCTAGAGCACCTTATCGACTCGCTCCATCTGAAATGCGCGAACTCTCGAGACAACTCTAGGAATTGCTTGATAAAGGCTTCATTCGCCCTAGCACCTCTCCATAGGGCACACCTATCCTTTTCGTCAAAAATAAGGACAGATCGTTTCGGATGTGCATCGACTACAGGGAACTGAATAAGTTTACCATCAAGAATCGCTATCCTTTACCTCGAATCGATGATTTGTTTGATCAGTTACAAGGTGCTACGTGTTTCTCGAAGATTTATTTACGTTCAGGTTATCACTAGTTATGAATTCAAGAAGAATATATACCCAAAACCGCTTTTCGAACCTGATATGGTCACTACGAGTTTGTTGTTATGCCCTTTGGTTTAACCAACGCCCCCGCAGTCTTTATGGATCTAATGAATCGCGTGTGTAAACCCTTTCTCGACCGCTTTGTCATCGTGTTTATCGATGATATCCTGATCTATTCTAAGTCAAAAGCCGAACACGCGCAACATCTCCGTTTGGTTCTTGAACTACTCCAGGGAAACCGCCTCTATGCCAAGTTCTCCAAGTGCGAATTTTGGCTTGAGAAGGTTCAATTCCTTGGTCACATTGTCAATAGTTAAGGTATTCACGTCGACCCCATGAAGATCGAAGCAGTTAAGAGTTGGATTACACCAAAGAACCCGTCCGAAGTTCGTTCTTTTCTCGGATTGGCGGGTTACTACCGTCGATTTTCTCTCCTCCGACCCAACTCGTTTTCAAGCTATTTTCTCTCGATTCCTCGCGTTTCTTATAAGTTTTCATCTAGATTCTTGTACTTCTTTGATCTATGCACATATCTTCATCTTTTTCACCAACAAATCTCAACTTTTAACCATGAAATCCACCTGAAATGGGCTGTTCTACGATGACGTCATCATAAGTGTTCATGAACACCGAAGTGTGACCTCATTCCACTAAGAACAACTCAAATCTAAAGGATTTCTACAATGTTTAAACACTGATTTCTCCTAAATCTAAACATTTTTCTAGTGTTTCAAACTTTTCTTCAACTTTCTTAACTTTTTACTCAAAACCCGTTAGAATCTGGACTAGTTCGAGTCAGTACTCATTCTCTAGTGTAGACCCGGACTAAGAATGGATTTCTAATGAAGAGATGACCGATTTACGGGTTGAACATGGAATCCTGTCAAGAACAGTTACCGGACGAACGGGGTGATTCCTATCCGATCGGATGAATAGGCTTGCTGTGGTTTCCGTTGTTTAACACGTAGTCATACCGTCTCGGTTCAATCGCACAACTTTCTAACTTAACAAATTTTACAAGTTGCAAAACAAACAGGTCTCTAAACGAATCGCCGTCCGATCGGATCGCCATCCGATCGAACGACGATCCGACCCTATGACTTGTGATGTTCAACATTTAAACAACTTTCAAAAGGTGTTAAACCTTCACTCGGATCCCCATCCGAGTGGACGGCCATCCGTCCGGACGACCTGAGAAGGTAGAAACATTTCAAAACTTTTCAAATGCTACAACGAAAACTTCAAAGTTCCATCATACACAAACACATCCATCCCAAACGGACAACCCTCCGACCGAATGGTCATCCGTCTGGAAGGTCATCCGATCGGATCACTATTCAACACTTGTGTGTTCAGGCTAATCTCTCAGCGCTCCCTTCAATCCAAGACCGTGTTTACTTGTTAAACACGATCTGTGAGTATACTCGATCCCTTTTTGCTTTAAGCACTTTTGGGTGTCACGTACGTTGCTTATATTAAAATCACGATCGACACACAACGCAAACACTTTTATACACTAACCGCTCTGCATGTTATACGTGTTATTCGATAAATGCTAGTATGTTATATTTTACACAGTGATTGATGCCTGACACCATAGCAACGATAGTACTATAGTTTGGACTCAGCACTTGTCGTAGACAGGGGTTGTTAAGGGCTTTTCTTCACGTGTCATAGTGGTGATATGTGTTACGCATTCTACAACTCGCAGTCACGTTTGTGCATATTTCATTGCCGATAACTTACCTGCTGCACAACTATACGTGTTACATGCTGGTTATGCGTAAATCGCTTTCGCTACTATTATATTATCAAACTTGTATGCTCACCTTTACACTATGTGTATTGAGTTTTATTTTAACGTATGTGATAGGTGTTTAGGATGCTGTGCTATGCTAAGCTTTTTGTGGAATCAAGTTAGGGGAGTCTAGAAACGAACTAAATAATTCATGAGTTGTCGGAACAGTTTTATCTGTCTTTGAGAACAATTTGTCTGTAATAACTGTTTTACTTTATATGTTACGGTATGGGAAGTAATGATTAAATATTTGGTAATTATAGTTGTTATGGAATCTCTTGGACAATCTGTTTCGCTCAGTGCTACGCCCCGATGTTTCCGCCATTGGTTGGGGTGTAACACTTCGTACGAAGGCACTACCTTCGTACGAAGGGACCAGCTTCGAACAACCTAGCCTATTTTCCCGCATATGACTTGAACCAAGACCTCTCCAGTTCTAATTTTAATCAGTAGCTTATGGCTGGAGGGATGCACACTCGATTTCCCGAAGAATGACACAAAGAACACTCAATTTTGGACTACGGAAGCATCACTTGTGCGAAGTCTCCCTTCGTACGAAGGCACGCCTTTGTACGAAGGCAACGGCTTCGTACGAAGCCTCTGTTTCCCACCCGAAACTTTGATTTCGACCGTTTCAGCACTTTGGAAGACTCACGCATTCTGTCCCCGTAAGCAGGCTGATCCGGCACTCCCTTCAATCAATTTCAGGTCGTGTTTACTTGCTAAGAACGCACTGTGAGTATACTCGAACCCCTTTTCGCTTAATGCACTTTTGGGTGTTATATACGTTCTCTATCAAAACACACAACACTTATCAAACGCTAACCTCACTTGCATGTTGGGGGGGGGGATAGTGCACGGTCCTCCCAACCGCCGGAGTGATCCCACTCCGGGAGCCGCGCGCTACCCGACCAAGCTAGCTCCGCGGTGAATTCCCCTTGCCGAGTTTTTACCCTGGACGACATATGCCACTCCCAAGACTCGAACCCGGTACCTCTGGTAAGAGGTGGGTGTCGGTGGCCAACTGGGCTACCCCAGTTGGTTACCTCACTTGCATGTTATACGTGATAAGTTGAATACTTGTTGCTATGTTAAACAGTGTTGACTTGCCCTGCTGCCCTTAGCAACGATATTACTATAGTTTGGACTCAGCACCTGTTTGTTCAGGGGTTGTTAAGGATCACATACTTTACTTCACATGTTCGCTTCGGTGAACATGTGTCATGCATACTCTACTCGCAGACATGTGGTTAGCCTGTATCATTGTTGATAGCTTACTTGATTCGTCCGTTACTTGTTACAACCTGGTTATGCGTAAACGCTTTTATACTATATTTATGCTAAACTTGTGTACTCATCTTTCCATTATTGTATTGACTTTATTTTAACATATGTGACAGGTTGATGGTTTGTTTGCTGTATATGGATTGGAAGTCTAGAAACCCACAATAAAAAAATCTAAGTTGTTGGATTGGATTTTGTTTGAGAGAATTGAACTCTGTGGTGACTTTTTTGTTGAAATACTTGTTTAATAGTATGGGATATTGAACCTTTTAAATATTGTCACTAAATTAGTCGTAATGGATTCTCTCGAGCAACCTATTCGCATTATGCCACATCCCGATGATTCCGCCATCGGTTGGGGTGTGACAGGTTGGTATCAGAGCCATAACTATAGGGAATTAGGTCGATTCGTGCTAAACAGACCTAGTCTATAGTCTAAGTACCAACAGACCATCTCGAGTGAACCCACATATTGTGGCTTCGTACGAACCTGCATGCTATACTCTTGTGCGAGCCCACCTAGTGTGGCTTCGTACGAGCCCATAAGTTGCACCTTCGTACGAACTCACCAGCTTCGTACGAAGGAAGCCTTTCTTAAGGCTGAAAACTTATTTTTGCCTTTCCTAAGGAAAACATAATACACACGATTGAAAACGCTCGTATAACACAAACGAGTGATTGTGTCAAGATTAGGTGTGAAAACCAAGAACTCTCGTTGAGATCACTCACTCCGCGTATTTTACTCTCAGCACGAGAATTTTTCGTGGAGTTAGGAGTGATATCCATATGTCAACGAAAATATCCCTTTCTATCTCATGGTTGTTCCAACCATAGTTAGGAGCGAAGTTGTTAAGTTAGGGGTGAAACCCGTATCTTAATAACCCGTTCCACTCTCTAAAATGATTTTCAAAAGATCTCACAAAAGTCTCGACTGTCCCAATGACTTGAGTCACGTAGTAATTGGAAGGATGGATGCCGGTAGTCGTATCACGGTGAGAGCATAGTCTATTAGGCCAAAGCATGTACTCGAACTCGTTTGGAAAAGTTGAATCACTTTGGGTAGTTGTTGTCTAGCATCCAGGACACTCTATTTTGTTTCAAGCCTACAATCGTCGATTTTACGCATAATCAAATCTCGTCTATGTGTTTTAAGTTTGTGAATTTTACTATTTACGCTTTATCGATTTCTCGATTTACCGCTTTTCGTTTTTCGCTTTACAAAACGCGCACAACTCGTACAGCTCTCGCAATCTAAAACGCTAACTAATCGTGAATAAACCAAGGAATCTCGTACTCCTCGCTTATGATACGCTATATCTCGCCTATCATGCCCGTGCTACACGCAATTGAAAGAAGGTGAATACGTGCAAAATATGTGTTTATGTGAAATATGTGCTCATACGTGTTTACGTGAAAACGTGCCTTGGTGATTTTGTGCTTATGTGCTTACGTGTTCATGTACATTATGTGAATAATAATAATAATAATAATAATAATAATAATAATAAAATATGTTGTATGGAACGCTAAACTCTTAACCAAACTCAACATAATCGAATCTCATCCGAATCTGTTCGGAGATGTCTTCTTTCAGATCCCACACTTGCCGCACTGTTCAGAGGAACAATGCTGGCAAACACATTGCCTCTCTCATGGCCAAGGAGATGGCCAAGGTGATCCCTCAAATTGTCAGTGAAATCCATGCTGTCAGCAGCACGTCATTAGTGGATTCCAAGAATGACTCTCCGAAAGCTCCATTCAGCTTCAAACAGTTCAAAGCCTGTGGTCCTATGAACTTTACTGGTGAAGATGGACCCAACCAGATGTTTCAATGGTTTGACGCAATCTAAGTTACCTTCAGGCAAAGCGGATGTCATGAGAATCTCCGCATTGTGAACGCCACTGGAGTCTTTCAGTCAAGGGCACTTGATTGGTGGACCGCTGAGCGCAACGGGCGCGAAAATGATGCAGCCTATGGTCTCGCGTGGGAGGAGCTTAAAGAGCTCATGATGAAGGTATTATGTCCTCCCCATGAAGGCCAGAAGCTAGAAAATGAATTCTGGTACATCAAGCAAGTTGGAGGTGATAACTCTGGTCTCACCGCCCGATTCAAGTAGTTGAGCATCATTTGTCCAAGTCAAGTGGACACTCCTGAGAAAACTATCAAGAAGTACATTCGTGCTCTTCCCGACTGTGTCGCTGACTTTGTTCAAGCAGCGAAACCTGCAACGATCGAGGAAACTTATCAGCTCTCAGCAGAGATCAATGACAAGCGAGTCAAGGCCGGAGTTTTCAAAACATCGACCAAGAGTCTCAACCAAGCTACTACAACACCAAGCCCCGACTCTGCTCCATCTCAAGCTCCCAAGTCTAGTCGTCAAAGTCGCAAGCGAAGGAACTCTAACAAGAACTGCGCGGTAGTCGCAGCACCGCCCAACAACCAGTCTCGTTAGGTTGCTACTCTCAACACACCGCCTGCTAAGCGTGCGTATACTGGTACTCACCCATTGTGCTCTACTTGCACCTATCACCACCCAGTGGGAACAAACTGCCGTTTCTGTGTCAACTGCAACCTCTATAGGCACTACACCGCTCACCGTCGCTCAGGCCCTCGTCAGTAAGCTCCTCAAGCTCTCACAGCACCGCCAGCTCATCCTCTCGCTCCTCCAGTCAATCCAGCAGTTCCTGCACCCGCTGTTCACGCACGTGCTTTTTATACATGCGGTGACCCAAACCATTTTGCAAACGTCTGCCCGCAGCGTGTTGTGAAACAAGAGCCGCAGTAGCAACCGCCACCACAGCAACAACAACCACAGCAGCAGCAACAACAACCACAAGCAGCCCGCAGGAGAACTTTCAACATCAATGTCCTCCAGGCTCAAACTGACAATAATGTTGTCAATGGTACGTTCCTTGTCAATGGTATTTATGCTTCATGCTTATTTGATACTGGAGCCGATAACTATTTTGTATCGTTTGAATTCGAAAAGCTTCTAAAACGTAAATGCGCTAACCACCCAACGACCTTCGACGTAGAAGTTGCCACCAGAAGAACCGTTACCGTCAGCTCCATTCTACGTGATTGTACCCTTGAACTCAACAATCACGTCTTCCCAATCGATCTCATACCTATGCAACTAGGTAGCTTTGACGTCGTAGTAGGCATGGATTTTCTTCGCGAGAATCGTGCCGAAGTAGTTTGATTCAAAACGATGATTCGCTTCTCCCTTGCAAATGGTGATCAATTACGTGTCTATGGTGAAGTACTATCGAAGGAGTTGAAGCTTATGTCGTATATTCAAGCGAGCAAGTATTTACGCAAGTAATACTTCGCTTTCTTAGCCCATATTGTGGAGACGAAGAACGAGAAGAAAACCGTGAAAGACGTTCCTGTTGTTTGTGATTTTCCTAACGTTTTTGCCGAGGATTTACCGGGTTTACCCCCTACTCGCGATATCGATTTTCGTATTGACCTTATACCCGGTGCTACACCTGTTTCAAAAGCTCCCTATCACCTTGCACCATCCGAAATGCACGAGCTATCCAACCAACTTCAAGAATTACTCGATAAAGGCTTTGTACGCCCTAGCACACATCACCATGGGGCGCACCCGTTCTTTTTGCGAAAAAGAAGGATGGATCGTTCCGAATGTGCATCGATGATAGAGAACTTAACAAGCTTACCATTAAGAACTGCTACCCGCTACCCCGAATCAATGATTTATTTGATCAACTTCAAGGTGCTACGTATTTCTCGAAGATTGATTTATGTTCAGGCTATCATCAGTTGCGTATACAAGAGCAAGACATCCCGAAAACCGCTTTCCGTACTCGTTATGGCCATTACGAATTCGTGGTCATGACTTTTGGTCTCACAAACGCACCAACGGTCATCATGGACTTGATGAACTGTGTGTGCAAACCCTTTTTGGATCGTTTTGTCATTGTGTTTATCGGTGATATTCTCGTCTACTCGAAGTCGCGAGCCGAACACGCGCAACACATTCGTTTAGTTCTCGAGCTTCTTCAAGGAAATCGCCTTTACACCAAGTACTCCAAGTGTGAATTTTGGCTCGAGGAAGTTCAATTCATCGATCACATCGTTAATAGTCAAGGAATTCACATCGATTCCGCAAAGATAGAAGCTGTAAAGAGTTGGATTACGCCGAAGACTCCATCCGAAATCCGTTCGTTCCTCGGATTGGCGGGTTATTACCGTCGATTCATCGCCGACTTTTCTAAAATCTCCGTACCTCTCACTGCCCTAACTCACAAGGATAAACCTTTTATTTGGGGCTCTGACCAAGAGGACGCCTTTCAAACTCTCAAGCGTATGCTCTGTAACGCTCCTGTTCACGCACTTCCCGACGGAAACGACGACTTTTTTGTTTACTATGATGCCTCTAACCTAGGTCTTGGTTGTGTTCTTACGCAACAAGACAAGGTTATCGCATATGCTTCTCGAAAACTCAAAATCCACGAGAAGAACTACACTTCCCATGACCTCGAGCTTGGTGTAGTTGTTTTTGCGTTAAAGATATGGCGACACTACCTTTACGGTAACAAGTGTACGATCTTCACCGACCATAAGAGCTTACAACAAATCTTGAACCAGAAAAAACTAAACATGCACCATCGCAGATGTGTTAAACTTCTCAACGACTATGATTGCGAGATACGCTACCATCCGGGCAAGGCAAACGTTGTAGCCGATGCTCTCAGTCGACGACGCTATGTGTATAGTATTCGTAACGTTCAAGCCCAGAATGATCTCGAAGCCCTAATTCGCGACGCTCAACACGCCTCCTTCATTGAGAATACCTTGAAAGAGGAAACGAAGTGTGGTGCCGAAACTCAGCTAGTGACTAAATCGAATGGTATTTATCATTATCTCGACCGTATTTGGATCCCTAGTCGCAATAGCCTTCGGGAGATATTGCTGACTAAAGCTCACAAATCCCGATACTCCATTCACCCCGGTGCCGACAAGATGTACCAAGACCTCCGTTCTAGGTACTGGTGGCCGGGCATGAAGAAGGATATCGCTCTCTATGTTTCAAAATGCCTAACTTGCTCGAAGGTTAAGGCCGAACATCAACGACACTCTGGTTTACTCGAACAACCCGAAATCTCGATGTGGAAATGGGAAAGTAGAGCTATGTATTTTATTACAAAACTCCCTCGAACGCCTTCTGGTCACGATAGCATTTGGGTTATCCTTGATCGTCTTACGAAATCTGCCCATTTCATTCCGATACGAGAAGACTTTAAGGTTGAACGATTAGCACGAATCTATACCTACGAAATCATTTGTCGATACGGGAAGCCTTGTGACATCATCTCTGACCGCGATGGTCGTTTTACCTCACGTCTCTGGGAGACATTCCAATGCGCTCTCGGTATGACTCTCAATCTCAATACTGCATTCCATCCCCAGACCGACGGTCAGACTGAGCGCACGATCAGCACTCTCGAAGACATGCTTCATTCGTGCGTTATAGATTTTGGTGGTAATTGGGATTCACATTTACCTTTGAGGCACTGTACGGTAGAAAATGTCGATCGGTAGAAAATGTCACCCTTTGAGGCACTGTACGGTAGAAAATGTCGATCGCCTATTGTTTGGGACGAGATTGGGGATGCACAGATCACCGGTAGAAAATGTCGATCGCCCTTTGAGGCACTGTACGGTAGAAAATGTCGATGGCCTATTGTTTGGGATGAGATTGGGGATGCACAGATCACCGGTCCCGAGTTAATATAAGAAACGACAGACAAGATTCTCCAAATACGAGACAATCTCTTGAAAGCTCGGAGTCGTCAAAAGAGTTACGCCGATAAACGCCGCAAGCCCCTAGAGTTCGAAGTTGGTGATCTCGTACTCCTAAAGGTTTCACCTTGGAAGGGGTGATCTGATTCGGCATGAAAGGGAAACTAGTGCCACGTTACATGGGTCCGTTTAAGATTCTGGAAATAATTGGTAAAGTGGCCTACCAACTCGAATTACCGGTTGAACTCAGCAACGTACACCCGACTTTCCACGTCTCAAACCTCAGGAAGTGTCTAGCTGAAGAAAATCTTCATGTACCTCTTGAAGACTTGCAAATAAACGAGACACTGCACTTTGTGGAAAAGCCAATAGAAATCATGGATCGAGAGACCAAAAAACTTCGACGCTCTCGCATTCCCATAGTCAAGGTTAGATGTGTAGGCAAACGCGGCGCCGAGTTCACTTGGGAACTCGAAAGTGATATGAAAGCTAAATATCCGTAACTCTTTGTTACGTCTACTACTTAATTTCGGGAAGAAATTCCCTAAAGTAGGGGAGACTGTAACAACCCGAACTTTTGATTGTTCTTTTGTTACCGTTATCTCGTCCGTAAACGTTTGTACTCCGAGATTCGATTAATGCCAATGGGTTGAACTATAATTTAAACACATTTTACATCGCTTATTTATCATAATTATCGCATTAAACGCTTATTATTTGAACGCCTATCGTAACACAAACTCGAAATGCGGATTTATTTATATTATTTGCAATATTTGTGTGTTTAGATGTTATATGTATTATATGTGTTTGTTTATTCGCTCAAAACGCTCAAACGCTACTCGCACAACTCGATTTATAACACCGAAACGCAACGCAATACTTAATATCTCACTAAAATACTTAACATACTTGTACTAACTAACGCAACAAAATGCACCAAACAAGCATCCTACATGCGAAACGAAAAACTCATTGCACCAAATAGGCCCTTCAAACGAAGCCAGCAGCCTCGTATGAAGGCATTGCCTTTGTACGAAGGCAGCCAGCTTCGAACGAAGGCACCTATGCGATCCTACCCCCTCTATAAATAGCAGGCTCACTTCTCCATTTCATTCATTGCTGCCATTTCGCTCCCAAACTGCTGATCTTCTATTTTCAAGTAAGATTTATCATTTTTACATGTTACACAACGTTTTCCACTACGATTTTCCACAAGATTCACTCTGATTTCATCAAAACTCTTCTATTTTCATCTAAACTTCATCTTTTTCAACTAAACTTCTTCTTTTTACAAAGAACCTTCATCTTTTCATGAAAACCTTCATCTTTTTCATCAAATCTTCTTGTTTTACAACGGATCTACACTTAACTGAGTGTATTGGGCCTAGCTACGGCTTCCCAAGTTTGAGATCTGCAGATTTCACACTCACCAAGTGTTAATCCAAGTGAAGACCCTTTAAAACCACTTTTAAACTTGATTTTTACACAAAAACAGACCAAACCGACACATATTTCGTTCACTGGATAGTGGGACGAAGTGGTGTCAAAACCGTCATGAATAGGACTCGCAAATACATCCAATTCAGGCGAGAACACAGCTCCGAATGCCAAAAACAGTCACATACGCGAAACAGACTGGTTGGTACGAAGCCATGCTTCGTACGAAGGCACTGCCTTCGTACGAAGGCACCAGCTTCGTACAACCCAGCCTATTTTCCCGCATATGACTTGAACCAATACATCTCTGGCTCTAAGTTTAATCAGTAGCTTCAGGCTGGAGGGATGCACACTCGATTTCCCGAAGAATGACGTGAAGAACACTCAATTTTGGACAACGGAAGCATCACTTGTGCGAAGTCTCCCTTCGTACGAAGCCTCTGTTTCCCACCCGACACTTTGATTTCGACCGTCTCAGCAATTTGGAAGACTCACGCATTCTGTCCCCGTACGTAGGCTGATCCGGCGCTCCCTTCAATCAATTTCAGGCCGTGTTTACTTGCTAAGCACGCACTGTGAGTATACTCGAACCCCTTTTCGCTTAACGCACTTTTGGGTGTTACATACATTCTCTATCAAAACACACAACCCTTATCAAATGCTAACCTCACTTGCATGTTATACGTGATTAGTTGAATACTTGTTGCTATGTTACACAGTGATGACTTGCCCTACCGCCCTTAGCAACGATAGTACTATAGTTTGCACTCAGCACCTGTTTATTCAGGGGTTGTTAAGGATCACATACTTTACTTCACATGTTCGCTTCGGTGAACATGTGTCGCACATACTCTACTCGAGGCATGTGGTTAGCTTGTATCATTGTTGATAGCTTACTTGATTTGCCCATTACGTGTTATAAGCTGGTTATGCGTAAATGCTTTTATACTATATTTATGCTAAACTTGTGTACTCACCTTTACATTATTGTATTGACTTTACTTTAACATATGTGACAGGTTGATGGTTTGTTTGCTGCAAATGGACAGGAAGTCTAGAAACCCACAACAAAAAAATCTATGTTGTCGGATTGGATTTTGTTTGAGAGAATTGAACTATGTGATGACTTTTTGTTGAAATACTTGTTTAATAGTATGGGATATTGAACCTTTTAAATATTGTCACTAAATTAGTCGTTATGGATTCTCTCGAGCAATCTATTCGCATCATGCCACATCCCGATGATTCCGCCATCGGTTGAGGTGTGACAGGTATGAATAGTAATTCCACCTCAATTTACAAATTCAAATACATATATATATGGAAACGCATTTTTTACCACTTTGTCTATGTTTCCGCTTCGGTGAACATGTGTCGCACATACTCTACTCGCAGTCATGTGGTTAGCTTGTATCATTGTTGATAGCTTACTTGATTTGCCCGTTACGTGTTACAAGCTGGTTATGCGTAAACACTTTTATATTATATTTATGCTAGACTTGTGTACTCACCTTTACATTATTGTATTGACTTTACTTTAACGTATGTGACAGGTTGATGGTTTGTTTGCTGCAAATGGACAGGAAGTCTAGAAACCCACAATAAAAAAATCTATGTTGTCGGATTAGATTTTGTTTGAGAGAATTGAACTTTGTGATGACTTTTTGTTGAAATACTTGTTTAATAGTATGGGATATTGAACCTTTTAAATATTGTCACTAAATTAGTCGTTATGGATTCTCTCGAGTAATCTATTTGCATCATGCCACATCCCGATGATTCCGCCATCGGTTGAGGTGTGACAGATATGAATAGTAATTCCACCACAATTTACAAACCCAAATACATATATATGGAAACGCAATGTTTTACCAGTTTGTCTATGTTTCCGTTTAAACTTTGTTAAAAAACGACTCCCCCCCCCCCCCCCGCTATGGAGCACTGTGTAAGAGAATTCACGACCTTTCCTTCCAAATATTTGTAAGTGTGTTCTTTATACTATAAAAAGTGGTTGTGAGTGAGAAAATAAAAAAAATGTTACTGTTCATCTGTATATTTAAGGAGACACTGTTCACTCTCTATAACTTTTAATATGTTTTGGAATTTTGTAAGCAGTTGTGAGTGGATGAGAAAGAAATAAGTAATGATAAATATATAAAAGTTATTATTTTATTAAAAAAATATAGTATTTTTTAATGTAATTATAAAAAATAAAATATAAATGATAGAAGGAATATGAATAGACAAATAGTCTAACCCACTACTATTTACTTAATTGTCCTTTTAAATGTTACTAGGTTATAACCCCGTGTATTACACGGGTTGAATAAATGAATTTTATATGCCAAATAATAAAACATTATCTTTTTAAAAGCCTCCTTTATTGCACGGGTTGAAGAAATGTAATTTTATATATTAAATAATAAAATAAGTTATATCTATAATAACCATATGTATTGTACGGGTTGAATAAATGTAATATTATATATCAAATAATAAAAAAAATTATATCGTTAAAACCATTATGTTACACGGGTTGAATAAATGTAACATTGTTTACCAAATAATAAAAAAATATATTTTTAAAAACCCCCGTGTATTACATGGGTTGAATAAATATGATTTTATATACCAAATAATAAAAAAATATATTTAAAAAAACTAACGGATTCTTTTATATTTAAAGTAGGATAAGATTGAATATTAATCTGAACTAACCAATTTTTTTATATTTAAAGTAGGATAAGATTGAATATTAATCTTTATTTATTTAGTTAATATAAGATTGAAAAATCATATGATTGAATAGGTGGGAGGTTGTATTATGATAAATCGGTTAACCGTACTGAATGATAAAGATAATATTGATTGTTGAACAAATTAATTAATCGACTTTAACATAAACATTTGTGATGTTAGGCGGATTCTTTTTTAATTATTTGAAAGTTAATATCAACTTTGGAATTCGTATGAATTCTTATTAGATTTGATTAAATATTATTGATAATAAAAATTTGTATTAGATTAGATTTTAGATTTAATCAAACATATAACCAACTAAATTAAAAAAAATGTATTTACTTCTATTATCTCCTAAACATCACCAGTTGGTTTAAACACACTATTGGATAGAAAATCACCAATTTCCATCTGCAAACTCTTTAAATAATAGATATTCGTGTTCTACGATTTATATTACATGTAATAAATAAACAATGTTAAAAAAGTTCATTGAAAGAATTAATAATCTCATTTGCGATGAAAAACATTGAGAGAGAAAAACATACATTCTCAACAAAAACCGAATGTTATTCAATTTGAAGTAGAAAATTAAGTAGAAAAATTCTGTAGTGGGTTAAGATTCTTTAAATCAAAATGTCGGCATTTTATATTATTATATTAGATTTTAGATTTGATTAAATATTATTAATAATAAGAATTTGTATTAATTTAGATTAAATATTATTATTTTTAGTATTATTAATAATTTTAATCAATTAAATGAGAGAATGACAAGTGTCCCAAAACATGTTTCTTTTATTATATAGTATAGATTTTATGAATCACTTGTCAATTTTCTAACATACTTTTTTGAAAAAAAAAGATACTGTATAAATGTTTTAACTTTCATAATGTATTTAAATTTCAAATTTTATAGTTTGGATCTGTAGCTTATAAGTAACTATGACTATATAGTCCATCCAGGACTTGTGAAAAGTATGAAACGAAATATGATGCATTCATATAAGAGTAAAGTGACATAACCTTGGTTTTGTATGTGATGCTATTGAAATTAGAAGTAAACTGAATCAAGTGTAGTTTCGTTTTTCATATGAAATTTGGCCCAAATTGTCTTTGAGCTAGTGAAAAAACGTAGTAAACGTTCTTTCATGGTACGTGAATCCGTTCTCAAAAGAAAATCTAACAAATGGAATTTAAAAAAACGTAACGAATGCAACCAATAGTTAACCAACCTAACGCCGCGGATGTAGACATGGTTGTTTTCTTCTAGAACACGATCATATTCGACCTAACACAAATGATTGCAATATCATCGTTATTCAAGATATTTGACTATCATATCTAAGGTGACTATGCCTTGTTTGATACTATCCTTTCTTTAAAAAAAAATCCTTTATTGATAATACCATACAAAACCTTCTTTTATAATAAACTATTAAAATGGTGTCACCCCTACAATTGATAATGGTGTAAAATTAGAATAATATTAAAATATAAATAATAGTAAATTACGAAACTTGGATTCAATAATATATTGGTTCAGAGGTTGGATTTTGGGCTCATCGTTCATATGGATGCAAGTCAAAAACAGAAGAAATTGGCAGCAGGTCGGGCCAGGAGAGTTGGTATTAATAAGACTACTCGGTATGGGGGTCGTCCCCATACCGTCCTGGTCCGGCGACGGAGGGAACACCGTGCCGCCCCCCCCCCCCCCCCCCCCCCCACGTCGCGTTGTCCTCGTTCGATTCTCGCCGTTTGCGACGGTCCAAAAAGTGGGGCCCAAATCCAGAAAGTTACCGTTATAAAAAAAAATCCATTTTTTACAAACAAACAAACGGTCATATTTACAAAATATATAAATTTCCATTCCATTTTCACTTTCATTCACAAAATTAACCCCAAAATTTCATCTCTCTCTCACATAATTTTTATAAATCTTTTTCCACTTTTATAAACCTTACACTCTTTCATGGATCCCTTCAACAACCCGGACAACCCGAACAATCCCAACAACCCGACCCAACCTAATGTTTTCTCTGTTCCGGGATATTATCCGACGCTAGAACCGAACCAATTCTCGCAATATTCATCAAATGCGTTTGCTTCATTCCAACACTCGCCAAACCAATTCGCTCAATTCTCCCAAAATCAAGCCCTTCAACAAATGATGATGCGGGGTGCTTATAATTTCCCACCGAACCCCACACCACCCGTTCAACCCCAACAGATCCCGACGCAACCCTTTCAACAATCCGAACCCGAAGACGATGTGGAGGTTGTTCCGGAAACCCAACCGCCTAAAGAAAAAGGAAAACGAAACAAAGGCAAACAAGTGGTGGGTGATCAACCGTCCAAACAGAAGCCGACTAAGTGGACACCAGTCGAAGAAGAAGCCTTAGCCAAGGCTTACATTGGCACGTCGACAAAAGGTTCGTATTTTTTTTAAGGTTAAATTTTTTGTTTTTTTTTTAAAGTTAAATTTTTTTTTTCTTTTATCTAAACAGTTTGTTTTTTTTTTTTGAAAGTTAATTTTTTTTTTCTTTTATCTAAACAGTTTGTTAATTTTTTGAAAGTTAAATTTTTTTGGTTTATTATTTTCTTAAACAGTTGGTTTATAATAGTTTTAAAGTTTAATTTTTTTGTTTATTATTTTGTTAAGAGTTTGTATTTTATAGGTAATAACCAATCGGGTGAGGGGTTTTGGTCCAAGGTTTTGGCGAAGTTCATCGTCCTTATGGACCAAGGCCCGTATCGAGATGTCGATTCGGTCTCATCAAAGTGGCGGAAAATGAACGCCGCCATCAATAGGTTTTGCGAGGAATATAATAAATTATATACAAGTGACCGTCGTAACGGCATGAGCGACGACGATGTGTTCAGAAAAGCGTTGGACAAGTATAAGGCGAACAATGGTAATACCAATTTTGCTCACGTTCGTGCGTGGATGGTTGTAAAAGACGAACCAAAATGGAAACCAATTCCCAACGAGGGTTGTGATGAAAGTGGCAATGTTTTTAGTTTTTTTTGCGTGTTTTTTAGTCTCTTTACTGTTAATGCTATAAGAAAATGATAGTGACTTTAGAGCATTCACATTCTATCCATCAAAATATGTGAGGGGGGGTTTTTATATTATAAAGGGTATAAAAAGTGGTTGTGAGTGGAGGAGAGAGAAAATGTTACTGTTCATCTGTATATTTTGGGGGACACTGTTCACACAGTATAATTTTTTTAATATATATTGAAAGTGGTTGTGAGTGAAGGAGAGAGAAAAATGTGATGATAATATTATTTAATTGAAAAGAAGAGAGAAAAAGTATTTGTTTTTAGTGGAAATATATTGATATAGGAGTTGTTTTTTAGTGGAATGTATGTATAATTTGATGGTTTGGATGTGAATGCTCTAAGACCATGTGTAGTGGTAATGTTAACCTAGACTTATTTCAACTCTACCTTAATAATTACTCTAAAAGATATATTATTATATTAACCTAGACTTTTAGTGTTACTGCATTATCTTTGGATTCCAAATCGAAGTAGATAACTAAACATACTAAACATGCCTAAAAGATGAAATAGATGCAAGAAGAAACAGATACAAGATCAATTAAACATACGAAGGGTGCTATATCATAACATAACCATCATTAAGAGAAAATCATTATCAATCAGCATACATAGATGGAAGAAAGAAAGCCAAGAACCATGAGTACGTTTCAACCACTAAATTTAGCATCTCTTTCAACAAGTTCCTTCAGCTCATTAGCAAGTTATTTGATTTCCACATACAGTAGAAACTCGATAAATTAATACTCGATTATTTAATAAACTCTCTAAGATAATATTTTTTGCCGGTCCCGACTCGGGGATAGTGTGCTAAATTAATAATTCGCTAAAATTATAAGATAATACATTTTTGATAATTTCTTTAGACCCCATATAAAATATAAATTAATAATTCCTTATATATAGCATATTACATGAATGATTTATGAAGGTTTCTTGAAAAATGACTCAATTGTCTTTTGTTTTTTGTTGAAATCAATTTCCACTTGAATCTCGTCTCTAATTTTCCTTAGGATGGTAAGAACTTCTGGTGTTGTTTTCTCATAGCTCAACAAGAAATTGTTCAATGTGATTGTCGCTTTAATAGCTTCGTTTCGCGAAGGGGGCATTGTTGTTTTTTTCACACCTTTAAGATGGGAAGCCATGTTGTGTGTATGATTTGTTTGTGTTAACCTATTTTGATCTTGTATTTATATAGAAAATATTTTTAATGTCCATAAAGTGATACATTGAACACAAGAAGCATAATAAGGTGGGAGATTGAAGGTTTCTTTCAAATTGGGCCGTTCATTTGATATACATGCATTAATTATAAGTGGAAGCTTGAAAGGTGTTTGTAAACTAAGTATTCTACTATAAATTAATAAAATATTAATTAATAAATTTTGGTGGTCCCAAGTGTATTATTTTATAGAGTTTCTACTGTACTCTTCTTTTTTCATCTTGGCGGTTTTGGCCAGCTTCTCGGCACACTGGTTGGCGTATTCTTCCGGAACACGCTTAATATTTATATTGTCCTTGTCAACAAATGGGACCTTTTCTATAAAAAGTAAACGCTCGTGAAGTTTTGATGAAGCTCGAGCTCGGCTTGGTTCGAGCGTACATATTTGAGCTCGAGCTTGGCTAGCCCGTAAAATCATAAGCTCGGGCTATTTTGAGAATAACCTCAAACGAGCTAAAAGCTGGGCTCGAGCTCGCTTCAACATTGCTTAAATGAGCCAAAGCTCGGCTCGAGTTTGGCTCACCAATGTTATCGTCATTATTATCATATTATATGTAACAAAAATAAAATTGTTTGGGCTCGTTTAGGCTTGCAAACCTAAATGAGCTTTGTATTTCAGGCTCGAGCTCGGGCTCGATGACTAAACGAACTCTATTTCAGGCTTTGGCTCGTTAACGCTCGCCTCGTTCGAACTTTTAATTGAGCCGATTACGACTAGTTCTTGAGACTCTGTGCTTGTTTACACCCCTACTTATGGCTCATGCCTCATGCCTTGGTCTAGTGAACAATCCCAACATTGATATAAGGTGCTTTTGTAAGGGTATAAGCATTCTCATCCAATCCATCAAAACTTGTGAGGGTGGGTTTTTATATTGTAAAGGGTATAAAAAGTGGTTGTGAGTGGAGGAGAGAGAAAATGTTACTGTTCATCTGTATATTTGGGGGGACACTGTTCACCTAGTATAATTTTTTTAATATATATTGAAAGTGGTTGTGAGTGAAGGAAAGAGAAAAATGTGATGATAATATTATTTAATTGAAAAGGAGAGAGAAAAAGTATTTGTTTTTAGTGGAAATATATTGATATAGGAGTTGTTTTTTAATGGAATGTATGTATAATTTGATGGATTGGATGAGAATGGTCTAATATGAAAATTAGAAGTAAAAAGATACAGAACAATAGATTTGAAAATTTAAATGTTAAGGTCAAAATATGACGTAGTGAACCAATAGTAAAGCTGACGACATCGATGTTTTATAATGGCTCATTCTAAACGCACCCCCCCTTTCCTGATTATACCCCCCCTTGTGAGAGGAAAACTGTCGGTCCCACGCAGGCCCCACCTATAAATATGTGAGAGGAGGGGGTGAAAACAGTAAATAGGGGGGGTGTAGAAAGTAGCACCCTTATTTATATGTGTAACGACTCTCATCAAAAGTCACAATTATTAAATTAATTTGACCAATAGAAAACCCTAATTGAGACACCCAAGTGATTCTGAACAAACCCTAAAATTTTCATAATTTTCAGAATCAGGATTAGGGCCCCTAAAACTCAGGGGGGGTAAAACCCTCGTTACAATTATCTAAATAACTTTCTGTCAAAATAGAATTTCACAAAACTGTCGACTCAGCTAGCCTACCCATGCACGTAGCTACTCTATAAAAATAGGTTTGCAGTCGCGTAGCGCGACTGCTAGAGGGGTACCCGTCGCGCTACGCGACGGTGTCAAATTCTCAGTATAAATAGGGCTGTTTGGGACTTGAATTCTGGTACAGAAACGACGTAAAATTTCGAAATATTCACTGAGTTACGTTCGAATTACTATCACAGTTCACAAATCAACGCTGCAAAACAGGGTATTAGCACAATCGCTGCTACGATTCATTTATCCGACGATCAATATATCCAATGAATGTTTAAGTGCCGCCCACATTAGGGTTATACTTTATTATTCGTCATTAATTTGACGGATCATCGTTAATTCGATAGATAAAGTATTATACTTTGTCGTTCGTTGTTAATTCAACGGATCATCGTTAATTCGATGGATGAAGTATTGCATTTTGTCATTCATTGTGAGAATTTGATCTCGTGAGTTATCGTAATTGCTGGATTGATTACTAACCCAGTTTTGTGTGCATTGTTATTATATTAGGTTAACAAGGCTAAATCATAGATTAGACTCTGACCATATTAAATCAGCAATGTGAGTCATTCTCTCTTTTTATCAAATCTATTTACAAAACCCTATTTATTTCAAAGTTATAATTACAGGGATTAAGTTTATGTAATCACCATATTACAGCCGGTATGTGGGGTTTTGTATACATTACTTGATAATCTTCACCATTGGGGCAGCCAATGGGTGATATGACCATAGTCACAGACACCATTGGACGGAAGGGCCAATGGGTCGAGTGACAAAGTACTGTGGGTAATTGGTTTGATATCAGAAACATTGTAATCTTCCTTAATACTGTAGATTATAACAAACGTGTCGTTTTAGCAAAATGAATGAACTCACTCAGTATTTCCCGCTGACAAAACCTTTTTAAAACGCGTTTCAGGTAATTACAGTAGATTGGAATAAGAGATGGATACGGCACTGAAAGGCATCAAGAAGTGGCTTATTTTATTAATTAAATTAAATTAAGAAATATTGTTTTATGTAATAAATTTTATCTTTATTAAAGCTACCATTGTAAAACATGGGTTTATCCCACCTATTTAATAAATAAAATCCGGTGTTTCTAAACTCTGATATTTTTCCTAACTCACGGTCCTGATGAAATTTCCGCTGCAACGTTTTAAAAATAATCACCGGTACCACTGGGCTGTTCGCGGCTCCCGATTCCGTCCAGGGTGGGTCGGGGGTCGTGACAGAAGGTGGTATCAGAGCCAACTCAAAGAGCCACTGCTTTACGCCTTTAGGTGTTGTAATAATAATACCTAAATTTATATAAAAGAGTTAGGAGATTGCTGTTAACTGGTAGCATTTAGACTTGAACTTAAGAAAAGATGCCTTAGTATTAGCTTCACGATAAGCTAAGTATTTGTGTAAATAAATATGATAGATTTTGGTGTGCCATAAGTAATATATTTGATAAAGTAATATCACGGGACAACTAAGTCCAGAATCACTAGTTGAGAGAATGATCAACAGTGTTATGATTAGAATTACTAGTTGAAAGAATGATCAAATTGACTCTGTCACAGGAATCGTTTAGTGATCAATATAATAATAAGATATGTTATGGAAATACAAATTTCCTTAATTCTGAATAAAATCCCTAATAAGATAGGCACTTTTGAAAATATACTATTTATGGGAAATAGAAAATTTTCTCTGGCAAGACTGGGTATGGTGTGGTAGACTCTCCAGTTGTCCAGATATACTGAGGTTACCGCTCCGGCGCGAATCGGATAAGACGGGATATATAATATGTCAAACGAGTGACAAGATTTCCCTAAATAGTATCATGACCAGATATTTGACTGGTTTTTGGAAATATAAATCCGTTAAATACATTGACCTGACAAATGGTATGTTTATTTCAGTATGTGAAATATATGATTATATAGATATATATATTTATAAGGAATTCCAAAAGCCAAATAGGAATAAAGCACAAGCATATGTATCTAGATTTTTATCAGGAATCTCTTTTTCGATTTCGTTTGATCATCTGTCTCGTAGCTCGTGTGATAAAATAAACAATGGAAAACCTTTAAGTTAAAACGTCATCAAAATAATTTCTAACGCGTTACGCAAGTAAGAAGCATGTAAAGATATAATAATGTAACACATGAAAATTTAATTATCAGTCCACAGAAGTTGAAGTATATCACACAAAACTTTCAAGGCAAGACCTTTGGAAAATATAAATTAAGCACAATAACACCAATAGAAGAACTAAAAGCAGCACTTTGCCACATGATCCTACAAGCAACATGAAATTTCGCTGAGGTACGTTGTAACGAGATTTCACAATCATCAGTGCACAGTCTAATCAGAGTCATAATTATTATCACTGCAAAAGGAGTTATAGACCTTTGCAAATTCCCTATTTCATTTTATTTGACATTCCCTGGTAATGTCATTTCATAACGGTTATCACTCGAAATTCCAGATAAAAGTTCTTATAATTCTTTTGTTGAAAATTCTGACTTCTGCATATAATAAGTTGACTTTCGCATTTCTACTTTTCTTAAACGGCCATCATACCAGGAGGATTTATTTCATAGTAACGAATATTGATTCATTTCATTTCTTGGTAAATCCACACGTTACACATGCATCGTTTGTTGCGCATATGGTTCGTTTAATTTATGAAGACCACTAAAGGGTTTCATTCCAATTTATTATTTTATCAAAACTCAAATATCATTTCGCTATACTTGATTTTTGGTACTATAAACCGCATTATTACAAAACGATAATTCTTTGATATCGAGTCACTAAATTTCTTGAAAAATTTTCTTTGACATACATAGTTTCTATTGTGACCATGTCCGAACTTTCTTATTCAAATTATTTTGCTCATATTACATATTTATTTCAAATTCTCATATGATGGATTTAAAGCTATCATATTCTCCAACAAACACTTCAATTCTCTAGAACTATAAAATGCTTATTTGGTCTTCGACTTCACTAAATCATTTCTTTGATCACGATCACCTTGTACTAACGTTTTCATAAAATTTAAAACTTGCACTAATCTCATTTATATATATCATATACGGATATTTATAAAAGTTATCTTAACACAAATCATGTATTAAGATAATGATACACAAATTCTTGTCATATTTTAATGTATCTCTTAAAAGATTTTTACAACATCAATCTAGCCTTTCGTGATAAATTATTACTTTAACATCTTCAATCGAAAAACATTATATAAAATTTATTTTATATATGGAAACTTACATAAGTGATTACCTAATAGTATTACTATATTCTTATTAGTCACCATAAGGAGGATAAGTAAATACTTAGTCAATATAAGTAGATGACTTATAATAAGAAGTACATAATTTATTGTACATGTGCTTATATTTAACAAAAATGGAAATTTCATAAACTAGGCACCTAGCTCGGTTGGTTAGGCGCGCGAAAGGGTGTGACCTAGACCCGGGTTCGATCCTGGGGACGGCCAGTTTCACCATTTTATTAGAAATTTTTCTATTTAAGTGTATGTTTAGTTATGTATTACTAATATCAGTTTTATTATTAGTAAGAAAATATTAATAATAATAGTGTTGGTATTATTTTTACTGGGATTATTATCAAGGGTAGGTATTGGATAGCCTAGCCTTAATTAGGCATGGACTGATCACCTATGCTTAAATAAGGGAGTACTAACCAATATCCAAACATGATAATGACTAGTTAATATATATCAATTAAGTCATCATACTAATAAATTTTACTCATAAAAATATTTTACTGTAAGGAGAAGATATATTTTCATAAAATAATACAAGAATTAGAGGAACGAATAAAATTTTATAAATAATTGTCTATCACCTGTAACTATGTACTGTAGCACTCTGATAAGAAATTAACCATAAAAAAAAAGTATATGGTAGTCATCAACTACGTTGGATTAAGAGAACATTATAATATATAAGAATAGTCTCCGTTTTCAATATTTGTAAATACATTCACAACATAGTAAAAAAAAAGTGATTATATCGACCCATTAAGTGTTATATAATTACAAAATATTTATAAATACTTTTATACAATAAATATTTTTACACCTTTATTTACAACTTTAATTTAAAATAGTGATTTCTTTTACAAAATAATAATACTAAATTATTTTGTAATATAATAACTTTATTACAATGTTTTGTAATATATATTACATAGTAGATATAAGTTATTTTACATAATATAGTAAAATACTAAAATAATATTTATTTAAACGTGGTAACCATTTACATATAGTAAAAATGCGTAACAAATAAAATATATTGCATTTGATATACAAATATAATAGTTGGTCATGCCAAAACAACTTGTTCTTATTTTATTTCGAGCTCTAGGACATAGTATGAAAATATAGTCACTAATAGTGTACTATCACATTGTTTCACAATTAAAACAACTTGAAACTTTAAACGATGATACACTAAATCTATTGTCTTTTGGTGTATCTTTGCAATTCACTCATCTCAACACTTTGATTTTCTCATATCATAAATATTTGACAAATCATTTTTCATGCTTTTATTTCATCTTAAACCTATCAATTATAAGTCCTCCTTAGTTGCCAATCTAAGTAAGTCTTCTTTTTACAAAGAATTTTTATTGATTCTAAAAATCCTTCACATTCATTTTTTTTCTATTGATCATATATCTTTTGACTTGAACTTAGTCACTTTAGAAATTTTATCCTATCATCTCATTCGTTCGTCATCAATTTCTTCAACTAATTCAGTTGAACCATTGAATCCTACTTATGATACAACTCGTATTCACAAAATTCGATATTTTAAATTCTGTATCATCTACCTTAATATTATTTTTATTAACTAAAAGGTGACATAAGTCTAAAAGAAATATCATAACCCAAATACACTTGGAAGCTGGAATCTGAGATGAAGAAGAAGTATTCCTACTTATTCCAATAAATCTCGAGGACGAGATTTTTATTAAGGTGGGGAGAATGTAACGACTCTCATCAAAAGTCACAATTATTAAATTAATTTGACCAATAGAAAACCCTAATTGAGACACCCAAGTGATTCTGAACAAACCCTAAAATTTTCATAATTTTCAGAATCAGGATTAGGGCCCCTAAAACTCAGGGGGGGGGGGTAAAACCCTCGTTACGATTATCTAAATAACTTTCTGTCAAAATAGAATTTCACAAAACTGTCGACTCAGCTAGCCTACCCATGCACGTAGCTACTCTATAAAAATAGGTTTGCAGTCGCGTAGCGCGACTGCTAGAGGGGTACCCGTCGCGCTACGCGACGGTGTCAAATTCTCAGTATAAATAGGGCTGTTTGGGACTTGAATTCTGGTACAGAAACGACGTAAAATTTCGAAATATTCACTGAGTTACGTTCGAATTACTATCACAGTTCACAAATCAACGCTGCAAAACAGGGTATTAGCACAATCGCTGCTACGATTCATTTATCCGACGATCAATATATCCAATGAATGTTTAAGTGCCGCCCACATTAGGGTTATACTTTATTATTCGTCATTAATTTGACGGATCATCGTTAATTCGATAGATAAAGTATTATACTTTGTCGTTCGTTGTTAATTCAACGGATCATCGTTAATTCGATGGATGAAGTATTGCATTTTGTCATTCATTGTGAGAATTTGATCTCGTGAGTTATCGTAATTGCTGGATTGATTACTAACCCAGTTTTGTGTGCATTGTTATTATATTAGGTTAACAAGGCTAAATCATAGATTAGACTCTGTGTCACACCCGCTCGTAGCGGAAACGCAAGGTGTGATCTGTCTGGTTTTCATTGCATAAATATCGATGTACATGAACAAACTATATGAATAAAACATACTCCATTGCCATTACATAGTGTTTCAAAAGATTACAACATAAGTTTAGTGTGGCGGTTACAAACCATAATCATGAAAATAAAGCGTTGTTGTTTCATACATAACTTGAAATAAACTACAAAGGTTTAAACCATCATGTTTCCGCAAAGAGGCGGAAAATAATAGTTAAACCCTTCAAAAGATGGCATGGAGTTCCTGTACTTGTTATCTTGACTGGGAAATCCAACATGGTCCTTTAATTCCCTGAAATACATGTTAAATTTGGAAAACATCAACAAAAGTTGGTGAATTCATGCAGTTTTAGTTGTAAACCATGTATGAGAAACGTGAGTTGTAGTATGTAAAGCGTCAATGAAATCGTTGATCATTAATGTTTTGCAAGGACATTAATATGTGTGCCGAAAAAGGAAGCAAACCAACCCTAGACGATTTTATGTCGATTCCTATCGACTGGGACACAAACGCACTCTTCCGTAGGGGTCCATGACCAAGAGTGGGGCTCGCCAAAACCCATTAGATCTAAGCCTTTGTTCCTTGGTCCAATCTGGATTAATGGTGCTTATAGTAAGGCCCTAATTCGCACATGATCTATGGTGTTTCATTACCTAACTTTATCATACTCTGAACATGTATCCTCCCCGATAGTTGTAAAGTTTGTAAAACATTTAAATGAATAGGGGAACATGAACTCACAGTATCGCGTCCTGAAAGTAGATGTAAAATAAGACCTCACGTGTGGTCGTCCTGTATAGCGTGGCGACCTACAAACGTTCTTATTTTCGTTAGACACTTCGGTCTTTGAAAAGAACTTGAGTACAAGTCTTGTGTATTGAGTATGTGTAAGACTTGCATGTCTTTACTGTTTGTTAACTGTGTATTCGATGTATGAGTTGTTCAAATGTTCGTTAACTGTGTATTCGATGAATGAGTAGTATAGTCGGATCTCGTCCGCTGAATCTCGTGTCTTATGTGTATCCGTTGTATAGTTGTGTTCACGAAAATGGTATCATTGGGCCAAGCCCATGTTTTCAAGTTATTGGGCTTAAATAGTGCTGGGCCTCAAATAGTGTTGGGCCTCAAATAGTGTTGGGCCTCAATAGTGTTGGGCCTCAAATAGTGTTGGGCCTCAAATAGTGTTGGGCCTCAATAGTGTTGGGCCTCAATAGTGTTGGGCCTCAAATAGTGTTGGGCCTCAATAGTGTTGGGCCTCAAATAGTGCTGGGCCTAAATAGTGTTGGGCTTGTATAGTGTTGGGCTTGAATAGTGTTGGGCTTGAATAGTATTGGGCTTTGGCCCATATGTTTGTATTGGGCTTAGCCCATGTGTTTATGTTAAGCCCATTATGAAGTATAAGCCCATTAAGAAAACTAAGCCCATTAAGTGTAAGTAGCCCATTTGTAAAACTAGTCTATTAAGTAAAATAAGCCCATTTATAAAAATAGCCCATTAGTTATAATAAGCCCATTTGTTATATGTATAAGTCTTTCATTTTTATAAACACATTTTTATAAAAATACTAAGTATAGATGTTAATAAATAAAAACACACTAGCTTTTATAAGTTTATAAACATCCGAAAATTTGTTATCGATAGTATATTTATATTTCGTGTCGAAAGATCGTCTAACGTCGTAGTAACTCCCCGGATTGGCAATTAGCTTAAGTAGTCGTCCGTCGTTCATTTTGACCATATTTGGTGTCCGATTATAGAATCGTCCGCAACTCGTTTTAAGGCGTTATTATGTGAAGTCTCGTAGGACTTTTGTTATAACATGTTTTGAGTTTAAAATTTACATGAGATTCAAGTTCCTATCATGATATATATAACTAATACTCCAAGTATATATCACACAAAAATTGTTTAAAGTAACCAAATATATATTTTTCTAAAAAAAAATATATATTTTCCTTGTCTTTTATTTTGTAAACCATTCTTTAATAACCTTTTTAAATCTTGTAGAGATTTACCCAAAAATGTTGTTATTTTATAAAATAAAGTTTTTATAAAAATTGGCCATATAACCTTTGTATTCTTGTCTTAACCATGTTTTATTAAACATATCATTTTCTTAATCAAATCACCAACAATTTACCCAACATCATCACTAAACATATGAGACTTTTATAACATGAAATTATCAAAATGATATCCAAATCATGTAGGGTTTTAACCATGATCATTTCATATACTAACAAGTTCAAAAACCAAGTTACATTTTAGTTTTAACAACTTTTATAAAAATCTTTAGTTGTATGTTAATTTTTATAATCTTGTGAAAGTCTTGTTTTTGAATATAAACCCTTAATACTTTCACAAGATCACTAGATATGATCATCCATCTAATCCTTTATGTTAAACCCTTTAACATAAACATGTATAATTTTTAGATCATATCTTTCAACATCTTCTAACACTTTATTTGTAGCATAATCATCATAACAAGATCTAATAAGCATATAACATGTCTAAGATCACAATATAAACAAACATAATTATATGATAATTTTTATCTTTGCTTCTTGGTATTTTTTCTTGTTCATTATGTATGATTATATATGGTTATTATCAATAATAATAACAATCATAAACATAATTTGTATAAAAAAAATAGAAGCTTACTTCTAGCACTAAGCTAGGGATGATCTTAGAGATTATTAAGAATAAAGAAGATGATGATCTTGGTGCTAGAACACTTTTTGTATGGATGAAACTTCTTCCTTTCACTTCTAAGAGCTTTAGATCACTTCATGTTCCAAAGAAATCCATGTTGTTCATAAGAAAAATGATAAAAATTATTGGGTTTTTGATGTGTTCTTGAGAAAAAAAGATGAAGATGTGAGAGTGTTCTTGGTTGGTGATGGATAAGAATGTGAAGTAATGAGATTAAGTCTTAATGGCTAAGTGTTGAAATAATTCACCAACTTACTCCACTTGCAACCCTTAGTAATTAACAAGATATTTTACAAACATAAACAAGGGGTGGGACCCCCTTGTTCACGGTTACAAGGTGGGGGGGGGGGGGGTCTCATGTGGTAAAATAACTTAGTTATTTTTTTAGATTTCTCAAGTATAGGAAAATGTAAGTACTTTGGTGTTTAGGGTTTGCAATTTTCCGAGATGATTCGAGACTTGTAATTACCATAAACTAGCTTCGCAAGACCAAAAAAAAATATTAACTAGTTCGCTAGTTGTGCCAAAATATAATTCGGCTAGTTGTTTAACGCTCGCTTCGCTAGTAAATTGTCGAAAAGTACACTTAAGGAAGTTGTAAGAAAAGTTTCCGTTATGCGTGAAATTGATATTCCACAAGTATGTTTATATGAAATTGGTGCCTAAACATCAATTTTTGTATCTTGTATTAAAAATACAATTGCTGAATTTTGCGGACAATTCATGAAATGGTCATTTTTAGCGCGTTTCGGACAGTTTTAGTGCTACCGGGCATTGGTAGATTATTGATCGAACTCTTGTATTCCCATATAGGGTTTAATATATAAATGATATTGGACTCTCACTCGAGTCCTAAAGATGTCATTTTAGATGTTTTCTGCGAATCCGGAGTTTTCGTCAGCACTCTAGTTCACTAGGCACTACTCTAGTTGTTTCGGTGAATTGTTTGCACTATTTCAAATGTACCCAATGAAAATGAATCATGTGTAATAACCAATGAATATTCCATGAGTTCTCTAAGATGTATACCATGTAATCATGCAGTCAGAATATTCAAAACACATGCGTGTATAATGTAAATCACTGTTTTAAATGTAAGTAAATTACCCGAAAGTGGTAGTTGTCACATTCTCCCCTTGTTATTTAGAATTTCGTCCCGAAATTCTAGCTTTGTTATTCTTTGCAGGAGTTTTCGGAAATAGGTGGGGATATTTTTCCTTCATTCTGTCTTCACGTTCCCAAGTATACTCGGGTCCGTGACGAGAGTTCCAACGAACCTTTACTAACTTGATACGACTTCTCCGTGTTTTATTGACCTTCCAGTCCGTGACCTCAACAGGTTCTTCAGTGAAATGGAGTTTGTCGTCAATGTGAATTTCATCCATAGGAATAGCAACGGTTACTTGTATTGGACTCTTTTTAAGATTCGTCACATGAAACGTGTGGTGTACACTGCTAAGTTCATCAGGTAACTTCAACTTGTAGGCAACAGTGCCAATCTTTTCTAAGATTTCAAATGGTCCAATGTAACGCGGGTTAAGCTTTCCACGTTTACCGAACCTCACTACGCCTTTCCAAGGTGAGACTTTCAATAAAACTTTCTCTCCAACCTCGAAAGATGCTTGTTTTCGTTTTCCATCAGCGTAGAACTTTTGTCGATCGCGAGCCGCCTTGATACGGTCTCGGATCTGAAAAATTTTATCCGTAGTATCTTGGACTAGTTCCGGACCAATTAATTGACTATCGCCCGTTTCCGCCCAACATAGCGGAGAGCGACACTTTCGACCATAAAGAGCTTCAAACGGTGCAGCTCGTATACTTGTATGGTAGCTGTTATTGTAGGAAAACTCAACTAGAGGTAGATGATTATCCCAATTGCCACCTAAATCCATAACACATGCACGAAGCATATCTTCGAGTGTTTGGATAGTCCGTTCGCTCTGGCCGTCAGTTTGTGGATGAAAGGCCGTACTTAGATTCAATTGAGATCCAAAGGCCTGTTGAAATGAATTCCATATTCTTGAAACAAAACGACCGTCTCGGTCCGAAATGATTGAAATAGGCACTCCATGACGAGCCACTATTTCTTTGAGATAAATTTCCGCTAGTTTCTCAGTACTATCCTTCTCCCGAATCGGTAAGAAGTGTGCGGACTTTGTCAATCTATCCACGATTACCCATATCATGTCATGACCTTTCGAGGTCCTGGGTAACTTCGTAATGACGTCCATGGATATTTGTTCCCATTTCCAAGCGGGAATCTCGGGTTGTTGTAGTAAACCTGATGGTTTCTGATACTCTGCCTTGACCTTCGCGCAGGTCAAGCATTTTCCAACATAGAAAGCGACATCCTTTTTGAGGTTAGGCCACCAATAGTACTCCTTTAAGTCTTGGTACATCTTATCTGATCCAGGATGGATCGAGTACTTTGACCTATGTGCTTCCTCAAAAATGAGATCTCGGAGACCTCCAAAGAATGGAACCCAAACTCTACCCGCAAGGTACAAAGTTCCATCCTCCTTTGGTACTAACTGTTTTTCCATGCCTCGAAGTGATTCTTCTAGAATATGTTCTTCCTTGAGCGCTTCTTGTTGTGCATTTTGAATTCGTGCGGTAAGATCTGTGTGAATCGTCATCTCTAGTGCTCGCACTCTTAGTGTTTTAACTCGTTCCTTGCGGCTCAAGGCGTCTGCTACAACGTTCGCCTTGCCCGGATGGTACTTGATTTCACAATCATAGTCGTTTAATAATTCAACCCAACGTCGCTGACGCATATTTAATTCTTTTTGGTTGAATATGTGTTGTAGACTCCTATGATCTGTGAAAATAGTGCACTGTGTACCATATAAGTAATGCCGCCAAATTTTTAAAGCAAACACCACCGCGCCTAGCTCTAGGTCGTGAGTGGTATAGTTCTTCTCATGAACTTTCAGTTGGCGGGACGCGTACGCGATAACCTTTTTACGTTGCATGAGTACACAACCCAAACCTTGATGCGAAGCATCACAGTATACCACAAAGTCATCGGTACCGTCGGGTAATGATAAGATTGGTGCAATGCACAACTTGTCTTTAAGATGTTGAAATGCTGCTTCTTGTTTCTCTCCCCAATCGAATTTCCTGTCTTTCTGTGTAAGAGAAGTTAGCGGTTGAGCAATCTTTGAAAAATTTTCAATAAATCTCCGATAATATCCCGCTAAGCCCAAAAATTGTCGTACTTCAGTAGGAGTCTTGGGCGCTTCCCAACTCTTAATCGATTCGATCTTCGACGGGTCTACTTGAATACCCTTCTCGTTCACTATATGCCCGAGAAATTGTACTTCACGAATCCAAAACTCACATTTGGAAAACTTCGCGTATAAGTTCTCCTTTTTGAGTAGTTCTAATATGGTTCTCAAATGTTGTTCATGCTCGGCTGCCGATCGTGAGTATATCAAGATGTCGTCAATGAACACTATGACAAATTTGTCGAGATACGGCTTGCACACGCGGTTCATTAAATCCATGAAGACCGCCGGTGCGTTCGTTAAACCAAAAGGCATAACGAGAAACTCGTAATGACCGTAACGAGTCCGAAAAGCCGTTTTCGGTATGCTTTCTTCTTGAATCCGTAACTGATGATACCCCGATCGTAAGTCTATCTTTGAATAAAAACTCGACCCTTGAAGTTGATCGAATAAGTCGTCAATCCTCGGTAGTGGATACCGATTCTTGATGGTGAGTTTATTCAACTCTCTGTAGTCGATACACATTCTGAATGTCCCGTCCTTCTTTTTCACAAAAAGAACTGGAGCTCCCCAAGGCGAGAAACTCGGTCTGATGAATCCCTTATCCAACAACTCTTGAAGTTGTGTGGACAATTCCTGCATTTCAGAAGGTGCTAATCGATATGGAGATCTAGCTACAGGTGCGGCTCCTGGTACCAAGTCGATGTGAAATTCGACTTGTCGATAAGGCGGTAGTCCTGGCAAGTCTTCAGGAAAGACTTCAGGAAATTCTTTTACTACCGGAATATCTGTCAACTTCGGCCTATCAGCCTTCTTGTCTACAACATGCGCTAGAAAGGCAATATAACCTTTCCGTAAGTATTTCCGCGCTTTCATGCAATTGATGATCCGTAATGGGGTGTCACGCTTCTCTCCATGTATAACAAGTGTCTCTTTGTTCAGTAGTGGTAGGCGAATGATCTTCTCGTGGCAAACGACTTCAGCTCGATTTTTGGATAGCCAATCCATGCCAACCACTACGTCGAAACTACCCAATTCGACGGGTAAGAGATCGATATTGAATTTTTGTTCACCAAGTTCTAAGATACACTCCTTAACAACTTCTCCCGTCTCTATTAGTCTACCGTTAGCCAATTCTATAGAATATGGAACATCTAGTTTACTAGGTTCCAAGCGCAGAATATTTTTAAATTCTATAGAGATAAAACTAAAATCGGCTCCGGTATCAAATAATATGGATGCGAAATGATCATTAAGGAGAAACGTACCAGTGACCACATTAGGGTCTTGGCGCGCATCCTTGGCTCCAATCACAAAAGATCGACCATGAGCTTGAATTTCTTTAGGACAGTCTCTCTTGTAGTGATCCTTGCTTCCGCATCCAAAGCATCCTTGATTACGACCATTCCCGTTTCCATTCTTGTTACCAAATCCACTTCCCGATCCAGTATTATTTCTCGTTCCCCAACATGACTCGGCACGGTGGCCAAGCTTGCCACACTTATCACACTTGACAACCCGACAATCACCCACGTGATGAAACTTGCATCGTTCACACTGAGGTAAAGTACCAGCGTACTTCTTAGGACCAGTGTCGTTTGTGGCTACAAACGCCTTTGCATCCCTTTGCGAGTTGTTCTGTCGCCTGTTGTTGTTGTTGTTGGGGTTATTGTTGTTGTTGTTGTGATTGTTGTTACTGTGGTTGTTGTTATTACTGCGGGTTCCCTTTTTGAAATTCGAGTAACTCCTCTTCCCACGGTTGGAAGACTCAACATGTGTTTCCTTCTTGTCATCACCTTTCTCAGTGAATATCTTCATCCTGACCCCGTCTTCAGTAAGACTCACGGCTATAGTCACAGCCTGAGTAATGGTCGTGGGTTTAGCTGCAGTAACCAGACTTCGAATCTTGTCAGAAAGTCCCCAGATGTAGCGTTCAATACGCTTGTACTCTGGTGTTACAAGATAAGGAATTACACGGGACAGATCGTGAAATCTTTGAGTATATCCCGTGATATCAGCTCCGACCATGGTCAGGTTCCAAAACTCGTTCTCCAACTTCTGAAGTTCAGCACGAGAACAGTATTTATCCCTCATACGTTCCTTTAATTCATCCCAAGTTAACGCATAAGCAGCGTTTTCTCCCAAAGTTTGCACTTGTAGGTTCCACCATGTAAGAGCCTCGTTAAGAAACAAGCCAGTAACGAAAGTGACTTGCTGATTAGCAGAACATCTGCTCATTCTGATAGTGGAATCCGTTTTCTCAGTCCATCTCACATAAGCCACAGCACCGCCTGTGCCATCATAGTTAAGCGGCTTGCAGTCTAGAAACTGCTTGAATGTGCACCCCGGAATATTTGTTCCACCTGAAGTACCGCCTGGACCCTGGCCTCCCGATCCGCCGGTACCACCACTTGTTTCGACACGGGATGCCTCGTACTGTGCGATAGCTTGAGCGATTCTTTGTTCTATAAGTGTATTCAGTTCTGCCTCGGTCGTAGGCATTGGTGGAGGTGGGGGTGGATTAACTGTCCGTGAACGTAAAACTTTCCTCGGTGGCATGATTCTTCCAAAGGAGAAATAGGATAAAGATTAGACGTTGATTTTGTTTGTTAAAAAGAAATATCCATGACATTAACAATAATATCACCACCAAATATATAATGCGAGTAAATAAGTTAACATAAATAATAAGAGATGTCCAACCAGACTTCTCATTTGCATTTAATAGATAACACCAAGTTTTATTTATATATATAGTCAACCGGTTACATAATCGTTTGAAAGGAACAAAAATAGACTCGGGCTACATAACCCGGTCATACTAGTCTAGTACAACAAAAGAGATAATAAAGTCTTCCTTCCAACTGCGTTTTCTGCTATATGTCGGCTGTCTTCAAACTTGGTGGAGCATCAAATATGTACATAAGACGACTATAACTACCCATCCCAAAAGTATACTACCGGTAACCATAGTCTATGCTGGGGGAAAAACTGGTGGTGGAATAGGGAATAACAACCTGCGAACCTCAGAAACCCTACCCTCCAAATCAAGCACCAAATGGTGAAGGAACACACTCTGCTGCTCGAGCGTCAGTACCCGAGTAGGTAAATCCACTGGCGGTAGATCCGCTGGTGGCATCTGTGGGGGTAGTGGGGGTAATGGTGGTGGTCCTGGTGGTAGTGGTGGACCATGAAGTACCATACCAATGAGGTGAGTAAGCTCATCCTCTAGTTCGCTAACTCGACGTATAACAAAATCTATCTGATGCTCAAGTGTCTGAACACGAGCACGTAACTCAATGGTAGCAGCCGGGTGGTGCACTGAGTGATATGGATCTGTAAGGGGCATAACATGTGGGTATAGATCCATGTCCCCGGGTGGTACATGGGCGTGTCCTGAGGGTCCTGCCTCGTCAGTATGGTCTACGTGTGGTAGAATAGGAACAACCTGATCATGTGCCGGGACAACTGGCTCATCAGGTATGACATCATCCAGCTCAATGTTTGCAGAAGAAGCATCTGCATCAGTATCGGAATCAGAAGAGATAATAATAATCGGAACCACCGGTGCGGCAACCTCTAGAATAACCAAGTCATGAGCATCCTCGTATCCCAACTCGTCACCCAAATGCTCCACTGGAATCACCGGAACTACAGCATCGTCCTCCTCGTCGAAGTCGCCAATGAAAGGCATCATGGCAAGAGGAAGGACATCCAAGGGTATAACCTCTATAACATGTTCACCCACTGGGTGACCTATGATAACAACCTCGTTGAGTAGAGGGGGCACATCTAGCACATCATCATCAATGATGTCTCCTAACATGTAAGCGTCCAATATGTCACCACCAATAGCGAACGGCTGGAAATCATCCATGTCGCTGTCAGAAGTAGAGTCGCTATCAGATAAGATGACCTGTACCTCCGGCACAACGTCATCATCAGACACAATCTCCATGGGGTCTACATCATCGTAAATGTTACTTCCTTCGGAGGAAGACATGATATCCTGAGAAATAAGTTGTTCGACACGTATGAGCATTTGTTACGTTACATATATACACAAAATGTATTTTTCACATAAGGTTCATTTTAAGTTATCCTACTTGAGTTGTGTGGATTAACTTAAAGTTGCATGTCTACCATTTAGATGACTAAGACACTAATGTCCTTGCTTGCTTTGTATGAGATGAATTCTTGTTGAAAATGGACCATGAAAATGTTTATGCAAATGAAAACATGTGTTTGTGTTTAAATGGTTTTCATGAGAGATCCCTAGTGATTGTAGACTTAGACTCAATAAAGAATCCTGGTTCACTACAATCGATGCTCTGATACCAGTCTGTCACACCCGCTCGTAGCGGAAACGCAAGGTGTGATCTGTCTGGTTTTCATTGCATAAATATCGATGTACATGAACAAACTATATGAATAAAACATACTCCATTGCCATTACATAGTGTTTCAAAAGATTACAACATAAGTTTAGTGTGGCGGTTACAAACCATAATCATGAAAATAAAGTGTTATTGTTTCATACATAACTTGAAATAAACTACAAAGGTTTAAACCATCATGTTTCCGCAAAGAGGCGGAAAATAATAGTTAAACCCTTCAAAAGATGGCATGGAGTTCCTGTACTTGTTATCTTGACTGGGAAATCCAACATGGTCCTTTAATTCCCTGAAATACATGTTAAATTTGGAAAACATCAACAAAAGTTGGTGAATTCATGCAGTTTTAGTTGTAAACCATGTATGAGAAACGTGAGTTGTAGTATGTAAAGCGTCAATGAAATCGTTGATCATTAATGTTTTGCAAGGACATTAATATGTGTGCCGAAAAAGGAAGCAAACCAACCCTAGACGATTTTATGTCGATTCCTATCGACTGGGACACAAACGCACTCTTCCGTAGGGGTCCATGACCAAGAGTGGGGCTCGCCAAAACCCATTAGATCTAAGCCTTTGTTCCTTGGTCCAATCTGGATTAATGGTGCTTATAGTAAGGCCCTAATTCGCACATGATCTATGGTGTTTCATTACCTAACTTTATCATACTCTGAACATGTATCCTCCCCGATAGTTGTAAAGTTTGTAAAACATTTAAATGAATAGGGGAACATGAACTCACAGTATCGCGTCCTGAAAGTAGATGTAAAATAAGACCTCACGTGTGGTCGTCCTGTATAGCGTGGCGACCTACAAACGTTCTTATTTTCGTTAGACACTTCGGTCTTTGAAAAGAACTTGAGTACAAGTCTTGTGTATTGAGTATGTGTAAGACTTGCATGTCTTTACTGTTTGTTAACTGTGTATTCGATGTATGAGTTGTTCAAATGTTCGTTAACTGTGTATTCGATGAATGAGTAGTATAGTCGGATCTCGTCCGCTGAATCTCGTGTCTTATGTGTATCCGTTGTATAGTTGTGTTCACGAAAATGGTATCATTGGGCCAAGCCCATGTTTTCAAGTTATTGGGCTTAAATAGTGCTGGGCCTCAAATAGTGTTGGGCCTCAAATAGTGTTGGGCCTCAATAGTGTTGGGCCTCAAATAGTGTTGGGCCTCAATAGTGTTGGGCCTCAATAGTGTTGGGCCTCAAATAGTGTTGGGCCTCAATAGTGTTGGGCCTCAAATAGTGCTGGGCCTAAATAGTGTTGGGCTTGTATAGTGTTGGGCTTGAATAGTGTTGGGCTTGAATAGTATTGGGCTTTGGCCCATATGTTTGTATTGGGCTTAGCCCATGTGTTTATGTTAAGCCCATTATGAAGTATAAGCCCATTAAGAAAACTAAGCCCATTAAGTGTAAGTAGCCCATTTGTAAAACTAGTCTATTAAGTAAAATAAGCCCATTTATAAAAATAGCCCATTAGTTATAATAAGCCCATTTGTTATATGTATAAGTCTTTCATTTTTATAAACACATTTTTATAAAAATACTAAGTATAGATGTTAATAAATAAAAACACACTAGCTTTTATAAGTTTATAAACATCCGAAAATTTGTTATCGATAGTATATTTATATTTCGTGTCGAAAGATCGTCTAACGTCGTAGTAACTCCCCGGATTGGCAATTAGCTTAAGTAGTCGTCCGTCGTTCATTTTGACCATATTTGGTGTCCGATTATAGAATCGTCCGCAACTCGTTTTAAGGCGTTATTATGTGAAGTCTCGTAGGACTTTTGTTATAACATGTTTTGAGTTTAAAATTTACATGAGATTCAAGTTCCTATCATGATATATATAACTAATACTCCAAGTATATATCACACAAAAATTGTTTAAAGTAACCAAATATATATTTTTCTAAAAAAAAATATATATTTTCCTTGTCTTTTATTTTGTAAACCATTCTTTAATAACCTTTTTAAATCTTGTAGAGATTTACCCAAAAATGTTGTTATTTTATAAAATAAAGTTTTTATAAAAATTGGCCATATAACCTTTGTATTCTTGTCTTAACCATGTTTTATTAAACATATCATTTTCTTAATCAAATCACCAACAATTTACCCAACATCATCACTAAACATATGAGACTTTTATAACATGAAATTATCAAAATGATATCCAAATCATGTAGGGTTTTAACCATGATCATTTCATATACTAACAAGTTCAAAAACCAAGTTACATTTTAGTTTTAACAACTTTTATAAAAATCTTTAGTTGTATGTTAATTTTTATAATCTTGTGAAAGTCTTGTTTTTGAATATAAACCCTTAATACTTTCACAAGATCACTAGATATGATCATCCATCTAATCCTTTATGTTAAACCCTTTAACATAAACATGTATAATTTTTAGATCATATCTTTCAACATCTTCTAACACTTTATTTGTAGCATAATCATCATAACAAGATCTAATAAGCATATAACATGTCTAAGATCACAATATAAACAAACATAATTATATGATAATTTTTATCTTTGCTTCTTGGTATTTTTTCTTGTTCATTATGTATGATTATATATGGTTATTATCAATAATAATAACAATCATAAACATAATTTGTATAAAAAAAAATAGAAGCTTACTTCTAGCACTAAGCTAGGGATGATCTTAGAGATTATTAAGAATAAAGAAGATGATGATCTTGGTGCTAGAACACTTTTTGTATGGATGAAACTTCTTCCTTTCACTTCTAAGAGCTTTAGATCACTTCATGTTCCAAAGAAATCCATGTTGTTCATAAGAAAAATGATAAAAATTATTGGGTTTTTGATGTGTTCTTGAGAAAAAAAGATGAAGATGTGAGAGTGTTCTTGGTTGGTGATGGATAAGAATGTGAAGTAATGAGATTAAGTCTTAATGGCTAAGTGTTGAAATAATTCACCAACTTACTCCACTTGCAACCCTTAGTAATTAACAAGATATTTTACAAACATAAACAAGGGGTGGGACCCCCTTGTTCACGGTTACAAGGTGGGGGGGGGGGGGGGGTCTCATGTGGTAAAATAACTTAGTTATTTTTTTAGATTTCTCAAGTATAGGAAAATGTAAGTACTTTGGTGTTTAGGGTTTGCAATTTTCCGAGATGATTCGAGACTTGTAATTACCATAAACTAGCTTCGCAAGACCAAAAAAAAATATTAACTAGTTCGCTAGTTGTGCCAAAATATAATTCGGCTAGTTGTTTAACGCTCGCTTCGCTAGTAAATTGTCGAAAAGTACACTTAAGGAAGTTGTAAGAAAAGTTTCCGTTATGCGTGAAATTGATATTCCACAAGTATGTTTATATGAAATTGGTGCCTAAACATCAATTTTTGTATCTTGTATTAAAAATACAATTGCTGAATTTTGCGGACAATTCATGAAATGGTCATTTTTAGCGCGTTTCGGACAGTTTTAGTGCTACCGGGCATTGGTAGATTATTGATCGAACTCTTGTATTCCCATATAGGGTTTAATATATAAATGATATTGGACTCTCACTCGAGTCCTAAAGATGTCATTTTAGATGTTTTCTGCGAATCCGGAGTTTTCGTCAGCACTCTAGTTCACTAGGCACTACTCTAGTTGTTTCGGTGAATTGTTTGCACTATTTCAAATGTACCCAATGAAAATGAATCATGTGTAATAACCAATGAATATTCCATGAGTTCTCTAAGATGTATACCATGTAATCATGCAGTCAGAATATTCAAAACACATGCGTGTATAATGTAAATCACTGTTTTAAATGTAAGTAAATTACCCGAAAGTGGTAGTTGTCACACTCTGACCATATTAAATCAGCAATGTGAGTCATTCTCTCTTTTTATCAAATCTATTTACAAAACCCTATTTATTTCAAAGTTATAATTACAGGGATTAAGTTTATGTAATCACCATATTACAGCCGGTATGTGGGGTTTTGTATACATTACTTGATAATCTTCACCATTGGGGCAGCCAATGGGTGATATGACCATAGTCACAGACACCATTGGACGGAAGGGCCAATGGGTCGAGTGACAAAGTACTGTGGGTAATTGGTTTGATATAAGAAACATTGTAATCTTCCTTAATACTGTAGATTATAACAAACGTGTCGTTTTAGCAAAATGAATGAACTCACTCAGTATTTCCCGCTGACAAAACCTTTTTAAAACGCGTTTCAGGTAATTACAGTAGATTGGAATAAGAGATGGATACGGCACTGAAAGGCATCAAGAAGTGGCTTATTTTATTAATTAAATTAAATTAAGAAATATTGTTTTATGTAATAAATTTTATCTTTATTAAAGCTACCATTGTAAAACATGGGTTTATCCCACCTATTTAATAAATAAAATCCGGTGTTTCTAAACTCTGATATTTTTCCTAACTCACGGTCCTGATGAAATTTCCGCTGCAACGTTTTAAAAATAATCATCGGTATCACTGGGTTGTTCGCGGCTCCCGATTCCGTCCAGGGTGGGTCGGGGGTCGTGACAATATGGAATCAAGTGTGTGATCTATTTTGATCACAAGAGCCTCCAGCATCTGTTTAATCAGAAGGAATTAAACATGAGGCAACGCCGTTGGATGGAAACTTTAAATGATTATGATTGTAAAATCAGATACCATCCCGGCAAGGCGAATGTAGTCGCCGATGCCTTGAGTCGAAAGGAGAGGGTTAAACCTATCCGAATCAATGCCAAGCGCATGGAGATAAAGAATAATTTGATTGAAAGGTTGTTAGCTGCACAGAAGGAAGTTGTGTTGGAAGCTAACTATCCTAATGAAAAGCTAGGAGTAACTGAGGAGCAGTTGACTCTTAGCAAGGACGGAATTTTACGATTAAATGGACGGATATGGGTTCCAATTTATGGAGGACTTCGAGATGTCATCCTCCAGGAAGCCCATAGTTCCAAATACTCCGTTCATCCTGGAGCTGATAAGATGTACCAGGATCTAAAGGCAAATTATTGGTGGATAGGATTGAAAAAGTCTGTAGCCACCCATGTAGCTAAATGCTTGACATGTGCGCAAGTCAAAGCCGAGCATCAAAAGCCGTCAGGCTTGCTACAACAGCCTGAGCTTCCTACGTGGAAGTGGGAAATGGTAACTATGGATTTTATTACCAAGTTACCTAAGACCAGGAAAGGAAATGATACAATATGGGTTATAGTTGATAGACTGACTAAGTCAGCACATTTCTTACCCATCAAGGAGACTTATAGCTCCGACATGTTAGCCCAGTTATACGTTGATAAGATTGTAGCCTTACATGGCATACCGGTGTCTATTATCTCTGACAGAGATACTAGATACACGTCACATTTTTGGAAGAGTTTCCAACAATCTTTGGGCACGCGTTTGAATTTCAGTACAGCTTACCATCCTCAGACAGACGGTCAGAGTGAGCGTACTATTCAAACGTTGGAAGACATGCTACGCGCATGTGTGATCGATTTGGGTGGTAGTTGGGATAAGCACCTACCACTAATTGAGTTCTCCTACAACAATAGCTACTACACCAGCATAAAGGCTGCGCCTTTTGAGGCCTTATACGGTAGAAAGTGTAGATCGCCCGTTTGTTGGGCAGAAGTTGGAGACGTCCAATTATCAGGACCAGAGATAGTGTTCGAAACGACGGACAAGATTGTCCAGATTCGTGACCGTCTCAAAGCTGCCCGAGATAGGCAGAAGAGTTACGCTGATCCTAAGCGTAAAGATTTTCGCTTCGAAGTAGGTGACAAAGTCCTACTTAAAGTGTCACCCTGGGAGGGAGTGATGCGGTTTGGTAAGAAAGGCAAGCTAAGCCCGAGATATATAGGACCTTTCGAGGTTATCGAACGTGTCGGGTCAGTTTCCTATAAATTAAACTTACCAGAAGAGCTCAGTAGTATACATAATGTATTCCACATCTGCAATCTGAAGAAGTGTTTCGCTGACGAATCACTGGTTATACCACACACAGATGTGCATATAGATGAGAGCTTAAAATTTGTGGAAAAACCTTTGTCGATTGAAGATCGACAGGTAAAGAAGCTTCGAAGGAAGCATGTACCTATTGTAAAGGTCAAATGGGATGCCCGTAGAGGACTCTAATACACGTGGGAAGTTGAATCCACGATGAAAGAAAAGTACCCTTACTTATTTCAGTAAATCTCGGGTCGAGATTTATTTTAAGGGGGTGAGGATGTAACACCTCGAAAATTCACGTCCTATAATGTGTTGACACGTGTCATAAAGTTTGAACGTGTGAAAGAATGTTATAAAAGGACTAAAGTTGACAAACATGGAAAGTATGTGTAAATACGGGTTCTGAATATCAACAGTGAATAAACATATTGTACATTAACCCTACATGATGTTTATAACATCAAACGAATAAATCATGGATCATGCGAAGCTAAAAGTGAGAGATTACAAACTACAGGGGTTAAATGTGTCAACATGTTTAAAGATATACCTCTGAGTGACCTTTTGACAAACCCGAAGCTTTGTAACTGTTGATTATGCTCACTAGAATGCACGATATAAATTTCGTAAAGTTTCGTTATCGTATGAGAAAGTTATGATCAAATTTGTGTGCGAGGGGTTAAAGCGTAAACGTTGAAAGTTATGACTTTTCGGGTTAACCGGAAGTGTCCAGGGACTTGGCAAAGTGGGTATAAGTCCTAAAGCCCTTGTGGGTAAATAATAAGGGGTCAAATTGCAAGTATTTAGCTCAATTGACCTTTCGGAAGGGCCAAGAGGTGTGATGCAACAACTCAAAAACGTTTTTGTCTGATCAGAAGGGCCATGCGGCCCGCGTAGACATTAAAGAAACCTTAGGCGGGCCGCATCAGGACGTCAGATGCAGAAAACTTCGACCAGCAGCCTATATTCGCGGGTATTCGACTTTTAACCGATCTTTTTGCATTATGGGCGACCCCTAGGCACCCCCTAAGCATTAGGGACACATGTTGGAGGATTGTGGTCACTAATAGAGTTGTGTGTCAAAGAATTGTGGTGAAAAATTCACTATATAAAGGCCTTAACTTGCAACTCATTGATCACACCTTCATCTGCACATTTGGAGCACTTCTGGAGCTAAGGATCTTTCTCTAAGCATCACATCTCGTGCATAGGACTTCAGTAAGTTAGCTAATCCTTCTTTAATTGAGTTTAGCTTAGTTATTTAGCTAAAAGTCAAACCGTCGTGATTACGGTTTGACTTCGAGATTAATTATTGATGGCTCAGTCAAATATCGAATTAAAAGTAGATATGAGTAGGTAATTATGTGGGTAATAAACCCTTAAAAGGGTTCCCCCTGATTACCACTCTAACCAGGTCAAAAGTCGGGTCAAACTAGTTTATAAAAAGTCAACAGGATACTTAAAATGCCATTTATGCATAATTAACATTATAGATCATATACAACCTGTTGGATCATTGTTATAACTTGGTAATAAGTGTAAGAACATGTCTAAACATGTTCAACCCGACAATTTCCTGTTTAGACCCGGTTCGGAACCGAAAGTCACATAGTTTGACTTTCACTTTGACTTTCAGTTCTGACCCGTTTAGGCATGTTTTAGAAATGCCCCAGAGCTTTAATTGGACTAGGTTACATGTTAGTACAACCCTCTGTGATTATACACCTTGGTTCATTAGTTATCCAATTAAAATGCATGTTTCCGTTAATTGCTCATATGTTGACCATTATGCCCTTCTTACCTTAAAACGTGATTTTAGGAAATGTAAAAGAGTAGAAACTTTAATTACTGATATATAAGCTTGTATGCAAATTTTGACATCAGTTTGAATTGTAGATTAAGAGTTATGCTCGTTATCGCAAAATGAAAGCTTTATGTTAATTAATTGGCGTAATTAGCATATAGCATAGTTAAGCTTACTTTTTGATATCAAAATCTTTACCCACTGATGTAATATATTATTTTGGGATTTTTGAAGATTTTTAATTAATTTTAGGCTGAGCATAACTCATAGTCGTAGGCTTAATCCGGTAATTGTCGGTTTTGCCCTTACGGGCCATAAAATGAGTTTTACATATCTAAACGACTCCAAACCTTTTGCTACTGATTAGATATGATAAATAAATTATTTTAAACCTCCTGGAAATATAAAAATATCAGATTTCTATATAGAACCCGGAAACGGCTTCTAATCGCCTAATTAAGCGTTTTAGCGCATAGTATGCACTAGAACTATTTTAAACATACTAAGGTTGATACCTACTGATATTTGAGGTAAATTATGATATTTTAACAATAAGCAAAAGTTGATAAACTCAGACTTCAGTTTTGAGCTTTTCGGCTTATGTGAAATTACCAAAATGCCCCTGCGGGGCATAGTTGGTTACAAATGATAGATTTCACACATATACTTTAACCTACTGATATAACTTGTAAAATTTAGTATATTTGCTGATTACATCAGGCCTGTAACTCAGGTTAACACTTAAACTCTTTTACAACCTTTAAAAGGACCAAACTACCCCTACGGGGCATAGTTTGTGTTTAAATTCGTTTCGGGCATAATAAAAGACATCTTACTGATGTCACAACATATTTGAAGCATATTAACTTAGGAAACCTGTATATGGCTCTTACGGATACCCGTTACGCTTATTACGCGTTCGGCTCGGTTTATGTAACAAGTTTACATAAATTAGCCGAAACGGGTCAAACCTTATCGGTTTTATCTCAAAATCCAGAATGTGCATGAAGGACCCATATTAAGCAAGTCTCTGAACTTGTCGGGTCTAAATCATATTCTATCCGGTCTTCGCTTAATCGTGCGTACGAACCGTATCTTTGAAACTAACCGGTCTAAGCTTAAGCTTAATTAAAGACCCGTTAGGATTCTAATAGGTTATTATAAAACCTTCGTTCCAGATTAGGAGGACCAGTAAAAGCTACGTGCATTTTGCTTATTGTGATTTATACATTGCTCAGGTAAATACTTTTAACTTATTTTCCCTATACGGGCTTGGGTTACGGTATATAGCATACCGCTTGATCGGGCGTCAAATTCTCCACCGTTGAGTGGGTAATTGAATAAATTTGATCGGCTCGTTTAAACAGTCTTGTTACTTAAAGCCTTTGGGGGGTTAATGACCATGTCCCGGATATCCTTGGCATCATTTTACGAAATGACCACGACTTAAGCGCGGGGTGTAGGCGTACACCCGTCAGTGCACAAAAAGAATATTGTGGAGTGTCTATTAATCTTTAACCCGGACAAGATCCGGGCTACTGAACGCACAAGGAACATGTAATTCGTTCACAAGATTATAATATTAAATAATTCTCCCAAGTTAAATAAAATGTTTATGCCATGTGCATCCAAACCAATTTTCAATCATTTTCCAAAATGAGTCAGTTGAATGTATTTACCAGTGTAAACTGACGTATTTTCCCAAAAAGATTAAATGCAGGTACTAAGCGAAATTGGCTGGGATTTCTCCTTAGCATCATTAGAAGTCTCGCAAGCTTAGGATGCCTGAAGTCTGTTGAACCATTAATATTATTTTATTTCGATCCATCTGTGGATAAACTTCCGAATATTGTGACACTCGATATTACAATATTAAATTCGGTTGTATCATATTTTAAATTTTGCTTCCGCTGTGCATATTGATATTGTGTTGTTTGACTATTATGTTGCCAACTACGTCACGATACTCCCCCACCGGGCCCACCGGTGACACGTGGAAATCGGGGTGTGACAGGTTGGTATCAGAGCCAACACTGAGTGAATTAAACACCTCCACCGCCACCAGTTCAACCGGCACCTCCACACGTGGAAATCAGGAGCAGCAGCAGCAACAAGATCCCTCTGAGGATCCAAGATTTGTGGCAGTCACGCCACCACCTCCACCGCCACCAGTTCAACCGGCACCTCCACAAACGCCAAGGCGCAGGAGATCCGGAGCGCGTATGTCTGCGGGAGCAGGAGACTTTCATTTCAGCTCTCCTCGTCAATCTAGTGGCAGCCATTACCCGCCACATCAAGAAGATCAACAAATGGGTGGACCTTCACACCCAGTTGCACCGCAACCACCGCCGATGGGTTTTGATAACCCAATTCCAGCATACACGGGTTCGATGGCATATAACCCGTTTGGACCACCGACTCACCACAACTACGGTTACGGTGAAGCCGACCCCTACATGGTAGCAGCAAATTACAACGCCTTTAACCCAGAAGGACCCTATGGCGCTCCTTGGGAAGTGGGGTACCCAACTCGTGGGTACCAGATACCGGCCAGACCTATTATACGGACGCAATCGCAGCCGCCACGATTTTCTCCCCCGGAGCGGGAGGAAATTCTTCATAGACTAGATCAGGTTGAGCGGGACTTTCGCCGCGACCGCCAGGAGAGACAAAGCTTCTTCCAAGGATTGACAAGCTTGATCAAAGGGAAGAACAAGAAGGATCATTGAATCCTTCCAATTGTTGTTGAGCCCCTGCGTGGGTATGTGTGTTATTAAACCCCTGCCTGGGTAAGTTTGTTATTTGAAAGACCCGTTTAGGGCATCGTGTAATATTGTAATAAATTAATGGAATATTTGTTTTATAAATTTCATGTTGCTGTTATATGCATAAAAAAATTATATATGAAATAAATAAATCAAAAATCATTCCTTTTAAATAAATATCTGCCTATGTAAATTTCTAAATAAGAATCTTAAAGTGTGAAACCTAGCCTTCGGGTCATTATAAGGCCGGGCCAAGATGGTAAGACCTGTTAAAAAGATTCAAATCCCTGTTAACATCTAAAAACATGTTAACACTCCTGGCAGATGTGTTTCGTTTGAAATCACACACGTTATTATATAAGGATCTTTCAAAGATTCCAAACCCAATTAAATGATCTCTGAATCATGGGTTAAATCATCAATTAAGATGATCATATTTTTACCACACGTGGTAATATAGTGCCTACGGGCCCTGCTCATTTCCATATGAGCCAAAAGACAGTGGTAGCGATGACTCCCTGTCAGATAAAGGTAATGAACTAGGTTCAAACCTCAAATGCCTTGATTCTCTGAAATCCTAGCATATAATTTATAATTGTCCTTGTGACTAGGCCTATTGTGCCAATATACCTTCATGTTTTGATTCTCTGAAATCATAACATATAAATTAAATTGTCCATGTGACTAGGCCTTTTGTGCCACAAATAAAGCTGTTATTGTTTTATAATTAGGATAAATTATTATAGAAATCCTAAATAAATATGATTAATAAATTAACCAAATATGGTCTCTGTTTACCATGGTTAATGAATTTCCCTAAGGGGCAATTCCATAATAAACTCCCCAAATAAACTATTGTCCTTGTTTTCTGCAACAGTTCAATTAAAATGGCTAACTCAGACGAGGGTAATAGTCATCCTGTGGAGAATAACGAGAACGCCCGAATTAATTTAACGGGTGCTGAATTGAAAGCAATAATACACGGCGCAGTTACACAGGCATTGGAAAGGCAGTACGAAGAGTATACTGGGACTCGTAGTAGGACCCTATCTACGCAGCCTTCAAAGCCACCGTCCAAGAAGGACGACTCAAAGAAAGACGACGATCGACGCTCCTCGAACCACAGTGCTCCATCTCAGCAGGTTATATTAAACCAGGGACCCCGTGACAAGGGTTGCTCTTATAAATATTTCGTTTCCTGCAAGCCCCGGGATTTCACTGGGGAGAAAGGAGCCATTGACTGTATGACGTGGCTGGATGAGATGGATACGGTTGTGGATATCAGCGGATGCGCTGAGAGAGACGTGGTCAAGTTTGTGTCGCAGTCTTTTAAGGGTGAAGCTTTAGCATGGTGGAGATCTCTGATTCAAGCCACCGGAAAAATCCCATTGTACAATATGTCATGGGATCAATTTGTTTCCCTTATCAGGGAAAATTACTGCCCTCAACATGAGGTGGAGAAGATAGAGTCTGATTTTCTATCATTGGTGATGACAAACCTTGACTGTCAAGCTTACCTAACGAGCTTCAACACGATGTCCCGGTTGGTTCCTTATCTGGTAACCCCGGAGCCAAAAAGAATAGCTCGTTTTATCGGTGGTTTAGCCCTGGAAATCAAGGCAAGCGTGAAGGCTTCTCGGCCAGCTACGTTTAGGTCTGTAGCTGACATATCCTTATCCCTTACTTTGGATGCGGTCAGGCAGAGATCGCTGAGGAATAAGAAGGCTGAGAAGAGAAAACGTGAAGATGATGGTTCACGCAGATCGAACAAGAAGCACCATGGGAACGGTGATAACAAGAAAGGATCTGACTCAAGGAAAGAGGGGCATAATTCTGGTGAGAAGCCCAAATGCAAGATATGCAAGAAGCAGCACTTTGGAAAGTGCAGACTTGAGTCGAACTCACAGACTCAGTCAAAAACCTATGCTTGTGGTATATGCAAGTCCACGGATCACAAAACCTTGGATTGCAAGAAGATAAAAGACGCAACGTGCTATCGTTGCAATGAAAAGGGGCACATTAAAACCAACTGCCCTAAGTACAACAAGAAGCCTGAAGAGGCTAAGAAGACTAACGCTAGAATCTTCAGAATGGACGCCAAAGAAGCGGTTCTAGACGATAATGTCATAACAGGTACTTTCCTTGTAAATGATGTCTTTGCAAGGTGGAGGCACTAAAAAGTACTCTTGCAAAGACATCATTTACAAGGAAAGTACCTGTTATGACATTATCGTCTAGAAACGGGTTATACGCCATCGAACCCGTGTATGCTGGAATTGGGTTATCAAAACCCATCGGCGGTGGTTGCGGTGCAACTGGGTGTGAAGGTCCACCCATTTGTTGATCTTCTTGATGTGGCGGGTAATGGCTGCCACTAGATTGACGAGGAGAGCTAAAATGAAAGTCTCCTGCTCGCGCAGACATACGCGCTCCGGATCTCCTACGCCTTGGCGTTTGTGGAGGTGCCGGTTGAACTGGTGGCGGTGGAGGTGGTGGCGTGACTGCCACAAATCTTGGATCCTCAGAGGGATCTTGTTGCTGCTGCTGCTCCTGAGGCGGTGAATGGCGAGGAGGTGTATAGTACCATTCGTGCCTGGTAAACATAGCTTGAAAGCTATCTGGACCAACATAGGGTGATCCGTGGAAAGAAGAACCGTCAGAGATCTCTATCGGGTGGTTTGGTGTACCACTGGCAGGTTCGACGGGGTCCGTATCCTCGTCCATATCGTCCGCGTGATCTCCAGAGAAATGATCATCTGGCCCCAGTGGGTTAAAACCCGCTGGTTCTTGTATAAAATTGGCCGGGTTAAACCGGCCCCGAAAAACTGGTGTAGGGTCACCAAAAGAATTATGCGATAAAGATCGCTGTAACGGTATGTAGGAAGGTTGAGGGTTGTTGGGCTCATTTTCCGAGTATGGCCCATATGAGTTATGCACGGGAGGTGTCGAACTGTGCGAGACCGACCGTCTAGCCGGCTCGAAGAGGTTCCTCCGGTTCTGCCGGGGATCGTCACTCTCCGTGGTAGATGGAGCTCGCACATTCGAAGGTCCAGCTTCATTATCATTGGGGGCGGTGACTGGTCCCTTGCCTCTTCCTCTTCTCCTGAAGAATCTCGGCGGCATTTTTATTAATCCTGTCAATATAGCATGAGATAACAACAAACATATATAAATAAAATAAAGGACAACAATATCAACCAAGTTGGAATTTGTCCTATGTTTTATGTCTAGACTCGAAAGTTTAGAAATGTGCAATTGTGTAACTGAGATTAAACACAAAAGGCTAGTGTTTAATTCACTCAGTGTTGGCTCTGATACCAACCTGTCACACCCCGATTTCCACGTGTCACCGGTGGGCCCGGTGGGGGAGTATCGTGACGTGGTTGGCAACATAATAGTCAAACAACACAATATCAATATGCACAGCGGAAGCAAAATTTAAAATATGATACAACCGAATTTAATATTGTAATATCGAGTGTCACAATATTCGGAAGTTTATCCACAGATGGATCGAAATAAAATAATATTAATGGTTCAACAGACTTCAGGCATCCTAAGCTTGCGAGACTTCTAATGATGCTAAGGAGAAATCCCAGCCAATTTCGCTTAGTACCTGCATTTAATCTTTTTGGGAAAATACGTCAGTTTACACTGGTAAATACATTCAACTGACTCATTTTGGAAAATGATTGAAAATTGGTTTGGATGCACATGGCATAAACATTTTATTTAACTTGGGAGAATTATTTAATATTATAATCTTGTGAACGAATTACATGTTCCTTGTGCGTTCAGTAGCCCGGATCTTTTCCGGGTTAAAGATTAATAGACACTCCACAATATTCTTTTTGTGCACTGACGGGTGTACGCCTACACCCCGCGCTTAAGTCGTGGTCATTTCGTAAAATGATGCCAAGGATATCCGGGACATGGTCATTAACCCCCCAAAGGCTTTAAGTAACAAGACTGTTTAAACGAGCCGATCAAATTTATTAAATTACCCACTCAACGGTGGAGAATTTGACGCCCGATCAAGCGGTATGCTATATACCGTAACCCAAGCCCGTATAGGGAAAATAAGTTAAAAGTATTTACCTGAGCAATGTATAAATCACAATAAGCAAAATGCACGTAGCTTTTACCGGTCCTCCTAATCTAGAACGAAGGTTTTATAATAACCTATTAGAATCCTAACGGGTCTTTAATTAAGCTTAAGCTTAGACCGGTTAGTTTCAAAGATACGGTTCGTACGCACGATTAAGCGAAGACCGGATAGAATATGATTTAGACCCGACAAGTTCAAAGACTTGCTTAATATGGGTCCTTCATGCACATTCTGGATTTTGAGATAAAACCGATAAGGTTTGACCCGTTTCGGCTAATTTATGTAAACTTGTTACATAAACCGAGCCGAACGCGTAATAAGCGTAACGGGTATCCGTAAGAGCCATATACAGGTTTCCTAAGTTAATATGCTTCAAATATGTTGTGACATCAGTAAGATGTCTTTTATTATGCCCGAAACGAATTTAAACACAAACTATGCCCCGTAGGGGTAGTTTGGTCATTTTAAAGGTTGTAAAAGAGTTTAAGTGTTAACCTGAGTTACAGGCCTGATGTAATCAGCAAATATACTAAATTTTCCAAGTTATATCAGTAGGTTAAAGTATATGTGTGAAATCTATCATTTGTAACCAACTATGCCCCGCAAGGGCATTTTGGTAATTTCACATAATCCGAAAAGCTCAAAAATGAAGTCTGAGTTTATCAACTTTTGCTTACTGTTAAAATATCATAATTTACCTCAAATATCAGTAGGTATCAACCTTAGTATGTTTAAAATAGTTCTAGTGCATACTATGCGCTAAAACGCTTAATTAGGCGATTAGAAGCCGTTTCCGGGTTCTATATAGAAATCTGATATTTTTATATTTCCAGGAGGTTTAAAATAATTTATTTATCATATCTAATCAGTAGCAAAAGGTTTGGATTCGTTTAGATATGTAAAACTCATTTTATGGCCCGTAAGGGCAAAACCGACAATTACCGGATTAAGCCTACGACTATGAGTTATGCTCAGCCTAAAATTAATTAAAAATCTTCAAAAATCCCAAAATAATATATTACATCAGTGGGTAAAGATTTTGATATAAAAAAGTAAGCTTAACTATGCTATATGCTAATTACGCCAATTAAATAACATAAAGCTTTCATTTTACGATAACGAGCATAACTCTTAATCTACAATTCAAACTGATGTCAAACTTTGCATACAAGCTTATATATCAGTAATTAAAGTTTCTACTCTTTTACATTTCCTAAAATCACGTTTTAAGGTAAGATGGGCATAATGGTCAACATATGAGCAATTAACGGAAACATGCATTTTAATTGGATAACTAATGAACCAAGGTGTATAATCACAGAGGGTTGTACTAACATGTAACCTAGTCCAATTAAAGCTCTGGGGCATTTCTAAAACATGCCTAAACGGGTCAGAACTGAAAGTCAAAGTGAAAGTCAAACTATGTGACTTTCGGTTCCGAACCGGGTCTAAACAGGAAATTGTCGGGTTGAACATGTTTAGACATGTTCTTACACTTATTACCAAGTTATAACAATGATCCAACAGGTTGTATATGATCTATAATGTTAATTATGCATAAATGGCATTTTAAGTATCCTGTTGACTTTTTATAAACTAGTTTGACCCGACTTTTGACCTGGTTAGAGTGGTAATCAGGGGGAACCCTTTTAAGGGTTTATTACCCACATAATTACCTACTCATATCTACTTTTAATTCGAGATTTGACTGAGCCATCAATAATTAATCTCGAAGTCAAACCGTAATCACGACGGTTTGACTTTTAGCTAAATAACTAAGCTAAACTCAATTAAAGAAGGATTAGGTAACTTACTGAAGTCCTATGCACGAGATGTGATGCTTAGAGAAAGATCCTTAGCTCCAGAAGTGCCCCAAATGTGCAGATGAAGGTGTGATCAATGAGTTGCAAGTTAAGGCCTTTATATAGTGAATTTTTCACCACAATTCTTTGACACACAACTCTATTACTGACCACAATCCTCCAACATGTGTCCCTAATGCTTAGGGGGTGCCTAGGGGTCGCCCATAATGCAAAAAGATCGGTTAAAAGTCGAATACCCGCGAATACAGGCTGCTGGTCGAAGTTTTCTGCATCTGACGTCCTGATGCGGCCCGCCTAAGGTTTCTTTAATGTCTACGCGGGCCGCATGGCCCTTCTGATCAGACAAAAACGTTTTTGAGTTGTTGCATCACACCTCTTGGCCCTTCCGAAAGGTCAATTGAGCTAAATACTTGCAATTTGACCCCTTATTATTTACCCACAAGGGCTTTAGGACTTATACCCACTTTGCCAAGTCCCTGGACACTTCCGGTTAACCCGAAAAGTCATAACTTTTAACGTTTACGCTTTAACCCCTCGCACACGAATTTGATCATAACTTTCTCATACGATAACGAAACTTTACGAAATTTATATCGTGCATTCTAGTGAGCATAACCAACAGTTACAAAGCTTCGGGTTTGTCAAAAGGTCACTCAGAGGTATATCTTTAAACATGTTGACACATTTAACCCCTGTAGTTTGTAATCTCTCACTTTTAGCTTCGCATGATCCATGATTTATTCGTTTGATGTTATAAACATCATGTAGGGTTAATGTACAATATGTATATTCACTGTTGACATTCAGAACCCGTATTTACACATACTTTCCATGTTTGTCAACTTTAGTCCTTTTATAACATTCTTTCACACGTTCAAACTTTATGACACGTGTCAACACATTATAGGACGTGAATTTTCGAGGTGTTACAAAACGCCACAAATCCACCTAATACGATGGGTTGGCTAAACGTACCTTATTAAGTTAAAACAGTTTAAAAAGAAGATTGTGAAAAGAAAGTAGAAGAAATGAACTTTTATAAATTTTATACAATTAACGAAACAAAAAGGAAATCTTAATATAACTTATTGTACATAATCTAGTTGTGGCGGTCGGTATGAATAGTAATTCCACCACAATTTACAAACCCAAATACATATATATGGAAACACAATTAGAACAGACATGAGTGTGCTTAGTCTAGTCGCCGGAGCTCTCCGCTAATAAAGCAGTGGTGCGGGTTCGAGTCCTCACCCCTATTTTTGTGTTTATTTTTCATTTTTAATATTTTAGCTATAGGTTTCTTTTTTATTAACATTGTTTTTACCACTTTGTCTGTGTTTCCATTGAAATTTTGTAAATGGTTGTGAGTGGAGGAGAAAAAAAGTAATGATAGATATATAAAAATTATTATTTTATTAAAAAATAGTGTTTTTCGGTGTAATTATAAAAAAAGGAAAAATTACAAGTTTTGTTCTTTATCTTTATACCATATTTCAGACAATATCCTTTTCAACGAATTTTGACATGTTTTGCCCTTTATAGGGAATTTTGTTGCATGTTTTGTCCTTTAACCCTAACCTAGTTAGATTTTCTTGTTAAATCTGGTCACATGCAAGTCAAAAGAGGGTAGTTTAGTCTTTATACATATAAAGGACAATTTCTGTAAATACTGATAGATGTATAAATACAAGCCCTCAATTTTGTCTTTTGCTATTTTTTATAATAAATAATTTATTAAACAATCCCCTTTTAACCTCCATTATCTTCAACCTTAAAAAACCATAACTCAAACTAAACCTCAATTTTGACATCTCTCCGGTGAACTACACGTTCGAAGTGATGGCCATGAGTGCTGAGAAGCTCCCCTTCATCCTCCCTTCCGTTTTCACAATCGGTCAATGTTCCTAGACACGAGTATTTCTCGTATTTAGGACAAAAGACACAGATGGAAGCCGCTAATCAGGCAAAAATCGATGTCTCTGAAGCCAAGATGAAGGTGCTGATAATCATCATAGTGTGAAACCAAGGTAACATACATAGATACCTTAAATTGAATTATAACTTGTATTTATTGAATAAACTAGTTTAGTTATGAACTGATGATTAAATTGGATGTAATTAATTAAAGGTACAAGAGGCGAATTTGGAGCTTTACAAGAAATAATGGTGGAATGTATCAAGAGATTGCCAAGATTAACGGGGAGGCGGTCAAGGGGTTGCAGCCTAAGATTACTATTTGGACTGGTGCAGGTGGTGTTAGGGACAGCGGTGATGGTCAAGGTGGTGCTATGAAGGAGGTTGCCGGGTTGGACAAGATGTTACCGCCATTGTTTAACACGGTTCATGAACATAAACTTGTTGAATGAATTGGATTGAATTAATTTGAGTTAGGGTTTTTTAAGGTTGAAGATAAAGGAGGTTAAAAGAGGATTGTTTAATAAATTATTTATTATAAAACAATATCAAAAGACAAAATTGAGGGCTTGTATTATATCAGTTAGTATTTACAAAAATTGTCCTTTATATGTATAAAGACTAAACTATCCTCATGTCACTTGCATGTGAAGAGATTTAACAAGAAAATCCAACTAGGTTAGGGTCAAAGGACAAAACATGCAATAAAATTCCATATAAAGAGTAAAACCTCTCAAAATCCGTTGAAAATGACACCGTCTGAAATATAGTATAAAAATTATTGACAAAACTTATATTTTTTTTCAAAAAAAATATAAATGATAGAAGGAATATGAATACTAAATATTATTTTATGAATCACTTGTCAATTTTCTAACATACTTTTTGGAAAAGAAAAAAAATGTATAATGAGTACTTTTCAACCTTTAAATCTTGCATCTATTCAACCAGGATTCAACATCTTTTTAAATTTAAATAGGATACCTTAACTCATAAGAAATATCTTTTGTTAAGGGGTAGGGATACTTAACTAGCATTGTCCAAAAAGCCCGTGGCTCGGATTTTGCTAGGAAAAATCTCGATCGATATGGCTCGGTTTGAAAGTGAGCTGAGCCGGCTCGGCTCGGTTTGGCTCGCTTGTTAGCTCGGCTCGGCTCGGCTTAGCTCGAATTATTTTACTTATAATATATTTTATTTTTATATACATATAATATATTACAAAAAAGTGATTATTATTTACATGTATTTAGGCTTATAGTTTAATATCTATGACATATTTAAAGGTTGATGGTCGTGCTAATAAACAAATATTGTATTTACTTGAAATATAAAACTTATTTTGTGTTGTTGAACGTGATTTTGGCTTGTAATGTATTAGGTTGAACTTATTTTGAATATGTTCTTTTGAAGTACTGAATAATACTTTTGAATACTGAATTTTGAGAGTTATGTATTAATTTTTATTTTTAAAATCGAGCCAAACCAAGCCGAGCCGAGCCCGGGCATTGATTTTCAGCTCGGTTTCAAATCCGAGCCGAGCCAACTCGGTTTATAATCGAGCCGAGCCCGAGCTTGCCCTAGCTCAGCTCGGCTCGGCTCATGAACAACCCTACACTTAACCCATATACTCTATGTTCTATCAATTTCGTCGATACACGTCACTTAAAGCACCCACTATCTTAAAATACCATCTTTGGTGGCGCCACTACTCTAAAAACATTTTTTATTATCTAATAAAATCATCTTTTATTCAAGAAATTTAGACTTCAATAATTAACTAACTAAAATATTCTAAAATTATTTATGATTTTATAAATTTGTATAGTTATAAAATTTTCAAATTAAAGTTTTAATAAATATTATATATCATTTAGTTACTGTAGAGTTTAATTTGTAATTTTTATTATTGTAGTGTAATGTTTAGTTTGTGTAATTTTACCTATTGTAATGTTTAATGTGGTGTTTTAACTTTTGTAATATTTTTCAATTTCAAATTTTATAGTTTGGATCTATAGCTTATAAGTAACTATGACTATATAGTCCATCCAGGACAGTGAAAAGTATGAAACGAAATGGGATGCATTAACATAAGAGTAAAGTGACATGACCTTGGTTTTATATGGGATGCTAATAAACTGAATCAAGTGTAATTTCGTTTTTCATATGAAATTTGGTCCAAATTGTCTTTGAGCTAGTGAAAAAACGTAGTAAACGTTTTTTCATGGTACGTGAATCCGTTCCCAAAAGAAAATCTAACAAATGGAATTTAAAAAACGTAACAAATGGAACCAGCCAATGGTTAACCAACCTGACTCCGTGGATGTAGACATGGTTGTTTTCTTCTAAAACACGATCATATTCGACCTAACACAAACGATTGCAATATCATCGTTATTCAAGATAAATTTGACTATCATATCTAAGGTGACTATGCCTTGTTTGATACTATCCTTTCTTAAAAAAAATCCTTTATTGATAATACCATATAAAACCTTCTTTTATAATAAACTATTAAAATGGTGTCACCCCTACGATTGATAATGGTGTTAAATTAGAATAATATTAAAATATAAATAATAGTAAATTACGAAACTTGGATTCAAAAAAAAAAATAATAATAATAATATATTGGTTCAGATGTTCGATTTTGGCCTCATCGTTCATATGGATGCAAGTCGAAAACATAAGAAATTGGCAGTAGGTCGGCCGAGGAGAATTGGTATTAATAAGGAAACAACTTTACTATTGAGTGGGTTGTGATGAAATGACGATAGTCTCTTTTTACGTGTTTTTTTAGTCTTTTACTTTTACTGTTAATGCTATAAGAGCAGGTGGGGTGGGAATGGTTTTCCCCGTGATAGAATATTATCACTCGTTATAATATCCAAAACACCACTGCCACCCCCAAAAGATCACTCGTAAACTTCACCACGCGTGGTATTTTTTACGTGTTAAGGTATTGTGAGAGATGGTATTGTTGGGTGTTGTTGAGTGTTCTGAGTTATGGGTATTGCTGGGTGTTGTGAGTGATAATCATTTCCACTAAAAAAGTTGTGAGTGATGAAATAATGGTTGATGACATGATAAAACTTGATTGGATGTTGTGAGTGATGAGTTATCACCACCCCACCCCTAAGAAAACGATAGTGACTTGACTTTAGACCACTTATTTCAACTCTATCTTAATAATTACTCTAAAAGATATATTATTATAATAACCTAGGCTATTAGTGTTAGTGCATTATCTTTGGATTCCAAATCAAAGTAGATAACTAAATAGGCTTAAAAGATGAAATAGATGCAAGAATCAAGATGAAACAGATACAAGATTAATTAAACATACGAAGGGTGCTATATCATAACATAACCCATCACTAAGAGAAAATCATTATCAATCAGCATACATAGATGGAAGAAAGAAAGCCAAGAACCATGAGTACGTTTCAAGCACTAAATTTAGCATCCCTTTCAACAAGTTCCTTCAACTCATTAGGAAGATATTTGATGTCCTCATACTCTTCTTTTTTCACCTTGGCCGTTTTGGCCAGCCTATCGGCACACTGGTTGGCGTATTCTCGCGGAACACGCTTAATAGTTATATTGTTCTTGACAACAAGAGCCCGGCAGTCCTTGATCATGGACCAGGATGCATTGACGAATCCGCTTTTACGACGGTAGTCGTCCTGTCCAGTGACAAACTGGAAAGCAGCTTGACTGTCGGTTTCAAGAATGGCATGTTTGTGTTTAAGTTCATCTAAAAGCTCCAACCCTTTAAGAATCCCATGAAGCTCAGATGCAAGAGTATCAGACTCACTGATGAAGCCTCTAAACCCTTGGACCCACTCGCCATGATGATCTCGGAGGATTCCTCCGTAATAACCTGGTCCACGATCTCCGTATATGAGACTACATCCGCCATCTGTGTTCATTTTGTAGCGACCTCGAGGGGGGCGAGACCACATAGGCTTTTGGGTGCCTGTGTTGTCAGAAAGCATTTTTAAAAGGGGTAATCACGAAAATAGCCATCACCAACTTCGTTCAACACCTCCTGAACGACCACCGTGCAACATCATCATCATTCACCTTCTCCGACGCAACCTCCGGTTACCATCACCATCATCCACCTCCTCCGATCACCACTCATCGAATCACCATCATACATCAGCCATTCGTTGGTGAGAAAAGATCTTTTAAATGTGGTGGGTGTTGAGAAGAAAGACAGGTGATTTATGTCTGGTATACATACATACGTACATATTCCAACTTTTGCAGGTCTCCTTCTTTAAACTTTTGTAGAGAGATAAAGAAGAGAGAGTTAGAGAGAGAAGGAGAGTGGCAGGAATAAAGATGGATGGATGATTTATGTCAGAAGCAGCAGCTGTTAATAGCCTTTTTGACAAAAAAGAAGAGAGAGAAACGGGTGTTGCCACGTGTCAAAAGCTGAATGGTTGGTGAGAAAAGATCTTAAGTTATGTCTTAAGCCGTGTCGGAATTTGTGTAAAGGCTTGGGGAGCCGTTTCAGTTGGCTAAAATTGAAAAAACGGCTCTGACATGGCTATTTTCGTGATTTCCCCTTTTTAAAACGCCCCAAGCAACAGCTGCTCCTGCTGCAGCTGTTGCTATGACAGCTCCTGTGGAAGTTCCACCAGAGCTGTTATTTTCTTCCTGAGGCTCCTCATCCTCCGTGGTTCCATTTGACCTTGAAGTGCTTTCAGTGGCACCCATGGTTTGTTTAATGTTACTCATGTACCCACCCATGATATATAGTGGTAGGAATGTAGAATGGAATTATGAAAGGTCCCACATATTCAAAAAGCCAAAAGTGTATCCGATATTTCTACTACTTGAAAAATAAAAATAGGAAAAATCATGACCTAAGCTAATAGTGTTAATAGTGTTATGCAATGTTTTGTATCTGGTGCGAACTTAAGATTTTTTTACATGGGATTGAAAATTTTGGGGACTTTGGGGTTGGTGTCGGCGAACAATGGTTGCTGATGGAAATAGAGAAAAATGTCCGGATAGTCCCTGTGGTTTGCTACATTTTCATCTTTAGTCCCTAACTTTCTAAATTTACAGCTATAGTCCCCAACTTTCGCAATTTCATTCCCGGATAGTCGCTAGCGTGGATGAGGGTTAGTTTTTTGTGTTCAGTGCGTGTGAAATGACCTAGATACCCTTACTGTCAGATTAATAAGTAAAAAGTTAAAAGAAATATAATTATTATTTAAGAATTTATGTGGGACCCACGACCCACCCTACCCACTTCATCTTCCATACTCCTTCACCATCACCACCATACCACCACCGTGTTCCCCACTCAAATTTAACCGTAACCACTTGCACCACCGAAAAATCAATTGTGATTTGTGAATGCTTTGAGGCAATGGAGGAAAAAGCTCATTTGTCAAATTTACAATCTCAAATATCTATGAGTTAACAGATCAAACAAATTAGTCAAAGCCATTCTTTAAATGCTACCTTTACCCATATTAATGAGTTAAAGTTGTTTGCATAAAGATGAATTACCAATTCTACTGAGATGACGAACTCGATGGCATCTGTTAGAAAAACTGCTACATAAGGACCTTTCTGGGTGCATTGGGGGGTAACTATGGGGCTTTAAGAGATTATTTAATGATCAATGGATACCTTAACTCATAAGAAAGATATTTTATTAAGAGGTAGGGACACTTAACTAGGACTGTCCAAAAAGTTCGTGACTCGGATTTCCCTAGAAAAAAGCTCGCTCGATATGGTTCGGCTTGATTTAAACTTTCATACAATGGTGCGCCCTAAGTAGCTTTCGTCTGACCAATCATCTTTCCATCTTCATCTGATGCAATAGGTTTGAATTAAACTTTCATACACATAAATTTCATTTGATGGTCAAAGCAGCCCCACTCTATATGTGCTATAAATTTAACCTTCATACATATCTATTTTAATTTACATTTAGAGTTAAATGCTTGGTTGGTCCCTGTGGTTTGCCAAAATTGCAGACTTGGTCCTAGTGGTTTACTAATTACACGCGTGGTCCCCAAACTTGTCAAAAATGCACTCGGTTGGTCCCTAGCCCTAACACCAGTTAAATTTCTCAGTTAAGTCCATGTTAAATGACCAAAATACCCTTTCTTATTAACAAAACCCACTGCATATCACCATCATCATCTTCATTTCATCAGGTGTTTAAAAGCACACACAACCACTTCACACTCCCAAAGCCTCTCCAATGGCTTTTCCTCTGTTCCCTCATCTTCATCCTCACCTCCGGCGAGACAACATCCACAGATCCAACCGTCAAAACCTACATTTTGACACCGGAATATGGCCGGAGAGGCGGAGCTTTTCCGATCTGAATCTGGGACCGATTCCGACCGATTCTGAAGCGATCGAGTACAGTTTCCGGTGAATGATTTGAATCGTACGGTTCCGGTGCCGGTGTACCTGTTTGTGCTTGATACATGTGTAATTGGGGAGGAGTTAGGGTTTGCGAAATCGGCGTTGCAACAGGCGCTTGAATTGTTGCCGGAGAATGCGTTGGTAGGATTTGTGTCGTTTGGGACGCAGGTGCAGGTGCATGAGTTAGGGTATTCGGATATTAATAAGGTTTATGTGTTTCGAGGATCCAAAGAGATGAGTAAGGAGCAGGTTTTGGAGCAGTTAGGGTTAGGGTTGGGCGGTGGTGGTGGTGGGAGGAGAGGTGGTGGTGGTGTGCCTGGGCAAGGGTTTCAGAAAGGTGTGCAGGGTCCGGCGGTGGTACCCTTTATTTCAACGAAATTCCGGTAAGAACTGGTGTCCCCTTTCTTCTCTCTTTTCTTTTCTTTTAATTTCTGATCGTTGATGATGATGTTACCTGCTATCATTGATGATACTGATGCGGTTGAAGACGGGGATGATTATGATGATGAGGGGGTGGTGTTAGCCGACGGCAATGGTGGTAATGGTGGTGATTTTGTTCAGGTTACAATGTTCCAGAATTCATCTTACGGGCGGTGGTGGTGATGATGAGAGTTAATAGGCAAGGGTAATTTGGTCATTTAACATGGACTTAACTGAGAAATTTAACTGATGTTAGGGCTGGGGACCAACCGAGTGCATTTTTGACAAGTTTGGGGACCACACGTGTAATTAGTAAACCATTGGGACCAAGTCTGCAATTTTGGCAAACCACAGGGACCAACCAAGCATTTAACTCTTACATTTATAATTAAAATTTGTTTTCATCTTTTATTAATAGTGCCAACAAACAACTACTTTAGCTGTCTAAACTTTCCGTTTGGTGACCCTCTTATTGCATAAACCAAAATAAAACAACCTGCGGATTGTTGGATTCATAAAAACAAATCACTGTCTGTCTATCTGTTAAATTGAAACATTTTTTCTTTCAAATATTCATATAAATGATCTGGATAGTAAGCAAATAGAGAATTAGATTAGCTTCAATCCGTTCACCTAATCCATAATCGAGGCCTTCATCAAAGTTTCAAATTGTAAAGCGTACCATTTGTGCATCTGCAACAAGAATTAATCTCCGATGAGAATGAGAAATTCGATTCTAAAGTGTTGACATTTAGCTACAAAGACAAATTACACATAAGCTGGAAATTAACCATAGAAAAACTTGTTTGATCGAGATCTAAACAAATAAGAATCACCTGTGTAAGATCACTATTAAATGTGACCGTGCCCTTCTGACTTACTTGCGTTGCGTAAGCGCTATATAAAGAGGCTTGCCAGCAACAACTTGACATCCATCTCCATAAGCTATGAAAATAGAAGCAGCAAAAAATTCAAAAACATAATCATCATGTCAGTTCAGATTCATCAATTAAACCCCTAAAGTTCATGGGGTACAACAATGGAAGCTAACTACAAACTTTACATGACATCAGCAAGCATAACATTATAATAACATTATAGTGAACATTAAATCTCCGGCAAATGCTAAGGATGTTCAGAGGCTAACAGGCAGGATAGCAGCTTTGAACAGATTCATATCCAAATCATCAGAGAAGTGCAAAGAATTCTATGATATCCTAAGGAAGAACAAGAAATTTGAGTGGACTGAGAAGCATGAAAATGCTTTAAGATCCCTCAAGGATTACCTATCCTCAGCCCCGGCTTTGATGAAACCAGAAAAAGGCGATGTGCTATCCTTATATCTTGCAGTATCCTCAAAAGCAGTAAGTGCGGTCCTTGTTAAGGATCATGAAGGTACACAACATCCTGTCTATTATGTAAGCAAAAGTTTACTTGATGCCGAATCCAGGTATTCACACCTTGAAAAGCTTATTCTTGCATTAATTATGGCATCTACTAAGTTAAGACATTATTTTGAAACTCATGTTATCATTGTTAAAACTAATTTTCCAATTAAGAATGTCCTCAGGAAACCAGAGATGTCAGGTAGGATGGCTAAGTGGGCAGTGAAGCTGAGTGCATATGATATAAGATACGAGCCTAGGACAGCCATAAAATCCCAAGCATTAGCTGACTTTGTGGCTGATTTCAGTAGTGATTTACAAGAAGAAGCTGAGTTAGAAGTCCAGCAGCTAGAAGAGACCAAGGATCCTTGGATACTCTACACTGATGGATCCTCAAATGTCAAAGGCACAGGGCTTGGAATACTACTAAAATCGCCACAGGGGGACATAATACCCCACTCTATAGCTTGTGAGTTCCAAACCACTAACAATGAGGCTGAATATGAAGCCTTAATTGCTGGTTTGCAAATTGCAAAGCGTATGGGGATCAGGTATCTTGAGGTACATGTAGATTCATTGTTAATTACAAACCACTTTAATGGATCCTATGCTGTTAAAGGTGAAAAGCTAACCAAATATTTAGAGATAGTCAAAAGTTTGGCACTCTCTTTTGTTTCCTTGAGTTTGACGCAGGTACCAAGGGAAGAAAATACAGAAGCTGATGCATTGGCTAATTTAGGATCATCCTTGAAGATCCCGGAGGATATCAAGATCCCTATTATCCATATCCTGACCCCGGCTATTGAGGATCATGTGGCTATGGAGATAGGAAATGATTCTGTAATGATCCCTAGTGAGGATACTCAATCCCATTCAGGATCGGGATCATGGATCTCACCAATCATGAGATACTTACAACATGGAGAGATTCCTACAGGAGAAAACCCTAGGGCTTTCAAATCTAAGGTATCTCAATTCACAATTTTAAATAATATGTTGTATAGACGATCTCTTGCAGGACCATACTTGAGATGCATTGAGGATCCTGAAATCCAAGAAGTTTTAAAAGACTTCCACGAAGGAGATTGTGGAAACCACACTGGGGGCAGGGCATTATTTTCAAGGATCCTGAGGACAGGATACTACTGGCCAACCATGAAGAGAGATGCTGTGGAGTATCCTAAAAGATGTGATCCTTGTCAGAGACACAGCAATATCCTTCATCAACCAGCTGAATTATTACATCCTATATCCTCCTCTTGGCCATTTATGAGATGGGGTATGGATATAGTTGGTAAGCTCCCTAAGGCACCTGGTGGAAAAGTATTCATGCTTGCTATGACTGATTACTTCTCCAAGTGGATAGAGGCTGAAGCTTTTGCCCAAGTCAGAGAAAAGGAAGTTATATCCTTCATTAAAAGAAATATTATAACTAGATTTGGAATTCCTTCTGAGATTATATGTGATAATGGTTCCCAATTTATTGGGGGTAGAACCACTAACTTTTGTGACAGCTGGGGGATTAAGATGATAACATCAACACCAGTCCACCCACAAGCTAATGGTCAGGCAGAATCATCCAACGAGATCATTATCAACAATTTGAAGAAGAAGCTTGGATCCAAGAAAGGGAAATGGGCAGAAGAACTACCCTATGTGCTTTGGGCTGATAGGACAACCCCTAAGAATGCTACTGGTCAAACGCCATTCTCTTTGGTATTTGGGGCAGAATCAGTGATCCCAACAGAAATGGTGGTTCCAACTGCAAGAACAAGTACCCGTGATCCTGAGGAGAATGATGAGAACTTGGCTCAAGACCTGGATACTATTGAAGAAATCAGGGATATGGCTAGGATAAGGATGGCCAGTTATCAGCAAAGAATGGCCGGTGCTTACAACAAAAATGTCAGGATCAGGAGGTTTCAAGTTGGAGATATGGTATTAAGGAAAGCATTCCAAAATACCACCAATCCTGCTGATGGAAAATTGGCTCCAAAATGGGAAGGCCCTTATTTGATTGAAGCTGAAGCAGGAAAGGGGGCATATAGATTGCTAACCATGGAAGGTGATTTGCTACCAAGAGCCTGGAATGCTGTCCACTTGAAGAAATATTTCATGTGAGCAGGATCCTAGTGGCATAGATGATCCTCACGATAGGGATATCCTTAAAGGATCCTCAAAGTATCAGTGATCCTTACTTAGGTAATATCCTAAACTTGAACTATTTCATTTCTTTATTTTCTCATATAAGGATAAGGATCATGTATCCTTTATCCATCTCTCACGTGAGTTTGAGTTTTGAAAGTTCAGGTATCCTTAGCATAACATTGGTTATCTGCTGAAGCAATCCGTTCCTTGGGTTTAACCCCAGTTATTTGGGCTTGACCCCAGTTCCGCCTGTAGCGCACGATGATCCTGGTATAGTTCAAGGCATTGGGACCAGTACTCGTTTTAGGGGCTGATAATTCCATTGTACTGGCTATACCTAGGATCCTACGTATAATGGTAGACGTACCATACATCCGTTCATAAGGTTCTAACGTTTTCACGTTAGCTAAGGTTTCTAACGTTTTCACGTTAGCTAAGGTTTTGGCATATTCATGTCACTAAGTTTGGATAGTCGCCAGTCAGGGCCATACTCCAGTTTACATACGATCCTTGGGCTTGTCCCCAGTTATCCTTGGGCTTGTCCCCAGTTATCCTTGGGCTTGTCCCCAGTTGCTAACTCTTTTCTTATGTTGGCTTAGTCCCAAGTTATGATCTATTTCAGGTCCTTGAAGATAAGCGACTAGGGATCCTTGATCCTTACTTCTTTCTAAGGTTTATCTTATAGTTATCCTTATTTATGGTTAGGATCCTAACTTGGACCCTCAGGTATGATCCTTAACTATTTTTAATCTTATTCATTATTTATTTGAATAACCCTTATACTTGACAACTGAACTTATGATTCTTAAACCATATTACTTTTTAGAACTTATCGGTTATGGGATATGTGATCCTTGATCATATCCTAAACTTTTTGATATCTTTTTAAGGCTTGATAAGTATAAACGGAATGAACATTACAACAGTTGGAAAGTAAGATGTTAAAAAGGATAACAACACAAGATAAGCGACAAAAGGTTAAGTTTTATTTATTAACAAAAGACTAACCCTTAAAAGGTTGTCAAAATTACCTACCCGAGCATCTACCAGCAAAACGTGGCACGTCCGCTGGGGTAGGTAAAGGGTGTCCATGATAATAAGTTCAAGAGTAGTGCAGGAATATAAAGGCGGCAGGATCACAATGGCTTCATCCCCCAAACAGAGGATCCCTCCACCAATTGCAATCCTGCCTATTGTCCTAAGGATCATACATGATCCTTAATCCTAAAACCTACTGTTCAAGTACAAACCATTAAATTGTTTTAAACATCACAACCACAAAAAACTACCACCAGATTTAAAAAATTGGGCTCCGGCTACGTCTAGAAATGTCCATCATTGCCCAATCAAGCAGCCTAAACCTTCGCTGCATTGTCACCTCCAGCTCCACTTGTTTCACCATCTTCACCTTTGCCTCCAGCTTCAATTGTCAGGATCTCTTCAACCTCCTCAGCCTCTTCATCGTCCAGTTCAGCCAGCCTTGCCTTCCAACCTTCAATATCCCAGGTGCTCTTGTCAAAAGCAGGATCCTGAGCTTCCAAGGCCATTTGAAGCTTGGTCTTGTACATTGTAATGGCGGCAGAGACTTTGGCATCTTCGGTGATCTCACTCTTCTCATAGTCAACATTAACCAGCACCTTGGCCATCTGCTGTTTGGTATCCCGGACTTCCTTCTGAAGATCAGCAATTGTGAGATCCTTTAACACCGCAACCTGCTGAAGATCGGCAATCTTCCTATCCTGATCCTCAACGTGGCCCACATAGTCCTCAATCTCAGCGAATTTCTGTGAAAAGGATAAGGCCAGGATCAAGTAATCAGCAGGATATACCAGCAGGATATGTCAACAGGATATATGAGCAAAGATAATGATCCTCACCTCATTAAAGTACTCAAGGAATTGATGACGGATCAGAGGCAGACCCTGCAGATCCCCAGCTTCAGAGGCTTTTCTCTTCTTGATTGCCTTCCCTTTGAGGGGTGCCTTGGGGACCGAAGCTGTCGGACTGGTAGGAGCTTTTCTCTTGGAGGATCTGACAGTGGTGAGATTAGCAACATTGAACTTGGAAGCGGACTTGGTGGATTTTCCAGCACCTACACAACCAAAACAAGATAAGTATCTTTTCTTAATTCATATTTCACTATTTATTTAAATTTTAAACAAGGATACTTACTTGACATTGTGACAGAGCCTGAGGATACCTCCTGTGAATCTTGGGTTGTTGTCTTGAAAGTTCTTGTCTCAGGATCAAGTTTCTTGAAAGCAAGGAGCCTCTCCTTAGCAGCAGGGGACAGTTTGAGGTGTGAGACGGTGATAGCTGCATAACAAGAAAGCAAAAATATAAGTTATCCTTACATCAAAAGAAAGTTCCTGGTGATCCTTCTCAGGATCCTCCACCCTACCATGGGTAGCCCATTTTTTGGGTAGATCCTTTCCATCCTCGATGGAATCTCTCTTGATAAAAAAGAAACGCCGTTTCCAATTAGCATCATTCTTGGTGGCTTTGAAGATCGGGTGTTCCTCACCGGGTTTACGTTTAAACAAATAACGATGAGAACCAAAGGTGGTAAGATCATACAGCTCTCCCAGCTCTGCCATTCCTAGATCTATTCCCTCCTGATCGATGATCCTTTCAAGGGTGTACAAAACCCTCCAAATCATCGGCATGGCTTGGATATAAGAGATGCCGGTTAGGGAAAAGAAAGATTGGGTGAAGGCTGGAAAAGGATATGTATAGCCTATGGTGAAAGGAGTGACGGGGAAAGCAACCCACTTATCGGAGATATGATCGCTCAGGGCATTGGGGTCAAAAGGCCTAAATTCGGTGTTCGCCGGGAAGCAGTGGCGGATCCTATCTATTTGATCATCATTGAAGCAGCAGCGTTCTTTAATGGAGTCTTCAATGATCCCCTGGCTTTTCGGAGGACTGTTCTTTGAGTGATCCTTGGCTGGGGAATTTCGGAGCAACATCTTTGATGAAAAGAGACGAAAACAGAGCAAGAGAGGGAAGAAGATAGAGAGAGAGAATACCTGATTGTCTTCGGAATGCAGATTATAAAGGGAGTCTCTCTGAAAATTTAAATGCATTTGATCCTATCTATATCTCTATTTATAATTATGATTCTGCAGGATTGTCACTTCCGTGACGTCATGATCGCAACGGCTAGTTCTATATTAACGGCTATATATCCGTTAGTTAGTTGCGGATAAGATCAAGAAAATATAACTCACTTATTTTACAAATTACTCCTTATATTTTGGGGGCAATTGTTAGGGGAGGATTTTCTAACAATTAGTGATCCTTATTCGTTATCCTAATTAGTGATCCTTACTTCTGTGACAGGTGGTGATCCTCAGAAGAGCTTCAGGATCAGGATCATGGATCACTTTAAGGATCCTCGTACTGACGATTGTTTGTTTATGTTTTGTACTACCTCGCAGGTATAACAAGCTTGACTAAGTCTTGGCGACATTCCTGGGGAATATTCCCAAACTATTCTGCACGTGCTTGGCTAAAAATGGACGTTATGGAGAACGTGGGGGCTTGGCACAAAAGTCAGAAAGTTTGTTAGCTAGTTATTTTCTTATTTTAAAGGGGTAACGAGCTAGTAGAAAAACACTTAGTCATTTTTTACAGCTACACACACTCGTACAAACGCTCATACCAGCTCTCGTCCAAACACTTAGCAATTTCATACACCATTTACACATTTCTTGATAGTGATCATTGTACCTAGCTCGTTACTATCCGAAGTTGTAAACATTTATTCATTTATTTGAGCTTGGTGATCGGTAGTTTCCATCACCCGGGGTTTTTTGTGCCGGAGATCAACTCTTGATCAAGGGCTTTTTCCCCGTATAAATCCTTGTGTCATTTCAGCAATTTACATTGAAGTGATCCTTGTTATTGTTCTACATCGTTAGCATCATACCCCGTAACATAGAGTTTGGTTGCAATATCCTCATCAGATTTTTTGACCAAAACAATGCGTTACCAAGTTTTTTTATTCCTATTTTTTAATGTAGAACAATGCACTTTTATATTTATGAACTCAAGTTTCCGACTGTTGTAGCCTCCTAATTTTAAAATAGAGTAAACATATACCAGGTATGTAAATAACATTTCAGATCGAGTAGAAAGGTAAATAGCACATCTTTAATTAAAATGGTTTATTAAACAGGGCACGAATAAAGTGTAAGCCGATATATACCTTACGATCGCTTCAACGCGCTTAACTGGTGTCGGTATGGGTAGCACCCCTTGTCTTTAGCGGGGATCGATGGAGGTGTGGAAGAACCAAAGGGCTTACAACCATCCCCATCTAGCAGGACATTCTTGCAGTTGAAGGATTCAAAATGGCCATGATCATAATACGTACACGAATCAAGCTGGAGGGTTTGAGTGCTGCCCATAAGAGAGTGCAAATAATTCGGCAGTGTTGAAATGCTTCCAACAGCGTTCCTTACCATCACCGGAGTGAACTTATCCTGTATGTCAGTGGAATAAAGGCTGTAGACGCGTGACATGCCAGACTCTGCTGTGAGTATACTATGAGCAGTGGTCTTTGTCAAGCGTTGGGCGGTGTCTTCAAAGCAGACAACGACAGCTTCGGTTGTTGAGTCAAACACCTCGAGTTCTAGCCTGAAACTGTGCAAGGTTTGTAATTTATTTTCAGTTATAAGCCTGCATGAGAATGGCTACAAATTAATACAACTAAACATTTTTAGAAACAAACCTTGCTCTCAGGAAGACAATGGGGTTTTCGCACCCATCACACCACATATCGTTGTCTTCACGCCCCACACCTTTCATGCAATTCCCACCGCCACATGTCAGCCTGAACCACTCTTGGCTATTGCGTATGCGTTTGACTTCAACACGACAGGTGAATTCAGCACTCTGCATATATTACCAGCATAACTATAAACTTTAACCATTTGATTCAAAAATGATAACCAATATTGTGCTTATCCAAAATGACATATCCTAAGTGTATATTACGTTCTAATGCAAACCTGATTTGACCTTAACCAAAATGACCAACGTTTACATATGCTTGGTTTGCCACGAACTACGTACACTCTTTATCTACCCAATAATTAAATTACATTTTATGTTTTCAATAAATATTTATAAACGTGAATTCAGTATTAAAAAAAAACATTACTTTTTTTTCGGTATTAAAAATGTGAATTCGGTATTAAAAAATATTTATAAATATTTATAACTGTTAAAAAATATTTATAAATATCTATAAACGTGAATTCCGTATTAAAAAATAGATTTCGGTATTAAAAAAAATTTTAATTTTTTTTTCAACCGCTTTAATATAGTCCTCCTATGTGATGTGGATACAACCAACAATCGTGTGGGGTCAGCTTGGTCGTCACAAACTATACGAATTTGGATTTGGTTATTGTCTGTCAAACTCGTAAACTGACTGTTAGGTTTTAACATACGAATGTAAGTCCAAATAGATGTTTGATTTAATGTATTAAAAAATAAGCTTGTGCCTTCATATAACAATCAACTCATACATGCATATGAAAATTGTATGATCATATGTAATAACAATCAACCTGTCACAAAGTCATTTCTTGATTTATAATAATACCATAAAAGGATGAATGTATATATATACTGAACATATGGTTCTTTTTTAGTCTTAACTAATAAAAACATCCATATTTATTTAGTGGCAATCTTGCTGTCTAACCCAAAATGTATGATAGAAAATCTAGCACCAAGATCCCACTAAATGCGTTTTTGGTTATTGGGTTACCTTTGTAAATAATCCTTCAAGTATTCTTTTAACACAATTAAATTAATTAACTTAAGATCAAAATAAAAAATATATAAACTCATTTGGGTAATCATATTATAATTATCTATAATTAAATATTTAGCATATATAGTTAAGTTAATATTAAATTTAAAAGTATATATTTCTTTAACATTATAATTTTATAAAAGAGACGGTCGAGATAACAAATTACGGAGGCTGGAATCGTGTTATGCGTCCTCCATAATATTATGTGTAGAGATAGAGATATATTGTCCTTTACTCTTCGATTTCGATAAAGATACATAATCTAAAATGAATATTCTATATATACAATGTAGTTTGTAGGGGGCATACCATGTGATGCTTGTTTCTTCTACCGTGGGTCAAGATGGCTTCTAGTGTGATCCATTTTTCTGAATACCCAGCAACAGAATCGTTCCTTGCCATGGCCACACGTGTAGACAGAGCGGTTATAGGTTGTTGGAGAGAAGGCGGGTATGGGCTGCAATATGGGCAAAGATTTATAAAGCCATTTAGATGGTCTTTTGGAATGGACAACATTAATTAACACAAAATTAAATGATGATTGTTATGGGAAAATGATAAGTCACTTACTTTATTAGAGTGAAACCGAGAAGTTAGGGGTTTGCATACAAAGGGACATAACAATTATAGCCACATTAATATAATAAAGTAGAATTAAAAACATCATTAAAACTGTATTTATGAAGGTAAATATGTAGTTAGGGTCTGGAATCAATGTCCTTTAATTGATGTATGGTTAGAATATAATTTAATGTCATGTTAAATTAGAAACCATACATACTGTAAGGAACATGTATAACAATATATCACTAAGTAACATTAACTATTGAGTATTTTTAAAATATGGTCAAGAACACATAGTAAATTAGGTGACATATACAATTATTATGATTGTCTCTTATGTTATAATTATTAACAGTATTATTATTGTTATTAGATGACATGGATAAGTCAAAAGGCATAATGTAAACCTATGTGCTATTTGAGTAAATGTTTATCAATGATTCATATGATAGTAAGATGGTGTAACCTAAGCGAAGCCCCTCTATCATGATACTTAAGATGCTTAGATGGTTATGAATAATTCACAAGACGATATATATGATAATATAACCTTTATGTAGACGCATTCTCTCATGTTATTCCTTTTTACTTAAAAATTTTGCAATTATTAAACATTATGATGCATTTTTTAAATAAAAAATATTAGAGTATTATAAAGGTTATGTTCGTACAAAAATCAGGGGGGTTGCTTCTTGTCATACAATAATAAAAAAATGATTTTGACCATTTTGCCCTTACTACTTTCTCATGTTGTAAGACCCAAACGTGCAAAAAACTAATAGAACTGGGACACAAAGCAACTCCACTTTTGGTCAACTCCAACTTGGCCCATTTGTAAGTTATTTATCTGGATATACTCAATTTGAGATAAAATATAAATTAAAATCCACCTATGATAATCAAAAGAAAATAAATTCACCTGCGAAGTGTATATCTTTGTTGGTGAAATATTCCTAAAACAGAATCTGAGGTGTGAGTATGGTTGCAAAAGTCGCTAGACGCTCTCTAGTCGGATTCGGGAGTACTTGGGATGTACTCGGCTTAGGCGGAGATTACTCGGAGAGTAATTGGCCTAGGAGAACGGTACTCGTGCCTCGGCAGCCTACCTTGTAGCGAGTACTCGGGGAGTACTTGGAGCCTAGGCGTGACTTTTACAACTGTGGGTATGACTGCTCGGCATTAGCCTTAATTGTAGATGTAAGCAGGTTGACCGTGTGGCGTGCCACATCATGAACACCGCCATGATAATGGGAAGATAGCACCTACTAAGCAATCCCGGACCCGGTTCAGTGGTGTTACCTCTTTGTGCACCAGATCCCTGAAAATCAACTCAAATATTGAAACGTTATAAAATATAACACATAGAAAAGGGTAGCATCTTGTATTTAATATGCAACGTTAGTAGACTTACAAAGGATCTACTTAATTTCTTGCGAAAGTAATACAACATCACTCGGTTATGAAGCACGAAAAATCTTCTTTTCCAATCGCCCCTTAAATTTGAAGAGCGTTTACAGAGATATCCTTGTTTAATGTTTTGAACCTAAACTATTGAAGCATTAGCCATTGAAGAGATGTTTCGACCCGTTTATTTAAAAAAACGGGTCGATTTCGTGTTATAAGTCATATTTAACGGGTCAGCAAGAAAAAACAAAGAACTTGGCTCAAAAGTGTAACTACAATAAGTTTGATGATTTCAAACCAAAAGTATTTTGGGTTGACGCGACCCGTTTAATTAAGATCTTGTTGATCTCGTGCCATGAGTCATCTCTAATGGGTCAGAAAGAAAAAAGAGCAAACTGCGAATTTCGTCCATGTGGTTTCATTTTCATTGCAATTTTCATCCTTCTCATTAACATAATTGGAATGAAATAACAGATTTTTAACAAACCACATGAATAAAAATTGCTACAAAATCGAAGCCTTTTGCACGAAAATGGAAATAAAATTGAAACATTGGGGACGAAAATAGAATTAATCCATTATTTGCAATCAAATTCTGGACGTTGATTATTAGTATTATTAACATCACTTCGAGTAGTATAAGTATTAAGGTAATTACCTTGGCAAAGTTCCTTCGAGCAGCAAAACCAGCGAAAAAACATCCTATGGTTGCAGCCTTTGATGTAATGGTTTATCATTATGTCAAATAAGTTTTTGTTATGACATTGATTTCTTTTCAAGTAAAGCTTATATATGAATTGATAAGTACCTGGATAAGTGAAGCTGCAGATCGGCATGCACCAGCAGCAGCACCGATGGGGACAAAAAGATGCGGAAAAAGCAGGAGTCAAGATTTCCATACCAAAAGCAGCATTTTCCAAAAAATCAGCAAATAATCTCCATCCATTCGGATTAGCAGCATAATGCCGGCCAAATTTTGACAAAAAGATTTTGCTTAAATACCCGATCCAATCCTTGAGTACCCAATTCACAGCTGCAACAGTTGGAATTGCCCCTTTTCCCAATCTTACCGCGTATAGCAAAGACTATAGGATATGAACAATATCAAAATTATTTCTAATATTATCATCGTCGTTATCATTATTATTATTAGTATTATTATTACTATTAATATTATTACTATTATTATTTATAATATTACTGTTATTAAGATTTTCTATAGTATTATTATTATTATTATTATTATTAAGGGTCTAAAAAACGATAAAAGAGGCATAGAAGATGGTGACCAACCGTAAATGCAACCAAACATTGCACGCGGGCCGTCAAAACTGATCCCACTTCATCGCCGGCTCACCATGCATGACGATTAAGTCGTACTGACATACTCCCCGGGTTGTTCATATAAAAGTTTCCCATCCTTTATCATAACCTCATATTCATTCCACTCCAGCTATTAAAAGAAAAACCGACAATCATATGTTTTTCGTGTTTAAAAAAGGAACAAAAATTAGTGGATGAAAAGTGACGTACGGGGCCGAGATACTTGAGGCATCGTTGTCGATATTTTGATCTTGGACCAGCTAATACAATATATGGGTCCCGTTTATTTGATTAGAGAAAAAACTCATCATGCCTGGCTAAACAAACAAACAGCCACGTTAACATATTATGACTCTAAAACCATTTAAAATCAGAAAAAATTTACCATCAAATATTCCAAATCTTAGCTAAGCCATTTTGTGAACCGGTATCAAGAAGCCTCTCATCCATCTGCAAATAGTTCGACAACTTAAGAAAACTTTAAAAAGTGACAACTTTTTGCCATTTAAAATCAGCAAAAAATCTACCATCTAATATTCCAAATCCTAGCTAAGCCATTTTGTGAACCGGTGTCAAGAAGCCTCTCATCCATCTGCAAATAATTCGACAACTTAAGAAAACTTTAAAGAATGACTACTTTTTGACAGTGCTTGACAAACTAACCTGCGAGATGACTACTAACCCGAGCAGCGCGTTATTTAATTATATTAGTAAACAGAGTATTCCATGCGTAAGTATAACGATCCGACTTGAAACATCTATTGCCAGCTTGTCCTAAAAGTTTCTGTACAGGGGAAGAATATAATTTAACCTATGAACCGTTTACTCCGGTGGACCCGCTGGGTTCAGGTTGTTAAAAGTTTCTTTGTAGACGATGTTTCTAGTATAATTTTTCATTCCACCGTCACCATTTCCAACGATAAGAATCCTTAAGCCTTCAGGTGTCGTAACCCTCGACATCGCGACATACAGCTGGCCATGACTGAACACAGGGCGGGGCAAGTAAAGACCAACTACCTTTAATGATTGGCCCTGGCTCTTGTTAATGGTCATTGCATAGCACGGTTTCACCGGAAACTGTCGCCTTTTCATAATGAACGGCCATTTTGATTTTGTGGATGAGAGGGGGATCCTCGGGATGAAAGCAGTGTCCCCACGGTTTGAACCGGTTAGTATCCTAGCTTTGATTAAAAATTTCCTGAGGTCTGTGATAATAAGGCGTGTACCATTACATAAGCCTTGCGAGGGTTTGACGTTACGTAAAAGCATGATCGGGAGGCCTTCTTTTAGATGTAAAGCGTGAGGTGGCATACCTGAGAAAACAAAACAATGCAAGAACTCAGTTGGGTAGAGTTGTTCATGGGCTAACATGTCCACGGAAGCACATGTTGTACCTGAGAAAGTTAAAGAATTGAGAAACTCAGTTGGGTAGAGTTGTTCCTGTTCTAATATGTCCGTAGAAGCACGACATATTTCATCTGAGCTTTTGTAGGTCCGGGCAGGCCGTTTGAGTTGGGAAAACATGTACTCATTGATTTCGTCTGCATCTATATTACTCGGGGTCAGTATTGCCCTCTCACACAAATAATAATCATCATCTTGCTTTTCCATAAACGATGGGAACGCAGCGTTAACAATTGATTCAACTGGGGAACCACAACTGTCAACAATGAATCTGTGGGGTATTTCTATCCAGGTCGCCTCATCTTCCCCGTCTTTCGATATTGCTGGTACGATGCCGTCGCCGACGTCTAATAGCCACTTGTTGAAACGTTGTCTATCAGTGTCTAGCGTGCCTGTCGAGGTGTATTCGCTGACTCGCATGCTCTGGCTGAGTGTAAAGAGTTGACAACTTTTCCACAAAACAGAGCTGTTGATGCATGCGTTAACCACATCTTGTCTTTTCCCCTTTGGGATGACCGGGAGGATTTGCCTAAAATCGCCACCAAGTAAGACAGGGATGCCGCCGAACACATGTTCCCTGTTTGTATAAACATCTAACCCCAGGATATCTCTGAGGGTTTTATCAAGGGCTTCAAACGCGTATTTTTTCATCATGGGTGCCTCGTCCTAAATGATTAGCCTGGCCTCTTTCAAAAGCTGTGCAAGCTGGGTATTTTGTTTGATGCCGCATGTGCTACCGTGCAATAATTCCAGAGGGATAGCGAAGCGACTATGAGCTGTCCGACCACCGGGTAAGAGTAGGGATGCTATACCTGAAGTAAGATGTGAAGTGAAGTCAGTTCAATACGGTAATCGAATATGATAAGAATGGCGTGTGATGTGTATGAGTGACGAAAGTAAGCAACACACCGTGCATAACCACAAAATGTTGAGCTTAGCACCTACTTTCTTTACGTAAATACACAAACAATATGGGCAGAATAATTATGAACAGAATTCATTTGTTACCTGAAGATGCAACGGCAAGGACAATCAGCCCCATAGATCTTAAGCGTGACAGGATGGTCTTGTATAGGAAAGTCTTGCCTGTACCACCCGCCCCATATACGAAATGAAACCCGCCTTTTTGTGCTGAAACAGAGTCAATGACGATGTCGTATATAGTTCTTTGTTCCACATTGAGAGAAGCATACAACTGTTGGTGTTCGTCTGCCATTATTTTTGTATTGTAACTCAATTCTTCTCTGATAAGGCTGTTATCCATGGCATTTAGGAGCGAGGTATCTGGTTGGGTCATATCTGTGAAACCATGCAACGATTTGCCATTCTTTTCCAATAGTTCATGTAGTTCTACCAGACAGTAGTTCTTACGTTGCTCATTCGATAGTTGTAACCTAGGGAACATGAAATGCTTACGTTTCTTGTACAAAATATCATCGGACAACGTCTCCCAGTGCTTCTCCCACAGCTGGCCCGGGCTATTAACCTCACAAAACAACAACATGGTAACAAATAATTCCCGTAGCTGGGAACCGGACGCCCACATATGAGCTTCCGAGAGAGCGTCACTCCATTCTTTGTCATCATTTAGAAGGCCGTAGGCATAGCAGGCTTCTTTGAAGGTTTCATAAACAAACCCGTCGACTAGTCTTATCTCTTCAAAACTTCGCGGTCCTTTAACGACAACTAACAACATCCTTAGATAATATCGGGGGCCAGCTGCTGGATTGCAATACACGATCCGACCCACAGATGTCCGTTGAGACCGCGTTTTCCATACCTTGTTATCGGCATGCCATACATACTTCGTTGGTGCCTCAGCGTATGTCAGCTCTCTGGCCATTGCATCTCTACCATTCAGGGCCAACCATTGGGTGAACATTGTCTCTCGTATCCCGTCACGGTTTAACAGGGCTGGTGTAACACCCCGAAATCGGGTTTGGTAATTAAACCCCGTTAATACTAAAGACGGGAAAGTACCGTTAGTGGTAAAAGTAAACCGGCAAATATTAGGAATAAATTGAATAATCCTAATATTTATTTAAAGTGAATCAGAGTTTTCAAGAAAAATAGGATAGATAAAAGGCCCAATTTAACGGGACTTAAAGTAAAACGGGTTATGATTTCCCAAACCTACTAAACTGACTAGGAAATAAATAACCTAGTTAGTTGGTTGTCTTGTTTTAAAGCATGAATAAAGTTAAATTGCCAAAGATATAAGTTAAACAAAAGGGGAGGGACCAATGTTGTTAATTTTGAAACTATTATTATTAGTTTTAAAACAAAAAAAATAAAACCAAACACCTCAAATTGAGGTCCTGGTCGAACAAGAACACAGGGGGCGACACTGGCTCCCCACCAAACCCTAGTGCATGTCAAATTTGATCAAATTGAAGGTTCAATTCAGTCCCAAATCAAGTTCTAAACACGAATTAGTGATCACCTCACTGAAGGGATCACAAGGTATGCAAAATTCTAGTATTTTGATTTATCTCAAGTTCTAGGTTAATTGTGAAAAACTGAAATTGAGCTTGATTATGTCTTGCATGGATGGAATTAGAAGTAATATGGCATCTAGGGATAAACCCTAGATGATTTCTTGTTAAAATCTAGCATTATACTTGTGGGGTTTATAATCACCATTGAAGGTGATTAGTTTGTTTGTAGAAACTAAATAAACACTAGAATTATGGTTCTTATTCTAGTGAAATCTGAATTCATGTGGTGAATCCGAAATTATTCATGTTAAAATTTAGTATAGATTTGTTAATTGAAGTGGATGTAGATGAAAATAACATGTCAAGAACCTAGTAATGGTTATGTAAAAATCTGACCCGCTAGGTGTTTGTTAAAACGCCTAAGTGAGGAGTAAAACGTTAAAGATCGGACAAAAACGCAGATTTGAATATTATAATGAATTGTCCGATTTTTGGTGATAAAAAGAGTTCTAAATTAGGTTGTGAATGGAACTCTATAGGTAAAGAATCCGGATCGTCAAGTGGACAAGCCGGAGGTGATACACGCTTGAAAAGTATGCTTTAAAGGTACGTAACTACGGTTTCGTTACGATACGCTCGATTACGTATTTTCGCTAGTAGACTTTAAATTAGCATAATAGATGAAATTGGTATTTAGTTAAAGTGACGAAGATCACTAAGTAGATAAACGGGTCAAAAGGTGAAATTATCACCCTTTGACAATATCGACTAATGGTTCGTTGAGTTATATGATTATAGGAATGAATATCATATGGATGTTTACAGCGCTATCACTTAACAGCCACTAAGGCAAGGTATTTAAACGGGTCAATATATTGATCCGAGCCAGGTATGTATAATAACACAACTCATCACGGAGAATTTGGTGTTCTATAAGAGTTAGACAAGGTTAAAGTATAGATATTCGGTTATCTTTAGGTAAACCGAATAAGTTGAATTATGTTTATGGTGTTTTAGAAGCACATGAGTTTACAAACAAGAATTATAGTTAAAAGGTTGGATTTTTAGTCAAACAAGTATTTAAAGGTCCTTGTAGTAAAGGAAGGATGAAAATTGACCAAATTGCCCTTGTAAGCTAATTTGAATGAACGACCCATAAAGGTGGTTCGGAAATAAGTTTTATGATTAAATATATGCTTAGAATGAGGATAGGTAGTGAAGGATGTAAATCCTTGGGTCGAAAGACTTTATATGAGTCTTTGCCGTAAAATGATAATCCGAGGGGTAGAAACTCGGAACATATAGATATCCATATTAAATCCAACACACATATAGATGTGGTGGAAGATAACTTGATAAGAAATGTAGGAATAAGATGCTAGAAATGAATGAAAGCGAGTTCAAGTTTTAAAGTGCTAAAATACCCTTAACGGGTCAAAATAAGCATACGAGTGAAAACGGATTTAATTTGTGTAATAAACCTATGATTAGAACCTATTATAGTAGATAACATTAATTTGAAGAAGTGTATGAGATATAGGAATCAAATAAATACGTTTGTTTGATAAAATGTATAAACGGGTTAAAATTCGGTAAAAAGGTAACGAGTCGAAGGCTTAGAAGTCTCAAAATTTCTTATGTTGGATGTAGGATTTTAACTCCATAAGATAGAGGATTAAATTACGGACGCGTAGGAAAAAGAATCGGGTAAAACGGATCAATAACGAAGAAGTTATGGCCGTTTCCGTGAAATCAGGTCGTGTTGGGTATATACAGCATCAGCTGAAGACACCTGCTGTGAAAAACAGGGCTAGGCGTGACGCCTAGGCCCTTGGCGTCACGCCAAGCCCCCTAACTCCGAAATTTTTTTAATTTTTGTCATTTTTAACCCCTGTACTTGTTTGAACTTAATATTTGACTATCAAAACTAACTTTTAAGTTGGTTTTGATCATAGGTGAATGCCAAGAGTGCACGGATGAAGATCAAGCGACGAGCAAGAACCGAACACGATCACGAAATAAGCTTCCGCACTATGTATCATTATTATGTTAGACGACGAACGTACACATGATATGTTGTATACTTTTAAATTGTAAAAAGTTTTAATAAACCCGTAATTTCCAATGCATATGTAATCTTAATTACATGATTGTTTTTCGTAAATGATACGTTAAACCTTAATTTATAAGAACGGGTGTTACAGCTGGCAAGTTGTCCGAGTCACGTAGTGTGAGTACATGCTAGTCAGGAAAATGAAAGGTCAGTTTCATGACAGATGGGAATGAGTAATGTATAGGGAACGCAAACATTCGCCACACGGCCTCACAAGCCGATACATAACGGCAATCCAGATAGTTCTTAATCTCATTAACCCTAACAATCTGTTTCGCACGCTTCTCATCGTCACTTCCAATGTTTTCTTGAACAATCATTGTAGCCCTGTCTGGGCCCTTGTTTAAGTATTTAAACAAGTATTTTATTGCCCGAGACCTATTACACCATTCAACATTGATGTGGGATTCATATTTTAGTAGGAGGTAACGGTTGTATGGGACGACGAACCTGTTGTCAAGTTTAGTTTTGCCCTTAAGGAAGAAAATTTTGGAATTTCTTCTTCGATAAACCGGGTAACCGTCTTCATCAATTGTGGTTTCTTGATAAAATGCCTTCGGGAAGTGTTTGAGGCATTTTCCGTTAGTTGTACACGACGCACTGGGTGCGTCATTTCCACAGGGACCATGTAACATGTATTCTGTGACAGCTTTATCGCCGGCCGGCTCGTCAGTTTCAGAGGGGATTTCTGCAGAAATCAGATCATCTATACCAGCAGGTGTCCGATACGTGGCCGAATGTTCAAGCCAGATAAGAAGGTGCGCGTGCGGCAGACCCCGCTTTTGAAACTCAATCGTGTAGACGGCTTTATAGAACCGGAGGGATAAAATATAAGGGAAAAGAAAACAGAGAAAAAATTAGCACACAAAGAAGCTAAGTATATGTCAAAAATCTTGGTAACAGAAGGAATAAATGAGTACGTTACAAAGTGTACCTGCTCTGCATTTTCCAAAGATTTGTTTCTTCATAATAACCTCAATCAATGCGTTCAACTTCATCTTAAAAACCCGGGATACAGTCTCAGGACGGTCATGGGATTTTTTGCCTCTTATGAGGGATACCATGTCTTCAATTTCCGGCCATTTTGGGTTTGCTGTAAATGTAACAAATAGGTCCGGGTTACCAAAAGCACGGCACAGAGCCATTGCGTCCTGGTAGTTCTGGATCATATATCGTGGCCCCCCCGTAAAGGTTGCGGGCAAAACTATCCGTTGGCCGATAGCGTCAGCATTTGTGTCTCCACGCGTTACAGCGTCACACACGTTATGGTATAGTTCAACGCGCAATTCATTTTGGTTGTTTCGTATCCAACGCAGCCTTTGTTCTTCAACAGCCATGTACGCATCAACCAGATATTGCTGAAGTAAACGGCTGCCTCTTAGAACAGTGGTGCCTTCGTTGTTTCGATAATGAATTCTGTAGCAGTAATATTCCCTCACCGTTACACATTGCCGTTTAGTTGCTCGTCTACCAGTGTTGTTATGATAACAGATGCGCTCGTGGAAGCCAGTCTCTCTGTAAGGGAATAACAATGGATACTGCAAAGGCATATATAGCTGGTGTACTTCTGATATTCTTTGCAACGCCCGGTTCTTTGTGCTGACAACAACATCGCGCGGTTCAGTGTGTTCCTCAAAGTCGTTTGTGATAAGAACTACAACTTCAGATACATTAGGGCGGTTGTATTAGGGGTTGTTTACCACATGGCCAAGCAAGCGTAGCTGATAGTCGTTCTTGTCATTCTGTTCACACCAATCGTGAGCCATACGAAATGCGTTAGCCACAGAGCTGTGATCGTCCAACATCCGAATGAGGGCTGCAACAATTGACTCGTCAACAGTGTCGCCAACATGGTCAGGGCCGAACAGAGCAGCTATACGGTTTTGGACTTCATTCTGGGAGTCAAAGAAATAAAGTTGAGCGTATCTTGGCTGCTCACCTTCAATGGGTAACATGGATCCTATTTGATGGTAGTTCTGACCGCTTATTCGGAAGGTGTATAAGCTCCTACCACTGTTGAGTGCATGGTCAATCTTTCCCCCAAATGAGGTGAAGCAAAACATACTGTTGTAGACTCTAATTTGCTCTCTGAATCTAGCCATACCCGGATCACTACAATCAAGCAACGACCATAATGGTTCAGGAGCGTCAAGCAGGCGAGGCAGTAAAACTTTGCCATCCTGGCAGCACGAAGAGAAGGTTGTGCCGTCGGATGCTTTTGTATTCTTGTTTCGCTCCTCATACCACATTACTGCGTTACAATTATGGCATGTGAAAGTTGGACCACCAAGGTTTTCATACTCTACGCGCGCCCCTGTAAGATATAGAAGGGAAAGTTATCGGAATACACAGGATGAGAGTAGATAACCCAAGTAGCGGATCAACGTTGTTAAAAATAGATGATCAAGTGTGTTTGTGGGGGGGGGGGGGGAGATCGAGTTGTGTATAACCTATCGATGCAAACGCTGCCCTTCGTGGGGTTCTGATACGAATGCCTGTTAACATAATTAGTGTTGACCATGTTATCTTCTGTGCGGTGTGTTGCGGGGTAGTAAGCAAAAGAGGGACCAAAAATCGTTGGTATCGTACCTTTGGTTTTTTTCCGCCTGGCAGAACGTGGGCGGGACGACGAAGCTACGTTTTGCTGAGAATGTTGTTGAAGGCATGAGCTACTGGCTGGAAAAAAGCACTTCGCTATGACAATGATAAAAGCGTAGTAGCAAATAATGCAACCGATAATACATACCTGGCGGCGAGACAGGGCGATCCTGTGTTGCCGGCGAGTGAACCAAAGGTCGCGCCTGTGTCGTGCCGTCTTGTATAACGTGTTTACCTGTAACATAGGTGCGGCATAACGGTTACGTTATAGCCATAATAGGGATACTAATTAATATAATGGGGTGAACATCAAAAAGTTGCATGGCCACATTGTGGTCGGTGGGACAATGCATATGAAAGTTGGGGATGACCTTTTAATTTTTTCTGGCTGGACATTTTAGTTGTCGCTTTAGGAGTTTCTGTAATAATTGCTGGCTGTAGTTGGGTGTAACCTGAGCCAAAATCAGAAAGGTTGATTAAGAAAAAAACAACAAACAATAAACCATCAGAATCAAGTACCAAGTACGAAAGCAAGTTCAAAGCCCTTGTGATCGAGCGGGAGCAAGTGACATGTGTATGGTTTGTTATAATTGTGCAATCTAAAGTTTCATACCTCTGTCAATACCGGGCTTATTGAGGAGCGCTAAACCGCAAACATAATGTACCAACCCATTTGGCAGAACACGCGAATATGCACGGAAGGCGAAAGAATCTTCAGGCATCATAAAGGGGTGCATGGGCAGATGCATGCTGTGTCTAATGTCATATACCATATCAACCTGAAAACATCGTTTAAGGATAATCGGTACGGGCAAACTAAGTGCACATACGGAAAGGAAAAGGGGTACAATATAGAGCAAATACTCACATGATCAGGGTTACACGAAGGTGGATCTTCATATGGTGACAGGACATGAACCTGGATGTATAGTAACACCGCCAATAAATAGGTGTTAATAAGCTTACCAGATTTGACAAACAATATTGCCCGATACTCACATGTCCGGTGTTTATAAAGACCAAGGGTGACGTAAAATTTATTATGTAATCATATCTTGACAAACAATATTGCCCGATAAAACATGTTTTTTTTATTGTTTTCTTAACCTTGTTTATTTAAAATACACATTACATTTATTTTCCAATAAAGTTTGTTCTTTTTTCCTGTTTTTTTGAACCTGTTTATTTAAAATACATATTAAAATTTATACATATATATGCATATATATATAGGAACACACACATAAATAACAACAACAATAATAATAATAATAATAATAATAATAACAATCGTAACAACGAAAATTATAATATTAAGGTTTACCCTTTAAAAATCGCTTAGCAAAATATTTTTGGAACCCGATGACTCGCTAAATATTCGAGGTTTTTATTAACGTTTTCTTCTTTTCCTGTTGTATTGTATTTGCGTGGCACGGAATACACTTTTTGCTAGTTCGAGGTTCTCAATGTTCACTATGGGTCAAATTTGCTTAGCAAGTAATACAGTTCTTGTTGTTTCGATGTTTTTTTCGTGGTTCGTAAGGGTTTTAATTTTTACGTACGATAATTAAGCGGATGTTCAATGATGATTTTTTGGGGATTTTTTTTATTAATCTATGTTGGTGCACTACATCTGTCGACTTCGTCTTGTATCGAGTCATACATTAAATGTATAGATTAGGGCACGGTTTACGAGAAAATAGGAGATTATATGTAGTTAGTGAGCAGGTTTCGCTCATAGGGTCAATTAGAGGAGGTTTCGCTTATTTGGACAAGGAGATTTCGCTTTTATGGACATGAAGGTTTCGCTCATGTGTCATGTCCATTGGAGCGAAACCACTAAGTCTATATATAGGAGTTCTCATGAGCTAAACCACATAGAACAGGTGTGAAGGTCTTGTATGTAACGGCGAAACTCTGCCGAATCGTCTCCAGCACTTGTAACTTGTCAGCAGATCAATAAAAGAGACATTTAATAGTGAAATCAAGCTAAACAAAGACTGAATCAATGAATTCCGCCTCTGATTCAGTCTGAGCACTCTTCTGATCGACTCGTTAGGTCGTTTCACGTTCCTACAAGTGGTATCAGAGCTCAGGAGGAAGAGTTCTAACCGTTTAGCTCGTTTTCGGTCTAAAATTCTGATTTCTACACCTTCTTTCATCATCAGATCAAGTTTTAACGGTTGAAATTCGCTCAAAATTTCACAGACTGTGTGTTATTGGACATTAACAAACCCTGGAAAGTTTCGGACCAAAATTCGGACAAGAAATGGATGAAATTACCTTCGGACTAGATTCCGCTCATTCAGACAGTGTGTAGTTTTGCTTATATGACCACCTAGTTTCGCTCTTGTGTCAACAAAGTTGAAGGGTTTCGCTCCAAAAACCAAGTAGTTCCGTTCTTGTGAACATATCTAGTTTCGCTCTTCTGAACAATACTAGTTTCGCTGTTGAGAACAACTTGGTTTCGCTCATGTGAACAACTTAGTTTCGCTCATTTGGACTTGATCTAGTTTCGCTTATAAGGACACTTATAGTTTCGCTTATTTGAACTTAGTGGTTTCGCTTTTAGGACCTCTAAGGTTTCGCTCATAGGTGCAAACATCTGGTTTCGCTTATAGGGTTGGTCTGATTTTGCTCTTGTGTCGGGATTGGTAGAATAATGGCAATGGTCTTTGATGAACAAGAAAATTATTATTTTGAAAAATTTAACAATTGGAATCGAGGATTTATAGATGAGAGCTATAGAAATGTGAAAAAGGATGTTTGGATCAAAAGGTTTAAATATTTTGTATGTTTGAAAAACGAAACTTTTGAAGATCTAGAAAACCGATATGGAGTCTTACTTGGCTACTTAAAAGATCATGAGATATTTTTATCAGATGCCGAAAAGATAGAAAAGTTTGCAGATGCTTTACCGTTTGAATGGAGTGAATTTTTGAAAAATTTAAGAAAGGATTCAAATTTTTCAAAATTACAGCTAAAAAGATTCATCAGCATACTTAAAACTCATGAATTTGAAAATGGAAAGAAAAGGAAAGAATTGTTTAAAGTTTTGGAAAATAATTTGATGGATATAAGCTTAAATGTGATTGATGAGATAAATAAAAGAATTTGTATGTGTTTTGCTGCAAAACAAAACATGAAGTATGATTATAAGCATGGTTGGAAAAGTCGCTAGGCACTCCCTAGTCGGTCGACTGGGGAGTTAAGAGTACTCGGCCTAGGCGGACAGTACACGGGGAGTACTCGGACATGCCAAATTATAAAGAAATTAGTTTTTGGAAATTAAATATGTGTCAAATAACATAAATTTACTAATATTTATAACAAAATACATGAAATTGATATTCATTCTTTAATATGATAGGAATAGAAATTATGTTTTATTTTATTTTAAGTCAAACTCGGCCCAAGTTGACCTATTAGATCCGATTTTGGCCGATGTTGACCGCTTTTGATCGATTCCGAGTAATTAGTCGGAGTTGAAGAAAGTCGCCTCGGCACCCTACCTTGTAGCGAGTACTCGGGGAGTACTCGGCCTTGGAGACCTTGTTTTACAACCATGATTATAAGAGAGGATGTTATATTGATGAAAATTTAAAACCTCTTGATTTTGTTAAAATTGTTTGTGCAGGAACATACAAGACAGAGATAAAGGAAATGTCAAAGAATGAAGAATCTGTGAAGAATGAATTTTCAAGTTCTGAAACAGTATGCTCCAAATGTGACAACTTTAAGACTAACAATGACAATCTCTTGAAGGATGCGGAAAGTTTGACATCGGAAGTAAAAAAGTTGAAAGATGAAAAGCAAACTGATGAAAAACAGATTCTGGATTTACAGGGAAATTGTGAAAAGCTGAAAGCTGAAAATGACAAACTGTTAAGTAATTTGAACAGTTTGACATCTGAAAACAAGGTTTTGAGAGAGAAAGAAAAAGACTTTGAAAGCAAAAAGAAATCTTCAGAAAATGAAGATTTCTGGGTAAAGCTGGAAAACAAGAATTTGAAAGCAAATGAAACAAAATTTCAAGAACAGCTAAAAGTTTTGGAAAATGAAAAATCTGTTCTTGAAAACATGAAGAATGAAAATGAAAAATCAATCAAGTCTCATCTTGAAAGAATATCTCAGCTTGAAAACGAAGCTGAGAATTCAAGAAACAAGATTGATGAACTTGAAAAGAAATTGAAAGGTTTTGTGACTTCATTAGATAGTTTGAATTTTCCCTGTCCAAAACCGATCAATTCGGTTCCAATAAGTGACAATGTCACAAACTTTGACAAAGTCAAAGTTGAAGATTGTGATGAAAAAACTGATGATGATGAGAAAAAGAAAACATTTTTGAAATTAAAAGAAATGTTTAAAGAAACTGTTTTACATTCGACTGAGAAAGGTGAATGCTCAAAGCAAAAACCTGTAAAGAAGAATGTGGAACAAAAACAAAAAGATAAAAAGGCAAAAAATTTTCAAAAAGAAAATAAAAGCTCATCAGTTCAATCATCCAATCAAAACAAAATTTTTAACAAATTGAAAAATGAAAACTCAAAAATAGTTGGCAATAAGTGGTGCAGGTTGGACCACAGTGCTCAAAAGCCAAATCCAGCAAACATGAGGAAGGAATATCACCAAGCCAAACAATGCTATGATTTGAGCATTTGGGCTGAAAATGGTGATTGGTACGATAACAGAGTGTGTTACCGATGTGGTTATCAAGGACACATTGCTGTTAACTGCCAAGGTTGGAGTTATGAGACGAGGAGATGCTTTAACTGTCAAATTAGAGGTCACATTGCCAAAGATTGCCCAAGGAGATCAAATGAAAGATTGAGGGCTAAGTCTCAAAAATTGGCAAAGATTCCAGTCAACGTCAAGCCCAAAGAACCTAAAGTTCAAGAACAGATAATTCAAGAAAAAAAAAGTTAAACTTTCACAGGGGCAAAAAGACAGACTGAGAAAGAAGAGGAAGAAGGCCAGAGAGTATCTGGAGAAGATTTTGTCCTCGGATACAACTGGTAAAACAGATAAAAGTTCTGATAAATCGTCTTGCTCGCCAAAGACTGACAAATCAAGCAAAACGAATTCTTCAGATACAAATCTGAGGACAGAGGAGAGAGTAAAGAAAGAGAGAAAGATGAAAAAGAAAGTTGCTGGTGATGAATTTGTTTCTCCGGAAACAAAGGAGCCAGTTATTGGCAATGAATCTGGCTCATCAAAGTCAGTCAAGCCAAGTTCAGGCGATGAATCTGGTGTGGTAAAGCCAGAGGAGCCATGTGTTGAGGTAAAAAGTGGTGATTCCGGTTTGACAATGAATGATGAAAATTTTCCATCATTGTCAAATGGAATTTCAAAAGCACCCAAGGACCGTCAGGCTTGGGTGAAACTCTTTAAATAGAAAAAACCTGACTTGCCGGAGTTCCCAGGTTGGTAAGCGTGGAACATGAATCGGCACATTTCTTGAGAAATTTCACTTTGGTGATTTTTCGCCTTACATGTGGTAAATCAGGGACATTAAGTTGTACTTGATTTTCTACAAGTGATGTTTGAGAATTAAAACTGAAATTGTAAAATCTGTCATGTGTATGAAGAAAACAATGTGATGAAGTGACCCCGAACCTACAAATGGATTAATAAACAAAACTTATTTTCCGGAAAAATCATTTTGGTTAAAACAAACTTAAGTGTTTTGAAATCATAATGAGAAAATAGTTTTGTGAAAGGGGGAGTTCTGATTGTTTATGCCTAGTGGATGGCGAATTGATGCGATTTGATATCGGTTGTCATATTTCTTGTACAGTTGGTTTTCAAATTTTCCCAGAAAATCAAAATTGAGACATATTTTGATTTTAGGGGGAGTAAAAATTTTATAAAAAATTAGAAAATTTGAAAATGTCAAAAACATTGAAAAAATTCAAAATGAGTTTTGTTGTCAAAAAAAGGAAATGATAGTAGATCAGTTGGACTGTCACAGCATGCTAAAGAAATGGAAAGATATAATGTGATAAACGATCTTACTAAAGATGTGACGGTAGGCTCAGTTAGACTAGTAGATTTGCGATAACGATACAAACCTAAATGAAAAAAGCCTAGTTCTAGTGGGAAACATGATTGAAAGCATAGTACTTAGTTTTGTCCTTCTTGATTGTGTGCCTACTCAGTAATCGCTGATTGTCGAAAGACATAAAACTGGTTAAGTTTGTGAACTTTCACAACTTTGCTAAAAAGTCGCTGTGATTGTGCATTTCATTTTGCAAAGATTTAAACTTGTTTTATTTCTTTATTTTGTTTAAGCATTGGACATCCTCTGCGTATACGTGAGTATCGACCTGGATGTTGTTGCCTAAACGTTCTGCTTTATTTTCTTTGGTGTTTCGTTTAAGCTTTGGATCACCTCTGCGTATACGGAAGTATCGACCTGGTGGTTAAAGCCTAAACAACTTCAACTTGTTTTATTTTTCTTATTTTGTTTAAACATTGGACTTTCTATGCGTATACGGAAGTATCGACCTGATTGTTAATGTTTAAACATTCTGCTTTGTTTTTCTCACAAATCACAGTTGATAAAAGTTTAAAGGCATTACTTGAGTCAGTGTATTACATGATGAGGGGATATGCTGAGATCGTTGGGTCCATAAGAATTTAGTGCAAAATTAATATACTTTAAACGTATCGGTAAGCATTTCGAAAGTTTTTAGATTGAGTTTAAGTGGACAAATATATCGTCAATCTATGTGAATTGTTTAGAACTTAAAACAATTAAAAGCTTAATGGTGCTTGTGATTTGTTTAAAAAAACTGATCTGATCCTCTTTCGCAAACTCACAAAAATATGTTTGTACATATTTCATTATTGCATTTAATTTCTGTTATTGCATTTATGTTTCATTATTTTGAAAAATTCAAAAAGATTTTCGACAACTGATGTTGGAAAGCTGATATTCAAAATCTCAATGGCTAAACATAATGAACAGATGGGTTGGTTAATTGATTTGAAATGTTTAAAATGATTCATTAAGTTGAATTAGAATTGGGAATATTTCAAATTGTTGATCAATTTTAAATGTAAATAATTCTCAAAGGTTTAGTTGATTCATTAAGTTGAATCACAATTATGTTTGTTGTAATAGAGTGTTTGAGTTGTGTAGGTTTCTGAGAAGAACTTGATCTGAAAAAGCCAGGATTTAATTTCAAAGGTGATAACAAATTCCAGACAGCGATCCCAGCTTGATGATAGGGGGAGTCTGACGAGAGTTAGAGCCAGAGAAAGATCCGGGTACATGATTCCAGGAAGAGTTCCTGAAGAAGACCGATTAAGATTGAAGCCCAGAGACTGATCAAGACTGAAGAAGTAAAGACACAGCATTGTCGTGACTCGATAGTCGACTCCGTCAACATCTGAGGGGGAGTCTGTTGGTGAACTACATCTGTCGACTTCGTCTTGTATCGAGTCATACATTAAATGTATAGATTAGGGCACGGTTTACGAGAAAATAGGAGATTGTATGTAGTTAGTGAGCAGGTTTCGCTCATAGGGTCAATTAGAGGAGGTTTCGCTTATTTGGACAAGGAGATTTCGCTTTTATGGACATGAAGGTTTCGCTCATGTGTCATGTCCATTGGAGTGAAACCACTAAGTCTATATATAGGAGTTCTCATGAGCGAAACCACATAGAACAGGTGTGAAGGTCTTGTATGTAACGGCGAAACTCTGCCGAATCGTCTCCAGCGCTTGTAACTTGTCAGCAGATCAATAAAAGAGACATTTAATAGTGAAATCAAGCTAAACAAAGACTGAATCAATGAATTCCGCCTCTGATTCAGTCTGAGCACTCTTCTGATCGACTCGTTAGGTCGTTTCACGTTCCTACAATCTAATGGAGTATTCAGCATTTTCCGATAAGCGTTTAGGGGGGCCTTTGTTAACCGTGTCTGCAAATGGCTGTTCATAGATGTTACTCTATTACACACTCCTCCATAACGAAGCATTCCGGGGCATCTAGGCAAACATGTTTTACACCCGTTTATAAGGCAGAAAACGCAGTCAAAAACTGACAACACAGGAAAAATCAAGCACAACTGATAATACAGGAAATCAAGTATGTCATCAAAGAGGAAATAAAAACAGTCTGGGGTTGCCACCACTCGCAGGTGGCGGTACATTATGAGCATTCAAAACAAAGAAAACCAACAAATACTTAAGCGGGCAAAATGATCACGTGGTAAGCGTAGGAATGTCAATGTGAACCATTTTCACCATCATCAATATCATCAATCACACCAGTAAGATCCATATGACCGGGAGTCATCCCATCAGTATCATCATCCGAGTCTTCCACACAACTGCACACAATAATTGCAAAACATGTATTGTTACGCAATTCAAATGGTAGAGCAGACGTCAGGTGAGCAAAATTTACACACGTACAACTTTCGAAGCTTGCGTCCAGTCTTAGGAGACGGGTATAGGCCAGGTGCAGAACGTTTCAGCGGATCTGTTGAAGTTGTACGCACAGCCGGTGTTTTTGGACAAACGTCCTTATCTGCACAGTCCGAAGCAGGACCAACAATCTTTGCGCAATTGAAGCTCTCATACTCGCCAAAATGATAGTATGTATGGCTCTTAATCTCAAACGTGTGTTTAGTTCCAATAAGGGACTGAAGGGCAGAGGGTAGTATCGGCGCATCGACAGAGGTATCCTGCACAAATCATAAAGGTTACTGTAGCAATTCACACATGCCCAAGATTTACCGTACACCATGCAAGTCACATACTTGTAGTTGTTCTTCCACCAGGGATTTTGCAGTCCTTTTAACCAGCTGTTCAACGATTTCATCAAAAAGGACAACGATGGTGTTCATGGTTCCGTCGGTAATATCCGCCTGAATTCGAAACCTATCATGGCATAGCATCCCAACAATAACAGTAACGCAGGTCATAAATATTTCGAATGGCAACAAAAGCGCAATATAAATCGAATCGGGCAATAAAAAACGTAGTGTAAAAGGTGAAGGGCATAACGATACAAAGAGATGACCATAAAAGAAACAAGCTGGGTTCTAAGAGGTTGCAATATATACCTTGTCCTCGGATATTCAACCTTGGATTTGCACGCCTTGCAAATGAAGTACCCATCCTCTCGGGTGAGGCCCTTACGACACTTGCTGCCAGAGCACGTGAAAATATACCAGCTGTTTTTTGTTCTGATGGATGTAATCTCGGCTTCATTCCTGAAAAGGATGCCCTACATGGAAGACAAACAAAGGGCCAGTTAAGTGGGACAGTGGAACCTTTGAGGAAAATGATGGTCTGTCGGTGGCCTCCTCTACTACAGGCCCCCCTAGGCAGGCCATGCACTGTGAAAGGACGCGAGCATGTCTAATATTTGAAAAAGTAACACGTGTGTCTATAAGTCATCTTATATGGTTATAATCGAACCATTTGTAGCGAGATGAGTAGGGCCTGGCGACTGTATTGCTTCCTGACAGGCACCCAATTTAGAGCGAGGTGGGCCAAGTGACATCAGAATATGCGTCTATGGCAGAAGTACCAATTAAAGAATTAGACCCCAAACCTATAAACGTAGTCACTAATCATTTCAGTATTATGTTCCTTATGCATGCGGTTTTACGTGCTCTCGCAGCACGGCAGAGTGTTCAGAAAATCGGTTAAAAATTTCAAAGTAGCTCCCTACAGGATGTGGGTTGTTTATGCACAAAGCGTTACAGATTTTGATATCAAAATGTATGCATCAATTAAGGTTTTATCTTTCTATTTCCTCCGACGATTTCATTAACCTTTTCTTTCCTTTTCTTGTTATTTGTGGCATTTGTAGCCAACTTTGAGCATTTACAAAGGCTTCCTAATAGCAACACTCGGTTACGGCCAACTAACGCGTGTATGAAGTTCATAGACGTCCTAATAATGCATTATTTGTTATTAAAATGGGGGGGGGGGACGTGCGCGTTCAGCTTAAAATACTTATCTCAAAATTCAAAAATAAAGTTGATTTTCTACATAATTAACTGTTAGAATGAAGCATTATTGGACAAAGCTTAAGGGAATTTAAAAATCGGTTATATGGTTAGGTAAGTGGGTTTATATTTCTGTTAATCAGGCCTGGTATCTATATCCATCCAATACCCGTGACATTCCCATACCCGAATATGCGTACCGGATATTTCGGGCTTTAGGCATTCCCGTCAGCCTCGGGTATTTTTGCCACCCCTACTGATAGACCAAATTGCCACTCATCAGTAGTAATTTAATACTGATGAATGATGATTACCAGTGACAATCAGTTACAACTTCAGTTTCCATGCAATTTTCATCAATCATGCAGATATGAAGTACCTTGCAGTGGCATTTCAATAAAACGCATCCCCTAGTCCCTGAACCCCCACTTCCGTTGGTGCACAAAATAAGAACTGTCATAAATAAGCGTATACTTAACACCTTCCTAGTCAAATATTTATCTTTATCTCCCTTTAATATTAAGTAATTCCAATTATACTAAAGTGACTGCTGGAGTGACGGTCACTTAGCAATTACAGAAAATACAGATAAGACAACTCTATACTATAATACAAATATACAATGATATTATTTGTCAAATGGTAAGGGTTAAAGTTTCACAGCAAACAAAAATAATGCATTATTGGTTGTTAAAAATTAATAAACTGTGATATCTGTATATCAATGGATTAGATATTCTGATCATTCTAATGTTGGAAGAGGGGGGGGGGGGGCTGAATTTAAGAATCGTCATAGTCATTTAATAAATCGCATATTTAATCTAATTAATGCAAACATTAATTATTGATGGGTAAATATTTTTTTTTCTATGGTAGTAAGGTGGGTTGTTTCGCACGGTTTACTGCCCGTTAACTTATCTATTTAAATGCTTATATACAGAGCGTGTTGTTTTTTACCTAGGTAGCAACAGGTTCCGTAGGTTGAGTTCGTTTCAACCTGCCGAAGCTGGCTTACGCAGGCCTAAGTGGGGTCTAAGTTGTAAAGTAAGTTAGCAGCGTAGCTTCTTTTTAGTCTTGTCGCCACGCACCTTGTCCAAAAGCTCACTTATGGTGCCAACACAGGCTACATCCTCGGTAATTGGCTCGCTAGTACCGTCGACGTCAACACAGCTGGGAAACGCATACAAATAGTCAGGCAAAGCACAGAACAGTGCAACACGGGTAAGCAGAGGGTAATTAGTTGAGGGTGTAATGATACCTGATGGACGCCCTGAAAGACTGCAGCGCAGGTATCTCGTCTGAATCGATGAGCATAGTCGATGTTGAGCTAGACAAACACAGGGTGCCTGCGCCAGGCAAGAAAAAAGTTAAAACAATATAACAACTTCAATGGTAAGCAGATATGTAACGGGAAACAAATGTACCGAGGTAGAACTTCGCGCTCATGGAAGTCAAGATAAGAGAGTAAACGGGTGGGTTCTCACCCTTCCTCTGAATCATAACATCACCAAGGTGGCCCCACAGTGTCACTCTGACTTGGCGCTTGCTGCAAAACACCGATTAGAATAAAAGTGTCAGTTGCCACGTAGGGAGAGAAGGCTGTGTAAGCAAGAGGAACGTGTCACTAACTGTTTATTCGTTAGACTGAATTTGACTGTGCGTGAACCCGAAGCGTTCACAGATGGCGCACCTACCTCAGTAACATATCCGATGACATCTGAAATGGAATGAGACAAAGAGTCATTAAATAATCAACCTAGGTATTTTAAGAAATTAGCGGGGATATGGTTATACGGTAACGTCTCCATTTATTACCTCTATCGTTATAAATAAACGTGCACACGCCACTGCCCATTTTGGATACATAAAATCCTTTAGCAATAACCAATGCGGGTATATATGAACTGATTATTTTCACACAAATATATATTCAATTATTTTAAATTATTTGCAATTTTGATTTACTAATTCTCGGTATTCGGTAGCTATTTTTCTTTTTACTGAACCCGACGGCCCGCCTTTTGCTTTTTTTTTTCTTTTCCTTTTCTGTTTTAGCAATTCTCGGCTCCAAGTATACATGGTCTCACATTATGAAATGCACTCTTTAGTTCAATGACGATATTAATATGAACATGTGACATATATGTTCAACACAAAGACTCAAATGTGGTGTTAGCAGCGTCCGCTCCAGGGTAGTGTGAGCCGGACGATCAGCCAAGCCCGATAATTTTCGAGGCAAATATTTTTCTCTATATATTTAAATTTATTTTTTATAAAATAGGTATGGATCTTAATCATCGTAAATATATTTGGCCCAAAACCTTTTATATGAAAACTGGTTACTATTTCAAGTTAAATGTATACATTCCTTTATGCTATTGAACTTGTTGTTTTGAATCATGTTAAAAGTATGTCAACGGCATGTAACCCCACTTGCCAAATATCATGCTAAACATGTCAATGTTGTGCAACTTTTCGTTTATGTCGTATATTACATGTTTAGCTAAATATGATAGTGTACCCGATGTTAACACGGCCCATTTTAGCAAACAAAACATATCGCCTGCTCTACCCTCACCAAATAAAAACGCCAAGTATTGCATTTATGATTTAATGGCCACATTGCACCCATACTACAAACCATGTGGTATTGTTATTGTATGATCAACTTACCAAAACGGCATAAATTTATAAACATAATACATTTTGTTTGGGAACTTTTACTTTGCTGTTTTACCTATGTTAAATGAATCACATCATTAATTATTTTAAAACACGTAGCATACTGATGATATGAACCGGTAACATCTAACTGTAATAACTGTGTCGTGTCTATAATCTGCTTTAAGTTGGTCTTAAAAAAATTAACATGTATAATTTAGAATATTCTTTTCACACTCATTTATTAACATTACTAATTATTATTCTATTTGTATATTATTATTATTACTATTAATTACTATTGTTAATAATAATAATCATTAGCGTCTTTAATCAAAAAGGCGCAACCCTGCCGCCCCCGTCGCCGCCTACCTACTCGTGTTCGTAGCTCGATCAGAGGTATTAAAAGTTTAAAACTATTATTATTAAAAAATATAAAAAATATTATTATTTATTTATTTATTAATATTATTACTATTAATATTACCGTTTTAGCATTTTCTTTTAACTAAATATTACTCTATCGCAATATGTTACATTAAAATTTTTGTCTCATGTGTATAACATTAATAAGAAAACCTGGATTCTGATGATCATAACTATAACTATGATTATCATGACTCCTTTTTGTTGTAAATATCAATGTCGGTAACATAATTATCAAAGATTTATATTTATTTCGATGTAGATTGCATTTAATATACGTCCTAATAATATTTTAACGACAAATACCAGGTGGGGTATAGGAAACATACCAACGAAGTACTTGTTTTCGGTTGGTTGGAGATCCTCAAACGCCGTAAGCAGGAAAGGGTAGCGTTCAAAACGACCGCCGTCATCATCAACCCACTTCACAGTTGTCGAACCATGCAACCCAATCACAAAGGGGCTGTCTTTAAGAACCCGATACTGATTTGTAGGTTGCACGGCGAAACCGTTGACCAAATATACACCGCCCTCTTTGAGTTTGTCAAAGAAATAGTGGGCAATGTTATTCCTTGCGGTGCAATGCATCACACCTCCCTGCGCAAATAAAGGCGTAGATTTTTGTTTCAGAATCAAAAGTTGAAAAGCGTAAGAATGTGGGATAGCGGAGGGTAAAAAACTACCTTTATGTCAGTGACAATATAGTCGGTGCTCATGTACCTGCCGTTAACACTTGTCACGTCCCATTTTCTACAAACCATTATCATGATAGGTCCGGTGCTCCCTTTAAGGAGTTCACTAAGGAACATATGACTGCTTGTACCATCGTCGGACGTTTGCAAACTAAGGGGGCTGGCCATGGCAATAAAGGAGGAAAGGAAACTATGAACCTACAAACATAACAAAGCCGGCAATCTTATAGCATAACCAAAGACCGTTCAACTGTCTACAAATTAATCATATCCTAATGAATGATATTAAATGACAGGGATATTCAAAGAGGCACAATAAAACTATGCAATTTAATTAATTTTAAAGAGACTTTTGGTATCCTAGCTTGTAGTTAGAGTTTCTTGAATTGGTTTTTATATAATGTTAGACTTTATAAAAGAGAACAATTTATTAAGAAATACCTACCACTTGTACACTATTAATTATGAATGTGATGGTTCATTTAACATATTTTAGAGTTTAATTGTAAGCATTTAACATACCGAACGATATGATGTGGTGGTCTTATATTTTATTTAGAGTTGTGTGGCTAACCTAAATATAGTATCATTAATGAACCTTAAAAAAACCATTACCTATTTTTCCTCGTAACTAACAATTTAAAAAAGAACAAATTAATCAAATTTGCATGTGATATTGTGATTGAAATTTTCTTTTTAATTAAGAAGAGTTCTCAGACTAAGCTATGATCGAAGCAACAAATATATCCACAAAAATTAAATCAAGGTTAAAAAAGGTAATGTGTTTGAAAAGGGTAAAACCGTCATAAACTAAAAGTTCATTTAAAAGGGGTATATATGATATTTTAAGTTTATACTGGGTATATATCACATTCACGTCATAAAATAAAAAATTCATCAAAATTTTAGAAAAATGAGGAAAAAGAATAAATACCGAGATAGTCCTTGAGCTCAAGGTAACCAATATCCAATAAAGAAAACAGACGCGTTGCCCCTGGAATAAAAAAATAATAATCAAGTTAAAGTCTAATAAACATAAATAAAATCAACACATCCTAAAAAAATATAAGACCACCGAGATGTTTAATTGTAAGCATTTAACATACCGAACGATATGATGGCAAACGAAATCAGAGTACCAACAACTCCAAATGAAGTAATGGTCATAAAATTGCGGAAAAATTGCTTATTTTTCACTTGAAACCTGTTGAAATAATATAAATGTAATTATAAAACATTAAAAAATATTTAAAATCTATGAAGAGTGAAGAACCAACGCATATACGTGCTTCCAAACTGTATGATCTATGCAGACTGTATATGAAATAACACCAATACTCCATATATCTGCTTCCAAACTGTATGCTCTATGCAGAACTTCTGGTGCGACATAATATGCACTTCCAACTATATCATTAAGCCTTTCTTTAGCAATATTAAAATAATAATAATACTCAAAAGCCCTAGCATGAACATCTAATAACCAACAAACCTGAGCAGCAATAGTATGTGACCGAGTTAGAAAGAGGTTGCTGATGCAAGCAGTATTGAATCCAGGCTCAGATAGCCTATAGCAGCTCTATGTCCAACACATCCTGCCCCAACCACCACCGCATCATACGTATGATCAACAACAATATATCTAAAATCAAGGGACTTAAATTACTATTACTAAAAGGACCCAAGGAAATTGAAATTTCAAAGTATACATTAGACAATAGAAAGGAATTTTAGAAGTGTTAGGATGTCACATGTAATTTGGTTGGAAGTTCTAGTTGTGATAAGCAAGAGATATGAGCTCTTGAACCTGGAGGATTAACCAGTCACCAGATATCAGCGCATTGGCTCGCTGGCGCCTTGCTGATGATAGGTCAAAGTGAGCAGGATTTTGTCCAACTGCATCTGGTACATGACTCGAGCACCTGGTTTTAGAAAAGATACATAGCTTAAACCAATCCTAATACATTGCAACTTATTTAGTTTTGCATAAGGTAAAGAACAAATCTACAGATACGTGTAAAGAAGCTAAAAACAAAGCATTAACGTGTTCTGTAACATAGGCATAAAGATTAATGGTTTTTAGGTTAGATTTGTGCAAATGAAAACAATCTATTGGTTTCGTTCTGAGTTTCCTAATCGCGATAGAAATCGTAGTTAAATTCAGTTTCCATAGAACATAGTGAATGTACTGTGCAATTAATCTCTTTTGGTAGTTGTTTTGCTAGGGATTCATACACGAACACTCATTTTAGGTGTAAAAAGTTGTTCGTATTTTCAATTTCGGTTGTTGATGAAGTAGTTTCATATCCAGTTATGTGAAATGCGGTTTTAATTTAACATCGCATTGATTAATTGTTTCGTTTCATGCCCTAGCTTCGCTTCAATTGAGAATTTGCAGATTAAACATTTAACATACAAAAGTCAAATTCTTTATTATATAGAGAGAGATCGATAACCTGTATTGAAGATTGAAGGTCGATTTAAAACATTGGACATCAATAACCTGTATTGAAGATTGCGAAACTTATCTTGGTAAGGATATCTTGCACCATCAATTGCCATAATAGAGAAGAAAGAAGACCGATTCGTGCTTCCATGGAGGGCCTGTTCAATTTCACGGACGAAAGGGAAGAACATTTTAGGGTGTGAGAAACAGGAAAGGGGGAATTAGAAACGGGTCAAATTTTGTTTATTTCTGGCCCCTTGTTAATAGGCAATTACAACTTGAAAGACACAGGGTTTCCTTTGGTTCCGACACCCCTCTCGGCTCCTCTTGGGACGCCGAATGGTGTATGGAATCCGGCCCAACATCTCAACGAGCCCACTCGAAACCGCCCAATAACCCTAGGAGGGTGCGGCATCTATGGAGGGTATAAAACCCTTGCATTCAGCCGACACTTAGAATGATTTGACAATCATTCTCTCACCAATCCCCAAAACATTATCTTCTCTCCCTCTAACACTCTCTCACTCTAGAAAACCCTAAAAGCTCACAAACATCTCTTTCCTTCTTTTGGATCTCGACGACAGCAGAGTCAGCATCGAAGAATAGCTAGTGTCCACTGATTTAGAGCTTCATTCTTCACCTACTCTACACCTTTTACCCACATTCAAATCGGTTAGTTTGTTTCCTTCAAATAGATGATAATGTATGATAAAGGTGCTTGCTTGATAAAGCTATAGATGTTCACAGTCAACGGATGATAAAATCGTGATGTTGCATTTTGGTTTCTATATATATATATATGCTTGCATGATATGAAGTGATTGATGTCTATAAACAGCTGGATTGAATATATGTTGTCGATGATGTGTGCTCATAGATGTTTAAAATACATGAACAAGTGATTCTGTGCAATACACAAAGGTTGATGTTAGAAATGGAACCCTAGAATGATTTAGAGTGTTGAAGGTGACTCTTGCTGGCATTTGTTTAAAATGGATAAGTTGTAAGGTGTTGTGATAATGTTCCTGATTGTTGGAATATATGTAACTGTGTTGTGAGAATTTTGTTAGAATTACCGTGATACATGAAAACCCTAATGATGAACAGTTTGAATAATCTTGAAATATTTGAAATGTGTGCATTTGATCTGATTTAGTAATTGTACGGATGATAATACATGTTACTGAAATTTGATTGGCTCGTACTGAATTGGAGAAGGTTCTAGTAAGATTCCAGCAGTGGTTACGAGTCGAGATCGTATGGTTTCGACTCGAGACCACTTAGTTACAACTCGAAACCAGACACCACAAATAAGGAACTCGAGACCAGCAAGGTTGCGAGTCGAGACCGCCCGGTTCCGACTCAGAAGCCTGACCCGAAACCACAAGGTTTTGACTAAGAGATGCATAACTCGAGACCTCCTGGTTGCGGCTCGAGATCTCTGTTTTCGAGTCGAGACCGCATGGTTTCGACTGACCTATTCCACTTAGTTATTGGGCTGTTAAATGTTTGGGCCACACAGTTGAGTGTTATGATTTGGACTACATGTTACTGTTGTTGTTTACTGTTCATATGTTAGGCTAGGCCCAAATACTTTATATGCTGATTTGACATGCATGCTATGTGTTAGATACATGTAGGATATACGTGAGTTATTTGTACCCAAACCTAACCTATACTAGTAACCATAATAGGACGTGGTTGACCAGCAAACCAAACCAAGTGAACTGTCTGTCGAGCAAACCGAGGTGAGTTCACAACTTTTACTAAAAGCATGTGTTCCCGGTGGTTGGGAAACAGAACAAACAACGCTATCTCCTTGTGTGGGATACAAACATACTTTCTCTCCTTGTGTGGGACGCTTGGTTAATTACTATTTATATTAGATGCAAAAAGTGTACTAAACGAAACTCCATCACGAAGTCCCCATTTACTATACCGATTAGTTTCCGGGGCCTGGCGAACGGGTTATTAGTTGATAGAGCTATTTAGGTCTAATCAGCCTCACACCGTGCCCTGATAGGATCGGTCGTGAACTAATAGACTCTGGCAAACCGTCAATGATGATAGATATTGACAAACGGGGAACATTACGGAAACGTACGGTCGCAAGTGTTCGGGATTACGCAGTTTAGTAGCTTACATATGGGGTAGCTCCCCATGGCATGATATAAATGAGTAACTTAACTACTTAAACAAGTTTTTAGAATTAAAACTGGACTAACTCGTGAATTCGCCAACTTTATGTTGACACCCTACTGCATGCTTTGTAGGTACACAATGACTTAGGAGCTTGCAGCTTGGGGATGTGTAGTGGACGTCTTAACCCGTGTTTTGGGTTCTTTAATAATCATGAACTATGAACTTATGTTTAAACAATTTTTACCTATGTTTCCGCTATTTACTTAAACTGTTTTGAACTTAAAAACTTTGGACTTAAACTTTAAATTGTCACTAATTATATTGGTTTAATGAAACTATTTTACTGGTATAGTTGTTCAATATGATTGGTGGCTGGGTCCTGGTCAGTCACACGCCTCGCGGTAGTACTCCGCATGTGGATTTTGAGGGTGTGACAGATTGGTATCAGAGCCATTGGTTGTAGAGAACTCGGTTTTAGAAAGAAAAGTCTTTTTGAGAAAAACCAGACTATAACCCGTTTTATATCAAACGACTCCCAACGACACTACACTCCAAGAGCAAGGCTCAACGTATTAGACCTCATGGCTCGGGCATGTGTTTACTTGTCTACGTGTCCAGTGCTTATGTGATGCTATATGTACTAGTGTGCTTAGTTATAAATATATCAATATATGTATACGTATATTTGTGTGCAACAATCTATTCCCTTACTATTCATTCTTACGACACTGCGGCGTCATTCTCACACTGTGTTTTCTGGGTGTGAAGCCAATGAGCGGATGCGAAAGGGGAAACGTTAACATGACTCAGGATCAGTTCACAAACCTGATCAACACCGTGGTTGCGGCTTTTGCAGCCCACCCTGGAGGTAAACTTTCGTATCGTCTTATCGTTCTTAAATTTGTTCGCTTCGTTCCCCATGACAGGTCAACCTGCACTTGTGCAACCACGTGTATGCACTTTCAAAACTTTCATGGATTGCAAACCTCTCCCTTTCAATGGTACTGAGGGTGCCATAGGCCTTCTACACTGGATTGAGAAGGTCGAATATGTGTTCGTTGTATGCGAATGTCCTACTGCTAACTGGGTGAAGTTCGCTACCGGTACGCTTGAAGGAAATGCACTTTCCTGGTGGAAAGCACAAGTTCAAATGCTTGGATTGGAGACTGCCAATGCTACTGTTTGGGAAGACCTCAAGAATCTGATCAAGGAAGAGTACTGTCATAGGGATGACATTCATAAGCTTGAGAACGAGTACTATGAGCTCAAGATGGTTGGATCGGAGATCGAGATGTACACCAAGTGATCCAACGACTATGCTGCTCTTTGTCCCAACATGTCTCAGCCTGCTTATTGAAGAATCGAGTTATATATCAAGGGTTTGGTTCCTGAAACTCAGAGTTTGGTGACTTAAGCTAATATCACCACGATTCAGCAAGTTATTCGTCTAGCTCACCGACTCACAAATCAGGCCGTGGAGCAGGGCAAGCTGCCCAAAAGGATCAGTGCTACTACCGAAACTTCTGGTGATAACAAGCGTAAGTGGGATAGCAACCAAGGCAAGGATGCTAACCCCACTAAAGCCCCAGCTCATCAAAGAAGGACTGAAAACAACAAGGGTCCTCAGCAATAGGGCGGGTATCAAGGGACCCACCCCAAGTGCAACAAGTGTAACCGACACCACAGTGGACCATGTGCAAGGAACCAGTGTCAGCGATGCAACAAGATGGGACATGAGGCCAAAGAATGCAGAAGCCAGTATCCAGCTAGACAGAACTAGCCACAACGATAACCACAACCACAACAGCAGCAGCAAGGGAACAACTGTGGCTGCTACCGGTGTGGAGCAGTAGGGCACATGAAGAAGAATTGCCCTCGGCTGAACCAGAACCGCAACAACAACAATCAGGGTGCGGGAAACAACAACAACAACAACGGTGACAATGGTGCAAGGGGTCGAGTTTTCATTTTTTGAGAGCTGGTGAAGCAAGAGATGATCCCAACATCGTTGCGGGTAAGTTCCTACTTGATGATCGTTATATTTCAGTACTATTTGATTCTGGAGCTGATGCTAGCTATGTATCCATACGCATTAGTAACAAGCTTAAGCCTACACCTACACCGTTAAACTCTAAGCATGTCGTTGAACTAGCTAACGGTAGGAAATTTGAGGCCATACATGTTATCAACAACTGCAAACTCGTACTATCTGGTCAGACTTTTCTCGTCAATCTTTTTCCCATTGTTCTTGGAAGCTTCGACGTCGTTATTGGTATGGATTGGTTATCCAAGCATTGAGCTGAAATACTCTGTCAAGAGAAAGCTGTTCATATTCCTTGTTCTTTTGGTGAGCCCCTTATTGTTCAAGGCGACAAGAATGGTGCAGTCACATGCATCATTTCCTTCTTAAAGGCCCAGAAGTGTTTGCGAAAGGGCCATACCGCTATTCTAGCACTCATCACTGACACTCAGGAGAAGGAAAAGTGGATTGAAGATTTTCCCATCATACGTGACTTCCGAGGTATTCCCTGAGGAATTACTTAGACTCCCGCTTCATCGTCAAGTCGAATTTCAAATCGAGCTAACTCCCGGAGCGACACCCATAGCTCGCGCACCTTATCGATTAGCCCCAGCCGAACGGGAGGAACTTTCTATGCAACTGAAGGAGCTGTTGAATAAAGGTTTTATCCGTCCTAGCTCATCACCCTGGGGAGCCCCAGTACTCTTTGTCAAGAAGAAAGATGGCACATTCCGTATGTGTATCGACTACTGGGAGCTGAATAAAGTGACTATCAAGAATCGTTACCCACTTCCACGCATTGATGACCTATTTGATCAGCTGCAAGGGTCAAGTTTCTACTCAAAAATCGATCTACGATCTGGTTACAATCAGCTGAGAGTCTGCGAGGAGGACATCTCTAAAACTGCATTCAGGACTTGATCTGGTCACTACGTATTCCTTGTCATGCCTTTTGGAATGACAAACGCGCCTGCGGTTTTCATGAATCTGATGAACCGAGTATGCAAACCATATCTTGACAAGTTCGTGATTGTATTCATCGACGACATCCTGATCTACTCAAGGAATCGAGAAGAGCATGAGCACCATCTACGTCTTATTCTAGAACTCTTACGCAACGAGCAACTGTATGCCAAGTTCTCGAAATACGACTTCTGGCTTCGAGAAGTCCATTTCCTTGGACATGTGGTCAATAAAGATGGTGTAACACCCTTGCTATTATTTTAGGGTTTTCGTATTATTTACGTAAATAAACATGTAATTATAATTACATATACATTGAAAAATACGGTTAAATTAAAACATTTTCGGATTTGAAACAATACAATACAATATGTATAAATTCGTCGATTTTAAATGACGGCGAAACCATGTGCGGAAGCTTGTATCTTGATCGTGTTCGGTTCTTCATTGAGCTTGATCTTCATTCGGGACATCTTCGCATTCACCTATGATCAAAACCAACTTAAAAGTTAGTTTCGATATCTTAAATATTAGTATAATCAAGTTCTAGCATCGAACAATCAAAAACAAAATAAAATTTCGGAATTTAGTCTATCGCGCCACGCGACATACTCCTCTTGATCTTTCGCGTGCCGCGAGCACTCTCGCGTGTCGCACCAGGATTACTGCTCCCTGTCGCGTGTCGCGGGGGAGATGATTTTCCAGCAGTTTTGTTGCTGAAACCTGCATTTTTCCCAGCTATGGTTTTAATCGTAAAACGATCTTTAAAGTGTCATAACTTTTTATCTACAAGTACGTTTTAGGTGATTCTTTTTCCTACGCGTCCGTAATTAAATTACGGACCCGTTTATCACCTTGGTTTGCATAAAAATCTGATTTATCCAATGTTGGCTCATAAATCCTTTAGGTGATTATTCGACCCGTTTGGCATTATTATTTCACTACATGCTCTAAAAAGAAAATAGTTAATTCCTATCATTTTACCCATCCCGGGCTTGTCAAACCTTAACGTTTTCACTCCCATCCTAGAGTTTCCGTAGGCGTTTATATTCACCGATTCATTTGTATCTATCTAAGAATTTAACCACAATTTACTTCTTAGTCTACTTTGACCCGCAAACGTTTTTGCCTATACTTTTTATATGTATCTAAGGGTTTCAAAATCAATAAACAAGTTTCTAAACAAACTCTAACAGTCGTTTACCCGGTTCGCCCGTTAAGGGCTTTTTTGGTCAATTCTAGTCTCTTATTTTACGACGAAAGACTCTCACCAATTATTGACCAAATTAGCACTTTTAACTACAACATAATTATACGTACCTGGCTCGGATCAATACATTGACCCGTTTTAATACCTTGTCTCGAAAATTTGCTAATTCATAGCAACGCTAATTCATAAGCCGCTTTATCCTGCAAGCATAAAACTCGACAAGTGCTTATTAGTCGATATTTGTCACTCGGCTATGCGTTTACATTATTATCAAATATTTTGCTTATCTGATTCATTTGGGTACTTTTTAATTTGTCCCACTCACCCCGTCCTTACTACATTGGATGTAAGCATGTCCATCATAAAAAGTTCATGGTACCACGTGCTCACCACTTACTTGGCCAGAGTAAGCGATCAATACCTGGTATACATGACCTTTTTATAATTTTCACATTACACCCCATGTATGCAATGCCTCTATTTGTTTTTCTTGGAAATAATATCCCGGATAGATTTTCTATTCGGGTTTTTCCATGTTTTTAATCTACATATGCAACTTTCAATCTCTACGTATTTGTTGCATATTACTATTCATGTAATAATTTAAAATGCGCACCTGTAAATGCTTGCCCTAACGGGCTTTTTATGTCGTTAACCTTGTTCGCGATCGTCACGCGATTTAGGTCCTTGATGAGTATGCTCTGCTTGCCATACCTCGGACCGTTCTACCATCATATCCGCAATTTGCTAAACTCTCGCTATCTTCAGATGCGAGTGTCCTTCAATTAAAACATTTACAAGAATTAGTAACATCAACTTCAATAATCACTCGTATTATAATACAAGGCCTTTCTACTATACGCGTCAACGCGCGCAATTTCGTCAACTATATTTATCATTTAATTGAGGTGACGTGTATCACACGATAGCCCTATGTGTTGTTTACAACACTTTAGCATGCTAAACTATTAACATACATGTACTTACCGGATTTGCAATCAAGCCTCGAACCGAACACTTTATTCTTTAAACCTTGAGCTCTGATACCAACTTGTAACACCCTTGCTATTATTTTAGGGTTTTCGTATTATTTACGTAAATAAACATGTAATTATAATTACATATACATTGAAAAATACGGTTAAATTAAAACATTTTCGGATTTGAAACAATACAATACAATATGTATAAATTCGCCGTTTTTAAATGACGGCGAAACCATGTGCGGAAGCTTGTATCTTGATCATGTTCGGTTCTTCAATGAGCTTGATCTTCATCCGGGACATCTTCGCATTCACCTATGATCAAAACCAACTTAAAAGTTAGTTTCGATATGTTAAATATTAGTATAATCAAGTTCTAGTATCGAACAATCAAAAACAAAATAAAATTTCGGAATTTAGTCTGTCGCGCCACGCGACAGACTCCTCTTGATCTTTCGCGTGCCGCGAGCGCTCTCGCGTGTCGCGCCAGGATTACTGCTCCCTGTCGCGTGTCGCGGGGGAGATGATTTTCCAGCAGTTTTGTTGCTGAAACCTGCATTTTTCCCAGCTATGGTTTTAATCGTAAAACGATCTTTAAAGTGTCATAACTTTTTATCTTCAAGTACGTTTTAGGTGATTCTTTTTCCTACGTGTCCGTAATTAAATTACGGACCCGTTTATCACCTTGGTTTGCATAAAAATCTGATTTATCCAATGTTGGCTCATAAATCCTTTAGGTGATTATTCGACCCGTTTGACATTATTATTTCACTACATGCTCTAAAAAGAAAATAGTTAATTCCTATCATTTTACCCATCCCGGGCTTGTCAAACCTTAACGTTTTCACTCCCATCCTAGAGTTTACGTAGGCGTTTATATTCACCGATTCATTTGTATCTATCTAAGCATTTAACCACAATTTGCTTCTTAGTCTATTTTGACCCGCAAACGTTTTTGCCTATACTTTTTATATGTATCTAAGGGTTTCAAAATCAATAAACAAGTTTCTAAATACGCTTCCGGCACTCGGCTATGCGTTTACATTATTATCAAATATTTTGCTTATCTGATTCATTTGGGTACTTTTTAATTTGTCCCACTCACCCCGTCCTTACTACATTGGATGTAAGCATGTCCATCATAAAAAGTTCATGGTACCACGTGCTCACCACTTACTTGGCCAGAGTAAGCGATCAATACCTGGTATACATGACCTTTTTATAATTTTCACATTACACCCCATGTATGCAATGCCTCTATTTGTTTTTCTTGGAAATAATATCCCGGATAGATTTTCTATTCGGGTTTTTCCATGTTTTTAATCTACATATGCAACTTTCAATCTCTACGTATTTGTTGCATATTACTATTCACGTAATAATTTAAAATGCGCACCTGTAAATGCTTGCCCTAACGGGCTTTTTATGTCGTTAACCTTGTTCGCGATCGTCACGCGATTTAGGTCCTTGATGAGTATGCTCTGCTTGCCATACCTCGGACCGTTCTACCATCATATCCGCAATTTGCTAAACTCTCGCTATCTTCAGATGCGAGTGTCCTTCAATTAAAACATTTACAAGAATTAGTAACATCAACTTCAATAATCACTCGTATTATAATACAAGGCCTTTCTACTATACGCGTCAACGCGCGCAATTTCGTCAACTATATTTATCATTTAATTGAGGTGACGTGTATCACACGATAGCCCTATGTGTTGTTTACAACACTTTAGCATGCTAAACTATTAACATACATGTACTTACCGGATTTGCAATCAAGCCTCGAACCGAACACTTTATTCTTTAAACCTTGAGCTCTGATACCAACTTGTAACACCCTTGCTATTATTTTAGGGTTTTCGTATTATTTACGTAAATAAACATGTAATTATAATTACATATACATTGAAAAATATAGTTAAATTAAAACATTTTCGGATTTGAAACAATACAATATGTATAAATTCGCCGTTTTTAAATGACGGCGAAACCATGTGCGGAAGCTTGTATCTTGATCATGTTCGGTTCTTCAATGAGCTTGATCTTCATTCGGGATATCTTCGCATTCACCTATGATCAAAACCAACTTAAAAGTTAGTTTCGATATGTTAAATATTAGTATAATCAAGTTCTAGTATCGAACAATCAAAAACAAAATAAAATTTCAGAATTTAGTCTGTCGCGCCACGCGACAGACTCCTCTTGATCTTTCGCGTGCCGCGAGCGCTCTCGCGTGTCGCGCCAGGATTACTGCTCCCTATCGCGTGTCGCGGGGGAGATGATTTTCCAGCAGTTTTGTTGCTGAAACCTGCATTTTTCCCAGCTATGGTTTTAATCGTAAAACGATCTTTAAAGTGTCATAACTTTTTATCTACAAGTACGTTTTAGGTGATTCTTTTTCCTACGCGTCCGTAATTAAATTACGGACCCGTTTATCACCTTGGTTTGCATAAAAATCTGATTTATCCAATGTTGGCTCATAAATCCTTTAGGTGATTATTCGACCCGTTTGACATTATTATTTCACTACATGCTCTAAAAAGAAAATAGTTAATTCCTATCATTTTACCCATCCCGGGCTTGTCAAACCTTAACGTTTTCACTCCCATCCTAGAGTTTACGTAGGCGTTTATATTCACCGATTCATTTGTATCTATCTAAGCATTTAACCACAATTTGCTTCTTAGTCTATTTTGACCCGCAAACGTTTTTGCCTATACTTTTTATATATATCTATGGGTTTCAAAATCAATAAACAAGTTTCTAAATAAACTCTAACGGTCGTTTACCCGGTTCGCCCGTTAAGGGCTTTTTTGGTCAATTCTAGTCTCTTATTTTACGACGAAAGACTCTCACCAATTATTGACCAAATTAGCACTTTTAACTACAACATAATTATACGTACCTGGCTCGGATCAATACATTGACCCGTTTTAATACCTTGTCTCGAAAATTTGCTAATTCATAGCAACGCTAATTCATAAGTTGCTTTATCCTGTAAGCATAAAACTCGACAAGTGCTTATTAGTCGATATTTGTCAAACGGTATCCACATTACCATTTGACCCGTTTTACTCTTTTTATTCATTAGGTTTACTTATAGTAACCGTTCAAAAACCCATTTTTATAATTAGCTTTTCATGGCTAATTTACCGTTCTAACTCTTTTACCATTAAACATGGTTTTTATCTTTTATATTAGTTCTGACCCGTATTATTTCGCGTCGGGAACCATATCTTGAATATTATCCTTATTGTATTTGAAACTTATAGGATGAACATTTATTTTACTAAAAGGTGTAAGTTTCACTTACCATGTATCCGGTTATGTCCTTTTTTCGCGTACTCGATCCGTTTGACCCGCTTCTTTCCCAAGTCTTCATCTAGCTTGTCTAGAGTCAAACTATCATCATCACAATTCGTAAGACGGTTAGATTAGTCATAATCGTTTACGACTATTCCATCCTACGGGTTTTATGTCGAATTTATCATTCGACCATATCAAAATTATCATTCGATCTAATCATTTGGTCGGTTTGACTTTTTAAAAGTCAATTGACTTATCAACATATTCAAATGCACATTTGGTTCATTGAAATCACTTAGGCATATTTCATCCGAACTCTTAATGAAATCAAATTTTACACACAACCAAGTAGACCGCGATTTCATTCAGGCATTTCATATCACTGAAAAATGGGCTGTTTTTGGTGACTTGTTTAACCTGTTTACAAGTCTTCAAAAATTACGATTTTTTTATGTGGAGTACCACTCGGAGGGTTAGACCTTGTATTAAAATTTCAAGATCTAACTCTTTACCAAAAATTCGTAAAAATTCATTTACTAAGCTGCAATCAGATGCGTCACTTCTGACTGCAGCTTACGGAAAAATTCATTTAAAATTCCTCGTTTATCCGATTGACGAAATTCCAATTGGAGATTTTTTTAATCACTTAAAAATTTCTACAGTAATAATTTTAGAAAATAACTGAATTCCTAAATTGAGTTATGATATTCGTAATGGGCTGCAAATTCTGCCAGAAAAAGCAGCTCAAACCTTTGATACGGAAAAATTCATAAAACGCTCAATTTTCGTCGAAAAAATACGATTCCAGTGGGGTTTTAAAGATATTTCCTGGAATTACATTTTAGACTCAAGAAACACATGTTTGTGTCACGTTTTGTTCATGTTACAGCCAATACAAATCGGCTGTAAATTCTGATCAGAAGCTGTTTGAATTCAGCTTTCAATTTGAACATGTTTATGACATTATAACACTTATTCTTAGCAATCAAAACCTCTAAAAGCATCACATACACGAATTTAGTCAAAACCCACTTAGCACATGCAAGAGTAATCATCAAATCCCTAGTCTTTAATACTAATTCATCAAGTTTTTCAACTAGGGTTTGTTTCTAAACATGAATTCATCCTAGTTTCACCCAAACATCAATCATTCAAGCTTGAATTTCGAGTTTTCATAAGTTCATCAAAAATCTCAACTTCATAAATATCAAAAATTTGACATACCTTACGATCCCCACGACTAGGTGATCGTTTCTATGTGTTCATGCATTTGATTCGAGCTAATCTTGGCCTTCAATTTGATGAATTTGGGTGAGCTAGGGTTTCACCCCTCTTTCTCCTGCTCCTGGTCGATCGACCACACACCCATGTGTGTGTTTTGTATTTTTTTTAAACCTTTAAATTAAACATCATACCTATTGCCCACTTTTAGTCCCTCAAAGTTTAAGGGTTTTATAAATGGGTTAGTTACTACAAGCTCCTCCTTTGTTTTACCAACCATAAATAACTAGGTTAATTATTCCTAGTAAATTTAGCGGGTTTCGGGAGTTATTAACCAAGTTTATTCTAAGTCCCGTTAACTCGGGCCTTTCATAACTTTATTTTCTCAAGCATTTTTTTTTCCTTTTTAATTAATATTAGGATTATTTGTTTAAGTCCTAATATTCACCGGGTTAATTTTACCATTAACGGTATTTTATCCGTCTTTTAGTATTAACGTGGTTTGATTACCAAACCCGTTTTCGGGGTGTTACAGATGGGATTCACGTCGACCCAGCTAAGATTGACTCCATCAAGAACTGGCCTACACCAAAGACTCTGACCGAAATCCATCAATTCTTGGGATTGGCAGGATACTACCGAAGGTTCATAGAGGGATTTTCGAAGATTGCCCAACCCCTCACAACTCTTACCCAGAAAGGTATTGCGTATAAGTGGAACAATGCTCAGGAGTCTGCGTTTCTTAAACTGAAGGAGAAACTCTGTAGTGCTCCTATTCTCTCTTTACCTGAAGGCACTGACAACTTTGCCGTATACTGCGATCTGTCTATTCAAGGGCTCGGTTGTGTGTTGATGCAACGCGAGAAAGTTATTGCCTACGCTTCTCGATAACTCAAGATCCACAAACGAAATTACACGACGCACGATTTGGAACTCGGAGCAGTAATATTCGCACTCAAGATTTGGAGACATTACTTGTACGGTACCAAGTGCACGATTTACACCGATCACAAGAGTCTCCAGCATATATTAGACCAGAAAGAGTTGAACATGCGGCAACGCTGATGGGTCGAACTCTTGAACGACTACGAATGTGAGATTCAGTATCATTCTGGCAAGGCTAACGTTGTAGCCGATGCCCTCAGCAGGAAAGAGACCAAACCTAAGCGTGTTCGTGCTTTACAACTTACTATTCATTCCAATCTCCCTAACCAGATCTGAAACGCTCAAGTTGAAGCATTAAAGACAGAAAACCTTCTAGCTGAGTCCATGCGGGGTATGGAAAAGTAGCTCGAACTTAAAGACGACGGTATTCACTACTTCATGGACCGTATTTGGGTTCCATCTTACGGAAATCTCTGAGAACTTGTGATGGGTGAAGCGCACAAGTCTCGCTACTCGATACATCCTGGTTCTGACAAGATGTATCACGATCTCAAAACCTTATACTGGTGGCCAAACATGAAAGCTATTATTGCTAAGTACCTTAGAAAATGCTTGACTTGCGCCAGAGTCAAGATTGAATACCAAAAGCCACCTGGCTTACTGCAACAACCAGAGTTGCCAACCTAGAAATGGGAAGATATTTCCATGGACTTCGTTACTGGCTTACCAAGGTCGCAAAGCGAAAATGATACCATTTGGGTGATCGTAGACCGTTTAACCAAGTCTGCTCACTTTCTTGCGATCAAGGAAACCGACAAGTTTTTGAAACTTGCAGCTGTCTACTTGAAGGAAGTAGTTGCAAGGCACGGAGTGCTAACATCCATTATCTCTGACCGCGATCCACGTTTCACCTCCGAATTGTGGCAGGCTATGCATAGGTCATTTGGCTCACAGTTAGATACACCGCTTATCACCCGCAAACGTAGGGTCAGACGAAACGTACCATCCAAACACTCAAGGATATGCTAAGAGCATGTGTTATTGACTTTGGAAATGGGTGGGAATGACATCTACCTCTGGTAGAATTCTCTTATAACAACAGCTACCACACTAACATTCGGGCAGCACCATTCGAGGCATTATACGGTCGTAAATGTCGGTCACCTTTGTGTTGGGCGAAAGTTGACGAAAGCCAAATTAACCGCCCAGAACTTGTACTTGACACTACGGATAAGATTGCTGTCACACCCCGATATTTCCACGTATTACCGGTGGGCCCAGTGGGGAGTGTCGTGACGTAGTTGATATCATCATAGTCAAACAACACAATATATAAATGCACAGCGGAAGCAAAAGATAAATATATTACAATCCGAATATAAAGTAATATCAAAGTATTACAACGGAAAGTAAAGGATCCACAGGCGGATCAAATAAAAGGAAAAACTGTTCAACAGACTTTAGACGCCTAGAACTTGCAAGATTCCTTATTAACACCCTGAGCTTCCAGCCAATTACGTTCAGTACCTGTCACTTAACCTTTTTGGAAAATACGTCAGTTTACACTGGTAAATACAATTAACTGACTCATTTTAAAAAGAGTTTGAAAATTTATTTGAATGCACCAGGCACAAAAATATCTTTTATAACTTGGGACAATTATATAAAAGCAATCTTGTATACAGATTTACATGTTCGTTATACGTTCAGGGCCCGATGTAGAAACCGAGTCAAGATTAACAGACACGCCACAAGTATAGGCCCACAAGAGAGTGAGATACCGTTTCCCTTATGCAACTGTTAAGTGTATGCCTACACCCCGTGCTTAAGACGTGGCCATTTTATTATAATGATGCCAAGGATATCCGGGACATGGTCATTAACCCCTAAAGGCTTTTATTTCAAACAATACAGATTAAAGCGGGTTACCTCAATAATTTAATCACAATACTATTAAACATTCAATACCCGACCAAGCGGCATTTTTATAATACCGTATCCCAAGCCCGTATAGGGAAAATAAGTTAAAAGTATTTACCTGAGCTAGCAATGCAATTTATACTCAGCCGTATATTCTAATCAGTAAGCACAAGTACTTTTACTGGGGCTCTTAATCTGGAACGAAGGTTTTATAAACCTATTAGATTCCTAACGGGTCTTATTTAAGTCGTAACTTAGACCGGTTAGTTTTAAGGAAAGGTTTACGGTTCAAACGCATGATTAAGCGAAGACCGGAATAGAATGTGATTTAGACTCGACAAGTTTGGAGACTTGTATAATATGGGTACACTAAACACATTCTGGATTTTGAAAAGAAATGATAAGGTTTGACCCGTTTCGGTTAATTTATGCAAACTAGTTACATAACCGATCCGAATGCGAAACATGCGTAACGGGTAATCATAAGAGTCATATACAGGTTTCCTAAGTTAATATGCCTTAAATATGTTGTGATATCAGTAGGATACCTTTCATTATGCCCAAAACGAGTTTAATCTCAATTTAAGCCCCGTAGGGGTATTTTGGTCATTTAAAAGATTATAAAAGAGATTAATTTTAATTCTGGGACTTGCGCCTGAAATAATCAGTAAAACAACTTAACTTAATAGGTTATATCAGTTGGTGATAAGTCTTATATGCCAAAATGGTTTTAAACCCATACTAGGTGTTTAATACGCGTAAAAAGCCGTTTTAAGCGATTTCCGGGTTATACAGAAAATATGAGTTTTCTGATCAGGTTATAAAGTTCAAAATACTTTATTTATTATATAAAATCAGTAGCAATTGGATTGGTGTCAAAATACTATGTAGAACTCATTTTATGAACAAAAAGGGTATAATCGGTAATAACCGAATCAAGGCGATAATCCCATGTTATGATCAGTTTAAAAATAATTAAAAATCTTCAAAAATATCAAAATATTATATTACATTAGTGGGTAAAAGGTTTATGTAGGACCGGTTTTGACTCCGAAACGATTGCGAAACGAACGTGTGACGTGCGGAATCCGTACACGACCGTGACCGAACACACGAGACGTAATATAACTGTCATTCTATTATAAATCTGAAATTGTACAGCACCTTGAATCACTTTCACTCTCTAGAATCTCTCACTAGATCTAGAGCTCTCTAAAACACAAATGAGCCAAAAGTCCTTAAACTATGACATAACATCCTATTTATAGTCCTTGGCTTTTAATGAGATTTCTCATTATTACTATTATGCCACCTTGCCTTTTTGTCTAGCTATCACTAATATAACGACTCGTTTTCTTCTGTTTCTCGCTACGGCTCGGATTGACGAAGGTGATAGACATAAGTGCACTAACATACTCCCCCTTGGATATTGTCGTAGTCAATCTTGTAGCGTCTTGTCTTTCTCTCTCTCTTTGAGTCTTTTTGAAAAGTTGATATTAACAGCAATCGCAGACTCCCTCTTTCTTGAACAGAATCCCCGTGGATCTGTCTTTAGGCTTCCGTTGCTCTTCCTTTCGATCAGACTCCTTTTCTTCATCAGGCTCCCCCTTTCGTTAAGCTTCCGTGCTTTGGGATCGACACCTTGCTTTCCGTATACAAGCTCTTCTGGAATAGTTACATGGCTTCTTGAATCCACGCTTCCTCTTGCGTTGAGCTCGTCTTCAGACTCCCCCTTAGACTCGGCTGTCGGGATCGTAGTCTGGTATCTGCAATTTCTCAAACATTTGTAAGTAACAATGTTTTGAACATTCAATTATCCAGGAATTGTGACCTGGCTCTTTTAAACTTTCTAAATCAAGATCCTGGCTTTAAGATATAATAATATGAAAGTATCCAGAAATACTTGATTCACTCCCCCTATCAACAAACTTCATTGATTTGGCATTATTAAGAATCCAACATCAAAAACTGATTCTTTTACAGATTTTAACAATATAAGAATCCAAATCCTTCACGGTTAATCATCCAAGTCCAACTTAATGACCTTGGTGATTTCACAAACTGTTTTTGATTTTTGATTTAAAGAACTCAAGTTTCAAATTAATGAACTTGTTTTATTTTCAGAAACACAATCAGCATACTTAGATTTTGAAACTCAGCATTTCAGACATCGGTTGTCGAAAATAAAGCGAAATTCAAAATCTTTTTGTATTTTTCTGAAACATAAAGCAGTAAAGAAATATTTACAAACATATTTACAAGCAATATTTTTGTTTGAGTTCGCGTTAGAGGATCATATCAGTTTTTGACAAGTCACAAGTACCGTTGATCTTAGTTACACATTAAGAATTAAACAATTCACTTAGATTGTCGATATACTGATCCACTTAAATTTTCACACAAACTTCAACTGATTCAGGATACGAATTAGATATATTAAGAACTTAAACTCATTCATGTGTCCCACCTCTTGAATATACTCCCGTATCCAAATCCCAATATTCAGTCTTACAGGTGAGTATACCTAGATGATATCTGTAAGGGGTTATAAATTACGAAGAACCGTGAGAGCTCAGGTCAGAACTTCCGTTCAGCAGAGAGATGACGGCTCGACTTTTGGTGTGTCCCCTTTAGAGGATCTTTTTTACAACAACAATGATTATCAATTTTATTGTTTCATCATTTTTGCTGAGGGCAGCGCTATATTTCAAGCAAGCAGAAAGTATTCTCCGGGACTAGGCCATTGCTTCCGCAAAATCAGAAGTCTCGGGATAATACCCCAGATATCACTAAGCATAAAGACCTAGTATCTCAGAAAGAGGGGTCCTTCAAACGAGATTTCAGGGGTTACCTATATATCCAAGTAGTGTTCCCCACAAAATAAGCAAGTTTGAATTTAGGTTTATATCCCGAAAAAGTTTACTAAATGTATAAAAACCTACCGACACATCCACGGTGAGATCGTTTAACACATTTTAACTTTCCAATTCTTTAGCGTACTGTAACTGTCTACTGATGTACTATCATTTCCACTTTTTACACAAAAACTCAATTTTCATTTTATCATATTTTTTTCTTTTTGTCAATAGGTTTTTATCATGTTTTTGTCATTTTCAAAATTTTCAAATGTTTTTGTATTTTCTAACAATATTACTCCCCCTAAAATTCAAAATCATTTAAAGAAAATTTGACAACCAACACTGATAGCTTTGTTTCGCCATCCCTTTTCTACTAACTGTGTACCTAATTGCACGAAAAGCAGCAAATACCCCCATGATTTACAACACATTGATATTTTACAGTTTGAAAACCGTTTTTCAATCTTGTGAAATTAATCATGTTTGTTCAGCCGTGAGGGTTTCGGCGTATTCAATCAACATATTTTTGTAATTTTTGATTTTTTTTGACAAATTTAAAAACAAACATATTTTTGGTTTTTCAAAATTTTTCAATTTTTAGGGTTTTTGAAATATTGTTTATTTATATACAGAAAACAAACAAACTCCCTCTTTCAACTAAACCAGGGTTCAGCAGCCTCCTCTTCCCGTTGTGCCAGGCTGCTCCAACTTCCAAACTCACAATCTTCAGTTTTGTTGAGCACCTGCACATTCAACTACTCAATTACTTGAACAATTTAGCCCAGGTCTGTTGGACCTTAGGCATTTCAACACAATATGTATCATGCAATTTCGGAAAATCTTTGTCATCAAAGACTTTTTCAACTTTAACTTCAACTTTTTCATCTTTTACCGAAGTCACTTGTTTCTTAACACTCCATGTTTGACCTTTCGGAGTACCTCTTTTGTAAAAATTTGAATCTTTTTGAACATTTTCACTTTGAATAATAACTTTTGGTTTCCAAAAATCATTCGGGTTTGTCATATCAACTGATGTTTTCCAACTTTGAGTTGTTCTGAATCTGGGTGTGTGAGAATTCCAGGTCTGTCTTGAATCAAACCTATTCGGGTTTGATTTCCAAGTTTGGTTCGAAACTGTTGGTGCATTCATCTGTCGACTTCGTCTTATATCGAGTCTCAGTTTCATTGCAGATTTGATCAAGACATGATGTCATCTTACTCATTGATAACATCATGAATATGACATCATCAGTTCAACAAATATGCATGAAACAGAATTATGTCATGTTCACTTGAAAGTCAATTATGTGGGATTCGCTTGAAGACAGATTATTTTGTAAGTTTCGCTTGAAAGTCAGCATGTGGAGTTCGCTTGAGAGGTCCCCTTGAAGCGGTTATGTCTATTTCAAGCGAATCCATGAGTGCTATAAATAGGGTAGTGTTCATTTCATTGGTAACAGTTTTCAGAGATTGATACCGAGGTGCTGCCGGTATTCCTTGTGATTGTAATCGTTGTTATTTCAATACACAAGACGTTTAAAGTGATATTCAAGCTGTTTCGCAGTCAGTTTCTTATTTTCCGCATCTGAAATTGATAAAATCTCTTCTGAACGACTCGTTTGGGTCACAAATCGATCCTACAAGTGGTATCAGAGCTCAGGAGGAAGAGATCTCGCAAAAACAGCCTGTTTTCGTCACTCTTTCTGATTTCTACACCATTCTTTTTCAAAATAAAAAATTTTCAAGGTTAAAATTGGCTCAAATTCACACATTTTATGCGAAATTATGTTTTAACAAATCCTGGAAAGTTTCAGAACTTAAATCGACTTAAAAACCGGTTAAAATCAGTGTTTCGCTTGAAATTTGTTCGACTTTTACTGATGTCATCGACCTTTCGCTTGAAATATGTGTTGAGCTCGCTTGAATCTGGCCTCTCGCTTGAATTTACGTGTTGAGTCCACTTGTAATTGACCTCTCGCTTGAAAATACATTGAGGGTTCGCTTGAACCTACACTTAGATCTGATCTCGCTCACTTGTTTGACTTGAGTGTGTACATCGAGTTTTGTGAAACGTTAAACGAGGTGTCAGCAAGTTGGAATAGGAATCACAAGTTGGTCAGTTTGCATGTGAACAATAGAGTTTGTCGGCTATATTTAAAAAAAAGAGTTTCAAACCGATTCACGTGAAAAGTACATTGTGTTGTGTGTAAGCCATCTTTAATTTGAGATAAAGGTCCAGAATTATTAAACAATTTACAAGGTGTCGGATCAGTGGGAATGACATCTGCTTAAAAGTATTCGGCCCAAGTTCATCTACTACATTTGAGGTCCAATGGGATTTGAGTGGTGATCAACATTGTCGGCAATTTTTAAAGTCAATTATGTCAGCCCATGTGATTCATAGTTGAGGCCCAATCAGAATTAAGTTGAAAATTAAAGTTGCGACCCAATCAAATTTCAAACTACATATCACGTGAAAAATTATCAGATCCACTAAAGTCAAGTTTTGGTGATATCATTTAAGGTTTTGTCGGCTTTCGCATGTGAGGATCAATTAGTTTTGCATGTGTTGAATTCATTTCATTTGAAAGTTGAGTTTGTGAAATTGTTTACCGAAAACATGGATTTTGAAGAATTGTTGGCATATATGAATTATGAATCTCAGCAGTATATTCCGATAAAGCAAGAAGGAGAAACAGTCTCAGCAAAAGAAGTTGTTGAAAAAGTTCCAGTTTTTGATCGTTCGTCTGATGAAGAGGGTGACAAGTATGAAGAAGAAATCCAAAGAATTGAAAATCTTAAACAACAACTTCCATCAGATCAACGTAGTGGAAAGTTATTTTATGCCGATAAAATTGAAAAATTGAAAGAAAAACAAGATGCAAAAAGAAAGAATCAAAAAGCAGTTATTGTTAAAGAAGAGATCAGAGCTGAGAAAGAAGTAAAAGCAGCAACAACAGAAAAGCAAATCAAACCTAGTGTGAAAAGGCAGGTTGAACAAGTTCCAACTGTCAAGATTGAGAAAGTAGAATCTGAAAAACCTGTATCTATGAACCCTGAACCAGAGGTAAAGAAAGAGGTTGTAGAAAACGCACCTATCTTTGATCATTCATCAGAAGAAGAGAGTAAGGATGAAAGTGTTCATGAGGAGAAGAAACAGGTTGAAAATATTTCAGCTTTGAAGGTTGAGACGAAAGCTGATGAGAAACAGATTCCTGGGAAATGCTTAAACTGTGAAAAATCTTAGACAGACAATGCCAAACTCTTGAAGAATGTAGAGAGTTTGTCATTAGAAAACAAAAATCTTAAAAAATCAGAAAATGTTTTGAAAAATCAAATACAACATTTAGAAAACGAAAAAGTAAAAATTGAGAAAGATTTTCAAAGTCAAATAAAAATTTTAGAAGATGAGAGAGATTTGTTTGGTAAAAACAATCTTGAAAAACAAATTGCAATCAATTCTCATCTTGAAAAGATTATTCGACTTGAAAAGGAAGCAGAGTGTGCTCAAAAGAAAATCATTGAATGGGAAGAAAAGTTGAAGGTGTTTGTGAATACTTCAACTATTCATTGTCCAAAACCTATTAATTCAGTTCCAATAAGTGACGATGTCACAAACTATGATAATGTCATAGTTGAAGATTGCGATGAAAAATCTGATGATGAAAACGAAAAAATTGAAAAAAAGACTTTGTTTTTGAAATTAAAAGAAAAATTTCAAGAAACTGTTCCGCAATCAACTGAAAAGGGAGAATGCTCTAAGCAAAAACCTTTGAAGAAGAAAGTGGAACAAAAACAAAAAGAGAAAAATTTGAAAAATGTTCAAAAAGAAAATAAAAGTTCATCAGATCAATCATCCAATCGCAATAAAAAATTACAAAAAGTAAAAATTGAAAATTCAAAAATTGTTAGTAATGAGTGGTGCAGGTTGGACCACAGTGCTCAAAAGCCAAATCCAGCAAACAAGAGGAGGAAAGATTATCACCAAGCCAAACAGTGCTTTGATCTGAATGTTTGGGTTGAAAATGGTGATTGGTACGATAACAGAGTGTGTTACAGATGCGGCTATCAAGGACACATTGCTGTTAACTGCCAGAGTTGGAAGTTTGAGATGAGGAGATGCTTTAACTGCAACATCATTGGCCATATTGCTAGAGATTGCTCAATGAGAAGATCAAGGGCTGAATCTCAGAAGCAGGAGAAGAAACCAGTCAATGTCAAGCCCAAAGAACAGAAGGTTCAAGAACCTAAAGTTCAAGAAAAGAAAGTGAAGCTTTCTCAGGGGCAAAAAGACAGACTGAGGAAGAAGAGGAAAAAGGCCAGAGAGTATCTGGAGAAGATTTTGTCCTCGGATACAACTGGTAAAACAGATAAAAGTTCTGATAAATCGTCTTGCTCTCCAAAGAATGACAAGTCAAACAAGATGAATTCATCAGATACAAATCTGAGGACGAAAGAGGGAAAGAGGAAGAAGAAAGTTTGTGGTGATGCATTTGTTTCTTCGGAAACAAAGGAGCCACATGTTGGCGATGAATCTGGCTCATCAAAGTCAGACAAGCCACATTCAGGAAATGATTCTGGTTCGACAAAGCCAGAGGAGCCATTTGTTGAGGTAAAAATTGAGAATTCTGGTCTAACAATGGATGATGCAAATTTTCCACCATTGTTGAACAAGAATTCAAAATCACCCAAGAACCGTCAGGCTTGGGTGAATCTGTTTAAATGAAAAACCTGACTTGCCGGAGTTCCCAGGTTGGTAAGTGTGGAACAGGTATCGGCATATTTCTTGAGAAATTCACAGGTTGGTAACTGTGATATTTCGAATCACAAAAAGACTAATCAAGGATATTAAGTTGTACTTGATTTATCTTTCCGATAAGTGGATAAAGGTAAACAATGTGATGAAACCCCGAATTTGTGAAATGACACATAAAACTAATTTTCCGGAAAAACCATTTTGATTAAAACAAACTTAAGTGTTTTGAAATCACTATGGGAAAATGTTTTGTTGTCAGGGGGAGTTCTGATTGTTTATGCCAAGTGAATGGAGAATTGAAGTAATTCTCATCATGTTGTCATTTACTTTGTACAGTTCATTTTCAAATTTTCCCAGAAAATCAAAATTGAGATATATTTTGATTTTAGGGGGAGTAAAAATTTTTTAAAAAATTAAAAAATTTGAAAATGCAAAAATGAGTTGTGTTGTCAAAAAGAGGAAATGATAGTAGATCAGTTGGACTGTCACAGCATGCTAAAGAAATGGAGAGATAAAATGTGATAATCGATCTCACTAAAGATGTGACGATAGGCTCAGCTAGACTAGTAGATTTGCGATAACGATACAAACCTAAAATGAAAAAGCCTAGTTCTAGTGGGAAACATGATTGAAAGCATAGTACTTAGTTTTGTCCTTCTTGATTGTGTGCCTACTCAGTAATCGCTGATTGTCGAAAGACATAAAACTGGTTAAGTTTGTGAACTTTCACAACTTTGCTAAAAAGTCGCTGTGATCGTGCATTTCATTTTGCAAAGATTTAAACTTGTTTTATTTCTTTATTTTGTTTAAGCATTGGACATCCTCTGCGTATACGTGAGTATCGACCTGGATGTTATTGCCTAAACGTTCTGCTTTATTTTCTTTGGTGTTTCGTTTAAGCTTTGGACCTCCTCTGCGTATACGGAAGTATCGACCTGGTGGTTAAAGCCTAAACAACTTCAAGTTATTTTTATTTTCTTATTTTGTTTAAACATTGGACTTTCTCTGCGTATACGGAAGTATCGACCTGATTGTTAATGTTTAAACATTCTGCTTTGTTTTCGCACAAATCACAGTTGATAAAAGTTTAAAGGCATTGCTTGAGTCAGTGTATTGCATGATGAGGGGATATGCTGAGATCGTGGGGTCCATAAGAATTTAGTGCAAATTAATATACCTTAACGTATCGGTAAGCATTTCGAAAGTTTTTAGATTGAGTTTATGTGGACAACAATATCGTCAATCAACGTGAATCGTTTAGAACTGAAAATGTTTAAAGCTTAACAGTGCTAGTGATTGGTCACATAAACTGATATGATCCTCTTTCGCAAACTCACAAAAATAGTGTCTGTATATATTTCTTTATTGCATTGCATTCCTTTGTTATCAAAAACCCAAAAAGATTTTAGTGTGTTTTAGCATAAATTTTGAAAAATCCAAAAAGATTTTCGACAACTGATGTTGAAGAACTGATTTTCAAAATTTCAAGTGCTGAACTTGAAGAACAGGGTTGGGAGTGTGTGTTTAACAGAAGAAATTTGTTTTGAGAAAGAAAAAGTTTGATTAGTTAATCAAGGTCATTAATTTGAACTTGATGTAACTATTATGATTGAATGATTTGGAACAGTAAGTTTTTCTTATTGATTTAAGTAAAAACTTATGTGGTGGTAAGAAAATTTGTGCAGGAGATGAGCTTAAACAGAGGTAAAACCAGGGATTGATCTCAAGGTGATAGCTAATTCCAGACGGCGATCTCATCATGATGAAAGGGGGAGTCTGACGAGGCTAGAGCCAAAGAGAAGATCCTGGTATATGCTAAGAAAGAAAAGAGACTGATAAAGACTGAAGATGCGAATACTCGACACTTAAGACTCGTCAACATCTGAGGGGGAGTCTGTTGGTGCATTCATCTGTTGACTTCGTCTTATATCGAGTCTCAGTTTCATTGCGGATTTGATCAAGACATGATGTCATCTTACTCATTGATGACATCATCAGTTCAAAAATATGCATGAAACAAAATTATGTCATGTTCACTTGAAAGTCAATTATGTGGGATTCGCTTGAAGACAAATTATTTTGTAAGTTTCGCTTGAAAGTCAGCATGTGGAGTTCGCTTGAGAGGTCCGCTTGAAGCGGTTATGTGTATTTCAAGCGAATCCATGAGTGCTATAAATAGGGTAGTGTTCATTTCATTGGTAATAGTTTTCAGAGATTGATACCGAGGTGTTGCCGGTATTCCTTGTGATTGTAATCGTTGTTATTTCAATACACAAGACGTTTAAAGTGATATTCAAGCTGTTTCGCAGTCAGTTTCTTATTTTCCGCATCTGAAATTGATAAAATCTCTTCTAAACGACTCGTTTGTGTTATACCTCCAAGTTTGTTTTGAATCAAATCTGGTCGACCTTTGTTTCACATCCACATATTTTTGTTTCTCAACATCATCAGACTTCTTTTTGTCAACATCAACAGGTTTCAGATTTAGACACTTGCGTGCAAGATGTCCTGTTTGATCACATTTGAAACATGTTCTCTTGGACACATCTTTAACCTGTGGTTGTTGCTTTTTCTTTTGAGCATAGAACTCTTCATTAGACTGGCGCCTAAATTGGAGTTCCTTCTCTTCATCGGAACTTGTTCCGTGAACAAAATTCAACTTTGTCTGATAATTTGGTGTTTCATTTTTATTTCGACTTTGTTTCTTCTTATAACCCAACCCAGCCTTCATGTTTTTCTTCTTGAAACCAGGTTTATTATAAGAAGTTTTGTGACATTTTCCAGCAAACTTTGAAATTTCAGATTTTTCAATCTCAACCATCTTGAAAACTTTATCAATCTTGTCTGAAATCACATTCTGAATCAGGAATACAATATCTAAGAATAATTTGTCTGATCCAATCATGGTATAAACCAATCCTTTTGAATCATCATTCAAATTTTTCTCAGATTTTGAGTTTTTCAGATATCCATCATGAAAATTACCTTCATTTTCATCCTGTGATTCAGATTTACCTGTTTCAACTGACTCTTCTTTCAACGACCTTACCTACCACCTCTGAATCACTAGAATCATCAGATTTGGAATAGGTGACGTCAATATTGTCTGGCAATTGATCTACCATGTTGAAAGCTTTTTCGACCTTTTCATCATCATAAAATACGAACTTTTCCGGTGGTGGAACTTGATGAAACTCTGAGCCAATGCCTTTCTTGTTTTGCTCAGACTCACCATCTCCCGGTTTTATATTGAAAATACGTTCAAGCACATATGATGACACGTGATAACTTTTTAACTTGTTGTTATCCTGTTCTAAATCAGCAATCTGACGCTTTAGCTTAGCAACATCCTCAATATAGGAATTTACAACATGTTGCTTTATTTCATACTGTCGTTTAAGCTCATTAGATGTTTCAGAACAGTAATTCAATCTTGATTGAACAAATTTTATTTCACTTTTCACTTTTTCATATGACTCTTTTGTAATGTGATAAGCCAATTTTATTGAATCATATTCTTTTTTCATTTCTTGACAAACATTTTCCTTTTGTGAACATTCTTCCGTTATTTTTAAAACTTTTTCTTTCAAACTTTCATTTTCTTTTTCTAAATTTTTACATTTTTCTGAAAGCTTTTCATCATTTTCTTTTAAAACCTTTTCCTTTTCAAGCATTTCTTTATATTTAATTTTGAAAACTTCTTCTATTTTGGTGAATTCAATATCTCTTGTTCTGAATTTTTTGTCTTTTTCAGTACAAGCACTACACGTTTCCATGCATTTCATGCACTGTTCAACAGTTCCATTTAAGACTTCAGAATCAGAATTTACCTTAGTGATTGGCACCTCGGTGTTTGCTGCATCTTCTGATTGATCAGTATCTTCCTTTTTCTCATCACCAGCACCAGCATCACTCTTCACTTCTTTCGAACTTTCTAGCTTTTCCTCAGCTTCTTCAAATTGCTGTTCTTCTGTAACAGCTTCTTTCACAACAACTTTTTCTTCTTCCTTTACTTCCTCAGCACTCTTCACATTTTCAACTATTACCTCCTCAGCGATCTTCTTCAAATCACTCACCATCACATCAACATTTTTCTTCATCCTCTCTTCATCTCTCTTCCTCAGACTTGAAATCATAACATCTCTAAGATGTTTGTCAAACCTTTTCGCATACGTTTTATCTTTTCCAACATTTGTGTAGTATTCGACGGACAGAGGAATTTCCAAAAGAACATCTTCAAAGATTTTGTCTTTCTTGGGAACAACAGGTTCACCATTTCTATTGACATAGCATTCTCGCTTCTTGTCCCATCTCTTGTTAACTACATCACTCTCATACTCTTCTTGCATTTCATCCATTCTGTTCCAAGCAATGTTTCTTTCTCGATATGTTTTCTCACTCAGAATCTCTTCTCTTGTTTTCTCTTTGATTTCAGCAACAAAAGCATAATGTTTGCCTTGTGTTATTTTTCTGCCATGAGCTGTAACTGTTTCATCAATATAATCCTCTTCATTTCTTTTCTTGATTTCAGCAGCCAATCCTGAATCAGATGGAATGTATGTGTCCCAACTGAAACCTTCTGCCACTTTTTCATCATCTTGATGGATAAGTAAGGCTTTCTTCTTGTTTTCAATCATTTTCGGCTCTTCTTTGCTTCGGTGGTAAATCTCTTTTCGGTAATAATCATCATTGAAAGGATTTTCATTTCCATCGACTGCAGAATTATGACATTCTCTCTTGAAATGACCTCTTTGCTTGCATTTGAAACAGGTCACTTTGGATTTATCAAAACCCAGCTTAGTTGATGGACCACCGATAGACTTCTTTCCAGTAATCTCCATATATCTCTGAGCTCTGCGGATGCAACTAGCCAAACACCAGCGGATATCAATAAGTTCCATCTCTTCCGGATCAATCTGGTCATAGTCTTCTTTGGTCAATTCGGAATTTCCAATTTTGCCAGCTACTAGACCTTCATATGATTCCAGAACAGATGCAAGGAAACTCATTTGTTGTTTGGCTTCAGTGATGCTCATAGACGGAGAATTCTTCAATTTGAGAGCAATGTTACAGAGAACTTCTTCAGATTCTTCAACACTTGCTTTTGATGAAGACGAATGATATCCCGGATTGTAACTTGATGAACTTGTCTGAGGTTCTTTTGTCTTCACCCCACTGAATGCTGTCTTTGGTGATTCACTGATTTTCACCGAAGGTATTACACCTTTGTAATAAAGACCCACATTCTGTTGATATGAAGAGCTGCTCATCTTGTTTTGCTTTTGTAGCTCAAGCTCATGACTTTCAATTTTTTCTATCAATACATCAAGAGAAATTGTATCATATAAAGCATCATTTTTCAGTATGAATACAAACGTTTGCCACTGATAAGCTCGTGGTAACGCTTCTATGATCTTATCAATTATTTCTTCTCGAGTTTTAACAATTCCAAAACGATCAAGTTCAATTTTTAAATGACCAAATCTCTCTATCATCTGTCTCACAGTCTCTCCTTTCAAACTATCGAACAAATCAAATTCCTTTTTTAATAATGAAATTTTGTTTTTCTTGATTTGTTTACCCCCCTCAGCTTTAACCCGTAAAGCTTCCCAAACGGATTTTGATGACCCGTCATGTTGAAGTAAAGCAAACAAATCATGTCTAATCGATGATTGGATTAAAGCAATCATTCTTTGTTCAGCTGCGAATTCTCTCTTGTCTTCTACTGATAAGCTTTTGAGAGGGAGTTATTCTCCTTTATCATTGACTGGCCTACTATAACCAAACTCCAAACAGAACCAACTTTCATGCGCGTAGGCTTTTGCCCAGCCGATGAACCGCTCTTTCCACCAAGTGTAATCTTCAATGCTTTCAAGTGTTGGTGGTTTTGAATTTGTTCCGTAGAAATTATCATGTTTGATATTTTCATTGATCACTTTAGTTATAGCTTTTGGAGTAACAATTGAGGTTTCGGAAGTCTCTGATGTAAACGCATTGTAGAACGTGTTGTAAAATTCTTCAGCCATGGTTTGAACTTCTTGAATTACTTTGAACCACTTGAATCACCTGAATACAAACAAACAAACACTTATCAGTTTAAACACTATCAAACAACTGAATCAAACTGATACTTGGACTGGTGAATATTTTGTGCGGACTGAGTTTGATGCGAACTGAGTTTGATGCGAACTGAGATTTAAGTTGTCAAACCGTGCAAACTTGAACCTTTGACTGATCAATCCAGGTGAATTGGTTTTTCGATCGAGTCACACTACTCGACAAAAATTCTTAAATGCTCACAATTCAGATCACATGCAACTGACACTCCTTTTTCAAACGGCTAACAAGTGTTTCACTTCACATGCAAATGTATTGGGCCAATGACCATCTAAATCTTTTCATGCAAACAATTAATATCAATAGAATGCTTTTAGAATTCACAAAGTGGCCGACAACAATAACACTAAACAGAATCTTATTGGACCGAAAATACTAATGGGCTAAGATAATAGTAATTACATGCAACTCTTGAAAATGTATTGTAATTACATGTCACGTGATGACTACTGACACATTTCACAACTCAAGTCAAACAAACAACTTTTGATTTATTAAGTTTGATTTTATTGAACCACAAAATCCACTAAACAGACAAACAACAATCAGTTACAAATCCTATTGGGCCGTTACAACCTAGTGGGTCGGTGCAATGCTCATGATAGGGCCGATGAACCTTTAATCACATGTACACAGATTTCATTTAATGTTTCACATGCAACACATGAATTTATGGCCGACAAATTTGTTGAATTATGAAATGCAATGTCTCAATTTTTATTTGTCCGATGAAGTATTAATGAACTGACAAACTAAGTTGTTATTAGACCTCAAGTATTCACTTCACATGCAAACCGATGAATATAGATCTGATCAAATCAATTGTATCACGTGAACTACTGACAGACTCTTTCAAACGATATGACTCACGTGAAATCAACTAATCTTTCAAACGAAACACTTCACACGACCTAAGGTTCAAACGAGGTAAGTTCAGACGAACTAAAGTTCTTCAAACGAATTGACCTTTTCAGACGGACTGAATGATACAAACGACCTGAACAAACGAACTGAAGAATGATTTCAAACGAACTGGCACTTTACAAACGACCTGGAAGCACTTCGTGTGAAATGGATAAACAATTCATGCGAACTGAAGTCATTTTCAAATGAACTGATGCGTTTTCGAACCAAAAATCTTAGATTTCTCCCAAACGGCTTTGAATTAAGATTTGAAACTTTGTAGGGTTATAGATCAGATGTTTTCGCACGACATATCCAAAAATCAGCTAATTTGGACCGTAAAAACCTGTTCAATTTTGCAAAATTCAGTGAAAAACGTGAAGAATATGAATAAGATGAAGAAATAGATCAATTTTGGATGAAATCGGATCTGATTTTGATGATATCCTGTGCGAAATCTTGTGTTTGATCTGTGCAATCGAGCTCCTACTCTGATACCACTTGTAGGACCGGTTTTGACTCTGAAACGATTGCGAAACGAACGTGTGACGTGCGGAATCCGTACACGACCGTGACGGAACACACGAGACGTAATATAACTGTGATTCTATTATAAATCTGAAATTGTACAGCACCTTGAATCACTTTCTCTCTCTAGAATCTCTCACTAGATCTAGAGCTCTCTAAAACACAAATGAGCCAAAAGTCCCTAAACTATGACATAACATCCTATTTATAGTCCTTGGCTTTTAATGAGATTTCTCATTATTACAATTATGCCACCTTGCCTTTTTGTCTAGCTATCACTAATATAACGACTCGTTTTCTTCTGTTTCTCGCTACGGCTCGGATTGACGAAGGTGATAGACATAAGTGCACTAACAGTTTGGTGTCAAAAATTGGGTTTAGATAGGCTTTATACTAATTGCGCCGTTTAATTAACAAAAAAGCTTTTTAAATGCGCTATTGAGCATAACTCCTAATCTAGACCTCTAACTAATATGAAATTTTAGGGACATGTTTATAAATCAGTAACAAAGATTATTGTCTTCTCACATTTCCAAAATTCTCGTTTTAAGGTAAAAAGGGCATTATGGTCAACATTAAGCAATTAACGGAAACGTGTAAACGGATTGGACAATCAACGAGCCAATCACAGAGGGTTATACCATTATATAACCTGGTCCTAATGAAGCTCTAAGGCATTTCTAAACCCAGCTAAATCGGGTCAGAACTGAAGTCAAAGCAAAAGTCAAAGTTTTGCGACTTTCGGTTCCGAACCGAGCCTAAACAGAAAATTGTCGGATCAAACAAGCTTAGACCAGTTCTTATACTAATTACCAAGTTATATGAGTGATAAAATAGGTTACACGTCTTCTACATTGCTAATTACGTGTTAATTCGCAAATTAAGTTTCTGTTGACTTTTTATAACGAACTTTGACCCGACAAATGATCTAGTTAGAGAGGGAATCAGATGGTGCCCTATTAAGGGTTTATTGCCCACAAAATTACCTACTTATAACAACTTTCAATTTGACTAATCACTGGACCATTAGCGATTAATCGATAAGTCAAACCTTAATTACGACGGTTTGACTTTTAAGCTAATAACTAAGCAAAACTCAATTAAGGAAGGTCAAGGATACTTACCAAGGTCTAATGCACGATTAAAGATGCTTAGGGAATGGCCTTGAGCTCCAGTAATGATCAGAAGTTGAGTTGGGAATGAATGATAAAAAATGAAACAATGTGGGTTCTTATATAGTGTTCTTGATGGCTCAAGATCATGCCAAACAATGCTATACATGTTCCCTGATGTTAAACATGTGTCCCTAGTGCCTAAGAATTAGTTTAGGCAGCCCATGGTGGTGAGAAAGGGCAATATAAGTCGGTTACATGGGCTGAACAGCCACCGGTCGAGTTTCTGCATATGGGAGTCTCTTACGGACCGTAAGGGTCCTATCATACGGTCCGTAAGGACCAGGCCAGCATGACAAAACTTTCAAAAGTTGACAGTTTGGCCCCTGAACTTCCTATCTTGATTTTTAACATGGTTTCTTGCACTTGTAACCCCCAAACTTGACTTTTAAGGACTCCAAGTCACAAACCAACTTTGTTAGGTCCCCGGTTATTCATACAATCACCGAAAAGTCTGAAATTTCGACGTTGACGCTTTTAACCCCTCGTATACGAATTTTATCATAACTTTCTTATACGATAACGAAACTTGGTGAAATTTTTATCATAAATTCTAATGAGCATAATTAATCGTTACAAAGCTTCAGGTTTGCTAAAAGGTCACTCAGAGGTATACTTTAAACATGTCGACACATTTAACCCCTGTAGTTTGTAATCTCTCACTTTCTTTCACAATTAGCTTCGTATGATCCATGATTTATTCGTTTAAGGGTATAAACATCAGGTAGGGTTATTGTAAAGTATATTTATCCATTGTTGACATTTTGAACCCTTATATTCACATTCTTTCCTTGTTTGTCAACTCTAGTCCTTCTAAGGTAATCCTTTACACGTTCAAAGTTTATGCCACGTGCCAATACTTTATTGGACCTGGATTTTCGAGGTGTTACATCCTCACCCCCTTAAAAGAAATCTCGACCTCGAGATTTGCTAAAATGCTGGAAGTACTTTTTGTCGCATAATGGACTTAACTTCTATAACATATCTGGAGTCTTTCCAAGCTCCCAAAGTGACCCCTATATTAGGTACATGTATCCTTTTGGAGCTTCTTAACCTGTCGATCCTCAATCGATACAGGATGCTCATCACATCATAAATCTGCATATCATTATGTGATAGTGCTTCTTGACTTATTGGCGAAACACATCCTTCAGTCACTAGTGTGCAATGTATTGCGAGCTCCGCCAAGCTCCTTAAATAGGGTTTAGCTTATAAGCTACTTGATCTTGATACATTCGATTTCCTTCGAATGATTCTATATATTCAGAGCTTAACTAGCCTGATAATTTAACAAATTTGGCACACCCTTCTAGGGTGTTATCTTTTGTTGAACCTTATTCTTCAACAAGAACTTAGGAGGTTTGATATTTTCATTAATCCTTGATTTTCTGCCGAATACTGGCATCTTACAGATGATTATGAATTTGAATGATCTTATTTGTTGTTTCCAAGGCAACTTTCAGATCCTGATAATTGGACTTATTAATCTTCTGTCTAACAATAGATGTTTAACATTCCATCCATGCAAGGTCTCCAAGGGAGCAGCCTTGATACTTATATAACAACTATTATTGAAAAGCTTATTTTAAGGTGATATGTTTAATCCAACCACTGCTTGAAACTAATCTTAAGGAATAGCTAATCCTTGTCGTTAGTCGAACAAATCGACGATCCTGGGTAGCTGATGGCAATTCTTAATTGTTGCCTAAATAGGGTTGCGGTAATTAACGCATAAGCAAAATGAACCGTCTTTCTTAATTAACAATACTGAATTCTCAGAATACTGAGTTAGGCTTTATGAATCTATATCTTAAAACTTACTTAACCAGGGTTTTCGATTCTTCCAATGATGGTACTAGCCGTCTTGGAGATTTCATAATGTTACAGCCCTAAATGGGATACAAATCTTAACTCTACTTGCCTCTCGGGAGGTAAACAGGGTAGTCTTAGGAGAAGATAATCAAGATACAAGGAGGTTACAGAGATTTTCCAAATCTCAGGCTCCAGTTCATCCATCCTTGCTTGTGTCAAATGAGTGATACATTTAGGCTATGAGTCCACAGATTCCTTTACCAGGGATATTTACTTGGATAATTCCATTCTAGATGTCTTCTTTGAATACCATTAGCTGACTTTAATACCGTGTGACCATTGGAATATCCTTGTGGTCCCATGCATTAAACCTCCATACTGATCAGGCATGGAAGCAATCTATGGAACATATTAAGATACACCAATCCTCACATGGCGCTTTTGTCATACCATTTGGTATTCGTAATCAATAGAGATCAAAGAGATATCAATTTCATATGATGATGTACTCTATCTGGAGAGATGGTACATTAGGATTTTACGATTGAAGATTTTCTGACAGGGGTAAAAGGAATGGAATCTATGAGTTTCATTTGTAAGTTTTACCTTACACTTAATCTCTGGGGTTCTAATGGGAGGCTTTAAAAGTTTGTTATGCTTACCATCTATGAAGGATACATTGGCATCCTATTCCAAGTAGAACTCTTGGCATTACATGCAGATTTAATAACTTACAAAATTTATTCCACAATGACTTATCTGCACCTGTATCAAACAATACCCTTGCATATACATCATGGATAAGGACGTACCGGTTATAACATTGTCATCTTGTATGGCCTCTTTTGCATCCATCTGAGAGACCTTAGCGTTGGTCTTCTTATCTCCTTCAAGCTTCTTAGCATACTTTGGGCAATTGGATTTGATATGCCCTTTCTCGTTACAGTTGTAACAAGTCGCATCTCCTATCTTTTGGCATTCCAATATTTTATGCTCACTAGATTTGTAGATCCCACAAGCCCTGGGCTGCGATTGGGATTTTGATTCGAACCTGCATTTCCCATAATGGCGCTTCTTGCAGGTCTTGCATACAGGTTTCTGGTTAGACTTTTGTTTGTTCTTCTTTTTAGAGCTCGGGGAGTTATCTTCCTCCATTTTTCTTTTTAGTCCACCCTTTACATTAGGGGCGTGAAGGAGATCCTGCTTATGAGTGAGGAAATGTAGTCTTAGATAAAATTTGGAGCGAGTAGCATGGGGGTCCTTGAACTTTTTCACAGCCTTCTTCACAGCTTTTCCAACAGCTGCGTCTATCATAGTCTGAAGAACCTCTTTGGAAATTTTAAGGTTCAAAATTGTAGTATCATTAACACGTGTCGCATCATCCATAACTCGATCAACGGCTGTCTTATCCGAGTTTGTCATACTCGATATTTGGTTCCTAACACCAAATAAAACAATTAGTTGCAATCCAACAACCGCTATTCATCATCCTGATGACCTAATATACTAACCATGGTATCGTTAAACCATACAGGCTAATATAGTACGAACATTCTCTATGAATGTCCTGTAGATATGTGTATATATATATATCAATTATACTTAGCCTAGGCCATAGAAGACCATTAATGGCAATTAAGGTTTGGACCTAGTCCATCACCTTTTTGACAGGGGATCAATTGTCACATCCGTCTTGATCATATTGATGATTTTGGATAGCTTAAAAGCTTGACATTAGGATATCAGAAAAGAGTGATTCCTAATAGATATAAAATATCAATCTAAGATTTGTTGGAGCATTTTCTATAGTATCATCGGCCAATTTCTACCTCGCATTAAATGACCGGAGTCCTAATCAGGCGGAGACAACAGTTCTCAACATTTATCGTTCATTATAGAATCATATGTGCCAGCATCAAATAAATTTCTGCATAAACTGCTTAATAAGGAAAGGTACCTGCTATATAGTCATCATTCTGCACCATCTCCTGGGCGTTCATCTAGAAGACTCATGCGTTTGTTTTCTTGGCCTCTTCGGGCTTCTTCTGATTCCTAGGGCAGTTGGTCTTGATATGCCCCTTCTCGTTGCAACCATAACAGGTTGCGTCTTTCAAATTCTTGCAATCCAAGGCTTTATGTTCCTTAGACTTGCAAATCCCACAAGGTAGAGGCTGAGATTCAAATCTGCATTTCCCGAGGTGGTATTTCCGACAGGTTTTGCACCTGGTCTTCTCACCCGACTGCTGGCTGTCTTTCTTAAACCCGGAACTCTTCTTATCCTCAGAGTTCCTCTTTGTCTTCCTATCGGAGCGATGAGAATTCTCATCCTCCCTTTTACGCTTTCCATCTTTAGAGGCTTTGGCAGCCTTGTTTCTGACTACATCGAGTGTAAGAGATAGCGACAGGTCTGCCGCTGACCTGAATGTAGTAGGTCTCGATGCTTTCACACTTGCCTTTATTTCTGGGGCTAGACCCCCAATAAAGCGAGCTATTCGCTTTGGTTCCGGCGTGATCAAGTAAGGAACCAATCGAGACATGGTATTGAAACTTGTAAGGTATGCTTGACAATCTAAGTTCTCCATGACTAATGTCAAGAATTCAGTCTCAATTTTCTCGACTTCATGTTGAGGACAGTAATTTTCTTTGATAAGAGCAACGAACTGATCCCAAGTCATGTTGTACAAAGGGATCTTCCCCGTAGCTTGGATCAGTGACCTCCACCAAGCTAGAGCTTCTCCTTTAAAAGATTGTGAAACAAACTTCACAATGTCTTGCTCTGCACATCCACTGATGTCAACAACGGTGTCCATCTCATCGAGCCATGTCATGCAATCGATGGCCCCTTTTTCTCCTGTAAAGTCTCTGGGCTTGCAGGAGACAAAATATTTATATGAGCAGGTCTTAACTGGTGCCTCTTGATGAAGCACCACCTGTCTAGACGGAACACTCCTTTGATTTGACGAGTTACGAACATCGTCTTCCCTTGACTCATGTGATTTAGAAGGGGGCTTACTACGAGCCACAGATAGAGTCTTAGAGTGTGTACCACTTGATTCATCATACTGTCTGTCGAGAGCTCGAGTAACGGCATTATCTATTAATGCCTGCAGTTCCGCATCAGTTATATTAACTCTGGTAGCATCATTATTTTCCCTCGGGTGGCTGTTGACCTCATCCGATCCAGCCATGTAGCTTGATTGCTACATAAATATTGACGATGATTCATTAAGATGTTATTATGGATTCATCACTTTTGACGATTCATCAACCATGGTAATATAAACCATATTGGTTAATTTGTTAGTTATATTTAATTAGTATTTTCATTATAATTTATCCTAGTTATAAAACATTAAGGATATTAAGGTGGCGCAAAAGGCCTAGTCACAAGGACATAAGCCATGATTTTAGAGAATCGAGGCATTAAGGTTTGAACATATTTCATTACCTTTTCTTGACAGAGAGTCAAAGACTTCAACTGTCTTTTGTCCCTTAGGACAATAAGTATAGCCCATAGGCATTTCATCATTTATGGATGTCTATAATATGATCATCTTCATTTGATGATTTAAGCCATGATTTCTACGTCAATAGGCTAGACAAGGGGTTGGAAATTCCCATTATAAAGATGACAAGTGTGATTTATCGCATCACTGTTTTCAGGAGTGTTAACATGTTTTTAGATGTTAACAAGGATCTGAATCTCTTTTAAACAGGTTTTTACCATCATAGCTAGGTCCTTAATGACATACAAGCTAGGTTATGCCCTTTAAGATTCTTTTCATTATATATATTGGCAGATCAATTACGAAAAGGAATTATATTTTGATTTACTTCATATGTTATATTCATATAGAATGATAAAAATGGAATTTAGATTAAATATTCAAATGATTTTTAAAAGGAGTATATAATTGCCCTAAACGGGACTTGAAAGGAATGACGTTGTCCATGAAGGGACTAAAAGATAAATATGTCCTTATAAGGACTACTAAGGAAACAAACTTCAGCAAAAGGAGTTTTCTTCTTTACTTTACTTCTGAATGCTTTCTCCTTGGTTGCACGTTGTACCCTAGCCGCAGTACGAAGCTCGGCAATTCAAGGCTCCTGATATGGAGAATTTCCATTTCGGCTTCCTTGATTGGAGACATATTCAAAATATATAAATTCGGAAGCAATAGTTTTCAGATTAGGGTTGAGAGTATTCCTATGTTAAGTCTAGACTCAGAAGGTCAAGGAATGTGCTACTGTGTCATTGAGATTAAACACAAAAAGGCTAGTGTTTAATTCACTCAATGTTGGCTCTGATACCAACCTGTCACTCCCCGATATTTCCACGTATTACCGGTGGGTCCGGTGGGGAGTATCGTGACGTAGTTGATATCATCATAGTCAAACAACACAATATATAAATGCACAGCGGAAGCAAAAGATTAATATATTACAATCCGAATATAAAGTAATATCAAAGTATTACAACGGAAAGTAAAGGATCCACAGGCGGATCAAATAAAAGGAAAAACTGTTCAACAGACTTTAGACGCCTAGAACTTGCAAGATTCCTTATTAACGCCCTGAGCTTCCAGCCAATTACGTTCAGTACCTGTCACTTAACCTTTTTGGAAAATACGTCAGTTTACACTGGTAAATACAATTAACCGACTCATTTTAAAAAGAGTTTGAAAATTTATTTGAATGCACCAGGCACAAAAATATCTTTTATAACTTGGGACAATTATATAAAAGTAATCTTGTATACAGATTTACATGTTCGTTATACGTTCAGGGCCCGATGTAGAAACTGAGTCAAGATTAACAGACACGCCACAAGTATAGGCCCACAAGAGAGTGAGATACCGTTTCCCTTATGCAACTGTTAAGTGTATGCCTACACCCCGTGCTTAAGATGTGGTCATTTTATTATAATGATGCCAAGGATATCCGGGACATGGTCATTAACCCCTAAAGGCTTTTATTTCAAACAATACAGATTAAAGCGGGTTACCTCAATAATTTAATCACAATACGATTAAACATTCAATACCCGACCAAGCGGCATTTTTATAATACCGTATCCCAAGCCCGTATAGGGAAAATAAGTTAAAAGTATTTACCTGAGCTAGCAATGCAATTTATACTCAGCCGTATATTCTAATCAGCAAGCACAAGTACTTTTACTGGGGCTCTTAATCTGGAACGAAGGTTTTATAAACCTATTAGATTCCTAACGGGTCTTATTTAAGTCGTAACTTAGACCGGTTAGTTTTAAGGAAAGGTTTACGGTTCAAACGCATGATTAAGCGAAGACCGGAATAGAATGTGATTTAGACCCAACAAGTTTGGAGACTTGTATAATATGGGTAAACTAAACACATTCTGGATTTTGAAAAGAAATGATAAGGTTTGACCCGTTTCGGTTAATTTATGCAAACTAGTTACATAACTGATCCGACCGTGAAACATGCGTAACGGGTAATCATAAGAGTCATATACAGGTTTCCTAAGTTAATATGCCTTAAATATGTTGTGATATCAGTAGGATACCTTCCATTATGCCCAAAACGAGTTTAATCTCAATTTAAGCCCCGTAGGGGTATTTTGGTCATTTAAAAGATTATAAAAGAGATTAATTTTAATTCTGGGACTCGGGTCTGAAATAATCAGTAAAACAACTTAACTTAATAGGTTATATCAGTTGGTGACAAGTCTTATATGCCAAAATGGTTTTAAACCCATACTAGGTGTTTAATACTCGTAAAAAGCCGTTTTAAGCGATTTCCGGGTTATACAGGAAATCTGAGTTTTCTGATCAGGTTATAAAGTTCAAAATACTTTATTTATTATATAAAATCAGTAGCATTTGGATTGGTGTCAAAATACTATGTAGAACTCATTTTATGAACAAAAAGGGTATAATCGGTAATAACCGAATCAAGGCGATAACCCCATGTTATGATCAATTTGAAAATAATTAAAAATCTTCAAAAATCTCGAAATATTATATTACATCAGTGGGTAAAAGGTTTGGTGTCAAAAATTGGGTTTAGATAGGCTTTATGCTAATTGCGCCGTTTAATTAACAAAAAACTTTTTAAATCCGCTATTGAGCATAACTCCTAATCTAGACCTCTAACTGATATGAAATTTTAGGGACATGTTTATAAATCAGTAACAAAGATTATTGTCTTCTCACATTTCCAAAATTCTCGTTTTAAGGTAAAAAGGGCATTATGGTCAACATTAAGCAATTAACGGAAACGTGTAAACGGATTGGACAATCAACGAGCCAATCACAGAGGGTTATACCATTATATAACCTGGTCCTAATGAAGCTCCAAGGAATTTCTAAACCCAGCTAAATCAGTTCAGAACTGAAGTCAAAGCAAAAGTCAAAGTTTTGCGACTCTCGGTTCCGAACCGAGCCTAAACAGAAAATTGTCGGATCAAACAAGCTTAGACCAGTTCTTATACTAATTACCAAGTTATATGAGTGATAAAATAGGTTACACGTCTTCTACATTGCTAATTACATGTTAATTCGCAAATTAAGTTTTTGTTGACTTTTTATAACGAACTTTGACCCGACAAATGATCTAGTTAGAGCGGGAATCAGAGGGTGCCCTATTAAGGGTTTATTGCCCACATAATTACCTACTTATAACAACTTTCAATTTGACTAATCACTGGACCATTAGCGATTAATCGATAAGTCAAACCTTAATTACGACGGTTTGACTTTTAAGCTAATAACTAAGCAAAACTCAATTAAGGAAGGTCAAGGATACTTACCAAGGTCTAATGCACGATTAAAGATGCTTAGGGAATGGCCTTGAGCTCCAGAAATGATCAGAAGTTGAGTTGGGAATGAATGATCAAAAATGAAACAATGTGGGTTCTTATATAGTGTTCTTGATGGCTCAAGATCATGCCAAACAATGCTATACATGTTCCCTGATGTTAAACATGTGTCCCTAGTGCCTAAGAATTAGTTTAGGCAGTCCATGGTGGTGAGAAAGGGCAATATAAGTCGGTTACATGGGCTGAACAGCCACCAGTCGAGTTTCTGCATCTGGGAGTCTCTTATGGACCGTAAGGGTCCTATCATATGGTCCGTAAGGACCAGGCCAGCATGACAGAACTTTCAAAAGTTGACAGTTTGGCCCCTGAACTTCCTATCTTGATTTTTAACATGGTTTCTTGCACTTGTAACCCCCAAACTTGACTTTTAAGGACTCCAAGTCATAAACCAACTTTGTTTGGTCCCCGGTTATTCATACGATCACCGAAAAGTCTGAAATTTCGACGTTGACGCTTTTAACCCCTCGTATACGAATTTTATCATAACTTTCTCATACGATAACGAAACTTGGTGAAATTTTTATCATACATTCTAATGAGCATAATTAATCGTTACAAAGCTTCGGGTTTGCTAAAAGGTCACTCAGAGGTATACTTTAAACATGTCGACACATTTAACCCCTGTAGTTTGTAATCTCTCACTTTCTTTCACAATTAGCTTCGTATGATCCATGATTTATTCGTTTAAGGGTATAAACATCATGTAGGGTTATTGTAAAGTATATTTATCCATTGTTGACATTTTGAACCCTTATATTCACATTCTTTCCTTGTTTGTCAACTCTAGTCCTTCTAAGGTAATCCTTTACACGTTCAAAGTTTATGCCACGTGTCAATACTTTATTGGACCTGAATTTTCGAGGTGTTACAATTGCCCAACTCAGACAACGCATGGCTCAGAAAAGCTACGCTGATAAGCGTAGGAAACCTCTAGAATTCCAGGTCAGGGACCAGGTTCTACTAAAAGTTTCACCATGGAAGGGTGTGGTACGCTTTGGCAAAAGGGGCAAGCTTAATCCGCGACACGTGGTACCTTTCGAGATTACCGAGAGAATCGGTAAGGTAGCTTATAGACTAAACCTGCCTGAAGAGCTGAGTGCGGTACATAACATCTTCCACGTGGCTAATCTAAAGTAGTGCCTGTCAGATGAAACACTCTTTGTTCCTTTTCAAGAACTCACTATCGACGACCAGCTACGCTTTGTTAAGGAGCCGGTTGAGATCATGGATCGAGAGACCAAGACCCTCAAGCTTAGCAAGATACCTATCGTACATGTTCGTTGGAACTCGCACCGTGGCCCAGAGTTTACCTGGGACCGGGAAGACCAGATGATGCGCAGGTATCCCCAGTTGTTTGCAAACAATACTTCCAGCACTGAAGCTACAGCTGAATTTCGGGACGAAATTCCAAACTAACAGGGGGATGATGTGACACCCCACGAAAACATTTCGTAACACACTAGCTTGTCAGTAGCTGCACTCTAACTTTCGGGACGAAAGTTCTAGAAAATTGGGGATAATGTGACACTTCGAGTTTTCCCGCACGTTTCTTTTACAATTTTAACTGTGTGGATTATTAAATGAAACTCTATTCGAAAATTAACAGAAATATTATGTTCCAGTTATGTGCAAATGTGTAAACTAAATAATTATTATAATTTATGTATTAGTACAAAATGTATGTTGATATGTGAATCGGAACCCTTAGGTTTCAACTCGAGACGTCATGGTCTCGAGTCAGGGTTTCCTTTGGTTCCGATACCCCTCTTGGCTCCTCTTAGGCCACCGCATGGTGTATGGAATCCGACCCAACATCTTAACGAGCCCACTCGAAACCGCCCAATAACCCTAGGAGGGTGCGCCATCTATAGAGGGTATAAAACCCTTGCATTCAGCTGACACTTAGAATGATTTGACAATCATTCTCTCACCAATCCCCAAAACATTCTCTTCTCTCCCTCTAACACTCTCTCACTCTAGAAAACCCTAAAAGCTCACAAGCATCTCTTTCCTTCTTTTGGATCTCGACGACAACATAGTGAGCATCGAAGAATAGCTAGTGGCCACTGATTTAGAGCTTCATTCTTCACCTACTGTAACAACCCTCGGTAAAACCAACACCCTTATAATATTTCCGACACCCTATTATATCTTAAAATATTCTAATGTGTCTTATAATACACCCCGTATGTGAAAACCGAGCCCAAAATATGTTATAGTTTATAAAATAAATTAAAAACCTGAAAATGTAAGTTGAGGCGGGCCGCGAAAAACCTCACCTCAACCTTACGCGGGCCGCGACAGATCCTCACACGCGAGTACACCAGAAGCCGACACGTGTCGACATCGTGTCGAGTCTACTAGCTGACCCAGCTAAGCTATAGTGTTGACCGATGTTGACGCGGGCCGCGTAAGGGTCCCTTGTCTTTTACGCGGGCCGCGACAGGACCAGATTACACAACTATAAATAGATAGCATCAGATTACAATTTCCGTCGCTCACATTTCAATCTCAATCTCGAATTCTCTGATATTTGGCATAATTTTCAAGTATAATACCCCCTAATTAGCGAGGTTCTGCTCCGTTGTAAGTATTATAACCCCAGTTTCATAATAGTTACGCTGCCTGATTGATTTAGGGTTCCGTAACAACTGTCGTGGTTCTGCCCGACGTAGTTGTTGGAATGCCGTCTCGGGGAAGGTATTATTAATATTTTCAAAGGGTTATGATACTAACCAATGTACATTTGTATAAATTATAGATTATATCCAGGAAATCCTTACGAAAAGCCTAAGATAGCAATGTGAGTTTATCCTCTTTTTGTTAATGTTTTTGGAATGTTTTACAAAACCTTAAATGTTTTACAATGCGATTAAGCAGTATGTGAGTCTTTGTAATTCTTCAATTACTGCCGGTATTTGGGGTTTTGTATACAAAATTTATTACTTGCGAGTAGTAAGTCGGAATGACTGTACGTTACCATTGGACGACGAGTAGCCAATGTGTAATATGACCCACAAGTCAAGGATTGACAATACTGATTGAGTAATTGTGTAGAAATAAACAATGTGATCGCTCTCAATACTGTGTTAATTGATAAAATGTTTCTTGATTAAACTGGGATTCACTCACCAGTATTTCCCGCTGACAAAATATTTTTAAAACATGTTTCAGGTAACACAATGTGAAAGCCATCTGGGAAAAAGCCAGCTCGAGAGCACTGACGGCTTGGAAAATAAGTGGCTATAAAAGTTATCTAAGAAACAATATTTTAAATTAAATAAAATAGGGTTTGTCCCTATAAATGTATTGTAATAAGAAACTTGGGTTTTGCCCATGTTATTAATATCAAATATGGTGGTTTTACTCTGATAAACATTTCCTAACTACGGTCCTGATGTAAATTCCGCTGCGAGATTAAATAACCTGATACCACCACTACTGAGTTCGCGTCCGCCCGTTCCCGGGACAGATAAGGGATCGGGGGTTGCGACAGAAGGTGGTATCAGAGCCTAGCCACTGGTCTGAGCCAAAGAAGTGTTCTGCTGACACTTAAATTTTAAATTTTGTGTTAGGAAATGAATTACGGAAATACATGCATAACTGTAATTATGTGTTATGTGTTATTTGACTATTTGATAGTTTTCAGTATGAGTGATCAAGGACCATCAGACGTGAATCGCCAGTTAGCTGATTCACCTAGGAGTGAAGGTACATCATCACAACCTGCCCTTTCAGGGTATTCTGCTGATCAGGAGGAGGGAATATTTGCCTTTAGAGCTCAATCTGAAGAACCATTTCCTACTAAGAAACGAGGATGGTTCAGTAAAGAAGCTTTTGCTCGTAGGAAGAGAATGCGAAAATTGCAACAACAAAGAGCGTTAGCAGCTATTAAGCGAGAGACAGATGCCCATACTCAAGATATGCTAAATAGAAGCCTAGCTAATTTCCATATCTTAGCTACGACTGCTGCTGACCCAAGCCTGGAACAATTAGTAGCCCCACAACCACAAAACCCAGAACAACCCATGGAGATAGAAAATCAGGAAAACCAAGTAGAGATGCACGATTTTAACCCAGAAGAAATCCCAAGGGTACCTGCACCAAACCCTCTAGACCCGAATTACGACCCCTGGTGGGACGACAATAGGGATTTTGTGCAACGTTATCCTATCCAGGATTATCCACCCATACAGAATATAGAAGCTTACCCGGGTATGGACCCTTTAGATCCTTATTACCAAGATGATTATATTAGGGAAATATTAGAGGATCCTTACCAATTTCAGGCACATACACCCCCATATCAGGAACATGTACCCCAGATTCCAAACCCAGTCCGAGAACCTGCACCCCCAATGAGTGCAGAAAACGTGCAAGAACTTAGGACTTTCGGGGAGGAAATCTTAGAAAGCAGTGAGAGAATGCGTCAAGTGGGAGAGCGTCTCGTAAGGAAATACGATGAGCGCAATATGGATTTTTGGATAAATCCATAACCGTGAATGTGAGAATGGAGGAGATGGTAGTAATAATAATAATAAAAATAAAATAAAATATGTGTGTACGGATGCATATTACTATTTTATTTCTGTTGGTATTGTAATCTTTATTTCTGTACTAGTGTGTAATAGACGCATAGTATATGAAAAAGAGTATAGTCGCAATGATCGACGGTTTTGGTAAAAATGCGTGTCATGTGATTAACTATATTAAGATATTAATTGTGATATTAATATGGATACTTGTTTAAAATTCAGATGGCCGACGAAGGAAATCAAGGAAATTTGAATAATGATAACCAGAGTAACATTAACGTGGTTAATGAGAATCCAAGCATCAATAACAATAACAATCAAGTGGACAATAGTGCTATCCAACACATAGTAGCACAAGGAATTATAGATGCAATGCCATTTATACTTCAAACTGTTAAAGATGCTGACAATAAAAGTAAGCATAGCAGTAAGCGACCAAGTGAACCAGAAAACTGCGTGAACAATGGACCTGTACTTCAAATGCCCATTCCCAAAAGAAGAAGAATTGTGCCTTACAGTTGTTCTTATAAGGAATTCTGGTCTTGTAAACCAATGGAATTCTCGGGCAATGAAGGGGCCATTGCAACCCTACGCTGGATAGAAAAGACTGAGGCAGTCTTAAGGATAAGTAAATGTGCTGAAGAAGATAAGATAATGTGTGCTTCTAATCTGTTTAAGAATGCAGCACTAGAATGGTGGAACACTATCCTCCAAATAAAAGGAAGTGATAGAACCTATAATATGGAATGGGAAGAGTTTAAGGATAAGGTAGAAAGGAAATTCTGCCCTCCAAATGAAAAAGAACAGATAGCAAACAAATTCCTAAACCTTAGGATGACTGGTGTGGATAGTAAGGGATACACGAAAATATTCTTTGAATATGCCCGAATAGTGCCAACTCTTGTTTCACCAGAACCAGTGTTAATTTCCCGTTATGTTTGGGGATTAATTTGAGAGATAAGACACGTAGTCAAGGCAGCTAGACCTCAAACCATAGAAGAAGCTGTAGAACTAGCCAATACCTTGACTAACGAATTAGTCCGTACCCGAGAAGAGGATCAAAGGAGAAACCTAACCCAGAAATTGACTCAAGAATTTCGTTCTGGAAATTCTAACCGTGGAAGAAATGTAGGTTCTACCTCTGCACCCTACTGTAGGAATTGCAAAAGGAGGCATTCAGGAAAATGCTCTATATACTGTAACTTTTGCAAGATATCTGGACATAAGGAAGAAAACTGCAGGAAGAAAAACAGCAGGATATGCTACAATTGCGGAGAACAAGGTCACATCAAGCCTAATTGCCCAAAATTAGCTCCAGCTGCAGACAACAAGAATACTAAAAATGCTAGAGCATTTGTTTTGACTGCAGATGAGGCCAAATTGATTCCAGATGTCATAGCTGGTACGTTTTTAGTTAATGATGTTTTTGCTAAAGTATTATTTGACTCTGGTGCAAACCAAAGTTTTATTAATACATCGTTTTGCAAATTTCTAAATCAGTCATTAACTAAACTACCACAAGAATGCGTAGTAGAAACAGCTAATGGAGAAACCGTTAGAATTTCTGAAATCTTGCAGGGAGCAAGCATAGAAATTTTAAATCAAAAATTTATTGCAAATCTTTATCCTATGAATTTGATAGGATTTGATGTTGTTTTAGGAATGGATTGGTTAATAGCCAATAAAGCTAGTATTTTATGTGATCAAAAGTTAATTCAAGTAAATTCACCAAAAGGTAAAACGATCACAATTAAAGGAGATAAGCCCTCTAGATCCACAAAATTCATGTCTGTGATGAAAACTGCAAGTTGTATGAGAAAAGGTTCTATAGTGTATTTGATTTCTATAATCACTAACACTAAAGGAAAGGATTTAAAAGATATATCAGTAGTATCGCAGTTTTCAGATGTATTTCCAGAAGAATTACCAGGACTACCTCCGGATAGAGAAGTTGAGTTCAGAATCCATTTGATACCAGGAACATCACCAATTGCCAAAGCACCTTACCGTTTGGCACCTGCAGAAATGCAAGAATTAAAGAAACAATTGGACGAATTGTTGGAGAAAGGATTTATACAGCCAAGTTCATCGCCATGGGGAGCGCCGATACTATTTGTTAAAAAGAAGGACGGATCAATGCGTATGTGCATTGACTACCGTGAATTAAACAAAGTCACGATTAAGAATCGGTACCCATTACCGAGAATCGATGATTTGTTTGATCAGCTACAAGGAGCTCGATTTTTCTCTAAAGTCGATTTAAGGTCAGGATATCATCAATTAAAGGTACAGGAAGAGGATATTCCTAAAACCGCATTTAGAACAAGGTATGGTCATTATGAATTTACTGTCATGCCATTTGGTTTAACCAATGCCCCAACTGCATTTATGGACATGATGAACCGAATATGTAAGCCATATTTGGATAAATTCATAATTGTATTCATAGATGATATTCTAATTTACTCTAAAAGTAAAGAGGATCATGCAAAGCATTTGCACGCACTTTTAAGTTTGTTAAGAAAGGAAAAGCTTTATGCTAAGTTTTCAAAATGCGAATTTTGGTTAGAACATGTACAATTCCTTGGACACCTAGTCAATCATGAAGGAATTCATGTAGATCCAACAAAGATTGAAGCAATTACCAAATGGAAAACCCCTGAGTCACCAACTGAGGTTAGAAGTTTCTTAGGATTGGCCGGTTATTATAGAAGATTTATTCAAGATTTTTCTAGAATAGCCATTCCCTTAACTAAGCTAACCTGTAAATCTGTTAAGTTTGAATGGGGATTAAAACAAGAAGAAGCATTTAGAATCCTTAAGCAAAGATTAACCCATACACCCATACTAGCATTACTAGAAGGAACTGAAGATTTCGTAGTCTATTGTGATGCTTCTAAATTAGGTTATGGATGTGTGTTGATGCAACGTCGAAAAGTTATAGCCTATGCATCTAGACAACTTAAGAATCATGAAGAAAATTATTCAACTCATGATTTAGAATTAGGAGCTATAGTTTTTGCTCTTAAGATTTGGAGACATTACCTTTATGGTAGTAAGTTTACCATATTTACTGATCACAAAAGTTTAAGGTATGTTTTTGGGCAGAAAGAGTTAAATATGAGACAAAGACGTTGGATGGAATTTCTTAGTGATTATGATTGTGATATCCAGTATCATGAAGGAAGAGCAAATGTAGTGGCAGATGCTTTAAGCCGAAAGTATCATGAAAAGCCAAGAAGAGTACGTTCTCTTAAATTAAATCTGCAAGTAGATTTAAATGAACAAATAAGAGAAGCACAAGAATCAGTAATCAAGGATGATTCTGAAAAATTAAAAGGGATGTTAAAAGAATTAAAACAAGGAACAGATAGAATTTGGAGATTCCATGAAAAGAGAATGTGGATACCTAAATTAGGAAATCTGCGTAACCGTATATTAGAAGAAGCTCATAAGTCTAAGTATACGATGCATCCAGGAAGTGACAAAATGTACCAGGATTTAAGGAAAAATTTCTGGTGGATAGGAATGAAAAAGGACATAGCAGTCTATGTTTCTAAATGTTTAACTTGTTCACAAGTTAAAGCTGAACATCAGAAACCCTCAAGTTTGTTACAGCAATTAGAAATGCCAGTTTGGAAATGGGAATTTATAACCATGGATTTTGTTACTAAATTACCCAAAACTAGGAAAGGAAATGATACAATCTGGGTGATTGTAGATAGACTAACTAAGTCAGCTCATTTCTTACCAATGAAGGAAACAATTAGTATGGAACAATTATCTAAATTGTATGTAAATGAAATTGTTTCTTTACATGGCATTCCTTTATCAATTGTTTCTGATAGAGATAGTCGCTTTACATCTAATTTTTGGTCAAGTTTCCAAAAGGCAATGGGAACCAAGTTAAGGTTAAGCACAGCTTATCATCCTCAAACAGACGGACAAAGTGAAAGAACAATTCAGACAATGGAGGACATGCTTAGAGCTTGTGTAATTGATTTTGGAGGTAATTGGGACGATCACTTACCTTTAATAGAATTTTCTTATAATAATAGTTATCACACAAGTATAAATGCTGCACCATTTGAAGCACTTTATGGACGAAAGTGCCAAACCCAGTCTGTTGGGCAGAAATTGGGGAAAAACAACTATCTGGACCTGAGATAGTACAAGAAACAACTGACAAGATTATTCAAGTCAAGGAACGACTGAAAGCAGCACGTGATCAACAAAAGAGTTATGCCAATAACCGACGAAAGCCGTTGGAATTTCAAGTAGGGGATAAAGTATTGTTAAAAGTCTTTCCTTGGAAAGGAGTGGTAAGATTCATCAAACGGGGAAAGCTAAGTCCTAGGTATGTTGGACCTTTCAAGATTATTAGAAAAATAGGACCTGTAGCCTATCAGCTACAACTGCCAGAAGAAATGGCAGGAATACATGATGTGTTTCATGTATCTAATCTTAAAAAGTGTTTAGCTGATGAATCACTGATAATGCCTCTTAAGGATATAGAGGTAAATGAACAACTTAAGTTTGTAGAAAGACCTCTACAAATTGAAGACAATAAAGTCAAGAATCTCAAACATAAGAGACTAGTTCTAGTCAAAGTGAAGTGGGACTCCAAAAGAGGACCATAGTACACATGGGAACTAGAGTCAGAAATGAAAAGGAAATATCCGCACTTGTTTCAGTAGATCTCGAGGACGAGCTCTAAAACAAGGTGGGGAGAATGTAACAACCCTCGGTAAAACCAACACTCTTATAATATTTCCGACACCCTATTATATCTTAAAATATTCTAATGTGTCTTATAATACACCCCGTATGTGAAAACCGAGCCCAAAATATGTTATAGTTTATAAAATAAATTAAAAACCTGAAAATGTAAGTTGAGGCGGGCCGCGAAAAACCTCACCTCAACCTTACGCGGGCCGCGACAGATCCTCACACGCGATTACACCAGAAGCCGACACGTGTCGACATCGTGTCGAGTCTACTAGCTGACCCAGCTAAGCTATAGTGTTGACCGATGTTGACGCGGGCCGCGTAAGGGTCCCTTGTCTTTTACGCGGGCCGCGACAGGACCATATTACACAACTATAAATAGATAGCATCAGATTACAATTTCCGTCGCTCACATTTCAATCTCAATCTCGAATTCTCTGATATTTGGCATAATTTTCAAGTATAATACCCCCTAATTAGCGAGGTTCTGCTCCGTTGTAAGTATTATAACCCCAGTTTCATAATAGTTACGCTGCCCGATTGATTTAGGGTTCCGTAACAACTGTCGTGGTTCTGCCCGACGTAGTTGTTGGAATGCCGTCTCGGGGAAGGTATTATTAATATTTTCAAAGGGTTATGATACTAACCAATGTACATTTGTATAAATTATAGATTATATCCAGGAAATCCTTACGAAAAGCCTAAGATAGCAATGTGAGTTTATCCTCTTTTTGTTAATGTTTTTGGAATGTTTTACAAAACCTTAAATGTTTTACAATGCGATTAAGCAGTATGTGAGTCTTTGTAATTCTTCAATTACTGCCGGTATTTGGGGTTTTGTATACAAAATTTATTACTTGCGAGTAGTAAGTCGGAATGACTGTACGTTACCATTGGACGACGAGTAGCCAATGTGTAATATGACCAACAAGTCAAGGATTGACAATACTGATTGAGTAATTGTGTAGAAATAAACAATGTGATCGCTCTCAATACTGTGTTAATTGATAAAATGTTTCTTGATTAAACTGGGATTCACTCACCAGTATTTCCCGCTGACAAAATATTTTTAAAACATGTTTCAGGTAACACAATGTGAAAGCCATCTGGGAAAAAGCCAGCTCGAGAGCACTGACGGCTTGGAAAATAAGTGGCTATAAAAGTTATCTAAGAAACAATGTTTTAAATTAAATAAAATAGGGTTTGTCCCTATAAATGTATTGTAATAAGAAACTTGGGTTTTGCCCATGTTATTAATATCAAATATGGTGGTTTTACTCTGATAAACATTTCCTAACTACGGTCCTGATGTAAATTCCGCTGCGAGATTAAATAACCTGATACCACCACTACTGAGTTCGCGTCCGCCCGTTCCCGGGACAGATAAGGGATCGGGGGTTGCGACACCTACTCTACACCTTTTACCCACATTTAAATCGGTTAGTTTGTTTCCTTCAAATAGATGATAATGTATGATAAAGGTGCTTGCTTGACAAAGCTATAGATGTTCACAGTCAAAGGATGATAAAATCGTGATGTTGCATTTTGGTTTCTATATATATGTGCTTGCATGATATGAAGTGATTGATGTCTATAAACAGCTGGATTGAATATATGATGTCGATGATGTGTGCTCATAGATGTTTAAAATACATGAACAAGTGATTCTGTGCAATACACAAAGGTCGATGTTAGAAATGGAACCCTAGAATGATTTAGAGTGTTGAAGGTGACTCTTGCTGGCATTTGTTTAAAATGGATAAGTTGTAAGGTGTTGTGATAATGTTCCTGATTGCTGAAATATATGTAACTGTGTTGTGAGAATTTTGTTAGAATTACCGTGATACATGAAAACCCTAATGATGAACAGTTTGAATAATCTTGAAATATTTGAAATGTGTGCATTTGATCTGATTTAGTAATTGTACGGATGATAATACATGTTACTGAAATCTGATTGGCTCGTACTGAATTGGAGAAAGTTCTAGAAAGATTCCAGCAGTGGTTACGAGTCGAGATCGTATGGTTGCGAGTCGAGATCGCCCGGTTCTGACTCAGAAGTATGACCCGAAACCACAAGGTTTCGACTTAGAGATGCATAACTCGAGACCTCCTGGTTGCGACTCGAAATCCCATTGTTGCGACTCGAGATCTCTGTTTTCGAGTCAAGATCTCTGTTTTCGAGTCGAGACCGCATGGTTTCGACTGACCTATTCTACTTAGTTATTGGGCTGTTAAATGTTTGGGCCACACAGTTGAGTGTTATGTTTTGGACTACATGTTACTGTTGATGTTTAGTGTTCATATGTTAGGCTAGGCCCAAATACTTTATATGCTGATTTGACATGCATGCTATGTGTTAGATATGTGTAGGATATACGTGAGTTATTTGTACCCAAACCTGACCTATACTGGTAACGATAATAGGACGTGGTTGACCAGCAAACCAAACCAAGTGAACTGTCTGCCGAGCAAACCGAGGTGAGTTCACAACTTTTACTAAAAGCATGTGTTCCCGGTGATTGGGAAACAGAACAAACAACACTATCTCCTTGTGTGGGATACAAACATACTTTCTCCCCTTGTGTGGGATGCTCAGTTAATTACTATTTATATCAGATGCAAAAAGTGTACTAAACGAAACTCTATCACGAAGTCCCCACTTACTATACCGATTAGTCGTCGAGGCCTGGCGAACGGGTTATTAGTTGATAGCGCTATTTAGGTCTCACCATCCTGGATAGGATCGGTCGTGAACTAATAGACTCTGGAAAACCGTCAATGATGATAGACATTGACAAACCGGGCAAATTACAGAAATGTACGGTCGCAAGTGTTCGGTATTACGCAGTTTAGTAGCTTACATATGGGGTAGCTCCCCATGGCATGATATAAATGAGTAACTTAACTACTTAAACAAGTTTCTGGAATTAAAACTGGACTAACTCGTGATGTATCAACCCGCACTTTTGTGCGTTGTTACTACTCGTTATACTCGTTACGCCTAGCACCAGAGATTCGGATCATAATATAACTATATCGTATATATCGCTATTCGAAGGATAATCGCATATTTTCAAGCTACAGTATCACTATACTACACTATTATCACACTAACACTCACGGAGACATTGAGTGAGGACCTACTCTACCCTCCTCAGTGGCCGTGATGTGTCGAACGTAAACAAATAACGCTAACGAGGACTCTCGGGTGAGTGCTGTAGCTCCAGTCGTCGTGACGATGATGACAATACGAGTAAACGGTACCCCGTCAGTCTTTGTGGCACTACACGAAATAACGTTCACGATGACCTCAAGAAAGGACCTATACTACCCTCATTGATGGCCGTGCAACGTCGATAACAATCGCATACTCGAATCGGAAACCGAATGATAATTATCGAAACTTTGGATTATGGATACGTAAATACGACTCCTAGTGATATATATATATATATAATAATATAATAGTAACAATATATTGATAATATAAACTAATTATGGACGTACACGCTTCGAAAGCTATCAAATCGATCAAAAACGAAGAAGTCCGGCCCGTCAGGATGTCTATCCGGACGGATGGACCATCCGGACGGATGGGCATGCGCACGGATGGCCATCCGCACGCATGGGCCATCCGCACGGATGGGCCATCCGCACGGATGGGCTATCCGGGCCAGACCTCTTTTCCTCTTCTCTGTTGCCTATAAATACCATGTCACACCACTATTCAAGTGATGTGACAGCTCCTGTTCAACCACACGCGCACCAAGACCCTTTTCTCTCGATTTCCTCGCGATTCCGGTAAGATTTCAATCTAAAACTTGTACTTCTGCAATCTACACTCGATTCTACATCATTCTATCTTTCAAAACTATAATTCTAACCGTGAAATCTACGGATTTGAGGCGTTTTGAGGTGATATCACCAAGAGTTCTTAGGAACTTCAAGTTGGGGTCTCATTTCACTATAAACGACTCAGATCCAGGTGATTTCCACATGTTTTAATGACAAATCACACCTAAATCTGTGCGATTTCGAGTTAACCAAGAAGAACCACCATGAACGGCCAGATCTGATGGAACGGGGTGATTCCCGGCCGTTAGAATGAGTCGGAATTGACGGAACTTCAAGTATTAGTGCGAAATTACACAACCCTAGTGGAAACAAACGTATTCCCTCCGTTAAACACTCAGAAACGGTGGTCAGAGTGCGAACCAGACCAGTCAGTCCGCACGGATGACCCTAGTCCGCACGGATGACATGTCAGTCCGCACGGATGACATGTCAGTCCACACGGACCACTGCCATCCGCACGGACCACTGCCATCCGCACGGATCATGATGTCCGCACGGATCATGACACCGCACGCACATGTCATCCGCACGGATGACATGTCACCCGCGCGCACAAGTCAACCGTGCCACTCATCCGCGCGCACAAGCAAGGCCCATCCGCACGTATCACCATATCAACCGCACGGATGACTTGCCATCCGCCCGGATGAGGCCCAATTCAACCAAATGAACAACGTTTCAAGATGATCTGGCTTAACCGTACTTCGTTTACTCTATTTCTTCAAGGATCATTACAGACAACTCGTAACCGACTCAATCAAGTTGTAATCTCGCTAAATACGCACTGTGAGTATACTTGACCCCTTTTTAATCGAATTTTGGGTGTAACATACGTTTCTAACAAATCGAACTCATCAATCGAACTATTCAATCAATCGAATTATCACTTGCGAATAACTGTTATGCATAGATATACGTGATGCTAGTTGCATATGTGCTAGGGCTTATACTCGCGACGTCCCACCCAGACTAGTATAGTACTATTGCGCCCGACGGGGTCTAGTTATGCCATCGTACATTCGAGCATCGAGGACTTAGTTGGTAGTATCAGTTTTGTGAGTATATATGTCGTGTATTACGTTTATGCATATGGAAATTCGCAGCACTTTTAATCTACTATGGTATACTTATCAAACCTGTATACTCGCCAATACTTTTGTATTGACAAATCTTTTAACGTATGTTGCAGGTTAGATCGCAGACTATATCAAATCAAGCTAGGAAGTCTAGAAACTCAACTAAAATCTAGGTTGTCGGATTCGCATTGTTCGAGAGGGCAAGAAATCTGTGATAACTTATGTGATTGTATTATTTGTTAGTATGGGATAACGAATGTATTAAATATTATCGCAATATAGTTGTTATGGATTCTCTTGAGCAATCTGATTCGCCTAGTGCCGCGCCCCGATGATTCCGCCATCGGTTGGGGTGTGACAGATTGGTATCAGAGCCATAACTATAGGGAATTAGGTCAGACTCGACCTAGTCCGGGTCGACGTCTTAGAAATTGACTTAGTCTATAGTCTAAGTACCAACAAGCCGACTCATACGAACCCAGTGGGGTTTGTATTGGGCTTACTTGATACTCTTGATCGAAGTTGCTAAAAGCTACACTTCGTGTGAACATCGCGTACTACAATTTCACACGAAGAAGCCTTTCCTAAGGCTAAAATGCTACTTAGCCTTCCCTAAGGCCGACACAATACACATTTTTTTTTCGAAAATACTCGCATGACGAAACCGAGCGATCCGGTCGAGATCAGGTGTGAAAACCAAGAACTCTCAATAGGATTGTTCACTCAGCGAAATTTTTCTAGCACGAGAACTTTTCATCGAGTTAGGAGTGACATCCACATCTCGACGAAAGTCTCCATTTCGAAATCTAGTGGAACTCACGAATTCATTCGAGAGCATAACCACAATTAGGAACGAAACTGTTAAGACAGGGGTGAAACCCGTACCTTAATAAGTCGTTCCACTCTCTATAAACTGGTTTTCAAAAGCTCTCACCAAGGACTCGACTATTGCAATAACTCGAGCCACGCGATGACTAGGGAGACGAATGCCATAAGCTGCATCCCAGTGGAAGCATGGAGTCTTCTAGGTCAACGCGCGCGCACGAACTTGTTGAACATAGTTGGGTTACCTTGGGTAGTCAACGCCTAAACACCCAAGGCACTCTATTATACGACCTGACTGGTTGGAAACTTGTTTACGTTTTGAAACTTCACGCTTTATCGAATTCTCGATGTAACGATTTTCACTCCCTACTTTATGAACGCACAATTCGCACAACTATCGCAATCTAAAACGAAATCCGAATGTTCGCAACAAAACTAATGCATAATCTATCGCATTCGCTCTCGTTTTCTCACTTCAACGCGACCTCGCTTATCCTAAATCGACCTGTATGTGTATGATTACAAATTACATCTATATAAATATATATATATACACGTATAAACAAACAAGTCATTGTGTGAGAACTTAGGAATTTCGTGTTTCCCTACGTGGCTCCTATGTGGTTCTTATTACTATACTATCGCACCAAGTTTTGAACGCGCTCAATCGCAACGCAAAACTCGAAAATCATTATGATCGAATCTCACTCCAAGTCCCTTCCTGTCTAGATGACTTCCAACAACTCTACCTCGAGACGAGTAGCTAAGAGGAAAGCCAAACGAAGCGCCGAGAAGAGGATTGCTTCACTTATAATCAAGGAAGTGAGTAAGCTTAGTCCTCAAATTGCCGCTCGAGTGCACTCTCGCAGCCACTCTCGAGCTTCGGAAGACGTTAAGACAGGAGAGCCGCAATCTACTTTTCTCTACAAGCACTTCAAAGCCTGTGACCCGATGGAATTCACGGGTGAAGGAGGTGCGACTCAACTACTCCAGTGGTTCGATTCTATCGAAGTCACCCTTCGTCAAAGTGGGTGTCCCGATAGCCTCCGCACTACTTGCGCCACCGGAGTATTTCAATCGCGAGCACTCGACTGGTGGACCGCTGAACGTAACAAACGTGGGATCTCCGAAGCTTACGCCCTCTCTTGGGATGAGCTGAAGGAACTCATGAAGAAAGAATACTGTCCTCCTCATGAAATCCAGAAACTAGAAAACGAATTTTGGGGAATCAAGCAAACCGAAGGTGACAATGCTGGCTACACCGCAAGGTTCCAACAGCTTAGCATAATCTGCCCAAGTCAAGTCAACACTCCGGGGAAGGCCATCACGAAGTACATTCGTGGCTTGCCTGAGTGTGTGGGTGATTTTGTCGAAGCTGCAAGACCCGCTACCATCGAAGAAACATACCGCTTAGCCGCAGAAATCAACAACAAACGATTCGTGGAAGGATTATTCTCAAAGAATCCTGTCAAGAAAGCTCATCAAGCAATCGCCAGTAATCCTTCAGGCGAATATGTTGACGAATCTTCTGATGGATCTACTGACGAATCTACTGACAAATCTGCTGGCGATTCTTCTAAGGAATCAGCTAACGATTCTTCTGACGAATCTGCTAACGATTCCTCGGACGGATCTGCTGCCGATTCTTCTGACAAATCTGCTGGCGATTCTTCTAAGGAATCAGCTAACGATTCTTCTGACGAATCTGCTAACGATTCCTCGGACGGATCTGCTGCCGATTCTTCTGACAAATCTGCCGACGGATCCTCCGATAAATCAGCCAAAGACTCCGCAAGCGAGTCTTCAGACAAATCCTCCAACGACGACACTTCTTCGCAAGACACCGACAAACCCAGCCGCAAACGAAAGACTTCAAGCCCAAACTCATCAACAACCGAACTGCTGCAACCGGAACCTCTTCGAACAGTTCCAATATTTCCAAAACGAGCCTACACTGGATTTCATCCTCAGTGTTACTCGTGTACCTATCATCACCCAGTTGGGGCTGACTGTCGCTATTCCAATAACTGCAACCGTTACGGTCACTTCACCCGCAACTGTCACATCGAACCGTGAACTTGAGTACAACAACAACAGCTCCAGCAAAAGTCTTCAGCATCCGACATCTAGCAAGTGTAGGATAAAGTTGTAATGATACGATTTTCGACGTTAATCTCTATGTTTTGAACCTACTCTCTTACTCGATACTGACTCTATGCGTAACGTTAACCCTCGTCTCCATTTTCTCTCTCACTCTTTAATCGTCGCACTTAGACTAGATTCACACACATACTATATACTATATCACGGAATAATGTGTTTTACCCTCACTACACTTCTAGAACGAGGTACGATAAACGTGCAAGGAACGATTAATCGTGGGTGCACACGGGATTATTTGGTTCAGTGCACGGTGATCGTAGTAAATTCTAAAAGTGCCATAGCGTTTGACAAAAGGTGACACCAAAACACGGGATGAAAGTAGTAGGGGTCGGGCGAGGAATGCCTTACCATACTACCGAAGTTCCGTGAAGAAAGTGCCACGTGGAGTTGAACGTTATTAGACCTATTATACTATTGTGCTTATTTTCAACACACTACACTCAATCGCAAGGCGTAACAAACCGTATCATCGCAAGACTTGTCGTAAGTCTGCAAACGCAATGCAATCGCCTCATCGATGGACTCTAGGGAGTCTACCTCGCAGGCAAATTGCATCGACGCAAGACTGGTCGTAAGTCCGTTGCAACGAATCTCGATCAAGCAAATAAACGCTCACGATATTGTTGAGTGAGGACCTAATCTACCCTCCTCGATAGCCGTGATGCGTCATAACGAAACGTTAAGCCTATTCGAAACAAGAATCGAACTCGACTAATCGCAATCGCTTACCTCGTGTATCTCGCAACCCCTATCGCTTATCACGTGAGCCTACATCATTTGCCGTGTATCAATCTATCGCTATCGCCTACCGTTATCTGTGATATTTGTGCTAAGTTGGAACGCATGACCTCGCCTCACGAGAGGAAGCTCATATGGTTAAAACAAGGTGTTTTAGCTATATCAGCGGCCTTTCGTGGAAACAGGCCATGTGGGGTCTGATGTTAGTTAAATTCTGTGGTGTTAATCAATCGAACCGAACCGCGTAAATCGAAATCGCAAACCTCCATCGCTTGCACGCAACAACTGCAGCTTATCGTAATTCGTTCATCATCACCGTCATCGCAAGTGTTTCATGTTTATTCGTTGATCGTCTATTGTGTATAATCTACCGCCTATCGCTCGTATGGTACTAAGTACACATGACACCGCTTCACGAGGCAAAGCTAACCTGGTTAAGCATGGTGTTTCGCCATGTTAGTAAACCCCCGTGGAAACGTGCCATGTGGGTTTGATGTGGAACCTAATCAAAAACGCACTATTCGCTTATTACTTATCACTCGACGCTTACCCAGACACGACACATAAATGTTTTGTGTCATCAAGGCCACTCGCGCACGCCGTTATAACTACGCTCGCAAATCAACTCGCTGGATTAACCTATTCGATTCTATCTTATGCTCGGTCCGACTTTCTATCGATTGGGCCGAGTAAACGCAATTCTCTCCGTGTCATGTCGGCACACCTGACACTGCCTCACGAAACTGAAGTAATATGGGCAAAACATGGTGGATACGCCGCTGGTAATTCCTATACATAAGTGTTATAAGCATATTAACGAACTTCCGTGGGAAGGTGCCAAGTGGGGCTTGATGCTAAATCATTCTTTTCAAAAGGTTAAAACCGATTTTTTTTGAGACTTTTATCAAACCATGGAACAAGTGAAATTTTTTCACAAATGTGGAGGTAACATCGAATCAGTTTAACTCCATATTCAAAGGGAACTTCATGAGTTCAATTTTTCCCTAAAACCGTTTTCAAAGATAAAAAAAAAACGAGATTTTCCTGAGATATTGGTTCAACATCGAGTTCAACTAGAACCCATATCATAGGAGAGTTTACGTAACCCTTATTTTCATTTTCAAATCCCTTAAAATGTTAGAAACTTAAACTTCCTTGCAACATCGGTTGACATCGATTCTGTTGACCGCACGTTAAAAGGAAAAATTTCAAAAGATTTTCGTCCTAAATCCCTTTTCGATATCTGAAAACGAACACTTCTCGTAACGTTGGTTAACGAGCGACTCAGTTAACTCTACGTCATGAGAAACCTTTCGAATTACAGTCGCATCGAACTAACGAATTCTACACAAGACAAGGTACTTTGAAATGCCAACTCGCGGGATTAATACCTTCGTCTTTACGTCGCCTTCTCGCTATCGCAATCGATTCCGCTTAATCGAAACGTTCTCGCTGTCAACTTATGGTCAAACCACTCGCTGTATCGCTACTTATACAAGATCAACTCTTAGAAGTCTACCTATTGGATTAATTTCGGGACGAAATTTCCTAAAGTAGGGGAGACTGTAACAACCCGCACTTTTGTGCGTTGTTACTACTCGTTATACTCGTTACGCCTAGCACCAGAGATTCGGATCATAATGTAACTATATCGTATATATCGCTATTCGAAGGATAATCGCATATTTTCAAGCTACAGTATCACTATACTACACTATTATCACACTAACACTCACGGAGACATTGAGTGAGGACCTACTCTACCCTCCTCAATGGCCGTGATGTGTCGAACGTAAACAAATAACGCTAACGAGGACTCTCGGGTGAGTGCTGTAGCTCCAGTCGTCGTGACGATGATGACAATACGAGTAAACGGTACCCCGTCAGTCTTTGTGGCACTACACGAAATAACGTTCACGATGACCTCAAGAAAGGACCTATACTACCCTCATTGATGGCCGTGCAACGTCGATAACAATCGCATACTCGAATCGGAAACCGAATGATAATTATCGAAACTTTGGATTATGGATACGTAAATACGACTCCTAGTGATATATATATATATATAATAATATAATAGTAACAATATATTGATAATATAAACTAATTATGGACGTACACGCTTCGAAAGCTATCAAATCGATCAAAAACGAAGAAGTCCGGCCCGTCAGGATGTCTATCCGGACGGATGGACCATCCGGACGGATGGGCATGCGCACGGATGGCCATCCGCACGCATGGGCCATCCGCACGGATGGGCCATCCGCACGGATGGGCTATCCGGGCCAGACCTCTTTTCCTCTTCTCTGTTGCCTATAAATACCATGTCACACCACTATTCAAGTGATGTGACTGCTCCTGTTCAACCACACGCGCACCAAGACCCTTTTCTCTCGATTTCCTCGCGATTCCGGTAAGATTTCAATCTAAAACTTGTACTTCTGCAATCTACACTCGATTCTACATCATTCTATCTTTCAAAACTATAATTCTAACCGTGAAATCTACGGATTTGAGGCGTTTTGAGGTGATATCACCAAGAGTTCTTAGGAACTTCAAGTTGGGGTCTCATTTCACTATAAACGACTCAGATCCAGGTGATTTCCACATGTTTTAATGACAAATCACACCTAAATCTGTGCGATTTCGAGTTAACCAAGAAGAACCACCATGAACGGCCAGATCTGATGGAACGGGGTGATTCCCGGCCGTTAGAATGAGTCGGAATTGACGGAACTTCAAGTATTAGTGCGAAATTACACAACCCTAGTGGAAACAAACGTATTCCCTCCGTTAAACACTCAGAAACAGTGGTCAGAGTGCGAACCAGACCAGTCAGTCCGCACGGATGACCCTAGTCCGCACGGATGATATGTCAGTCCGCACGGATGACATGTCAGTCCACACGGACCACTGCCATCCGCACGGACCACTGCCATCCGCACGGACCACTGCCATCCGCACGGATCATGATGTCCGCACGGATCATGACACCGCACGCACATGTCATCCGCACGGATGACATGTCACCCGCGCGCACAAGTCAACCGTGCCACTCATCCGCGCGCACAAGCAAGGCCCATCCGCACGTATCACCATATCAACCGCACGGATGACTTGCCATCCGCCCGGATGAGGCCCAATTCAACCAAATGAACAACGTTTCAAGATGATCTGGCTTAACCGTACTTCGTTTACTCTATTTCTTCAAGGATCATTACAGACAACTCGTAACCGACTCAATCAAGTTGTAATCTCGCTAAATACGCACTGTGAGTATACTTGACCCCTTTTTAATCGAATTTTGGGTGTAACATACGTTTCTAACAAATCGAACTCATCAATCGAACTATTCAATCAATCGAATTATCACTTGCGAATAACTGTTATGCATAGATATACGTGATGCTAGTTGCATATGTGCTAGGGCTTATACTCGCGACGTCCCACCCAGACTAGTATAGTACTATTGCGCCCGACGGGGTCTAGTTATGCCATCGTACATTCGAGCATCGAGGACTTAGTTGGTAGTATCAGTTTTGTGAGTATATATGTCGTGTATTACGTTTATGCATATGGAAATTCGCAGCACTTTTAATCTACTATGGTATACTTATCAAACCTGTATACTCGCCAATACTTTTGTATTGACAAATCTTTTAACGTATGTTGCAGGTTAGATCGTAGACTATATCAAATCAAGCTAGGAAGTCTAGAAACTCAACTAAAATCTAGGTTGTCGGATTCGCATTGTTCGAGAGGGCAAGAAATCTGTGATAACTTATGTGATTGTATTATTTGTTAGTATGGGATAACGAATGTATTAAATATTATCGCAATATAGTTGTTATGGATTCTCTTGAGCAATCTGATTCGCCTAGTGCCGCGCCCCGATGATTCCGCCATCGGTTGGGGTGTGACACGTGAACTCGCCAACTTTATGTTGACACCACACTGCATGTTTTGCAGGTACATAGTGACTTAGGAGCTTGGAGCTTGGGGATGTGTAGTGGACGTCTTAACCCGTGTGTTGGGTTCTTTAATAATCAGGAACTATGAACTTATGTTTCAATAATTTTTACCTATGCTTCTGCTATTTAGTTAAACTATTTTGAACTTAAAATCTTCGGACTTAAACTTTAAATTGTCACTAATCGTATTGGTTTGGTGAAACTATTTTACTATTATAATTGCTCAATATGATTGGTGGTTGGGTCCTGGTCAGTCACACGCCTCACGGTAGTACTCCGCATGTGGATTTTGAGGGTGTGACATGGTACATATCTATATAAACAAATACAAAAACCATAAATGATTAGAGGGTTCATAATTAATGATGAGTAAAAGTGTGGTAGGATAAAGTGCATTTATTGAGGGATTTTTTCTTGAACGGCCAATTTATATTATTTCATGTCGTCTATTGGACTTTAACTCAAGACCTCCCTCTACTAATGTGTTTAAAAGCTTTGCATTTTTCAATGAACCACCATCCATTGGTTTTGTTGAGGGATTTTATAGGGTAGGGTGGTACATTAGGGTGTAAATAGCAACACCATATTTCCGGTAACGCTTTGTTTATGTTTTTTTTTGAAATGTAACTTCTATTCACAGGAACTACCCTCAACGAAAAGGGCAGCCAACAACACAAAAAGCAATTACATTCAATGTTGCAGAAATCGGCCTAGGCGGCCGATTAATCGGCGCCTAGGCGCTTGGCGGTGAGTTACTGACTAATTTTTAGCTAGTCGGTCCAATTAGGCGGATATGGTCAAAATCGGTCTTAGGCGGTCAAAATCGGTCCCAGGCGGTCAAAATCGGACTAATCGGTCCATGTTTTACAGCCCATTAAACACAAAATTTGACCCATTTTTGAATCTGGCCCATTGTTTTACAGCCCAAATATTACTTATAAACCTATTTTAACATTTAATTTTAGGTATTTTAACATTTAACCCCCTCTATCTTTCACTAGTTTACATATGGTTCCTAAACTTTTAAATTTATTAATAAAAAGTATAAAGTTATCTCCTAAACTTGTAAATTTATTAATAAAAAGTATAAAGTTATCTATATATATAAAAAAATTTGTAAAATTATACTTAAAAAGTCCAATCCGATTAATCCCTATTAATCCCGATTAATCCCTAGGCTGTACCTCACCGCCCGACTAGCGCCTAGCGCCTTCTACAACATTGATTACATTACATAAAAGGAAACCCAATTGTCCCAGGATAAATCCCTATCTTTAGACCTATTGATATACCATAAATAACCCAAAGACTTAACATCAAGAATAATATCCGCAATTGATCTTTGTATATCGGAAAACCTTCTTTCATTTCTCGCTCTCCAAATGCACTAGCACCCTACCATTATAATTCCTTTGAGAATATCCTTAGCTTTGTTCCCCAAACCAGAGAATTCGTGAACCTCTAGCAGATCCTTCATCGAAAAAGCATATATCGGACTGATACGGCACCATCGGCTGATGTGGTTTGGATGATAAGTAGGTCAGGATTTGAGTGTTAGGTGTGTTCACGAAGTCTCCAAAGTTTTTAATCAACTTAAGGAGGAACCTAAGTCTTAGAAATTGAGAGATGGATGGTTGTTTCAAAATCCATGGAAATGAATTTAGAAACTTGTATAGAACATGTATAAGACTATAAATCACCAGATATAACATGTATAATTAAAACTTAGAATCCGAAACATTTATTGCTTGAACATTAAATAAAACTACATAGAATATGAAAACGGATCGGGTTTCGGAGGTCCGTTTTTTACATGTGATCCAACATATGATCCTACTAATGACTTGTGCATATAATTTGATCCTACAAATGTGCAATGATACTACATATGATTCTACTAATGACTTTGGATTTGACATGTTCCTACCTGCTATCAATAATTGACAGCTGAAATCATAAACATGATTATGTATCATGATCATCACTTAATTGTCACCTAGTCAACTACCACATTCACGTTGATCATGCAGGTGCTTATGTAATTGTCATCCTAATTAACCCTATTGTCTGCCACATATTCCTTTAACCACTTAAATAACTACCATTTTAGTTGTCACATTAAATCATAAGTAAACATCAAACAAAATAACATCCTGATCATTAACGTTAAACAACAATAAGCATCATTCACATTTACATGTCACCATTCATACATGATAATTAAATACTAAAACATGGGTAACCCAGATCATTATCGTTAAAAACCCAAAAATGATAATGACAAAATAACCCATTTTAACTAATCGTCGGAGGGCATGACCGGATGAGTTGTTGGCGTCGGGGAGTGTTTTGAGGAGAAAGGGGAGAAAATGATACTTTTTGGGGAAGATTGGGGATTAAATAGGGATGGCAATGGGTCGGGTTGACGTAATCCCAAACCCAAACCTGGTTAGATAAGCTTGTCCCAAACCCGTCCCAAAACCTATCGGGTTTCTAGCGGGTAAATACCCATCGGGTATCGGGTATACCCACGGGTTTCGGGTAAACCCGTTAATTTAAAAAGATTACTCGTTGGATATACTCTTCTCAAAACCCATTGGGTATCTATCGGGTAACTACTAACCGGTTACATTTTGTATTGTCATTATAAAAATATATATCAAATAACTACAATGTATATGGAATAGAATACCTATATGTGTAAAAAATGGATATATCATATATATACATATTTAATAATATAAAAGAAATTATATCGGGTATACAATTCGGTAAACAGGTACACTTTATTAGGTAATTGGGTCGGGTAAACGGGTATATCACTAAATCCCAAACCCGTGAAAAAAATAAAAACTATTCCCAGACCCGTCCCAAACCCGATTAACCTACCTCAAACCCGTCCCAAATGTGTCGGGTTTCGGGTTTATCTAGCGGGTTCGGGTTTGATTGTCATCCCTAGGATTAAAGGGTGTGAAAGGGCCAGGTTTGGGTGAAATGACCAAATTGCCTTCACACCGTTATCTATATGGACAAAGCATTAACGATCATTAGGGCGAGGGGTGTTGTTGATCAAAATCGTCGATTTTAAATCGACAATAACAGGGACTGTATTGTTCAATTTTGGCACTCAGGGACTGAAAATGCCATTGGGTGTAAACTACAAGGACGAAAATTGTAGTTTACTATATTTTAATATGTGTAAGATATATGTTCCATAAATTTCGAAATGTGTAGAATAAAGTTTGAAATATGTTGAATAAAATATGTTTGCCCAATTAATAAAAGAAAAATAATTAAGAAGAGAAGTTATAAACTATTTATTGTTTACCATTATATATTTTTTTCTTTTTTTCTCAGGTTAAGTTTTTTTCTTATAGTCATTTCTCAAAAGATTAAAACACAACAATGATGCTTGTCCTATCTCTTTTATTTATTTTCTAGAATGTTCGTATCCTTTACGTGTTATTCTTTTTTCTTTCTTCTTCTACTATTAGTATGTATTGTTTGTTATTTATTTAATTTATTATTTTTTATGTGTATTTTTAGCTATAATTATTCATTTATCATGTTTTTTTTTTTAATAAAAGAGGCTTGTATATAAGGGTCTTTGCAAGTGCAACATCTCTTTTCTTAAGGAGTTAATTGCCAAAATCGTCCCTGAGGTTTGGGCACGTTTGGCATTTTCGTCTAAAATAACACTTTTGTACCAAATTGCCCTCAACGTTTGTAACTTTTTGTCATTTTCATCCAAACCACTTACTTAGTTTATTTTTTCTGTTAAGTTGTGGATATTTGGATGAAACTGGCAAATATAAAACCACAGGGACAATTTTGGCAATTTACTCAAACTCTTTTAAATCTCTTTTATTTAATTAATTTTGTTACATATATAAGAAAAAAGAATATACATGCAATTTTTATATGAAAAAATAATAGCGATGTCACATAATTTTTATAAATTTTCATCCAACCACTAACTAAGTTAATTTTTCAATTAAGGCGAATGATGTTTATAAACTAAGACAAAAATTAATTTATACTTTTTTTATAGATCAGTTTTATAAAAATAAAATCTATTTAAACCTCTAAATTTTATAAAACTAAAATGCTGGTGACCTTATTGAAAAATATCAAGTAAAAAAATCTTATCATATGTACCAAGTTTGTAATTCATCTTCTACTCTTTTAAATTCGCTCTTAAGGAAAAACAGAAGCCAGTCCCCCCTATCAACTTATCGTTACCAAACCTTAAAATTACCCACCAAATTGTAATTATAATGCTATGAACCAAAAGTTTCTTTACTCAAGCCACTCAGAATACGTATTAGTTAGTTACCCTCATAATCTTAATTAAATAAATATTTTATTTCTATCAACATATTTCATAGGTGCTCAACACATTTAAAAAATATTTAACGTTTTACAATTTTTTTCTATCTCTACAACTGATAAATACTAAAAGTTGTAATCGATTGTTATGTGTTGCACACCAATGACGTTTTCTCTTTATAAAACTGATTTATATAAAGAAGCTGTAAATTAATTTCTGTCTTGATTTATAAAATTTAAAACATCGTTCACCTTAACAGAAAAAATAAACTGAGTTAGTGATTTGGATGAAAATTTATAAAAATTATGAGTGAAAACTATTATTTTTTTTTTCTAAAAACTCCATGTATATTCTTTTCTATTACATATGTAACAAAAATAATTAAATAAAAGAAATTAAAAAGGGTTTGAGTAAATTGCCAAAATTGTCCCTGTGATTTTATATTTGCCAGTTTCATCCAAATATCCTCAACTTAACAGAAAAAATAAACTAAGTTAGTGGTTTGGATGAAAATGACAAAAAGTTACAAACGTTGGGGGCAATTTGGTACAAAAGTGTTTTTTTAGACGAAAATAGCAAACGTACCCAAACCTAAAAGGCGATTTTGGCAATTAACTCTTTCTTAAGCGTAGAGCTAGGTTTGCTTTGTCTCTCCTTTCTCAGGGCTCAGACCCTATTTATGGGTGAGACTTTATGTGGCTTTTACATTTATTTGTTTGTTTCTAACTATGAAAGTTAAGGTAAAATAAAAAAAAAAAACTATAAAGCTTAGCAATTAATGTCAAGATAAGTTTAATTTAAAAACGTTAACAAAAAAAGAAATTAATGTAAAAAAGTTTATACAAAATTATTAAAATCCCTTTTGCCACCAAACTTCAAAAAAAAATATTGTACAAATACTTAATATTGGTTGGTTGGAACCACTCATTTTCGTAAGAGTAAATTACAAAAATCGTACTTTATGTATATCACTTATTACAATCTTTGTCTTTTGTCTTCAATAATTACAGAAAACGTACCCAATGTTTGCAAACCCTTGCAAGTTATGTCCTTTAGCCCTAACTCATTTATTTTTTTTTTGTGGTTAAATATGACCAAATGAACCCCACATGAGGGTATTTTGGTGATTTTACTCTCATGTGGGGTTCATTTGGTCAGATTTAACCACAAAAATTAACTGAGTTAGAGCTAAAGGACATAACTTGCAAGGGTTTGCAAACATCGAGTACGTTTTCTGTAATTATCAAAGACAAAGAACACAATTTGCAATAAATGACATACATAAAAGACGATTTTTGTAATTTACTCTTTTCGTAATTACTCTTACAAACGTAGCTATTGCAAGCAAGTAAGCAACTACTAGATACGGTGTCATAAATTCCCAACATAAGGAAATCATAAACTCTAGCCACAATAAAGAATGTATATACGGACGGGGTTGTTAGCGCTACCGAGCTGATTTTATCTTTATATACTACTACAACATCCAATATATGTATAGTCATATGTAACTAGATTTAAAAGAAAAGCAGCCTAGTGTATTGACTTTTTACGTTTTATACTTTTATAAACAAAAAACCCGCTTTTGTGATAATTTTTTTTCCTGACTTGAATACGTCCTGATGTGGGATGGCATCTTGATCTTTGCTTGGAAATCATAATCGGCTATCTGCCTTGAGAAGCATGAAAGGTTACTTGGCTTATACGGTTTAGCCAAGTCCTCTTCAGCCCCTGCATCCATATTATTGCCGTTGCCGTTATTTCCCTGGGAGGCTAGCACCTGGTTGATGAAGTGTTGCCACGGGAAGTTGGCCATCATCTGGGTCATCATGTGCGGCATAAGGTTGAAGCCTTGAAGGCTTCCGGGTACAGCTGAGCAGCCTACTCCAAGGGGAGTGCTCATAACAGCACTTCGTACCAAAGGGAGCACGGACAAAGCTTGCTCCCATGTGGTTGCTGTGGATGCTGGAAAGCTTGTTGCTGGGGATTGTAGGAGTTGGTCAAGAGTTAGCTCATGTCCCAAAGGAGCACCACTAGTAATTGGTTGGGAAGAGAAGATAGGATGTACCGTAGGATTTGTCATAGTGGACAGATACGGGTGAGGGTTAGGAGCACTGCTGGGACCAGCCTCATTTCTAGTTGTCAAAGGGAGGGGAGGTGGCCCAGGAGACAACGTTGGTTCAGGCTCATCATAATCTAAACGGATCCTCACTCCTTTTTCTCTTTCTTTGCTCACATGTTGGTTGAGAAGGGACCTCAACTCGAGGAAATTGTTGGCAACCCCTTCAGGGGTAAGTTCAACACGTGCCGGGGTGTCGGAGACGCCGACATTGGGTGAAGGAACTCCGGATCTGGACGGAGTTGGTGTGTTGAAGGTGAGGAACTCGGGTGTGCTCCCCGGAGTTGAAAAAGAAGTTGGTATAGCCACATGAGCTTGGCTACTACCCGGAGTAGAAGTGTTTGGGATCTGGTTTACTTCTCCCGGGGATCCACTTTCAGACATGGTGGTTTTAAGTGAAAGGAGCTACACTACTAGGTCTTTTTTGAGAAGAAATAGCGGCGTAGCCCCACGGTGGGCGCCAACTTGTTGATGCAACAAATATAAGACCAACGGTGGTAGCTGGACTGGCTAGGCAAAATGGTTGAAGGGTTCAACCTCACCTAACGCAGGTCGTGGGGTCCCCCCACGTTTGCGAGACGTGGAAGGAGGTTTACTAGTTTGTAATTGTTCTTTGCTACAGATCCTTCTCTGAAATGCACTCAGATTCGGAAGTGGTAGCAAAGGGAATGTGTGTGTTGGATGTGAAAGGGAGTGACTTGTATGAAACAAGCACTCAATGCGAGTGACCAGAGATTAGAGAATCAGGGCTGGTCAGGAGATGTTTTCTGAAGTAAATGAAGTGTCAATTTATAAGAGAAGACATCTCCCGAAGTAGAATGTATTAGACTAGTAACCTTGCTTGCAGTGGAGGGTTTCCCCTTTCGGGGGTTGAAGGCTTTTGACCCCCGGATAATAGCGTGCATTGTGCAGACCTGTTTTGCTTTTGCGGCTGTGGGTTGGTGAAGCGATCTCCGGATGTGACCGGCCACTGTTTGCTTTTCCATACCACAGCTTTACAACCATTGAACCGTTTAACCATTTGAGCGTTTACATATCTAGTCATTTTATTTAGTCTTTGGGGCTACCCCCGTCATCAGCCCCCCAAGTCAGAGGTTTTTGGGTGATGAGCTCAAAGACTTCTGACTTTTATGTACGTATTTTATTGCCTGAAGGTTTCAAGGGTTCGTTGCTTGAAGGTTTGAAAGGTTGAAGGCAGTTAATGTTTCGAATTTGAATTTTAAATAACTGACAATTGATTTGATTGATGTATGGCAGTTGATAGGGTGGCGGTTTTGCAGAAGTTACTGTTTTGCCATTATTACCCCTATTGTAGGTTTATATTTATTTTATGTTTGCAATTCTTATCCATTTTCTTCATAATTTTTCCAAGTGTCTCGCCATTTTCTCCCTCTTCTAAGGTTAGTTTCGGTTTCTTTACATCTTGCATTCTTCATTTTCTGTTTTCAAAAATGGGTGCTCGTAAGGACTTAGCAAGATCTTTTTCCCGTTTAACACAAGAGGAGGTAGATTTATTTTTTATGGAATATGGTATTGATAGGAAGTTTAATCCAACTGCCCCTGCTTGTGATGTTCCTGTTGATAAACCGTCTTCTGGTTCGATTGCCCTTTATTGTAGTCATTTTGAGTTCTCGAACCTTCGTTATCCCTTTTCGTTTTTTGTTTTGAACTTGTTGGAGTATTATCGGGTTTCTTTTGGGCAAGTTCATCCAAAGGGGATGGTTAGGGTTTTGCATTTTGAGGTTTTGTGTTGTGCTCTTGGGTATGATCCTTCCCTTTTACTCTTTCGCCGGTTTTTTCGCTTGGCTAAGAATGGCGATTGGTTTACTTTCGAAACATCCAAAGTTGATACCTGCCTTATTTCGTCGATGGTTACTACGCTTGGGGCTTGGAAAGATCGCTTTTTCTGGGTTTCCGATGCTATTCTCCCATTTAAAATGGTGTGGAGGAATCCGGATGCCGTTCTCAATGATCCGGAACCTTCCGAGTCTGAATTGAATGCTGTTTTTCTCAAAGCCATCCGGGGGTGCCCTTCGAGGGTTCGTCCCTTTCCTGAACACTTACTAGTTCTTTTAGGGGTTAGTAAAATTTGGGGGAATGTTGATCGGGATCCGGTTCTTATGAGGAGTGGCATGGGTATGCACTTTCCTTTTTTGCCCTCTATATGTTTTTCTTAACTTATGACTTATATGCTGTTGTTTTTTGCAGTCATGTCTGCTTTGGATTTTATTAAGAGTGACGATACTTCTGATGTTGTTTTTGAGGATGCTCCGTCTGTTCCTGGTGAGAATGTTGTGGTTAGAACTGTTGATCAAAGGTTTGAGGGCTCAAGTTATGTTAGTGCTGCTACTGCCAAGGGTTTTTCTAAGTCTAATGCTCCTAAGTCTTCAACCCGCCGATCTTCTCGTCGGTTGTTGAAGGCTGGTCCTCAATCCACTTCTACTGAACCAGTGGACTTGAGTGATGATATTGAAGTTTTGGAAGATCAAGGTGTTGAAGCAGGTGCTGAGAAGGATAAAGAATTGGTTGTTCATGGTAAAAAGGTTTCAGGCAAGAAGGTTGTTGCCACTCCTGTTCAGGAATCTTCAAGCAGGGACGTTGAAGGGTTGGATCCGGAAGGGATTTATGTGCCTGCTTGGTCGGTGAAGAATGATGACAGCTTCAAAGATGCTGGTGTTTGTGAGGATGCTCTGAGTCACATTGCTCCTCCTTCAGTTCACAAGACCATTGCTGGGATGGATGATGACCTGATGTTGTCCCGTATGATTTTGAGTACTTGCAACCTTGCTGCCATGCTTCCTCAAGGCATTGCCCGTTTTCGTCAAAGAATGCAGGAATATGAAGAATTTTCCAAGAAGAGGGATAAGATGAAATCCTCCATGGCCGTGATGAAAAAGGAGATAGCTGGTTTTACCGAGAAAGAAGCAGCATGGGAAAAGAAGGTTAGTGATTTGAAGAAGATGCATGAGATTGAGATGGGTGATTTGAAAAAGAGCTTCGAGGCTGATAGGTTGAAGCTTAGGGCTGACCGGGAAACTTTGTTTATTCAGCAACAGGCTTTTGGTAAGGAGAAAGAGGGGTTGAAAGCTTCAGTTGCTCGTTCTACCGCCGACAATCAGTGGTTAATTGAGCAAGGTTTCCAACAGGTTGTTACTTACCTTTTACATTCCAAGGAGTTCAATTCTGCCCTTGGTGACGTTTACACTAAGCTTCTCAACCTGGGGAAACACCAAGGCCTCATTGCTGGGTATAAGCTTCATGAATCCGGCCATCCTTTGGAGAAGTCACCTCTGTTCCGTCCCGAAGCTTCTGATGTTTTTAAAGGCTCCGTTGAGCAAATGGAGAAGTTGACCTATCCTTACATCCATCAAGTTTCTGCTTGTTTTGGTAAGCCTCTTGCTGTGTTGCAGGACTTGAAACCGGAGGGTCTAAATGAAAAGGTTTGTGCTGAAATCTTGGGTTCTCTTTCAAGGAAGAGATCCTACTCGGGGGATAGTGATGATACCCCTTCCGGTCAGCTGGATGTTCCCAAGGATGCAAGTTTGGAGGCTTCAGCGGTTGGTGGTGATGGAGGCTTGAAGACTAAAAAAACTGAAGAAGACCAAGAAGGCCAAGGGGGAGGGTTCTGGAGTTTCCAAGCCTGTTGATGCTTAATTCGTAGCTTTCTTAGCACTGAAAACAATTTATGTTTTGTAATGTTAACCTAAACAATATTAGGTTTTTAGGAACCCTTAAGGTTCCTGTTGGTTGTGTTTTAAGGCCTTTGTGGCCGCTGGAACATTAGTTTAAGCTTGCAAGTTATTAGGACCTGCTCTAACTTGTGTTTGAAAGTCTTTTGGGGCTTTCTTTTATATGATGTTATGTTTTAACTATTTTCCTTGTATTATGGTTTTATGCTTGTGCCTTTTTGGACAAGGCAGTTTATTTGGCTTTTAACCTTCCAAGCCTTTTGGCTGTCTGTTAATAGGTTGAAGCCTTTAAGGCTTCGAGATATTGCCCGGGTGGCTTGAAGCCTTGAGGGCTTCTTAGTTTTACGTTATGACTTGGTTTGTATCTTTGTGATTCTTGTCTGAGTGATTTTGTTATTTTAGATTTGCCTTGTTCTTTTGTAACTTTTTCTTTGTCGGGTTTGTGCTGCCCTTATGTTTTTTATACCTAAAGGGGTTCAGTGCTGCAGACACTTAGCCTTGGCATTTTTAACAAGAAGAGATAGCACCTATCCTTTTTATTATTTCTTTTGGTTTTTTATCCTCTTTGTGGACTATATTTTTAAGGCTTAGGGAACATTTGGTGTAGGCTGCTCATACCCGTCTATGAGACAATTTTACTTTTTCTTAACAAGTCTCATGGAGTTGTATTGATTTAGGAAATCACCCCTTATATAGGCTCATTCAACCCTTGAACCTATTGAGCGATGTGGCCTGGGAGCTCATCCCCTTACATGGCCCTTGCCATGGAGTTTTTTGCTAGGTTCTCAACCTGATTTTGGGATAGAAAGACAAGTTTGATAAAAACAACTTCATTTATTAAAGCAATACTTGCTTTTTACAAAAGGTATTCATAATCCTGCTTGAAATACATTTTTGATACAAACCAGACTTTCCCGTTTAAATATGGAACCTTTTCAGGGTTTTGCCGTTCCAATGCCTTGGAAGCTTTTTGCCTTCTGAATCAGCCAGCTTGTAAGATCCACCTTTGTGCCTTCAAGGATGGTGTATGGGCCTTCCTATTTTGGGCCAAGCTTTCCTTGGTTTTCTTTTTTGCTGGCTTCGTTGTTTCTGAGGACCAGGTCCCCTGGCTTGAAATGTTCGTTCTTGACTTTTTTGTTGTAGTAAGCTTCCATCTGTTGTTTGTATTTGGCCTCTTGAATTGCGGCTTGATCTCTTGCTTCCTCTAGGAGTTGTAAATTCAACATGGTCTCTTTTTGGTTTGTTTCGGGATCCATGTTGACAATACTTTGGGTTACAACTCCTATCTCGGCAGGGATCACAGCTTCGGATCCAAATACCAAGCTGTACGGTGTTTTCTTATGGCTTGTTTTTTCGGTTGTTCTAATTGCCCATAGGACACTAGGCAATTCTTCAAGCCAATTGCTTTCATATCTTCCCAATCTTGTCTTGATGCCTTCTACTATGCTTCTATTTGTTCTTTCAACCTGACCGTTTGATTGCGGATAAGCCACTGAGCTAAAAACCTGATTGATTTTGTATTCCTTGCACCAAATGCTGAAAGGCTTCTCAGCAAATTGCCTTCCGTTGTCGGTGACAAGTACTCCCGGCAATCCATAGCGGCAAATGATGTTCTCCCAGACAAAGTCGATGACTTGCTTTCCTGTGATCTTAGCAAGTGGTTTGACCTCGGGCCACTTAGTGAAGTAATCTACTGCCACCAGTAAGAATTTTACCCCTCCTTTGCTAGGGGGAAATGGACCAACAATGTCCATTCCCCATTTATGGAATGGCCATGCTGAGGTTATTGGGACTAAGTCGTGCTTGGGACTTTTTGGGATCGGTGCATGGATCTGGCAAGCATCACATTTCTTCAATTCTTCGGCTGTATCACGATGCATTGAAGGCCATAAATATCCAAGGTTCATGAGCTTTGCAACTACCGACCTAGCTCCAAAGTGAGCTCCGCATACACCTTCATGAATTTCCTTGATCAAATACTTACTTTGCTCAGGACCGACACATCTTAGCAAGGGAGCAAGGTAACCCTTTTTGTAAAGGGTTTCTCCTTGTAGTATGTATTGCCTTGCCTTGATTTCAACCCTTTTGGCTTCCACTTGATCATTGGGTAATTCACCATTTTTGAGGAACTTTCTTATGGGAGTCATCCAGTTTGGATCTTCTTCGGTAACCACGTCTTGAACCTCCAATTCATTAATGGATGGGGCCTTCAACACTTCTACCAGTACCTTCTCGGCCTTTTTGTTTTGAGACCTGGGGATCTGTTTGATGTTACACGTTTGGAAGGTACTCATCAGTTCCTTGGATTTTTCTCTGTATTTTTTCATGTTGGGTTCTTTAGCTATGTGTGACAACTGGCCCAAACCGGTAATTTCCGTACACATTAATTATTGCTTAATGACTGCAATTATGTGCTTAACTATCAGCCATGTCTGATTACATACTAAACAAGTGAATTCATGCATGTTGTATACTACAAAATATTGCTTTATGCATAAACGAGAGCGTTGCGTCAAAAATACTAGTAAACTCACCGGTAAGACACACTGTGTCAACAGAACTGCAGTAAGCAGTCAGACAATAAAATTGGAGCCTAGGTGTAGGTCCGACAACAAGAATGCATTAAAACCCAATAGTACATACAAGGGTTTAATATATATGCAATGCGGAAGCAAAATTAAGCACTAAAAAGCACCCGAAACGCACTTTAAGTGCAGAATTTATATCTATACTATATTATAATACATGAGGGAAGGATTCCCAAAAGTTAAGAACTTCTTCCCCCATTATTTATAAATAAACCCCTAGAATGAGGGTAAAGTGGTCTTTTAAACCATAATTATTTTTTAGTACCTCAATCTATTACATTTAAATCCTTGACATTTAACATAATTATGGGTAATTAGTTACACTTCCCCCCCCCCTCTTTAATTCTTTAATGTATTCCTGCGATATCTTACAACCCGTAATGTTTTAAAAAAATCCGAAGGTACCATGACGATCGGCACATTTTTTTAAACGTTTCGATAGTTGTCTTTTTTAGTTTCGCCGTGCGTTCATAAAGTACAAATAGCCGATGCGTAAATGTACAATTGATTAAAGCCAACATTTGTTTTTTACCCAAGCCAGCTTTGACCATTACCTTGCTACCGTGCATTAACATTTGTTTTTTACCCAAGTTTTTTGTTTTGAACGACATTAATAAACTAAAATATTCCCTAATTTTACTTGTACAGAGTCAGTTTGTTGTGACATGTTTAATATAGTATAGATAAAACTCACAACAAACTTCCTATTAAACATGCCACAACAAACTAAACAGGATATATGCATCTTATTTTAAAAACTTAAAACTCACAACAAACTTCCTAAATAAGTGGATGACCAATCTAAAACTAAACCCTAATGGACTACTATAAATACATAGCAAACACTCACAATTCTACATTTCTATTGCTAAACAGATTTAAAATATGGAGGCAGTTCTGAATTCACTTGATGCGAAAAAACAAGCATGCGATAATGAAAAATCTAAGGCCGGTTCTATGATAAGTTTTGTTATATCGCAATAATGAATAATTGTTTTCTTTTATTTACTTTTATGTGAATACTAACTTATTTGATTTTTCAGATTCAACACACCAATTTAAACACCCAGTTGTCGAACAAGCTTTTGTTAGTTTTTAAGTAATATTTTCGCTTATAATCTTTCATATTAACAAGTTCGTTATGTTATTATTTGGTGTTTTATTGTAGGATGATGGTGATAATAGTGTTGAAATTATTTCTTATGGTGCAATGTTCAGTCCATAAAAGTCTAATCTTCAACGTCAATTTAGTAAAGAGGTAATTTTAAAATTTATTTAATCTTTTTAAAAAAAAATTATTCAATATTTGTTTTTTTATAAAATTTATTTAATCATTTTTTAACTTTTTTATTAAATTTTTGTTTTTTAAGGATCGGAAGTATGAGAATCAAAAGAAAAGATCTAAGAGACTCTCTGAATGGAAATGGGCCGAGATTATAAATTTAGATGATTCTGAGGACGATGAGAAAGAAGATGAATTAGATGATACTGCTTATTCGAGCACAAACAAGAAAAACGGATCAAAAAAGAAGAGAAATTAGATGAAATATATCAAGTGTTTTTATGTTTTTTTTCATTTTCAGTTGTTTTTGTTTGATCTAGACTATCCCATGAATACTAAAGTTTATTTTATATTTGAAGTTTATGTTTTGTGTTATTTTATTGCACTTATAATTTACATCTCGATTGAACTAATATACTTTTGTCATTTGTTTAGTATTTTTTATTAACAAACGAATCTTTACATGTTTAAAACAGTTTTTCTATACTTTATTTATTATTAATTTTTATAACAAAACAAAACTTTGATATTTAGTAGATAGAAGATAAACTATGTTCCAAAATTTTAGGAATTATTTAATACTAATTTACGATATTAGTAGATAGATAGTAAACTATATCCCAAAATTTTAGGAATTATTTAATACTAATTTACGATATTTATTTAATACTAATTTACGATATTTAGTGGATAAATAGTAAACTATGTCCCAAAATTTTAGGAATTATAAGTCAACTAATTAGGTCCTCCAAGTTAATTATATGGGATGAGGCATCGATGGCGAAACGTTAGGCGATAGAGGCAGTTGATCGAACATTGCAAGACATTATAGGTGTTAGGCTCTCATGTGTAACACTTATGACATATATCCACCACAATAATGTTATCATATACAAATAAGAAAACTACCAGCAACGAATGCCGCAGTCCAAAGTGTCGCCCCCGCCGCATCGCGCGGGCACCCTACTAGTAATTCAGCAATAATTCAGCATTTAGACATATGAATATTTTGCAGAAATGTCGTTTTATTATCCAGAATATTTCCCTAAGTGTTGGGAATCGATAGTGTTACAAGAAGATACTTATTAAACACTAAAAGGTGCAATTTAGCACTTTAACGAATCGGTATGTAACCAAACAACCGGACTTTACCCGGAACATAAAAATATTGCCAAAAACATTACTTATCTTTTTCTGAGCCAGTTAGGGTCCCTGAATACCCTAACACCCGCAATAAAGCACAACACACTACTAACCGGGTTAATCCCTAAACTTAACTAGATTAACCTAACTTTACACTAACTATTTTGGTTGGATTTGAACTAGCTACCCCCCCCCCCCCCCTTAACCGAAACCGTCCCCAAGGGGACACCTCTTGTCCTTTGTTGATTAGTTTATTCACTTATGCTTAATATCTAGCAAGCATAGTAACCATTGGTTAATGATCATCCTAATTGTCTATAAGATCTACACTTAACACATTATCTCAAACTCAACATCACAACTCTCTCTCCCCCTCAAGAAACTCACGGCCGAACACCCCCTTGCACCCATCAATTTTTCGAGCTTTGATCTTCACATTCCAAGTTCATACAAGCGTTAAGGATCACGTATAAGGAGGCTTGGTGCAATCGGAAGGCGAAGGACCTCACTCTATTGCTTTTATCCACTCGATTTGCGTCTAGATTCTTCCCTAGCCTCGAGCTAGTAGTAAGTTGCTTGAATCACCTTCTCGAACTATTTTGAAGTGGTTAAAATGATTTGTAACGGTTAGAACTCGTAAACATACAAGTTGAAGCTTAAAAGTCTACTAAAAACACTAAAAGTGATGGTTAAAAGCTCATATGTTGTGTAAAACTTGTAGTAATTGATTTGTGTGATTATTTGGACCCGATCTATGTTGTGGTAGCTCGGATCGTCATTTAACCCGGGTGGTCATGATCATGGATCATGACATAAGGTTGTTTTGGAAGTAACAAGGGTTAAATGATGAAACTCTACCACACACGAATCATGAACTTGTGTAAAAGCGATTTAACTTGGGAAATAGTGTTTAAAACTAGTAGATCTAAGTATCTACAAGCGGTATTTTCAAAGGACCGCGTGTCAAGAGAAAACACACTTTTAAAGACGGATCTTACATGAAAAAGAATGATTTTAGCAAACACACGAGTGTGTAAACACTTGTGTAACACAAAGTTTCGACAAAATAACCATTTTTGTAAATGTTGACCGGAAGTTGTAAGGATGTAACTTCTTTAAAAACGAGACTTTCAAGAAACGAAGTTGATCTATACAAAGATCCACTAAAAATAATGGAAAGATACTACCTATTTTGGAAAAATCACAAGTTCATGTATTTCTGCGATTATATCTATTTTAACTAGTTGCATATTGTTTATTGTTGAATGAGGAGATTGTTGACGATTTAAAAGAAAATAAACACATGTTTTGAAAACATGGGAAACCTCCATTTTTAGGGGAAACTCTGTCAAAATTTTTATAAATTTTGACACTTAGAAAAATATAAGTTTTTGAGAAACTTATTCCCTAAAAATGTGTTTAAAAGTATTACCAAGGTTTCCCTGATTTTTGGTGATAAGAAATGAGGATTTCTTCAAGAATAAAAATGGATATAAGTATGTATATTTTTGAGAGAAAAATATATATTATTTTATCACCAACTTTTGTGCTAAGTGTGTATAGTATGTGTTATACGTACTAGTGTGTTAAGACTTAAAAATACACTAAATACTCATGAGGAGTATAAACATAAAAATACACATACAAAATACAAGATACATAATTCGGGTGCGAAGTGCAAAACACAAAAGACTTATAATTATTTTAGAGGAAATAATATAAGTAAGATACGTAGTTAAAAATATGAAATATTTTTAACACAACAATACAAATACAAAAGAGAGTGACTGTACTTGTGCGATACAAGTTTAGTGACTAACGTTAAGAAAACGCGTATAGGTTACGACGTTAAGTAAGCAAATCCGGTGAAGTTTACGACGCACAGGAACGCAAAGTTGTGAGTTCATGCTCCCCCTTTTCTCTTAACTGTTTTCAGTTTTATAACTTCGGGGGTGAAATACATGTTACAAATATTGAATGTTTACAAATGGTATGATGGATATAAAAATTGAGGAATGATACGAGAAATCGTGTCACGAATAGGGTACCATAAGCACCATTAATCGTGTACATACTAAGACCGCAGAACAAAAGGTTAGATCTAATGGGTTCCGGGCAGCCCCACTCTTGGCCACTCTTTTACCAAGCAGTGTTTTTGTGTCTCAGTCGTGAATCGACTACAGAAAAATGCCTATGGTTTGGTGACTTCCTATGTCGTGTCACATGTTAATGGCTTTGCAACCCATTAACACATGATACATACAGAAATATTTGATTTATACATGAGTACGTGGTGTACACAAAAGACTTGATTTATACAAAATACAAATTATGTTTTCATACAAAGTATACAAACGTGAAATAAAAAAATTGCATGAATTCACACCAACTTTATGTTGACGTTTTTCCAAAACTCACATGTATTTCAGGTAACTAGGATGGATGTGCGCGTGGTCTTACTCATGCTCGTGGATGTCGCTTTGTTTATCTTTAAATAAAGTTGTGACTTTTAAGACAATATGTTATCTCGTATTGTAAACACTTGACATATGTTTTCAGTAATGTAATATTTGAAGATATTTTTGAGCATGTAGTATGTTTACTCTTCGTATGCAATGAGAACCTTTCATGATCACACCTCGTGCTTCCGCCGCAGAAAGGGGTGTGACACTATGTAGCTGTCATTCACTTGGCTTGAGACCAGCAACGAATCCGTGAACACTTCAAGCTTTTCAACCTTCATTTCTTTGGCCAGTCTAAGGCCGGCTATTAATGCTTCGTATTCAGCCTCGTTATTGGTGGTCTGAAAATCAAAACGGATAGCATATGTGAATTCCAAACCTTTTGGGTTGATCAAAATTAACCCAGCCCCTGACCCTTCAACGCTTGAAGCCCCGTCGGTAAAAAGCTTCCAGGCTTCAGGGTTGGAAGGTTCAGTGGTGGTGGTGTTTACTTCAGTGGCTGTTTGGTTTGGGATTTCCACAATGAAATCAGCCAAGACTTGGGCCTTGATAGCTTTTCTTGGGACATAGGTGATGTTATGTTCGCCCAGTTCTATGGCCCATTTGGCTAATCGCCCTGAGTTTTCAGGTTTTTCAAGCACACTCTTAATAGGTTGGTCGGTGACCACTTGCATGGGGTGTGCTTGGAAATACCTTCGAAGCCTTCTAGCTGTTTGAACTAGGGCTAGGGCAAGTTTTTCAAGGGGAGGGTATTTTGTTTCAGCTAATTTTAAGGTTTTGCTGAAAAAATAAACGGGTACCTGGGCCTTGTCTCGCTCAATGGTGAGGACTGCACTGATGGCCTCGTCCGTGATTGAGAGGTACACCGATATTAACTCCCCGGTTTTTGGTGCTGCAATGTCTGGTAGGGAAGCTAGATGTTGCTTCATCTGGTTGAAAGCTTCTTCAGCTTCTTCAGTCCATTTGAAATCCTTCTTATCTGAGCAGTTCTTGAGCGTTTTGTAGAAGGGCAGAGATCTTTCGGCCAATTTTGAGGTAAAACGCTTCAAGGCTGCAAGCTTCCCGTTTAAGCTTTCAACCTCCTTCTTGGTCTTTGGTGGCTTGGTTTCAAGGACTGCTTTCACTTTGTTTGGGTTGGCTTTGATACTTTGCTTTCCAACAACGTGACCCAAGAATTTTCCTTCCTTAAATCCAAACGAACATTTTTCAGGATTGAGCTTCATGTTGACTTTTCTGAGGTTCTTGAAAGTTTCTTGGATGTCATCGAGCATTTGATACTCCGTCTTGCTTTTGATCACCAAGTCGTCGACATATGCCTCCATGTTTTTACCGATTTGGCTTGCAAAGGCTTTGTCAACGAGTCGTTGGTAGGTTGCTCCGGCATTTTTTAGACCAAAAGGCATCTTTTGATAACAAAAGATCCCTCTGTCCGTGTGGAAGGCTGTTTTTTCCTCATCCTCTTCCTTCATGAGGATTTGGTGATAACCTTTGTATGCATCTAGAAAGCATTTGAACGAGTATCCGGTGAGGGAGTCAACTTTGAGATCAATTTCTGGTAGTGGATAGCAATCCTTAGGACAAGCTTTGTTAAGATCCTTAAAGTCTATGCACATCCTCCAAGAATTGTCTGGTTTCTTGACCATAACCGGGTTTGCAACCCATGACTGGTACTTGACTTCTCGGAGAATACCGGCCGACACAAGCTTTTCAACCTCTTGGCAGGCTGCCAGACTTCTCTCAGGTGCCAAGCTTCTTTTCTTTTGGACCACAGGCTTGACATCCGGTGGTATTCTCAACTCATGCTCGGCAATGTCCCGGGGGATCCCGGTCATATCTTCTGGACACCAAGCGAATACATCGCTGTAGTGTGTTAGCAATTTTTTAAGGTATGAAAGGGTTTCTTGAGAAAGGTCTGGGTTGACCCTTATTCTTTGTTCAGGGTACTTAGGGTTTATGACCAACCTTTGCCTGTCTTCTTCACTGTTTGAACTTTCACCTTCAACCATGTAGGCTTCCTGAGAGGGTTGAAGGGTTGCTATGCCCCTCTCGGTAGGGAATTTGACTATGCCGTGGCCAACAGACACGGCCATGTAAAATGCACACTGTCCTGGTCTTCCAATGATCACGTCATAGCTTGAGGGGATGTTGATAACCACAAAGGTTAGTGGTTGGGTCCTTTCTTTCAAACCATCGCTGAAACGAACATTAAGTGTCAGTTGCCCTAAAGGCTTGAGAGGTATATCAGCTATACCTTTTATGGAGGTTCCAGAGGGTTGAAGCCTTGAGCGTTCTTCATTACTTAAACGGTTGAAGAATTTCTCGAACATGATTTCCGTGGCAGCCCCAGTGTCTATGTATGCCCTGCATGTTTGCAACGTTCCCACGGTAGTTTCTACCACAAGAGGGCTAGAGAGAGGGTCTTTCTCCGTTGGGGGGAAACAGACACACTGAAGCTCCCAAGCTTCCAACCTCTGCCTCTTATGAGGAACCCTTCCATCAAAATCCACCATATTGACTTCCTTACCTTTTCCTTCAGCCATTTTGTCCCGGACTCCTTTTACCAGATGAGCAAGTTCTCCGGACTTAACGGCTTCTTCAATTCTTTTCTTGAGTTGGAAGCAATCATTGGTGTGGTGACCCTTTTCTTCATGAAACTCACAGTACTGTGTGGAGTTCTCATTTTTTCTGCTTTTGGGGAGAGGCCTAGGAGGTCGAAAGTTTTGCTTAACCTCTTCCGTTGCGAGGATCTCTTGAGGGGTCTTTGTGAGAGGAGTGAAACTTATGCCTCTCTCTCTGCTCGAAGGGTTCCAACCTTCAGACCTTCGAAGGTCTGAACCCTTTGACCGCCTGTCAAAGGAGTTAAAGTTTCCCCTTTTTCTAGCCGGGCTATTGCTTCGCCAGCCGGATCCCCTTTTTCTTTGCTCTTTGATGTCTACCGCCTCCTATCCCCGAATGTGGGCTTCAGCCCTTTCGAGAGCTTCTTCCAAGGTCTTAGGCAAGGACTTGTTGAAATCTCTTGTGAGATATTTAGAGGTGATGGCGTTCATGAAACCGGCCACTCTCATTTTCTCATCCGGCCCTACATAGGTCAGACCTTCCTTCTTGTATCGCTCAATGAATGCACGTAGACTTTCGTCATCACGCTGTTTTATCTGGAAGATTACTGTTGCGTCTTTAACATATCGTCTTTGTTGAGAGAAATTGGCCAAAAAACCCTTGCTAAGGTCGTCAAAGCTTCGAACGCTTTGAGCAGGTAGGTCATTGAACCAAATTCTAGCGGATCCAACAAGAGTTTGCATGAACATTAGGCAACACTCAGCGTTTGACCATTTCTCTATCCTTGCTGCACCGGTGAAGATTTGAAGATGATCTTCAGGGTCTTCAGTTCCATCATACGTCCTGATGTGGGATGGCATCTTGATCTTTGCTTGGAAATCATAATCGGCTATCTGCCTTGAAAAACATGAAAGGTTACTTGGCTTATACGGTTTAGCCAAGTCCTCTTCAGCCCCTGCATCCATATTATTGCCGTTGCCGTTATTTCCCTGGGAGGCTAGCACCTGGTTGATGAAGTGTTGCCACGGGAAGTTGGCCATCATCTGGGTCATCATGTGCGACATAAGGTTGAAGCCTTGAAGGCTTCCGGGTACAGCTGAGCAGCCTACTCTAAGGGGAGTGCTCATAACAGCACTTCGTACCAAAGGGAGCACGGACAAAGCTTGCTCCCATGTGGTTGCTGTGGATGCTGGAAAGCTTGTTGCTGGGGATTGTAGGAGCTGGTCAAGAGTTAGCTCATGTCCCAAAGGAGCACCACTAGTAATTGGTTGGGAGGAGAAGATAGGATGTACCGTAGGATTTGTCATAGTGGACAGATACGGGTGAGGGTTAGGAGCACTGCTGGGACCAGCCTCATTTCTAGTTGTCAAAGGAAGGGGAGGTGGCCCAGGAGACAACGTTGGTTCAGGCTTATCATAATCTAAACAGATCCTCACTCCTTTTTCTCTTTATTTGCTCACATGTTGGTTGAGAAGGGACCTCAACTCGAGGAAATTGTTGGCAACCCCTTCAGGGGTAAGTTCAACACGTGCTGGGGTGTCGGAGACGCCGACATTGGGTGAAGGAACTCCGGATCTGGACGGAGTTGGTGTGTTGAAGGTGAGGAACTCGGGTGTGCTCCTCGGAGTTGAAAAAGAAGTTGGTATAGCCACATGAGCTTGGCTACTACCCGGAGTAGAAGTGTTTGGGATCTGGTTTACTTCTCCCGGGGATCCACTTTCAGACATGGTGGTTTTAAGTGAAAGGAGCTACACTACTAGGTCTTTTTTGAGAAGAAATAGCGGCGTAGCCCCACGGTGGGCGCCAACTTGTTGATGCAACAAATATAAGACCAACGGTGGTAGCTGGACTGGCTAGGCAAAATGGTTGAAGGGTTCAACCTCACCTAACGCAGGTCGTGGGGTCCCCCATGTTTGCGAGACGTGGAAGGAGGTTTACTAGTTTGTAATTGTTCTTTGCTACAGATCCTTCTCTGAAATGCACTCAGATTCGGAAGTGGTAGCAAAGGGAATGTGTGTGTTGGATGTGAAAGGGAGTGACTTGTATGAAACAAGCACTCAATGCGAGTGACCAGAGATTAGAGAATCAGGGCTGGTCAGGAGATGTTTTCTAAAGTAAATGAAGTGTCAATTTATAAGAGAAGACATCTCCCGAAGTAGAATGTATTAGACTAGTAACCTTGCTTGCAGTGGAGGGTTTCCCCTTTCGGGGGTTGAAGGCTTTTGACCCCCGGATAATAGCGTGCATTGTGCAGACCTGCTTTGCTTTTGCGGCTGTGGGTTGGTGAAGCGATCTCCGGATGTGACCGGCCACTGTTTGCTTTTCCATACCACAGCTTTACAACCATTGAACCGTTTAACCATTTGAGCGTTTACATATCTAGTCATTTTATTTAGTCTTTGGGGCTACCCCCGTCATCAACCCTTAATACTAACTACCTGACTATATCCGTCTCTCAAAATATATACATGGAGTAAATTACAAGTTTTGTCATTTATGTTTACACCAAATTACAGAAGCTGTCCTTTAGCACAAAAGTTGACAAGTTTTGTACTTAATGTTCCAAAATCATGCACCTTATGTTCTTTAAGCCTATCTCAGTTAGATTTTTTAGTTAAGTTTGGTCATATGGACCCCATATAAGGGTAATGTTGTCTTTTTACATTTTAATATAATACACAAACCCTTTTTCTAGAAAATATATAAAAACCCTTTCCACCCATACTATCCTTTCTCTCTCTCTCTCTAAAACGCAGACATCCTCCTCCCCTTCTCTCTCTCAAATCCCACCATTAACACTACCAATTGAACACACAAACACATTGAACAAATAAAGACAGTGAGTAATTGAACATGAACTTCTTAGCTGCTCGATTTGTTCACATAATATAGAATCAGATGAAAGCTTCTTAACATTTTTCTGCACACAACTTTCATCTGACTCTTTGCTCATAAATTCAATGCCAAAAACTGGTCGCTCACCAGTTCTCTTTTTGTTTCTCTTTTCTTTAAAGGAACGTCTTTCTTATCTGCTCGATTTGCTTTAGATATTACAGAATCATATGACGGTTTGGCTTTGAAATCATTGACTAAACCCTGTTTACAGTCAACCACTTATGTTTTCATGCCTCTTTCTGAAATCGGAGCCTTGTTATCCTCAAAACCTGCTCTTTTGTTTAGCGAACTTACCTTAGCCTTAATTTTTAAGCACATTAGACTCTCATTTAGTGGTGAAAGCAGTCAGGCAGGAGTGGTGGTGATGTGGTGGGTACGGTGGTTATGGTGGGTATGGTGGTGATGGTTGGTGCAGTATGGTTGGGGTGGGTGGCGGTGGTGAAGGTTGTGGGGTGGTGGTGGTGGGTTGAGAGAGATAAGGTTGTGGTGGTGGGTTTAGATTAGACCATGCGTAGTGGGGCGTTTTTTAAAAAAAAATTGCCCAATCACGTCCAACAACGCCCCTTCTCCACTACACCTGGGCGTGATTGGACGTTATCTTGCAAAAAATGCTCCTTGGCGTGGTTTGAAAAACGCCTAATGGGGTAAAGGTTGGCCAATCACATTAGAGATACCATTTGCTTGGCCAATAAGATTTTTAGGTGTTTTTTCTTATTTTATTTTACTACAAAACATATTGCCCAATAATGCCCCATCTCCACTACACCCATTTTAGAAAACGCCCAATAATGCCCCATTGCTGGCTGGGCTGCCACATGGCGCAAAACGCCCAAGGGTGAATATTGCCCCACTACGCATGGTCTTAGAGAGAAAGAGATAAGTTTTATTTTTTTTTCAGTTTTGCAGATACAGTCCCTTAATAACAAGTGTTTACAAAATAACCTCTGGGAAGGTGAAATGACAAGTATGCCCTCATGTGCAAGGCACATGACCATACTTAACTAAAAAATCTAACTGAGTTAGGGCTAAAGGACATAACGTGCCGGATTTTGAAACATCAAGTACAAAACTCGTCAACATTTGCGCCAAAGGACAACGCCTGTAATTTGGGGTAAATATAAAGGACAAAACTTGTAATTTACTCTATATCTAGATGTGATAACATGGTTTTAGTAAACAACTGGGTTCTGTTCCCTGCCAAAAGAAATTGATGTGTTGATAAGTATTTAAAATGTTGTGAGAAAGTATTGTTGCTTAATTTAAACCCTAAATTTAAAACTATGGCACTCCCCCATTCTCTACTTATTTTATTCAATGCATAACAATGTATGGTATGTTAATAAATACAAATATAAAGCAAATTGTTTAACATGTCTTCTTTTTATAACATACATACACGGTTATGAAAAGAGGGAGATGTAGTAAATTGAAAAGAAGTGTAAGTGTTACATGGAAATTTTTTGTCAAAATTACAAGAAACGATAAAATTGGTTGTGATTGTTTAGGTAAGACTTTAGGCACCACTAGGGATGGGAAGTTTCATATCAGTTACCGATACGGTACCGATTCATATTTTCTAATGGTACCACACCAATCGAACATATATTATATGATATTCGGTTTTGAATCTAGCTAAATTTTGGTATCAGTTCTATGTAGTACGGTACCGGTTTGGTACGATCTCATCCCTAGCCATAGATAGAATTTATGTGTCCGAGACGAAAAGCAACTTCATGTGAAAAGAGAATTGATTAAATATGTTATAACCTTTAATGTGTGATTCATGTGAAAAGAGAATTGATTAAATATGTTATAACCTTTAATGTGTGATTAAATATGTTATAACCTTTAATGTGTTTGGGAAGCAACATAACCTAATAAATGTTAAGAGTGAATTATCACTTTCAATCGTGTGGTTTGTTCAATTATGTCAGCTTAGACCAAAATTTTAATTTGTACCATTTCCGTCCCTGATTTACTTAACCCCACCATCATGTCTCATATTTGCACGATACACATTTATGCTCGTTACACGTAAAACCAACTAAAACACATCGCGTAATCGAACTTGAACTCTCGAGAGGAAGGGAAGATCCCTTTCGCGTGAGAGGACCCCTCTTGTGCGACAGGGCTTGTCGTCCCACTTGTTCCTGTCGTTCGACCTCCCCTCTCGTCCCAACTCGCCCTAAAGCCTATAAATAGGCACACTACCCCACTCATTTCTCTTGCTCAGTTTCACAAACACTCTCAAACACGCTCTCTCTCACGATCAGAAGCCTTGGTATCGAAATTCTTTCATCCTCCATTGTTTTCTTACATTTCTTGCATTTTAATCTTGTGTCTTAAACTTTTTTTGCAAACTTTCTTGATTGAACACATCTCATGGATGGTTTCCACGAGTTTGCTTGGGAAAACTGATGTTAGAGCATCACCATATGAGATTCAAATCAAGATTTATAAACTTTAACATTTTTTACAACTTGTTCATACATTTGTTCGAATTTCTGTACAACCTGGATGGAATCTGGAACCCATCAGACCCCCAACTCATTTTATAGTTAAGGGTTTGTATTAGGGTTAATTTCCACCAAGTATCGATCTGTTTCGGACAGATCTAAAATACGTTTTCGTCATAACAGTCACCAGTCGCCCGAAAGGAGATCCCTTTCGCGCGACAGGGTGTCCCCTTTCGCACGAAAGGGACTGTTTTCGTAAGTTTTGTTTTCGATTTCCTTTCTGTTTTATATCAATTCATTAGTGATGAACCCTAAACAGTTTGCTAGACACAAAGTGAGTTAACCCCGTCCAGCCTCCAACACTTAGTTCACTCTTTCCACGTCGTGTTGGCACACCTGGATTGTCCTTACTTGACTGTTTAGTCATTTTTACTTTCTTCCTTCGACTTGTTTAACACCTACTGTTATTGTAATGTTTAAAAATAGTTTACAATTAAGTTTTACTCACGATTTTATGTTAAAACAGACCAGTCGCATGAAAGGGAAACCCCTTTCGCACGAAAGGCTTCTGCCCTTTCGCACGAAAGGCCCTTTCGCATGAAATGTTCTGTTACTTGTTTTCCGACAAACTTTTCTCGTATTTTACAAACTAATCTGAACCATTTTCACATCAGAAGACTCACACCTTTATTTACCCATTGCATGGTAACTTCTGTATTCCAACCTTCAACAATCCGCTCTTAGTTTTCGTGGAACTCTACACAAAAATGTGAGTATAATCGATCCCTTTTTCATTTTAATCACTTCGGGTGCTGTACATTTATACAAAACCATGCAACACTATTAAACATGTTTATTGTCACGGCCCCTGACCCGGTTTGACCCGTTTCAGGAGCCGCGGGACAGAAAATCCCATGGTATTTATTTAATTGAGTTTAACAGCGAAAGATTTCATCAGGATCTTTTTAAAACTGAAATTTCCCCCTTTATTTTATTTCACAACTCGGAATAAAACCCGGTAATTTACAATCATATGATTTCACGGAGAAATCTTTATTTTTCCAAAACACGTTTCTTTATTTTATACTGAGCCACTTTATTAAGCTTGTAGTGCTTCGCGGCACTTTTTCTGGATCACAACAGATCACCTGAAACATGTTTGAAAAAGGTTTTGTCAGCGGAAAATACTGGTGAATCATTCTTTTTATTAAAACGACACGTTTGTTATAATTTACAGTATTAAGAGCGATTACAATGTTTCCAGATATCAACCAACTACCCACAGTATTTGTCACTCGACTCGTTTCTGTGACTATGGTCAGATCACCCATTGGCTAACTCGTTGTCCAATGGTGACGGGAAATAAGTAATGTATACAAAACCCCACATACCGGCTGTAATTTGGTGACTACAAAGACTTAATCCCTGTAATTATAACTTTAAAAGTAAACATGCTTTTGAAATCAATATTTGATAAAAAGAGAATGACTCACATTGCAGATTTAATTGAGCAGAGCCTAGCCTATTGATTAGCCTTTTTGACCTAAATTTAATAACATGCACACGAACTCGGTTAGTAACTAATACAACATTTACGATAACTCACGAGATTAAACCTTCACAACGAATGACAAAGTGCGATACTTAAACATCCATCGTATTCACGACGAATGACAAAGCATAAACCCTAATGTGGGCAGCACTTAAACATCCATTGGATAATTTAATCGATCGGACATTGAATCGTAGCAGCGATCGAATTAATACCCGGTATCGGAGCAGCGCCTTGCTAATATAATTGCTATTTTCGACTTCAGAGTACTAAAACTTCGATTTTGAAAGTTTGTTTCGACACCATCAGACTGTGCATGCAATAACCTATTTATAGCTGAAATTAAGGCCACACGCGGCCCGTGTAAACCACCCCATATATCTTACGCGGCCCGCATGGCCGCCTAGTCTACGAGTAGCCTTGACCGGTCACGAGTAGGTTAGCCATCTGGACACAACGTGGATTCGGAACACTTATCCGGTCAACCACGTCTTGACGCGGCCCGCGTAAGACATGTGTTGTCTGTTACGCGGCCCGCCTGGAACCCATTGTTTTGTTTTTCTTGATTTTTTAATATGGTTTAGGGTTTCAGGGGTCCGGGTTTTTACTTACGGGTATTTTTAGGACAATTTTGAGAGTCCTTACATTCTCCCCACCTTATTTAAAATCTCGTCCTCGAGATTCATTGGAATAAGTGAGGATACTTTCGCTTCATCTCTGATTCCAGCTCCCAAGTGTATTCAGGTCCTCTCTTTGAATCTCACTTGACTCTAACCAGTACCAACCGTTTATGTTTGAGAAATTTCACCTTTCTGTCTTCTATCTGAAGAGGTTTCTCAACAAATTTTAATTTCTCATTTACCTCTATATCTTGGAGAGGTACTACCAACAATTCGTCTGATAGGCATTTCTTGAGATTGGATACATGAAATACATCATGTACTCTAGCTAACTCTTCTGGTAGTTGTAAACGATAAGCAACTAGTCCTATACGTTGGATTACTGAAAATGGTCCTACGTATCTTGGACTTAGTTTCCCTTTCTTACCGAATCGTACTACTCCCTTCCAAGGAGAAACTTTCAACAGTACTTTGTCTCCAACTTGGAACTCCAATGGCTTCCTTCTATTGTTTGCATAACTCTTTTGACGATCTCGAGCAGTCTTTAATCGTTCCTTGATCTGTGTGATTTTGTCGGTTGTTTCTTGCACTATTTCAGGACCTGACAATTGACTCTCTCCTATTTCTGCCCAACAAACTGGAGTTCTGCACTTTCGTCCGTACAGTGCCTCGAATGGGGCAGTTTCAATACTGGAATGATAACTATTGTTATAGGAGAATTCAATTAAAGGTAAATGATCGTCCCAATTTCCACCAAAATCTATCACACATGCTCTGAGCATATCTTCCAGAGTTTGTATTGTCATTTCACTTTGTCCGTCTGTCTGAGGATGATATGCCGTGCTTAAATTCAGTCGAGTTCCCATTGCTTCTTGGAAACTTGTCAAAAAATGAGAAGTAAAACGACTATCCCTATCTGATACAATGGAGAGTGGAACTCCATGTAAAGATACTACTTCATCTACATACAATTTTGCCAACCTTTCCATGCTAAAGGTTTCTTTCATAGGTAGAAAGTGAGCTGATTTGGTTAATCGATCCACAATTACCCAAATCGCGTCATTACCTTTTCTGGTTTTGGGTAACTTAGTAACAAAATCCATTGTTATAACTTCTCATTTCCATACAGGCATTTCTAATTGTTGTAGTAGACCTGAAGGTTTCTGGTGTTCTGCCTTAACTTGTGAACAAGTAAGACACTTAGAAACATATCTAGCTATATCCTTTTTCATTCCTATCCACCAGAAGTTATTTCTTAAATCTTGGTACATTTTATTGTTTCCAGGGTGCATGGTATACTTAGATTTATGAGCTTCTTCTAAAATCTTATCTCTTAATTCTCCCTGTTTAGGTACCCAAATTCTTTTCTTATGGAATCTCCAAATTCCATCAGCTCCTTGTTCTAATTCTTTTATTCGTCCTTTCAATCCTTCAGCATTATCCTTAATTGCTGTTTCTTGAAAATGCTTTAGTTGTTCCATTAAATCTAACTGTAGTTTTAATCTAAGAGCACGAACTCGTCGTTGTTTCTGATGGTACTTACGACTTAAGGCGTCTGCAACTACATTTGCCTTTCCTTCGTGATACTGAATATCACAGTCGTAGTCACTTAAGATTTCCATCCATCTCCTTTGCCTCATGTTCAACTCTTTTTGCCCAAATATGTACCTTAAACTTTTGTGATCTGTATAGACAGTAAATTTACTTCCATACAGGTAATGTCTCCAAATTTTAAGGGCAAAAATTATAGCGCCTAATTCTAAGTCATGAGTTGTGTAGTTTTCCTCGTGCTTTTTCAATTGTCTTGATGCATACGCAATTACCTTCTTGCGTTGCATAAGCACACATCCTAATCCTAGTTTTGAAGCATCACAATATACTTCAAAATCTTCGGTCCCTTCTGGTAAAGCTAGGATTGGGGCATTTGTTAATTTCTGCTTTAAGATCCTAAAGGCTTCATCTTGTTTAGGTCCCCATTCAAACTTAACTTCTTTACATGTTAGTTTAGTTAATGGTACAACTATCTTGGAAAAATCCTTAATAAACCGTCTATAGTATCCGGCTAAACCTATAAAACTTCTAATTTCCATTGCGGATTGCGGAACCTTCCATTTGGTAATTGCCTCTATCTTAGCAGGATCTACATGGATGCCTTCGTGATTCACCATGTGTCCTAAGAATTGCACTTCTTGCAACCAAAATTCACATTTCGAGAATTTAGCGTAAAGCTTTTCTTTTCTTAACAAAGTTAAGAGTGCATGCAAGTGCTGACAATGCTCGTTCTGACTTTTGGAATAAATAAGTATATCGTCTATAAAAACAATTACAAATTTATCCAAATATGGTTTACAGATTCTATTCATCATGTCCATGAATGCGGCAGGAGCATTCGTTAACCCAAAGGGCATGACTGTAAACTCGTAATGACCATACCTAGTTCTAAAAGCAGTTTTAGGTATGTCTTCTTCTTGTACCTTCAATTGATGGTATCCGGAGCGTAAGTCAATTTTAGAAAAATATCTAGCTCCTTGAAGTTGATCGAAAAGATCATCAATCCTAGGTAATGGGTATCGATTCTTAATTGTAACCTTATTCAATTCTCTATAATCAATACACATTCTCATCGAACCATCCTTTTTCTTTACAAACAACACTGGTGCTCCCCAAGGGGATGAACTAGGTTGTATGAATCTTTTACTTAGTAATTCATCTAATTGCTTTTTCAATTCTAACATTTCTATAGGTGCTAACCGATAAGGTGCCTTGGCTATCGGTGTAGTTCTGGGAATTAGATGAATTCTAAATTATACTTCCCTATCGGGTGGTAATCCTGGTAACTCTTCTGGGAATACATCTGGGTATTCTGAGACTACAGGAATCTCCTTAAGTTCTTTACCCTAAGTACTAATGATTACTGAAATCATATATACTATTCCTTGCTTTCGTTCATAACTAGCAACTTTCATTACTGATATGAACTTCATGGGTTTGCGTGGCTTATCTCCTGTAATCATGATTACTTCCCCAGTAGGTGCCTGAATTTCTATAGAATTTTTATCACAAAGGATTCGAGCATGGTTGGCTACTAACCAATCCATTCCTAATACAACATCGAATCCAGTTAAATTCATTGGTAATAGGTTTGCATGAAATTTATGACCTGAAAGTTCTATATTTTCCTTTTTCAAAACCTTATCTATTTTGACAGAATTTCCGTCTGCCGTTTCGACTGTAAAAATCTGCCTAAGTTGGGTTAAGGGTAAATTAAGAGCTTGGCAGAATGAAGTATTTATAAAACTTTGCTTTGCACCAGAGTCAAATAATACTTTTGCATAAATGTTGTGAACTAAGAACGTACCAGCTATCACATCTAGAATGAGTTCTGCTTCCTGAGTAGTTAATTGGAATGCACGAACATTCTTCTTAGTAGCTCCTTCGGCTGGTTTAACTTTATTGTCTGCTGGTTTAATCAACTTAGGGCATTCTGGCTTAAAATGTCCTGTTTCTCCACAGTTATAGCAGACTCTTGTTTTCTTTCTGCAGTCTTCTTCGCGATGTCCTACGGCTTTGCAAAAGTTGCAGATTACATTACATTTTCCATAATGTTTCTTTTTGCAATTTCTGCAGAACAGCGAAGTTGAAGATTGCCCTGTTCCTCTTCTCTTGAAATTGTTGTTATTACCCGTACGAAATCCTTGGGTAATTTTCTGAGCCAGTTTCTTTTTCCTATTTTCATCTCTTGTGCGTACCAGTTCGTCAGTTAGGGTGTTAGCTAATTCTACCGCATCGTCAATAGTGCGAGGTCTTGCAGCTTTAACGATATTACAGATTTCGCTAATCAATCCCCAAATATAGCGAGAAATGAGTACCGGTTCTGGCGAAGCCAGTGTTGGTACCACTCTAGCATATTCAAAGAATGTCGAAGTATACCCGCGACAATCTACACCCATCATTCGATGATTTAGGAATTTATTTGCCATTTGATCTTTTTCATATTCGGGACAGAATTTTCTTTCTACAAGACTCTTAAATTCTTCCCAGTTCATGGCATAGGCCATATTTCTTCCTTTGGCTTGAAGTACTGTATTCCACCATTCTAGCGCCCCTTCTTTGAAAAGATTCGACGCATACATGACCTTGTCGTCCTTGGCACATTTACTTATTGTAATCACTGCCTCGGTTTTCTCTAACCAACGCAGTGCCAAAGTCGCTCCTTCATTGCCTGCAAATTCAGCGGGTTTACAAGCAAGAAATTCTTTGTAAGTGCAACCAGGTGTTGCAGCTTTCATTTTCTTAGGGAGCGGAGCCTGCCGTGGTTCATTATCATGATTAGTATAGTTACCGCCTCCATTTACGCTACTACTGAAGTTATCTTCAGAAATAAGTTTGCTGGGAATTATTTTTTGAGGTTCAACAGGTTTTTGTGCAGCAGCAAGTATTGCTGGAATAGCATTGGCTATTCCTTGAGCAACAATATTTTCTATATCTTGCCTAGTCATAAATTGATCCTCCGGGTGTTGTTCAGAATGGTTAACCTCGTTTACTGGTTCATTATTAGCATTTTCCATCTGATAATTAATATATATAATTTATTAGTATCGAATAAATAGCAATCATACACAAATAATCATATAAATTTCACAACACACATATAGCCAAAACTATCGATTTCTCGATTCCCATTTTTATATTTTATAATATGCGTCATTACACACCTTTATCTTACAAAGTTTTATTTTATAGTTATTTTACATACTATATTCTACTTATTTATTTTACAACCACAGTTTCACATTCTCACACCACATTATCCCTTGTCAGTTGGTATTTCAGTAACGGCGTTCCCTCTCATCGTACTTCCAGGAGATCTGTTCTCCTACTTCCCTGATCCTATTTCCCGCATCCACCAATTCTTCGCCAAAGTGGCGAAGTTCAGCTAAATTCTCATTGCTCATCGGTGGGTTTGGTATAGGTTCCGGGTCGAATTGAGGGAGAAAGGAATAAGGACTGTTGAGAAGGTTTTGGAACTGCCAATCATTAGTCCACCACTCATCCATTCCTAGAGGTTGGGTATGGATTATAGGTTCTGGAATTGCTGGTTCTAAGTTTATAGGGAGTTGATTTTCAACAGGATAAGAGTATAAAGTATTATTGACAGGCCTGACTATATCACAGCTTGCCAATGCGCGATCCAATTCATCCTGAAATGGTAACTCCTCAACTTGTCTAGAGCTTTCCCCAATTTCCCCCTGGGTTTGCCTAGAACCTTCTCCAATCTCCATTTCCATCTGTCTAGAACCTTCTCCAAACTCCATTTCCAGTGGCCTAGAATCTTCCCTGACTTCAATCGCCTTTCCTTTGTCTAAGGGATTTTCTATTTTAGGAATCTTCCTAGTTGCAGGTTTCCTCCTACGCACACGTCTCCATCCCAAAAATCTTCTCCTTTTCTTAGGCTTGGGTTTTTCCGGAGGTGGAGCATTGAATTCCATAGGTTCTTCTATGTCGGGTATATACCTATTGAAATCTCTGGAAACCTCTATTTTCACCGGATAGAGATTTAGATTTTGAAGGGCTTCAGACAGGTCATTCATGCTGTTTGTCATATATGCAAAATACACAAAATTTGCTAAGTTAAAATTTTATAACAAAATTTCAGAGATAACCTTTAAATATTATTGCATACCGTGCGACTAATTTAGTACAAAGAACAGCTGATAATTAAAACATATTAGGGTTTATGGTAAACTTATTTATTTACTGGATAAGATTTCTGGCTTGTAGGTGATAAGGGTGTTAAAACTGAAACAGGTATTTAAAGATTTGCATTTACTGCTACGGTGGCTAGCATATAAAGATCTGCCCATTTTTCATCTAACTTGTCTTCCCATGGTGGGTTATTGCCTAGTTCTTGGGTTTTCTGATTAACTCTCTTTTCTTGTGCTTTCTTTAATTTCTCCTGACTTTTTCTAATAATCAAACTTATTTTATTAGGAGAAAGTGGTTCCTCATAATGTGCCTTTCGAATAAATATTCCTTCATCAATATCTGTTGGATATTTCGAGGATTTGTTTGGGATGAACTTCCTTTCTCGGTTGATGACCTATCTAATTTAAGATAGATATTTGAAAGCTTTTGCTTACCCATACTGTACACAAATATTTAAATAATAAACACATAATCCCAAAATGAGAATCAAGAAAATTAAGTATTTCTAAATACTTAATAGGCTTAAATCAGTGGCTATGATACCATCTTTTTCTGTCACGGCCCCTGACCCGGTTTAACCCGTTTCAGGAGCCGCGGGACAGAAAATCCCGTGGTATTTATTTAATTGGGTTTAACAGCGGAAGATTTCATCAGGATCTTTTTAAAACTGAAATTTCCCCCTTTATTTTATTTCACAACTCGGGATAAAACCCGGAAATTTACAATCATATGATTTCACGGAGAAATCTTTATTTTTCCAAAACATGTTTCTTTATTTTATACTGAGCCACTTCATTAAGCTTGTAGTGCTTCGCGGCACTTTTTCTGGATCACAACAGATCACCTGAAACATGTTTGAAAAAGGTTTTGTCAGCGGGAAATACTGGTGAATCATTCTTTTTATTAAAACGACACGTTTGTTATAATTTACAGTATTAAGAGCGATTACAATGTTTCCAGATATCAACCAACTACCCACAGTATTTTTCACTCGACTCGTTTCTGTGACTATGGTCAGATCACCCATTGGCTAACTCGTTGTCCAATGGTGACGGGAAATAAGTAATGTATACAAAACCCCACATACCGGCTGTAATTTGGTGACTACAAAGACTTAATCCCTGTAATTATAACTTTAAAAGTAAACATGCTTTTGAAATCAATATTTGATAAAAAGAGAATGACTCACATTGCATATTTAATTGAGCAGAGCCTAGCCTACTGATTAGCCTTTTTGACCTAAATTTAATAACATGCACATGAACTCGGTTAGTAACTAATACAGCATTTACGATAACTCACGAGATTAAACCTTCACAACAAATGACAAAGTGCGATACTTAAACATCCATCGTATTCACGACGAATGACAAAGCATAAACCCTAATGTGGGCAGCACTTAAACATCCATTGGATAATTTAATCGATCGGACATTGAATCGTAGTAGTGATCGAGTTAATACCCGGTATCGGAGCAGCGCCTTGCTAATATAATTGCTATTTTCGACTTCAGAGTACTAAAACTTCGTTTTTGAAAGTTTGTTTCGACACCATCAGACTGTGCATGCAATAACCTATTTATAGCTGAAATTAAGGCCTCACGCGGCCCGCGTAAACCACCCCATATATCTTACGCGGCCCGCGTGGCCGCTTAGTCTACGAGTAGCCTTGACCGGTCACGAGTAGGTTAGCCATCTAGACACAACGTGGATTCGGAACACTTATCCGGTCAACCACGTCTTGACGCGGCCTGCGTAAGACATGTGTTATCTGTTACGCGGCCCGCCTGGAACCCATAATTTTGTTTTTCTTGATTTTTTAATATGGTTTAGGGTTTCAGGGGTCCGGGTTTTTACTTACGGGTATTTTTAGGACAATTTTGAGAGTCCTTACATTTATCAATCACACTCTGTCCACCATTAAACATGAAACTTGTTATACTTGTTAAACTCATATGCTATGTTTACATTGTGTCTATATGCTCATTAACTTTGCAAGCCTACCTTAACAATTATAGCGCTATAGGATTAACGCCCTACCCGTATTCTTATGGTATTGTTAAGTAAACACTATTACACCCTCTTCGTTTCGACGATGTTGGGTAATCACGATTGTGTTAAACTCTAGTTTGACATATAGTTTACACTAGTACAGCATGTTAGTAACTCGTATACATTTATCATGTTGGATAAGAGCACAGTTAAAACATTTTTTCATATTATGCTATGTATTCAAACTTGTATACTTGCCAACATATTTGTTGATCATTATTTTAATACATGTTGAAGGTTGATAGACGATGAGATGGAGAAATACAATTAGGATGGACTTAGTTACACGCCTAATGATAAACAATTATTTATATTTCATGTATTTTGTTGCTACAATTTGATCGTATTTGTTTTATTTGAACAATGTATTCGATTTAGTATTTAAGAAATTTTGATTAAATAATTATTGTCACAATTTAGTGTTATGATGATATGAACAAGAACATTTTCTTGTTTGTGCTTTTTAAACTACTTGCATTCTATCTTATTCGCTTCTATCTATTCTCTTTGGTCTTTAAATATGCATGCCTATCCTAAGGCCAACACAATACACACCTGAAGACTTGATGAAGACACTCTTATTCCACAATCGAAACGACTCACCAAAATAGAGGTGATTCCCATATTTGGTGAGGACTTTCACTCCGCTTATCGATATTTCACACGAAATATACCCTCAAGTTAGGAGTGACATCCGTATCTTGATGGGAATTTCAATTTCATATTCTAGTGGAACCTTATCGTTCGATAAGTACCAACCACGCTAGGGTAGGATGTTACCAAGCTAGGGGTGAAACCTGCATCTTGATAACTAGTCCCACTCTTCGATTTTCAATCTCGCCAAAGTTTTGATTTTCCAAATGGACTAGGGACATGTAGTAACTGGAAGGATAAATACCGTTAATCGCTTCTCAACGAGAGTATTTGTCTATTAAGCCAAAGCACGTATCTCTAACTCGAAAGGACTTTGATTTACTTTGGAATAGTCTTAGTTACGTTCCGTAACAATCCAAATTTTACGTTAAATCTCTTTTATGCTATCTTAATTTTAATGTGTTTTATTTTGGATACGTTATTCATTCCAACGTTGGGGACACGAATCACACTTTCCTCGCAATCTCAAACATTAAGAATCCCTCATGAACAAATTAAATTTACAATGCTTTCAATATTCTATGTGATACAATGTGAATTCTTGTTATGCTATGTGAAACTATTTGAAACATTTATGTGCTATGTGACGAATTTCATGATACAAACAAATTTAACAAAACCTTATGATCAAGTCTCATCCATTCCTTTGTTTTTGAATCTCTAGATGTCTTCCAGTCGTCTTTCCAACTCCACTAAGAGGTCCAAGACTGGTTCCAAGAAGAAGATGCTCGCATTCATCGCTACTCAAATGGCTTGTGTGATTCCTGAGATTGTTAGCAAAGTTACAGCCAACACCACACCCAACTCCTCAGTCGACTTTAAGATTGAGCAACCTAAGCCTGTTTCCTTCCACTTCAAGCACTTCTCAGCTTGCAATCCAAAACCTTTCACTGGCAACGATGGTGTCATTGCGATGCTCGAATGGTTCGATAGCATCGAAGTTACATTCATTACAGTGAATGCCCTGAGAACCTCAAGACCCGCAATGCTACTGGTGTTCTCCAAGCTAGAGCCCTAGACTGGTGGACGAATGAACGAAACATTCGTTCCAATGAGGAAGCCTATGCCATACCTTGGTCTGATGTTAAGGAGATGATGATGACCGAGTTCTACCTTCCTCATGAGCAGCAGAAGCTCGAAGAAGAGTTTTGGAGCCTTAAGCAGATTGGTGACGACAGCCTTGGCTATACCACCCGATTTAAGCAGTTGAGCTTCATTGTACCCCACCTTGTTTCTACTCCTGAGCGTACTATCAGGAAGTACCTCCAAGGCTTACGCCCTGCTATGCGTGATACAATCGAAGCCTCACAGCCCGAAACCATCGAGGCAGTTTATCGCTAATACGCGGTCGAATAATGGTGTTCGTTTATGTTTAAGTTTGGGTTTTTACTCAACTTTTAATCTTGAAATGCCTACTTTTGATTAGATATTTGTTTTGCAGGTCTAGCGAAGTTTAAGGAGCTTTTTGGGAGCTTTACGGGTCACCGGGACGAAAAACGGACCACCGGGACGCAAAACGGGTCAACCGGAAGCAAAATAAGCGAAAACGGAGATCACACAAAGGAGATCCCGTCGCCGACGCCTCCCAAGGCCGTCGGCGATGCACGTTAAAAATGGGCGTCGTCTGATGTGTGCGTAGACAGGGAGATTTGGCGTCGGACAAAAATGAAGAATAGGAGACGCGTCGCCGACGGGGCATCAAGCCGTCGGCGACGGCATGTGGATATCAGCTCCGCGAATTTGTTAGTGATTTGGTATTTTGACGAATTTAAACTTAGTTTTCACCTACCATACGACGGTTACACTTGGTTTGAAGTTTTGAATCAGTTCTGGGAGCCTAAAACATAATCTTAATCACCACCAATCCATCCATATCATCAACCTTCATTCGAATCATTCCATTCCATCACCCAATTCACCTTCCTCTCCATTCAAAAACCCTAGTCATTCATCCATTGATCCTTCCACCATCACTACTCACAAAAACCCTAATCTTCACCATCCATCATTCCACAAGCCCCAATATGATCCAATTCAAGTCTCCATCATCCATTGATCAAGTCCCGTTCACCATGAGCGACTAATGTCTTGAAGGTTTCACCCTGGTGTAGGTTATTGTAAGTTTCTAGGGTTGAACGTTGTTTGAACTTTGATTGTGACAAGTTGTATTTTGATTTTGAATCCATAGATAATTGTCGTGCATTTGAATTGAATTTGTAAATTGTCGAATGATGATAAAGTTATGACTTTACGAAATGAATTTGTGCACTTATGCCTTTTCTAAGTTATGATTTACATGTTCTTGGTAACAAAGTGCATTGCGATCCGTTGTCTACGACGTTAATAACTCTTGGCACCTGGTGTGTATAAGGTGTAATATGTTTTTATTGATATTCTAAGCCCATTTTACACATTAGTCAAGTTTTAAATTTATAAAACACGATATTCTACTAACACTAAACACACACATGGGTAAGTGCACCCATCGTGAGCGTAGTATAGCGTTGGTAAGATACTGAGGTCGTCCAAGGACCCAAGAGCTTTTAGTACCGGTTTATCCTCAACGTCTAATTCAAACTTTTTAGAAAAGGTTTTAAACATGAAAATAAAAACTAAAAATGCTGAAAATAAAAATAAAAATAAAACAGATAGACAAGATGAATCACTTGGATCCGACTCGCCTTTAATGTATCCTTTGATGATTTGCACCCTTTTGCACTTTTTAAAAGATTATCTTCGTTATAGTAGTAGGCCCCTCTTTTGAAGGTGACGTTACCCTCAACCTAGTGGTTTGAGTCAGCAAGGATACAATCCCAAAGGGTTGGAATATTGAAAGATAATTAATTAAGTTATTAATGAGAAAAGTGGTAGGCCCCTCTTTTGAAGGTGACGTTACCCTCGGCAAAGTGGTTTGAGTCAGCAGGGATACAATCCCAAGTAGCCAGTTTAATGTATTAATAGTAGTTTACATATGAGGGGATCAAGCCATTCGCACCCCCGCAATCCAATACCAGTGGGTATTGAAGGAGGTCCTAGTAAGCTTGACCTAGGTCCTTGCAGGATCTATACACTGAACAAGGAAAGAACCTTACTAAACCATTCCCTTAACCCCCGACCATGTAGCCAACGTATCTCTATATAGACCGTAGAGATATAAATGGTGAAAATCTTTTACTTTATATAGACAGTAAAGTAATGCCAAGACACCACGGACAAATGATATAGAAGTTTCACCTTCAACATAAGAAACTAGTTATTAAAGTCATTAATACAAAACAAAATAAAAAGTGCGAAAAGATTAAAAATCAAAAGTAATACATTAAATGCTTGTCTTCACCAAGTGATGTAAGAGACTTTGCCAAACATGGCCTTTGATTGACAAGAACTCTTACGATCAATCTTGGATCCCGAGACTACTACACACACTCTAAGGTGGATGATGGATGATGGTGGTGGTTGTGGGTGTTGTAGTGGTGGTGGAGTGGTGGCAAAGTGGGAGAGAGGTGGTTTGCCAAGGGATGCCTTTGAAGTGAGCCAAGCACCCCTATTTATAGCCTGAACAGAAGCCCGACCAAGGCCCCGTGTCCTTTGGACACGCCCCCGTGGCCATCCTCTTTCTCTTCCTTCATTAATTGCTCTTGTCTGCATTAGGCTCCACACGGCCCCATGTTCATTGGGCACGGCCCCGTATGCAGAAGCGTATCTGTACTATCAAGATTTGCAAGATTCTGCGAATCTTAGCGTTGACCACGCCCCATGTTGAGCTGGGCACGCCTTCGTGGTGGGAATAGAAGCTTCCACAGCTTTGTCCATTTCTGCAGACACCTGACCACGCCCCCGTGTCCGCTGGGCACGGGCCGTGGTCAGCCTTCTGTTTCTTGTTTTTGCTTGGGGAGATGCTGTCGAGGGGTCGGGCATGCCACATTTATTCATTTTCTTTGTATTTATGTTAGTTTTCGCTGCATATTTGTTCATTTTGTTCATTTAAGCTCATTTGGTCCTGAAAATACAAAAGGAAGACAAAATCACACTTTTTCCAACATTAGTACTAAAAAGTGGTTAGTTTTATGCCTCATTTGATGTAATTTATATGTTGCATTTTACACACATCAAATACCCCCACACTTGAATCTTTGCTTGTCCTCAAGCAAAACTCTTTACTATGTGGCTTACACACCCAAATGGAATGGGTAGAAGATAAGTTTTGGGCTTGTCTTGAGTGTCAAGAATCCAAGATCTTTATTGGGTTTTATTTTTATACTATTTACAATCCTATTCGTAATGATTTATTTAGAACGTTCCATAACAGCAATTACTTATTTGGGCATAACATGCCTCTTTAAAATTCCATTTATATACAAGTTCACATACCTCACGGGAGATCACTCAACACTTGGCCGAAGATATATTTTTGTAAAACACTCGAGACCGGCATGGAACTTACTTCTGCCATATGCTTGTCAAGCAATCAATCCTCCTCCTCTTTAACTATAAACCTTTGTAAATATCAAGAGGACTTTGGGAAGGGTTAGGCTCGGGCTAAAGGTAGGTGGTTTTGGGTTAGTGGTTAGTAAAAAGGGCTAAAAGCATAAAAAGCATCGGTCGTCGTAGAACTTTTTGTTTTTGTGACTTTTATTCAAACTAAGCATTTTCAAACAAAGTTTCTTTGAGGACTTTGTTTGTTTATTGCTAGACTTCTTTTTTTTATAAAGAAACGTCACAAGAAAACCGAGCTTTTTACTAAAATAAAAGGTTGAAAAGAAAAAAGGTTTTGGTGGGTAAAGGGTGTTTGTTTTTGTTGGTATAGAAATGAAGAGGTTTTGGCCCAAAGGGGTTAACTAGGGGGATTTTGGGTAGGTGATAAAGAAAATGAAAAATAATGGTGTTGAAAGGAAAATGGGTTAGTCCTAATGCCTCCATCATTTACTTACTTGGGTTTAAGTTGGTAAGGACCGGGAATGTATCGTCGTGGCAAGTTCTAGAGTCGTAAGAACCAAGCGGCTATTCACCCAAGAAACGAAAAATGAGCGTTTAATTTAAAGATGTATGCTCAATAAAGGATCAAAACTCACTTATTGTGGGAATGGGTTTATAATGTGATCAAGTATATATAATCAAATTTTAACTAGATTTGTCATGCCGTTTCATAATTTTCTTATGTTGGTTCTTTTTATCACGACGCTATCGGTTGTAAATTTGTAAAAGTATAACCTTTTGGAACTTGTTATTCCCAATTTAAACCAAGACAAGTACAAAAAAATGAAAAGTTTTCGAAAAAATTTGGGGTGATTAGCGGTTCCAATAGAGTTTTGTGTAAGACTAGTTATTAGGACTTGCAAAATTCAAGGTTTTAGTATCCCCCCAGACTTAAATTACACATTGTCTTCAATGTGTCCTAAAAATAAGTTTTTAGGTTGATTGAATGTGTAAAAAGGTGTTTAAAAACAAAGTTTTATGTTACTGGGCATCTGGACACGGGCCCGTGTTGGTCCGGGCACGGCCCCGTGCTCAGATCGCCAGTATCATATTAAACAGAAGGCTGGGCACGGGGGCATGTTCAGTGAACACGACCCTTGTCCAGTTACCTGAACTGGGCGTTTTCAGCATAACCATATGCACGGGGGCGTGTTGGGCGGAGCACGGCCCCGTGCTGAACTTGCTGTAATGAAGGAAAATTGTCGGGAAGCTCTGTTTTTGTGCATGGGGTGTGGGTTCAAGGTTCCCTTAGTAACCTCCACTATTTCGAGCATGTTAAACCATTACAACATCATCCAAACACCATTTAATACTTAAAAACCATCATTCATTAAAACGACAATTACAAAGGATCCTAAAATAAAGTTAAAAATGAAAAACTAAAAAGTTCCTAGGACAAATAGGTCAAGTAATGCAGGATATCATTTTAAGGAGTTCTATCCTTATTGTAGGAATGTCAAAAAACCCGGAAATAGCTTTCCGGTACTTAAGGATTTTGTAGAACTCGGAACCAAGGGATGTCCTTTAAATGTCATTGAGCCATTCCTCTATCTCCCTAGGGAGGAAGAAGGCGGGCTCATTCTCCACGATGTCTTGTGGAGGAGGTGCGGCGGCCACCGGTACCCCGTGTAGTATGTCTAGAGGGGGTTCCGGGGGCATGACATACCACTCGACCGGAATAATGACTTCTGTAACACCCCGAAAACGGGTTTGGTAATCAAACCACGTTAATATTTATGAACGGGTAAAGTGTCGTTAGTGGTGAAGTTAACCCGGTAAATATTAGGGATTAAATAAAGAAACCTAATATTAAATAAAAAGGAATAAAGGCTGTTGAGGAAACAAAGTATATATATAAGGCCCGAGTTAACGGGACTTAAAATAAAACGGGTTATAATTTCCTGAACCCATTAAAATAACTAGGAATAAAAATAACCTAGTTAGAAAGAAGCCTTGTAGTAATATGTTAGAAGGTTAAAAACACCTAAAATAAGAACCTAATAATAGTTTGGGGACCAAAGGTGTTAAGTTTGAAACTAATATTATTAAAACAAAAATTAAAACACCAAATAGGTGTCTGGTTCGATCAAGAACGCAGGGGCGACCAAAGATCCTCCACCAAACCTTAGTTCATGCAAATTGTCCAAATTGAAGGCCAAATTCTGTTTCAAAACGAAATCCGAGCACGAAATAGTGATCTCCACTGAAAAAGGAGTCATAAGGTATGTGAATTTCATGAGAAATCTCTAGTTGAATTTCTGGGTGATCTTAGAAAATTTGAAATTGATGGTTGCATTGTTATATGGATAGAATAGGAACATAGTAGTGTCTAGGAGTAAACCCTAGACACGTAAATGTTGAAATCATGCTTAGCTCAAGTAAATTCAGATTTTGTTGATACTAAATTCATGTATGAGATGTTTTTAGGGTTTTGATTGCTAAAAAATAGTGTTATGATGTCAAGAACATGCTTAAATTGAAAGCTGAATTCAAATAGTGTTATGATGTCAAGAACATGCTTAAATTGAAACAGCTCTTGATCAGAATTTACAGCCGATTTGTATTGGTTGTAACATGGACAAAACGGGACAAAAACATGTCTTTGTTGAGTCTAAAATGTAATTCCAGGAAATATCTTTAAAACCCCACTGGAATCGCATTTGTTCGACGAAAATTGAGCGTTTTATGAATTTTTCAGTATCAAAGGTTCAAGCTGCGTTTTCTGGCAGAATTTCCAGCCCATTACGAATGTCATAACTCAATTTAGAAATTGAGTTATGATCTCAAATCCTTACTGTAGAAAGTTTTAAGTGATTAAAAGAATCTCCAATTGTAATTTCGTCAATCGGATAAACGAGGAATTTTTAATGAATTTTTCCGTAAGCTGCAGTCAGAAGTGACGAATCTGATTGCCGCTTAATAGATGAATTTTTACGAATTTTTGGTAAAGAGTTAGATCTTGAAAATTTAACACAAGGTTTAACCCTCCGAGAGGTACGCCACATAAAAAAAATCATAATTTTTGAAGACTTGTAAACAGGTTAAACAAGTCACCAAAAACAACCTATTTTCAGTGATTCGAAACTTGATTGTTGATGTTATAAATTATGCCCACAATGTTCATATGTTGAAATTATGAATCAAACGCGTAATTTCCTAGTTCGACTAATTACGTGTGATGTGGGGTAATACAAATTTTAATCATGAAGTCGATTTAGCTTATATGCACATATCATATAATTAAGGGTAGTTAACTTTTGAAGAGTTAAACTACCATGGACGGAGTCGAATAGTAGTTTTGACATAGAAAATACGTATGGTGGAATAGTCGTGGTTATAATGACTAATCTAACCACCTTGTGAATTATGATGATAGTTTGACTTTTGACAAGCTAGATGGAGGCTTGGGAATGAAGCGGGTCAAACGGAGCAAGTACGAAAAGGAAAGCGTAATTTGGATGCGAGGTAAGTAAAAGCTTACACCCTTTTTAGTATACATCAGTTGTGTGTATTGAAAATAAATAAGGAAAAGTTAGTAATAGAGTTATAATGTTCCGACGCAAATAATATGAGTTGGAACCAGTGCAATCGTGAGAAATCATAAACAATGGCAAAAAAGGGTAAATTGATAAATTAGTCATGTGACGATGAACTAATAAGAAACTTTGAAACATTACGTTATGGTGTAAACCGGAATGGGTAAAAGGGCGAGATGGTAACTAGATATCATCTCATAATGAAAAATGGTCGTTCAGACTAAACGGGTCAAATGACATTGGCAAGATCATATGACAATATTAATTGATGATTGCTTGTTGAGTTTTGTGATTACGGGAAATATCATACGGTTCGCGTTGGTATTAATTAGAAATTAATAGTGAGAGATATTTAAATGGGTCAATCCTATGACTCGAGCCAGGTATGCATATTTAGAAATTATTGTTAAAGGCGATATTTTTGGTCAAATATTAGCGAAAGTGCTTCGTCGTAAAATGAAGGACTAAAATTGACCAAAAAGCCCTTGATGGGAAAACCGGGCAAACGACCCCATAGAGGTTGTTTAGGAATTTGCATTAAGATTACGAAATATAGGTAGATACCTTAATGTAGTAAAATGAGGGGTGAAAGGAGTGTGAAATTTAAAGTAAGATGGTAAATCCCTCTAACGGGTCAAAATGAAGTTTTACGCATAACTCAACCTTTAGTGGTATAATGTATGAAAGTTTTAGACTTACGAGTTGATGGTTTTGAGATAATAAATATTTCAAAAATTTGCAATGATTTAAACAAAAGTGGTTTAATGAATCATGAAACGGGTCAAAAGTGTTAAAAAGGAATTTCAAGCCGAGAGCTTGAAATCTGAATTTTTGAAGTAGTTGAATATCAGGTTTTAACTCCATAAGATGGAGAATTAAATTTCGAACGCGTAGGAAAAAGAATCACGTAAAACGGACTTCTAGATCAAAAGTTATGGCCTTTGAAAGTTTGATTTTTGATAAATAAACATAGCTGGAAGAAATGCAGGTCCCAGATGCGGCCCTGCTGGGAAACGATCTCCCCCGCGGCACGAGAAGGAGAACCGGGCACCGGGCGCGACACGCGGGTGATGTCGCGGCACGCGAAGGAAAAGAAGGAGCCTCTCGCGTGGCTCGAGAGGCAAAATTCCGAAATTTTATTTTTATTTTATTTGTTTGTTTATGAAACTTGTTTATACATGTTTATAAGCTATCAAAACTAACTTTTAAGTTGGTTTTGATCATAGGTGATATCAAGTGTACCCGGATGGAGATCAAGCGATGGCAAAGGACCGAACACATGAAAAATGAAGCTTCCGCAAGTTGTTTCGTCGTTATTCTAAAACGATGAATTAAATAACATTATGTTGTATTACTTTAAATTGTAAAAGTTTTTAATAAACCCGTATTTTTCATTGTAATTGTAACCGTAATTACATGATTATGGACTTAAATTATACGAAAATCGTTAAATAATAGCAAGGTTGTTACAACTTCCGGCACAACATTCCACTCCCTTCGTGCGATGATTGGCACCATAGGAGAAGAAGCAAGAATATACAACCTTTGGTGCAAAAAGTTGACTTCTCGAAGGCACCCCTCTAATCCCACCGTCAAGTGATTAATACGGTCAGTCAAGGCTTCCTCTACTCTCGTCATTTCATTGATGGATTCTTGCAAGGCGTACACGTAGTTGACCAAGGAGTCTTCCACTGATGATCTTCTTCCTCGTCGATCGTTCCTTGAGTGAGCTGAGGATGTTCCGCTATTCCTGCTCGACATTCTAAGAAAACAGGTCGAAAAGTTCAAATTAATGAAACAGTAACTCCGGCCACGGCCCCGTGCTCACTGAGCACGGCCCCGTGGCCACCAATCTGCAGATTTTTTAAACAAGGAATCTTGGAGTTTCAAATTATTTTTCTGGATTTAGAAACATTTCTGAGCATAAATAACTTAAAAAAGTGTTGTAAAACTTATTTTTGATAAGATTCCCTAATTAAACACCTAACAAATATCACAATAAAGCTTGAAAACATGAAGATTTCAAGCTTTAATGGAGGTTTTGAGGAGTTAGTGAAGAAGAAGGCAATAGAAAAAAGTAGTAAAGATAAGATGGTTGTTGAGAACCTTCTTTAGAATATACCTTATAGGGTATATGTGAAGATCCCACAAAATCTTTGTCTTTGGAATGAGTACAAGTATGCAGGAATCTTTCTGCATTTATAGAAAACGACAGCACGCTGACCACGGTCCCGTGTCGGCTGGACACGGCCCCGTGGTCAGACAAGAGTCTGACGCATTTTGTCCGTATTTTGACTTAAAATCAGACACAGGTCTTCAGGTGGGCACGGGGGCGTGTTGACCTGGACACGGCCCCGTGGCTAGAGGATTTTATGAAGTTTTGTCTCTTTTTAAGGAATTTATCCATATCAGGCGGTTCCTTATTGGACGGAACAACACCGAAGTGCCTGAGGTACCTTAATTGCCCTAGCTTTAGACAAGAACGCAAGAGGTTATCGGAAAGGGTAAAACCTAAACTAAATACCGGTGGGCGAAACCAACCTTTATTCCCCTTATCCGGGCTCTCGTTAAAGAAGGTATATGTTGAATCGCTCAGGTCTATGTATGCTTCGGCGGAGACCGATGGGGAGTCCTTCACGACACAATCAACACAGGGATGACTATCGCTCATGTCCTCACAAGAGTTAGAGGTGCTTTCGGGAACAACGATGTTGTTATATTCCGAATGCGACCTCAATAATTCTCCTTGATCGTCGTCTTGCGATGAATTATTTATTTCCATCTCAAGCCCTTTTATCAATTGGATAATTACTTCTTCCATTTGAAATAATTCTTCGAGAATCATATCATCTAGAAGAGATGATTGAGAGCATTCAAGGGAGAGATAGGGATTGTTTTTACTTTCGCCCATCTTAAGGTTACAGGAAAACGATGGGTCTATATAGTGGGGAGTGTAATTTAAAAAATAACATTTTAAATCTTCATGAGATCCGCCACATATTTGACACCACGCACCATAAGAGGAGCAAAAGTAAAAATGATCAGTATCACTCATGTTTGTGTCAGAAATTACCAACCGTCGAGATCTTACGGTTCTGTTTTCAGTATATGAAGCTTGGGCACGGGGGCGTGTTCAGTGGGCATGGCCCCGTGTTCAGCTACTGTCTGAATTAAAACAGGATTGCTAGTACCAAAGATTGGGCACGGGGGCGTGTTCAGCGGGCACGGCCCCGTGTTGAGCTCTGCAGAAGCTGGAAAATCTAGAAAAAAATCCTAAAAAAATAGAAAAACAAGAAAAACGATTAGGCCGTTGATTCCTAACTTTCTTAAAATCCTTGTGTCCCCGGCAACGGTGCCAAAAACTTGGTGTGTGTAAGGTGTAATATGTTTTTATTGATATTCTAAGCCCATTTTACACATTAGTCAAGTTTTAAATTTATAAAACACGATATTCTACTAACACTAAACATACACATGGGCAAGTGCACCCATCATGAGCGTAGTATAGCGTTGGTAAGATACCAAGGTCGTCCAAGGACACAAGAGCTTTTAGTACCGGTTTATCCTCAACGTCTAATCAATTCAAACTTTTTAGAAAATGTTTTAAACATGAAAATAAAAACAAAAAATGCTGAAAATAAAAATAAAAATAAAACAGATAGACAAGATGAATCACTTGGATCCGACTCGCCTTTAATGTATCCTTTGATTATTTCCGCACTTTTTAAGAGATTATATTAGTTATAGTAGTAGGCCTCTCTTTTGAAGGTGACGTTACCCTCAACCCAGTGGTTTGAGTCAGCAAGGATACAATCCCAAAGGGTCAGAATATTGAAAGATAATTAATTAAGTTATTAATGTGAAAAGTGGTAGGCCCCTCTTTTGAAGGTGACGTTACCCTCGGCTAAGTGGTTTGAGTCAGCAGGGATACAATCCCAAGTAGCCGGTTTAATGTATTAATAGTAGTTTACATATGAGGGGATCAAGCCATTCGCACCCCCGCCATCCAATACCAGTGGGTATTGAAGGAGGTCCTAGTAAGCTTGACCCAGGTCCATGCAGGATCTATACACTGAACAAGGCAAGAACCTTACTAAACCATTCCCTTAACCCCCGACCAGGTAGCCAACGTATTTCTATATAGACCATAGAGATATGAATGGTGAAAATCGTTTACTTTATATAGACAGTAAAGTAATGCCAAGACACCACGGACAAATGATAAAGAAGTTTCGCCTTCAACATAAGAAACTAGTTATTAAAGTGATTAATACAAAACCACATAAAAAGTGCGAAAAGATTAAAAATCAAAAGTAATACATTAAATGCTTTTCTTCACCAAGTGATGTAAGAGACTTAGCCAAACATGGCCTTTGATTGACAAGAACTCTTACGATCAATATTGGATCCCTAGACTACTACACACACTCTAAGGTGGATGATGGATGATGGATGATGGTGGTGGATGTGGGTGTTGTAGTGGTGCCAAGGGATGCCTTTGAAGTGAGCCAAGCACCCCTATTTATAGCCTGAACAGAAGCCCGACCACGGCCCCGTGTCCGCTGGACACGCCCCCGTGGCCATCCTCTTTTTCTTCCTTCATTAATTGCTCTTGTCTGCATTAGCTAGTGGTAGTAAGGGGTCGAACTACGAAGAGTATGTGGTTTGTAAATGGACTTGAATGAATTCTTAAAAGGTGTCACAATTATGAAGCTTGCTAACTTGTTTTTTGATTTTTGATTGATTTTGGAAAGATGTTTAAATGTAAATAGCGAATGGGTTGGATTAACTAATAGAAATAAACAATTGCAATAAACGTAATTGATGGTTTCAAACAAAATATGTAAACTAGGTTCACACCCGGTTCGGTAATTGAAGTCTTAGGGTTTCTACACGTTTTAGATTTGATTCAATTGTAAAAGTGATTAACGGAATTAGTGTCGTGTGGTTTAGGTGCTGTCACACCCTGACTTTTGCGGAAGCATGATTATGTGTGACTTGCTTAATATCACTGCATTCAATCATAACAACAACTATATGATAAAACTGAAGATGTTCATCCATTAAATAAGTTTAAAAACATAACAACAACATTGTTTTAAAACATAGAATTCAAATTCAAGTACAAACCATGCAACTTGTTTTTAGAGTTCACAAGGACTCGACAAAAGACATTAAATAACACCAAGTTTTGGAAGACGTGTCTCGTCCAGGATAAGACACACTAACCAAACCCTAAGACCATGGATGACATCTTTTATTCTCAAACAACACTTGGAACTTCCGAACGCCCACCAGATCCACATTTAATTCCCTGAAATACATGTAGTTTGAAAACATCAACAAAATTTGAGCGAGTTCGTGGGTTTGTTTATGTGTATGAATAAACCTTTGTAAACATTGAAAGTATGTATGTAAGTTTGAAAATCCCGGTATGAAAGCAACAAGGAAAATAGATCATTAATGGTTTGCAAGGCCATTAATATGTGTGACGTGATGCAGGAAGGCTCAAACCTAGCAGACTTTGCACCGGGCTTCCGGCTGTAAGACATAGTCAACCCATGGGCCAAACCCTGGTCCAACATGGGCGGGGCTCGCTACACCCAAATAGATCTATCACTCATGTCCCTCGGTCCTACAACGAGGATTAATGCTCTTAAGCGTCATACCCACCACTCACATGATCTAGCAATACCCTTCCTTAGCTAACCATGCCAAATAATAACGTTTGTAAACAGTTGAAACATGTACTTCACCCCCGAAGTTATAAAACTGAAAACAATTAAAAGAAAAGGGGGTCACGAACCCACAGTCTTGCGTCTTCGTATCACAGTAACTCAAGCTTCTTCTGGTGTGCACGACTAGCTACAACGTACTATGATCTATTAGACGAGCGGGTCGTGCCTTGACTTGGAATTAATTAGTGTCTTTGAGTTACGTTTCTTCGTGTCTTCGATATTATTCCAAGTTATAATTATTTGTTAAAATAATAAATATTTTAACTTAAATTATATTTATTAAATTTTTGGAATAATTGTTAAAACAATATATTTTTACTTAATACTTTTCAAGTATTTATACTTCTATTTCTTTCCAAGGATGGGTGTATTCGTATTTGTATATTTTTGCCATGTATTGGGGTCGTATTCCGGTGTGTATTTATACGTATGAGAATGCGTATTTTTTATTGTATTCATTAAGTTTCTTATACTTAATTTCGATTAATTTTTCCGGAAGATTATCTTTAATAAAAGTTCACCAATATATATTTCCAAAATATATACTTTAAGAAATATTATTTATAATTTTCCTTTGGCAAAAATATTTGTATTTTCATATAAGTTCCAAAAATAATATATTTTCAAGTCCAACTTAGAAAATACATATATAAACTCATTTTTCATCCAAAAATAATATATTTCATATTTATTTGAGAAAATATATCTTTCACCCTAAAAATAATATATTTTCTTCTTGTAAAAAATATGATATAACTTTGTAATAGTTGTAAAAATCATATTTTTGTTTCCTTGGTGTCAAAAATATTATTTACCAAAATATACTTTCTGAATAAATTTTCTGGAATATTTTGTAAGTTATATTCCTTAGTTCGGTTTCACCAATATTTTGTGTAAAACTTGTATATTCATGTTCTTGGAATTTTGGTAATATTTTGGATTGTAACTTTTGGTATTTTGATGAGTTATATTATCTTATGTCCTAAAATAATATAACCAATACACAAAGTATACAAATAATCAGACACATAGTGACTTCTAAATATATATTTTCCTAAATACATATTTAGTCACTTTTATTTATAAAAACCAACCTCCAATATTTATAATTTTTGTAACAAAAATTATGGCAAAGTTTATGTAAAAATTTATGGTTTAAAATACACTTGAAAATATTTATTTGAAAATATTTTTCTAAGTGTTTAATTTTTAGAAAATTTTTGCCATAGTTTCCCTTAAAATGGAGGTTTCCATACCTTGAAGGTATATCATTTTCTTTTGTAAATTCAACACAATCAATCCACAATCAACAATAAACAATCTTTACTTACCAATTTTGCCAAAAACAAGCATAATCTACTACTTCATGAACTTGAAATTTCACAAAAATTTGTAGTAACTTACTAGTGTTCTTAGTAAGCCGTGTTATCCTTTAAAGTGTGATTGATTCCTTAAAAACTTCATTTTTAAAGAAAATGGATCTTCACACCTTATAAACATATTTTTCAAAAATGTTTCTTCTTTGATTTTTTTTCTTGTTACATAAGTGTTTCTACACTTGTTTAACCTTTAAAAATAGGGTTTATTTATGTAAGAACCAAGATCAAGTAAATATTGTGTTTTTAACTTGGTTCCTTTGAAAAACCATCCATGAAATTTTAGATCTACAAGTATTACAACTTACTTTGATCATTATTTTTCAAGAAAACCACATATCCTTTCAAGTTCATGTTTCTTATGAGGATGATCTATGATCCTACAACACTTTCATCCTCTCATCTTGCTAGATTATGTTTTTAATCATGATCTAGCAAGATCATATGATGATCAACATCATTTTCACAAGCAATCAACAATCAACAAGTATTACAACACATAAAAATTAAGATTTCTTATGTATTCATGCTTATGTTCAAGTTTTATTCTTGTGATTCTTCATGTTCTTCAAGATTATCATTATGTAACATCTTTTACCCACTTAAAATAGATGTAAAATAGAAAGATTAAGGTTCTTACCACTAGCTCAAGGCTAGGGATGATCAAGAGAAGATAAGAGATGGATAAAAGCAAATGAAAGAGGTCCTTCAACTTCTACAAGCTTCTAGCTCCTTTGTGTAACCTCTAACACCTTGATTTATGCTTGGAATGTATGAGAATGATTGAATGATGGTGAGTGTGTGTGTGTTGGTTTTCGGCCGAGAGCACAAGAGAAGAGGAGAGAAAGAGTGTGTATTTTAGTGTGTGTAGAATGAGAAGTTAGAACCCTTATGTTTACTTATAATCCAATCTCAAGTATTATCTCATGTATAATGTGTCTAACAAAGCATAAACAAGATCAAATAAAATATTAAACAAATCTTGAGGTGGGCCATATGTTGGCCGATTTCATAGGTTGGGGGGGGGGGGGTTAGGCTGGGTTAAACTAAGTTAGTTAGATTGTGGTAAAAATGTAAGTATCTAGTTAGATTCTTTAGTTACTAGATATTTATGTAGTGTTATGATGTTTGGGGACCATAACTAGCTTGGTAATGTTAAACAGTGCTTCTAGTGAAAATTTGGTGTTTCGGGTAGTGTCCGGTTGTTCGGTTGGTTACCGGTTCGTTGGATTTAGTTTACGAAGATTTTTCAATGCCGAGAACCTCGATCAGAGAGTAAAAAAGGCGTAAGGTTCACAATGGTGTAAAAATAAAATGGAATATGCCGGGCTTGGATTTGAGTTACAAGACGTACTAAACTTTGAAGTTTAGTGTGCTTTGTGTACCATTTTATGACAGTTTTGATTCCCGAAAGCATTCAGGACCATTTAACCATATTTCTGCATGATATTAGATTGTTTAAATGCTGAAAATTGCTGATTTTTGCTGAATTCAACACTTTATGTGAGTTTTAGGCACTTTCCGGCACTTAAACTATCACTAGGAAGGCAGTTTTGTGATCCTTACTTTCCTACACACTATACTAGTGTAATACTTAGTTTCTGGCTCATTTTGTGTCTCAACACACTGTCTGTCTATGTACTGAGTTCTGTCAGCATATTTCTGATTTGTCCGAATTCTGTGCTAACTGTGTTTCGTGCATCATTTGAGTCAAATAAGCTTTCATTAAATAATGATATGACATTAAGCAATATATGATGCACATGTATGTATATGGTAATAATCAGTAAGTAGTTAATTGTAATTCAGAACAGTCATTAAGCACTAATCATGGTTTAATAGTTGTATGGATACCTGAAATTAAGCTTTACTACTAGCTGCAGGGGTGTTAGGGAATAAATGCGGGTACTTAGCTTTCATGCGGTCTTCATGCTCCCAAGTAAACTCTGGGCCGTGACACGTGTTCCATCGAACCTTGACAAGTTTAACACTACTCCTCCGAGTCTTGTTAACTTTCCAGTCAGTAACCTCAACGGGTTCTTCGGTAAAGTGGAGTGTGTCGTCAATGTGAACTTCATCAGCAGGAATAACCACTGTTTCTTGTGTTGGACTCTTCTTCAGATTAGATACATGGAATGTATCATGAACACCATTAAGTTCTGCTGGTTGCTCCAACTTGTATGCTACCGTACCAACTCTTTCCAGGATTCTGAACGGTCCGATATATCGTGGGTTCAACTTACCACGCTTCCCAAAGCGTGCCATACCTTTCCAAGGTGAGACTTTCAACAAAACCATATCACCCCTTCAAATTCCAAAGGTTTCCTTCTTTGGTCCGCATAGCTCTTTTGTCGATCACGAGCCGCCTTGATATGCTCTCGGATCTGCATGATCTTATCTGTCGTCTCTTGGACCAATTCGGGACCAACCAGCTGTCTATCACCTGCATCTGTCCAGCATAACGGTGATCGACACTTTCATCCGTAGAGAGCCTCGAACGGTGCAGCTTGAATGCTTGTATGGTAGCTGTTATTATAGGAGAACTCAACCAAAGGCAGGTGAGTGTCCCAACTGCCACCCAAGTCCATTACGCAAGCACGCATCATGTCTTCTAGCGTCTGAATCGTTCTCTCACTTTGACCATCTGTCTGTGGATGAAATGTTGTGCTCAGATTTAACTGAGAACCAAACGCTTCTTGGAAAGATTGCCAAATCCTTAACACAAATCTTCCGTCTCTATCTAATATAATCGAGATAGGCACTCCATGACGTGCAACTATCTCCCTTAGGTACAGCTCAGCTAGCTTACCTGTGTTATCCTTTTCTCTGATCGGCAAAAGGTGCGCAGACTTTGTCAGACGGTCCACGATTACCCAAATCGTATCATGACCTCTGGGTGTCTTGGGCAACTTTGTTACGAAATCCATTGAGATCTGTTCCCACTTCCACATGGGTATCTCAGGTTGCTGCAGAAGACCTGAAGGCTTCTGATACTCGACCTTTGTCGCAACCCCCGATCCCTATTTCCTCGGGAACGGGAGGCCACGAGCCAGTTTCGGTGGTATCGCGTGTTTATTCAATATTGGCAGCGGAATTTACATCAGGACCGTAGTTAGGAAATATTTTATCAGAGTAAAATACCACGCTTTTAATATATTAAACAAATGGGAAAATCCCAAATTTAAGTACACACATTTTTATAGGGATAAAACCCTATTTTATTTAGTAAAAACATCTATTTTGTTTTGGTAACTTTATTGCCACTTTTCCAAGCCTTCAGTGCTGTCCAGCTGGCTTCTAATTGGCTTTCACATTTTGTTACCTGAAACGCGTTTTAAAAACATTTTGTCAGTGGGAAATACTGGTGAGTGAATCCCAATTCAATCAAGTTTAAATAAAAACCATTGTACAGTATTGAGGGTGATCTCGCAATTATATTTGTTCCCAAGTTTATACTAATTATCACCCGCGGTACTGTCAAACCCGACTTGTGGAAAAGTTACTCCTCGCAAGGCAATAACTAATTTTGTATACAAAACCCCAACATACCAACGATAATTGTATCCTTAAAAATACTCAATAACTGTTTAATATATAATTAATTGTGTGAGGTTTTGTAAAAACAGTTAACAAAAAGGAGATTACTCACATTGCTGTCTTAGATTATCATTTAGGGTTTCCTGGTGAAAATCTATAATTTATACAAATGCACACATGTTAGTATAATAACCCATTTTAACATTAGTAATATCCTTTCCGAGACGGCATTCCAACGACTACGTCGGGCAGAACCACGACAGCCGTTACGGAACCCTAGATCAATCGGGCAGCGTATCTAATACGTATCCAGGGGTTATAATACTTACAACGGAGCAGAACTTCGTTAATTAGGGGGGTATTATACCCGTGTATAATGCCTACACTTTAGAATTTGAGAGAAATAAATGAAATCTGAACGAATTGGACTGAAGGCCCGAGCTCCAGCTTTATAGGGGCTGAGTTCGGGTTTCTCGCGGCCCGCGTAACACAAGACCAGGGCCTACGCGGCCCGCGTCAATGCTGGTCAACAGCGTAGCTTGTCCGGGTCATGGCATAGGGTTGTCGTGTGTTGGGCCACGCGACGGCCTAGGGTTTCGCCACCTTTTACCTTGTCACGGCCCGCGTAAGGTTTGAGGTGTGGCTTACGCGGCCCGCCTGAAACCCAAATTTCATGTTTATTTATTTATTTTTAATGCTATGTCATAATTTGGGCTCGGTTTTCACATACGGGGTGTAATTTAAGACATATAGGAATATTTTAAAATATATTGGGGTGTCGGAAAATATTCAGGAGAGTGTCGGTTTAAAATTAGGGTTGTTATAGCCTTCACTTTAGCGCAGGTCAAACACTTCCCAACATAAGTAGCCACATCGCCCTTCAGTCTTGGCCACCAATAATAGTCCTTCAAATCTTGGTACATCTTGTCTGATCCTGGCTGGATCGAGTACCTTGATTTATGAGCTTCATAAAAAATAACGTCTCTAAGACCACCAAAAAGCGGAACCCAAATTCGTCCCATAAAACACAAGGTTCGTTCCTTGTTGGGTACCAACTTGTTCTCCATCCCACGGAGATATTCATCCTTCAGGTTTTCCTTCTTGAGAGCTTCTCTTTGAGCATGAATACGCAACGAGAGGTCCGTCTGTATAATCATCTCCAAAGCCCTAACCCTTATGGGCTTAATCCTCTCTTTTCGACTTAAGGCGTCTGCCACCACATTCGCCTTTCCTGGATGATATTTGCTTTCGCAATCATAATCATTTAGCAGCTCCACCTATCGTCGCTGTCTCATATTGAGCTCTTTCTGATCGAATATGTGCTGTAGGCTTTTGTGATCCGTAAAAATAGTACAGCGAGTACCATGCAGATACTGTCGCCATATCTTCAAAGAAAACACCACTGCGCCTAATTCCAAATCATGTTTGGTGTAGTTTTTGTCATGGACCTTTAATTGGCATGAAGCATAAGTGATAACCTTCTGTCGCTGTATCAGCACACAGCCCAATCCCTGACGCGAGGCGTCACAATATACTACGAAGTCGTTGGTGCCTTCGGGTAGGGATATAATAGGTGCATCGCAAAGCTTATTCTTTAGCAGCTGAAAAGCTTCTTCTTGTTTATCTCCCCACTCATACTTCTTGTCCTTTTGAGTAAGGGAGGTCAGCGGTTGAGCGATTTTAGAAAAATCCTCAATGAATCTGTGATAGTACCCAGCTAAACCCAAAAACTGGCGAATCTCGGTTGCCGTCTTCGGAGTTTCCCAATTCTTAATCGCCTCGATCTTGGTGGGATCCACATGGATTCCATCCTTGTTTACCACATGGCCAAGGAACTGTACTTCACGCAACCAGAACTCGCACTTCGAGAACTTAGCAAACAGTTTCTCCTTCTTGAGCAGCTCTAAAATGGCTCTATGGTGTTGCTCGTGCTCTTCCTTCGACCGTGAATAGATCAAAATATCATCGATAAATACAATCACGAATTTATCGAGATATGGTTTGCAAAATCGGTTCATCAGATCCAAGAATACTGCTGGCGCGTTTGTCAAACCAAATGGCATCACTAGAAACTCGTAATGTCCATAACGAGTTCTGAAGGCAGTTTTCGGTATGCTCTCTTCCTGAATCCGCAGCTGGTGATAACCTGATCGAAGATCGATCTTGGAGTAATAACTTGAACCCTGAAGTTGATCGAAGAGATCATCAATCCTCGGCAAAGGATACCGATTCTTGATGGTTAACTTGTTCAACTCTCGGTAGTCAATGCACATGCGAAAACTACCGTCCTTCTTCTTAACAAATAAAACTGGAGCTCCCCAAGGCAAGAAGCTTGGTCTAATAAATCCTTTGTCCAAAAGCTCCTGAAGTTGCGTCGACAACTCTTGCATCTCTGAAGGCGCAAGTCGATAAGGTGCCTTGGCTACAGGCGCGGCGCCTGGAACCAAGTCAATATGGAATTCGACTTGTCGTTGGGGCGGTAATCCTGGCAAGTCTTCGGGGAAGACTTCAGGATATTCCCTTACCACAGGGATATCTTCGAGCTTCGGCTCTTCGGCTTCCTTATCTACAATGTGAGCTAAGAAGGCAACACATCCTTTTCGCAAAAACTTTTGTGCCTTCAAGCAACTGATACTCCTTAGAGGCGTATCATGCTTCTCTCCATGCACTACAATCGTCTCTCCATTCGCCATCTGGATACGGATAATCTTCTCATGACATACGATCTCTGCTCGGTTACTCGACAACCAATCCATTCCAACTACCACGTCAAAGCTTCCCAACTCAACTGGTAGAAGATCGAGCGTAAACTCACGCTCTCCAAGCTCTATCACACAACCTCTAATCACTTCATTTGCCTCTACTAGCTTCCCATTAGCTAGTTCTATCGAGTACGGGATTTCTAACTTACTGGCAACTAACCCAAGTATATCCTTAAATTCTAGGGACACAAAGCTATAATTGGCACCAGTATCAAATAGCACAGATGCAAAGTGTTGGTTGATAGGGAACGTACCAGTGACTACGTTCAGATCTTGACGAGCTTCCCTAGCTCCAATGTTGAAAACTCTTCCTTGGGCTTGATTGTTCTTTGGGCAATCCCGCTTGAAATGCCCAACATCTCCGCAACTAAAGCAACCTTGTATGTTTCCATTTCCACCCTGGTTTTTGTTTCCTCCGCGATTTCTGTTACCAGCTTGATTTCCAGAACCACCACGATTTCCATTACCTCCCTGGTTATTCCTATTCCCTTTACCTTTTCCACCACGGTTTCCATTGCCATTCCCATTACCTCTCTGACTACCATTCCCACGACCAGTACCAGCCCAACACGTCTCCTTCGAATGACCATTCTTTCCACAGTTGTCACATTTCCTATACCTACACTGGCCGGCATGATGAAACTGGCATACATCACATTTGGGCAGGGTGCCCATGTATCCTTTCCCCTAGTTCTCAGAACCTGCAGCACCAATCCTAACCTCGGTTGGTGGGTTCACATCTCTTTTCTTGTTACCACTGTTGTTGTTTCCTGGGGTACCCTTCTTGAAATTCGAGAACTTCTTCTTGTTCTCTCCTGACGACTCAACATGAGTCTCCTTCTTCTTTCCCTCAGAGATTGAAAACTTGTTCAATCTAATCGCTTCTTCAGTCAATGCCACGCTCAAATCAATCGCTTCAGTGATCGTTGGAGACTTCGAAGTAGTCACCATGCTCATTATTTGGGGTGCCAATCCCCAAATGAAACGTTCAACTCGCTTGAACTCCGGTTCTACCATGTAGGGGACAACACGAGACAGGTCTTGGAATCTCTGTACATACTCAGCAATCTTAGGTCCATCCATTTTCAGATTGCATAACTCGGTTTCCAGCTTCTGAATCTCAGCCCTTGAACAGTACTTCTTGCGCATCAGTTCTTTCATCTCATCCCAAGTCATACCATACGATGTAGCCTCACCTAGAGTCTGAACCTGAAGGTTCCACCATGATAGAGCTCCATCAAGAAACAATCCAGAAATGTAAGTGACCTGGTGCTCTAGCGCACACTTGCTCATTCGCAGCACCAAATCTGTTTTCTCAGCCTATCTTACAAAAGCTACAGCGCCTCCAGTGCCGTCAAAGTTCAGAGGCTTGCAGTCAAGGAACTGCTTGTAAGTACAGCCTGTACAAGCAACATTATTCACAGAAAGCATTAACAAGCGCACATGGAATGTCCAAACGTATCGTAATGTGTCTTAACTGACTTAAACATTACTGTGAGGTGGGTTATTCCCTGAGGTACCTCCGCTGTGTTCAGAGCGCAAGGCCTCATGCTGTGCAATTGCCTGTGAAATCCGTTCTTGCAGTTCTGCCTCTGTTGTGGGCAACTGAGTATTCCTTCGAGGAGGCATCTTCTAAAAGAAGATGGCATAAGTCAGGTCGTATTTGCGTAATAATTAGTACGTATATAGTAGTGTTTACCATAACAAGTAAGCATGTAATCATCACAATCATAGCATAAACAAGTAAATTAACAACGTATTTAATGAGAACATGACAATTGAGCTTTCATTAATCATCGACCACAGATATTGTTACATGTTTTACAAAAGTATCGTATCCAAAGGGAACACAGGGTCACACTACCCTTGTCCAAAATGTCTATCAATTTACCAAAAGTCATACAGTCAAAAGGTGGTCTCCAAAAGGCTTCACTAGCTCAGCTCAATAGTGGTGCTCTTATCAAAAGCAAGCTACCTACATAAAACCAAAAACCAACTATGCTGGTGGTGGAGGAGGAGGAGGTGGAGGAACAAAAAGCAAGCTGCGCACATGCGCAAGCTCCTCCTCAAGATCATAAACATGACGCAATAGATAACTGATCTGCTGCTCAACGGTAAGAAATCGAGTATCAAACTCGGGAAATGGCGTAAGAGGTGCAGGAGGATGCGAAAACCGGGACGGTGATGAACGAGGGGAACAAAATCAGGCTGACACGGACATGGCAAAGGTCGCGGTGTCATCTCAAGCTCCAAAATGCTACGACTCATGATCTCATACTGGAGCTGAAGTGATAAAAGTAACTCATCCCGTGTATAACCAGTAAAGTGCGAAGGATGGTAGGGATCAGAAATCGACATAGTGTACGGTGGGAACCATCGGAATGGCTCATCAGGTGATGAAGAGGTAACAGGAGCAGAAGATGCAGACTGAGGGATATGGGGAAAAGCTGCTGAAACATGAGGGTCATGGCTAGGCTGCTGGCTAGAAGTGCCTTCCCCTGGACGGGGTGCGGGTATGCCCTGCAAGAAAACAATAGGTAAGTCGACACGATGAACATCAGACTCCACTGGGTGAAAAGGAGCAACATCAGCGGGTGCAGGTGCAAATGGATGAGTGACTGGCTCAATAACAGGAGGGTCCGCGGGTGTAGGAACTGGATCTGGATCTGGTATGAGAGGTGCAATGTCAGGTAAGCCAAATGGAACAGGGTCATGATCAGGCAAAGGTTCAGGAGCAGGTATCGGCTCAGGATCAGCAGGTGCTGGATCGGGCTGATCAACAGGAACAAAGTCTAGCTCAAGACCAGGCTCAAGCTCATGTGGAGGGGATGGTGCAGCTGACATGGTAGTATCATAGTCAGAATCAGTGGCATAACGTCGCAATCCAACTGCCTGTAAGGCGGAAGATGTCACAGACTCAAAGGAAGCTGGAACAGAGTGTAAACTAGAATCAGAAGAAATCTCAATAACGGGAATCCCAAGAAGTGGGACATCAACAACGTCCTCATCGATCTTTCCATCACCATGGGAATCATCGGGAGGACCATCAACAAACAGATCAAAATCGTCGTCAAAAAGGTCATCGAATGGCCAATCCTCAGGTGGGATGACTATGAGAGGAACGGGAGCGAGGATCGGTGCCACAACATTCTCACCATCGGGGTGCCCGATGATAAGATGATCGTGAACTGGAATGGGAATAACAAAAGGATCCTCGTCTGGGACACCATCAGCAAGCGGTAAATCAACTCCAAAATTGGGCAGCGCAAACGGCTGAAAGTCGTCGTCGTCATCGGACATCATCTCCGGGTCACTCTCTGTATCAGAAGTAAAGATCTCTGGCTCAGGGATGATCTCATCGTCATAAACAATAGCCATGGGGTCGTCAGTATTGGACAATCCACTCTCGGATGATGACATGGTGTCTGTAACATAACAATCACAACATATGCACATATATTAACCACTAACATTTAGTATGCAAGCAAAGTTAATGTATCATAAAATCATGTAATCGTGTATCCTTATCATTCCTCACAAATCCTTTCTGTCCTTCCTAGTCTCCCAGACTAGACCACCCAGTCCCCCAGACTAAACCACCTAGTCTCCCAGACTAAACCAACCAGTCTCCCAGACTAAACCACCTAGTCTCCCAGACTAAACCACCTAGTCTCCCAGACTAAACCAACCAGTCTCCCAGACTAACCCAACAAGGTAACTGTGCATTGTGTTTCTTGCCCTTTTATTTTGTAAAAGTGTTTGTTCCCTGGATCTGGGCGTTTTGTGTATGCAATGAAAACATGTTGTAAAAACATTTTCGTGAGAGTCCTAAGGATTGTAGTCTAGACTCGAGATGGAATCCTAGTTCGCTACAATCGAAGCTCTGATACCAAACTGTCACACCCTGACTTTTGCGGAAGCGTGATTATGTGTGACTTGCTTAATATCATTGTATTCAATCATAACAACAACTATATGATAAAACTGAAGATTTTCATCCATTAAATAAGTTTAAAAACATAACAACAACATTGTTTTAAAACATAGAATTCAAATTCGAGTACAAACCATGCAACTTATTTTTAGAGTTCACAAGGACTCGATAAAAGACATTAAATAACACCAGGTTTTGGAAGACGTGTCTCGTCCAGGATAAGACACACTAACCAAACCCTAAGACCATGGATGAAATCTTTTATTCTCAAACAACACTTGGAACTTCCGAACGCCCACCAGATCCACATTTAATTCCCTGAAATACATGTAGTTTGAAAACATCAACAAAAGTTGAGCGAATTCGTGGGTTTGTTTATGTGTATGAATAAACCTTTGTAATCATTGAAAGTATGTATGTAAGTTTGTAAATCCCGGTATGAAACCAACAACGAAAACAGATCATTAATGGTTTGCAACGCCATTAATATGTGTGACGTGATGCAGGAAGGCTCAAACCTAGCAGACTTTGCACCGGGCTTCCGGCTGTAAGACATAGTCAACCCATGGGCCAAACCCTGGCTCGCTACACCCAAATAGATCTATCACTCATGTCCCTCGGTCCTACAACGAGTATTAATGGTCTTAAGCGTCATACCCACCACTCACATGATCTAGCAGTACCCTTCCTTAGCTAACCATACCAAATAATAACGTTTGTAAACAGTTGAAACATGTACTTCACCCCCGAAGTTATAAAACTGAAAACAGTTAAAAGAAAAGGGGGTCACGAACTCACAGTCTTGCGTCTTCGTATCACAGTAACTCAAGCTTCTTCCGGTGTGCACGACTAGCTACAACGTACTATGATCTATTAGACGAGCGGGTCGTGCCTTGACTTGGAATTAATTAGTGTCTTTGAGTTACGTTTCTTCGTGTCTTCGATATTATTCAAAGTTATAATTATTTGTTAAAATAATAAATATTTTAACTTAAATTATATTTATTAAAATTTTGGAATAATTGTTAAAACAATATATTTTAACTTAATACTTTTCAAGTATTTATACTTGTATTTCCTTCCCAAGGATGGGTGTATTCGTATAAATGTATTTGTATATTTTTGCCATGTATTGGGGTCGTATTCCGGTGTGTATTTATACGTATGAGAATACGTATTTTTTTATTGTATTCATTAAGTATTCTTATACTTAATTTCGTATTAATTTTTCTGGAATATTATCTTTAATAAAAGTTCACCAATATATATTTCCAAAATATATACTTTAAGAAATATTATTTATAATTTTCATTTGGCAAAAATTTTCGTATTTTCATATAAGTTCCAAAAATAATATATTTTCAATTCCAACTTAGAAAATACATATATAAACTCATTTTTCATCCAAAAATGATATATTTCATATTTATTTGAGAAAATATATCTTTCACCCTAAAAATAATATATTTTCTTCTTGTCAAAAATATGATATAACTTTGTAATAGCTGTGAAAATCATATTTTTGTTTCCTTGGTGTCCAAAATATTATTTACCAAAATATACTTTGTGAATAAATTTTCCAGAATATTTTGTAAGTTATATTCCTTAGTTCGGTTTCACCAATATTTTGTGTAAAACTTGTATATTCATGTTCTTGGAATTTTGGAAAAAATTTTGGATTGTAACTTTCGGTATTTTGATGAGTTATATTATCTTATGTCCTAAAATAATATAACTAATATACAAAGTATACAAATAATCATACACATGGTGACTTCTAAATATATATTTTCCTAAATACATATTTAGTCACTTTTATTTATAAAAATCAACCTCCAATATTTATAATTTTTGTAACAAAAATTATGGCAAAGTTTATGTAAAAATTTATGGTTTAAAATACACTTGTAAATATTTATTTGAAAATATTTTCTAAGTGTTTAATTTTTAGAAAAATTTTGCCATAGTTTCCCCTAAAAATGGAGGTTTCCATACCTTGAAGGTATATTATTTTCTTTTGTAAATTCAACACAATCAATCCACAATCAACAATAAACAATCTTTACTTACCAATTTTGCCAAAAACAAGCATAATCTACTACTTCATGAACTTGAAATTTCACAAAAATTTGTAGTAACTTACTAGTGTTCTTAGTAAGCCTTGTTACCCTTTAAAGTGTGATTGATTCTTTAAAAAACTTCATTTTTAAAGAAAATGGATCTTCAAAACTTATAATCATATTTTTCAAAAATGTTTTTCTTTGATTTTTTTCTTGTTACATAAGTATTTCTACACTTGTTTAACCTTTAAAAATAGGGTTTATTTATGTAAGAACCAAGATCAAGTAATTCTTATGTTTTTTACTTGGTTCCTTTGAAAAACCATCCATGAAATTTTAGATCTACAAGTATTACAACTTACTTTGATCATTATTTTTCAAGAAAACCACATATCCTTTCAAGTTCATGTTTCTTATGAGGATGATCTATGATCCTACAACACTTTCATCCCCTCATCTTGCTTGATTATGTTTTTAATCATGTTCTAGCAAGATCATATGATGATCAACATCATTTTCACAAGCAATCAACAAGTATTACAACACATAAACAATAAGATTTCTTATGTATTCATGCTTATGTTCAAGTTTTATTCTTGTGATTCTTCATGTTCTTCAAGATTATCATTATGTAAAATCTTTTACCCACTTAAAATAGATGTAAAATAGAAAGATTAAGGTTCTTACCACTAGCTCAAGGCTAGGGATGATCAAGAGAAGATAAGAGATGGATAAAAGCAAATGAAAGAGGTCCTTCAACTTCTACAAGCTCCTAACTCCTTTGTGTAACCTCTAACACCTTGATTTATGCTTGGAATGTATGAGAATGATTGAATGATGGTGAGTGTGTGTGTGTGTTGGTTTTCGGCCGAGAGCACAAGAGAAGAGGAGAGAAAGAGTGTGTTTTTTAGTGTGTGTAGAATGAGAAGTTAGAACCCTTATGTTTACTTATAATCCAATCTCAAGTATTATCTCATGTATAATGTGTCTAACAAAGCATAAACAAGATAAAATAAAATATTTTAACAAATCTTGAGGTGGGCCATATGTTGGCCGATTTCATAGGTGGGGGGGGGGGGGGGTAGGCTAGGTTAAACTAAGTTAGTTAGATTGTGGTAAAAATGTAAGTATCTAGTTAGATACTTTAGTTACTAGATATTTATGTAGTGTTATGATGTTCGGGGACCATAACTGGCTTGGTAATGTTAAACAGTGCTTCTAGTGAAAATTTGGTGCTTCGGGTAGTGTCCGGTTGTTCGGTTGGTTACCGGTTCATTAAGGTATTAAACTTTGCAGTTTAGTGTGCTTTATGTACCCTTTTATGACAGTTTTGATTCCCGACACTTAGGAAAGCATTCAGGACCATTTAACCATATTTCTGCATGATATTAGATTGTTTAAATGCAGAAAATTGCTGATTTTTGCTGAATTCAGCACTTTATGTGAGTTTTAGGCACTTTCCTGCACTTAAACTATCACTAGGAAGGCAGTTTTGTGATCCTTACTTTCCTACACACTATACTAGTGTAATACTTAGTTTCTGGCTCATTCTGTGTCTCAACACACTGTCTGTCTATGTACTGAGTTCTGTCAGCATATTTCTGATTTGTCTGAATTCTGTGCTAACTGTGTTTCGTGCATCGTTTGAGTCAAATAAGCTTTCATGCAATAATGATATGACATTAAGCAATATATGATGCACAGGTATGTATATGGAAATAATCAGTAAGCAGTTAATTGTAATTCAGTACAGTCATTAAGCACTAATCATGGTTTAATAGTTGTACGGATACCTGAAATTTTGACAGTTGTCACAGGTGCCAAGAGTTATCAACGTCGTAGACAACGGACCGCAATGCACTTTGTTACCAAGAACATGTAAATCCTAACTTAGATAAGGCATAAGTGCACAAATTCATTTCGTAAAGTCATAACTTTATCATCGTTCGACAATTCACAAATTCAATTCAAATGCACGACAATTATCTAAGGATTCAAAATCAAAATACAACTAGTCACAATCAATGTTCAAACAATGTTCAACCCTAGAAACTTACAATAACCTACACCGGGGTGAAACCTTCAAGAAATTAGCCACTCATGGTGAACGGGACTTGATCAACGGATGATGGAGACTTGAATTGGATCATCTTAGGGCTTGTGGAATGATGGATGGTGAAGATTAGGGTTTTTGTGAGTGGTGATGGTGGAAGGATCAATGGATGAATGACTAGGGTTTTTGAATGGAGAGGAAGGTGAATTGGGTGATGGAATGGAATGATTCGAATGAAGGTTGATGATATGGATGGATTGGTGGTGATTAAATTATGTTTTAGGCTCCCAGAACTGATTCAAAACTTCAAACGAAATGTAACCGTCGTATGGTTGGTTAAAACTAAGTTTAAATTCGTCAAAATACCAAATCACCAACAAATTCGCGGAGCTGATATCCACATGCCGTCGCCGACGACTTGATACCCCGTCGGCGACGCGTCTCCCATTCTTCTTTTTTTGTTCGACGCCAAATCTCCCTGTCTACGCACACATCAGACGACGCCCATTTTTAACGTGCGTCACCGACGGCCTTGGGAGGCGTCGGCGACGGGGTCTCCTTTGTGTGATCTCCGTTTTTCGCCTATTTTGCTTTCGGTTGACCCGTTTCGCGTCTCGGTGGTCCGTTTTTCGTCCCGGTGACCCGTAAAGCTCCCGAAAAGCTCCTTAAACTCCGCTAGACCTGCAAAACATATATCTAATCAAAAGTAGGCTTTTCAAGATTAAAATTTGAGTAAAAACCCAAACTTAAACATAAACGAACACCGTTATTCGACCACGTATCAATCGCCTCGTAGCCAGCCTCAATAACAACCGCATCAGGAGATAAACAAACAACAACCCCCACCTCTACTAAGTCAGCCAACCAAGTTATCACTGAAACCAAAACCCAATCGAGTGGCAACAAGGGCAAGAAACTAAAGTTTCAAAGCCAGAGTTGCAACGCGATTACCCCTACTGCAACCCCAAATCCTGCCACACCTAAAACCACAAGAAAGCCTTACACTTGGACGCATCCCAAGTGTAATACCTACCCCTACCATCACCCAGCAAACACCACTTGCCGCCATTACACTACGTGCAATCGTTTTGGGCATACAGCCGCCACATGCCGTAGTGGTCCTACACCACAAGGCAATCAAGTTCAACAAGCTCCTCAAAACCCAATGCCATCCAACAATGTCAGATCATGCTACAAGTGTGGAGACACTACTCACCTTCGCCCTCAGTGCCCTCAATTGAACCAAGAGCAGCAGCAACAAGCACCTTGTGGACGTGCTTTCAACATTAATGCAAATCAAGCTCAGAACGACAAATGAGGTCTTAAACGGTACGTTTCTTGTTGACAACATATATGCTTCTATGTTATTTGATACTGGTGCGGACAAGAACTTTGTGTCTGATGAATTCGAATCTATGTTAAGTTGTACATGCTCTAAACTCTCCAAGTCATTCACAGTCGAAGTTGCCAATGGCAAATCCATCACCGTTGACTCTATTCTTCGCGATTGTTTCTCACTCTCAACGACCATGTTTTCCCTATCGATCTTATACCCATGCAATTGGGTGGCTTTAATATCATAGTAGGTATGGATTGGCTTTGTAAGAACCATGCTGAAATCGCTTGTCATGAGAAATATGTTCATTTGCCTCCTTCATCTGGTGACACCTTACACGTTTATGGAGATAGACCTTCAAGGGGACTGAAGCTTATGTCATGCACACAAGCGAACAAGTACTTACTTAAACAATACTTTGCCTTTTTAGCCCACGTGGTGGAAGGAAAAGGCAAGTGAAAGAGCATAAGTGATGTTTCAGTTGTGCGTGATTTTCCTGACGTCTTTTCTGAAGATCTACCTGGTCTTCCTCCCTCGTGTACTGTTGATTTTCGCATTGACCTCATTCCTGGTTCAACTCCCGTTGCTAAAGCTCCTTATCATCTTGCACCCTTTGAGATGCAAGAGTTGTCAAGTCAACTTCAAGAGTTGCTTGATAAAGGTTTCATACGCCCAAGTACTTCTCCTTGGGGTGCTCCTGTTTTGTTCGTCAAGAAGAAGGATGATTCGTTCTGCATGTGCATCGATTATCGTGAGCTTAACAAACTCACTGTCCAAAAACTGTTACCCTATCCCTCGCATCGGTGACCTCTTTGATCAACACCAAGGCGCAACGTGCTTTTCCAAGATCGATCTATGTTCAGGCTATCATCAACTTCGTGTTCTCGAAGAGGACATCCCTAAAACCACGTTTCATACTCGATATGGTCACTATGAGTTCGTGGTTATGCCTTTTGGCTTGACCAATGCACCTGTGGTCTTCATGGACCTAATGAACCACGTGTGTAAGCCCTATTTAGACCGTTTCGTGATCATGTTCATTGAAGACATTCTCATTTATTCGAAAACCCAAGCCGAACACGAACGTCATTTGCACCTCATTCTTGAACTCCTACGTGGCGAACGTCTATACGCAAAGTTTTCTAAGTGTGAGTTTTGGATCAAAGAAGTTCTGTTCCCTGGACATGTCGTGAGTGAAAAAGGAATTCATGTCGACCCCTCAAAGATCGAAGTAGTGAAGAATTGGATCGTGGCTAAATCTTTGTCTGAAATTCGTTCTTTCCTAGGATTGGCGGGTTACTACAGTCGATTCACCTCAAACTTTTCAAAAATCGTCGTTCCCCTCACATTGTTGACTCAGAAAGAGAAACCTTTTGTTTGGGGACCCGAACAAGAGGAATCTTTTCAAACGCTCAAGGACTTGCTTTGCAATGCTCCTGTCCTTGCTCTTCATGATGGAAACGATGATTTTGTAGTGGCTGAGGTCTTGGTTATGTTCTCATGCAACGGGACAAGGTTATCGCGTATACTTCAAGATAGCTGAAGATACAAGAGAAAAACTATACTACACACGATCTCGAACTTAGCGTAGTTGTTTTTGCATTAAAGATTTAGCGACACTACCTATATGGTACAAAATGTGTGGTCTTCACCGATCATAAAAGCCTACAACATATCTTTAACCAAAAAGAGCTAAACATGCGTCAACGTTGTGTGGTGCTGAAAACCAACTCATGATGAAATCCGATGGGCTCCAATACTACTTCGATCACGTTTGGGTGCCAAATCGTGATGAACTTCGTGAACTCATAATGAAGGAGGCACACAAATCACAATACTCTATTCATCCTGGTGCTGATAGGATGTACCATGAGCTTCGTACGTCCTATTGGTGGCCTGGTATGAAGAAAGATATCGCCACCTTTATTTCAAAATGTCTCACATGTTCGAAAGTCAAGGCCGAACATCAACGTCCTTCTGGGTTACTCAAACAACCAGAAATCCCAGCTTGGAAGTGGGATAGCATTGCTATGGACTTCATAACCAAACTTCCTCGCACTCCTTCTGGTCATGATAACATTTGGGTGATCATTGACCGTCTGAGAAACTAGCTCGAATCTACACGGATGAAGTCATATGTCGTCATGGTATACCCATTGAAATCATTTCAGACCGCGATGGTCGTTTCACATCACGTCTTTAGCAAGCATTTCAAACCGCTATGGGTACTCACTTGAATCTTAGTACGACTTTTCATCCTCAAACAGATGGACAAACTAAACGTACTATCCAAACCCTAGAGGACATGCTTCGCTCTTGTGTTATCGACTTTGGTGGTAATTGGGGATGTACATTTACCTTTGAACGAGTTCTCGTACAACAACAGCTATCACTCCAGTATTCAAATGGCTCCTTGACGTGTGCGTATATATACATAATTTTGCAATGAATTTACACACGATTGGGTTTTAAATTTATAAAAGTGATTATTACTTTAACATTAAAACACACACGAAAGAGGAAAGTGTACCCCGTCATATATGTAATAAAGTATCGGTAAGAACCAAGTATCGATCCAAGGAAATGGGCGGAGAATTAATACTAGACCTTTGTCACTAAACTACCGGTAAAAACATAGGTTTGTTTGATTTAAACTAAACTAAAGTAAGCATAAACAAATACATAATAAAAACATAATAGATAATAGATAAAAAGCCTTGCTAAATACACAACCACAGCATGTCAACTAAGTCGGTTTTGGCACTAGAAGCATTCGGTCAATTTTCCAATTCAAGACAATTAGTATCCCTTTCGGGAATCCTAACATGACAATCATTCGGAAAGCTAAAACGATAAACACACTTTAACCACCTAAAATTGTTCTTTAACGTGCAATTGATAAATGTCTATGAAAATCTCTTAAAAATAAGTTAGTCATCCGTTAGGAGTTTTCTAACCGCACTTAATCAAGGAAAGAGACACCGATAAACACAATGCAACCACCGAGACAAGCATAAACTAGATTAAATCACAACCGAGTTCATTTTACAAATCTTGCACAATAATTCACGAAGATAGCAATTTTGGCCTAAACTACTAACTAAGCTAACAAATCATGGCAAGAATTTATAACGACACCATCTAACCCGTTAAGGTCCTTACGTGACGGCAAGCTCTCTTGATTAACAATAATTACATTTTATTAAATCACTAACCATTTCTAGTGTCATGATGCATACATTTAAACCAAGTTAAACTAGTTAACCAAATTCAAAGTTTACTAATACAAGATTAATTAAGCTTCATTTTTCAACTATCTTAACTAACCAAGCATCAATCATCCAACATAATTACTTATAATCAAGAATTCAATATCAATAACAAGGTTGCAAACTAATCATCAAAGATTAACATAGAAAATACTTCAAGTGTCATTACAAACAAAGCTTAACACACTAATGGCAATAATCTAGCAAGGGATTGTTTGTGTTTTTGCCCAAAGGCTACAATAATACATAAACAATAATCTAAGTACTTGAGAGATTAACAAAAACATGGAAAGATTAGAAAATCAAACCATAAACAAGTACTAGACTAAGGATCCTGGTAGTAATCGAGCTAAATGGGACAATGTGGCTTGAATCCGGGTGAAAGCTAATGCCTCCGGAGCCTGAAAATCGCCTGTGAAGCTCTCCAAAATCCCAGAATCTCGAACAGAATGTTTCTGTTCTGTTTTTATATTTTTCAGCTGTCGCACGGTCGTTCTTCGAATGGCACGACCATGCACTTTATGCAATTATTAGGAATGGGTCACCATGCTGCATACGTCATCAGATCTTTGACCGGATTCGATATCGCACGACCGTTCTTCATGTGGAACGGTCGTTCAGTTCCGGGTTACTTGTTGCACGAGCTATTGGCCGGGAGTTCATCACCAAGATCAGGCTGGATCATCGTCGATGCACGATCGTTCTTCGGATGGCACGTCCGTGCATCACCGAGCTGATCGTAAAATGCCTTGCACGCCTAGTCGCACCTTCGTTCAATGCCGGACAAATCTTTAACTGTCGGAGATGCACAGTCTTTCTTCAGATGGCACGACCGTGCCACAGGCCCAGATCAGTTTCCTTAACAGAATGTCCGCAGCTTCGTCGTTTTGACCGGAAAGTCCTCGTTTTCGCTATCATCTTGTCTGGTATGCTGTTTTAAGCCTGTAAACATAAATGTAGATAAATAAGTATCCGAATGACGGTTTTACGACCAAAAACGCATAAAATAGGGGTAAAACGGGGGACTAAAATATGTGTAAATTAACGAATATCAAATCTCCCCACACTTGAACCTTGCTTGTCCTCAAGCAAGTTAAACTAAAAAGCAATAAAAGACATAAACAAACAAGAACGATAATTTACACACTATTTTATTGAAAACTAATATAAACGGTTAGCCGGTTTGTCGAAAGACAACATCAAAAGACTCAAACCCAACAAGCATATGCAATTAAAAAGCGACAACCAAAAAGCCGTGACAAAACATTTAATTGACTCACATGTTAATCTTCACACAACTCACAATGTTCACACACACTTGGTTTTATTTATGAACCATACATAAAATGTGTATGCGTAAACACTCAACGCCTAGTCAATGAAATGTGCAATATCATAAGCTTGTCATAAGATCTCGTCTCCACCAACTAACATGCAAATAAGTGTAAATCAAGAGGTCTTTACGGGTTATAACATTAGGCTTGGGCGAAGGGTATGGAAGTGGACATTTAAAGTGGCGAAAATGGTTAAAACTCGGTAGTAGCGTTTAACTAGCAACAACATAAACAACTATACATACAAACGCTTTAAAAAGGCGACTAAAGCGCAATCGAGCTTATCAACGAAATTTTAACATTTAAGCATTCAAAATTGCTCGATTTCTATCAACTTCACCCTATTTTATGGTGTTTTATTTTCTGTTGTTTTTTTTTTTTTTTGCAGCAAACTATACAAAGAAATATAAACAATAACAAGCTAGTTAAACTATTATTTTAACCGAGTTTCAACACTAAAAAGGTTTAAAAACATAAAAAGGCTAAATTTGGTTAAGTGGGCGATAATGTGGGTAAACAAAGGTGAACGGGAAGGCTCGACATGGTTAATCTTAAAGGGTAATATAAGGTGAACGGGAAGCACAACACAAAGAACAAGGTACACAACAAAGGGGTAATCTAAGTGCCTCTATCACTTTTACACAAATTCACAAGTTCATGGTCTTAACAAGCATACTAATGACAAGTTCTAAATTACACATAACATCCGGCTCACTCCTATATCCGAAATGAACAAATATATAACAATACCAAGGCTCAAATATGCTCACATAACGGAAGGAATGGGTAAAAGTGTGAAAACTATCATGCAAGTCTTTCTTTGTTTGTTACGCTTTCCGGTTTCCTTTTTCAAAAATATTTCGCTTGTCGAGTTTTTATCAAGTCCGATGCTTTCTAAAACACAACCAACCGGTTTATTTACTAAGATATATACCAAATACAAGTATTTTTAAATGATTTTTCTGATTTTTTTTTAATAAGAGGACAAACAAAGTTAAGTTAACAAAGTTAACCCCCTCCCCACACTTGAACTTCGCATTGTCCCCAATGTGAGACCCGAAATATAGAGAAAGGGATAAAAAATACTCCCCTCAAGATGATGTTGGTGCCACGAGACTTCCGAAGCTGTATCTAGTACGTGCTCCGGTCCAAGATCCGATAGATAAAACCTGTGAGTATGTCACATGTGCACCCAAAACATAACAGAAATAGAAAAATCACAAAACAACCATAATATACATAAATACTAAAATCCAAACAGAACATAAAGGAAATTGTCTGAAATACATAACCGGGGTGTTTTAAATAAATGTCAAAATAAACACCCAAATATAAATAAAGTACTGAAACATAAAACACCACCAACTGCTATCACCACCGCCAACTACTCATCTCCATCATCATCGTGTCTGGTATAGGACGGGCCGGCATCGCCATGACCAGGGGGTTCCACGGTGGGAACTGCGGAGGGTGCTGAAAGTAGTCGGGGTATGCGTGACGCATCTCCCCGAAAAGATAAGAAAACCCCTCACTGACCCCCTGGTACAGAGTATCCTGGCGCTGCTGAAGCTGGTCATGTGTGGCCCGAAGCTCAGCCTGACTGGCTCGAATCTCAGACTGACTGGATCTGATCTCGTCGAAGTAGGTACCATGCTGCTCCTGCGTCACACGCATATCCTGGAACTGCTGGTAGAATGCGGGCCAGTCTTCATGCTGATGAAATGCATGGTGTTGCGGTGAGTGTGGTGGTGTCGGTGGCTGGTGCTGGTGCTGGTGCTGCTCTCCCATCTCAACATCCTCATGTTCCTCCTCAGCTGGAGGCAACGGGTCCCAGACCTCGTTATTCAATCCCCTCAACCTATCTCCCCTATCAAGCTCAGCAATCACCCCCATGAACTTCAGAGACCGGATATCAATATGAACCCCCTCAGTAATCAAAGTGAGACCCTGAAGAACCTCGTCAGTCATATAGCCCTCGTTGTAGGCTATCTCGGTCACGTACTGACCTCCATGTATCTCACTGTTCGAGGTTCGCCCCGAACTCTTGACGAAATACTCAGCCATGCATGCGCCCAGGTTGATTGGTGCTTTGTCAACCAACGCATATAAAAAGATCAAGTCAGGTGTGGGACAGTTGCCGACACTGTCCATGCGTCCGCATATCGAATGGCTGAAAACATGGTGCATCACTCGCACCAGAGGGTCTCGGAGTCGCGAAGCCTTTGACATCCTCGGGTTGTAGGGCTCCCCAATAGCGTTAACAGCCCAAAATGCATCCCGGTCTGCATCAGAGGGGAAGGTGAACCGATCAGTGAAGACATCTTCATCATCCATGTCGTCCCTCGTGTAGATCCCTAGCCTCCATCCCAAACGACCAACCGACCAACTATGCCATTGCCCACATAACCTGAAATTTACCCGCTTCTTGTAGCGAAAATCAGGTCTTCTATAAGCAGCCGGTTTTTCATAGGAATACGATGCAAAGAACTCTATAGTCAGCTCCCGGTAAACGGGTCGGTTGCAACCGACCAGATTTGCTAGCGGGCGACTCATCATGTCGTCCAGTCGATCATACTGATTTAGTTCACGCATGACTTCCCATTCCAACCATCGTGGGACGCCAAACTGCCCCCGCTGTTCCCACAAGGCGTCGCGCCTCGGGATGCATAAAGCTTCTTTCTCAATGTCGGGGTCAAACTGAAGGAAAGGGTGATCCATCTGTAATGGGGAAAATTGTTAGAAAGACAGAAACAGGAGAGAAATGAATTGAAAACAGCCGAGCAGCAAATTATGAAGAAACTGTCTAACTGAACTGGGCGAATGGCACGGTCGTTCTTCGAGACGCACGGTCGTGCGTCTCCGAGAACTAACAGACCAAGCCCACAAATGCCGGAACTGCACGACAGATATCGTGAACAATCCGGCGACGCACGACCGTTCCATACGAGGAACGTCCGTGCGACTACGTGTCTGCAGATTTCGACCCCTGTACTTAGAACAATCTGATCTTTGCAAAATTTCAACAAGTATTGGGCCAACAGGGGTCTGAAAGTCAACCGGGTGTTCACGATACTTCGATTCAACAAGGGTTAGGGTTTCGATTTGTTTATGAAGAGAACCCTAAAAATTTCCTTGAAAAATCGGAAGAAATCTAACCTAGAAAGCAAGAAAACAAGAAAACTACAACTAGGAACGTACCGTGCGAAGAAGGGTGTTAGATCGTGCGAAAAACCGTGCGATATGATGAAGAATCGCTCTGGAACGGCCTGCAGCGACTAGGGTTCGCGAATGAGGGATTGTGCAGCAGATGAGGGTATATATAATGTGGAAAATGACAAAATTGCCCTCAGCCTGACGCACGGTCGTTCGACCTATGGCACGGTCGTGCGTCACCGACGTCGCTCAAACCCAGCAGCTTCTTCTCGGAAATGCACCAAGGGTGCGACTAACCGTTCCGGCTTGCTCGGAATCGCACAGTCGTGCGACCCGAGGAATGGTCGTGCATCAGGTGCAGATACAGAATTTTCCGCAGAAGCTATTTCCAGCAGCTGTTTCGGCCGTTTTTCGCCATTTTTTCGACACACCAACTGTTCTAACAATATTGCAATACAGAACCTTCGCTCGGCACGTACGAAAACTAAACAAACAAACGTAAACTACCTAACTAACCTAAATTACGCTAAAACTACAAAAACAAATAAAAGGACAATTTTGCCCTTATAGCGCCAAAGACGCTCCTGCTGCATTTTTGTCGGCGAGTCAGCAGCGTAGACTCATGCTAAATTTTTGTCGGCGAGTCGATAGCAAGACTCATGCTAAATTTTTGTCGGCGAGTCGATAGCAAGACTCATGTCCCCACACTTTACGTGTGCGGGCCATTACCACGCCCCTTCGGATTCTGCTCCGTGTTGCCTGGAAGTCCACCTGGGGGTCTCTCCGACAACATTTTTGCTAACTGGCCCACTTGATTCTCGACATTCTGAATGGAAGCCTTTTGACTCCGCATTTCACCTTCGTTGACCAAGAATCGCTCCTCATGCTGCTGATATCGCTTTTCAGCCATTTGATTAGCACTATTGGAGTTGTTCAGCAGTTGTGCCATCATTTCCTCTAGCTTTGCGTTGCTTTGAGAGGCGTGCGGCTGTGAACTGCTTCCTGAGCCTTGATTATGATATTGAGGCTGAAAGGATTGACCGTGAGATTGTTGTGGCGCGGGAGCATGTTGAGCAAAACCGGGCGCGTTTTGGTTCCCAGAACCAGATTTCCACCCAAAGTTTGGGTGATTTCTCCACCCTTGATTGTACGTGTTGCTGTAGGGGTTATTTTGGGGCCTGATTTGATTGCCCATGTAGTTCACCTCTTCGTGACCGGTAAACATAACACCCTGCTCACACGTACCTGGCACATGTGACACTCCACACTGGTCACATCCAGGGCCAACTTGCGCGGCTGTTTGGGATTTATCGAATTTCGTCGCCAGAGCCGAGATTTGCGCAGTAATGGCTGTGTAATCGTCCACAGCGTGAGCTCCTGGGCGAGATGATGATGATGTAGCCCGACCTCTATCGCCTTCCCGACGCGAGCTGGATTTCAACGCAGCTTTCTCTATGATATCGTATGCTTCCGTCGGCGTCTTCGTTCCCAGATCGCCTCCTGCGTTAACATCTAATCGCTCCTGCGTGTTGTAGCTGAGCCCCTGATAGAATGTCAAAACCAGCTGTCTCTTGGAGAAGCCGTGATGTGGCACATCAATCAACAAATCCTTGAATCTCTCCCAAGCTGCATGCAACGATTCGCCCTCGTCCTGGCGAAATGAAGTAATCCGGTTCCGTAGCTTGTTCGTTTTCTCAGGTGGAAAGTATTTATGCATAAACTGCTCTGTCAACTGATTCCAGGTCCTGATGGACCCGGCTGGGAGTGACATAAGCCAAGCTCTGGCTTTTTCACGCAATGAAAACGGAAACAACCTCAACCGAATTGCGTCCTCCGAAACATCCCTAATCTTGAATGTGGAGCAAACATGGAGGAAAGCCGCAATGTGCCTCCCGGGATCCTCGTGCTCACGCCCGTCGAACTGCACTGAATTCTGCACCATGTTAATAATAGTAGATTTTATTTCAAATGAAGGTGCATCAATAGTAGGTCTAATAATACTGGGCTCCAAGCCCTCTCGTCCGGGCTGATTCGTATCATTCAAAGGTTGATTATCGTCTGCCATGATTTCGTCCCCTGAGTTTTCGCTTTCAGAAAGTATCACCGGGTCGTCAATCGCGTTTGCAATCCGTTGTGCAATGACACGTGCCCTTTCTCGCAGCCTCCTACTTCTCCTAAGATTATGCGCTGGTTCGTCAACCGGCTCAGCAATATTAGGCGCGGGAGTTCAGGACATTAACCTGCAAACGAAAATTTGACACAATGAATATTTTATTAATATAATAATTCTGCCCTTTTTTTTTTTTTTTTGAATAGAGCAGAATATTATTATGAATGGGTTGAAAAATTTATAAAAATTCGAAAATGAGCCCGAAATTTTATAAAAATCAACACAATAAAAATAATCGAATCGGCTAAAGTAAAAATGATACCCGAAGCCGAAAAATCAAAGAATAAACAAATAAATAAATCCGGATTAAATAAATAAATGGAACAAAAATTTACAAGTGAACCAAAAATGACTTGGAAAACGAATAAATGAAATAAAAACAAGAAATATTAACAAATAAATAAACAATTAAATAATCAAGAAATTATACACAAATATTAACAAGTATATACGCCGATAACATAATGACTCGGGTCGTTCCTAAAACTCGCCATTTCCCCGGCAACGGCGCCAAAAACTTGACGTGTGCGTATATATACATAATTTTGCAATGAATTTACACACGATTGGGTTTTAAATTTATAAAAGTGATTATTACTTTAACATTAAAACACACACGAAAGAGGCAAGTGTACCCCGTCATATATGTAATAAAGTATCGGTAAGAACCAAGTATCGATCCAAGGAAATGGGCAGAGAATTAATACTAGACCTTTGTCACTAAACTACCGGTAAAAACATAGGTTTGTTTGATTTAAACTAAACTAAAGTAAGCATAAACAAATACATAATAAAAACATAATAGATAATAGATAAAAAGCCTTGCTAAATACACAACCACAGCATGTCAACTAAGTCGGTTTTGGCACTAGAAGCATTCGGTCAATTTTCCAATTCAAGACAATTAGTATCCCTTTCGGGAATCCTAACATGACAATCATTCGGAAAGCTAAAACGATAAACACACTTTAACCACCTAAAATTGTTCTTTAACGTGCAATTGATAAATGTCTATGAAAATCTCTTAAAAATACGTTAGTCATCCGTTAGGAGTTTTCTAACCGCACTTAATCAAGGAAAGAGACACCGATAAACACAATGCAACCACCGAGACAAACATAAACTAGATTAAATCACAACCGAGTTCATTTTACAAATCTTGCACAATAATTCACGAAGATAGCAATTTTGGCCTAAACTACTAACTAAGCTAACAAATCATGGCAAGAATTTATAACGACACCATCTAACCCGTTAAGGTCCTTACGTGACGGCAAGCTCTCTTGATTAACAATAATTACATTTTATTAAATCACTAACCATTTCTAGTGTCATGATGCATACATTTAAACCAAGTTAAACTAGTTAACCAAATTCAAAGTTTACTAATACAAGATTAATTAAGCTTCATTTTTCAACTATCTTAACTAACCAAGCATCAATCATCCAACATAATTACTTATAATCAAGAATTCAATATCAATAACAAGGTTGCAAACTAATCATCAAAGATTAACATAGAAAATACTTCAAGTGTCATTACAAACAAAGCTTAACACACTAATGGCAATAATCTAGCAAGGGATTGTTTGTGTTTTTGCCCAAAGGCTACAATAATACATAAACAATAATCTAAGTACTTGAGAGATTAACAAAAACATGGAAAGATTAGAAAATCAAACCATAAACAAGTACTAGACTAAGGATCCGGGTAGTAATCGAGCTAAACGGGACAATGTGGCTTGAATCCGGGTGAAAGCTAATGGCTCCGGAGCCTGAAAATCGCCTGTGAAGCTCTCCAAAAATCCAGAATCTCGAACAGAATGTTTCTGTTCTGTTTTTATATTTTTCAGCTGTCGCACGGTCGTTCTTCGGATGGCACGACCGTGCACTTTATGCAATTATTAGGAATGGGTCACCATGCTGCATACGTCATCAGATCTTTGACCGGATTCGATATCGCACGACCGTTCTTCGTGTGGAACGGTCGTTCAGTTCCGGGTTACTTGTTGCACGAGCTATTGGCCGGGCGTTCATCACCGAGATCAGGCTGGATCATCGTCGATGCACGATCGTTCTTCGGATGGCACGTCCGTGCATCACCGAGCTGATCGTAAAATGCCTTGCACGCCTAGTCGCACCTTCGTTCAATGCCGGACAAATCTTTAACTGTCGGAGATGCACAGTCGTTCTTCAGATGGCACGACCGTGCCACAGGCCCAGATCAGTTTCCTTAACAGAATGTCCGCAGCTTCGTCGTTTTGACCGGAAAGTCCTCGTTTTCGCTATCATCTTGTCTGGTATGCTGTTTTAAGCCTGTAAACATAAATGTAGATAAATAAGTATCCGAATGACGGTTTTACGGCCAAAAACGCATAAAATAGGGGTAAAACGGGGGACTAAAATATGTGTAAATTAACGAATATCACTCCTTTTGAAGCACTATATGGTCGCAAGTGCTGATCTCCTATTTGTTGGCACGAAATTGGCAACGCTCAAATTACTGGCCCTAAGCTTATTCAAGAAACGACGGATAAGATTCTCCAAATCCGCGATAGCCTCCTCAAGGCTAGAAGCAGACAAAAGAGCTACGCCGATAAGCGTCGCAAACCATTAGAGTTCAACGTTGGCGATCAAGTACTTCTCAAGGTATCTCCTTGGAAAGGAGCTGTTCGTTTTGGTAAAAAGGGAAAACTTGCTCTACGCTTTATTGGTCCTTTCAAGATACTTGAGAGGATTAGCAAGGTAGCATATCGACTCGACTTACCTCAAGAACTTAGCAACGTTCATCAAACATTCCATGTCTCAAATCTCAAGAAGTGCTTAGCTGAAGAAGGACTTCAAGTTCCTATCGATGACATGTAAATCAACGAGACATTACACTTTGTGGAAAAAACGGTCGAAATCATGGATCGAGGAACCAAACAACTACGGCACAGTAGAATACCCATAGTCAAGGTTCGACGGGAAGGAAAACGTGGTGCCTACTAGGAACTCGAGAGCGAGATGAAAACCAAGCATCCACATCTCTTTGTTCAGCCTTCATCTTGAACAGATTTCGAGGACGAAATCTCCTAAAGTAGGGGAGACTGTAAAGCTTTGCATATTTGTACTTTCCCGATTTGGCAAGTATTTTTGTACATTCTGTTTTTGGAAACTTGTAATCATGTTGTATTCTATTTCGTTTCACTTTGTAATCCGAGACTAGTGATCATAATGAAAATTCGAGTATTTTATTCACATTCATGTTATTCGTGTTAGACTTATGTGCAAGTTTATACTCAAAATCATCATTTTAAACACCATTATACATGTCTCATATCCGCACGATACACATTTATGCTCGTTACATGTAAAACCAACTAAAACACATCGCGTAATTGAACTTGAACTCTCGAGAGGAAGGGAAGACCCCTTTCGTGCGAGAGGACCCCTCTCGTGCGACAGGGCCTTTCGTCCTACTTGTTCCTGTCGTTCGACCTCCCCTCTCGTCCCAACTCGCCCTAAAGCCTATAAATAGGCACACTACCCTACTCATTTCTCTTGCTTAGTTTCATAAACACTCTCAAACACACTCTCTCTCTCTCTCCCTTTCTCGCGATCAGAAGCCTCGGTATAGAAAATCTTTCATCTTCCATTGTTTTCTTACATTTCTTGCATTTTAATCTTGTTTCTTAAACTTTTCTTGCAAATTTTCTTGATTGAACTTATCTCATGGATGGTTTCCACGAGTTTGCTTGGGCAAACTGATGTTGGAGCATCACCATATGAGATTCAAATCAAGATTTATAAACTTCAACATTTTTTGCAACCTGTTCATACATTTCGTTCAAATTTCTGTACAACCTGGATGGAATCTGGAACCCATCAGACCCTCAACTCATTTCGTAGTTAAGGGTTTGTATTAGGGTTAATTTCCACCCAAACACCAACTTTATTTCATAATTTATATGACAAAATCTTTTCAACAGTTTAATTTGTTGCATTGAAGTTTTCAAAACCTGTTTAGCAAGAACGTGTATTTTATTTTATAAGTGAACAAAAAAATACTGGTGTAACTAGTAGATTTTATGTTAAATAAGAAATTTAATAAAAAGATGAAAAAATAGATTTTATGTTAATTAAGAGATATAATAAAAAGATGAAATTAAAAAATAAATTGATTTTGTAAAATTGATTTTAAACTTAAATGAAATTAGGTGTTAGTACCCAAAGGTGTAACACTGATAAAATTAAAAAAATGGAAGGGTATTTTAGTCAATGTATTGATAATTTTTGTGTTAGTACCCGAAGGTGTTACAAAATTGAAACCATAAAACCTAAACCTGTTAAAAAAAATTAGTACCCAAAGGTGAAACTAGCTTTAAACCATAGGGTCCATCTGTGTAATTAACTCTAAACTTTATAAACATGTTCATCTTTACTTTGTTTTTGGAACGTTTTTGCACCAAACCAAGTTACCAACAAACTTCCATGTTGAAGGGTTTATGTTAAGGTTTTGTTCAAGAAACTTTAAAGTTCATATGCCTTCTTTAAAGTTCTTCTAAGACTCTAAGTAATTTCCAAACCATAAAGTGAACAAACTACACCAAGTCTCCAACCATAACAATGTTAGAAGCACTCATCTAGCTAGTGAACAAACTACACCAAGTCTCCAACCATAACAATGTTGGAAGCACTCATCTAGCTACACTCACTCGGTTACTTAGTGAATTAGATAGTTTATTTTTATGTTCTTCATACGTGTATTCAAGACCATCTGAATCGTCCATATAATGATTTGTGCATTGGTGAACTCTTGAGGTTAGTGGATTACCCTACCTCTAATACATGACTATAATATTCCTAATAGTATACATAAATAATACTTCCAAAAACCAAACCATAATACCAACCGAAACCATGATTGAATGTTATGTGTTAAGGTGTATATTATCTTAGTTCTAGACTCCTTATTATGGACCTCTAATGGGTGTAACACTCATGAAAAACATAAACTAAAAATAGTATCCAAATAAGTATCTAGGCAAGATATGTTTTTATGTATTTTCATACTTATAAGTTTCCCATTTATATTCCAATCCTAAAATCCTCATACTCATACACCTTTGTTTACCTCTTTAAGGTATCATTGGTGTTCCATCCTCCACAACCGCTCACTCGCTTTTTGTGGAAAATCTTCGCAAAGCGTGAGTTCATACTTGACCCATTTTACGCTTTAAACACTATTTGGGTTGCAATATCTATCCATATTAAAATCACAATCACACATACAATCAATCTTATACAAACACTCAATCCTAAAACATGCTTACTTGTTATGCTATTTGTTTATATATACTAGGATAATCTTATGCATGCTAACTATCATTAACTTTAGAAAACTCCATTAACATATATAGCTATAGGATTAGCACACCGCCCCGTTTGTTGGGTTATTGTTAAGTATTCAATTTTTATGGTCTTATTCACTTCAGTAATAAGCTTACGCTAGTGGAAACTTTGGATTGATATTCAGTCTTGCATGCTAGTATGATTGTATGGCTCAGTATACAATTAACATGTGGATTTGAGATTTTATTCATACTTATGCTATGTAGACAAACTAGTATGCTAACCGACATAATTTGTGTTGACGAATATTTTATACATGTTGCAGGAAATATTTGATGATGATTTTTCAAGAATAAACTTAGGGTGGATTTAGATACTCACTTAGTTTTAATCTATGCATTTTAATATTGTTAGTTTTGAAATTCCAATTGTCGTACTTTCCATTTTCATGAACAATGTAATGCTTGATTTAGTGAAATGAAATGAAATTTTGAATTTTAATTTATTTTCATAAATTTCGTGTTATGTTGTCTTTGAACAATCTATCATGTCTCGTCTCGATGTTTTCATTATTGGTTGGGGTGTGACACTAAGCTTGCGCCTATTCAGTACCAGGTTGCATAAGATGTATGACCAGTAACACATGATAACATGCATATTTTAATGTGTAAATACTCTCGTTTCAGTCCAATCCCATACCCAAAAATAAAGCTTCAAGTTAATCCACTAAACAACCCCGAATGATCTCTTTTGCTTCCAGAAATGGATTAGGAACAATCCCATGATGTTTCCCTTTGACATGAGCTTGATTTCGAGCCACTAATCAAGCGAAACGACACCTTTTCTCTCTTGTACCCCCTCTCTCTAGACGAAAATGGAAAGGTGTGAATGAGCATGTAGGCTCACCTCCTGACCAATTACGGTTAGAAATGGTCAAACTTACCTTTTTCCCTTATGGGCCTTGATGTGCGTAAAATACAACACATAAATTATATCAAATATGATGTAAATCCACCCTTGTTAGTACTAATATTGAAAAAGCTTGTTTCTTTGTTCCTTTTTAATTTACAGGGTCAAAAGAGCTTAAACAAACAAAAGAAACAAACTAAGAGCAAAAAACCAACATAAATACAAAGAAGGAGGATTGACACAACTCGCCAAGCCCCCGTCCACATCCAACCCAACAAAATAACAAGATCAGAAGCTCTGGCATGGGGTCGTGCCCACCAGGCATGGGTCGTCCCCAAGACAAGTTTCTCTGCAGAAGAAACGACAACAGCAAAGGATAAACCAGACCACCAACATGGGGCCGTGCTAAGGCAACACGGGGCGTGGTCAAATCTAAGATTCACAGAATCTGAGATAGTACAACAAGTACAATGGCCTATATAAAGCATGTTAACTACTTGGAAGGGGGTTAGAAGGGTGGTTGGGTAATTCTATGTGTCGGTCAGTGTATAGATCCTGCGAGAACCTGGTTCAAGCTTAGTAAGACTTCACGAGTGGGCGGTACTGTTCGCCTCGGGATAAGTAAGAAACCACTTGAATCCCTTATCTCTAAACTACTACTAAAACTTTAAACCGACCCTGCAGGACTGTATCCTTGCTGACTCAGATCAATGGGTTGAGGGTAACACTGCCTGGAAGGGGGACTACCACTTTTCGCATTAATAACTTACTTAATTATCTTTCAATAATCCGACCTTGCGGGATTGTATCCTTGCTGACTCAGACCAATAGGTTGAGGGTAACGCTGCCTAGAAGGGGGCCTACTACTATATCTTAAAGATAATCTTTTAAAATGCTCAAAGTGCGGAAATCATTAAAGGATACATAAAAGAGGAGTTGGAACCAAGTGATTCCTTCTTGTCTATTTGTTTTTCCTTATATTTTATTTTTGCTATTTAGTTTATCTTTTTATAACTTTCAAAACTTTTTCATCAAAATTTGGTTAGATTAGACGTTAACGATAAGCCAGTATTAAAATCCCTTCTGTCCTTGGACGACCTCGGTATCTTGCCATCACTATACTACGTCCGTGATGGGTGCACTTGCCCTAATGTGTGTATAGAGTGATAGTATTATATCGTGTTTTATGAATTTAAAACTTGATTCGCGAGTAAAAAGAGCTAAAATATATCTAAAAATTACGCACACCCGCACATACGTCAGGCCTTCCATGCTCACGTTTTGCGCTTAAACACTCCCCTCGGACCCTCCTTTTAAACTCGAAAATAACCACACATAATTAATTTTCATTAACATCCATTTGAATCGCAATCTTTAATTATGCATTATCATTCGGAATAGGGACTACATTAAAATGTATTAGCAAAATATAAAATTTGACCCAATACTAAGATGCAACTTGGATTGGCTAAGGTGAGTAAATGGGTTTTACTAAATCGGGTTACATATCAAATGGGCTCTAATCTCCCTAGTCTCAAGGCGGGAAAAAACAGGGATCCGATCAATCCCTTGGAAGAGAAAGACTGAAAAATCACCCGTAGAGTTTACAAGATATCCTATGATTTTATAACTCTCCACCATAAGGCTGGAGGGTGTGGGGGCGCCACCCTCGCCAGCTGGACACCTATAGCGCCCCCCCCCCCCCCCCCCCCTCCGCCATCATCCACACCCCCGGCGCTATGCCGGGGCACCATAGATGGCTCGCCAGCATGGTAACGCCAAGGTTCAAAGGATCATGTGGGGCCCACATGTGTTTGCACCAATCAAATCTTTTTTTTTTTGTTTTTTTTTAATAATGGGGTTCCATCCACACCATGCAAATTAAAGGGGGCTCTATGGCTGAGGTGGCGTTGACGTGGATCCTAGTTGGACTGATAAAGCCCCAAGGGGCTCCAACCACACCCTATAGCCCAAGCGATGGATCGACAACTGATCCTCCATACATAATTTTTTCTTTTTCGAATTCCAAGAGAAACTTTTAGTAACTAATGAAACGTTTGATTAACTGACGTTATGGGATCACTATAGGTATACGGTAGTGTATGCATTGATTAATTTGGGCTGCTCATTTTCTGGAGACAGTTGGTGAAATGATCGTGATTATGTCAAAAGTTTGGATCTATAGCATATAAGTAACTATGACTATGTAGTCCATCCAGGACTCATGAAAAAGATGAAATGAAATGGGATGCATTCACATAAGAGTAAAGTGACATGACCTTGGTTTTATATGGGATGTTATTAAAATTAGAAGTAAACTGAATCAAGTGTAATTTCGTTTTTCATATGAAATCTGGCCCAAACTGTCTTTGAGTTGGTTAAAAAACGTAGTAAAAGTTCTTTCATGGTACGTGAATTCGTTAAAAAAACCGTAACGAATGGAATTTAAAATAAAATTGATGTTTGGGCTAAAATATGACATAGTGCAACCGATGTAGACATGGTTGTTCATATTCGACCTAACACAAATGACTGCAATCGTTATACAAGATATTTGACTATCATATCTAAGGTGACTATGCCTTATTTGATACTATCCTTTATTTAAAAAGAAATCCTTTATTGATAATACCGTTTGATGCTATCCTTTCTCTAAAAAAATCCTTTTTTTTTTTGAACGGTTAATTTCTTTAATCCCTTGTCGTCTGTAAGACTTGAATCCAAAACCTCCCCCAACCTTGGTGTTTTAAAGGCTTTGTCTTTACCAATGGACCACCACCCCATTGGTCTAGAAAAATCCTTTATTGATGCTATCTAGGGGTGTAAACAAGCCCAGAGGCTCGAGAGCTACTCGTGATCGGCTCGGTTAAAAGCTCGAACGAGCCGAGCCTTAACGAGCCCGAGCCCGAGCTCGAGCCTGAAATAGAGCTCGTTTTGTTATCGAGCCCGAGCTCGAGCCTGAAATACAAAGCTTGTTTAGGCTCGCGAGCCTAAACGAGCCCATACAAAATTTTAATTTTTTTATATATAATATATCTATAATATATTAATAATGATGATAACATTGATGAGCCGAGCTCGAGCTGAGCTTTTCCTTGTTTAAGCGATGTTGAAGTGAGCTCGAGTCGAGCTTTTAGCTCATTTAAGGTTGTTCTCAAAATAGTTCGAGCCGATTCGAGCCGAGCTCGAGCTTTGGGTTTTACTAGCGAGCCGAGCTCGAGCTCAAAGAAGTAGGCTCGAACCGAGCCGAGCTTGAGCTCGAGCTTCATAAAAACCTAACGAGCCGAGCTCGAGCCTGGTCGAGCTCGGGTTCGGCTCGGCTCGTTTACACCCCTAATGCTATCCTTTCTTTTTGCGTGTTTTTTTGTCTTTTACTGTTAATGCTATAAGAAAACGATAGCCACTTATTTCAACTCTACCTTAATAATTACTCTAAAAGATTATTATATTAACCTAGACTTTAGTGTTAGTGCATTATCTTTGGATTCCAAATCAAAGTAGATAACTAAAAAGTAGATCAAAGTAGCGCGGAATGATAAAGGTTTTTTAACGGGAGATGTGATGGCGAGGCGATTTTCTGGGAAGTTAAGTCTCTAGGTTTCTTATGGTTAAAAAGTAGATCCAAGTTCCGCAATTTAGTGTGGAGTGAGTGGTGTAATTATCCTTTGTATATGATGTAGTAAGGTTTTTGGTGCGGTTTGTTTTTTGGCCGGCCTTGTTTTAATAAAATTAGCTTTTCAAAAAAAAAAAGAAAAAGAAAAAAAAGATAACTAAACAGGCCTAAAAGATGAAATAGATGCAAGAAGAAACAAATACAAGATTAATTAAACATACGAAGGGTGTTATATCATAACCCATCATTAAGAGAAAATTATTATCAATCAGCATACATAGATGGAAGAAAGAAAGTCAAGAACCATGAGTACGTTTCAAGCACTAAATTTAGCATCTCTTTCAACAAGTTCCTTCAACTCATTAGGAAGATATTTGATTTCCACATACTCTTTTTTTTCACCTTGGCCGTTTTGGCCAGCTTATAGGCACACTGATTGGCGTATTCTCGCGGAACACGCTTAATACTTATATCGTTCTTGTCAACAAACGGGACCTTTTCTATAAGAAGTAAATGCTCGTCAAGTTTTGATAAAGCTCGAGCTTGGCTCGGTTCGAGCGTACATATTTGAGCTCGAGCTCGGCTCGCCCGTAAAATCATAAGCTCGGGCTATTTTGAGAACAACCTCAAACGAGCTAAAAGCTGGGCTCAAGTTCGCTTTAACATTGCTTAAATGAGCCAAAGCTTCGCTCGAGTTTGGCTCACCAATGTTATTGTCATTATTATTATATTATATGTAAAAAAATAAATTTTGTTTGGGCTTGTTAAGGCTTGCAAGCCTAAATGAGCTTTGTATTTCAGGCTCGAGCCCGGGCTTGATGACTAAACGAACTCTATTTCAGGCTTTGGCTCGTTAAGGCTTGCAAGCCTAAATGAGCTTTGTATTTTAGGCTCGAGCCCGGGCTCGATGACTAAACGAACTCTATTTCAGGCTTTGGCTCGTTAAGGCTCGCCTCATTCGAACTTTTAATTGAGCCGATTACGACTAGTTCTTGAGCCTCTGTGCTTGTTTACACCCATACTGATAGCTATGCCTCATGCCTTGGTCTAGTGAACAATCCCAACATTGATATAAGGTGCTTTTGTAAGGGTATAATATGAAAATTAGAAGTAAAAAGATATAGAACAATAGATTTGAAAATTTGATGTTAGGGTCAAAATATGACGTAGTGAACCAATAGTAAAGCTGACGACATCGATGTTTTATAATAATCCTTACGATAGACATAGTTGTTTTCTTCTAGAACACTGATCGTGCGACATATTACCTAACACAAAAGATTACAAATTTACATTATCACCGTTATTCCAAATATATGATAATTAGGGTGGACGGAGTCATAGCAGGGAGGAGAATCGGGGACTTGAGTTGCCGCACGGGGAAGGGGTGCCGGTGTTGGATCGTTGAGCGGGAGGAGGTTTCTTCGGTGACTACTCACCGATGCGGGAAGAGGAGGGAATGAGGAGAGAGGGGAACCCACCAATCACAATTTTTTTAAAATTCTTTACCACTCTTCATGTGTTTAACCATTGCCAATGACTGAATGCAAAATGGTGAGTGAAATTGGGACTTTACATGAAATGATATTATTGGCTAGAAAATAACTCAAAAACCCTAAAATGATTGAACGACTCCCTCCACCATTACATCTAAAGTGATTATGCCTAGTTTGTTTGATACTAGCTACCATTATGTTTTATTTAGAGTTAAATGCTTGGTTGGTCCCTGTAGTTTGCAAAAATTGCAGACTTGGTCCTAAGGGTTCACTAATTACACACTTGGTCCCAGTGGTTGTAATTTTTGAACTCGAGTGATCTTTAATACTAACCTTTGTTAAATTTTCTAGTTAAGTTTTTCAACATAAGTCTACAAATTCGTTCTCAGCTATTCATTATTCTGATGAACCTCTTCAGCAACCTTCTGACCAAAGTAACAACAATTCAATATCATCCTACTTAACAAAGAGCACACAATTTGAACAAATAAAAGGTGTGCTCATGGCTGCCGCATCTGCTTCTTTCACCAGATCGATTTTCAAACCCAACCGTATCTCAACCAACTCTACAATCTCCGCCGGCGTACAGACCATTGCTTTCAATGCTAACACTGAATCGTCAGTTCAGCTTCAACGGAGCCGCAGTTACTCGCAATGCCGATCTAAAGTCTCACTTGCTTTGTCTGGTATGTGATATGCTGATTTTAGGTTTTTTTATGATTTGATATGGTTATGCTGATAGGAAAGCATGCCTATGAAAGTTGACTGGTGGAGGAGGTGGTGGTGGTGGGTTGAAGGTGGAGGAGGAGGTGGTGATGATGGTGGAGGTAGTGGTGGGTTAGAGAGGGACGGGGGAGAAGAAGATGAGGGGTGGGCCCATCTTGTTTTGGTTTTTTTAATTGTTCAGGGAAAATTTAGTCATTTCACAAATACTTAACTGGAAAATTTAACAAGGGTTAGCGTTAAGAACGACCCGAGTTCATAAATTACAACCACTGGGACCAAGTGTGTAATTAGTGAACTCTTGAGACCAAGTTTGCAATTTTCGCAAACCACAAGGACCAACCAAGCATTTAACTCTTTTATTTAAATAAGAAAAAGCTAATGGTTTTCTTAATGCAACTAACGAAACCACAAGGAAATGCTTTAGACCACTTTTACTTCTACTTTGTCTTGAAAATTACTCCAAAAGATTATTATTAGAACACCCGTACTCGGGTGTGATTCATCAAAAATAATGCCCAAACACGCCCCAAAACGCCGGGACGCCGCCCCCTAGGCGTGTTCGGGCGTTTTCTCCGGCAAAAAATGAGTTGGCGTTTTTTGAATAACGCTGGAAGGGGCAAATGTGGACCAATGAGAAAGGGGTAACAGCTAGTTGGGCTAACGGCTAGTTTTTTTATTTTTTTTCCTTTTTTAACCTCTCAACTATATATATATATATACACACACACACACACTTCTAAAAATTTTCAAACCAAAACACTTAAACACTCTCATACAATACCTTCATTTTATAAAAGACATGGATTCCCCTAGTTCCTCGTCCATCATGAATTATTGCTATGGAGAGTTTTTTGCGGATGGCGGTAAGTCAACCGATGAGGAGGTCGAGCAAGAGGCGGTTACGAGTGCTTGTCAACTAGCGGTGAGATATGTGAAGCAATGTCGCTGGCCCGAACCTGAAATTAAAACAAGAGATTATATTGAACGAGACCGACGCGCGGCACACGATCGGTTGATGAAAGATTATTTTGATGAGGCGCCGACATTTTCGAACCTAGAAATTTTTAGGCGTCGTTTCCGAATGAGTAAGCGTTTGTTTCTACGCATCGTCGACGGCTTGGCAACCAACTACGATTATTTTAAACAAAAAGCGGATGCGAAAGGGACACTTGGATTTACCGGTATTCAAAAGTGTACGTCGGCGCTACGAGTGTAAGATTAAATATTTATTTATTTATATTTAATCTAGTAGCCATCATTATCATTTATATAATATAGATCAAAATATATTAATAACCTATTAATAATTAGTTGGTAATTGTTGATGGACCATATTACCCTTATTAACTAATTGGGTTTCCTCTTGGGTGTATAAATAAGGAGCTTATTAGAGAGTTAAAGGGTTAGACAAGTTACACAATCACAACCCTAATAACATAACATCAAATTCGTCCCTCTCTCTCCCAAAAACGAAATCATCCCTACTTTCGTTTTCATCACCATCATCACTTTACACCCTAAGGAGGAACCAGATCACACTGACAACTATGTCGAACTCTGTGGCTGTGTCTCTAACTGGATTCTCTACTGATGCAATCAAAGGTATGTTATTACATGTTTTCCATCATGTTTAAATCAGAACTGATCAACATGTGGTATCAGAGCATATGTTGATAAATCAGTTCTGATTTTGTATCCATTATTCTGGGATCAAAAATCTGGAAAACGAATTTTAAAGCCTTAAAAGTTCATGGCTGTTTCGATTTTACTGTGCCGAAATCAATGTTTTTAATAAACGGGTCCATAATCATGTTACCCGAAATCATAAAGAGCAAACTAATATCCGAAATCTGTTAACAAAAGTCATAAAATTTAAGGTTTCGGATCCCAGATTATGTTTTAAATTTATTAGGGTTGATTGCTTGTTCTTAATAAAACTCGAAAATTCCCTTATTTTGGAATATAATTTGGATTAGTGGATGTTTTTCCATATTTTGATCTTTATTTTATCTATTAGATTTTCGAAAAACTGTTAATAGATAATCAGTTATTATTTTTCGAAATATTTGATAATTTTAGATCATAAATAAATTAGGAAATAATATCCCAAAATCCCTCAAATTTCGGGTTTTAGTTATTATCATAATAAGCAGCCTTAAAGAGTGTATTCGAAATCATCATCATGTCGCATAAGTTTCCCCAGTCGCACAAGATCAGATCATATCTGATCTGATCGCACAAGACTGTACAAACAAGGGAAATCGCACAAGTATGCATAATCGCACAAGAACTTATGGATCGCACAAGACTAGTGCTGATCGCACAAGACTTGGGTTTTACGTACATCGCACAAGTTTTGGGCTTTACATACATCGCACAAGTTTTGGGCTTTACATACATCGCACAAGTTTTGGGCCTAACTGATCGCACAAGTCCTTTATGATCGCACAAGATTTGGGCTTTATTTACTTCGCACAAGTCTTGGGCCTTAACGATCGCACAAGGCATTACCGATCGCACAAAGCATTACTGATCGCACAAGATTCGAAATCTCATTACTTAAGCTGTTTAATGTGACCTAAAATCTCATTAGTTCGATCCGCGCTAACAGGTGGTTTGCTATTAAATACTTGGTTTTGTTTGTACTTAATTAATTAATAAGGATCAAATAATGTTTTACAAAACCAAAATAGCTTAACTTGAATGAGCTTCTGATATATTAATTCTGGCCAAAGCTGATTTAATACATCTATTTATTGTTCAAGTATTATAAAAGGCTATGTTAAGTATGCATTACAAACGTGAAATGTCTTAATTCTGGCCAAAGCTGATTTAATTCATTTATGTTTAGCATGCTTGACAAGTGCATAACTAAAGTAATTGTCTCATTTCTGGCCAAAGCTGATTTGTCACGATTACTTTGCACACATACTTAAATGATTACACTTCTGGCCAAAGCTGATTTGTCTTTGTTTAAGTAGAATTTTACTAAGTCTATTATTTTGATGTTAGTAATAGACATATCACAATCTCTTCACATAATGATCCTTATATTTATGATCCTTAATTAATTTTATGATCATTTCGTCTGTCTTCTTCTTAGTACCCATATTTGTTATCTCACTATAATTTACTTCTACATATATCTCATCCACTCTAATTCCTAAACCTAAAATGTTTGCTTTATTTAAAGTTTCTATTAGAATTAGCTCTTAAAATTAAATCCTTGATTATTTCTTAAGACACGATAATCCTATTGCTATCTTCTGATAAAGATTATAAAGAAGAAAATTAGAGGATGATGATTAGGACAAATCGAACATGATGTCTCTTATGATAATCAAGAACTCTCTAACATAATGCTATCACTAAAGTTATTTCAGATTAAGTCTTTCCTAAGGCTAATCTCTAATATATGGAATAATCACTAGAACTCCTAAGATGCATACCTTCATTTACAATTCTAAATTATAAAGTTAAGTGGTATATGTGAATACATAATAATGTACAATACCATGACCCATAAAGTTAAGGGCTTACGCATGGAAATAAGTACATTTTCCAGTACATTACATATTAAGATTTTCTTGTACAATTTGATGCCTTATAAATCAACTATAACACTCAAAAATACCAAAGTATAATGAGTGTGTTGATAAGCAACATATGTACAAAGAAATAAATGTTTGAAGCTGGAAAATTAAGTTATTACTCACCTTACAACCACTTAAACCTTAAAAGATGATTGTTCTAAGGTCCATAGACAAATTACAACTGTTAATTCCACCTCTAAGGTTCTTCAAGGGAAATTCTCACTACATAATTATGTCATTAGACTAGACATAAGCAACGAGACTATCCATTATTCTAAAGAACAGTTGGATGAATTAATTAGATAGTCACTTATTAAAGATATTTAAGTCTACTAATTATAATATTCCTATTAACACATGATTAGTTGACTCTAGTTTTAAACGTTTTCTTACCAGAAGTTAACAAATAACTAACATGAGAGTCAGTGACAAAATTAAATGTTAAGGCTATAGGGACAATAATAAGCAGTCTTCTAACAACGTTTTTCGATACCGTACATATATTCTGAGTATTAATCAGAATATAGTATCATAATTAAGCAATGTTATGAAGGTTGTGGGGTTTGCATAGTCAACATAAAGTCACACTTATCTTAAACTCTCATCTTATTTGTTCTAAATATCTGGATTGAAACCTTATTAAGATAAAACTAGATGATACCTTACACTTTCACAACTTTTGTCATCATGCAAATGAAAATTTTGACAAAAGGAAAATGAGACTTACAAATTTCATCCATTATAACCAAAATTCATGACATGGTTAAATGAGGATGATTTTTTATCTAATCTCATTCTAAGTGATTTTAAATCATGACGTTATAGCCCTAAATATTATTTGGCTTAAGGAATAAGTATGGGTCCATCATAAGTCATTCATTGACATTCATGGAACTTATTCCAAATGGAATATTCAGACATAATTCATTTATCATTTAAAGACTATCTACTTGTTTCTAAATTTTACCGCATATGGCCCATGGTCTTAAAGAAATCTATTCATATATGTACTTAATAAGATTTCTATTAAATATGTCCTTAAGTTTTATGACATTTGGATGTTAAGGAAATCAATTAAAGTCTAACATATATATGAAAGGTTCCCACGTCACGTACCTCATTGAAACTTCTCTTGTAGCATTCTAGAGATATTAAAGATCAGTGGGAGCATTAAGTGTCTTAATAATAACTTGCAATAGTTGCAAGAGGTGGGGAGTGAAAACTTTATATTACTTCCATTTACACATCTTGTACAAGACACTGCTCCATCTTGACACTGTTCTATCATAACTTGTCTACTTAAAATCTAATGCTACTCTTACAAAAGTTTCATTGTTGCTTAATTGTGGGCACACTTAGATTTCTTACCTAAACTAACATAATCCTCAACAAGAGAAACTACAATGACTAACGTCATTAATATGTTTTCTCTATTAGAATTTGTTGGTCGTTACATATTGACCCTAAGCATGCTGAGTTCCTAAAGATTTCTAAGGTCAGTGGGAGTAGTCAAAGTCCTTATCATGACTTGCAAGGAATGCAAGAGGCGGGGGGAAGAGTGTCATTAAATTTTACTCTGAATTTAACTCCGATTACACCTCTTGTACACCATACTGCACCAACTCTTACAAACTTAGAATCCTGAAAATGATAGTAACCTAATCAAGAGCTAATCCATAAAACTGAAACTTCTAACAAACCCAATAATCAACTCAGGAGGTCATCTAGGTTTAAAAACCTACTAACTTTGATGATTACATAACCTCCCTAATTTGGAGTTGAAATGGATTTTGGAAAACTCTACCGATCCTATCTCTTCTAATTAAGCCATTAGTGTCAATCAATCTTCTGAATAAAATAAAACTGTTTTCTAGTAAAACTGATTTTATGTGTTCGCATAACGTTTGGGATTTGATTGAATAACCTAAGAGTGTTCATAACTAAACCAAATCCTGATATAAACGTTAAGACACAAAGAAGCATGATTGATTGTCGAAGGTTGTACTCAGGAAGAGATAAATTATTAAAGAATCTTTATTACATATCTAACAAAAGATTTCTTTTAGGATCATCACTGTTCTAGTAGCTTATAATAGTTTTGAGCTACATCAGATGAACATTAAAACAATTTTCCCTAACAACTGGCTGACACATTTACATGTTCATAAAACAACCTGAAAGTTCTAAACTTAAGGTTAAAGAACAGTTTATCTATAAGCCAATAAAATCCATGTATGGTTTAATGCAAACATCATAATGTGATGAAATCTTAACGCAATTATTTTCATCAACAATTAAGTGGAATAATGTACCTACCTCAAGATGAGTGGGAGCAACTAAGATAAACTTGTCTATATAGATGATATTCTTTTGACAAGTAGATGTTACATAAGTCAAAGCATTGTTAACACAAACTTTGATATAATAGATCTCAGAGATATCTCTTACATAATAGATATCATAACATATTGAGATAGACCAAATGGGACATTATTTCCGTTCCATAAGTTTAACATTAAATTGGTCCTTATATATGTAACAAACAATACTGCTCTTCTTTAGAGGATAATAGGATAAATGAGATTATTTCTTACGCTTCATTAATTAGAAGCCTTATGTAAGTTTAAGTCTATACTCGTTTAGATATTACTCACATTGCAACACACTAGATATGTCTAGATTAATGTGAAGCATTTAATAGAGTATTACAATATCTTTAAAAGAAACGAGAGGCTATAATTTAAAGAAGAAGTGAGAACTCAAACCGGTTGATTACTCTAACTTTATAATGTTCAAAGATGACAAAATGTAATTTCGGGTATATCTTTATGTCAGCAGACAAAACCTATCTCATGGAGGAGTCATAATAGACTGATATCAACAACCTAAGTTATAACGACATAATATAGTCACTAAATGTTGTTGAAAATTTATCAGTGGACTCATGAGTTTATTAACTCCATATAATTAATATTTTGAAGACTTGTTGTGATAAAGTCAGCTGCCATGTCTCCTTGAACAGTAACAGTTCGAGAGGTGCTGCATTAAATTTCGATACACAATTAATTATTCGTTTATGAACGAATTGAGGAAACTAAATATTTGTATCGAATACATTCATGATATGCTTAAGGATCCTATAATTGAAGGTCTATTACCCATAAGTCTTATTAAGAGTGCACATAAAAGAGAAGGGTTTTAATTGATGACCATGTACAACTGCATATCGTACTATGAATGACTAACTATTAATTTTCCTCATCAGTTTGATTTTGTATGTCTCTTACATATGTTCTGCCGGTGTAATGACATATAGACAACTATAAATACAAATCAAACGTTAAAGGGCTTACATATTTTGATCATAACTGTTAAGGTTTTAAATTAAGGCTATAGTATGACTAATGGGGGTCCTGAGTCGGATAATGATTCAACGGCTGTATTTCTCTGCTATAGTACTTGTTTAAGGCTAAAATGAGTATTAACTTCTGATCAGACTAATCTAATACTCATGATAAATGATTATTCGGCTAAGTGGGAGAATGTAAGATTAAATATTTATTTATTTATATTTAATCTAGTAGCCATCATTATCATTTATATAATATAGATCAAAATATATTAATAACCTATTAATAATTAGTTGGTAATTGTTGATGGACCATATTACCCTTATTAACTAATTGGGTTTCCTCTTGGGTGTATAAATAAGGAGCTTATTAGAGAGTTAAAGGGTTAGACAAGTTACACAATCACAACCCTAATAACATAACATCAAATTCGTCCCTCTCTCTCCCAAAAACGAAATCATCCCTACTTTCGTTTTCATCACCATCATCACTTTACACCCTAAGGAGGAACCAGATCACACTGACAACTATGTCGAACTCTGTGGCTGTGTCTCTAACTGGATTCTCTACTGATGCAATCAAAGGTATGTTATTACATGTTTTCCATCATGTTTAAATCAGAACTGATCAACAACGAGTCCTTGCTTACGGAAACACAACCGACATCAACGACGAGTATTTAAAAATGGCCGAGAAAACAACGCGAGACACCTTGGAGCATTTTTGTCGCGGTACAATTCCTATACTTTTACATTAAACAGTACAAGTATTTTTTTAGCTTATGTTTGTATACGTTTTTTTATAAAGGTATTATTGATTTGTATGGTGCGTGTTATCTTAGAACGCCCACATGGGACGACCTTCAAAAGATTTACGAGGTACATTCGGCTGAGCATGGTTTGCCGGGTATGATCGGGAGCTTAGATTGCATGCATTGGCGTTGGGATAACTGTTCGACCGCATGACGAGGTCAACACACACGGGGTGACCAAAAAGGACCTACTGTTATTCTTCAGGCGGTTGCCTCACAGGACCTTTGGGTTTGATCGGCATACTTTGGCGTGGTCGGGTCATGCAATGATATAAATGTTTTTGAACAATCTCCGTTGTTAGAGAACTGGATTTCTGGAAGAGCTCCAAAATCATCTTTTTACGCAAACGGAAACTACTACCCTCATGGATATTATTTGTGCGACGGAATTTATCCTAGGTATTCGATTGTCGTGAAGACGTTTAGTGATCCTATCGATGAGAAAAGAGCACACTTTAAGAAGGTTCAAGAGTCTTCACGAAAAGACATTGAGAGATGCTTTCGGGTTCTTAAACAACGATGAAATTATTTGAGAAATCCTTGTCGTGCATGAACCAAGCAAAAAATGAGAGATGCTATGTACGCTTGTATAATCATGTACAACATGATTTTGGAAGACGAAGGAAAGGCGATATGCCAGAATTATATACCAGAAGCCGTTCAAGAGGAGCATCCACAGGCGTCAATGGAAGAAAGAGTGAATAATGCAGGAGAATTGCGTTACGAACCGTACCATTCCGCGTTAACGGTTGATTTGGTACAACATGCATGGTCGGTTCGGTATGTCCCACCTGAGGGTGAAGAAGAAACGGAGGACGAGGAAGACGAAGTTGGTGAGGGTGAACAAAGCGAAGACGAAAACTAATGTATTTTTTTTAATTTAGTCGGTTTTTATTTTTTATTTCTAATATTGTATTTTTTTTTAATTTAATGAAGTATTTCTAGTTTTTAATTAAAAATAATAATTGTGTAATGATTGGAAGGGGCGTTATTGGGCATTATTCCCACTACGCCACTTTTGCAATAACGCCCAATAATGCCCCCATGCTGACTGGACTGCCACGTGGCAGAAAACGTCCAAGGGTGGGGGCATTATTGCTCAAACCACTACGCATGATCTTACACACATAGCCTTAAAAAAATATAACCAACAATATCAATAAATATTAAACAAGATTAAAAAAAAAAACAATTCAAAACCCTAATGGGTTAGTTAGGCTGTAAAGAAATTATATACATAGAGTGGGTAGGACCTCTTTATAATCTCATCCTACCACTATATATCATGTGTAGAACGACTAAGAGTAAAATAAAGAACCATGGGTGCCTATGAAAGCACTGCAAGGTCAAATGGAACGAAGGAGGAGGAGGAGGATGAGGCGATGATGAGGCTCATAGCATCAGCTATGTTCGGTGCTGCGGCTATTTGGGGCACTGCTAAAATGGTCGACAACACAGACACCCAAGAAAGAAACCGCCAGTCGTTGGTTAATTCTAGTTTCATAAGACCAGAGGGGTTAAACCAACGTAGCATATGGTCTCCTCCTCCTCGAGGTCTCTTCAAAATGAACACAGATGGCGCATGCCGTCCCACACCCGTAGGAACAATGCTTTCACAAGATTGTGTCGTCCAACGGGGACCAAGTGGGTATGGAGGAATCCTTCGAGATCATAATGGCAAATGGGTTCGAGGTTTTATAGGGTTCATCGGTGTGGCTGATTGTCTTACATCTGAGCTTCATGGTATTCTTAAAGGGTTAGAGTTTTTAGATGAATTTGACCTCAAAGGAGCCATTCTTGAAACCGACAGTCAGGCTGCATACGAGTGGGTCACTCGACAGGGCGTTATCCGTGGCAAAAGTGAAATCATCCATGCATGCTGGTCTACCATCATGGAGTGCAGGCAACTCATTCGCAAGAATTACATAGTTATCAGCCTTGTTCCGGGAGAAAAGGCCAACCAGTGTGCTGATAAGCTCGCCGATATGGCCATTGAAGCAAGATATAAGTATTTGGAAATCAAATATCCTCCTCCTGATTTAAAGTATCTTGTTGAAAAAGATGCTAAATTTGTGTAATGGTTAAGGATTCCGATCGTACCCATGGTTCTTGGTTTCTCCTCCACTATATATTCTGCTTAATAATAATACCTCTAAGGACAGGTTTATGCATATGTTTACTAGTTCTAAAGATAGGTTATGATCATTATGGCACCCTTCGTATGTTTAATAAATCTACTACTTGTTTCCTCTTTGAATCTGATTAATCTTGCATCTAATTCATCTTTTAGGCCTGTTTATTTTTCTACGTTGATTTGGAATCCAAAGAAAGCACTATCCCTAAAGTTTAACTTTCACTATAACTATTATAGATATCAATTTACATCAGTCCTTTGCGCCTGACTTCTATAGTTTTGGAGTTTTGCTACCAAAGTTCAATTAGTGCTAAAAGGTGGCCCCTTTAACTTTTCTTTTTCCTGTAACTCTTTTTCTTTAAGTTTTAAAGTTGTTACTTTTGGCCCCCACTACAAGAAAAAGATCCTATAGGGACAACAATTTTTTGGCCTGTCCTCTCTATAAGTCTTTTTCACCTGTAGAGACGACATGTCGTCTATAAATATTGTCTCTACAGTCTCGTCCCTATAGGTCACCCAAGTCTTTTCTATAAGTGTCGTTGCTATAGATAAGTTTGTAGAGGCGACATGTCGTCTCTATAAGTATTTGATAAAAATTAACAAAAAATAAATTAATATTTACCAAATTAAAAAAAAAACATTTTCTTAAAATATTTTTAAGCCCTTTAGAGACATCATGTCGTCTCTATAAGCTTTTTTTAAAAAAATAAAAAAAAATTAAACCCTATAGAGACAACATTTCGTCTCTACACGATTTTCTTTTAAAAAATATTTTTACCTATAGAGACAACATGTCGTCTCTATAAGCTTTTTTGAAAAAATAAAAAAAAAAGCATTTAAACCCTATTAAGACGACATGTCGTCTCTATAGGATTTTCTTTTAAAAAATATTTTCACCTATAGGTTTACTTTCAAAAAAAAACATTTTCACCTATAGAGACGACATGTCGTCTCTATAGGTTTACTTTCAAAAATTAAAAAAAAAAAACATTTTCATCTATAGAGATCCTATAAAATTAAAAAAAAATTGTTTTTCTAGGTTTTTAAACCAAAAAATCCCAACAATAAAACAGATTCAAACCACTTTCGTACTTTGTAGATACTTATACTTTTGCTGTTTGGAGGTTATACACTTGTAAAGAACTCAAATGATCATATCGATGTCGTAACTTATCTGATTAAGATTGGACTTCACATTGTAGAGACGATATGTCCTTTCTATAGGTTAGTTTATTTATTTTTAAAATTTTTATTTCAAACATTTTAGAGACGATATGTCCTTTCTATAGGTTAGTTTATTTATTTTCTAAATTTTTTATTTCAAACATTTTAGAGACGACATGTCGTCTCTATAGGTTTAAAAATATATTTTTAGTTAAAAAACAAGAATAAATTAATAAACTTAATTCGGTTTATAGGGACGACATGTCGTCTCTATATGCGAATAACTTTTTTGTATTTTTAATTATTTATTAACCAAAACTAAAAAAACAAAACAAAATTTTGTTTCCCTATAGAGACGACATATCGTTTCTATATGTTAGTGTTATGGGTCATTTTCTGAGTATGCATATCCTGACTAATATCCCGCTTTTTATTGTTTATTTGTGACCAGGATACTGGACAAGGATGTTGCTAACATCTTGGGCGATATCCTAAGTCTAAGTGAATTAAACACGTGCAGGTTAATGGCTGTAAGTTACTAACGATCATCAGGACTTCTTCTCCTCAAGACTCGGACGTATTTGTTATGAAGAAGCCGTTGAACCCGAAAGACTTGGTCCTCAACGTTCAAGGGGGAATATTCGCTGGATCCCGGAAGTTTAGGGTAGTTTGTTACATTATCTTTACTATAAATAGATGGGGGCGGATCAGTTTAAGGCACACAATTTACACTTACACTCTCGAACACTTTCACTCTCGAGCTCATTGCAAACACCACACTTGTATTCAAATTTCATTGTAACACATAGTCGATCCGCACCACACTCAGCACTGTATCCTGACGTTTGAAGTAATAAGAAGAACAAGGCAGCTGCGATTGTCAGCTCCCGAGGTTTTATGCCGGCGATCTAGATTGATCAAGGGCTTTCCTCGTATATCTCGTGTCGTTTACTTTACTTTTGCTCATTGTTTGATCATAGATACAGCTCTATATCCTGAGCCGTATCCTGAATACTGATTTTCTAAATAACTTAACAAGCATATTTTCAACACACTTTCTAGCACACTACCTCACTTTACTAATTTGATCACTAAATTGCTTCGGTAATTTTTGACCAAAACAATTTGGCGCCCACCGTGGGGCAAGTGGTGCTCTCTTTACTAAAAAATTTTGCGAAATCGCTAATTGGCTTTCTATTTTCAAAACTTTTTGCCACATTGTCCATAATGGCCTCAAGATCAAACATGAGTTCCTCTACTGTGTCTGCTATGACTTCTGCTACTACCGGTTCGGTGCTTCCACCACCTCCTCCAAGGATGCCAGCCTCTTCACGACCTCAGGATATTATCCCTACCCGCAGTGTTCAGGAATCTGCTCCTGTTTTAGCTTCTAACGACGAAATTTTAACCTTATTTGGAAGTGTGCAGGAACAAATGAGGCAGCAACAGGAAACGAACCAAATGCTTTTAAGGGAAATACAACTCCTGAAGTCTGGCTCGAGCAGATCTGCTGAGGATATTGTCACTCCATTACACCCCAGAACTTTGAACTTCAGTTCAGCTGTGTTTACTAAGGATAATAGGGGGAATATTGTGCCCAGCCTTCCTCAGAATCATACTCCTGAAATACCCTCATCGGTCAGGATGTCAACCATGAGGAGCTCAGGATATGCTTCAGGATATGGGCAAAATCCTCCAACGGGTAACGTGTCAAATAATAATAATACTCATGCTACTAACAATAGTGGATCTCTGCAGGATACAGGTGTAACATCAGCACTTACTAGGGAACTTCAGAAGTTGAAGGACATGATATCTAGTGTACCAGGGGTGATCCAGCTGATCCCGGAAGTGTCCCAGGACAGCCACAAGATATCTCGTTTTGCATATCCTATCTGTGATGCTGAGATCCCAAAGAGATTCCAAACCCCCAACATGAAGCTTTATGATGGGAGTACGGATCCCGAAGAGCATATTGCTCAGTATAGGGAAAGAATGGAGATTAACCCTATCCCTCCGGAGCTCAAGGAAGCGTGCTTGTGCAAGGGATTTGGTTCTACTCTAACAGGATCAGCCTTAAAATGGCTGTTAAACGTTCCTCCTCACTCAATTACTTCGTTTGCTCATTTGGTCAATTTATTTAACAGTCAATTTTCTTGTAGTCGGAGTTTTGAGAAACTAACCAGTGATCTTTACAGGATAACTCAAGGGCCTCAGGAATCCTTGAGGGATTATGTGAACAAATTCAGCCGAGAATCCTTGGACATCCCACATCTTGATGTTGCAACAGTTGTGCAAGCTTTTAAGATGGGATTACAAAAGGATTCTCAGTTTTATCAGGATCTTGTAATGAATCCCTGCAGGAATCTCGACGAAGCTCGTAACAGGGCTTTGAGATATATCCGTCTGGAAGATGACAGGAAGATGCAAGAGAGAATGAACTCATCCAACACCTATGAGTCGACCAACAGGAAGTCTGAATCCTCATTCAAGCCATATCGGCCTAAGCCATATGGTAGAAATGAAAATAAAAGAGTGAATGCTGTTGAAGATGAGGATCCTGAAGAATATCCTGAGTTGTCTGAATATTGCTTTTCTGTTAACATTCCTGAATTGATGTATGCCATGCAGGGTCTAGGAGACAAGGCTAGGTGGCCTCGAAAGAGTCAACAGAAAGCTGACTGGAAAGATAAGTCAAAATGGTGTGCTTTCCACGAAGATTTCGGACATATGACTGAGGATTGCATTGCTTTAAGGAAAGAAATAAGCTATCTTCTAAGCAAGGGATATCTAAAAGATCTCTTGGGGAGAAAGAAGAATAAGGGTCAGGATACTGAGAAGGATCCTGAGCGAGCAACATCACCGCCCGCGGATGCCAAGATAATCAACTTCATTTCGGGAGGATCCGACATTTGTGGAACTTCGTATTCGGCAGCAAAGAGACATGCAAAGGAAGCTAAGGCCGAAAGGGGAGACAGACCTGTCAGGATGACTACCCTCACAACTGACAAAGTGATCACTTTTGATGCTGATGACAGGGATACTGTCCAGGATCCTCACCATGATGCTCTGGTAATAACGTTATATGTGGCTAACCATTTTGTACGCAGGATATTGGTTGATAATGGCAGCTCCGTCAACATAATCCAACTAGAAACTCTGAAGAGAATGAATGTATCTCCAATGGATATCACTTCAAAGTCTACCGTGCTTGTTGGGTTCAGTGGAGAGGCTAGAAACACAGTGGGAGAGATAAAGTTACCAGTATACGTTGAAGGAGTCAACTCGATACAACGTTTCTGTGTGATGGATTCTCTATCCTGCTATAACATCATACTGGGAAGACCGTGGATTCACGATATGAAGGCTGTGCCATCAACATATCACCAATGCATCAAAATACCTACCCCTTGGGGAGTTGTCAAAGTTGATAGTGATCAGCAGGAGGCGAAAGAATGCTACTCATCCTCGATGAAATCCTCAACCAAACCTAGTGCAGCATAGCAATTAAAGACGCGGGCCCAGGATATCGTGGAGGATCCGGAGCAGGATGTGAAGAAAATTATCCTGGACCAGGATAACCCCGATATCTCGGTGCTCGTAGGGACCAATATCCCTTAGGATATTGAAGAACAATTAATTAACTTTTTAAAATGCAGGATGTCAACGTTTGCATGGAAGCATGAGGATATGACAGGCATATCCAAAGATATTATCACTCACAAGCTTGGAATTGATAAATCATTCAAGCCTGTGCAGCAGAAAAGAAGGAAGTTTGCTCCTGAGCGGAACACGATTATCCAGGAGGAAGTTGAGAGATTATTAAAGTCTAGGATGATCAGAGAGGTTAAGTTCCGAAGGTGGCTAGCAAACGTGGTTGTAGTACAGAAGAAAAATGGGAAATGGAGAGTTTGTGTGGACTACACAGACTTGAACAAAGCTTGTCCTAAAGACCCATTTCCTCTTCCCCACGTTGATGCAATGGTAGATGCCACTGCCGGGCATGAAATGCTGACCTTCATGGACGCATCCTCAGGATTTCAACAGATCTAAATGGAGCCTTCTGACCAGGAGGATACTGCCTTCATGACACCAACATGTATTTATTGTTATACAGCTATGCCTTTTGGTTTGAAAAATGCAGGTGCAACATACCAAAGATTGGTAAACATGATGTTCAAAGACAAACTGGGGGACACCATGGAGGTATATATCGACGATATGGTGGTGAAATCTAAAAAGGCTAAGGATCACCTCCAGGATATCAAGGGACCATTTGATATCCTGGATCGATACAACATGAAGCTGAATCCTGCTAAATGCCATTTCGGAGTGGGGGCAGGAAAGTTTCTTGGATATATGGTGACAAAAAGGGGGATAGAAGCGAGCCCAGAGCAGATCAAAGCTATCCTGGATATAAAATCACCCTCAAATATGAAGGACGTACAAAGATTGACAGGCCGAGTAGCAGCTTTAAACAGGTTTATCTCGAGATCTTCAGAGAAGTGCAAAGATTTTTATGATATCCTGAAGAAGAACAAAAGATTTGAATGGGGGAGAAGCATGAAGCAGCCTTGCAGGATTTGAAACGATATCTCTCAACCGCACCTTTATTGATGAAGCCTGAAAATGGTGAACCACTATCCCTATACCTTGCTGTATCAGGGAATGCTGTAAGTGTCGTTCTTATAAAAGACCATGAAGGTCAGCAATATCCTGTTTATTATGTTAGTAAAAGTTTGTTAGATGCTGAAACTAGGTACTCTCACTTAGAAAAATTAATACTGGCATTAGTCATGGCATCAACGAAGCTTAGACATTATTTCGAGACACATAGGATACATGTTAAAACAAATTATCCTGTTAAAAATGTGCTTAGGAAACCAGAGATGTCAGGCAGGATGGCCAAGTGGTCAGTGAAATTAAGTGCTTATGATTTAGTATATGAACCTAGAAATGCCATAAAATCTCAGGCTTTAGCTGACTTTGTGGCTGACTTTAGTAGTGACATTCAGGACGAGGTAGACCTAGAAGTTCAACAGTTAGGAGAATCCTCAGGATCCTGGACATTATATACCGATGGTGCATCTAATGTAAGAGGAGTAGGATTAGGAATACTACTAAAATCGCCACAGGGGGACATATTACCCCAGGCTATTAGGTGTGAATTCCCTGCTACTAATAATGAGGCAGAATGTGAAGCTTTAATTGCAGGATTAGAATTGGCTAAGAGTATGAGTATCAAAAATTTGCAAGTATATGTTGACTCTTTGTTAATTACTAACCATTTTAATGGATCCTATGCAGTTAAGGGTGAGAAATTAATCGAATATCTCGATATTCTCAAAAAATTAGCAGGATATTTCGATGTTTTTATACTTCAACAGGTACCAAGGGAGGATAATGCTGAGGCGGATGCCTTAGCAAATTTGGGATCATCAATCAGGATACCCGAAGGGACCCAAATACCAATATTACATGTCTTATATCCTGCAACGAATCCTCAGGATAAAGAAGTAGTGGGTATTCAGGATCCTGGAGCAGAGCATCCTAAAGAGGATTCTAAATCCTGGACGGCTCCGATCATGAGATATCTCAAAGAAGGACACATCCCTGGAAATGAAAATCCCAAGGCATTTAGGATGAAGGTATCACGATTCACTATTATAAATAATATTTTATACAGGAAATCTCTTGCAGGACCGTATTTGAGGTGCTTGGAGGATCCTGAAGCCAACGAAGTACTTCAGGATATACATGAAGGGGATTGTGGCAACCATACTGGGGGCAGGTCGTTATTCTCAAAAGTATTAAGGACAGGATATTATTGGCCAACAATGAGAAAGGATGCCGCAGAATATGCTCGAAGATGTGACGCATGTCAAAGACATAGTAACATACTGCATCAACCTGCTGAACCATTATACCCTATTGTTTCCCCTTGGCCATTTATGAAATGGGGTATGGATATAGTGGGAAAGCTACCAAAAGCTCCGGGAGGAAAAGTCTTTATGCTAGCAATGACGGATTATTTCTCTAAGTGGGTCGAAGCCGAAGCATTTGTTCAAGTTAGAGACCAAGAAGTAGTATCCTTCATAAAGAGGAATATCCTGACCAGATTCGGAGTACCAGCCGAGATAATCTGTGACAATGGTTCTCAGTTTATAAGTAGGAGAACTACCAACTTTTGCAAGAGTTGGGGAATCAAAATGATAACATCTACTCCAGTACATCCTCAAGCGAATGGACAAGCAGAATCCTCAAACAAGATAATTGTCAATAACTTAAAGAAAAGGCTTGGAGCCAAAAAAGGAAGATGGGCAGAAGAATTACCCTTTGTTTTATGGGCTGATAGGACAACGGTAAAGAATGCAACAGGCCAAACCCCGTTTTCCTTAGTATTTGGAGCAAAAGCAATGATTCCAACGGAAATGACAATACCTACTGCAAGATCTACCCTAAGTGATCCTGAACAGAATCCTGAAGCCTTGAGTCAGGATTTAGACACTATAGATGAGAAAAGAGACGCGGCAAGGCTAAGGATGGCAGCATATCAACAGAGAATATCCAGGGCATATAACAAGAACATTAGGACCAGAAGATTTAAGGTTGGAAATTGGGTGTTAAGAAAGGCTTTTCAGAATACTACTAATCCTGCCGATGGCAAGTTAACTCCAAAATGGGAAGGACCATACGAAGTTGAATCAGAAGCAGGGAAAGGAGCATACAGACTCAAGAATATGGAGGGGGATATGCTACCGAGATCTTGGAATGCTATACACCTTAAGCTCTATTTCAAGTGAGTTTAGAATTTAATTTCTAACTCAGGATGGTATGAATTCTACCTTTTTTAAATATGTTTGGTTTAATTTATTCTTTGTAATCCAATACTGACTTAAGCATCGGAGGGGTGTTAGCCAAGCTAACACCCACCTAAGTTTACAATTGTTTTGCAGAATATGTTTCAGGATATAGCTCCAGGATATGTACTCAGGATAACTCGAAAGATTAGAGGATTGGCCCCCTCTCTCACGTACAAGGGATCCTGATCCCTTCACAGGTTTAAAGGTATTCACCTTTCTTCCGAATTGGGTTTAAACACCCCGCCTGGAGCGCAAGTTATTCAGGGATAGTTCAAGGTGGCGGGACCAGTCCATGTAAAAGTGGCTGACAATTTCGTTACTGTTGGCTATATCCTGAATCCTAAAGGTACATGAGGATTGATCACCCTCTCTCACGAAAGGGTATTTTCATACCCTCTAAGGTTTAAAGGTTTTCACCTTTCTAAGTCTTGGAGTTTATACACTGCCGCCTGTAGCGCATGAAAATTTGGGATTTTCCCCAGGATACAAGGGATTTATCTCCAGTACATCCTTGGGTTTTACCCCTGTGACATGAAAAATTGCCTATACAATGGAAACTGACATTCGGAAGATTTCTAAGTATTTGAAGACATTGTACACAGGGGACATTCCTATCGAGGCAATGGTGTAAAGCTAAAAGGATAAGGCTCGGAACTAACGTACTAAGTACCTCGCACAGGGGACATCTTCATTGAAAAAGTTGCAAAAGGATTGAGGTTTGATAATGGGGTTGTACCCTATCCCTGGTATGATCTTTCCTTTGTAAAACATAGTTTAACTCTTTGACAATACTGTGCTTAGTAAAAGGTTAAATATCCTGATATATTCTCAAAGTGTATTTTCAGTATACTCTTCAGAATATTTGATTAAGATATTCGAAACTAATACTAGTGTGATACTTTAATCATTTAAGTATTATCAAAACGGGTTTTGGAAAAATAGATTGTTTTTCAAAAACTATCTACAAAGTTGAAGGAATGTTTGGAAGTTCTATCTAATAAAAAAGTTTTTGTAACATATTGTTGAACATATTGATCAGGATATTTTCATAAGATAACAATATTGATTTTTTTGCAAGGCTAAGAATTATACTTAGGAAAAACGGAAGATAATGGCAATAAAAAGACGAAATTATTCTTGAAGCAATCAATACTGGTTGATAACCGAAGGTTTCATCCTGAAACCCAGGACCCATCCACCTTCGGCTATCAAATTGTTTCGATACGGAAATAAAAATTGTTCATAAAAACATAAAATTGTTCGAATAATTTAAAGGAAATAAGCTCTAGGGGTAGTGCCTTCTTCGTCCATAGTGGTTTCAGCAGCATCCGCCTTGGGATCCGCCTCAGCATCCTTCTCAGCATCGGTTGCTTTTTCAACTGCTTTGGAAGATTCTTCGACAGCTGATTTGGAAGAGGTGCCCCCGAGGTTCTTCAGCTTGGTCTCCCAAGCACCAACATCCCAAGAAGGACATTCGAAACCTAATGTTTTGGCTTCATGGGCCATCTTCAACCTGGCTTGAAGGAGAGAAATGACGACGGAACTTTTGAGGCTTTCCCGGTAGCTGACCATATCCCGTTCGTACTTCACATGGGCGGCTTCCAGATCGGCCTGGGCTTGAAGAGTAGCTTTGTTGAGAGCAACTTGGTGTTCCTGGGTCATAGCTTTGAATTTATCCTCGTAGTGACGAGATTTGGCGGCTGCAATCATGCCTTGGTCGGAGATTGTGATTTCTGCTTCCTTTAGCTTAGATTCAAGCGTCTTGTTAAGTTTGCAGGATTCTTGATATAATTGAACCAAACGCTCAAGACCCTACAAAGGTAAGAAGACAGGGACTAATATTGTTAAATCTTTGAAAATAATGTAAATTGCAGGATATGATATGAGAATACTAACCTGGTTAAGAAAAGAAGTCATAAACCCGCTGGCTTCAATGAACCCGTGCTTCTCATAAGGAAAGGTGTCAGAAATGACAGGGGAATCAGGTTCTTTCCTTTTGCGGGAACTAGAACTCCGGGGCTTGGTAGCCGGTGAAGGTTTGGGAATAATGATGGCTTTGGAACTGCTAGGTTTAGATGTGGCTGTGGTCTTGGGGCTAGGTTCTTTCTTGACCTGGATCTGATCGGAATAACTGTCCAATTCGTCAAGGTCAAAGACTTCAGGGATCTTGGCTGGTGCTGCATAAAGGAAAAAGTTTTACTCTTTATCTTATCATTATACTGTTTTGACTAATTATTTTGAAAGTAATTCTTACCAGACATCTCGGATGATGAGTATTGACTGGAACTCGGGACGTGTGTGGTGAAAGTCCTGTCTATTGCAGGTAACTGGTAAACAGTATTGATTCTCTCCTCTGACTCAGCGGTAGGGGGAGCAACTTCCTTGAAGTTCACTGCATAAAGATCAAAAAGAAGAATATTAATAGAAGATGACAATCAAATGATCTATGAGGATATTTATGATCCTACCGGTGGTTAACCACTCCACCGGAAGGCTGGCACCCTCAGCAATGGAGTCTCGTTTGACAAAGAAAAATTTGCGTTGCCATCCGTCTTCGTTTTTTGTGGCCTTGAGAATCAGGGGTTTGCTGGAGGTCGAGAAGAGCAAGAACCGGCTAGAGCCGTGGGATCGGAGGCGATAAGCAATAGGCAAATCCTCGATGCGAAGGTCGGAACAATGGAGATTTTTGATTTGGTTAAGTACAATTAGTACTCTCCAAACCATGGGCATAGTTTGAGCAAAAGAGATGCCGGTGGTTCGAAAGAATTGCATCATGAATTCAGGAAAAGGGTATCGAAGACCTAGTGAAAAAGGATATGCTGGAAAACAAACCCATTCAGTGGAAGAAACATCCGATCGGATTGACCGATCGAATGGTCTGAAGACCGTGTTATCAGGGAAAGCGTCGGAGGCTCTTAAAGCTGCGATGTCTGCGTTGTTAAAGGAACAGATCTCCTTTTCGGGTTTTATAAGGAGATTCTGCTGGATAAAGGTTTCGGCGTCCATTGCGAGTTAGGCGATGTAAATTGATAGAAAGTAAATCAGAAATGGAGAATTACCTAAGGTTCTGTTGAAGATATCTGCTTTTCAAACAAGAAAAGAGAAGATATAGGGGCATTGTGGATCTCCATTGAGTAAAAAACGCGTTGGAAGTTACGATGTGATCTTGACCGTCGCTTCGTTTTAAATGCCTTGAGTTATGGGATAAGATTTTTGAAATATATCCGTTGGATTGGTATACCAACTGATATATTTGGGGACAATTGTTATGGGTCATTTTCTGAGTATGCATATCCTGACTAATATCCCGCTTTTTATTGTTTATTTGTGACCAGGATACTGGACAATGATGTTGCTAACATCTTGGGCGATATCCTAAGTCTGAGTGAATTAAACACGTGCAGGTTAATGGCTGTAAGTTACTAACGGTCATCAGGACTTCTTCTCCTCAAGACTCGGACGTATTTGTTATGAAGAAGCCGTTGAACCCGAAAGACTTGGTCCTCAACGTTCAAGGGGGAATATTCGCTGGATCCCGGAAGTTTAGGGTAGTTTGTTACATTATCTTTACTATAAATAGATGGGTGCGGATCAGTTTAAGGCACACAATTTACACATACACTCTCGAACACTTTCACTCTCGAGCTCATTGCAAACACCACACTTGTATTCAAATTTCATTGTAACACATAGTCGATCCGCACCACACTCAGCACCGTATCCTGACGTTTGAAGTAATAAGAAGAACAAGGCAGCTGCGATTGTCAGCTCCCGAGGTTTTATGCCGGCGATCTAGATTGATCAAGGGCTTTCCTCGTACATCTCGTGTCGTTTACTTTACTTTTGCTCATTGTTTGATCATAGATACAGCTCTATATCCTGAGCCGTATCCTGAATATTGATTTTCTAAATAACTTAACAAGCATATTTTCAACACACTTTCTAGCACACTACCTCACTTTACTAATTTGATCACTAAATTGCTTCGGTAATTTTTGACCAAAACAGTTAGACTTTTTAAATTTGGAATGGTGGAAATTTTGCAGCCTAAATTAAAATTATTTTTGATTAGTCAAACTTTTTAGAGACGACATGTCGTCTCTATAAGTTAAACTTTATTTTTTAATTATTTTTTAATTTTCATACATATTAATCATTAATAAAACAAATTAAAAGAAAAATATTTAAAGTTATAGAGACAACATATCGTCTCTATAAGTTAAAACATTTTTTAAAATTTCCAATTCAACAAACTAGAGAATAAAAAAAAGCAAAAAAAAATTATTTTCACCTTATAGAGAGGATATGTCGTCCCTATAAGGTAACCTATCTTAAAAGACACGAAAACCCTATAGAAACGACATGTCCTCTCTATAGGGTAATCTATAGAGAGGACCTGTGTTGTCCCTATAGGTGTCCTCCCTATAGGGGTTTTTTTCTTGTAGACTGACCCTTATTACAATATCAGTAAACTGACCCCCCCCCTCTCCGGACTTTCTTATAGGTGTCGTATACAATTGAGTTTGTATATGTTCTACATTATGTGAGTTATTTGGTGTTATAAATTCGTATTTTTGTTTTACGCTTTTTCATAGTTTTGATCGTCATTGGTTTGCTACAAAACACGGTTTTACATCTCCTCCCCCAACACTAGTAGTGAGGTTTTACGCCCCCCCACCCGCAACGCGGGGGCTAAATACTAGTTTTATAACAAAAAGTATACTAGCAGTTTTCAGTGACTTTCACTAAGGTGATGTGGTATAAAGGCATTACGGGTTTTATAACGCCATATCAGCGTCACATATACGTTACGTAGAAAGAGGCTTTATAGCTAACATCCATACAATGGATAAAGTCCCCTACCTATTAAAAAAGAAAAAAAAGGAAGAAAAGTGTGATTGGCTCTTGAAAAGTGGCCTCCACATGTGCAACCCTTAACGCTCACCAAACCCATGGCGAAGCCATCTTTGACGCCCCCTTTGGCGTCCAGAAAATGAGAATTTGAACGCTATTGAGGGTGATTTGGCAGAGACGCGAGACCACACCGTATGATCTAAGTGTTCATAAAGTAATCTTTTGCTTTTCGTTCTACTTCATATTGATATTGATATAAAATAATGAATTTCTAACAGTTTTTTACTCACCTAAGCATTAACAATTCACATTGTATTCTTTATCCCTATCTATATAATTACACTAAAAATCACTATTTTTTCTCTCTTCATTTCAATTATATAATATTTTTTATACTTTTTCGCTCTCCTTCACTCACAATAACTTTTCCCTCTCCTTCACTCACAACTATACTAGAAAACGACTCACAATCATTCCTTCTAATATAACTAGCACACTCACATAAATATAAGCGACACATTCTAAATGCTCTTACAACAAACAAAGTTGTTAATTAATCAATATATACAAAACATTTCATAACACTAACACCACACGGTGTGGGCGTCGTTCCTCGGCATTGTTGCTAGTCAACAAGCCCACCTTCCCACACCGTCCCCCGTGTTGTGCATGGCTTTGTTGTTTGGGCGAGAAATATTCCACCAACGTGGAGGGCTAACACGAGTCGACGTGGAACTTGGTTATTGGTTGCTTCAAACTAGTCGTTCAACGGCTAGTTTGACCTTTAAAAAAACCTATATATACTAACATATTTCACACCATTTTTTAAAAATCACACACTCAATCATCCTTGATCTCTTCCCAACTACCTATTCTCTGCCATTTTTTACAAAAAATTAAAAAAATGGAAGGCTCAAATTCCTCACCTTCATCTTCTACATCGTCGTCTGGGCTTGACGATTTAATTTTATTATCGTCAGATGACGAGAGACCGGTACTCATAATTTCAACGGTTCAAAAGGTGGTTCAAACTGTAATGGAAGACGGAGGGTGCTCCTCAGAACCCAAGAGGAGAAAATACATAATACATGACCGAGTCACTGCACATGAGTTATTGGTAAGTGATCATTTTTCACCAAACCTTACTTATGATGATAGTACTTTTAGGCGTCGATTTCGTATGAGCCGTGACTTTTTTCTTAGAATATCATACGATTTATCAAGTAAATATGATTTTTTTCGACAAATAAAGGATGTGCGTTGTCACAACCCCCGATCCCTAATTCCCGGGAACGGGCGGCCGCGAGCCAGTTTCGGTGGTATCGCGTATTGTCTAATTTGGCAGCGGAATTTTTCATCAGGACCGTAGTTAGGAAATATTTTATCAGAGTAAACCACCATATTTTATAAATACAAATACATGGGAAAAACCCAAGTTTGCAGTACACATATTTTCATAGGAATAAATCCTATTTTATTTAATAAAAACATCTATTTTATTTTAGGTAACTTTATTGCCACTTTTCCAAGCCTTCAGTGCTCTCCAGCTGGCTTTTATTGGCTTCACACTAAGTTACTTGAAACACGTGTTTAAAACATTTTATCAGCAAGAAATACTGGTGAGTGAATCCCAGTTTAATCAAGAAACATTTTATTGATTAAAACAGTACTGAGGACGATTACAATGTTTATGTCTACACAATTACTCCATTTGGTACTATCAATCCACTGACTTGTGGGTCATATTACACATTGGCTAACTCATTGTCCAATGGTAACGTACTGTCAACCTTGACTTACTACTCACAAGTAGTACAAATTTTGTATACAAAACCCCAACATACCGGCAGTAATTGAAGAACTACAAAGACTCGATCACCGCTTAATCACATTGTAAAACAATTAAGGTTTTGTAAATTATTCCAAAAATGTTAAAAAAGAGGATAAACTCACATTGCTATCTTAGACTTCGTGTAAGGGTTTGCTGGGAATAATCTATAATTTACACAAATGTACATTGGTTAGTATCATAACCCTTTGAAATTATTAATAATACCCTCCCCGAGACGGCATTCCAACAACTACGTCGGGCAGAACCACGACAGTTGTTACGGAACCCTAAATCAATCGGGCAGCGTAACTATTATGAAACTGGGGTTATAATACTTACAACGGAGCAGAACCTCGCTAATTAGGGGAGTATTATACCCGAGTATAATAACTCTAATTCAGAATTTGTGATTGAGAATTGAATTGTGAGCGAATTGAAATGAAATCCGATGCGTTATTTATATAGGTGCTGAAACTGGTTCCCACGCGTCCCGCGTAAAGAACAGGCAAGGCTTACGCGGCCCGCGTTAATGCTGGGTCAACGCGTAGCTTGTCCTGGTCTAGCTTCGCCACGATGATGACACGTGTCATCACCGGGCTGCGCCACCAATTGGGACACTCGCGGCCCGCGTAAACTAACGGTGTGGCCTTACGCGGCCCGCCTGAACTAAAGAAATGAATGAGATCAGGTTTCAACCCTCATACCGCCCGCGTAAAGTTGGGGTGGGTCCTACGCGGCCCGCCTCAACTTAATATTTATTGTTTTTAATTTATTTTAAATACTATAACGTATTTCGGTTTCGGTTTTCATGTATGAGGTGTATTTAAAAACATATAGGGGTATTCTAAATATATTAGGGGTGTCAGAAATATTTTGAAGGGTTGATATATTTTGGTAAAACTCCTGGATTATTTAATAAAATATATTGTACGTATAGTAACCCAATTCCACTTTATCCATACGTCACGAGACAAAACCCCAACGAATTTAGGCAGAGCCTTGACATACGTTACGGGGCCCTACGTCACTTGGACAGGGTATCAGTGGTCAAGGGTTAAAACACTTAAAACGAGGCAGGACTTTATTATTATTATAGGGATAAATTACTACACAAAAAGAAATAGTCTACAGAGTGACTTAGAGAAAGGATTTTGGGATGGACTTAATGAGATACTCCATTCATATATATAGTTAAAATATGGAGTGGAGGACAAGCAATTGTTTGGACACGTCTTCAGTACTTCGTTTGTAAGTAAAATGAATATTATTATTATTTTAATTTTTCTTTGATATTTACGTCCACTACATTTGCCTTTAGTTTTTGAATTTATTTTATTTTATATAATATTATAATTAATTTAACTGCTTTACTCTTTTGGCGCTTATAACTTCTAAAATATGACGTTTTATAAAATAATAAATATGCCATTAGAACGAGAATAATTTTATCTACATTTTGAACCAAGTTTCTTTAAAAACAGAGTAGGTTCAAATATAATGTATTTTTATAATTCAATTATTTAAATGGTTTCTACGTTTACCAAACCACCTTATATTTCTATTGGTCAATTTACCCATGATGCATTCTTTTAATAACATAAGTTTTTATATCTTTTATAAAAATTTTAGGATTGTTACACGCGTGGTCGTCTAGGATTTAACACAATGCAAAAAGTCACGGCCGTGCTTAGAGAATTGGCTTATGGGACGACTTTCGACATTATAGATGAATTTTCAGAACGGGTGGCGAGCGAAGGTCTCCATTATTTTTGTAAATGTGTCATTGAACTATATTTAAAAAAAAATATTTGAGAAAACTGACATTTGGTGACATACAACAACTTTTGGAGGCCTATAAAGAGCGACATGGTTTCCCTAGGATGATCGGTAGTTTAGATTGTATGCAATGGGAGTGGGAAAATTGTCCAACATCGTGGGCCGAGTAACACAATAGTGGATTTCATTAAAAAACGGCTATGATGCTTGAAGTGGATGCATCTCAAGATATTTTGAATTTAGCATGCATTCTTTGGTATGCCTGTCGGAAATAACGATTTAAATATTCTAAATCAATCACCCATTTACAACGACTATATGAACAGTGTTAGACCGAAAGGTTCTTTTCATGTTAACGGTGCGGAGTACAAATACAATTATTATCTAACGGACGGTATTTACCCGGATTGGGCCGTGTTTATAAAATCATTTACACGGAGAATAACGTTGGACGAAAAGAGACGTAAGTTTAATGGGCCTCAAATGGGGGCATGAAAAGACGTCGAACAAGTATTTGGTTTTTTGCAATCAAGATGACGTATTTAAATAGGTGCCATGTAGAATTATGGAAAAAACAAGAATTCGAAATGTGATGTACGCGTGCGTTGTTTTGCATAACATGATTTTAGAGGATGAGTGACGCGCAATTTGTGAGTATTATCAGGAGACGAGTCAACTAAGCATCGTAGAATTAAGTGATCAAGAAAAGACGCAAACTTGATTGAAATTAAACATGATACAACACATCACACCCTTCGAGCGGATTTGGTTGAACACATTTGGAGCCTTCCACGATAGGACTTTGACGAAGACGAAGAGGATGATTGAAATTTTGTAATTCTTTTTTTAAGTTTATGTAATTTTTTTAAAATTTATGTAATTTTTTTTATTTTTTTATTTTATGTAACTTAAATTTTATGTGGTTCTTAAAATTTATGTTTTTTTATTCACTTACTATTAATGTTCTTAAATTAAATTTAATTGATTTTATATAATTTTTAAATAGAAAAGAATAATATTAAATAAGAGTCACATGTCGAATAACGCCCATCTTCCACGCCCTTCCAACACCCCCTTTTTTTCCACCACACCACTTTCTGACGCGTGCTTACGTGTCGTCCACCTGTCGCATAACGCCCATTTTTCAAGCCCCTCCACACCGTGTGGTCTAAGAGTGGATGGTGTCGTCCTAATTTTCTTGGTTTTTCATGTATGATACGTCAGGCCACATCAGTGTTTTTTAGTTTTTGATTTCCTTAAATTGCATGGTGTCGTGCCATATTTCCCCAAAATCAAATTATACTCATTTAATTTAATCTTTAAAACAATTTATATATTTAGATGTTTTAACTATATATAAAAATAAAAGAAAAAAGCAAATACACACATGAAATACATACACACATAAACCTGAAAAAAAAACGAACACTTCTCACCGATAATTAGTGAGAAGTCCCCATTCACCGGGGTAAAAAAAAGACACCAGGTCCCGGGGGTGGTGTTTCCGGACAGGGTCGGTCTTCATCGGCCCTTCCCCGACCCCACACTATCCACCCTAAGATGAAACAAATCAAAATTCCATAATGGTATCGTAGCAAATCCATCATGACACTTAGGTACTGATTGAAACAATCTTCCCTCATATTTCGATACCACAAGTTTACGGGAAGGGAAGGGACGTGATTGATTCACCGATCATTCTGTTCAATCATCACATACCCCAATTTTTTACCTAGCCAATCATCTCATGTTAAACAATTCTTTTTTCTTTTTACTTTTAATAATAAATTAGTTGTCTGTTGAGTGGGAAGAAAAATATTGATTCCCCTATTTGGGGGAGAAAATGATGGACTTGAAATATGGTGATTTGACGATGAGAAAGACTTTTGAGAAGGATGAAAATAAAAGTATTGATAGGTGGTTCTTTTTTGTTTTTCTTCTCTTTTTATGTGGATTAAAATCTCAAATAATAAGTGTGTGGGACATCTCATAGTTTCATTCTACCACTTTATATATCATGGATGGGTACATGCCTAAAAATATAAGAAACCATGGGTGCCTCTGAAAGCACTTCAAGGTCAAATGGAACCGAGGAGGACGACCATCAGCAAGAAAATAACAGGCGGTCCGGTGGAAGTTCCATGGGAACTGGGGCCTTAGCAACAGCTGCCGTCGGAGTAGGTGTCGTCGCTGCTATTGGCATATCTAGATTGCTTTTGGATAACACCAACACCCTAGAAAGAGTACATGTGGGTGCAGATAGTACAAAATGAACACAGATGGCGGATGTAATCTAGTACTTTGAGATCGAGGACCAGGTTGGTATGGGGGAATACTTCTCGATCATGATGGTAAGTAGGTCAAGGGTTTAGAGGATATGTTAGTGAGACTTAGGTGCTGTTTGTTTTTTCAGAGGTAAAATGTCTGCTGTCTACGGACCACATCTGCAGACATCTGTAGCAGAAGAGGTGGACCAAACCTCTGCAGTCTGCAAGAAGAAGACTGTTTGTTTTTTAACTTTTGCAAACTGCTAAAATAACACCAAACAACATAATAGGCATCATAAACTATGAAAACTAACATCAAAATTCAGAAAAAACAACCTTATAAATCTGAAAACTAACATCAAAATTTAAAAAAAAAAACTAACATCAAACAAACAAAAAATTAACATCAAACAATCTAAAATTAACATCATAACATCAAACAATCACAAAATTAACATCATAATGATACTACCTTTGTGGACTATTGAATAGCTTAATCATGATACCTACATTATAATTTCAATAAAAAACTAAAATTAATTCACACTCACAACACATCAGTATTCACACATACTAACCTTAAAGAACACAACTTGAAAAATAAATAATTTGTAAAGGTGAGTCAGTGAGGGTTAGGCCTCTTGCCATGTGGACTATTGTAGCTCAGATAAAAGTCAAAGTCGCGTAGAAGGGGATAACCTGTTGGATGAAAGTCGCATAGAAGGGGATGTGGGGAAAGAGGGTTCTTCTTCTTATCGAAACAGATACTCAAAATGAAGCTGAAAGGAAGAGAAATCAACTCAAAATGAGGAGGAGCTGACGGTGGCGGTGGCGGTGGAGGAAGAGAAGCGTGGCGCGAAGGTGGGGGAAGAAGACGGCAGCGGCGACTGCTGTGGGGAAAGAAGACGGTGGTGACCGCTATTGTGGGGAAGAAGAAGGCAGCGGAGGTGGGAGAAGGAGGAGAGAAGTGGAGGAGAGGTGCTAGGGTTTTGTTATGTCTGTGTGTTTTGTGAGAGAAAGGTTTGAAGTGTTTAGAAGTGGGAGGTCCACATCTGTTTGGGGAAGAGGACGCGCAGACCTTTTTAAATGAAATCTCTTCTAAAAAACAAGCAATCTGCATAACAAAATGGTTGCGCGTGGTCTGCGCCGCACATACAAAAGAGGTCAGGAAGCTCTTCTCGAAAAAAACAAACAACACCTTATACTCCTACATCTAAGCTTATTTCGATCCACAAAGGCCTGGAACTTCTAGATGAACTTGATCTTGAAGGAGCCATTCTTTATAACGACAATGAACAGGCTTGCGAGTATGTCAATGCAGTGGGCGAATACAGCGGTAGAAGTGTAATCGTTCGTAAGTCCTGGCACATCCACGGGCGAAGGTTAGTTGGTGCCCGGGGTCCCCCCCCCCCCCCGATTATTTTTCCTAAATTGTATATCCTAAGTATTTATACACTTTGTATATAAATGATGGGTAGTTTGGTAAATATATTTTAACTTTTATTTGTTTAACCTTAGATTACCCACCACACCATAAACTTAATCACAACTTAATACCAAATTATCAATCATTTTCTTCCAAACTTCCCGTACTCCAGCCCGTAGCTTTCTGCGGCATTTTTTTTCCAATTCCATCAAGACTTTTTCGGTAATAATTCTTTTATTGTTATTGTAAATTGTTGATTACATAGATGGCATGAATTAATGTTTATTATTTATTCATTGTTTAGTCTTTAGGTCTGTAATTCGTAAATACTAAATAGACAAACAATTGATGCCTTGATGAATTAATGTATTATTAGTCCATGATATTAATATATCATTCATGTATTAGTCATTGATGATTACTTCAATTATTTTATATATGATATTAATATACTTTTTATGTATTATTAGTCCATGATATTAATATAATGTTCCTATTCATTGTTTTCTTTTTGTTAGGAATTCATAGGAAAGGCGAAAACTATTCATTCTTTCGTTTGTTATACAATATATAGTTTTTCTATGTGCAAGAACCGGTCCTTTGAATGAATGAATGAATTTTTTTTGTTTTATTTGGAACTATTATTATTTGACCCGACCTGAATCGAATAGCCGATCGACCTGAAACACAACGATAGGAAAAAAATTTTTGAGTCACATCACTTTACGCCCCCTCGAAAATTTTGGTCAAGCTCCGCCACTAGGCACATCATCATCAAATGCAGGACTCTCGCTAAAAATAACAGAATAGTAGTTGTCAAGAACACATAATCAAGAAGTAACAAGATCTCTTTATTAACAAACCAGTCTGCACAAATTTTACCGACTAATACAAGAATCAGTCGACACAGATTGTCGACAAAGAATCAAGAACAACTCTCAGCCTATGCAGATCATCAACTAGAAGATCTGCTCTGAAAAGATGATCAGAGAAATCACCAAACTCACAAATCTCACAAGTACAGAAACCCTAACTTCAGAGAGAGAATAGAGAGAGAAAGTGAGAACAATAATAGAGCAGAGATAATGAGATAAGACAAAGACAAAGACTCATTATTTCTGCACTATACACGTAAAGCCAAAGCCCAGTCTTCAATCGTACACAAGCCCATTAAGCATCCAAGCTAAGCCATCAACATCAGCAGCCCACAACGCAATAAGCCCATGTGCACACCAAAGCTAGTCCAAGCCCACCATTTTATAAAAAGACCTCAGCACATAGAATTAAAAGAAATTTTATATTAGAAATAAAACAAATATTGAATTTTTAATAAAAGGAATATTATTTTTAACACCCCCCCCTCAATTCAATATGCAAAATAATCAAACAAACCCAAAGTTCTACAAACCTTCTCATGAGAATGAGCCAGCAGACCTTTAGTAAAAACATCAGCTGCCTGATCTTCAGAAGAAACTCCCACAGTTCTAATAACACCCTTAGAAAATTTTTCCCTTAAAAAGAAGAGATCGATTTCAAAGTGTTTTGTTCGTTCGTGGAACACTAGATTAGCAGCTATAGACATAGTTGTTGTATTGTCATAATGTAAGGTAATGGGATGTTTAACCTCAACCTTTAACTCCTTTAAGACATTAAGAAGCCAAATAACTTCACATGTAGCAGCACACATAGAATGATATTCTGCTTTAGCAGAAGATCGCGTTATAGTCCGAATCAGCAAAAGCTTTCAAGTCCAAAGGTTGATTATCTTTCTCACATAAGTGAGTGAGAACATGATTAGCTTCAATAGGATTACTTACTGGTTTACAACCAGTCACCCCAAACTCAGAAAGTAAATCAAGGCAATACTTTCTTTGAGAAAGACACAAACCATCATTAGTTTCAAGACTTCAATACCAAGAAAATATTTTAGAAAACCCAAGTCTTTAATTAAAAACTTAGACTTAAGCAAAGACTTAATTTTAGCAATTTCATTAGAACAACTACCAGTAATGATAATATCATCCACATAAACAAGAAGAACTATAAACACAGAACCACTTGTTTTGACAAACATGGAATAATCACATTTACTTTGAACAAATCCTAATTCAACAAGTACATTAACAAGTTTCTCATTCCACATTCTAGGGGTCTGTTTAACCCATAAAGAGACTTGTTAAGTTTACACACTTTGTTTTCAGAATTAGTACAATATCCATCAGGTAAAGTCATATAGGGTGGGGTTCTAGAGTGAACACTGGTGTATTTGTGAACTGAGTAAACAAATCCTGGCCATTGATTTGCATCATGAAATCGTAAAATACACTAGTGTATTTTCATCATCAAATGTTGATCAAATCCTGGCCATTGATTTACACTTGTGTATTGATAATCAAGGGCTAGGGTTAGTTCACATAATTCACTATCAAGGGGGTTGTTCACAAATTTATCTAACCCAAGTCATATAAACCTCTTCATTCAAATGACCATACAGAAAAGCATTATTTATATCAAGTTGATATAAATCCCAACCATTACGCACAACCAAAGTTAAAACACATCTGATAGTTACCATTTTCACAACAGGTTAAAAAGTATCAAAGAAGTCTATTCCTTCTTTTTTACTAAACCCCTTAGCTACCAGTCTAACATTAAATTTTTCTATCTCCCTACTGGACTTGTACTTTATTTTATAAACCCATTTGCATCCTATAGGTTTCCTATTATGAGGCAAATCAACAATATCACATATATTATTTCTGTGTAAAGCTTCTAATTCTTCATTCAAAGCAATAACCCAGTTATTATCAGTTTTAGCCTTAAAATAATTTCTAGGTTCAACACTTTTATTAAGAACAGAAGCAAAGCACAAGTAATTAGGAGAGAGATTAGCATAATTCAAGACATTTTCAAGACCATATTTAACTTTCCCTTAAAAATAAAATCATCAAGTTTAGAAGGAAATTTAACATTTTTAGAAGATCTCCTAGGAACAGTGCTAGTATGCTCTGCATTATCTCCCTCAGAAGTATTATTTTCCTCATTTCCTGTAGCATGCTCAGCCCTGCCTAAATCTGAAACAGAAATGCTTGGTTGCTGATCTTCAGCCATTCCTAAGTCATTGTTTGGTTCAGAATTAGACTGCTGAGGCTCATGAGTAGATGAGGAATTACTTGTGTTCTCATCATTGGGAGTAGAGCCAAGCTTAGAGTTTTGAGTAGTGTGGTGGTCAAAAATATCAAAGAAATTCAGGGTATTAAATTCAATAGGAGAATTTGGATTAGGTAATATTTTCTTATCTTTAAAAGGAAACACAATTTCATAAAATCTTACATCCCTAGAATAAAACATCATCCTATGATCCAGACTCCAAAGCTTAGGCTATAGGGTGTGGTCATGACCCTTATGATCACCATGACCCTCCATGTCAGTGCCATGTAACCCACATCTAATTCACCATCTAAAACTACTACCCTAAGGGTGTGGTCATGACCCAAACCACTAGCCCCTTATTTATTTTAATTTATCTTTGTCTAAAGAAAAAGGAAACGATTTGTTGAAAAATGGAAATGAGGACCATGGTTGCCATGGAAAATCCATGCAAACCATGGTGGATCAAGCAAAGGGGTGGTGTAGCCTTCCATTCATGTTCCTAGGTGGTGAATCATGTCCCAATCATGACCCCTACACCCTTTAGCCTTATAACCTTTTTTTTTCATTTGAGTATCCAACCAAAACACATTTTTCAGCATGAGTGTTAAACTTATCAATGTTGTTTATGTCACACCCGAACCGATGGTGGAAACATCGAAGTGAGACGAAAACGAGATTGCTTGAGACTTCATAACACTAAATTGTGACAAGTATGTAATAACAAATTTTATTTCATTGCTAAGATCAATTACATTGTTTGAAATAGAAATACAACAAGACTGAAACAATTAAAATACAAGTATTTGAATTTAGAGTGCGTTTCTAGGCAGCCTATTAGATTCCGTGCATCATCATCATCATCCATAATCCTGCAATATGTATTAAAGTATAGTTCAATACAAAAAGTATTGGCGAGCATACAAGTTTGAGTACTAGCATAAGTATATAAAAACTGAACAATCCACATGACAAACCTAGTTAACAATATTAACGCATTACTATCATGTGAATAAACAAGTCAACCCAAAGATTACCGCAAGTTTAAAGACTTAACATGACCTCACGTTCACGGGCGGTGCGTTACTTCTATTGCCCTATATATGTTAAGGGTAGGCTCGTACGAAGTTAATGACAAGTTTATCACAAAACGAACAAACCCATATCAACAAATCAAGTATAACGTATGCATGCATGTATTGGCTTGTTTGTGCATTTAAATAAAGTCTAAGTGTAACTGTGTAGGTTTAATAGCTAAACATATTGCACCCAAAGTGTGAAACGGAAAGAGGGTGTTCGAGTATACTCACAATGTTGCAAATGCTTTCCGATCATACGAGAGTGACGAGTTGTTTGAGAATGGGGATTCGAAGGTATAAGGTCATTCGGGGTTTGTGGAGTAGTTGAATTCAAAATTAAAGTATGTATGTGTGTAGTATAAAAGTATGATACAAGCAGAAAGTATATTCTATCCAAGCACTCGTTATGACACTGAGTTTCTATGATTTCATGGGCCCTGATTAGTCCGTCAGAATCAGTAATGAGGAACGCGGAAACAGAATGAACAGAAACCGAAACACGAACTGTTCGGACGACAGGGCCTTTCACGCGAGTGGGACCACCCTTTCGCGCGAGAGGGACTGTTTGTGAACCGATCCTCGTTTGAACGTCTTAACTATTAATCAGTTATGTTCGTGATTTCAGTTAAGTTTATTAGTTATGATATTAGTATATTATCAGTCTAGAATATTCATCAGGTTCATAGATGTCATGCATGGAGGTATATGTAAGGACCTTCAAAAATGTCCCAAAACGACCCGGAAGTAAAAACCCGGACTCCTGAAACCCTAATCCATATCAAAAATCAAGAAAATCAGATTTTTGAGTTTCAGGCGGGCCGCGTAAAGGTTAGCTTAGCCTTACGCGGGCCGCGTCAAAATGAAGTTTGACCGGATAAGCGTCCAAATCCACCTGTCACACACGTGGCAAGCCTACCGATGACACGCTAGCTCTAGTCTAAGTTTAGCTGGCTCTCGTGGGTCGCGTAAGAGTCTGTTAAGTCTTACGCGGGCCGTGTAAGACTCAAATTTCAGCTATAAATAGAAATGGCCATGAGCAGTTCACTAGTGTCGAAACCAAATCTCAAAAACGAAGTATCACTGCTCAAAATAAAAAAAATTAAGATAGCGAGGCGCTGCTACGATACAGGGTATTAACTCGATCGCTGCTACGATTCAATATCCGATCTATTGAAACTATCCGATGGATGTTTAAGTGCTGCCCGCATTAGGGCCATACTTGGTCATTAGTCGTGAATTCGACGGATGTTTAAGTATAGCACTTTGTCATTAATCGTGAGGGTTTTAGTCTCGTGAGTTATCGTAAATGCTGTATTAGTTACTGACCTAGTTCGTGTGCATTGTTATTTAAATTAGGTTACAAGGCTAACCAGTAGGCTAAACTCTGCCCGTTTAAACTTGCAATGTGAGTCATTCTCTTTTTATCAATAGTATTTTACAATACTCTAAGCATTTTTAAAAGTTATAATTACAGGGATTAAGTCATGGTTATCTTGAATCACTGGCTAATTGGGGTATTGTGCACATTACTAATTTCTCACGATTAGGCTAATAAATCCTAACAGTGATAATCATCACTACTTGGGTGAAAGGACCCAATAGTGGTATGACCATCGTCACCAGGTGACACGGCGCCAGATAAAAATAAGATAGAAGCCATTGTAATCGCTCTTATGTTGTAATTGATAACTAATGTGTCGTTTTATATATTTGAATGACTCGCCAGTATTTCCCCGCTGATAAAATATTTTTAAAACATGTTTCAGGCGACCTGCTGTAAATGAAGAAAAACGTGCTACGGAGCACTAACAAGCTTGAAGAGGTGGCTCAATAAAAAGAATAAACATGTTTTGAAAATCAGGGAATTTCCTCGTGAAATTCCTCTAGTGTAAATTACGGGGCTTGTCCCAGATTATCTAATAAAATAATCGGGCATTTTCAAGTTTAAAAGATCCTGGTAAAATCTTCCGCTGTCAAACTCAAATAAATACCACGGGAATTTTTGTCCCGTGGCTTCCGGACCGGGTAAAACCGGGACGGGGGCCGTGACAGAAAAAGGTGGTATCAGAGCCACTGATTTAAGCCAATTAAGTATTTAAAAATACTTAATTTTCCTAATTGCCCTCCTATGATTATGTGATTCTATCTTGACTATCTGTTAATTTACAGTATGGGTAAGCAAAGAATTGTGGACATCTATCATAAATTAGATAGTTCACCAAAAGATAAGGGAACTTCATCCCAATCAAATTCCTCAAGATACTCAGCAGATACTGAGGAAGGAATATTTGTTCGTAAGGCATAGTTTTAGAAACCACTTACCCCTAATAAAAGAAGTTGGATTATTAGAAAAGTCAAGAGAAAATAAAGAAGTCACAACCAAAAGCAGTGATGAGTGATAAGGAAACTCTGGAAATAGGCATAAACCCACCATGGGAAGATGAATTAGACGAACAATGGGCAAATCTCTATATGTTAGCCACTACAGCAGTAAATGCTAACTTATAGTTAAATCACCAAACAGTACCAACACCTATGTCACCTATAAGCCAGAAACTTTAATATAATAAATAACCACTAGTATATTTCGAATTTTAGTTGTACTAAATATAAATATTTTTGTTTCAATAAAATGGTTTATTAAATATTTATAATTAATTTTCTGATTACCGTTATGTGATTCTGTGAAAATTCAAGTTATAAACTTTTAACCTAGAATTTTGTGTGTTTCTTCATAACTGCAAAACATCATGAATGAATTGTCTGAAGCTCTTGAGAATCTCAATCTCTATTATGTTAATGTGGAAGTTTCCAGAGATTTTACCGGTTATTGTGCCGACGCGGAGGAACCTATGGAATTTCAAACCCAGCCACCAGAGAAACCCAAGCCAAAGAAGAGAAGAAGAATTGTGGGCTGGAGGCGTGTGCGCAGGAAGAAACCAGTGACACGGAAAGTTACCAAGACGGAAGATCCCAAAGGTAAAGGCAAGGAAATAGAGATTGGGGAAAGTTCCAGGCAAAACCAGGAAATGCCACCCTGGGAGGAGCTGGATCATAAACTAGCACTTAGTGACCTCATCGGATCTGCCGGTGAAAACCTTTTAAATTACCCAGTGGAAGCACAACTTCCAGTTGACCTAGAGCCTGAAATCCCAGATCCTATTATCCACTCCCATCCTCTACCAGCAGAGCTAGAAGAATGGTGGACCACCGACTGGCAGTTCCAGAATCTCCTAAATAACCCTGATACCTTTTTCCCCCAGTTTGACCCAGAGCCTCCACTACACCCACCTATGAGCTCTGAAAATCTGGCTGAACTCTGTCATTATGGCGAGGAGCTAATAGATGCAGGAAACAGGATTAGGGATGTGGGAGAACGAATCACCTGGAAATACGACGAGAGGGAGCGTCGTTTCTAAAATGCCAGCTGAAGGTGGTTGTAGGAATGTGTGATTAATAATAATAATATAATCATAAGGATATAATTATGTGTAATACTTAAAAATAAAACTTTTGTAAGATAACCAGTGTGTACGGATGCCTATTATTATAATATATAAAATATCAAACGTCGAAAGATCGACCATTTTGGCTATACGTGTTGACATGATTATGTGCAATTGTTTTGTTATATTTAATTATTTTATGCTAATCACTTATATAAATTAATTACCAGATGGCAAACATTGGTAATGAACCCGTTAATGAAGTGAATCAATCTGAACAAAACAATGAAGATCAATTTCTGAATAGGCAAGATATCGAGAATATCGTTGCTCAGGGAATAGCCAATGCTATTCCAGCAATCCTTGTTGCTGCTCGAAATCCAGTTGAACCTCAACTTATTCCTAGCAAACGTACTCATGAAGACAACTTCAGTAATAGTGTAAACGGAGGCGGCAACAACAATAAAAACAGTAACGATGATGTACTGCAAGCCCCAATTCTCAAAAGAATGAAAGCTGCAACGCCTGGTTGCACTTACAAGGAATTTCTTGCCTGTAAACCAGCTGAATTTGCAGGCAATGAAGGGGCGACTGCGGCGCTGCGTTGGTTGGAAAAAACCGAAGCAGTAATTATGATAAGTAAATGTGTCGAGGAAGACAAGGTCATGTATGCGTCGCATCTTTTTAAAGAAGGGGCGCTAGAATGGTGGAATACGGTACTTCAAGCCAAAGGAAGAAATATAGCCTATGCCATGAATTGGGAAGAATTTAAAAGTCTGATGGAAAGAAAATTCTGTCCCGAGTATGAAAAGGAACAAATGACGAATAAGTTCCTGAATCACCGGATGGTAGGTGTTGATTGTAGAGGGTATACTTCGACATTCTTCGAGTATGCGAGAGTGGTACCAACCCTGGCTTCGCCAGAACCGGTACTTATTTCCCGCTATATTTGGGGATTGATTGGCGAAATTCGAGATATCGTCAAAGCTGCGAGACCCCGCACTATTGACGATGCTGTGGAATTAGCTAACACCCTAACTGACGGGCTGGTACGCACAAGTGAAGAAACCCAGAAAAAGGAAGTGGCCCAAAAGATTACCCAGGGATTCCGTATGGGTAACAGAAGTAATTTCAAGAAAAAGGGAACTGGGCAATCTTCCACTATTCCATTTTGCAATACCTGCAAAAGAAAGCATTTTGGTAGATGCAAAGGGTATTACAATTTCTGCAAAATTCCGGGGCATCAAGAGGAACACTGCAGGAAGAAGAAAGCAACAATCTGCTATAACTGCGGAGAAGCTGGACACTTTAGGCCAGACTGCCCAAAATTGGTCAAACCAGCTGATAACAAAGCCAAACCTGCAGAAGGAACTACCAAAAAGAACGCAAGAGCCTTCCAGTTGACTACTCAGGATGCAGAGCTCATCCCTGATATGATAGCTGGTACGTTCTTAGTTCACGACGTTTATGCAAAAGTATTATTTGACTCTGGTGCAAACCAAAGTTTTATAAATACTTCATTCTGCCAAGCTCTTAATTTGCCCTTAACCAACCTTAGGCAGATTTTTATAGTCGAAACGGCAGATGAGAATTCTGTTAACATAGATAAGGTTTTGCAAGAAGGAAAAATAGAACTTTTAGGTCATAAATTTTCTGCAAACCTGTTACCTATGAATTTAGCCGGATTCGATATTGTGTTAGGAATGGATTGGTTAGTAGCCAACCATGCTCGAATTCTTTGTGATAAGAATTCCATAGAAATTCATACACCCACAGGAGAATTAGTGGTGATTACAGGAGATAAGCCACGTAAACCACTGAAATTCATTTCAGTAATGAAAGTTGCTAGTTATGAAAGAAAACAAGGAATAGTGTATATGATTTCGGTAATCATTAACACTAAGAGTAAGGAACTTAAGGAAATTCCATTCGTATCAGAATACCCAGATGTATTCTGTAACACCCCGAAAACGGTTTTGGTAATTAAACCCCGTTAATACTAAAAGACGGGTAAAAGTAACCCGGTAAATATTAGGATTTAAATAAATAATCCTAATATTAAATACAAGTGAATAAAAGCTTTTAAGGAAATAAGTTTATAAGAGGCCCGAGTTAACGGGACTTAAAATAAACTTAATCATAAATTCCCCGAACCCACTAAGTTAACTAGGAACATTTAACCTAGTTAATTAGTGGGAATATTGTTAAAAATAATTAGGTTGTGGCCTAGTTAATAATGAACCAAATAATAGATGGGGGACCAAAGTTGTTAAGTTTGAAACTAATAATAATTAAAACAATAAAAAAAATTAAAACCAGTATGTCTGGTTCGATCAAACACAGAGGGGCGACACAGGATTCCTCCTCAAACCCTAAACTCAACAAATCTCACAAATTGAAGGCACAAATCGGTTCCAAAACAAAATCTGAGCATAGATTGGTGATCTCTTCTGAAAAAGGATCATAAGGTATGTAAATTTTGTAGAAAATTTCCATCTAAATTTCTGGATGAACTTAGAGAATTCGAATTAGATGGTTGCATGTTCGTTATATGATGAAATAGAAACATTGTAGTGTCTAGGAGTAAACCCTAGACAAGCCTATGATGAAATTAGGTCTAAATCTTGTGAATTCATGATCACCAATGAAGGTGATAAGTGTGATGATGCTAAATTCTTGTAATGTGATGTTTTTAGGGTTTTTGATGGCTAAAAATAGTGCTATAATGTCATAAACATGTTTCGATTGAAAGCTGAATTCAAACAACTTCTGATCAGAATTTACAGCCGACTTGTATTGGCTGTAACGTGGACAAAACGTGACAAAAACGTGTGTTTATTGAGTCTAAAATGTAATTCCAGGAAATATCTTTAAAACCCCACTGGAATCGCATTTTTTCGACGAAAATTGAGCGTTTTATGAATTTTTCCGTATCAAAGGTTCAAGCTGTGTTTTCTGGCAGAATTTGAAGCCCATTACGAATGTCATAACTCAATTTGGGAATTGAGTTATGATCTCAAATTCTTACTGTATATAGTATTAAGTGATTAAAAGAATCGCCAATTGGAATTTCGTCGATCGGATAAACGAAGAATTTTTAATGAATTTTTCCGTAAGCTGCAGTCAGAAGTGACGAATCTGATTGCAGCTTAGTAGATGAATTTTTACGAATTTTTGGTAAAGAGTTAGATCTTGAAATTTTAACACAAGGTCTAACCCTCCGAGTGGTACGCCACATAAAAAAATCATAATTTTTAAAGACTTGTAAACAGGTTCAACAAGTCACCAAAAACAGCCTATTTTCAGTGATACGAAACTTGATTGTTGATGTTATAAATTATGCCCACAATGTTCATATGTTGAAATTATGAATCAAACGCGTAATTTCCTAGTTCGACTAATTACGTGTGATGTGGGGTAATACAAATTTTAATTATGAAGTCGATTTAGCTTATATGCACATATCATATAATTAAGGGTAGTTAACTTTTGAAAAGTTAAACTAACCATGGACGGAGTCGAATAGTAATTTTGACATAGAAAATACGTAAGGTGGAATAGTCGTGGTTATAATGACTAATCTAACCACCTTGTGAATTATGATGATAGTTTGACTCTTGACAAGCTAGATGGAGGCTTGGGAATGAAGCGGGTCAAACGGAGCAAGTACGAAAAGGAAAGCGTAATTTGGATGTGAGGTAAGTAAAAGCTTACACCCTTTTTAGTATACATCAGTTGTGTGTATTGAAAATGAATAAGGAAAAGTTAGTAATAGAGTTATAATATTCCGACGCAAATAATATGAGTCGGAACTAGTGCAATGGTGAGAAATCATAAACAATGGAAAAAGGGTAACTTGGTAAATTAGTCATATGACGATGAACTAATAAGAAATTTTGAAACACTACGTTATGGTGTAAACCGGAATGGGTAAAAGGGCGAGATGGTAACTAGATATCATCTCATAACGGAAAAAGGGTCGTTCGGACTAAACGGGTCAAATGACATTGGCAAGATCATTTGACAATATTAATTGATGATCGCTTGTTGAGTTTTGTGATTACAGGAAATATCATACGGTTCGCGTTGGTATTAATTAGAAATTAATAGTGAAAGATATTTAAACGGGTCAATCCTATGACTCGAGCCAGGTACGCATATTTAGAATTATTGTTAAAAGCGATATTCTTGGTCAAATATTAGCGAAAGTCCTTCGTCGTAAAATGAAGGACTAAAATTGACCAAAAAGCCCTTGATGGGAAAACCGGGCAAACGACCCTTAGAGGTTGTTTAGGAATTAGTACTAAGATTACCAAATAAAAGTAGATACTTTAATGTAGCAAAATGATGGGTGAAAGTGGTTTAAGGAATCATGAAACGGGTCAAAGTGTTAAAAAGGGATTTCAAGCCGAGAGCTTGAAATTTGAATTTTTGAACTAGTGGAATGTCAGGTTTTAACTCCATAAGATGGAGAATTAAATTTCGAACGCATAGGAAAAAGAATCGCCTAAAACGGGCTAGTAGATAAAAAGATATGGTCGTTTAAAGTTCGATTTTTGTTGAATAATTGAGCTGGGCAGAAAATGCAGGTTCAGAAACGGACCTGCTGGAAATTAGTCTCCCTCGCGACACGCGACAGGGTCCCTCAATTGGGGCGCGACAGATTAAAGGTTGCCTTCCGCGACACGCGGGAGGTATGATTTTGGAAATTTTATTTTGATTATCATTATTTGATATTGGAACTTATTTATACATGTTTATAAGCTGTCAAAACTAACTTTTAAGTTGGTTTTGATCATAGGTGAGTATAGCAAGCATCCGGAAGACGATCAAGCAATCAAGTGAACCGAACACATGTCAAATGAAGCTTCCGCAATGACTTATGTTGTTTTTGTTTTAAGTGAACTATGTAAACACTTGGAACTATATTTTGTTTACTTTAAACACGTATGAACTTTGACTTGACAAAGTTTTTAGAAAGTCACATTTTTCATATAAAATGGGCAATTAAGGTTATAAACATGTTAAATTGAGACGGATGTTACAAGTTGGTAATCAGAGCTCATGGTTAAAGAATAAAGTGTGTTCGGTTCGAGGCTTGATCGCAAATCCGGTAAGTACATGTATGTTAATAGTTTAGTAGGATTAAAGTGTTGTGAACAACACATAGGGTATACTGTAATACACGTTACACCAACGAAAATGATTAGTATAGTTAACGAAATCACGTGCAGTAAAAAGCCTTGTATTACAATACGTGCATTTATTAATGTTGAAATTACTAACTTTTGTAAATATTTAGTTGAAGGATACTCGCATCTGAAGATGAGGAGAGTTGAACGAATTGTGGATGTGACGGTGGAACGGTCCGAGGTATGACAAGCAGAGCATACTCATCAAGGACCTAAATCGCGTGACGATCGCGAACAAAGTCAAAGGCAAGGAAAGCCCATTAAGGGCAAGCATTATCAGGTACACACTTTTAAATTTAATTGCACAAGTAGTAATATGCAACAAACACGTAGCGGATAACGGTTGCATATATCTGATAAAACCTTAATAGGATATCTATTCAGGATGATGTTTCTAAGATAAGTTTAATAGAAACATGCGTTATTCACGATAATGAATATCAAAACTATAATAGAAATAGTTCATATGAAAACTTGGACGGGGGGTAATTATCCAAGTGGAAAAAAAAACTCTCAATATAATGCTATTGAGAAAAGTAGCGATCACATTAACAAATGTGATTATATAATAGTTCGATAGAAAAGAAAAACATTTTATATGTTCAAATGTAAAACTAGTAAAACTAATGATTGTTGTTTTGCAATTAAATAAAGTTTTACTAAAGGAAATCAGAGATATGAAATAAATAGAGGCATTACTTGCATAGGGTGTGATGTGAAAGCTATAAAAAGGTCATGTGTATCATGTGCTGATCACTTACTCTGGCCAAGTAAGTAGTGGCATATGATACCATGAACTTTTTGTAGCAGACACATTTACGTCCGATGTAGTAAGGATGGGGTGAATGGGACTAACTTAAATGGTACCCAAGTGAATCAAATAAATAAGATGTTTGATAGCAAACGTAAACGCAAGTCGGATGACAGAAGCGTATTACGTTAAAATGACGAGCCCGAGAGAAGGGACAAAGATTGAAGTAAATGAAAATACAAACCAACTAATGAGAATGCTAAGGAACGGGGATAAAGGTTTGACTGACATAAGTGATGAAATTCATATGGACAAGTCAAACAAATTAAATAATGAATAAAGGACTTAATTGAATAAAAGCGATGGATTTCGCTAAGACGACCAAATGAATTAAAATGACGTCTAAAACCATATAAGAATGGTTACTTGATAATGATTACGGTAAAGATACCCAATGGACGGGTAGGATTGTGGGTGAATGCGTAAACCGAGAGACGGGAACGCGAAATAGAAAGTCAAAAGACTCGGAATATGAGTCATGACTAAAAGATGACGAGAATTTTCGCAAACATAAAGTTTGGTAATTACGTTCAACCATTTCAAAGTTGGACGGGTCAAATAAAGAATGAAGTCTGACATTCATAAGTGATAAAACCTCACACGAATAAGTCAAACGAGACAAATACAGTATAAGAAATTGGTAGTACAAATAGGCGCAAACCGAATAATAGAAGCGTGAAATATTAATGAACCTATGTGATGGGTCATAAAGGAATGTAGATAGGAAAAACGCAAACTAGCGAAACAAGAATGTTAAAAACATTAAAATAAAGAACCCGGGTAACGGGTTGTAAAGAAGTACAGGTAAGAACCGGATAATGGTAAGCGTAGGACAAACTGACGTTTAAATGACGTTAGAAGTCATAAAGTCGGAAATATATTTCGAAAGAAAACAAAGGAAGCCTTAGACTACGGTCAAGGTCAAATGAAACCCAAAAAGCAAAAGTAAATGATTCTAAACATAAAAAGGGGTACCTTGAGACCATAAATATATATAATGTTAAGTAAAGACACAAATAAAAGATGATCTACGGGATCATCATAACCTATGGGATTATAAATAGTGTTAAAGTCTACGGGACCAAAAAGACTTTCGGGTCACAAATAGAAATAAACGAATTGTAGGGGTCTCACCTTAAAGGGGTAAAAAGGTGAAAATCTAAATAAATAGCCTAGAAAGCTAAGTGAAAGAACCTACGGGACATATGGGTCTAGCGTGGGAATTCGTTATAATTCCCCGCATTAAATAATAACTAAAAGGAATGGATCCTCGGAAGTAACATTCCTAAAAATGAGAGAAAGAGGTAAGACAAAGGGGAAACGTAAACTAAAAACTTAGTCTTTAGTCAAAAGCAACGTTTTAACAAAACGTAAGTGGTAAGAGGTGGTTTAGAAAATCTTAAAAAAAAAAAAAACCTAAGGCCGATGATGGCAAAATAGTATACTCGGGTGACGGGGTATGAAATGAAGGCAACTAATTAGTCTAGCCGGTAAAACCATTCGAAGTCGAAATAAGATTAGGAACTATGTAAAGCGCTCATCAGTATAAGATTAGCGTGAAGTAAAAATATTGAAAGACTTAGTGACCGGGTGATCAAATGACAACTCGGTCAAACAGAGACAACAAGGATAAGAAATACATGATAAAAGTTATAGCCCATGAGGCCATACACATGAAAGATGCACACGTCAATACAAATGATCACTATAGACCGACAAGAAGGAAAGCCTTGAAAACGAAGCTAAGTTCGTTTGGTTTAATCAACGAACTACATAAAGAAGGTTTCGGGGACGAAACCTCTTTAAGGGGGGGTAGACTTGTAACACCCCGAAAACGGTTTTGGTAATTAAACCCCGTTAATACTAAAAGACGGGTAAAAGTAACCCGGTAAATATTAGGATTTAAATAAATAATCCTAATATTAAATACAAGTGAATAAAAGCTTTTAAGGAAATAAGTTTATAAGAGGCCCGAGTTAACGTGACTTAAAATAAACTTAATCATAAATTCCCCGAACCCACTAAGTTAACTAGGAACATTTAACCTAGTTAATTAGTGGGAATATTGTTAAAAATAATTAGGTTGTGACCTAGTTAATAATGAACCAAATAATAGATGGGGGACCAAAGTTGTTAAGTTTGAAACTAATAATAATTAAAACAATAAAAAAATTAAAACCAGTATGTCTGGTTCGATCAAACATAGAGGGGCGACACAGGATTCCTCCTCAAACCCTAAACTCAACAAATCTCACAAATTGAAGGCACAAATCGGTTCCAAAACAAAATCTGAGCATAGATTGGTGATCTCCTCTGAAAAAGGATCATAAGGTATGTAAATTTTGTAGAAAATTTCCATCTAAATTTCTGGATGAACTTAGAGAATTCGAATTAGATGGTTGCATGTTCGTTATATGATGAAATAGGAACATTGTAGTGTCTAGGAGTAAACCCTAGACAAGCCTATGATGAAATTAGGTCTAAATCTTGTGAATTCATGATCACCATTGAAGGTGATAAGTGTGATGATGCTAAATTCGTGTAATGTGATATTTTTAGGGTTTTTGATGGCTAAAAATAGTGCTATAATGTCATAAACATGTTTCGATTGAAAGCTGAATTCAAACAGCTTCTGATCAGAATTTACAGCCGACTTGTATTGGCTGTAACGTGGACAAAACGTGACAAAAACTTGTGTTTCTTGAGTCTAAAATGTAATTCCAGGAAATATCTTTAAAACCCCATTGGAATCGCATTTTTTCGACGAAAATTGAGCGTTTTATGAATTTTTCCGTATCAAAGGTTCAAGCTGCGTTTTCTGGCATAATTTGCAGCCCATTACGAATGTCATAACTCAATTTAGGAATTGAGTTATGATCTCAAATTCTTACTGTAGAAATTATTAAGTGATTAAAAGAATCGCCAATTGAAATTTCGTCAATCGGATAAACGAGGAATTTTTAATGAATTTTTCCGTAAGCTGCAGTCAGAAGTGACGAATCTGATTGCAGCTTAGTAGATGAATTTTTACGAATTTTTGGTAAAGGGTTAGATCTCGAAATTTTAACACAAGGTCTAACTCTCCGAGTGGTACGCCACATAAAAAAATCATAATTTTTAAAGACTTGTAAACAGGTTAAACATGTCACCAAAAACAACCTATTTTCAGTGATACGAAACTTGATTGTTGATGTTATAAATTATGCCCACAATGTTCATATATGTTGAAATTATGAATCAAAAGCGTAATTTCCTAGTTCGACTAATTACGTGTGATGTGGGGTAATACAAATTTTAATTATGAAGTCGATTTAGCTTATATGCACATATCATATAATTAAGGGTAGTTAACTTTTGAAAAGTTAAACTAACCATGGACGGAGTCGAATAGTAATTTTGACATAGAAAATACGTAAGGTGGAATAGTCGTGGTTATAATGACTAATCTAACCACCTTGTGAATTATGATGATAGTTTGACTCTTGACAAGCTAGATGGAGGCTTGGGAATGAAGCGGGTCAAACGGAGCAAGTACGAAAAGGAAGGCGTAATTTGGATGTGAGGTAAGTAAAAGCTTACACCCTTTTTAGTATACATTAGTTGTGTGTATTGAAAATGAATAAGGAAAAGTTAGTAATAGAGTTATAATGTTCCGACGCAAATAATATGAGTCGGAACTAGTGCAATGGTGAGAAATCATAAACAATGGAAAAAGGGTAAATTGGTAAATTAGTCATATGACGATGAACTAATAAGAAATTTTGAAACACTACGTTATGTTGTAAACCGGAATGGGTAAAAGGGCGAGATGGTAACTAGATATCATCTCATAACGGAAAAAGGGTCGTTCGGACTAAACGGGTCAAATGACAATGGCAAGATCATTTGACAATATTAAGTGATGATCGCTTGTTGAGTTTTGTGATTACAGGAAATATCATACGGTTCGCGTTGGTATTAATTAGAAATTACTAGTGAAAGATATTTAAACGGGTCAATCCTATGACTCGAGCCAGGTACGCATATTTAGAATTATTGTTAAAAGCGATATTCTTGGTCAAATATTAGCGAAAGTCCTTCGTCGTAAAATGAAGGACTAAAATTGACCAAAAAGCCCTTGATGGGAAAACCGGGCAAACGACCCTTAGAGGTTGTTTAGGAATTAGTACTAAGATTACCAAATAAAAGTAGATACTTTAATGTAGCAAAATGATGGGTGAAAGTGGTTTAAGGAATCATGAAACGGGTCAAAAGTGTTGAAAAGGGATTTCAAGCCGAGAGCTTGAAATCTGAATTTTTGAACTAGTGGAATGTCAGGTTTTAACTCCATAAGATGGAGAATTAAATTTCGAACGCATAGGAAAAAGAATCGCCTAAAACGGACTAGTAGATAAAAAGATATGGCCGTTTAAAGTTCGATTTTTGTTGAATAATTGAGCTGGCAGAAAATGCAGGTTCAGAAACGGACCTGCTGGAAATTAGTCTCCCTCGCGACACGCGACAGGGTCCCTCAATTGGGGCGCGACACGCGACAGGTGTCGCGACTCACGACAGATTAAAGGTTGCCTTCCGCGACACGCGGGAGGCATGATTTTGGAAATTTTATTTTGATTATCATTATTTGATATTGGAACTTATTTATACATGTTTATAAGCTGTCAAAACTAACTTTTAAGTTGGTTTTGATCATAGGTGAGTATAGCAAGCATCCGGAAGACGATCAAGCAATCAAGTGAACCGAACACATGTCAAATGAAGCTTCCGCAATGACTTATGTTGTTTTTGTTTTAAGTGAACTATGTAAACACTTGGAACTATATTTTGTTTACTTTAAACACGTATGAACTTTGACTTAGACAAAGTTTTTAGAATGTCACATTTTTCATATAAAATGCGTAATTAAGGTTATAAACATGTTAAATTGAGACGGATGTTACATATTCTCAGAAGAACTACCTGGATTACCACCTGATAGGGAAGTAGAATTTAGAATTCATCTAATTCCTGGAACTACACCGATAGCCAAGGCACCTTATCGGTTAGCACCCACCGAAATGCTAGAATTGAAAAAATAGTTAGATGAATTACTAAGCAAAGGATTTATACAACCTAGTTCATCCCCGTGGGGAGCACCAGTGTTGTTTGTGAAAAAGAAAGATGGTTCGATGTGAATGTGTATCGATTACAGGGAATTGAATAAGGTTACAATTAAGAATCGATACCCATTACCTAGGATTGATGATCTTTTTGATCAACTTCAGGGAGCTAGATATTTTTCTAAAATAGATTTACGCTCCGGATATCATCAGTTGAAAGTACAAGAAGAAGACATACCTAAAACTGTTTTCAGAACTAGGTATGGTCATTACGAGTTTACAGTCATGCCCTTTGGGTAAACAAATGCTCCTGCAGCATTTATGGACATGATGAATAGAATCTGTAAACCGTACTTGGATAAATTTGTAATTATCTTCATAGACGATATACTTATTTATTCCAAAAGTCAGGAGGAACATTGTGAGCACCTGCATATACTCTTAACTTTGTTAAGAAAGGAGAAGCTTTATGCCAAATTATCGAAGTGTGAATTTTGGCTACGGGGGGTGCAATTTTTAGGACACATGGTGAATCACGAAGGCATACATGTTGATCCCTCTAAGATAGAAGCGATCATCAAATGGAAGGTCCCGCAGTCAGCTATGGAAATTAGAAGTTTTATAGGGTTAGCCGGATATTATAGACGGTTTCTTAAGGATTTTTTCAAGATAGCTGTACCATTAACTAAGCTAACCTGTAAAGCAGTTAAGTTTGAATGGGGACCTAAACAAGAAGAAGCCTTTAGGATTTTGAAGCAAAAGCTAACAAATGCTCCAATTCTAGCTTTACCAGAAGGAACAGAAGATTTTGAAGTATACTGTGATGCTTCAAAGCTAGGATTAGGATGTGTGTTAATGCAACGCAAGAAGGTAATTGCATATGCCTCAAGGTAATTGAAAAAGCACGAAGAAAACTATACAACTCATGACTTAGAGTTAGGATCCATAATTTTTGCCCTTAAGATTTGGAGACATTATCTGTACGGAAGTAAGTTTACTGTCTATACAGATCATAAGAGTTTAAGATATATATTTGGGCAAAAAGAATTATACATGAGGCAAAGGAGATGGATGGAAATCCTAAGTGACTACGACTGTGATATTCAATATCACGAAGGAAAAGCAAATATAGTTGCTGATGCTTTAAGTCGTAAGTATCATGAGAAACAACGACGAGTTCGTGCTCTTAGATTAAGTCTACAATTAGACTTAATGGAACAACTGAAGAATATTCAAGAAATAGCAATCAAGGATGATGTTGAAGGAATGAAAGGCCGAATAAAGGAATTGGAACAAGGAAGTGATGGAATTTGGAGATTCCATAAGAAACGAATTTGGGTACCTAAACAGGGAGAATTAAGAAATAAAATTTTAAAGGAAGCCCATAAATCTAGGTACACCATGCATCCTGGTAACAATAAAATGTATCAAGATTTAAGAAATAACTTCTGGTGGATAGGAATGAAAAAGGACATAGCTAGATATGTCTCTAAGTGTCTAACTTGTTCACAAGTTAAGGCAGAACACCAGAAACCCTCAGGTCTATTACAACAATTAGAAATGCCAGTATGGAAATGGGAACTTATAACCATGGATTTTGTTACTAAGTTACCCAAAACCAGAAAAGGTAATGACGCGATTTGGGTAATTGTGGATCGATTAACCAAATCAGCTCATTTTCTACCCATGAAAGAAACCTTTAGTATAGAAAGGTTGGCCAAGTTGTATGTAGATGAAGTAGTATCCTTACATGGAGTTCCGCTCTCCATTGTATCGGATAGGGATAGTCATTTCACTTCCCATTTCTGGACAAGTTTCCAAGAAGCAATGGGAACTCGGTTAAATTTAAGCACTGCATACCATCCTCAAACAGACGGACAGAGTGAAAGGACAATCCAAACCCTGGAAGACATGCTTAGGGCATGTGTGACAGATTTTGGTGGGAACTGGGACAACCATTTACCTTTGATTGAATTCTCCTATAACAATAGTTATCATTCAAGCATAGAAGCTGCCCCGTTCGAAGCACTATACGGACGTAAATGCAGAACTCCGGTCTGCTGGGCAGAAATAGGAGAAAGTCAATTATCAGGTCCCGAGATTGTGCAAGAAACTACCGACAAGATTACTCAAATCAAGGAAAGACTAAAGACGGCTCGAGATCGCCAGAAAAGTTATGCAGACAATCGACGCAAGCCGTTAGAATTTCAAATCGGAGACAAGGTTCTCTTGAAAGTTTCTCCTTGGAAAGGAGTAGTTCGGTTCGGTAAGAAAGGAAAGCTAAGTCCAAGATACATAGGACCATTCCCAGTAATCCAACGCATAGGACCGGTTGCCTATCGTTTACAACTACCAGAGGAGCTAGCCGGGGTACATGATGTATTTCATGTATCCAACCTCAAGAAATGTTTATCTGACGAATCATTAGTAGTACCTCTCCAAGACATAGAGGTAAATGAGAAATTGAAGTTCGTGGAAAAACCACTTCAAATAGAAGACAGAAAGGTCAAATTTCTCAAGCACAAAAGATTGGTACTAGTTAAAGTCAAGTGGGAGTCAAAAAGAGGATCCGAATACACCTGGGAGCTGGAATCGGAAATGAAGCGAAATCATCCTCACTTATTTCAGTAAATCTCGAGGACAAGATTTTAAATAAGGTAGGGAGGATTTAAGGACCTTCAAAAATGTCCCAAAACGACCCGGAAGTAAAAACCCGGACTCCTGAAACCCTAATCCATATCAAAAATCAAGAAAATCAGATTTTTGAGTTTCAGGCGGGCCGCGTAAAGGTTAGCTTAGCCTTACGCGGGCCGCGTCAAAATGAATTTTGACCGGATAAGCGTCCAGATCCATGTGTCACACACGTGGCAAGCCTACCGATGACACGCTAGCCCTAGTCTAAGTTTAGCTAGCTCTCGCGGGCCGCGTAAGAGTCTGTTAAGTCTTACGCGGGCCGCGTGAGACTCAAATTTCAGCTATAAATAGAAATGGCCATGAGCAATTCACTAGTGTCGAAACCAAATCTCAAAAACGAAGTATCACTGCTCAAAATCGAAAATTAAGATAGCGAGGCGCTGCTACGATACAGGGTATTAACTCGATCGCTGCTATGATTCAATATCCGATCGATTGAAACTATCTGATGGATGTTTAAGTGCTCCCCACATTAGGGCCATACTTGGTCATTAGTCATGAATTCGACGGATGTTTAAGTATAGCACTTTGTCATTAATCGTGAGGGTTTTAGTCTCGTGAGTCATCGTAAATGCTGTATTAGTTACTGACCTAGTTCGTGTGCATTGTTATTTAAATTAGGTTACAAGGCTAATCAGTAGGCTAAACTCTGCCCGTTTAAACTTGCAATGTGAGTAATTCTCTTTTTATCAATAGTATTTTACAATATTCTAAGCATTTTCAAAAGTTATAATTACAGGATTAAGTCATGGTTATCTTGAATCACTGGCTAATTGGGGTATTGTGCACATTACTAATTTCTCACGGTTAGGCTAATAAATCCTAACAGTGATAATCATCACTACTTGGGTGAAAGGACCCAATAGTGGTATGACCATCGTCACCAGGTGACATGGCGCCAGATAAAAATAAGATAGAAGCCATTGTAATCGCTCTTATGCTGTAATTGATAACTAATGTGTCGTTTTATATACTTGAATGACTCGCCAGTATTTCCCCGCTGATAAAATATTTTTAAAATATGTTTCAGGCGACCTGCTGTAAATGAAGAAAAACGTGCTACGGAGCACTAACAAGCTTGAAGAGGTGGCTCAATAAAAAGAATAAACATGTTTTGAAAATCAGGGAATTTTCCTTGTGAAATTCCTCTAGTGTAAATTACGGGGCTTGTCCCAGATTATCTAATAAAATAATCGGGCATTTTCAAGTTTAAAAGATCCTGGTAAAATCTTCCGCTGTCAAACTCAAATAAATACCACGGGAATTTCTGTCCCGCGGCTTCCGGACCGGGTAAAACCGGGACGGGGGCCGTGACACTATACACCTCATTATTGTTCACCAAAGCATAAATCAATTAACTTAGTTAACTGACCGGTAGGTCATGAATGCAGATTTGAAAAGACAGAATGTAAATAAGCTAAACAACCGAACAATGTACAACTCAGGTGTGCCAACATGACATAGAAAGAATTAACTAAGTGTCGAAGGCTGGACGTGGTTCACTTGTTATAGGCCTAGGAGATTTTTTGGGTATTCGTTTCACGAGTTTAAGTGAGGTGGTGGATCTAGATTGGAGACCAAAGTTCCCACAGAACACACACTAACATTCCAGAATCATCTATATTGAAAATAGTGATCTAGTTAGTCATTCAACAATTAAAATCGTCTGAACTTAGTGAAACAGTAGCTTTAGGATGAGAGGGAGTCCCCTCTCGTGCGAGAGGGTGATCCTCTCAGATGAATGGGACCGTACCTCGGACGAATGGGACTGTTTCTAGGTAAAATCGGTTTGATTTTGTTTGAACTGATTACCTACTCAGCTGGAATTAGTTCAACTTGAATCCACAGCTATTGACTTAGATTGTGAGCTTAGAGAATCTCAGATCTGGTTGAGTTCGAAGTCAGAAATATTGTTTAAAAATGGTTTTGAAAGATTTACTTCACTTTCAGCTTGGTCCTCAACTGATTTAAGAGTTAATATCAGTTGCCATTGCAGATCCGATAAACCAAGTGAAGATGCGTGAAGAATCTTGTAAAAAGTTTGATAAATGTCACACCCCGACTTTCCACGTGTCACCGGTGGGCCCGGTGGGGGAGTATCGTGACGTGGTTGGCAACATTATAGTCAAACAACACAATTATATAAATGCACAGCGGAAGCAAAAGATAAATATTATTACATTTCCGAATATAAAGTAATATCCAGTATTACAACGGAAAGTAAAGGATCTACAGGCGGATCTTTAAAACATATCACTTGTTCAACAGACTTTAGACACCTAGAACTTGCAAGATTCCTTATTAGCGCCCTGAGCTTCCAGCCAATTACGTTCAATACCTGTCACTTAACCCTTTTGGAAAATACGTCAGTTTTCACTGGTAAATACACTCAACTGACTCATTTGAAAAGAGTTTAAGAAAATTGATTTAGATGCACCAGGCACAAAACCTTTTGACACTTTGATTAAAATGCACAGAGGCAAAATTAATCTTTTATAACTTGGGAAAATTATTTGTATATAATCTTGTATACAGTTTTACTTATTTGTCGTCCGTTAGGGCCGGTTTGTAGGGCCGGACTAGATTAACAGACACGCCACAGGTATAATGCCCACGGGCTATCATCCTCTAAGTGGATTACCAGTTCCGGTATAATGCCCACAAGGATGATACCTCGGAGTGGATTACCAGTTTTTACATAATGCAGCTGTCAGGTGTATGCCTACACCCCGTGCTTAAGTCGTGGCCATTACTTCGAATGATGCCAAGGATAACCGGGACATGGTCATTTAACCCCCAAGGGCCATACATCAAATAATGATAAAATAATACATATTAAACAGGTTATGTAAGTACATCAATCACAATCCGATTTAAATGACTACATACACCCGACCAAGCGGTACTTTTATGGTACCGTATCCCAAGCCCGTATAGGGAAAATAAGTTAAGAGTATTTACCTGAGCTAGCTCCTGTCTTAAATAGCAGAAATTTATAACTCAGCCGTATTCGCTTAAGTAAGCGTAGGTACAATTTACCGGAAAGCTCTAGTCTGGAATGATGGTATAAATAATTAATTAGAATGCTAACGGGTCTTTAATTAAGCCTAAGCTTAGACCGGTTAGTCTTACAGGAAGATACGGTTCGTACTCACGATTAAGCGAAGACCGGAATAGAAGGTGATTTAAACCCGACATGTTCAGAGACTTGTCTTATATGGGTATTTCATACACATTCTGGATTTTGAGATAAAACCGATAAGGTTTGACCCGTCTCGGCTAACTTATATAAACTAGTTATATAAACCGATCCGAACGCGAATAACGCGTAACGGGTAACCGAATAGGTCGCGAACAGGTTTCCTTAGTTAATATGCCTTAAATATGTTGTGATATCAGTAGGATACCTTCCATTATGCCCAAAACGAGTTTAATCTCAATTTAAGCCCCGTAGGGGTATTTTGGTCATTTACCTAAGGCATATATACTACCTGTCATACAACTACTCGAACGATGTGACCATAAGGTCACTTAATGTGTTTGGTCGGATCCTAATGATCGACAAAACGGGTCGGGTTCGAAAGTATAAGCGATTGTTTAGATCACTTACCTTTACGACCCTATATAAGCACTAAACTAAAAGTGACGAGCTAAGCATGTTAAAACATGCTTAACTAAGTTAGAAAACAAGTTTGGTATCAAAACAAACGGTTTTGATACCCATAAGTAGTTTGGTTACAAAATACGCAAGAATACGTATTCTGGCCGAAACTACGGCTCGTCACTGAGCCTAGATAACGTGGTAATCAGTAGGTATAATCACTAGGGACTATAACCATCGTGATCACGCTCACGTTATGAAGTTCAAACGAACTTCGCATCGACCATAAACTGGTCAATGCAGAAAGTCAAACAAAGTTTGACTTTCGGACTAGAAAAGCGATAAAAGAACGAAGGAATACTTACGGAGGGTCCCCGAATGCTAACCCAGATCAAAATAGCTCAGGTATGAAACGAAGGTTCCAACTTAGAGCCCAAATGATCAGATTTGTGGGTTTTTAAGCCAAAGGGGGGTGGGTATTTATAGATTTCGGGTAACCGTTAAGATCGTTTCTTGAATAACGTGCCTTAATCGGAACCGTACACTTGTCGTAAAGTTGTGGTGTCCAGGAAGTTTGTTCTTATCCGCTGACTAGACGATAGGAAATGAGTGGACACGAATCGAACAGCTGGGTCCTGCTGTTAAAACACTGAATCTGGTCAGGTTAGGCAGTCGCGTAGCGCTACTGCCAAGGCATTAGGCAGTCGCGCTACGCTAGCACCCTCCTGATTCAGAAATGTTTCAAAAGTGGCAAGAATGGTCCCTGCACGTGTTTAAGGCCTTTTTCGATGCGTTTGAACCCCGTTAACCTCATTTCAAGGCTCTAAAATGAAGTTAAAGTATAGGGAACTCAAAACATGCTCAAAAATATGTCGGATGTCGGTTCGTTTGGCCGTACGATCGCGATGTTCGCTTAATTACGACAGAATGCGCATAAGCGCGAAAAACGATCCAAATGACGCGACGAATGGATTTTTCTTAAGGCGAACACTAAAATATAATATAGTCATGCTTACATAAATTTTTGGATGTCCGGATGTATTCAGAACGTAAGTTATGCGCGAAAATGCAAACTTATGCACTTTTTGACGCTTTTAGTCCCTGATCCTTCTACACTTGATCTTAACATGATTTCTTGCACTTTGAGCCCTCTAACTTGACTTTTAAGGGCCTTAAGACATAACCAAACTTTGTTAAGTCCTTGGGTAACTTTATGGTTACCTGAAAAGTCATAAATTTCAACGTTGACGCTTTTAACCCCTCGCACACGAATATGATCATAACTTTCTCATACGATAACGAAACTTTATGAAATTTATATCGTGCATTCTAGTGAGCATAATTAATCTTTACAAAGCTTTGGGTTCGCTAAAAGGTCACTCAGAGGTATAACTTAAACATGTTGACACATTTAGCCCCTGTAGTTTGAAATCTCTCACTTTTAGCTTCGTATGATCCATGGTTTATTCGTTTGAAGGTATGAGCATCATGTAGGGTTAATATACCATATATTTATTCACTGTTGACATTTAGAACTCGTATCTTAACATACTTTCCATGTTTGTCAACTTTAGTCCTTTCAGAACATTCTTTCACACGTTCAAACATTATGACACGTGTCAACACATTATAGGACGTGAATTTTCGAGGTGTTACATCCTCACCCCCTTAAAAGAAATCTTGACCCGAGATTTACTTAAATAAGTAAGGGTACTTTTCTTTCATCGTGGATTCAACTTCCCACGTGAATTCGGGACCTCTTCGGGCATCCCACTTGACCTTTATAATAGGCACATGTATCTTTTTGGAGCTTCTAATCCTGTCGACCCTTAACCGACACAGGTTGCTCATCATATTATAAATCTGTATATCATATTGTGATAATGCTTCTTGACTTATTGGCGAAACACATCCTTCAACCACTGATGTGCAATGAATTGCGAGCTCCGCCAATCTCTTTAAATAGGTTTTAGCTTAAAGGCTACCTGATCTTGATACATTCGATTTCCTTCGAATGATTCTATATACTCGGAGCTTAACTAGCCCGATAATTTAACAAATTTAGCACACCCTTCCAGGGTGATATCTATTGTTAAACCTCATTTCTTAACAAGAATTTAGGAGGTTTGCTATTTCATTAATCCTTGATTTTTCTGCCGAATACTGGCAACTTACAATCTACTATGGATTTGTATGATCTTATTTGTTGTTTCCCAGGCAACTTTCAGATCCTTATAATTGAACTTACCAATCTATTGTCCTAACAATAGCCGTTTAACATGCCATTTATACAAGGTCCCAAAAGGGGGCAGCCTTGATGCTTACATATCAACTATTATAGAAAGGCTTATTTTAAGATGAGAGGGTTATCCAACCATTGCTTAACTAATTTTCTAATTTTTTTAATTTTTAATTTTTTTTTTTAAGGAATAGCTGATCCTTGTCATTAATCGAACCGTTCGGCGATCCTGGATAGCTGAGGGAAATTCTTAATCGTTGTTAGAATAGGGTTGCGGTAATGAGTGCATAAGCAAAATGAACCGTCTTTCTTATCTAACAACATCAAACTCTCAGAATATCGAGTTAGGCTATATGAATCTCCTATCTTAAAATTTACTTAATCAGGTTTTCGGCTATTCCATAATCAACATGGAGTTCTTACAACACTCTAACCCAGAGCGGGATGTTAATCTTAACTCTTCCTGCCTCTAGGGAGGTAAACAGGGTAAACTTAGAAGAAGATAGTCAAAGTACAAGGAGGTTACAGAGATTTCCATATCTCAGGCTCCATTTCACTCATCATTGCTTGTGTCCAATAAGTGACACATTTATGTTACTAGTCCACGAATTCCTAATCTGGAATATCTCCTGGAAAATTTTCATTCTGGATATCTTCTTTGAATACTAGCAGTTGACTTTAGTACCATATGATTATTGAGATATCTTTGTGGTTCCATGCATTAAACCTCCATACTGATCAGGCATGGAAGCAATCTATGGAACTTATTAAGATACACCAATCCTCATATAGTGCTTTTGTCATACCCTTTTATTCGAAATCTATAGAGATTAAAGAGATATCATCTACATGTGTTTATATTTAATCAGAATGGAGATTTTCACAAACTAGGCACCTAGCTCGGTTGGTTAGGCGCGCGAAAGGGTGCGGCCTAGACCCAGGTTCGATTCCGGGGACGGCCGGTTCCACCATTTTTCTTTTTAAGGTATAATTTATATATTGATTAATATTAATTAATCACACGGATACATATAATTAAGGTTCCACCATTTTTCTTTTTACCCACAATATGGGTTTGGTCACAAGACGACCAATCCTTTCCTATTACTATATCGGTCCTCTTATTAACGAAACAAGGACAGCGGAGACAACGACGCTCAATATTTATCATTCATAAAAATGTTTGCCAGTATCAAATAAGTTTCTTCATAAACTGTTTGATAAGGAAAGGTACATATTATACTATTATTATTCTGCCCCATCTCTTGGGCGTTCATCCTGACAACTCGTGCGTTTGTTATCTTGGCCTACTCGAGCTTCCTCGCGTACTTAGGGCAGTTGGTCTTTATGTGCCCTTTCTCGTTGCAGTTGTAGCATGTAGCATCTTTGATCTTCCCGCAATCAACAGCCTTGTGCTCCCTAGACTTGCATATCCCACATGCAGGTGGTCCTGATTTAGAATTGGACTCCATTCTGCATTTTCCAAAGTGGCGTTTTTGGCAAGTCGAGCACCTTGGCTTTTCCTCTGTCTGCTGACCATTCTTTCCAGACCCAGACCTCTCAGAGTCAGTGTTTCCCTTGTGTTTCTTCTCTGATCCTCGTGAGTTATCACCCTCACGCTTCTTCTTACTTTCTTCAGATTTCTTTAGCGACCTTAGCCTGACCGCATCTAAAGTAAGGGACAGAGAGAGGTCAGCTACTGACCTAAATGTAGTAGGTCTTGAAGCCTTAACACTGGCTTTGATTTCTGGGGGTAAACCCCCAATGAAGCGTGCAATTCGCTTGGGCTCTGGTGTTACAAGGTAAGGGACCAGTCTGGACAGGGTATTAAAACTGGTGAGGTAAGCTTGACAATCTAAGTTTGTCATCACCAAAGATAAGAAATCTGACTCAATCCCCTCAACCTCGTGTTGAGGGCAGTAATTTTCCTTAATGAGAATAACAAACTGTTCCCATGACATGCTGTAGAGCGGAATCTTCCCAGCAGCTTGAATGAGAGACTTCCACCATGCCAGTGCCTCTCCTTTGAACGATTGGGATACGTACTTCACGACATCCCTTTCAGCGCAACCGCTGATATCGACAACTGTGTCCATTTCATCCAACCATATCATGCAATCAACCGCCCCTTTTTCCCCAGTAAAATCTCGGGGCTTGCAGGAAACAAAGTACTTATAGTTACAGGATTTGGTATGCGGTTCATTATCGAACACTATCCTCTTGGGTGGAACACTGTGTTCATTAGATGAATTTCGATCGTCATCTTTCTTTAACTCATCTTTCTTTGAGGGCGGCTTGTTATCAGGCTCTGGAGGAGTTTTAGGGATGGATTTAGGGTGGGGTACAGATGAGGCTTTACTATATGTCTCACTATACTCCTGGAATTGCTCCTTCACAGCTTTAGATACAGCTGAGTCAATTAATGTACGAAGTTCTCCTCTGGTTATATTAATCCTTTCATCATCGCGATTTTCCAGAGGGTGACTATTCCCTTCTTCCGACCCCGCCATGTAGTTTTAATTGCTACATAAAAATTAAACAAGGACAAGGTTTTTACGGAAGTTTAAACAGTTTTATCTTTTTGAACGATTTATTAACCATGTTTTTAATACACATATTGGTTAATTTGATAATTATATAATTATTCAGGATATTTATTATACTCCTAAATTATAAGTTAATAATAGCACAAAAGGCCTAGTCACTTAGACAAGTTTAATTTGTAGGCCTTGATTTTATAGCATCGAGGCTTCAAGGTTTGAATCAAAGTTCATTACCTTTTCTTGACAGGGAGTTGTAGGCTACCTCTGTCTTTAGTCCCAGAGGACGTTAGTTATAGCCCGTGGGCACTTCGTCCATAAGGGATGATTATATAAATAAGGAAATTTAGTATATCCCAAAATGACTTATGTGATTTTATCATATCACATTTTTTCGAGCATGTTAATATGCTTTCATATGTTTAATAAGGATTTGAATCTCTTGAATAGGTTCCACCATCTTGGCCTTGTATGCCGTGACATTTAGGCTAGGTTTTTCCTTTAAGATTCTTTTAATAATTAACGCAGAGCAATCCTAGATTGAACTGTTAACAAGGATCTGAATCTAATTATGGAACTACCATCTTGGCCCTGTCTTAATGTGACACATGGCTAGGTTTTGTCCTTTTTAAATTTTGCCATTTTATTATAATGGTAGATCTTATAATATAGGAATGATACTTTAAATATAATCGTTCCTTTAAAATTTAACAAGTATATGGTTGCCCTAAACGGGACTTCTATAGCAATTGACTTGCCCATGCAAGGGCTAATCAGGAAAATAACAAAGGAACCAAATAAGGTAAAATGAAACAAATTTGGATTTTTCCTATGTTCTTGTCTAGACTCAAGAATGTGCAATTGTGTAACTGAGATTAAACACAAAAGACTAGTGTTTAATTCACTCAGTGTTGGCTCTGATACCAACCTGTCACACCCCGACTTTCCACGTGTCACCGGTGGGCCCGGTGGGGGAGTATCGTGACGTGGTTGGCAACATTATAGTCAAACAACACAATTATATAAATGCACAGCGGAAGCAAAAGATAAATATTATTACATTTCCGAATATAAAGTAATATCCAGTATTACAACGGAAAGTAAAGGATCCACAGGCGGATCTTTAAAACATATCACTTGTTCAACAGACTTTAGACACCTAGAACTTGCAAGATTCCTTATTAGCGCCCTGAGCTTCCAGCCAATTACGTTCAATACCTGTCACTTAACCCTTTTGGAAAATACGTCAGTTTTCACTGGTAAATACACTCAACTGACTCATTTGAAAAGAGTTTAAGAAAATTGATTTAGATGCACCAGGCACAAAACCTTTTGACACTTTGATTAAAATGCACAGAGGCAAAATTAATCTTTTATAACTTGGGAAAATTATTTGTATATAATCTTGTATACAGTTTTACTTATTTGTCGTCCGTTAGGGCCGGTTTGTAGGGCCGGACTAGATTAACAGACACGCCACAGGTATAATGCCCACGGGCTATCATCCTCTAAGTGGATTACCAGTTCTGGTATAATGCCCACAAGGATGATACCTCGGAGTGGATTACCAGTTTTTACATAATGCAGCTGTCAGGTGTATGCCTACACCCCGTGCTTAAGTCGTGGCCATTACTTCGAATGATGCCAAGGATATCCGGGACATGGTCATTTAACCCCTAAGGGCCATACATCAAATAATGATAAAATAATACATACTAAACAGGTTATGTAAGTACATCAATCACAATCCGATTTAAATGACTACATACACCCGACCAAGCGGTACTTTTATGGTACCGTATCCCAAGCCCGTATAGGGAAAATAAGTTAAGAGTATTTACCTGAGCTAGCTCCTGTCTTAAATAGCAGAAATTTATAACTCAGCCGTATTCGCTTAAGTAAGCGTAGGTACAATTTACCGGAAAGCTCTAGTCTGGAATGATGGTATAAATAATTAATTAGAATGCTAACGGGTCTTTAATTAAGCCTAAGCTTAGACCGGTTAGTCTTACAGGAAGATACGGTTCGTACTCACGATTAAGCGAAGACCGGAATAGAAGGTGATTTAAACCCGACATGTTCAGAGACTTGTCTTATATGGGTATTTCATACACATTCTGGATTTTGAGATAAAACCGATAAGGTTTGACCCGTCTCGGCTAACTTATATAAACTAGTTATATAAACCGATCCGAACGCGAATAACGCGTAACGGGTAACCGAATAGGTCGCGAACAGGTTTCCTTAGTTAATATGCCTTAAATATGTTGTGATATCAGTAGGATACCTTCCATTATGCCCAAAACGAGTTTAATCTCAATTTAAGCCCCGTAGGGGTATTTTGGTCATTTACCTAAGGCATATATACTACCTGTCATACAACTACTCGAACGATGTGACCATAAGGTCACTTAATGTGTTTGGTCGGATCCTAATGATCGACAAAACGGGTCGGGTTCGAAAGTATAAGCGATTGTTTAGATCACTTACCTTTACGACCCTATATAAGCACTAAACTAAAAGTGACGAGCTAAGCATGTTAAAACATGCTTAACTAAGTTAGAAAACAAGTTTGGTATCAAAACAAACGGTTTTGATACCCATAAGTAGTTTGGTTACAAAATACGCAAGAATACGTATTCTGGCCGAAACTACGGCTCGTCACTGAGCCTAGATAACGTGGTAATCAGTAGGTATAATCACTAGGGACTATAACCATCGTGATCACGCTCACGTTATGAAGTTCAAACGAACTTCGCATCGACCATAAACTGGTCAATGCAGAAAGTCAAACAAAGTTTGACTTTCGGACTAGAAAAGCGATAAAAGAACGAAGGAATACTTACGGAGGGTCCCCGAATGCTAACCCAGATCAAAATAGCTCAGGTATGAAACGAAGGTTCCAACTTAGAGCCCAAATGATCAGATTTGTGGGTTTTTAAGCCAAAGGGGGGTGGGTATTTATAGATTTCGGGTAACCGTTAAGATCGTTTCTTGAATAACGTGCCTTAATCGGAACCGTACACTTGTTGTAAAGTTGTGTTGTCCAGGAAGTTTGTTCTTATCCGCTGACTAGACGATAGGAAATGAGTGGACACGAATCGAACAGCTGGGTCCTGCTGTTAAAACACTGAATCTGGTCAGGTTAGGCAGTCGCGTAGCGCTACTGCCAAGGCATTAGGCAGTCGCGCTATGCTAGCACCCTCTTGATTCAGAAATGTTTCAAAAGTGGCAAGAATGGTCCCTGCACGTGTTTAAGGCCTTTTTCGATGCGTTTGAACCCCGTTAACCTCATTTCAAGGCTCTAAAATGAAGTTAAAGTATAGGGAACTCAAAACATGCTCAAAAATATGTCGGATGTCGGTTCGTTTGGCCGTACGATCGCGATGTTCGCTTAATTACGACGGAATGCGCATAAGCGCGAAAAACGATCCAAATGACGCGACGAATGGATTTTTCTTAAGGCGAACACTAAAATATAATATAGTCATGCTTACATAAATTTTTGGATGTCCGGATGTATTCAGAACGTAAGTTATGCGCGAAAATGCAAACTTATGCACTTTTTGACGCTTTTAGTCCTTGATCCTTCTACACTTGATCTTAACATGATTTCTTGCACTTTGAGCCCTCTAACTTGACTTTTAAGGGCCTTAAGACATAACCAAACTTTGTTAAGTCCTTGGGTAACTTTATGGTTACCTGAAAAGTCATAAATTTCAACGTTGACGCTTTTAACCCCTCGCACACGAATATGATCATAACTTTCTCATACGATAACGAAACTTTATGAAATTTATATCGTGCATTCTAGTGAGCATAATTAATCTTTACAAAGCTTTGGGTTCGCTAAAAGGTCACTCAGAGGTATAACTTAAACATGTTGACACATTTAGCCCCTGTAGTTTGAAATCTCTCACTTTTAGCTTCGTATGATCCATGGTTTATTCGTTTGAAGGTATGAGCATCATGTAGGGTTAATATACCATATATTTATTCACTGTTGACATTTAGAACTCGTATCTTAACGTACTTTCCATGTTTGTCAACTTTAGTCCTTTCAGAACATTCTTTCACACGTTCAAACATTATGACACGTGTCAACACATTATAGGACGTGAATTTTCGAGGTGTTACATCCTCACCCCCTTAAAAGAAATCTCGACCCGAGATTTACTTAAATAAGTAAGGGTACTTTTCTTTCATCGTGGATTCAACTTCCCACGTGAATTCGGGACCTCTTCGGGCATCCCACTTGACCTTTATAATAGGCACATGTATCTTTTTGGAGCTTCTAATCCTGTCGACCCTTAACCGACACAGGTTGCTCATCATATTATAAATCTGCATATCATATTGTGATAATGCTTCTTGACTTATTGGCGAAACACATCCTTCAACCACTGATGTGCAATGAATTGCGAGCTCCGCCAATCTCTTTAAATAGGTTTTAGCTTAAAGGCTACCTGATCTTGATACATTCGATTTCCTTCGAATGATTCTATATACTCGGAGCTTAACTAGCCCGATAATTTAACAAATTTAGCACACCCTTCCAGGGTGATATCTATTGTTAAACCTCATTTCTTAACAAGAATTTAGGAGGTTTGCTATTTCATTAATCCTTGATTTTTCTGCCGAATACTGGCAACTTACAATCTACTATGGATTTGTATGATCTTATTTGTTGTTTCCCAGGCAACTTTCAGATCCTTATAATTGAACTTACCAATCTATTGTCCTAACAATAGCCGTTTAACATGCCATTTATACAAGGTCCCAAAAGGGGGCAGCCTTGATGCTTACATATCAACTATTATAGAAAGGCTTATTTTAAGATGAGAGGGTTATCCAACCATTGCTTAACTAATTTTCTAATTTTTTTAATTTTTAATTTTTTTTTTAAGGAATAGCTGATCCTTGTCATTAATCGAACCGTTCGGCGATCCTGGATAGCTGAGGGAAATTCTTAATCGTTGTTAGAATAGGGTTGCGGTAATGAGTGCATAAGCAAAATGAACCGTCTTTCTTATCTAACAACATCAAACTCTCAGAATATCGAGTTAGGCTATATGAATCTCCTATCTTAAAATTTACTTAATCAGGTTTTCGGCTATTCCATAATCAACATGGAGTTCTTACAACACTCTAACCCAGAGCGGGATGTTAATCTTAACTCTTCCTGCCTCTAGGGAGGTAAACAGGGTAAACTTAGAAGAAGATAGTCAAAGTACAAGGAGGTTACAGAGATTTCCATATCTCAGGCTCCATTTCACTCATCATTGCTTGTGTCCAATAAGTGACACATTTATGTTACTAGTCCACGAATTCCTAATCTGGAATATCTCCTGGAAAATTTTCATTCTGGATATCTTCTTTGAATACTAGCAGTTGACTTTAGTACCATATGATTATTGAGATATCTTTGTGGTTCCATGCATTAAACCTCCATACTGATCAGGCATGGAAGCAATCTATGGAACTTATTAAGATACACCAATCCTCATATAGTGCTTTTGTCATACCCTTTTATTCGAAATCTATAGAGATTAAAGAGATATCATCTACATGTGTTTATATTTAATCAGAATGGAGATTTTCACAAACTAGGCACCTAGCTCGGTTGGTTAGGCGCGCGAAAGGGTGCGGCCTAGACCCAGGTTCGATTCCGGGGACGGCCGGTTCCACCATTTTTCTTTTTAAGGTATAATTTATATATTGATTAATATTAATTAATCACACGGATACATATAATTAAGGTTCCACCATTTTTCTTTTTACCCACAATATGGGTTTGGTCACAAGACGACCAATCCTTTCCTATTACTATATCGGTCCTCTTATTAACGAAACAAGGACAGCGGAGACAACGACGCTCAATATTTATCATTCATAAAAATGTTTGCCAGTATCAAATAAGTTTCTTCATAAACTGTTTGATAAGGAAAGGTACATATTATACTATTATTATTCTGCCCCATCTCTTGGGCGTTCATCCTGACAACTCGTGCGTTTGTTATCTTGGCCTACTCGAGCTTCCTCGCGTACTTAGGGCAGTTGGTCTTTATGTGCCCTTTCTCGTTGCAGTTGTAGCATGTAGCATCTTTGATCTTCCCGCAATCAACAGCCTTGTGCTCCCTAGACTTGCATATCCCACATGCAGGTGGTCCTGATTTAGAATTGGACTCCATTCTGCATTTTCCAAAGTGGCGTTTTTGGCAAGTCGAGCACCTTGGCTTTTCCTCTGTCTGCTGACCATTCTTTCCAGACCCAGACCTCTCAGAGTCAGTGTTTCCCTTGTGTTTCTTCTCTGATCCTCGTGAGTTATCACCCTCACGCTTCTTCTTACTTTCTTCAGATTTCTTTAGCGACCTTAGCCTGACCGCATCTAAAGTAAGGGACAGAGAGAGGTCAGCTACTGACCTAAATGTAGTAGGTCTTGAAGCCTTAACACTGGCTTTGATTTCTGGGGGTAAACCCCCAATGAAGCGTGCAATTCGCTTGGGCTCTGGTGTTACAAGGTAAGGGACCAGTCTGGACAGGGTATTAAAACTGGTGAGGTAAGCTTGACAATCTAAGTTTGTCATCACCAAAGATAAGAAATCTGACTCAATCCCCTCAACCTCGTGTTGAGGGCAGTAATTTTCCTTAATGAGAATAACAAACTGTTCCCATGACATGCTGTAGAGCGGAATCTTCCCAGCAGCTTGAATGAGAGACTTCCACCATGCCAGTGCCTCTCCTTTGAACGATTGGGATATGTACTTCACGACATCCCTTTCAGCGCAACCGCTGATATCGACAACTGTGTCCATTTCATCCAACCATATCATGCAATCAACCGCCCCCTTTTCCCCAGTAAAATCTCGGGGCTTGCAGGAAACAAAGTACTTATAGTTACAGGATTTGGTATGCGGTTCATTATCGAACACTATCCTCTTGGGTGGAACACTGTGTTCATTAGATGAATGTCGATCGTCATCTTTCTTTAACTCATCTTTCTTTGAGGGCGGCTTGTTATTAGGCTCTGGAGGAGTTTTAGGGATGGATTTAGGGTGGGGTACAGATGAGGCTTTACTATATGTCTCACTATACTCCTGGAATTGCTCCTTCACAGCTTTAGATACAGCTGAGTCAATTAATGTACGAAGTTCTCCTCTGGTTATATTAATCCTTTCATCATCGCGATTTTCCAGAGGGTGACTATTCCCTTCTTCCGACCCCGCCATGTAGTTTTAATTGCTACATAAAAATTAAACAAGGACAAGGTTTTTACGGAAGTTTAAACAGTTTTATCTTTTTGAACGATTTATTAACCATGTTTTTAATACACATATTGGTTAATTTGATAATTATATAATTATTCAGGATATTTATTATACTCCTAAATTATAAGTTAATAATAGCACAAAAGGCCTAGTCACTTAGACAAGTTTAATTTGTAGGCCTTGATTTTATAGCATCGAGGCTTCAAGGTTTGAATCAAAGTTCATTACCTTTTCTTGACAGGGAGTTGTAGGCTACCTCTGTCTTTAGTCCCAGAGGACGTTAGTTATAGCCCGTGGGCACTTCGTCCATAAGGGATGATTATATAAATAAGGAAATTTAGTATATCCCAAAATGACTTATGTGATTTTATCATATCACATTTTGTCGAGCATGTTAATATGCTTTCATATGTTTAATAAGGATTTGAATCTCTTGAATAGGTTCCACCATCTTGGCCTTGTATGCCGTGACATTTAGGCTAGGTTTTTCCTTTAAGATTCTTTTAATAATTAACGCAGAGCAATCCTAGATTGAACTGTTAACAAGGATCTGAATCTAATTATGGAACTACCATCTTGGCCCTGTCTTAATGTGACACATGGCTAGGTTTTGTCCTTTTTAAATTTTGCCATTTTATTATAATGGTAGATCTTATAATATAGGAATGATACTTTAAATATAATCGTTCCTTTAAAATTTAACAAGTATATGGTTGCCCTAAATGGGACTTCTATAGCAATTGACTTGCCCATGCAAGGGCTAATCAGGAAAATAACAAAGGAACCAAATAAGGTAAAATGAAACAAATTTGGATTTTTCCTATGTTCTTGTCTAGACTCAAGAATGTGCAATTGTGTAACTGAGATTAAACACAAAAGACTAGTGTTTAATTCACTCAGTGTTGGCTCTGATACCAACCTGTCACACCCCGACTTTCCACGTGTCACCGGTGGGCCCGGTGGGGGAGTATCGTGACGTGGTTGGCAACATTATAGTCAAACAACACAATTATATAAATGCACAGCGGAAGCAAAAGATAAATATTATTACATTTCCGAATATAAAGTAATATCCAGTATTACAACGGAAAGTAAAGGATCCACAGGCGGATCTTTAAAACATATCACTTGTTCAACAGACTTTAGACACCTAGAACTTGCAAGATTCCTTATTAGCGCCCTGAGCTTCCAGCCAATTACGTTCAATACCTGTCACTTAACCCTTTTGGAAAATACGTCAGTTTTCACTGGTAAATACACTCAACTGACTCATTTGAAAAGAGTTTAAGAAAATTGATTTAGATGCACCAGGCACAAAACCTTTTGACACTTTGATTAAAATGCACAGAGGCAAAATTAATCTTTTATAACTTGGGAAAATTATTTGTATATAATCTTGTATACAGTTTTACTTATTTGTCGTCCGTTAGGGCCGGTTTGTAGGGCCGGACTAGATTAACAGACACGCCACAGGTATAATGCCCACGGGCTATCATCCTCTAAGTGGATTACCAGTTCCGGTATAATGCCCACAAGGATGATACCTCGGAGTGGATTACCAGTTTTTACATAATGCAGCTGTCAGGTGTATGCCTACACCCCGTGCTTAAGTCGTGGCCATTACTTCGAATGATGCCAAGGATATCCGGGACATGGTCATTTAACCCCCAAGGGCCATACATCAAATAATGATAAAATAATACATACTAAACAGGTTATGTAAGTACATCAATCACAATCCGATTTAAATGACTACATACACCCGACCAAGCGGTACTTTTATGGTACCGTATCCCAAGCCCGTATAGGGAAAATAAGTTAAGAGTATTTACCTGAGCTAGCTCCTGTCTTAAATAGCAGAAATTTATAACTCAGCCGTATTCGCTTAAGTAAGCGTAGGTACAATTTACCGGAAAGCTCTAGTCTGGAATGATGGTATAAATAATTAATTAGAATGCTAACGGGTCTTTAATTAAGCCTAAGCTTAGACCGGTTAGTCTTACAGGAAGATACGGTTCGTACTCACGATTAAGCGAAGACCGGAATAGAAGGTGATTTAAACCCGACATGTTCAGAGACTTGTCTTATATGGGTATTTCATACACATTCTGGATTTTGAGATAAAACCGATAAGGTTTGACCCGTCTCGGCTAACTTATATAAACTAGTTATATAAACCGATCCGAACGCGAATAACGCGTAACGGGTAACCGAATAGGTCGCGAACAGGTTTCCTTAGTTAATATGCCTTAAATATGTTGTGATATCAGTAGGATACCTTCCATTATGCCCAAAACGAGTTTAATCTCAATTTAAGCCCCGTAGGGGTATTTTGGTCATTTACCTAAGGCATATATACTACCTGTCATACAACTACTCGAACGATGTGACCATAAGGTCACTTAATGTGTTTGGTCGGATCCTAATGATCGACAAAACGGGTCGGGTTCGAAAGTATAAGCGATTGTTTAGATCACTTACCTTTACGACCCTATATAAGCACTAAACTAAAAGTGACGAGCTAAGCATGTTAAAACATGCTTAACTAAGTTAGAAAACAAGTTTGGTATCAAAACAAACGGTTTTGATACCCATAAGTAGTTTGGTTACAAAATACGCAAGAATACGTATTCTGGCCGAAACTACGGCTCGTCACTGAGCCTAGATAACGTGGTAATCAGTAGGTATAATCACTAGGGACTATAACCATCGTGATCACGCTCACGTTATGAAGTTCAAACGAACTTCGCATCGACCATAAACTGGTCAATGCAGAAAGTCAAACAAAGTTTGACTTTCGGACTAGAAAAGCGATAAAAGAACGAAGGAATACTTACGGAGGGTCCCCGAATGCTAACCCAGATCAAAATAGCTCAGGTATGAAACGAAGGTTCCAACTTAGAGCCCAAATGATCAGATTTGTGGGTTTTTAAGCCAAAGGGGGGTGGGTATTTATAGATTTCGGGTAACCGTTAAGATCGTTTCTTGAATAACGTGCCTTAATCGGAACCGTACACTTGTCGTAAAGTTGTGGTGTCCAGGAAGTTTGTTCTTATCCGCTGACTAGACGATAGGAAATGAGTGGACACGAATCGAACAGCTGGGTCCTGCTGTTAAAACACTGAATCTGATCAGGTTAGGCAGTCGCGTAGCGCTACTGCCAAGGCATTAGGCAGTCGCGCTACGCTAGCACCCTCCTGATTCAGAAATGTTTCAAAAGTGGCAAGAATGGTCCCTGCACATGTTTAAGGCCTTTTTCGATGCGTTTGAACCCCGTTAACCTCATTTCAAGGCTCTAAAATGAAGTTAAAGTATAGGGAACTCAAAACATGCTCAAAAATATGTCGGATGTCGGTTCGTTTGGCCGTACGATCGCGATGTTCGCTTAATTACGACGGAATGCGCATAAGCGCGAAAAACGATCCAAATGATGCGACGAATGGATTTTTCTTAAGGCGAACACTAAAATATAATATAGTCATGCTTACATAAATTTTTGGATGTCCGGATGTATTCAGAACGTAAGTTATGCGCGAAAATGCAAACTTATGCACTTTTTGACGCTTTTAGTCCCTGATCCTTCTACACTTGATCTTAACATGATTTCTTGCACTTTGAGCCCTCTAACTTGACTTTTAAGGGCCTTAAGACATAACCAAACTTTGTTAAGTCCTTGGGTAACTTTATGGTTACCTGAAAAGTCATAAATTTCAACGTTGACGCTTTTAACCCCTCGCACACGAATATGATCATAACTTTCTCATACGATAACGAAACTTTATGAAATTTATATCGTGCATTCTAGTGAGCATAATTAATCTTTACAAAGCTTTGGGTTCGCTAAAAGGTCACTCAGAGGTATAACTTAAACATGTTGACACATTTAGCCCCTGTAGTTTGAAATCTCTCACTTTTAGCTTCGTATGATCCATGGTTTATTCGTTTGAAGGTATGAGCATCATGTAGGGTTAATATACCATATATTTATTCACTGTTGACATTTAGAACTCGTATCTTAACATACTTTCCATGTTTGTCAACTTTAGTCCTTTCAGAACATTCTTTCACACGTTCAAACATTATGACACGTGTCAACACATTATAGGACGTGAATTTTCGAGGTGTTACAATAAAATCAGAAGAAAAGTAGGAGAAATGGAAGAAACTCAATTGTTTAGTGAGTGTAAACTTAGTTAGGAGCAGCTGAGACAAGTCTAGGAGAAATTCTCGAAGTTAGATTGAGAGAGAATTTCAGAAGTTGAAGGTTTGAAATGAAGAGAATGAACTGATATTTATAGGTTGAGGGGCACATTTGAGACGAGTGGGCTTAGGGACGAATGCGCCATTTTGGGACGACTGGGCCGCCCTTTCGTGTGAGAGGGGCCAGGCCCATAAGTCCAAAATCCAATTTCGCGTGTTTTGTTGGTTTTAAGTGTTTTAAGCGTATACATGCTATGTGTAAATGTTGTATATAAAATAATGAATGAATTTGTATGTATAATAAGTATGAGGTTGTGTAAAACTGTATTTAACGAGTAACAAGTATGTATAAATTATGAATTTTGTTACGATCAAGGTTTCAAATTATGAAGCTAGAGTTGAAGTACGAATATGATACAGATTTAAGTTTCCAAAAGTAGGAATATAAATAGTCTTTCGAAATAAGGAAGTTTCAAAAAGCAAGGCGTTACAGTTTAACACAATACTAAAAGAAAGACACCCTATAACTCTAAGTTGACTCAAAATAGGAGCAAAACCAAACACAAGATCATACAGAGATTTTCCATTTAAGATAGATGAAGGAGTCCTGTTAATTAGGTAAGTAGCAGTTAGAATGCATTCAGACCAAAACTTCAAAAGAAAACCCCTTTGGAAAAGTAAAGTCCTAGCAACATTCAATAAATGCCTATGTTTTCTTTCAACCACCCTATTTGGTTGTGGGGTATGGACACATGAAGTTTGAGAAACAATACCATTGTTGTAACAAAAATCTGTCATTTGTTTATTTATGAACTCAGTACCATTATCACTTCTGAAAATCTTAATAGATTTATTAAACTGAGTTTTGAGCATATTATGAAAACCTTTAATATTATAAAAATCTCAATCCTTAGACTTCATGAGATACACCCACACAGCTCTAGTAAAATCATCAACCACGGTAAGGAAATATTTGAAACCATCTCTACTTTGAACCATATAGGGAACCCAAACATCAAGGTGAATTAAGTCACCTAACACTTTAGTTTGATGGTCACTCAAAGGAAAAGGTTCCCTATGCTGCTTAGCTCTATGACATATTTCACAAGGTTCTAAACCTTCATCAGATTTAAAGTTCAACTTATTTTTTAAAACATGTAAAACAGGCTCAGCAGGGTGAACTAAACTAGCATGCCAAAGACTAACATCACTACCAGCATTACACACCTTGTTAGAAACAGAAGAACTACCACAGAAGTAAAGACCATCAAACTGATTACCAGCACCTGGACTTTCTTTGTTTGAGAATCCTGAATGTAACAATTATGTTCATCAAAAGAGATAATAAGATGACAATTCTTAGCAAGTTTATAAACATAAACTAAATTGACACAATAATCTGGAACCACAAAAACATCATACAAAATAACTTTATCACTTAACTTAATATCACCAATTTTAGTAACTAAAGCGCTAGTGCCATTAGGATGTTAAACCTTAATATTATACCCAGTAACATCCATCTGATTTATAAGACCATTATCAGTCATGACCATATTTTGATTAGCACCAAAATCAATTATCAAAATTATTAAGTAAAGAAACCCTAACTTTAGAGAGAGAATAGACAGATTTAACATCATAAGAAGGAGAAAACAACAAATTGTAAAAACCATTCATACACATAGAATTAGCATACCTACCAGCAAAACCACTACTCGGAGGATCACCTTTAAATTTATCATTCAAGAGACTAAGCAGTTGAGCAATATGATTACTACTCAAAGAACTCACAATAGAAGCAGCATCAGTATTCTAAACAATAACATTATTACTAACCATGTTACCCTTGTTCCCACCAGGTTTTGATTTCATTCATGAAGGATAACCAACAAGTTCAAAACACTTCTCAATAGTATGACCAGTTTTATTGCAGTGAGAACATTTAAGATTAGGATTAGGAGTTCTAACACCTTTTTTTCTTTGAATCAACAAACTAGTTTGGTTTTAGCAGCAAAACCAGCAGCATTATTAAGAGTTTTATCTGAAAAAACCTTATGTATGAAAATGAGATTGTTCCCTTGAAATAAGTGAAAAAGCATCCTTCACAGAAGGAAGAGTTTCTCTAGTTAAAAGAGTAGTTCTCACAGACTGGTAAGTACTATCAAGACCCATCAAGAATTTCATCAACTTAATAAGATGATTAAAATCATTAAACAGTTTAGATGAGTACAAGCAGGTAAAGCAAGTAACTGATCCGATTATTTCCACATACAATTCAACTTGTGATAGTACTCAGACACATGCATACAACTTTGAGTAAACAAATTAATAGTTTTACTTTTAATTTAGATGAAAATAGGTTTTTGTTTGTGGGGTTTACTGCCACTACCAAGCAAACCCAATTTCATACTGTCTAGTGGAACCCATTTGTAAATGGTCATTTAACAATCTTCAAAAGGAACCAATAGGTTTACAAATATAACTTATATATGACTATCATTAATTTATTATGCAAATTTAGGAATAATTCAAGTTAAGTTTGACTCAAACTTCATGTTACATGATTTTATTTTCATAATATATTTTCTTGAATTAGATTTATGTAGTGTAAAATCAACCGATGTTTTATATATAGTTTTTTATATATTATTTTCATTAATGAGTAAATCCTAAAGATAGACGTAATTGTGGTTATAAATATTTATTTGAAAATGACTATATTGTTTAATCAAGCCAACAACCGGTCGTCCGTTTGTTTGTAAAATGCAATATGGATGAGTCTTTTCCTTAATGCTACATAAACCCTTTGTGCATCTAGATTTTTATATGTAATTTGATTTAAGGTATCTTTCTAAATATTAAATTATACATTTCAAGTCCTCAAATAGGAGAACTCAATTTCGTAGAATTATCGATTATTATTTATTCTATATATGTTTAGGATTTGTTATACTAATTTTAGGATAATTATCTCGTCGGTATTCAAATCGTATGGTTGCTTTTCTTGAGTGGATCGAATCTTCGCAAATTGTGAGTAAACTCTATCCCCTTTTTATCATTAAATTTTTGGGGTGTATCAAGGTGTTTCGATCAATTGCTTTTATCTAAAATCGAGCATGCAATATCTAGTGTGACGTATATGCTTTATTTGTTGTTGTTGTTTGTTGAAGTTATTGTTGTTGTGTTGGTCATTATAGTCAATAGTCATTCATTCAGTGGATCCACGGCTGACCTTTCCTCATGACCTGGAGATGTCGGTATCACCCCACTAGTCTTGGGCTGACCTTTCCTCCTAACTATGGGACGTTGGTATCGCCACAGTCACACCCTTTATGGGTGTGGGACGCAAGGAGTCAGTTTTGGTTTTGGTGTCGGTCTTGGTCTTATTCATTATTCAGCTACCATCCTATGTTCTTATTATTTGTGCATTGCTTCCACATGATTGATTGCATGTTTAATGTTTAAATTATTATTTGTAATTAAAAAGGCAAAACAAATGACTTTGATTTCTAAATTTTAAAATGGTAAACCTATTTTACTTAACCAAGGTTTACTTACCAGCTCTTGTAGCTCACCCAAAAAAAATACTATTTTACACATGATACAGGTGTAGAGGATTGAAGACTCGACTGGGTTAGGATCACATAGGAGCCTTGCCTTAGTAATTAAGTGATGATCAAGATACATAATCATGTTTATGATTTCAGCTGTCAATTATAGATAGCAGGTAGGAACATGTCAAATGCGAAAGTCATTAGTAGAATCATATGTAGTATCATTGCACATTTGTAGGATCAAATTATATGCATAAGTCATTAGTAGGATCATATGTTGGATCACGTGTAATGCAGGGTTGGTCATCATACACATTAATCATTAATGTTAGGATTGTAACATCAGCAAAAAACGGACCTCCGAAGCCCGATCCGTTTTCATATTCTATGTAGTTTTATTTAATGTTCAAACAATAAAATGTTTCGGATTCTATATTTTAATCATACATGTTATTATATCTGGTGATTTATAGTCTTATACATGTTCTATACACATTTCAAAATTCATTTCCATGTATTTTGAAATAACCATCCATCTCTCAATTTCTAAGACTTAGGTTCTTCCTTAAGTTGATTAAAAACTTTGGAGACTTCGTGAACACACCTAATACTCAAATCTTGACCTACTTATCATCTAAACCACATCAGTCAATGGTGCCGTATCTGTCCGATATATACTTTTTCGATGAAGGATCTGCTAGAGGTTCACGAATTCTCTGGTTTAGGGAACAAAGCTAAGGATATTCTGAAAGGAATTATAATGGTAGGGTGCTGGTGCATCTGGAGTGCGAGAAATGAAAGAAGGTTTTCTGATAAACAAAGATCGATTGCAGATATTATTCTTGATGTAAACTAGTTTTCTGATAAACAAAGATCGATTGCAGATATTCTGAAAGGAATTATAATGGTAGGGTGCTGGTGCATTCTGGATTTTGAGATAAAACCGATAAGGTTTGACCCGTTTCGGCTAATTTATGTAAACTAGTTACATAAACCGAACCGAACGTGTATGAAGCGTAACGGGTAACCATAAGAGTCCTAAACAGGTTTCCTAAGTTAACATGCCTTAAATATGTTGTGATATCAATAGGATACCTTCCATTATGCCCAAAACGAGTTTAATCTCAATATAAGCCCCGTAGGGGTATTTTGGTCATTTTAAAGGTTATAAAAGGAATGAATTTATCTTCTGTGATCCGGGTCTGATTAAATCAGTAAAATGGTTTATTTTAACAGGTTATAATATTTGGTTATAAGTCTTATATGCCAAAATAGTTTTAAATTCTAACTATGCGTATAATACGCGTATAAAGTCGTTTTAAGCGACGTACGGGTTAAAATAGGATTCTGAGTTTCCTGATCAGTTAAACAGGTTCAAAATACTCCAATTAATATTTAAAATCAGTAGCAATTGGATTTTCATCAAAAGGATTTGTAAAACTCATTTTATGGCCGAAAAGGGCATATTTGGTATTTACCGAATTAAGGCGATAATCCTAGCTTATGATTAGTTTAAAAAAAATAATTAAAAATCTTCAAAAATCCCAAACTATTATTTAACATCAGTGGGTAAAAGGTTTGGTGTTAAAAATTTGGTTTAGATAGGTTTTACGCTAATGACGCCGTGTAATTACTAATAAACGTTATAATTACGTCATTAAGCATAACTCCTAATCTAGACTTCCGATTGACGTGAAAATTTACAGACATGTTCAATAATCAGTAACTAAGATTATTGTACTTTCATATTTCCAAAAATCTCGTTTTATGGTCATAAGGGCATTACGGTCAATATTTAGGCGTTTAACGGAAACATCGGACGATTAGGGATTCAAGTGGTATAAACGCAGAGGCTTATACTCACATGCAACTAGGTCCTAATGGAACTTTAAGGCATGTCTAAACCTATATAAATCGGGTCAGAACTGAGGTCAAAGCAAAAGTCAAACTTTTGCGTCTCTCGGTTCCGAATCGGTTCAAAACATAAAGTTGTCGAATCAAACAAGCTTAGACAAGTTATTATACTTATTTTCAAGTTGTATGACTGATAAAACAGATTACACGCCTTCTGAATCATTAAATATGTGATTAACATTTCTATTGACTTTTTCGGACAACCTTTGACTCGACAAACGACCTAGTTAGGATTCGAATCAGTGAGTGCCCTTTTAGGGGTTTATTAACCATATAAATACCAACTTATAACAACTTTTGATTCGACTAAACTCTGGACCGATTGTGATTTATCGCTAAATCAAACCGTAGTTACGACGGTTTGATTTCTAGGCTATAAACTAAGTATAAATGAATTAGAGAAGATTAGGCATACTTACGCACGACTAATGGATGATTTGGAATGCTTGTGGCCTGCTTGAATGCTCCAGAAAAGCTCAGAGGTTGATGAATGATCAATGTAGTAACATGTGGGTCTTATAAACAACTTCAAACATACTTGGATCATCGACACCTAAGTCTAGGAGTGTTATAATATCAACCACAAGTCCCCTACTAGCTAAAAACCACCTTAGGCAGCCCAAGGTATCGAAAAAATGGCATTTGAGTCGGTTAAGGAACATGCAGGACACCTGCACATACATTCTGATCAGACAAGGCAGTCGCGTAGCGCGACTGCCAAGGCCTTTCACGCTCGCGCTACGCGAGGGTATAGGTGACCAGTTCAGCAAGTTTCAATAATTGCAATTTCAGTCCCTGGTCCCCCGAAAGGTCGTTTTCACTTGGTTTTCTTGCATTTTGAGACTTTATATTTGACATGTGGGGCTTTAAGACTTATACCATCTTTGTTAAGTCCTCGGGTAACTTTGTGATCACCCGAAAAGCCCTAAATTTCAATGTTGACGATTCTAACCCTCACACACGGATTTTATCATAACTTTCTCATACGGTAACGAAACTTGGTGAAATTTTTATGGTAGATTCTAGTGAGCATAATTAATCGTTACAAGGCTTCGGGTTTGCTAAAAGGTCACTCAGAGGTATAACTTAACATGTTGACACACTTAACCCCTGTAGTTTGTAATCTCTCACTTTCCTTCACAATTCGCTTCGTATGATCCATGATCCATTCGTTTAAGGTTATAAACATCATGTAGGGTTATTGTAAATTATATTTATTCTTTGTTGACACTTTGAACCCTTATATTTACACAGTTTCACTATTTGTCAACTTTAGTCCTTCAGGAACATTCTTTCACACGTTCAAACCTATGACACGTGTCAACACTTTATAGGACGTAAATTTTCAGGGTGTTACAAAAACTACTTGTTGGTCGACCTCAAACCTACAACCATGGCTGTAAAACTCCCTCCTAGGCTCCGAGTACTCCCCGAGTACTCGCTACAAGGTAGGCTGCCGATGCACGAGTATTGGTCGCCGAGGCCAATTACTCCCCGAGTAATCTCCGCTTAAGCCGAGTACTTCCCGAGTACTCCCGAATCCGACTAGGGAGCGCCTAGCGACTTTTGCAACCATGCCTACAACCTCAACAAATGACATGTTGTACATGTTTGTTTTGTATGATGCGTCGATCAACAGCACGTGCGGGAATGCACGCCACATATCACTCGAGTGGGGATGAACAAAGAAGAGCTCTGTTACGAAATCTGTTCCGGGTTCTTGTCAGGACTTATAAATAAAGTCGTTGTTAGATTGCGTGGATCCAGTGTCCGCATAGGAGTCTTTCCGTCTCTCTATGAGGCTCTAATCTTCTGCACCAGATTGTGTACGTCTTTTTGAACATGGACGTTGTCGGGATACTGCTTCCTTAGGGTTTGAAAAATGTTGCGTGGCTCCGTGTTTTGAGCTGTCAGCTGGTCCACCAGCTTGTATCTGTTGGGAGAAAATCTTCGTACAAACGCGTGGCCCGACTGATGCTCGGCAGGTTCATGGTTATGTTCCAGGTTTCCCACTACTATCACCCAGATGTCATGCATCTCTTCGTGCACCGCCGTCAGTGAAAACAGGCAACCGATTTTTTTTGCTCCCGACTTTTCTAAACGTTGCTTTAGTACAGTGCTCAATACCACAGTCGCATTCAAGTCATACCCTCCCGGTCCCATCGCCAACTGTCTTCAATCGACGGGCCACAATAACGTAACCATTAATTCTCGTTTGCCCTTTTTTGTACCCATTCCTTCAGCTCTTTTAGAGACATGAAAAGCTGAAACACCGATACGATTAACTTACATTTAATATTTCTTAATCTTATTTACTTATTTTTTACTATATATATACTAATTTTAATATATAATATTTAACTAAATGAATATGATATCTGTAGTTTCATACAGGTTGCCTGGGTTAGGGGTTGATCATCAGCATATGGTGGTGTGTTCGGAGGCTCACCACCTATCCTCCGATGTCCGGATAGTCTTGTTGCAAGTACAAAGAATGTGATTCATTGTTACTTGTGTAAGGATTGCTCGGGTTAGGCGGTTGCTCATCATAATAAGGTTGCTCACCACCGTATCATCCGTGTCCATCCAAATAGTTTTGTTGCATGTACAAAGAATGTGATGAGTTGTTACTTTCGTAAGTATTGCTCGGTTTAGGAGGTTGCTCATCACAATACAGTTGCTCACCACGGTATCCTCTGTATCCATTTGGATAGTCTTGTTGCACCTAAAAAGATTCACACCCATATCCATAATCCGGATACCCTTGTTGCACCGGATAATATGCTTCAGCAAGAGAGGTTGGCAGAGGCTCGTTCAAGTCTAGCAGAAGTTTGTTTTGAGCAACATGAACGCCAGAGCGACCTCCTCCTCATCCTCGTTAGAATCGGGAACGCCAGAATTCTCCTAAAAACAACGGTATGATAAATACTTAATAATTTCAAACCAACATGGAACTTAAGTTAATGATTTTACCATATCAGTTTGAGGCACCCCATGAACCGTTGGAATACTGCCCACAGAAATTTTGTCGTCCCAGACCGGTGAAATTTTAGCTTCACACATGTCCGACAATTGATAAACCAGGGAAGAATGTAAATAAAAGAATGAACTTCGAAGATGGCTCATGAAGAAGCGTCTGCATGTCACTATTTGTATAATTCAAATTGACAAGTATACGCCTCATATAGCTCTGTAGTATACCTTTAATCGCGTGCCCAAACAACATCGTATCAAAGTGAAATCACACAGATGTACGCCTCGAATAGGCCCCTCATATTGGTCATTACGCCTCGTATATGTGACTGATTTGACACCGCTTGGTCCGAGACATAAACCCTATACGCCTCATACATGCCTTTACGAGACGTGTATATGGGTCATAATGGGTGTGCAAATAGGAAAATAGGTATATGAATATGTACCCGTTGTATTGTTAAATGACATAAAATTTTGATCATGATTAATTTTAAATTCCAAGACTGTTTAAGTTATTTGGTGAGTGGGAAGAAAAATATTGAGACCACTATTTGGGGGAGAAAATGATGGACTTGAAATATGGTGATTAGGCTGGAGGGTGTGGGGGCGTATGTTTGAAAGTTCTCAAGATGGATTGTTGTAGTAGTCTTTGTGTGTTTATCTTGTATCTGTTTCATCTTTGTTGTGTCTGTTTATCTTTTAGGACTGTTTTAATTGTTTCTACTTTGTTTTGGAATCCAAAGATAATGCACCAACATTCAAGTTTTACTTTCAGTATAAGACCATGCGTAGTGGTTTGAGCAATAGTGCCCCCACCCTTGGGCGTTTTGCGCCACGTGACAGTCCAGTCAGCATGGGGGCATTATTGGCCGTTATTGCAAAAGTGAGGTAGTGGGAATAATGCCCAATAACGCCCCTTCCAATCATTAAACAATTATTATTTTTTTAATTAAAAACTTAAAATACTTCGTTAAATTAAAAAAAATACAATACTAGAAATAAAAAAAAATATCCGACTAAATTAAAAAAAATACATTAGTTTTCGTCTTCGCTTTCTTCACCCTCGCCAACTTCATCTTCCTCGTCCTCCATTTCTTCTTCACCCTCAGGTGGTACATACCGAACCGACCATGCGTGTTGTACCAAATCAACCGTTAACGCGGAATGGTACGGTTCGTAACGCAACTCTCGCGCATTATTCACTCTTTCGTCCATTGACGCCTGTGGATGCTCCTCTTGAACGGCTTCTGGCACATAATTCTGGCATATCGCCTTTCTTTCGTCTTCCAAAATCATGTTGTGCATGATTATACAAGCGTACATAGCATCTCTCATTTTTTGCTTGGTCCATGCACGACAAGGATTTCTCAAATATTGCCAGCGTTGTTTAAGAACCCCAAAGCATCTCTCAATGTCTTTTCGTGAAGACTCTTGAACCTTTTTAAAGTATGCTCTTTTTTCATCATAGGATCACTAAACGTCTTCATGAAAATCGAATACCTAGGATAAATTCGTCGCACAAATAATATCCATGAGGGTACTAGTTTCCATTTGCGTAAAACGACGCTTTTGGAGCTTTGCCAGAAATCCACTCCTCTAACAACGGAGATTGTTCAAAAACATTTATATCATTGCATGACCCGACCACGCCAAAGTAAGCCGACCAAACCCAAAGGTCCTGTGAGGCAACCGCCTGAAGAATAACAGTGGCTCCTTTTTGGTCACCCCGTGTGTGTGGGCCTCGCCATGCGGTCGGGCAGTTATCCCAACGCCAATGCATGCAGTCCAAGCTTCCGATCATACCAGGAAAACCATGCTCTGCCGAATGTACCTCGTAGATCTTTTGAAGGTCGTCCCATGTGTGCGTTCTAAGATAACGCGCACCATACAAATCAATAATACCTTTATAAAAAAACATACACAAACATAAGCTTAAAAAATTGTAAACATTACAGTAACTATAGGAATTGTACCGCGACAAAAATTCTCCAAGGTGTATCGCGTTGTTTTCTCGCCCATTTTTAAATACTCGTCGTTGATGTCGGTTGTGTTTCCATAAGCAATGATTCGCAGCGCCGACGTACACTTTTGGATACCGGTAAATCCAAGTGCCCCTCTCGCATCCGCTTTTTGTTTAAAATAATCGTAGTTGGCTTCCAAGTCGTCGACTATGCGTAGAAACAACCGCTTACTCATTCGGAAACGACGCCTAAAAATCTGGTTCGAAAATGTCGGCGCCTCATCAAAATAATCTTTCTTCAAACGATCCTGTGCCGCGCGTCGGTCTCGTTCAATATAACCTCTTTTTTTATTTCTGGTTCGGGGCGGCGAGAATGCTTCACATATCTCACCGCTAGTTGACAAGCACTCGTAACCGTCTCTTGCTCGACCTCCTCATCGGTGGAATCATCGCCATCCGCAAAAAACTCTTTGTAGTAAAAATTTACCATGGATGAAGAACTAGGGGAACCCATCAATTTGTATAAAATGATAGTGTTTTTGAGAGAGTTTTGAGAGAGTTTTTTATAAAATGAAGGAGTTTATATATATATAGAGGTAAAAGGTTAAATATATATATATATATATATATATATATATATATCAAGTAGCCGTTATACTAGTCGTTGCTAGTTTCTCATTGGCCGGTCAACCCCCATTGAAGCGTGATTCAAAAAACGCCAAATCGAATTTCGCCCAAAATAACGCCCAAACACGCCGGGGTGTAATGGCGTGTGGGCGTTTTTCGGCGTTTTCTTTTAAATTTTTTTACAAATCACGCCCCATTACGGGCGGTCTAAGACCATGTGTAGTAGTTTGATGAATAATGCCTCCACCCTAGGGCGTTTTCTGCCATGTGGTAGTCCAGTCAGCATGGGGGCATTATTGGGCGTTTTTGCAAAAGTGGCGTAGTGGGAATAATGCCCAATAACGCCCATCCAATCATTACACAATTATTTATTTTTTTTAAATTAAAAACTTAAAATACTTCATTAATTTAAAAAAAATTACAATACTAGAAATAAAAAAAACCGAATAAAAAAAACGTAAAAAAAAAAGATAAAGTTATAAAAAAGATGATGATCTAAAGTCCGTATTTTTCCCGAAGTTTTTGGCAATGCATTTGCGCAACGATCAACGCGTCGCCTTGGAGGTGGTCGATCGGTTTGGACAAAAACTCTATGTCCTTTTCCGTTTGCCTCGCCGCTTGCATCTCGTTAAACTTTTTGTTTTCGGCGACTCGTTCTTTCATAGTCTCCCAACGTTTGTGGCCAAGGTCGCGAATGTCTTGGAGACGACGGTTCATCTCTTCGAAATCTTCTTTCAACTCGAGTTCGGAAGACGACTCTACCGGTTTTTTCCCGATTCGCTTATCTTTTCTTCTAGCGGGCGGTCGGGCCAACTATTCAACTTCCTCGTCATTGTCCACAACAACATTTAGATCGACGTTGTGGGTATCGGAAGTTGGTGTTTCAGGATCAACGGAGGATGACGTTTTCGACCGTTTAGCTTTACGTCTACTACTGGACGTCATGGTCGGTACGCCAGCCCACTTTGGACTTTTTCTTAGTAGGTCCCAACATTTATAGTACGTGAAAACGCCTTTCGTCTTCTCGTACTCTTTCATAGCCTTCGTTAAAACCCCAACGTCACCTTCTCCGCTCGACCGATTATCGTAGTTACGTTGATAAACTTCTTGGAAGGCGTGACACTTGTTGTTGATATCGCTCCATTTGCTAGAGATGGAATCCTTGTCACGATGTTCACCCTTCCCCACGTGTTATAAAAAAGTTCACGAATCATATTCCAAAATTCGGGACCGGTTTGAAAGTTTGCTACAAATAGAAAAAAAAGTTGTACGTTAAAAATAAAATAAAATCGACGTGTAGGAAAAAAAAGTAAAAAAAAAATAAAACTTACCAACATCGTGGTCCTTCGAAACATTGACCCACGACCGAACTAACATGTATTCCTCGTCCTTCGTCCAAATAACGTAAGTATGCTTACGACGAGGTTGGTTCGGTTCCTTCTTTTTATGCGATCTTTTACCGCATTTCGATGTCTCTCGCTCCGGTTCGGGTTGCGTCTCCGGCATGATATCCACCTCGGGTTCGGGTTGTTGTTGGGATGGTTGTGAGCCGCCGGGTTGGGCAAAGCCGAAAGTGGGTGGCATGTAAGGAGTAGAGCCACTCAAGTAAGCCGCGTACGATAACATGTTTGGGTCCATGTCTTGAAGGTTAAAGTTTTGTTGCGGTTGGGTGGTGTTCGGGTTCCCGGGTCTTGACGGAACACCAAAAGGGGGTCGGAATAGATTCATGGTTTTATAAAATGTAAAAGAAGTAGAGAGAAAGTTTGATTGAGAGTGGGTTTTTTTATATAAAGTTGGATGTAAAGTGAGGTTTTTATACAATTAAATTAGAATTAAAAAATATAAATAAACATTTAATAATGTTACCGTTTGAACGGTAAACTCGATCCCCCATGCAATTTTTTGGCGTGTTTTAAACAACGCCATTCAAGTTTTTTTCGCGAAAAACGCAAGAACACGCCGAGGGGGGCGGACTCAGGGCGATATCGGGCGTGTTTGGGGCTTGATTTTGAAAACAAAACGCCCATTACGGGCGGTCTTAGCGTGGAAGGGGTACTCCCAAAATAGGGAGTGGTAAACTTTTTTTAATCAATAATATCATGGCATGCCAACATCCTCATTCACTCCTCAATTTGCACTTAAACACTAGGGGGGCTCAAACACATGGAGAGTGGTAAACATGTTTTTTTTTTTAAATTGTGATTGGTTGAAAAAAGGGTGAGCCCAGCCCACCATTAAGCCTCTCTCTCCTCTATCTCTTCTCTTCGTTTTTGGAGTATTCACTGTTTGGGGTGTCACCGAACACCGATTTGGGGGTGGCGGCCCAATGCCGCTTGGTAAAATGGGGTTACCGAAGGGGTCACCGAAGGTGCCCCTTCAACCCTTAGGCTGGAGGGTGTGGGATGGGCTTTATCAACGCCACGTCACACAGGGGCTTTAAGGCCTCTCCCCTTCACTTGAAAGGTGTGGGATAAAGCCCCTCAAGCTATAGCCCCCCCCCCCCCCCCCCCCCGGTTTAACCAATCCTTCCTCGTTCTTCGCGATTGCTGCTTGTTACGATGGTGGAGCCAAGGCTATAGCGCCCCGAGTTGAAGTGCTAGGTGTGGGACGATGGCACTTGGTGGCGCTATAGGGGCTGAGGTGGCCCTGGTGACGCCTCCACACCCTCCGACCTTAGAATAACATTTAAACGAAATAAATAAATAAATAAATAAATAAATAATGAAAGGATTTGATTGGTTGATTACATTGGGCCCACCAAACCTCCTCCTTCAGGCTTGTGAACTGCCTAACTCCCCTTCCTTTCAGACCCTCTAACGCCACCAGCATATCGGTGTTTAACGCCGGCCACCAATACCACATCCTTGAGCGTTAGTCGGTTACATACGGTCTTAAGGGAAAATCACAAATATAATCACAAATATGATCATTTTAACCGATAATTTTTACCAAATTGCATGGATTATTAAACACATAATTTTGTCAAACTCATAAGTCATGAAGAATTTCCATACAATACATTATACATGTTATTTATGTTTTAATTAATATATATTAATTACTTAATAGTTTATAGATTGATATTCTTATGTTATAATTTAATATGAAACTCAACATTGATAATTTATAAATGCATTAAACTTCTTATGTTTTAACTTATTAGAAATTTGTAATTTTGGATTATGTTTTTGCAAACAAAATAAAACAAAATTTTGGGTTATACAGGTTGTATTCGTGTCAGTCCGTAAAAACGCGTGACGTATCAAGTTCACGTGTTTAATTTGATTTTCATTTAGTGTTGTGTTCAGGTGCGTGACAAATTTTCAGGATCCTCGAGAGTTTTACTAGTGAACATAGCCTATTTAATACCCTGACTTTATACAACTTAGTTTCTTTAAATTGTTAAAAAGTTATTTTATGTGAAAATAAGCTATTTGCAAGAAGGTAATATACTTTTTGTTCTAAAATAAAGTCAAAGTTTAACTTTGATGATGGTGTATTATCTTTAAATTAACTTACCTAGACTCCAAAAGAAAATAGAAAAGTAAACAGGCTAGCTTAAAGATGAAACAGATGCTAGATTAATCAAATCTAAGGATACAAGAAAAACACACGTACCCACTTGACATAGTTATCAATCATTATTTAAAATACAAACATGGGCGGCTCTTTCAAAAAGAAGGATCCAAAATTTAAGGTTCCTAATAAATTCACATGGTATCATCTTATACGACCCGTATATAATTTAAAAACTAACAAAGTCTGTTATACGACCCGTATATAATTTCAAAAAGAAGGATCCAAAATTTAAGGGTCCTAATGTTATACGACCCGTATATAATTTAAAAAACTAACAAAGTCTGTGCCAGCAGACTTTGTCAGTTTTTTTAATTCCATACGGGCCGTATATCAGTATACGGCCCGCATAGACCATGTGTAAATAATTTGCCTGGTCGTATACAATGTATACGAACGTGTATACGGGGCGTATACTTTTATACGGCCCGTATTCTTCGAAAATTAGTTTTTTCTCAAAGTATTTAAGGGATTTAAGGTGTCAATCACACGAGACATTTTACAGTCGTGAGGTGCTCAAACCTTTCTAAAAGTAGAAAAAAATAAAACATTAACATGTAACAAAGATTGAAGAACAAAAAAACGTGTCGTATGACTGTAATAAAACGGAAGCTATCAACGCGGGATTACAGGCATGGTGTTATTATTTCTTTATTTAATATTTACAGAATAAAAGGAAGGGTGAGGCATTTGATGAGAGTTGTAAGGAGTCTGAGTCTTCGGTTTCATCAGCCTGTATCGAAGAAACCAAATTCACAACAATGAGTCTGAGTCCATTGTTGTTCATGAATGTTTTGAATCATCATAGAAGACGTGTCGGGTGAAAAACAACCCTTGATGTTGAAACCGGTTTTACCTCATGAAAAGGAAAGAAACAATATTTTTTAGAGAAGCATTGGGATTCAAGGGTTTATGAGTCAAAGTTAACATTCAGATTCAGAAAGCAGATGATTAGTACTCAGTTTATTCTCTTTAATCTATTATAACGATCCTTGTTTTGTCACGTACATGCGTTTAATTCCCAACATACTCGTTTTGTCACGTACATTTCATAAGAAACTTTTTGTGCACTGAACCTTCAGTTGTGTACGCAAATTCACCACTGGTTTCTACAGCACAAGCACATATACAGGGAGAATGTTCTCGAAATTGAAGGAAAGGAAAAAAACTGTTGCTGATGTTTTCACTATCAGGATTTTGTTGGTTTGTTTCCAAGTAGGGTTTAGAATGTTTGAAGTATTCTTGGTTCAATACTAACTCTTCTGAAAGACAAGAATACAACGTTCATGTATCACAAGGAATGACCGATCTAAGGCAGAGATCTATATCTTGGTTTGAAATAGGTTTTGTTCTTGGTTTAATCAAGCTACACGTAACATCTAGTTATATTCCTACATCTATATCTTTTGTTCACTGACAAACTATGTGACATGTCTCTGGTCCATACACTTATACGGATCGAATACTATGGGTAAAAAATGATTGTATCAGACTATCTCCCCCTCCTTTTCTCTATCTGACACAATTTGATGGAATTTGTGGATCAACAGAAATAACTCGCCATTCTCTTGCACCTGTATACGTTGATTGTGGATTTAACTTGCAAGATATATGGATGGAATTGGGTCCGTCGCATGATAGAAGATACATATCGTCCGTTCATGTTGGAATTTGTGGATTTCGGTTGGTTCAGAAACTTAGCAAGAGAAGCAACTAAAAAAAAATACAACTGATTACTCGGTCGAATAATGGCCAATAATCCATTCATTATCTGTGGTTCCATATGGATACATATCTGACGCTTAGTTGTTATGAATGACAACTTGAGGGGTCTAGTTAACTTTTAGATTCAGATTCAGGAAGCAGATGATTTGTCAAAAAACATGGTCAACGTAGTAAAATGTGAGCTTTTACACCAACCATATCGAGATACTTTGTGTTAGTTTGATTTGAATTTTGAAAGTTTTAAAGATGTATTCGATGGATGCCCATTATCTCAACGCTTCTCCTTACATTACTGGTCTGGAATTGGACAACCGCAACCGTTTTAGTGCTTCTCAATTAGATATTATTTATTGAATCAGAATCAGGGTTCTCAAAACAAGGATCGTTCTAATAGATTAAAGAGAATAAACCATTTTTTACCAATTTTTAACCATAGTATACGGGCCGTATAGATTGTATACGACCCGTATACAATCATCGTATACATTGTATATGATCAGTTAAATTTTTTCACCTGCTGTATACGGCCGTATAATAGTATACGGCCCGTATTAGCATGGTAAAAAATGATCTGGTAATTTTTTTCACATGGTGTATACGGGCCGTATAATAGTATACGGCCCATATTCTTAGGGTAAAAAATGGTTTATTCTCTTTAATCTATTAGAACGATCCAAAAAACAAAGAACAATGTCAAATGTGATCAAACTTGGACATCAGACGTCAATTGGTTACAGAAACCACTAACAGACATGTCGTGAACTTCTCAAAACAAGGATCGCTCTAATAGATTAAAGAGAATAAACCCTCGTTTCTTCATCTTCATCTTCAAGAACAATGATGAACAGATGATGTTTTTTTCGTAGAACCGTTGGTATACGTCGACCACAACGAGAACAGTGCAGCGACAGTTGAGTCTCCTCCTTTGTTCCCGATGCAACAACAAGAACAACGCCTGATTAAGATCTCTAGTCGGTCATTGATGTGTTCAAAATGCAACATATAAATTTCATCAATTGTGGCATAAAACTAACCCTTTTTTAGTACTAATGTTGGAAAAAGTGTGCTTTTGTCTTCCTTTTGTATTTTCAGGATTAAATGAGCTCAAATTCACAAAAGAAGCAAAAAGACATCAAAATCTAACATAAATACAAGAAAAGGAAAAGACGTGACATGCCCAACCCCACGACAGCATCTTCCCAAGCAAAACAAGACAACAGAACACTGAACACGCCCCGTGCTCAGCCAGCATGGGGGCGTGCCCAAGTGTCAGCAGAAAAGACAAAGTGGTAGAAGCTTCTATTGCCCACCACGGGGCCGTGCTCAGCGGACACGGGGCCGTGGTCAACTATAAGATTCGCACAATCCAGCAAATCTGCATAGTACAAAGATTCTTCTGCACCACGGGGTCGTGCTCAGCGGACACGGGGGCGTGGTCAACTAAAAAGACAAAACTGCATTAAATGAAGAAAGAGAAGGATGTGGACACGGGGCCGTGCCCACTGGACACGGGGCCGTGCCCGAGCTTCTGTTCAGCCTATAAATAGAAGTGCTTGGCTCAAGCTCAAACCATCCCTTGGCACACCACATCTCTCACACTTCACCCACCACCACCACCATAACACCATCATCCACCACCATCATCCATTGTCCATCGTAGAGTGTGTGAGTCGTCTCGGGATCCAAGATTGATCGTAAGAGTTCTTGACAATCAAGGCCATGTTTGCCTAAGTCTCTTACATCACTTGGTGAAGACAAAGTGTCTAGTGTAATACTTTTTATTTCTAATCTTTTCGCACTTTTTATTTGGTTTCGTATTAATGACTTTAATAAATAGTTGCTTATGTTGAAGGTGATCTTTCCTTATCGTTTGTCCGTGGTGTCTTGGCATTATTTTACCATCAATATAAAATAAAAGATTTTCACCATTCATATCTCCACGGTCTATATGGAGGTATGTTGGCTACCTGGTCGGGGGTTAAGGGAACGGTTTGGTAAAGGTCTTGCCATTGTTCAGCGTTTAGAGGTCCTGCAATGGACCTGGGTCAAATTTAGTAGGACCTCCTTCAATACTTAACGGTATTGGATGGCGGGGGTCCAAACTCTTTGATCCCCTCATAAGTTAACTACTATTAATACTATAACCCGGCTATTTAGGACTGTATCCTTGCTGACTCAGACTACTTAGTCGAGGGTAACGTCACCTCCAAAAGAGGGGCCTACCATAATTTGCATTAATAACTTAATTAATTATCTTCCAATAATCCACCCTTTTAGGATTGTATCCTTGCTGACTCAAACTACTGGGGTGAGGGTAACGTCACCTTCAAAAGAGGGGCCTACTACAATAACTAAGACAATTTCTTAAAATAGTGCAAAAGTGCGGAAATAATCAAAGGTTACACTAGATACGAGTCGGAGCCAAGTGATTCATCTTGTCTATCTGTTTTTTTTCTTTTATTTTTATTTTCATCATTTTTAGTTAGTTTTTATTTTTCTTAGTTTAAAACATTTTTCTAAACTTTTTGATTTGATTAGACGTTGAGGATAAACCGGTACTAAAAGCTCTTGTGTCCTTGGACGACCTCGGTATCTTACCAACACTATACTACGCTCACGATGGGTGCACTTGCCCATATGAGTGTCTAGTGTTAGTGAATATCGTGTTTTATAAATTTAAAACTTGACTAAAAAGTGTTAAAGGGGCTTAAAATATACACCTAATATATATAACGCTTGACACCCATCAAGTTTTTGGCGCCGCTGCCGGGGACACAAGGATTTTAAGAAAGCTTAAAATCGACGGCCTAATCAGTTTTTCAAAACCTTTTTAAACGCGCGCATTTTTTCTGCATTTTAGTTTAGATTTGCATTTACAGTAACCTGTACACGGGGCCGTGTTCACTGAACACGGGGCCGTGCTGCACATTTTCATAAAAACACCCAGTAACAGAAGCTTGAACACGGGCCATGCTCACTGAACACGCCCCGTGCTCAACGAAATCAGTAAATTTAATTAAAACGCCCAGATACAGATCCTGAACACGAGGCCGTGTCCACTGAACACGGGGCCGTGTCCAGCCTCTGTTTCCGTTTTTATTTTTGTTTTCTGATCTCGAGACTTGGTTGTGGTCTGCTGAGTGATTCTTATGGATCAATACTCAGGAGGTTACAACTACACCTATGAGGAGGATGATTATAGGGGTAATTATTGCACTAATTGTCGTAACACACACTCGGTTCAAAATAGTCACTCATATCAACCATCCAATTCATACACCTACTATGAGGAGCCCAGGTACGAGCCATAAACTTCATACACATCATATGAAGACCAAAGGTATGAACCTCCTCCCTCATACTCATATTTTGATGAACCACGGTATGAGCCTTCATACTCATACTTTGAGGAACCAAGATATGAGCCACCACCTTCGTATGCTTATTATGAGGAACCATGGCGTGAACAACCCACCTCATATGAGTATTATGAAGAACAAAATTACGACCCTTATCCATCATATGCTTACCATGAAGAACAATGGTGTGAACCATCTACTTCATATGGGTATTATGAGGAACAAAGGATCGAACAACCGGATTCAAGCTTTGAAAATTCTGACTCTTTTTCTATAACCGAAGTAAACGATAGGATATTAGAACACATTAGAGTTATCGATCGATGTATAAAAGAATCTCGCGCAAGGGAAGAGGAGTCCCGCGCAAGAGAATAATTAAAAAAGTAAGAGATAACCGAAAGTGTAAAAATGGAAGAACAAATAAGTGATAAACCGACACATGAGTTAAACAACGAAAAAGGTGAGTCTGACAATGTTAAAATTCAAGAAGAGTCTAATTTTGAAGAAATTAATCTCTTGACACCTTCTTTTGAAAATCATTGTTTAGTACCCCACTCATGGTAAGTTTTTAAAAGAGTTAAACACTAACACTAAAATTGACGAAACGGTAAGTGTTAAGTTAACTAATGATCAAACCTCGCTAATAAAAGAAGACCCATTTGAAATTAACATTACACCGGTTCCATGTTTCTTTCAAAATTCATTTATTAGTAATGTCACAATTGATAAAGATCTCTGTGTTAACATAATGCCTAACTACATTTTCGAAAAATTAAGTATTAGTGATTTTTCTCCACTTCAAATACCCATTTTTCTATCCAATCGGAAAGTAATAAAATCAATCGGTGTAGTTGAGGATGTCTTGGTTCAAACAAATCAATTGGTAGTCCCCACCGACTTTGTCATCCTCGATGACGCTCCTCTAGTGTTGGGAAGACCATTTGTAAAAACTCACGAAGCTCTGAAAAACCGGAGGTTCAACAATCTACCTCTTCAATTAGGGGCATTTAAAAGAAGTGTCGATCTCGAACGGTCAATGAAATATCCTTTCGGCAATAATGACCCCCTAATTGAAGATGAAGATGAACCACCCGATACAAGTGAAGAGATTGACCACTTTGTTGAAGAATAGGTCGCCATAGAACAAACTTTTAAAGTTCTTGATCGAAACGAGCAACCAAATAAGGAGTCTCCTAAAGACCCACCACTTGAGCTCAAAGAACTTCCAAAAGGTTTGGAATATGCTTTTCTAGACAAAGATAGTAATTTACCTGTAATTATTTCGTCTAAATTAGATAGCTTAGAAAAAGAAAAATTAATTAGTATTTTGAAAAAACATAAAAACGCAATAGCTTGGAAACTTGTAGACATAAAAGGAATTAGTCCTTCCATGTGTACACACAAAATTTTGATGAATGATGACTACAAATCGGTAATACAACCACAACGTCGAGTGAATCCTAAAGTTCAAGAAGTGGTTAAAAACGAAGTCATCAAATTACTTGACGCCGGACTTATCTATCCTATCTCCGATAGTCCTTGGGTGAGTCCCGTCCAAGTAGTTCCAAAGAAAGGAGGTATGACGGTAATAACTAACGAAAAGAATGAATTAATACCAACGAGAACCGTCACAGGATGGAGAGTATGTATAGATTATAGACGATTAAATGAAGCTACAAGAAAATATCATTTTCCTTTACCCTTCATTGATCAAATGTTAGAAAGATTATCCAGTCATAAATTTTATTGTTTCTTGGATGGTTTTTCAGGTTACTTTCAAATCCCGATAGCACCCGAAGACCAAGAAAAGACAACTTTCACATGTCCCTATGGAACTTTTGCTTATCGACACATGCCATTCGGTCTATGTAATGCCCCCGCAACATTCCAACGTTGCATGGTGGCCATCTTCCATGACATGATAGAAAAGACAATGGAAGTCTTCATGGACGACTTTTCTATCTTTGGGGATTCATACGACCAATGCCTCGATAACCTTGAACGAATGCTATCCCGATGTGAGGAAACTAACCTCGCCCTTAACTGGGAAAAATGCCATTTCATGGTAACAGAGGGAATAGTACTTGGTCACAAGATCTCAAGCGAAGGAATGGAGGTGGATCGAGCCAAAATAGATACCATTTCTAGATTACCACCTCCATCCTCCGTAAGAGCTATCAGAAGTTTCCTAGGGCATGCCGGATTCTATAGGCGATTTATCAAAGACTTTTCTAAAATCTCAAGGCCTCTAAAAAAATTACTTGAAAAAGATGCTCCTTTCATCTTTGACAAGGATTGCAATCAAGCATTTCTAACCTTAAAGGAAATGTTAGTCAATGCACCTATCATGATAGCGCCTGATTGGAAATTTCCTTTCGAAATCATGTGTGATGCTAGTGACTTTGCAGTTGGAGCTGTCAGACAAAGAAAAGAAAAGCATTTCCACCCAATTTATTATGCTAGTAAAACACTGAATGATGCACAAGAGAATTACACAACAACTGAAAAAGAATTGCTAGCTGTGGTATTTGCTTTTGATAAATTTCGTTCTTATCTTATTCTTTCTAAAATTATAGTCTATACAGATCATGCAGCCATTCGATATCTCTTCAAGAAGCAGGACGCAAAACCACATCTGATTCGGTGGATTCTACTCCTCCAAGAATTTGACATTGAAATCAAAGACAAAAGGGGAGCAGAAAATACCGCAGCAGATCATCTTTCGCGCTTAGAAGACCCAGCTTTGGAGGCAACCAGGGACGAGCAAATCAACGAAAAATTTCCAACTGAATCCCTGGAAATGGTGGAATATAAGAAAGAACGATGGTACGCCGACTATGCTAACTACTTAGCTAGCAGTATAGTCACAAAAGGTTGGCCACATCATCAAAGAAAAAAATTCTTTGCTAATGTGAAACACTATTTTTGGGAAGATCCTTATCTTTTCAAAATGTGTGCTGACCAACTCGTCCGACGATGCGTACATGGTAGCGAAGCACGAAGAATTCTCCGCCATTGTCATGAAGGTCCATACGGAGGGCATCATGGTGCCGCTAGTACCGCACGAAAGGTATTCGATTCAGGATTTTATTGGCCAACTATTTACAAGGACGCGCAAAGTCTTGTCAAGACATGTGATGCTTGCCAAAGAACAGGTAATATTTCTTCCAAAAACGAAATGCCACAAAATGGCATTCTTGTTTGTGAAATTTTTGATGTGTGGGGACTCGACTTTATGGGACCTTTCCCACCGTCGAAAGGAAACAAATATATACTTGTGGCAGTAGACTACTTGTCTAAATGGGCCGTGGCCGAGGCACTTCCAACGAATGATGGAAGAGTCATGGTAAGATTTCTGAAAAAATTATTCTCTCGTTTTGGCACACCTAAAGCATTAATAAGTGATAGAGGTACCCATTTTTGCAACCATCAACTTGAAAAAAATTTAACAAGATATGGGGTCTATCACCGGGTCTCAACAGCATATCACCCTCAAACAAACGGACAAGCCGAAGTGACTAATAGAGGTTTAAAACGAATACTTGAAAAAACCGTAGGGTTAAATAAAAAGGAATGGGCAGATAAATTAGATGATGCTTTATGGGCTTTTCGAACTGCTTATAAAACAACAATTGGTACAACCCCATATAAGCTAGTCTATGGAAAAAGTTGTCACTTGCCAGTAGAAATTGCACACAAAGCCTACTGGGCAATAAAAAATGTAAACTTAGATTTAGAATTTGCTGGTAAAAATCTATTCTGTCAGTTAAATGAATTAGACGAACTTAGGAATTATGCATACTCAAACTCTGAAATTTATAAGGAAAGAATGAAAAATTTGCATGACAAACATATTAAACCTAATGAATTTCGAGTAGGAGATCTAGTTCTTTTGTTTAATTAACGACTTCGATTGTTTCCTGGTAAATTAAAGTCTAGGTGGTCAGGACCTTTTTCCATCACCCATATTTTCCCACACGGTGCAGTAGAAATTAAATCTCGAAATGGGCCTCCATTTAAAGTCAATGGCCAACGGCTGAAACTCTATCAAGGATTCATCGAGGATGATGAAGAAGAGATCTCGCTTCAGACGGTGGAAGAATGAAACCAACATCATACCTAGTAAGTTACGAACGATTGGGACGACATCTAAATCGGTAAGTTTTCTAACCAAAGCTGATGGGAAACAAGGGCACTCACACGAGCACTTATAAAAAAAAAAATTCAAAAACTTTGCTCGGCACGAGGCCGTGTCCGCTGGACACGGGGCCGTGTCCGCGCTGCAGTCGGGATAAATCCCCTTTTTCAAAACAGTTACTTCATTCCACACGCCCCGTTTCCCCGAAAAAGCTCTGGTTCCAGGCGATTTTTCGCAGATTTTCGACGTCTCCTATCGTTCTAACAACATCAAGGTATGATTCTATCACTTCTAGTAGTTAGATTAGTTACTTGCATGTAGTTAAAACACCAAAAATTTGGGGAAAAATCTAGGGTTCTTGAAGTTCCTCCGGATCGAACCTCAAATTTTTGTTTAGATTTGTTTGCATTTAGTTAGATTGGTGTTATGGGAAGTAAATACACTTGTATTGTTCATAGATTCGTCCGATTTCGCACAAAAACCCCAAACCCTTGTTCTTGAACCGAAAAAGATAAAATTGAATGGGTAAACGGAATATTTTGGGAAAAACGGCACTTAGGGTTTCATTTTCGGGGGAAACCGCACCCATTGGACCAAAAATTTTCAAGTTTTCGAAACCGGGTCGAAAAATGGAATTTTTGAGTAACAGACGCCTGGACACGGGGCCGTGTCCGCTGAACACGGGGTCGTGTCCAGCTAACTGTTTGTAGTTTTGTCCGAAAATACTTCTGTTTCGTGCTAACTTTTGTTGTATTCTTTCAGATGGCTAGGAAGTTCACCAGATTTAACGCCAATGAGCTCGATGCAAGGGCTAGATTCGAGATACTTCAAACAAGGCCGAAGGAATACCCGAGGCAAGCATGCATGGAACTGCTAACCATGGTGAATCAAATCGACCGTTTCAACAACATTGTCACGGGACCACTCAGAGTCGCTTTAACAACTCGACTCCGTTCCATCCACGAATGCACTTTGGAATTCTATAGCACCTTCACATTCAACTCGAGGTGCGACCCGTTCGACAATGATGGGGTAGCATTCCGATGTGGCGGAACGAGGTGTTCGATCTCTATGGATCAGTTTGGGTCGATTATCGGGTTGTACGCGGAAGAGGATGCAGGAAACGAGGAAAATACCGGAGGAATGCGAGAAATAGGTGAAAACGATCGCCAAGCCGCGTGGGCTCAGATTGGTGAGGGGTACTACAATCCGAGCAGCACTAAGAGTACGAAGCTGAGGGATCCGCTCTACAGATACATCCATAGGCTCCTCGGCTACTCTCATAGTCAAAGACACGATAGTGGTGGCGTCGTTGGGTTAAGAGATTTGGTTGTCCTCCATTGCATCCACAACCGTAGGCCGCTCGATGTTCCGTTCCTCATGCTTCGAAACATGCATCATAACCGCCTTGCTAGTGCACTAACCCCTCTCTTCTTTGGGGGATGGGTGTACCGTCTCTTCAGGCACTTCGCCCACATACCTAGGTCATTTGAGAGGAGCCCATGGTCGGGTATGGTGGATATACACATATGCCGCTCAATGAACCTAATTTATGAGGCGGAAGACGGGACGGTGAGCTTTCAAAGGATGCAAGATCATGCATGGAACCCGCAAGAAGCACTTGTCCTCCACGCTCCGCAACATCATCAGTACCAATACCAACCACATGGTGATCCGGGCCAATCATCCTCCTCGGGAGGCGGTTTTCCTAACTTTCAAAGTTTGCATGATTTGTTGCAGGAAAACCTTATGTGCACCAGGAACACCTATAACATGGCAAGCAACACGCACCACCGGGTTGGAGCTATAGAGAGGAACATACCCGATATCCAAGATGATATTGGATACATTCGGGACCACATCGCGCGCCATGGAGGGGATGATGATGATGATGACGATGATGATGCTATGGAGTAGGCGGAAGGAGCGGAGGAGGAAGCGGTTGGTTGATGACTTCCCAGGTTAACCCCTTTTTAATCTTGAACAATTGATGGCCTGCGTGCCAAGTGTTGAACAATTTTACTTTCCCTAACTTCTTTTATTTTTCTGCATTTATTTTTCTTTTAACTTTGACATGGATGTTAACGTTGGTAAAAGTATGATGTTTGCTATGGTATGGTGGAGTATTTATTGATTAAACAGGTATAAACGAGGCTTAAAGTACTAAGCATTAGTACTACTAAAGCCGGTACAGGAAAACCGAGGAAAGAAACTTGTTTTTCAACTTTGCAGACTGTCCACACGGGGTCGTGTCCAGCCGACACGCCCCCGTGCCCATTCCCCTGAACCTGCTGTTTGTTTTAATTCTGCAGACCTTGACAGACACGGGGTCGTGTTCAGCCAACACGCCCCCGTGTTCACCTTCTGTAAGTTTTCGTTACTGGCACTTAAGCAGGGGGCGTGTTCAGCGCCCAGTAACACAAAATTTTTGCTTTTTCACACCTTTTACACATTCAATCAACCTAAAAACTTATTTTTGGGACACATTGAGGACAATGTGTAATTTAAGTGTGGGGGGGGGGGGATGCTAAAACCTCGAATCTTGCAAGTCCTAAATACAAGCCTTACACAAAACTCTATTGGAACCGCTAATCACCCCAAATTTTTTCATTTTTTTACTTGTCTAGGTTTAACTCGGGAATTTCAAGTTCTAAAAAAGTTATATTTTTACAAATTTACAACCGATAGCGTCGTGATAAAAAGAACCAACATAAGAAAATTATGAAAAGGCATGACAAGCTTAGTTAAAATTTGATTTTATATACTTGATCACATAAAAACCCATTCCCACAAAAGTGAGTTTTGAGCCTTTATTGAGCATACAATTACATATCATTAGACTAAATGCTCATTTTTCGTTTCTTGTGTGAATAGCCGCTTGGTTCTTACGACTCTAGAACTTGCCATGACGATACATTCCCGGTCCTTATCAACTTAAACCCGAGTAAGTAAATGACGGAGGCATTAGGACTAACCCTTTTTATTTCTACACCATTATTTTTCTTTTTTTTTACCACCTACCCAAAATCCCCCTAGTTAGCCCCTTTGAGCCTAAACCTTTTCATTTCATAACCCAAATCAAACACCCTTTTACCCACCAAAACCTTTTTTATTTTTTTACCCCTTGTTTTAGTAACTAGCTCGGTTTCTCGTATGACTTTAAAAAAAAAATGTTGATGATGAAGCAAAAGAAAATAAACAAACAAGTTCATCAAAAATAACTTTGTTTGAATAAATAGCTTCATCAAAATAAAAGTTACAAAAATAAAAAGTCTTACGAAAACCGACGCTTGTTACGCTTTTCGCCCTTTTTCTACTAACCACTAACCCAACCACCTACCTTTAACCCAAGCCTAACCCTTCACCCAAAAAGTCCTCTTGATATTTACAAAGGTATATAAGTTAAAAAGGAGGAGGATTGATTGCTTGGCAAGCCTATGGTAGAAGTAAGTTCCATGCTGCTCTCGAGTGATCCACAAAAATACATTTTCGGCCGAGTGTTGAGTGATCCCCGTGAGGTATGTGAACTTGTATATAAATAGAATTTTAAAGAGGCATGTTATGCCCTAATAAGTAATTTATCTTGTGAAAAGTTTTAAATAAATCATGAAGAATAGGATTGTAAATAAATAAAAATAAAATTAAATAAAGAATCTTGGAAATCCCGACACTCTACGACAAGCCCAAAAACCTTCTTCTCTACCCATTCCATTTGGGAAGTGTAATAGCCACATTATAAAGAGTTTTGCTTGAGGACAAGCAAAGATTCAAGTGTGGGGGTATTTGATGTGTTCAAAATGCAACATATAAATTTCATCAATTGTGGCATAAAACTAACCATTTTTTAGTACTAATGTTGGAAAAAGTGTGCTTTTGTCTTCCTTTTGTATTTTCAGGATTAAATGAGCTCAAATTCACAAAAGAAGCAAAAAGACATCAAAATCTAACATAAATACAAGAAAAGGAACAAGACGTGACATGCCCGACCCCACGACAGCATCTTCCCAAGCAAAACAAGACAACAGAAGACTGAACACGCCCCGTGCTCAGCCAGCACGGGGGCGTGCCCAAGTGTCAGCAGAAAAGACAAAGTGGTAGAAGCTTCTATTGCCCACCACGGGGCCGTGCTCAGCGGACACGGGGCCGTGGTCAACTATAAGATTCGCACAATCCAACAAATCTGCATAGTACAAAGATTCTTCTGCACCACGGGGTCGTGCTCAGCGGACACGGGGGCGTGGTCAACTAAAAAGACAAAACTGCATTAAATGAAGAAAGAGAAGGATGTGGACACGGGGCCGTGCCCACTGGACACGGGGCCATGCCCGAGCTTCTGTTCAGCCTATAAATAGAAGTGCTTGGCTCAAGCTCAAACCATCCCTTGGCACACCACCTCTCTCACACTTCACCCACCACCACCATAACACCATCATCCACCACCATCATCCATTGTCCATCGTAGAGTGTGTGAGTCGTCTCGGGATCCAAGATTGATCGTAAGAGTTCTTGACAATCAAGGCCATGTTTGCCTAAGTCTCTTACATCACCTGGTGAAGACAAAGTGTCTAGTGTAATACTTTTTATTTCTAATCTTTTCGCACTTTTTATTTGGCTTCGTATTAATGACTTTAATAAATAGTTGCTTATGTTGAAGGTGATCTTTCCTTATCGTTTGTCCGTGGTGTCTTGGCATTATTTTACTGTCTATATAAAATAAAAGATTTTCACCATTCATATCTCCACGGTCTATATGGAGGTATGTTGGCTACCTGGTCGGGGGTTAAGGGAACGGTTTGGTAAAGGTCTTGCCATTGTTCAGCGTTTAGAGGTCCTGCAATGGACCTGGGTCAAATTTAGTAGGACCTCCTTCAATACTTAACGGTATTGGATGACGGGGGTCCAAACTCTTTGATCCCCTCATAAGTTAACTACTATTAATACTATAACCCGGCTATTTAGGACTGTATCCTTGCTGACTCAGACTACTTAGTCGAGGGTAACGTCACCTCCAAAAGAGGGGCCTACCATAATTTGCATTAATAACTTAATTAATTATCTTCCAATAATCCACCCTTTTAGGATTGTATCCTTGCTGACTCAAACTACTGGGGTGAGGGTAACGTCACCTTCAAAAGAGGGGCCTACTACAATAACTTAGATAATCTCTTAAAATAGTGCAAAAGTGCGGAAATAATCAAAGGTTACACTAGATACGAGTCGGAGCCAAGTGATTTATCTTGTCTATCTGTTTTTTTTCTTTTATTTTTATTTTCAGCATTTTTAGTTAGTTTTTATTTTTCTTAGTTTAAAACATTTTTCTAAACTTTTTGATTTGATTAGACGTTGAGGATAAACCGGTACTAAAAGCTCTTGTGTCCTTGGACGACCTCGGTATCTTACCAACACTATACTACGCTCACGATGTGTGCACTTGCCCATATGAGTGTCTAGTGTTAGTGAATATCGTGTTTTATAAATTTAAAACTTGACTAAAAAGTGTTAAAGGGGCTTAAAATATACACCTAATATATATAACGCTTGACACCCATCAAGTTTTTGGCGCCGCTGCCGGGGACACAAGGATTTTAAGAAAGCTTAAAATCGACGGCCTAATCAGTTTTTCAAAACCTTTTTAAACGCGCGCATTTTTTTCTGCATTTTAGTTTAGATTTGCATTTAAAGTAACCTGTACACGGGGCCGCGTTCACTGAACACGGGGCCGTGCTGCACATTTTCATAAAAACACCCAGTAATAGAAGCTTGAACACGGGCCGTGCTCACTGAACACGCCCCGTGCTCAACGAAATCAGTAAATTTAATTAAAACGCCCAGATACAGATCCTGAACACGGGGCCGTGTCCACTGAACACGGGGCCGTGTCCAGCCTCTGTTTCCGTTTTTATTTTTGTTTTCTGATCTCGAGACTTGGTTGTGGTCTGCTGAGTGATTCTTATGGATCAATACTCAGGAGGTTACAACTACACCTATGAGGAGGATGATTATAGGGGTAATTATTGCACTAATTGTCGTAACACACACTCGGTTCAAAATAGTCACTCATATCAACCATCCAACTATTCTTCATAGCCATATTATCACTCACAAGTTGTTGATCTTTGGGTGGTGATTTACTCCCGAACAAACCATGCCCAATTTGACCAGAATAGATAAGCGTATCACTCGATCCACTTACATTCGAATAACCTGATTCAGATACACAACGGTCTCTTTGCTTCGTCCACTAGAACTATTTGTGTATACATTCTTTTGGTCAAATTACGGGTCAAATCCAGCAGGTTCCGAGTCAGATTTGTTACGGATGCAGGTGCGGCCACTTAGAGTGCTTTTGTATCCCTGTCGAAGTGAATAGACACTTAAATCGTCTACCACAATGAATATTAACTTTGAGTGAAAGAGTCTGTTTAACTACAGCACAAGCACATACACCGGTTTCCAGGTAGGGTTTAGAATACTTGAAGGAATGTTGGTTTAATACCAACTCATCTTTAGTAGTGTTTGTGGATCAACAGAAATAACTGAAAATACATATTCCGAATAACTCTCTCTATAGATATGACTGAGAGTGAGGGTTACTCTGTTATATACATCAAAAAATGATTGGTTTAATACCAACTGTTCGAAATCCCTTTCGTTTTTTGGATCGTTCTAAAAAGTAAAAAGAGAATAAACCATTTTTTACCGTATGAATACGGGCCGTATACAATTATACGGCTCGTATACTCAAAGTTAAAAAAATTCCAGATCGTATACAATGTATACGATGCCTGTATACAGGCCGTATAATATTATACGGCTCGTATACTATGGGTAAAAATTGGTAAAAATGGTTTATTCTCTTCATTGCTACTTAATTATCATTAACGTTATGATTATCACTTCTAGATTCCCTAATTTCACTGTTGGGTCTTAACGAATTTGACAACCGGTCAAATCACACACTATAAAGTGTAAACTTATCGTTGTTTATCATTGTTCTTGAAAATGAAGATGAAGAAACGAGGGTTTATTCTCTTTAATCTGTTAGAAAGATCCTTGTTTTGAGAACCTGATTCTGATTTAAACAATGCACAACATTTCTGTTAGTGGTTTATTCTCTTTAATCTATTAGAACGATCCTTGTTTTGAGAACACTGTTCGACACAGAAACTGTTCGATTTCACGGTGAGTGGAGAAATTACAAGTTTTCAATAAAATTTCATTCTGTTGTGAACTTGTTTTCTATAAAATGTCTCACTTAACAAGAGAATCAACTAAAAGTTAACTAGACTCCTCAAGTTGTCATTCATAGGAGAGTTGATGCAATTTGGAACAAGAAGTAAAAAAATATGAATGCACACAACGAATTTGACAACCGGTCAAATCACACATTATAAAGTGTAAACTTATCGTGTGTTGTAATTTTAATGAAGCAATGAAGATTGAATATGCAAACCGCATCCGTTTTGTATACGGAAACAGTGGCTATGGGAAATACATACCCGACACGTCTTCTTTGATGATTCGAAACATTCCGAATAACTAGCAGAAGAACCCGACACGTCTTCTGCTAGTTACTCTTTTCTTCAATTTCAACAAATCTTTCAAGGTCTTAAGTGATGGAGAATTGGTTAAAAGATGTAGAAGAGTATGTGTAGAGGTCTTTACATAAATCAAGCATGGTTTCTCGACAAATGAAGTTCTATTACCAAAGTAAACCGAAGGCTTGGAATATTGGTTCACTTGTACCTCCATTCCCTAGAGAGAATACTTGTCCTTGCTGCCTCTTCGGTTGGTAAAAGACATAGGATGGTTTCTAATACAGGCTCTTTTACAAAAATAACAGCTTCGGTTTCATCAACCGGCTTTGAAAACCCGACGGAATCTACGAAGAAACTGTTGGAATTTGTGGATTTCGGTTGGTTCAGAAACTTAACAAGAGACGCAACTAAAAAAAATACAACTGATTACTCGGTCGAATAATAGCCAATAATACGTTCATTATAGAAGAGTTGAGCAAGAATTGGGTCCGTCGCATGATAGAAGATACATATCGTCCGTTCAAGTTGAGCTTCCTGATCTCACAATCGTCGCTCTCGTCGGCTTCAGAATAATCGTCGACGTCGTCGCTGGGGTTTTTTTCTCTTCCAGTTACCAGGCCTATCATCTCCGTCTACGTTTGCTTTCCTCAACGAAGAACCATCAGGCATTATCTACCCTTTTTCCTTTGGTTTTCTGGTTGATTTTGAGAAAGAGAGAGAGAGAGAGAGAGAGAGAGAGAGACAGGGGAGGGTGAGGGTTTTGAATTGATTCCTTCGCTCAAGTTTCAAGACAGGGGAGGTCCAAAAAGTGTTAGTTTCTTGACAGTATGGTTTCTCGACAAATGAAGTATTATCTAACAAAACTCAAAACAATTGTAATCTTCCCAGCTCGATTGCTATAACAGGATGGATGTGGCACACACAGATAGATAAGCTGTCAGAGTTGTCAAGACTGTTTGTCGGGTTTCCAATGCTTACACAGGGTGATAAACAACACTGATACGAAAACATGTGTTTCGAAATAGGCTTTGTTCTTGGTTTAATGAAGTTACATGTAACATCTAGTTATATTCAGATTTAAACAATGCACGCCTCAACTGAGATAACGAACATCCATCAAGCTCAAAAAGAAAACTTGTGTTTCCCATAGTCACAAAAGATTGCGGTTTGTATTTCGCATAGCCACCATTTCCGTAGTAAAAAACGGTTGCGGTTTGTACTTCGCATAGCCACCGTTTCCGTAGTAAAAAACGGTTGCGGTTTGCACATTCAATCTTCAATACTTCATTAAAATACCACTAGTAGAAGAACCCGACACGTCTTCATGTTATGGAGAATGTTCTAGAAATTGAAGGAAAAGGAAAAGATTTGTTGAAATCGAATTTGACAACTATGACAGCTTATTAAAAGTAGTAATCACCTCCGATCATTTCCTGGTCAAATCACACAATATAAAGTTTAAAGTTATCGTGTGTTGTAGTTTGGAAAGATGACCGAATAGAGATCTGAATAACAAACTGTGGAGAACTTGTTTGTGTCGGGTTCTTCTGCTAGTTATTCGGAATCGATAAATAACCAACACGAAGATCTCTGCGATCCCTAAGGTTTCCATCAACGGACTAATTGGTAATGTTACTCTACCTGTGCTCCGATTTAAGCGGCGTGTTCCGTTCAACGTTTATCGACATTTTTAAAGTTGATGAAGAGTTTAGAAACCCTAGAATGATTGTGTTTTTACTGGAAAAAACGTGATACTTGAAAAAAAACACCATTATATACGACCCGTATATAGTTATACGGCCCGTATAAATCTGGTAACATCACAAACCTCCCAAAATAAATCCATTGAGCCGTATACATTTTACAAATCGTATACCGATGTATACGGTTCGTATAACTATATACGGACCGTATATAATAAATTCAAAAAAACATTCTCTACGCATTTTCCTATTTAAAAACATTCTATACGGGCCGTATAAGTGTATACGGCCCGTATACACTAGGGGATGTGAAAATAAGATATAGAGGGTGTGGGAACAAGACACACCAAATTTGATAGGGATTTTTAAGAAAATCTAGCAGCTAGACTCACACATGTTACGGTGCGAATACATTGCAAACATTGAATAAATTATTCTAAACATTATATAACATGCTAATTATATGAAATTTAAAAGTTGAGGAGGTTTAAAAATAAAGTAACAATGCAAGGAGAAAAAATGCAAAGTTTAAAACTTGAGAGGGTGGTGATGGTAAAAATAGAGTAATAGTACAAGGGGGAAAATACAAAATTTAAAACTTGAGGGGGTAATAGTGCAAGGGGAAAATACACAATTTAAAACTTGAGGGGGGGGGGGGGGGGGGGTTATCAGTGAGGGTAAAAATGCGAGGTTTAAAACTTGAGGGATGACGATGGTAAGAATGGAGTAATGTTATAAGGGGTAAAAACGTAAGATGGTGATGAAGGAATTCAAACTTAATGGTTAAGAATACAAAGTTTAAAAATTGAGAGATCAGTATAAAACATATAGTTAACAAAATATGAGGCTAAAAATCATTGTAATTAGTAAAAAGTTAAATAAAGAAAATTGGCTAAAAGTGAAAAATTCTAATGTTCGGGGGGTGTGGATGGAAAACCCACCAAATTTCCTTTTGAAGATATATAGAATATAAGTATTTATTAAACTATAGTATTAAACATAAAAAAGTAAACCTCAGTTTAGAACCCTATAGTTAGACTCTCCTGACATTTTAGACGCCCTTAAGAAATCTTTGGATGTTTACATTCTCATCATTTCCAACTTTCTACACTTTATAACCTTTTGTGAGTTGACCGTTACGTTGATCGGTAAAAAGACTAATTTGCCATTTTTCCATATCAATACACGTCCCCTTCGTTTAAACTAAGTCTCATATTACAACCCCACATTATATATATATATATATATATAGAAACGAGTTCAGGAGAAAACGGCAAAAAGTGTGAGAACGATGAGAACGCATCCTGGCCGAACACGTGGCGCGGGGCATGATCAGGGTCCGAGGGGTTTTTTTGTCTTTTTAGTATTCTTCTCCTTTCACGATTTTCGCGTTTGACATGCTGCTTTATTTTTTGCGTGCAAGATAATTTTGGCGTTATGTAGAATTATTAATTATTGGCGTTTTACTGTTTTTTTTCAGATTTATTCTCGTTGAATTAATTCTTTTTGTGTCACATAGTTAATTTTTTGGCGTTATGGCTTTTACCATGTCATTTTTGGCGTTGTGTATCTTTTTGTTAATAATTGATTACCATAGATTAATATTTTATAAAACTACAATAACATGAAAATCAAAATAAACTAATAGTCTTCCGTAGGTGGGATTACATCAGAGATGTACCCATCACTTTGTTTATTACTTTCTTCAGATTCTTCATCATCAAATTTCATTTTTGCGTATAACGCCATTAGCTCGTCTCTTCTTTGCTGCAGCCTATTCTTGAATATCACTGCATCCTTGGATTTTGGATCGTTTGAAGGTGTTAAATCACAGAGTTGTTCAATGATAGATAGCAACCCTGTCTTCAACATTTCTTCCATTGGCGTTGAATATTGCACCCCGTTTTTATAAGTCACTTCAAGTGTTCCTTCTTCCTCATGCAATACCCAACTACTAAGTTTTGGTATAGGAGTATCGTCAATATCATCACCATCTTCATAATCTTCTGCCGGAATTTTTCTCTTCAGTCTTTTTATTACAGTTCTTGTTCTTTCACAATCGTTGTCTATTGGAACCCCAAGGGCCATGATATCCTTCTGAACCTTTTCATTCATTCCAAGCATGGCTTTGATTGTTCTTACCTTTATCCTTCTCCTATCAGAGAACTTTATGATGAATCTTTTCTCTTTCCTTTCAAAGCTCCATGCAATAACCTTAGCCATTTTTAAATTTTTTGGCGTTTTGGACAATATGTGCCGTTTTAGTCAATTTTTTTGGCGTGTTTGAGCTTGGGTTCTCATGTTCTTCTTTTATATTGACTTTTTTTCCCCCGTATGACAGGTAATTATGGCGTTTTGAAAAAGCTAAATAAATATAATAAATGTTAGTAATTATGTTTTCCGTCGTTTCATTTTACTGTTTTTTGCAGTTTACCATGTTTTGTTTTCAGACTCAACTGTTTTAATGGTGTAACACGTCAAATCTTTGACGGCTGTAATTATGGCGTTTTGTTTTCCAATGGCAGATAGATAACTATTGGACTTCTTTTTGTTTTATATTCTTTGCTCATTGTTTCACGTTTTTTTTTTTTATAATATTAGTTGTTCAAATTAATTTTATTATAGTTTGTTAGTTTTTTGGGGGCGTTTTTATGGCATTATGGCGTTTTACATGCATTTGCTTATTTTGGCTTTTTATTATATTTTTCATTATAGCATTAATATTCTTTTGTTGTTTATTAACTGAAATTACAAAACAAACAATAGATAAAGAAAATTAAAAAAAAAAACAAAGTAGAAGCAATTTATGATTTTAAATCTTTAGTGTCATTAGTCTCTTTTTTCTTTTGAAACTACAAGAAATGTGACAAATAAATGGCGTTTTGGGTTTGGCGTTTTTTATTTTCTTTGTTCATGTGTTGAAGTGTCTTTGTGGATGTTGGAGACATAGATCGACCCCGTGTGGGTGGATGCTATCTGCCTGTCGTCTTCATTATAATCATCGAGGCCAAAGTAGCATTTACACTAGTATAGGTCTCTTCTTATCATCCAAACCTTCTTCAGAAACAAAGATGACAGTATGATATATGGGTGTCATCAGTCCCTCTTTTTTTCAATTTTGTCCATCTCATGCAGCAAAATCTTACTACACTCACGTAACAAATCATTCAATGAAGCTTCATGCAGAACATTACTGAGTATCAAATAAAAGATGTTTGTCGTCGTTGTATTTTTTGCCGTTTTACATTGAATTGTAATTTTTTTAGCAACCACTGTGTGTTTTTGTGTGTTTTTTTGGTGTGATAAACGGAAGGTGGTGAGACGTTTCTATTTATAGAATTTTTTTTGCGTAGTTTAGGCGGGATGTTATTTTTATAACAAAAAATGTAATTAACATTTATCCGGATGTAAGCTTTGGCGTTATATATAATGGCGTTTCATATTTTTTTGGCGTTTTTGTAGCCAGAGAGCTTAAATAAAAACACAGAGAAAAGTACGCAGTGATAAAACTGGCGTTTTATTTTTCAATGGCGTTTTATGTGAGAAATGGTTTTTTACTTTTTTACCCTTAATGAAGCGCGTCCACGTAATAAAATTGGTGTTATTTACTAAAATGTCACCGCGCCAATCTAGTCCATAGATTGTTTTGATCGGACGATCATTAAGCGTTCTCACCGTTCTCACACTTTCTACCGTTTTCTCTAAATCCTGACCATATATATATATATATATATAGGATGAGAGTTGGCTACAAAGTCTATTTTTCCTACAAAGTGTAAAAAGTCATAAAACACCATATTTTCAGCCATAAAACACACTCAAAACCCACAGATAACAAAGTGAAGATTACTAAAATGCCATATTTGTTGGTTTTGTGTTGTGTTGTGTTTTGGATGATAAGGCTTTGATTATCGAATGACTAATATTAGTGTATTTTATGTTGATTATCATGTTGTGTTTTATATTCATAGTTCTTCGATGGTGTGTTTGAAGTTTTTATGGACTGCTAGGGTTTAGATATTGTGTTTTGGTGCTCTTCACAATGTTATTTGTGAGTTTTGAGTGTGTTTTGTGGCTGAAATTGTGGTGTTTTATGACTTTGTACACTTTGTAGAAAAAATGGACTTTGTAACCGAACCCCACCCTATATATATATAAACGGGATCAGGGGAAAACGCCTAAAAGTGTGAGAACGGATCCTGGTCGAACATGTGGCGCGTGGGGCGGAGGGGCTTTTTGTCTTTTTATCTTCTTTTTTTCCAATGTGCGTGTCACAATACTGCTTCATTTTTTGCGTCTAAGATTCTTTTGGCGTGTAGTTAGATTCAATAACTACCTGGCATTTTATTAGTCTTTTTTAGAGCTGCCTCGTTGAATTAATCGTTTTTGTCTTAAATAGTAAATATTTTGGCGTTTATGACGTCCCAAAATTCATTAAAATTAATTAATAATTATAACATCTTGGCGTCCATGGTGTTACCAAATTCATTATATACCTTTAATAATTCAAACTTTACAATTTTTTTGTCGTTTTTGTAGATTTCACCAGTTGAGTTAATCCCATATATGTTATAAAGGTAAATTTTTTGGCATTCATGGTGTTCTTAATAACTCATTAATAATTCAAAAGATTACCATAAGACGAAATCAAAACAAACTAATATTCTTCTGTGTATGGGATTACATCAGAGATGTACCCATCGCTTTGTTCATCACTTTCTTCAGATTCATCATCATCATCATATTATGCATTGGCGTATAACGTCATTATCTCGCCTCGTCTTTGTTGCAACCTATACTTAAATATCATGACCACCCTGGATCTTGCATCGTTCGAAGGTGCTAAATCACAGAGTTGTTCAAGAAGATGTAGTCTCTCTGTGTTCAGCATTTCGCCCATCGACAATGAATATTCCACCCCGCGTCGATAAGTCACTTTAACCGTTCTTGCTTGTTCATCCAAACCCTAATTGGTAACTGTTGGTAGACCAGTATCGTCAATATCATCATCATCATCATCATCTGTTGTAAATTTTCTCTACAATCTTTTTATTACCATTTGAGTTTGTTCACAATCGTCGGCCATTGGAATCCCAAGGGCCAGAATATCCCTCTGAACGACTTTATCCATACTAAGTAGGGCCTTGATTGTCTTGACCTTCACCTATTCCTATCAAAGAACTTTAGGATGAAACGTCTCTCCGACCTCTCAAACCTCCAAGCAATAACCTGAGCCATTTTTTTAAGTTTTATGGCGTTTTAGACAATGTGTGGCGTATTTAGAGAATGTGTGGATTGTTAAGTTTTGTTTACCTGTTCTACTTATATAATGAATTTTTTTTGCCGCCATGTAGGATGCAGTCCTATAATGTGACAGGTAATTATGGCGTTTTGAAAAGATAAATAAATTCAAGTACCCATGGAGTGGCTTTTAATATAATAAAAGTTAGTAATAAAGTTTTCGTCGTTTCAGTTACTGTTTGTTCAGTTTCATCTGTTAAGGCTGTAACACGTCCCATCTTTTAGTTTTTGGCGTTTTGTATTTTTAATGGGGTTTAGATAAAGATGACACATTGTTCTATTCTGTTGCACATTGTTTTATACATTTCAATAATTTTTGGAGTTTTTAATAATACTTGTCTAAAGTAATTTTATTATAGTTTTGGAGTTTGGCGTTTGTGGCATCTTGGCGTTTTACAAGCATTTTTTTAGAGAAATAATGTATTTTTTTAGCGGAAAATTAGATAACAAACCACAGAAAATAATAGAAGCGAAAAAAATAAATTAAAAATCCGAATCCAATTTCTCTTCCAAATCTTCACTGTCATCAGTCTCTTTCTTCTTTGAAACTACAAGAACTGTCACAAATATATGGCGTTTTGGTTTTGGTGTGATTTTATTGTTGTTCGTTGTTGAAGTGGCTTTATGGATGTTGGAGACATAGATCGATGCCGTGTGGGTGGATGCTATTTGTCCATTATCGTCATTATCATCATTATCATCATGGAGTCCAAAATAGTATTTACATTGGGACCAGTCTCTTCTTCTCATCCAAACCTTCTTTAAGAACAAAGCACGTAAAATGACATATGACTGTCATCAGTCTCTAATTCTTGAAGATTTGTCAATCTCATGCAGCAAAATCTTATTGAGTTACCCCCCTCACCTAGCAATCCATTTAGTGAAACTTCATGCGAAACAATACTGAATATCCAAGAAACGATGTTTGCCATCTTTGATTGTTTTTAACTTTTTTGGCGTTTTACAGTGAGTGGTATTTAGGAAACATAACGTTTGTTTTTTGGTGTGATCAATGGAAGTTGCTGAGACGTTTCTCTTTATAGGATGTTTTTGGCGCGTAGTTTAGGCGGGATATTATTATAATAAATGCTATTAATAAAGTATCCGTCATTTCAGTTACTGTTTGTATTTACTGTTTTGTTCAGCTTTATTTGTTAAGTCTGTAACACGTCCCATTTTTCAAGTTTGGCGTTTTATATTTAATGGTGTTCTTGTAGGCCATGATGTTAAAATACACTAACTAAAACACAAAAAAAATTACGTAGGAAAAATATTTTTTATTATTTAGCGTTTCGTATTTAGTTGGCGTTTTATATTTAATGGTGTATATATAAGAAATGATGTTTACCCTTTTTCCCTTAATGAAGCACGTTCCAAGTAATAAAATTGATGATATTTACGAAAATGCCACCGCGCCAATCTAGTCCATAGATTGTTTTGATCTGACGATCCATAAGCGTTCTCACACTTTTCCCAAAATCCTGACCCTATATATATATATATATATATATATATATATATATATATATATATATAAATCGTAAATTCATGTTGTAACACGTGTCCTAGATCATAAATATGTCAAACGTTGACTTAGAAGGACTATTGTTGCCAAAATGTGAAAAGATGTATGTGGAGGGACTAAAAGTGTCAACATGCATAACCTATGCCTCCCAATGAGCTTTTACGGTATTCGTATTAATAACGAGCCACACGTTGGACGTACGAAACCGTTTGTGCAATAAATCAAAAGTTTGAGAATTGAAGGGTTAAAAGCATCAACATGTTTATTTATACCTATGAGTGACCTTTTAACGAACCTGGAGCTTAACGATGTTAGTATATACTTCCAAGAATACCTAAAACCTAAATTGAAGGGCCAAAAGTGCTATATATGAAAGTTATTTCAAGGTACAAGGTTGAGGGGCTAAACTTGACAACTTTAAAAATAGTTTTGCTGATATTGGGATGTCTGGCGGTTCACGACCCCCTGACCAGTCCCGGTCGCGGGGCGCGAGAGAGGTCGCTGGGGAGAAACTATTTGACAACTGCCACATTTTCCTTCCTCACCACACAAACCACCCTATAATCACATAACTCGAAACCTTGTCCTTTTTTTATGGTTTTTATAAACACCTATGACACTTGGGATGATCTTAGAACCTCCCTAAACACCTGGCTTGATCAAAGATCACCTCAAAACACTATAAATAGAGGTATTCCTCCACCTTCATTTCTTGCACCTCTTAAAATCATTCTTGTTCACTTATTCTTGCTCTCTTGGGGATTCCTTGCATAAGGAGACTCCACCTCAGTTCAAGTTTTTGAGCTAGGACCCTTTGTAAGTGTCCTTAGCCTCTGCATTTCGTTTTATAGGCTTTTAAAAGCCGAAAGTCCAAGTTTTTCGATAAACGCTTTGACTTTCGATTTAGATCATTATGGTCTAGTCATTGTTCGGGGCGAACATGGCCACGTGATCGTAATTAGGTAGGTGTTAATCCCTCAAAAGGGCACCTCCTAATAATCACGTTTGCTTGGTCAATTGTCGGGTCAAAGTTATAAATTTAAAAAGTCAAACGGGTCAGTTTTTAAAATAATTCGAATCTGGTAATGTAGATGTTATAAAACATGTTTTATCACTTTAATAACTTGGTAATAATTATTAGAACATGTGTAAACATGTTCAGCCCGACAATTCCAGGTTTAGAGTCGGTTCGCAACTAAAAGTCGCGAAGTTTGACTTCTGCGTTGACTTTCAGTTCTGACCCGAATTAGTATAGTTTCATTTTGTTTTAAGGTTCCTTTGTGACCATATTATATTGTAGTATAACCCTCTGTGGTTATATTACATGGTCATATAGTAATCTGAGTTATTTTGCAAAGTTCCGTTATTATGCTTAAATGTTGATTAAATTGCCCTTTTGTTTAAAAATAAGGTTTTAATTATAAATGAGCATGCAAATAAGTTATGTACTGATAAGTAAACATATTTAGCATATTTTAATGCTAACATTCTGGTCATAAACTGAGTTTACTTATTTAATCGTAAATCATGCCTTTAAAAGGACTAAAATGTCCTTTTACATGCAAATTGAGTTTTTAACATAATTTCTTGACAAAACTCATTACATACTCATATAATATCATATTTAAGATTATTTGGGATATCAAGTATGACAATATACTGAGTTTATGCACATTTTCTTGTTAATTGTTCTTAAATGACGATGATGCCCTTATGGCACTTAAAATGGGTTTTAAACATAATGAACATGCAAAATCTTTTACTTACTGATATGTTATGACAAATAACATATTTTGACAATTCAAAGCTGGCCATAACATCATAATTACTTAAACATCATAATTATCATCATTTAACGACTTTTACGTCGTTTAGGCGCATAGTGTGCGTTTAAACCATATTTAGCACCCAAGACTTGTTACCTACTGATTTTATAAACCATTTTAAATATTTTTACAGTAGGTAAAAGTCATGAACTCAGAATCACAAATAAGTTCTCAAAACTATGTGTGAAATGACCAAAATGCCCCTACAGTGCATAGTTTGGTCTTAAAGCATAAACCATACATATATTTGATATCCTACCGATATTATATCATAAATTTAATATTTTTACAGAAAGTTTATGACCTTAACATCAGTTTACGTGCAAGTTCCTTTTATAAGTCGTAAAATGACCAAAATGCACTTATGAGGCTTAATTCGGTTTTAAAACCTTAACGGGCATACATATTGATATCTTATTGTTATTATAACATGTTTTAAGTATAATAATATTTGGAACATGTATATGACTCATCCGGTTACCCGCTAATTCTTATACGCGTTCGGTTCGACTTATGTGACTAGTTTGCATAAGTTAACCAAAACGGGTTTAACCTTATCATTTAAACTTCAAATTCCAGAATGTATTTATTTTACCCACATTATACAAGTCTTCATACTTGTTGGATCTATATTACATTCTATTCCGGTCATCACTTAATCTAGCGTATTGTACCGTAATTCATTCTTTAAGTTAGCCGATCTAAGTCTATGACTTGAATAGGACCCGTTAGCCTTATAATTGGTTAATATTACCATTATTTCAGACTAGAGCCTCCTGGTAAAAGCTATCTACACGTGTCTAAGTGAATTATACGACTGAGTTGTAGATTCTTGCATTTAAATCAAGTTATAACTCCGGTAAATACTTTTAACTTATTTTCCCTTATACGGGATTGGAATACGGTAAACTATTACCACTTGGTTGGGTATGGGATTACTTAGCCGGATTGTGGCTATCAAATCTGCATAACCTGTTTTAACCTATTTTGTTTGATAACTTAAACATTGGGGGTTAACACGACCGTGTCCTGGATATCCACGGCTCATTTAAGTTACTAATGGCCACAACTTAAGCACGGGGTGTAGGCATACACCTGACAGATGCAAATGCTAAAAATATATTTTAACCCACAAGGTTGGGAATAACTCCTTTGTGGGTTTATAAAGTGGTGTGTCGGTTAATCATGTCTCGGTTTCTATACTGGGCCCCATATGTATTGACAAACATGTAAAACTATGTACAAGAATAAAATTCTTAATTGTCCCAAGTTAAAAAAGATATTTCGTGCCTTATGCACCTAAATCAATTCTTGATATATTTTCAAATGTGTCAGTTTATTATATTTACCAGTGTAAACTGACGTATTTTCAAAAGACTAAGTGACAGATACTAAACGCAATAGGCCGGGAGCTGCTTGGTATCAATAGAGGATCTTGCAAATCGTTAGGATGCCCAAAAGTCTCTTAAACATCATTTTGTACATTTATTAGATCTGCCTGTGGATCCTTTAATACCACCGTCTGTATAATTATTATTTTGAACTTTGAACATTCGGTCTGTAATAGTAATTTCATTCCAAGCCTTCCGCTATGCTATATCCGTGTTTAATTGTCTATGTTGATATCAACTTCGTCACGATACTCCCCACCGGGCCCACCGGGTTATGTCGAAATATCGAGGTGTGACAGGTTGGTATCAGAGCCAACATTGATTGAATTAAACACTAGCCTTTTGTGTTTAATCTCAATGACACAATTGCACATTTAGTTTATATATATTGTTTTCCTTGTTTTGACAGGTTACTTATCACAATGCCCCCAAGAGTTCGAGGAAGAGGCTGTGGAAAAGGTCCGATGCGAGGTGGACCATCCAATCAGGCGGGACCATCACACCGCCGCACTCCATCTGCATAATTTGATTCTGCTCCTTATGAGGATTGGAGACACTCCATTGAACCAGCAAGGCGATCTGTTTCATTAAGCACTTCACCATCATACCATCACTCATTCGGACCACAACATTTTCACGAGTCATACCATTCGTAACACTCTCACCATTCACAGTCACAGGGCCATTTTGACCCGAATGACTACATCAACTCTCCTGCTGATTATAACCACTTGGAGCCCGAAGAACATCATGATGAAACTCAAGACATATATGTGGACAAAGATCCAGATCCAGATCTAGTCATGCCACCATCTGGGACGCCTACGCATCCCATAGACATTTCCAGTGGTTCCGCATCATATGCGGGATCGCCTTACCAAGGCCTCGATGAATGGGCCGAATGGTGGGGAAGATACAAGTGGGAGTTTACTCCCTCATATCATAACACACCACCTCCACCTCTACCAGAAGAACCATACCTACAAGCGGTAACACCTCCACCACCACCAGTGGAGGAACAACCATCGCCACCTACAAGGAGAAGGCGGAATGCATGCATGTCAGTGCATGGGGGGCCATGCATAAGTTCGCCCCAATCTTCACACAACTACCCCCTATTCCTAAGGATCTCTAAATGGGAGGACTCTCAAATGCCGCACCGGTGATTGACACTACACCGGCCACCTTTGTACAACCACCACCAATGGATTTTGAAAACCCAATCCCCACTTACCCAGTTGCGACTGGGTATAACCTGTTTGAACCACAAGCACCTACGGGTTACAACTATCAAGCGCCTACATACGACCCTTATGTTGAGGCGACCGTTCATAACGCCTTGTATCCTTCGCCTTTTCCTCCAGCATACCCAACTAGATATCCCGCTTATGGGTACCAGTATCCTATACCACCACCACAACCTCAACCTCAACCACAACCACAATTACCACTCCAACAATTGGAGGCCTTAACTCAGGCCTAAGGAAGGGTGGATGATGTTGAACATCGAGTGGAAAGAGGTGAAAGAAGAACAAGTAAGTTCATGAAGAAACTTATAAAGCTAATCAAAGGGAAGAAAGATGAGGATTAAAAAATATATATATTTGTCTTGTATTTTTTTTATTTAAATTAAGTTCATGCGCATACATTTTTATTCAGAACTAGTCCCTATGTGGACACTTTCTTTCTGTATTAGTCCATACGTGGACTTGTTTATCCTTTTAGTCCCTACGTGGACAACTAGTAATTTAATTAAGACCCGTTTAGGGCAATTTTGTAAGCCCTAGTTAAATTAATGAAAATATTTTCTTTTGGAATTAATAATTGTTGTTATTATATATATGTATTTCATTACATCATTGTTCAAGCCATCGTCTCGATTTTACTCGAACTTTATCGATCTGCTAAATAGTTCCAAAAGATATTCTTAATCTTTTAGCCTTGCCTATATGTCATTACGAACATGGCTATATTGGTAAACCGTCTTAAGACAATAAATATTTGTTAGCATTCATAAAATGTTAACACTCCTGGAAGTGTAGCTTGAGAAACCACACCAGCTGTCAAGGTATTTGGACTACGTCCAAGCCTTATAACCCATATGATCAAGTAGAATCAAGGCTAATATCATCAATACGATGATCATATTATATAACATCCATTAGTGATGTCAATTTATTTGCCTACGGGCCAAGTTAAATCGTCTTTTATGACGATGACACTTGTAGTCTACGACTCCCTGTACAATGGTGAAGAACTACGTTCAAGCCTAACAGCCCCTGATCTAATAAGATTGCAGCTTATATTTTAATTGTCTAAGTGACAGGGCCTTTTGTGCCATATTCTAAATGTCCTTCGAGACGAGCCTTCAAGCTATATAATATTGTCAATACGACAATGACAAATGTGACTCATGATCCCCTGTCTAATATAGAAAGGACTATGTCCTATTTTAATTCCTTTGATGGTTCTTTTGTAACCTAGGCTAACTATAATAAAATAATTTTGAAATAACATTCATTAGAAATGTATAACTTCATAGCCTATATGGTTTAATAATACCATGGCTTGTTAATCATCAAATACGATGATTCATTATTTTGCAACTAAGTTGTTATTATTGGTGTGTAGCACTAAAAGCTTCAAAATGGTAAAATCCAACGAAGCTCATAGCAACAGAAACGATGCTACTAATGTAAATATAAATGGCGCTGATCTTCAGGCCATGATTGATGCCGCTGTTGATAAAGCTGTGGATAAAATTCTTAAGGAGTCAAGTGCTACTCGCTCCAAGTCCCACTCCAGACCACATACATCTAAAAGGGAAGAGTTTGTTCATTCATCAAATCAGAGGAGTGAACCACACACAAAATTGTTTTTGATCAGGAACCCCGTTCCTCCAAAGGATGCACTTATAAATACTTCGTCTCTTGCAAACCAAGAGACTTCAATGGATAGAAGGGAGCCATTGATTGTATGAAGTGGTTAGATGAAATGGAAACTGTTGTGGATATTAGTGGGTGTGCAAAAGAAGATATTGTAAAGTTTGTGTCTCAATCTTTCAAGGGCGATGCCTACATGGTGGAAAGCGTTAATTCAATCCACAGGGAAGATTCCCCTCTATAATCTGTCATGGTCCAAATTTGCGGATCTTGTGAAAGAAACCTACTGCCCTCAGCATGAGGTCGAAAAGGTTGAGACGGACTTCTTGACTCTGGTCATGAAGAATTTGGATTGCAAAACCTACGTCACTGAGTTCAATTCTATGTCAAGACTGGTTCCATACCTGGTTACCCCTGAGCATAAGTGCATTGCGTGCTTTATTGGTGGCCTAACGCCGGAGGTTAAAGGGAATGTAAAGGCTTCAAAGCCTGCTACCTACAGATCAGTTGTGGAACTGTCTCTGTCCCTCACATTAGATGTGATTAGAAGCAGGTCTGGAAAGACCACTAATGAGGGAAAGAGAAAAAGAGAAGATGATAACTCCCATCGTACTGACAAGAAGAAGAAAGGGAGATTTGGGTTCAAGAAGAACCAAGATAGATTAGGTGAGAAGCCCACCTGCAAAAACTATAACCGCAGGTATTGGGGGCAATGCACCATAGACTCACAGGCTAAACCCTGTGGAATTTGTAAGAAGAAGGGTCACAAAACCCTGGTGTGCAACAATTTGAAAGTTGCAGTCTGCTATGGCTACAATGAAAAAGGGCACATCAAAAAAATTGCCCTAAGAATGCGAAGAAGCCTAATGAGGCTAAGAAGGGGAATGTGAGCGCATTCCAATTAAAAGCGAAGCAAGCGGTGAACGATGACAATGTTATAACAGGTACTTTCCTCATAAATGACATTTATTCTAGAGTTTTATTTGATTCAGGTGCAGATAAGTCTTTTGTAGACCTTAAGTTTAGTGAACTGTTAAATCTGCCCATTTGAACTCTAGACATTAAATATGAGGTAGAGCTTGCTGATGTTACCTTAGAAACTGCTTCAACTATTCTTGATGGATGTTCAATATCCATTAAGAATCATTCTATTCCTTTATCTATTTTGCCAAAGAAATTGGCGGGGTTCGACGTAGTCTTAGGTATGGATTAGTTATCACATAACCAAGCCCGTATCGACTGTGATAAGAAACTCGTCGACATTAAAACCCCTTCCGGTGAAATGATCACCATTCAGGGAGATACGCACTATGGATTACCTGATCAAGTGTCTATACTTAAGGCATCCAAGTGCTTGAAGAGCGGATGTGTCATCTACATGGCATGGGTAACATTGGATGAGCTAAAGCCCAAGATAGAAGACATTCTAGTCATCACTGACTACCCCGATGTCTTTCCTGATGAGCTACCTGGATTACCTCCCGAGAGGCAAGTAGAGTTCAGAATCGATATCATGCCAGGAGCTGCACCTGTTGCTCGAGCTCCATACCATTTAGCGCCGACTGAAATGAAAGAGCTAAGAGCCTAATTAGATGAACTTTTGGAGAAAGGCTTTATACAGCCCAACTCGTCGCCTTGGGGAACGCCTATTTTGCTTGTAAAGAAGAAGGACGGTTCAATGCGTCTGTGCATTGACTACCATGAACCGAACAAAGTAACGATCAAGAATCGCTATCCTTTGCCCAGGATCGACGATCTGTTCGATCAACTGCAAGGGGCTAGCTTCTTCTCGAAGATTGATTTAAGGTTAGGGTATCATCAACTCAAGGTTAGAACTGAAGACGTACCCAAGACTGCGTTCAGAACTAGATACGGCCATTATGAATTCTTAGTAATGCCTTTCGGGCTCACTAATGCACCTGCAGCATTCATGGATCTCATGAATAGAGTCTGCAAGTTGTACTTAGATAAATTTGTCATTGTCTTCATAGACGATATACTTATCTACTCTCGTAACCAAGCTGATCACAAGAAGCATCTTCGGTGTATCTTAGAGCTTTTACAGCAAGAGAAGCTTTATGCAAAATTCTCTAAATGCGAATTTTGGCTTCGTAAAGTCCAATTCCTTGGACATGTTGTAAGTGAACGTGGAATTCAAGTGGATCCCGCTAAGATAGAAGCAATCATGAACTAGGAAGCACCTAAGACACCTTCTGAAATCCGTAGTTTCTTAGGTCTGGCTGGATACTATAGGAGGTTCATTGAGTACTTTTCAAGGATAGCCACCCCTTTGACTACCTTGACCTGTAAGAATGTTAAATTTAATTGGGGTCCTAAACAGCAAGAATCTTTTGAGATTCTCAAGAACAAGTTAAGCAATGCTCCTGTGTTGACTTTGCCTAAAGGCATAGAAGAGTTTGTTGTCTATTGTGGTGCTTCACACACTGGCATGGGTTGTGTGCTTATGCAAAGAGGCAAGGTGATTGCCTACGCATCATGACAACTGAAGGTGCATGAAAGGAATTACACCACCCATGATTTGGAGATGGGTGCCATTGTATTTGCATTAAAGTTATGGAGACACTATCTGTATGGAACAAAGTGTATTATATACACTGATCATAAAAGTCTCCAACACCTGTTTAATCAAAAAGATCTCAACATGCGACAACGCAGATGGATAGAGACGCTAAATGATTATGATTGCGAGATTCGCTACCATCCTGAAAAAGCGAATGTAGTCGCTGACGCGCTGAGCCGCAAAGAAAGAATTAAGCCTATACGTATTAATGCCAAAAGCATTGAGCTTACGAACAACTTAAATGAAAAGCTGTTAAATGCGAGGAAAGAAGCTATGTTGGAAGCTAACCTTCCAGGTGAAGGATTATGTAATGCCCTGCGTTTTCATACTTTCTATATTTGGAAACCCTTGCTTGAGATTCTATTTTTGGAAACCTTATAAGCTTGTAATCGTTCCTTCATTGATATCAACGTAAAACCCGAGACTTGGATTATTACTAAAACTTGTATTTCTTTAATTTCATGTTAAATTATACTTTATACATGCTCATACATGTAATTTTGTGAAACAATTGATGCTTATTCGTAATTCTTGAAAACAATGTGCTAAACTTGCAAATATGTGAAACTTATGCATAAAACGTGTTTTTGGTGAGTTTTGGTTGGTTTTAAGTGTGTTTCTTGCATTTAAGACCCACAACTAATAACCCCAACCCTTCCCCTATAAATACCACACTAATCCAAGACCTAAACACTTTACAAACCCAGCAAAATCTCCCTCTAATCAGTTCTAAAGCTGCTGCAAACACAAGTTCGAGCAGAATCTTCAAGCTTCACTAAAGTGAGCATAACTCACTCAATACTTGTCCGTTTTAGTCCATTCTTTTTCCTACACGCTTGGATTGACCTTAGCTTCGATTCCATGGGTTTTTCACAGTAAACAAGTCCTTGGAACTCTAGCAAAAAGGCTCCAAAGTTCACTGTTTGCTTTATTTTGATTCAAACTTTACTAAACCTGTTCAAACTTGAGTGTAACTCATCTCAAACCTATGTCGTAATGCTCATAATCAAATGAATGGTTAGTTGGGCTTAAAAACAAGGCTGAGACATACAAAATCAGAGGTTAAACCTCATATACTTTCTGTTTGTTTAGGGTTTTTGACCCACAAGTGATGTTCAAGCTTCAAGCTTGATGAAGGTGTGATTGTGGACTAACTTGGGTTATCCAACATAAAATCCCCACATTACTTGATGATTTCTCATAGTGTAGTCATTTACATTCTTGTATTATTCATAGTTCATGACCCTCCTTGTATATTTTTACATCAAGTGTAGTGGTGAACACATAAGAGGTGCCTAAATGGAAGTTTGTTCTTCCTACCTCCTACATGATTTCCATGATACTTAGAGGTACCTAAATGAAGATCTTAATCTTCTACCTCATGCTTGACTACTGGACATACTAATATATGATATATAACCTAAATGATATCTATATACATTCAAACCTTTAATGGTGAACTTGTGTTCATTCGTCAAAGTGTTAGAATAACATCATCTAAGGACATAAGACTTGTATGATTCTAATGGGTATATTACTCATGAAAACATTAACCCTTGAGGTTTCATAGTGTCAAGACAAGTACTTAATGTAACAAGATGATTACTTTTCATATACATACTTTTCATGCACTTTAAACTTCACATCCTTAGACCAAATGTATACGTCTCTTAAAAATCCCTAAACGAACACATTCAACCTTCTAACCTCATCAACTTCGTCACATTGGATAATCGGAAAGCATATGCAAATTTTGTGAGTACACTTGACCCATTTTCCTTTTAAAACACTTTGGGTGCAACATGTTTTACTTGTTAAAAATGCACGATTCACAAACATGCTTTATTCAATCAATCCTTATACATGCTTTGTTATGCTTAAGTTCATGCTAGAATTCATACTACTTGTTAACCCGCCTTAACAATTATAGCGCTATAGGAGTAGCACACCACCCGACGGGGTTTTGTTAAGATATATTCTTCACGGTCTCGATATTGTTATATCGAGGGATGCTATATTCATACTTTACGGTCTCGATGTTGCTACATCAAGGGATGCTATTATACTAGTGGACACTTGAGTTTGACTTTTAGTTATGCTTGATAGTTTGACCTTGTATACCAAAATGCTATGTTGGATTGAAAATACTTTTTATACATATGACATGAGTCTAAAACTTGTGTACTCGCCCATAACTTTGTATTGAACTACACTTTTAAAACATGTTGCAGGTTTAGCGATGATGTTGATGATGCATGGAATCTAGTAGGATGCTTAGATACACACTTTAAAATTTGTATTCATATTGTATTGTATTTCATTATTCATGTTGTTGTATTTTGCTTCAAATCCTTGTAATTGATTCTTTAGAAATGGAATGAAATTATTATTTAAATACTTGTCACAATTATTAGTGTTATGATGTCTCGAGCAATCTATTTCGTCTCACTCCGATGTTTCCACCATCTGTTGGGGTGTGACAGATTGGTATCAGAGCCATAACTATAGGGAATTAGGAAAAATTGCCATGGTTTTTACCTAGTCTATAGTTCTAGAGCTTGATTCTCATGCTTGCTTGAACTACTTGCATGTTACTTTATTTGCTCATTATTTATTCTCTTTTGACCTTTAAACATATATGTCACTTATGTGTTAATACTTGACATACTATTCTTATGTGTTAATACATGTTTTATTATGTGTTAATATTTGTTTTAATACTTCATTCTTTATGTGCCATTCTTGACATGTTTATACTTGTTTGTTTAATCTTCAACATACGCTTTTCTTCATACATTTTACTCGACTATTCTAAATCCGCAAACACTCGTATTATACAAACGAGACAAATTCACCAAAATAGGCGTGAAACCCACAATTTGGTGAACGAATCTCAATCTACCTATTCTTTTATACGAGATTCATCATCAAGCTAGGAGTGAAGTCCTCATCTTGATGAAGAATTTCAATTTCGAATTCTAGTGGACCCTCGTCAACGAGTCGAAAGTAAATTTTGACCCGACGTTTAACAACCACACTTAGGGTACGAAATCGCCAAGCTAGGGGTGAAACCCGCACCTTGTCGACTAGTTCCACTCCTCGATTTTTCATAAATCCCGCCAAGTCTCGAAATTTCAATTGATTTGGGACATGTAGTAACCGGAAGGGTAAATATCGTTAACCGACTTGTCGGCGAGAGTATTTCACCTATTAGGCCAAAGCATGTTCCTCAAATTCGAAAGGCTTTTTGACCATTTTGGTTAGTTAAAGTTCCATTTTGGAACCATCCAAATTTTAATCAAACGTGTGTTTCTATTATTTATCTTATACGATGCAATCTTTCAAATTCAAATTTATTTCCGATATTCTCTTTTCACACACACAACATATTAAATCATTTCATACATTTATACATATGCATGATTTCAAAACGTCACTTGATTATGTTTACCTTCTTTGTAACACCAAAATGGGGACATATCATCGAGATAGGAGTGATTTCCTTCCCTTGACGATTAACTCCAATCCTTCTTTTCTTAAAATGACCTCACCGATGAGTTAGGGGTGATTCCTTTACCTAGGTGATCGTTACCAAAACCTTCCTTAAAAATATTTTATTATGCAAACCTAATAATGTCTTATACCTAAATCATTTATCATTTATCAACATACCTACTTATATCAATTTCAAAATACATTGTTTCATCAAACGTACTTCTTATCCTACAACCTATTTTCACTTAACTCATATACACAAGATTCTTAATCATGTCTTAAACGTTTTACTACACGAATTTCCAAACCTTACGAAATGCTACCTACCAATTTAATCGGTCTAATGAATCTTTTGCCCATGAACTTCATATTCAACTTAATCACTAAAACACACTCATATTATATCACCAAACTAAAGACTTTCATTCTCAATCGGAGATCAAACCAACCTTTCCCATACACTTATAAAATCTTACGGATGTTATATGATCGTTTTACCAAAGACTCTTTTCAACATCAACAAATCACTTGTTAACTTTTTTTTTTCATCACTAAGCCCTTTTGCTAAATTTCTTTACTAAGGATCGACGTTTTCACAAGAACCTCCAAAATTTAAAATTTCTTGTTTTGGTGCAAATAAAGCAAACTTATTATGTATGAAAACTTTTTTTACACCGCTTAATTAGTCATTTAAATTTCAAAACGCGTGGGTAAGAAGACTCCATGGGGACCGACAATCTTCAACTTACGTAAACTATTTTAAAGAAAAAGTAGCATTTCCATTCATTACAAAATACATTATGCATAACCAATAAATACTTTATATTGTCTTACATTTACAAACTATATTCTACCTTCCAAATCAACGTATCGAATTTGATTTGGAAAACTCGATGCTTCGTTTAAACCACTATACATGCATATCATCATACACGTTTAGTCGTTTTATCGCGACGATTTCATTTATATCGTTCGTATTTACATGCTCAACCTTTTGAGCACTTTTATATGCTTAAATTTGTTATGTTTCAATTAATACTATATACGCAATCACTAGTATTCGTACTCACACTCACACTCATATTCATAACAATACATTTTATGCTTATACTTATAATCGTATTCATACTTATACTCTTACGTTTCATGCTTATACTTATACTCATACGTTTCATGCTTTTACTTATACTCACATGTTTCATGCTTTTACTTATACTTATACGTTTCATGCTTATACTTATATTCATACTACTCATACGTTTTATGTCTATGCTCATACTTACGTGAATAATCATACCTAAACTTATATTTATGCTCATGCTTTCATTCATACTCGTGATTCATACATTCGTACCCGTACGCGAGTGGAATCCGAGGGAATTGCTTACGTGGGTCCTATACATACATAAGCATGGACTTGCTTATATACTACCTTCTTATACGTACACAATCTTATCTCCAAATTTATGTATACCCTGATTCATACACACCTAGTACAAGCTATGCGGATCATGCGACAATCAATATAATCGCGGGTGCACACGGGATTATAGTGATTGGCTCATGAGAACCATAGGGTGTACTACTGTGTGTGGTAAGACACGGAATGTAACACGACACCGAATACGAAACGAACGTAACATGGCCAAAACATGGTGAATACGCCGCTGGTACTTCCTATATATAAGTGTTTTCACCATGTTACCAAATTTCATAAAACGTGCCATGAGAAATTCAGTGTTTTGCAGACCTTTTGGACCTAATTCAAACTTTAAACAACTCGCAAACGCATTATATCCGATTATCCATGACGAGACTTCTTTTTTAACACACTACTTCCATCTATCCAACACTTATGCTATTCTTATGCTTGCATTCTTTAAAGATTCAATCGTTCACTTCTATACTCGTATTATTCTCCATTATCCTTTTCTTTCATACAAACCTCGTTCACAATCAAGCTTGTTTAAACATTCGAATCCTAACTTATCTCATTACCTTTAAAACCGTCTTTCTATTCTTTATTCTTGTGTAAACGTATTTAGTAGGCCGTTAATACTTTATTTAAAGTACCAAACTTTCTCATTCCACTCGAAAAGCAATTTTTATGAATATGTGGTTTTATACTACCCTTAAAACTTCCTATACAACCTACCTCACTCTTATTGATTACAAACCGTTTTATAAAGACCTCCTTCATAAATACAATACATTTGTAAAACAACTCCAAATTTAGCTATTCAAAATCGTTTTGCCTATACACGATTCACTCATGCTCTTGCCTCAAAACCATTTTAGCCAAACAAATCCTCTTGCAAATCTATTTTGCTTTTCTCCCAAAATTTCGTACTTTTCAAAACATTTCAAAATTGCCAAGTCTCAGTTTTAAATAATCACTTTTTACCAAAAACTCTTTCAAGTCTTCCTCTTGAATAAATTTCGGGAAGAAATTTCCTAAAGGAGGGGAGACTGTAAGGCCCTGCGTTTTCATACTTTCTATATTTGGAAACCCTTGCTTGAGATTCTATTTTTGGAAACCTTGTAACCATGTAATCGTTCCTTCATTGAAATCAACATAAAACCCGAGACTTGGATTATAACTAAAACTTGTATTTCTTTAATTTCATGTTAAATTATACTTTATACATGCTCATACATGTAATTTTGTGAAACAATTGATGCTTATTCGTAATTCTTGAAAACTATGTTCTAAACTTGCAAATATGTGAACTTATGCATAAAACGTGTTTTGATCGTAAACGATATTTAAACATGACCATCATACGCTTAATTATACTCGGTTTATGTTCCTCATACTCGAATTGCCCTTAAACTATGTTTTTATGGCGAAAATAGTCCCTAAATGGCCTTAAAACCCTAATTTACAAACTTCAGAGGCCTAAATGCAAATATTCAAAACTTGGTCTCCAGCCCTCCCCCTTGTCACGGCCCGCGTAAGCTAACCCCATTTCTTACGCGGCCCGCGTAAAATGTGAATCCGGAGCCAGCTCGTTAACAGCCTTGGATTGGTTGCGATTTTGGTGAGTTTTGGTTGGTTTTAAGTGTGTTTCTTGCATTTAAGACCCACAACTACTAACCCCAACCCTTCCCCTATAAATAACACACTAATCCAATACCTAAACACTTTACAAACCCAGCAAAATCTCCCTCTAATCAGTTCTAAAGCTGCTGCAAACACAAGTTCGAGCAGAATCTTCAAGCTTCACAAAAGTGAGCATAACTCACTCAATACTTGTTCGTTTTATTCCATTCTTTTTCCTACACGCTTGGATTGACCTTAGCTTCGATTCCATGGGTGTTTTACAGTAAACAAGTCCCTAGAAATCTAGCAAAAAGGCTCCAAAGTTCACTATTTGCTTTATTTTGATTCAAACTTTACTAAACTTGTTCAAACTTGAGTGTAACTCATCTCAAACCTATGTCGTAATGCTCATAATCAAATGAATGGTTAGTTGGGCTTAAAAACAAGGCTGAGACATACAAAATCAGAGGTTAAACCTCATATACTTTCTGTTTGTTTAGGGTTTTTGACCCACAAGTGATGTTCAAGCTTCAAGCTTGATGAAGGTGTGATTGTGGACTAACTTGGGTTGTCTAACATAAAATCCCCACATTACTTGATGATTTCTCATAGTGTAGTCATTTACATTATTGTATTATTCATAGTTCATGACCCTTATTGTATGTTTTTACATCAAGTGTAGTGGTGAACACATAAGAGGTGCCTAAATGGAAGCTTGTTCTTCCTACCTCCTAGATGATTTCCATGATACTTAGAGGTACCTAAATGAAGATCTTAATCTTCTACCTCATGCTTGACTATTGGACATACAAATATATGATATATAACCTAAATGATATCTATATACATTCGAACCTTTGATGGTGAACTTGTGTTCATTCGTCAAAGTGTTAGAATAACATCATCTAAGGACATAAGACTTGTATGATTCTAATGGGTATATTACTCATGAAAACATTAACCCTTGAGGTTTCATAGTGTCAAGACAAGTACTTAATGTTACAAGATGATTACTTTTCATATACATACTTTTCATGCTCTTTAAACTTCACATCCATAGACCAAATGTATACGTCTCTTAAAAATCCCTAAACGAACACATTCAACCTTCTAACCTCATCAACTTCGTCACATTGGATAATCGGAAAGCAAATGAAAATTTTGTGAGTACACTTGACCCATTTTCCTTTTAAAACACTTTGGGTGCAACATGTTTTACTTGTTAAAAATGCAAGATTCACAAACATGCTTTATTCAATCAATCCTTATACATGCTTTCTTATGCTTAAGTTCATGCTAGAATTGATACTACTTGTTAACCCGCCTTAACAATTATAACGCTATAGGAGTAGCACACCACCAGACGGGGTTTTGTTAAGTTATATTCTTCACGGTCTCGATATTGTTATATCGAGGGATGCTGTTATTCATACTTTACGGTCTCGATGTTGCTACATCGAGGGATGCTATTATACTAGTGGACACTTGGGTTTGACTTTTAGTTATGCTTGATAGTTTGACCTTGTATACCAAAATGCTATGTTGGATTGAAAATACTTTTTATACATATGACACGAGTCTAAAACTTGTGTACTCGCTAATACCTTTGTATTGAACTACACTTTTAAAACATGTTTCAGGTTTAGCGATGATGTTGATGATGCATGGAATCTAGTAGGATGCTTAGATACACACTTTAAAATTTGTATTCATATTGTATTGTATTTCATTATTCATGTTGTTGTATTTTGCTTCAAATCCTTGTAATTGATTCTTTAGAAATGGAATGAAATTATTATTTAAATACTTGTCACAATTATTAGTGTTATGATGTCTCGAGCAATCTATTTCATCTCACTCCGATGTTTCCGCCATCGGTTGGGGTGTGACAGATTACGTGGAACTGTTGATCAGTTGTCACCTGGGAACGATGGAATCCCCAGATTTAATGGCCGAATCTAGGTTCCTATTTATGGAGGACTTAGAGATTTAATCATCCAGGAAGCACATAACTCTAAATATTCAGTTCACCCTGGAGGTGACAAAATGTATCAAGATTTGAAGGCAAATTATTGGTGGATGGGTTTGAAGAAATCCATAGCCACACACGTAGCTAAGTGTTTGACGTGCTCACAGGTTAAAGCCGAACCTCAAAAGCCATCAGGACTGCTACAACAACTAGAAATTCCCACGTGGAAATGGGAAATCGTAACTATGGATTTTATAAACAATTACCTAAAATAAGCATGGAAATGGTACAATATGGGTTATCGTTGATAGACTGACTAAGTTAGCTCATTTCTTACCTATAAAGGAGACTCATAGCTCTGATAAATTAGTAGCGTTAAATGTGGACGAGATTATATCCCTACATGGAGTGCCAGTATCTATTGTATCTGATACAGATACGAGATATACATCTCACGTCTGGAAAAGTTTCTAGCAATCTTTGGACACTCTTTGAGTTTTAGTACGGCTTATCATCCTCAGACGGATGGACAGAGGGAGCGTACTATTCAAACGTTGGAAGACATGCTTCGATCATGTGTTATTGACTTGCGTGGTAGCTAGGATGACCATCTCCCCCTAATTGAATTCTCCTACAATAACAGTTATCATACGAGCATAAAGGTTGCGCCTTTCGAAGCATTGTATGGGAGAAAATGTTGAACGCCCGTTTGTTGGGCAGAAGTTGGGGAGGCCCTAACTATCAGGGCCTGAAATAGTCCTAGAAACAACGGATAAGATTATACAAATCTGTGATTGTTTGAAAGCTGCCAGAGATAGCCAGAAGACCTATGCAGATAAGAGGTGCAAACCTCTAAAGTTCCAAGTAGAGGACAAAGTCTTAGTAAAAGTATCACCCTGGAAAAGTGTGATGCTTTTTGGTAAGAAGGGCAAGTTAAGCCCGAGATATAGTGGACCATTCGAGATCATCGAATGTGTCGGATCTGTATCATACAAATTGAACTTACCTGAGGAGCTCAGTGGAATTAACAATGTGTTCCACATCTGCAATTTAAAGAAATGTTTAGCTGATGAGTCGCTAGCAATGTCTCATAAAGACGTGCAGATAGATGAAAACCTGAGGTTTGTTGAAAAACCAATATCGATCGAGTATCGATAGGTTAAGAAGCTCCGAAGGAAACATGTGCCTATTGTAAAGGTCAAATGGGATGCCCGTAGAGGCCCCGAATACACGTAGGAGGTCGAGTCCACTATGCGACAGAAGTACCCCCACTTGTTTCAGTAAATCTCAAGGTCGAGATTCCTTTTAAGGGGGTAAGGATGTAACACCTCATAAATTGTGTCCAATGACGTATCGACACGTGTCCTAGATCATAAGTATGTCAAACGTTGACTTAAAAGGACTATTGTTGCCAAAATGTGAAAATATGTATGTGGAGGGACTAAAAGTGTCAACATGCATAACCTATGCCTCTGAATGACATTTTACGGTATTCATATTTAATAACGAGCCACACATTGGACGTACGAAACCGTTTGTGCAATAAATCAAAAGTTTGGGAATTGAAGGGTTAAAAGCGTCAACATGTTTAATTATACCTATGAGTGACTTTTTAACGAACCTGGAGCTTAACAATGTTAGTTTATACTTCCAAGAATACTAAAACCTAAATTGAAGGGCCAAAGTGCTATATATAAAAGTTATTTCGAGTTACAAGGTTGAGGGGCTAAACTTGACAACTTTGAAAATAGTTTTGTTGATATTGGGGTGCCTGCCGGGCCACGACCCCCTGACCAGTCCCGGTCGTGAGGCGCGAGAGAGGTCGCTGGGGAGAAACTATTTGACAGCTGCCATATTTTTCCTTGCTCACCACATAAACCACCCTATACTCACATAACTCAAAACCTTGGCCATTTTGATGGTTTTTACAAATAGCTTTGACACTTGGGATGATCTTAGAACCTCCCTAAACTCCTGGCTTGATCAAAGATCACCTCAAAACACTATAAATAGAGGTGTTCCTCCACCTTCATTTCTTTCACCTCTCAAAATCATTCTTGCTCACTTGTTCTTGCTCTCTTGGGGATTCCTGGCATAGGGAGACTCCACTTTAGTTCAAGTTTTCGAGCTAGGACCCTCTGTAAGTGTTCTAAGCCTTTGCATTTTGTTTTAGAGGCTTTTAAAAGGCGAAAGTCAAAGTTTTTCGATAAACATTTTGACTTTCGGTTTAGACCATTATGGTCCAGCCATTGTTTAGGGCGAACATGGCTAGGTGATCATAATTAGGTAGGTGTTATTCCCTCAAAAGGGCACCTCCTAATAATCACGTTTGCTTGGTCAATTGTCGGGTCAAAGTTATTAATTTAAAAAGTAAAACGGGTCAGTTTTTAAAATAATTCGAATCTGATAATGTAGATGTTATAAAACATGTTTTATCACTTTAAGAACTTGGTAATAATTATTAGAACATGTGTAAACATGTTCAACCCGACAATTCCAGGTTCAGAGTCGGTTCGCAACCGAAAGTCGCGAAGTTTGACTTCTGCGTTGATTTTCAGTTCTGATCTGAATTAGTATAGTTTCATTCTGTTTTAAGGTTCCTTTGTGACCAAATTATATTGTAGTATAACCCTCTGAGGTTATATTACAAGGTGATATAGTAATCTGAGTTATTTTCCAAAGTTCCGGTATTATGCTTAAAAGTTGATTAAATCGCCCTTTTATTTAAAAATAAGGTTTTAATTATAAATGAGCATGCAAATAAGTTATGTACTGATAAGTAAACATATTTAGCAGATTTTAATGCTAAAATTCTGGTCATAAACTGAGTTTACTTATTTAATCGTAAATCATGCCTTTAAAAGGGCTAAAATGCCCTTTTACATGCAAATTGAGTTTTTAACATAATTTCTTGACAAAACTCACTACGTACTCATATAATATCATATTTAAGATTATTTGGGATAATAAGTCTGATTATATACTGAGTTTATGCACATGTTCTTGTTAATTGTTCTTAAATGACGATAGTGCCCTTATAGCACTTAAAGTGGGTTTTAAACATAATGAACATGCAAAATCTTTTACTTACTGATATGTTATGACAAATAGCATATTTTGACTATTCAAAGCTGGTCATAACATCAGAATTACTTAAACATCATAATTATTGTCATTTAACGACTTTTACGCCGTTTAGGCGCATAGTATGGTTTTAAACCATACTTAGCACCCAAGACTTGTTACCTACTGATTTTATAAACCATTTTAAATATTTTTATAGTAGGTAAAAATCATGAACTCAGAATCCCAAATAAGTTCTCAGAACTATGTGTGAAATGACCAAAATGCCCCTACGGTGCATAGTTTGGTCTTAAAGCATAAAACACACGTATATTTGATATCCTACTGATATTATACCATAAATTAAATATTTTTACAGAAAGTTTATGACCTTAACATCAGTTTACTTGCAAGCTCCTTTTATAAGTCATAAAATGACCAAAATGCCCTTATGAGGCTTAATTCGGTTTTAAAACCTTAATAGGCATAGATGTTGATATCTTACTAATATTATAACATGTTTAAGTATAATAACATTTGGAACTTGTATATGACTCATCCGGTTACCCGTTAATGCTTATACGCATTCGGTTCGACTTATGTGACTAGTTTGCATAAATTAATCGAAATGGGTTTAACCTTATCATCTAAACTTCAAATTCCAGAATGTATTTGGTTTTCCCACATTATACAAGTCTTCATACTTGTTGGGTCTAAATTACATTCTATTCCAGTCATCGCTTAATCTAGCGTATTGTACCGTAATTCATACTTTAAGCTAGCCGGTCTAAGTCTATGACTTGAATAGGACCCGTTAGCCTTCTAATTGGTTAATATTACCATTATTCCAGACTAGAGCCTCCCGGTAAAAGATATCTACATGTGTCTAAGTGAATTATATGACTGAGTTGTTAATTCTTGCATTTAAATCAAGTTATAACTCAGGTGAATAGTTTTTACTTATTTTCCCTTATACGGGCTTGGGATACGGTAAATTTGTGACAACCGGTAATTTACGACTCCTAATTACGTGATTAACAGATGATTAACACGATAATAAATAGTGTTTATGACGCAAATTAACTTAATTAGGCCTTTGGAGTGCCTAGGAACATCAATTCGACTTTACAACACGCGTATGAAGATTCGCGTGGAATCTGCGGAACATCAAACGACAACGAACTGAAACCGGACTAAATACTGACAGTGCTGACAAATATTAAATTTTTACGCTGTATTTAGCTCCGTAATAAAATTTTAGTAATTACAGTCGAAACCGGATCGAAAAACGGATTAAAGACGGCAACGATATAATTTTTCGCGATTATTACCGTAATCGACAAACGAACGCGTCACACGACAAACACCACTATTTTACGCCTTTTAATTTTTGAATTTATTCTTTCGACACTTATGGATTTTGGGGTGCGACATTAGGTCTCGTAGAAATTACGGGCCGCTTAAACACGGGGATTGAGCTTGTGGGCCTTGGGACCAAGCCCAAAACCCACAAACTAAATCTTACCTAATTTATTAAAATCCAACTAAATCTCTTTATATCCATATCCCCATTTTGAAAAGATAGATACCAAACATCCCAGATCGATTTCCATCTGCTTTTTCTTTTTAACATTGAAACCTTATATTATTTATACACACAAGATATTCAAGATCTCATCAATCTTTATAAAAGGGCCTACACCCCATTATTCTTCATTGTGCATATACACACACATCCCACAAACCTACACCATGCTTTTCTTGTCGATTGAGTGACTTGCACACTAAAAGAGTCATTTGGGCAGACATTTTATACACACACCTACAACAATACACTCATACATTCTCCTCCTTCACTCGAGATAATATCTGCCAACATTAAACAAACTTGAGCACCATCTTTCTTTTCTTACATATTAACTTACAAAGAGCCAGACATCCTCTCGATCTCCCTCACCTCCTCCCTCTTTGACCGGTGATCGGAAACCCGGGTGGAGCCAAGGAGCTCCGGCGGCTCCTTCTGCCGATGATACACACCAACCCCAACTCTTTACCCTTCTCGTTTTCCGATGACGGTAGTGGAGTTGCTGCAACATCAGAGCGGTGGTGGAGTGGTGGGTGCCGTCGGGTGTCAGTTCAAGAGAGAGAGAGATAGAGAGAGAAACACGCCAGAAGAGGAGACACGGCGGCGGCGCTGGAGGTGATGGCGGTGGCACGATTTTTGGGTCCGACGAGTTTACGGTAAAACCCCTAACCCTCTCATTCCTTTTCAGATCACTCTAGATCATCCGAATTTTCGGCTGTTTGCGTCGTTTTAGGTGGTGGTCTTGTTGTCGGCTCAGGCACGGTGGAGCGTCGACTCAGATTTGTGCTCAGTTTTGGGTTTGGTCTGGGTCAAGATTGGTGCGGGTCAATACGGGAGTCTTGGGTCAGATTTCGGCTCAAGGTTCGGTCTTGGTTCAGTTTTAGATTTGGTGGTGGTTCGAGTAATGTTTGGTTCGGTCAATAAGTCAGCGGCTCGGGTCAACAGGTTTCGACTCAGTGTTCGGGTCAGCAGGTTCAGGTCAACAGTTGGTTCAAGTCAGCTGGTTCGGGTCAGATTTTGAAGCGGTTCGAGTCAACTCCGTCCAACCCAGTCAACTCAGCGAGTTGACTAGGTCAGCTCGGCTTTCGACACGAGAAGATGGTAAAGATTTTACGGCGCAATACATTTCGTTATTCTTATAATTTTATTTATTATTCGTGAACGAGCTCGAACCATTTCGCTTATAATTTAGTTTATATGTTGAAATACTTGACAATATATACATTGCGTTGGTTATTAATTGAATTTTGAAGAAAATAGCGACACTTAGATGTCGGGATCGTCCAAAAACAGAGGAAACGCTGCCCGTTTTTCGAGAAAACCCGTAAACAAAATATATTTTATAATAAAAGGGACTTTACGGATTCAAATAAAACCGCGAAACAAATATGTTTATCACGATTGTTTTAAACAAAACGACGATTTGGATATTATTTACGGAATGATTATAGTCATTATATTTATTCTAAATCTTGAAATCTCGACAATTCTTTTATAAAAAAAAAATATATAATTTTATATTTATTTTAAATATTGTACAACACGAATTCTTTTATAAAAATTAATATAGTTATATATTTATTTTCAAACACAATAACTCGACGTTTCTTTTGTAAAATAAATATAACTTTTTATATTTATTTCAAACGCCTCAAACGGCATACCATATATAATACGAATTTATTATATATTCTTTTCATAAAACACTCGTCACATACACATACGACCTCTCGGAACGACAAACACTATCCTATCGATATATTTATATTTTTATAAATATTTATATATTCGAATTTCTCGAAAACTAAGTACTTTCTAGACGAAACTTAACAAGTATAACTTAATTGTTTTTATTAAGTTAACAACATATCAACGGGTCGTTCGGTTAACGATTCGGTAAAGCTCGGTGACACGTAGTTTAGTTACCGTATTTATTTAGAAACTTATAAGATATTCCGTGTTAGGAATATTGTAGAATGCACGCTAGCGAGTCTCATCTTGGAAACGACATCACGAAGTCGTAATTAGCTAGCTCTACACAAGGCAAATCAGGTGAGTTCATAACCCCACTTTTTACGGTTTTACATTTTTATAAATGTTTTCGGGGTGGAAAGACATGCACGTTTTGCAAGAACATACAAAGTTTTGAACGAACGAAAATTCATATTTCTAAATTACGTTACGAATGGATTATACTAAAGGTTCAACCTTAGAGGTTGGGGAGGTTCAGCCTTAGAGGCTGGGGTAAAATACATGTTACAATATTACAGACATTTTTATACATGGTATGGTTAGCTTAAGGAGGGTTTTACTACTAGACTAGATCATGTGAAGGGTGGGCACAACACTTGAGGCCATTAATCCTTATTATAGGACCGAGGGACACAAGAGTGATAGATCTATTTGGGTGTAGCAAGCCCACACCCGTGAGGCCGGGGCGGCCCATAGAGGTGACTGTGTCTTCCAGCCGGAAGCCCGGTAACAAATTTGCTAGGTTTGAGTTTCCCTGCACCTTTTCACACATACCAATGGCTTTGCAACCCAGTGGTGATCTCTTTTTCCTTATTGCTACATACCAGGGACATTTATACATACAGACATATTTCAAAGGTTTATACATACATCCTTACAGAAATACTTGATTTATACAAATTAAACACCAGGTTTTATACAAATTCAAGGCATAGGATTATGCGGGTATGGAGTCAAAGTCAGGGTGGGCATTGACGGTTATACGAACATTACAAATACAAAGTTTCCATATAACTTGACAAGAAAATGATTTCTAAATTCGTTTTCTCAATATTACTTCGCAAACCGGTTATTCAAAAGATTTATTTCAAATCTTTCACAAACAAACTATGAACTCGCTCAACTTTTTGGTGATTTTTCGCATGTTTCTTTCTCAGGATGCATTTCAAAGTTAAGGCACGGTTGGAATAGGAGAACCATGTGGAATCGAGTACTTAGCGGGCGTTAACTTTCTAAAAGACTTAACTTTTTGCTTCCGCTGTGCAATGAAGATACCAGTCCAGTCACGCCAGCTCTGATAATTTCGGGGTGTGACAGATTGGTATCAGAGCTATAGGTTACAGCGAACAGGGTTTTCTGTAGGAATACCTAGGCTCTAACCTCACTTTTCTCTGGGACTTAGACTATTAAGACGTTGAATACATACAGAACGCCTAGTACTCGAATATGGTCTCCAACCGTTGCAAAAAAAAAAAAAAAAAAAAAAAAAAAAACAAACAGTCAAAATTTTGTTTTCAAACATACGCTATTGTGGTGTTTTACACACGGTACACAAAACAATTACATACAGTACACAAAACTCTGAGAGTTTAGGAAACATGCATTTAAAGACCTCCAGAAACTTATGTTGAAGTTCATTAAAGGTCATCACGTCGGAACCGCGAATATTAACTCGGGCACACACTATTATCCATATTGTTTATGATAATTTAACTTCCCGAGCAGGCAGCCTACGCAGAACGAAACGCTAGTGCACAAGAATACATGGAATTTAGATTTTACGTCAACGGATGTCGGGGTACATCACATCCTACGCATAACAAAACGCGAGTGCACAGGTATACGTGAAACTTAAGCTATACATCAACGGAGGTTGAAGTACGTCACAGACGACTTACGAGGTGAAGTCACCAAGAAGACACTGTGGAACATTTTAGCGATGATGTTAATCCTGTCAGCACGAAAACTATCGATCAGGAAGCGGCGGTTTGGTACGAGGTCCTGCAAACGACACGAAACACGCTAAGGAGAAGACGTATATCTCCGCATTCCCTCTATCTTATTAACGACGAATACGCTATGTTCAACATTCCATGGTAATGTCACCAAACAACTGGTCGTCACATGAAACCCCGGGTAAAGTCCTTAAATTTCTTTTATTGAAAATTTCGACTTTCACATTTACTGAGTAGATTTTCGTATCTCTACTCCTCTTAATGGTCATTGTATCACGATCATTTCTTTCACTATAGCGAACGCTCATTGCTTCATTTCTTGAAAATTTATGTGTTACGCATGCATTGTTTGTTACGCATGTGATTTCGTTTCGAATAAGCGTTTCATCAAAATTCAAACATTGTTTCGCTAAACCTAATTATTGATTAATGATTCGAATGACCCGCATTATTGTAACTGTCGGCTCCTTTGTTATCAAGTCAACACATTTTCTTGAAATTTCTTTTCTTTTCAAGATACATACATGGTTTTTCGTTGTGACCATGCTGAAAGTTTTCTTGTCAATACATATATTTATTGTCGGATTGCACTAAAACCAAGTTCAATTGTTTGAACTTGTCCATTACACATATTCAATTCAGAGCATCGTATGATGTATTGGGAGCATCATATTCAAAAATTCGTTTTAACAAGTGTTTCATTTGTTCCGAGTCGAAATTAACTTGTTTGGCATTCGACTCCACTAAATTGTTGATTTCGACATCTTGTGGTGGTATTTTCACTTATTTGAAGCTTGCGCTAAAATCGTTTACATATCCTATGCACGGATTTAATTATTTGGATATCGATTTAGATTAAATCCGCTTCGATTTATCATATTTAAGCGATCTTAACACAATTGTGTGTTATGACGATGGTACACAAATTCATTGCATATTCCGGTGTACCTACTAACGGTTCTTTCAACATCGATCGAATATTTTGCGATATTATTGCTTCTTCATCTTCGATCGAAAACATTATTTATTTGATGTTCCATTTTCAATTGAAAATCTCTCGATGTTTGTTGGAACAAACATTCATATTTACTTCATGGCGCTCTCATTTAATCTCAAAACACAGGTGATACTTGTTCGATCACCGCTTTATTGAATTGTTTCATTCATTACGACACCTTGTGGCATCAGTATAACTTGCAGCTTGTGCTGATCACGATCGAGCGTTTCATGCAAACTAATACATTTGACATTGTTGATTCTAAGTTCATCCAGTGGATGTTATTGCTCCTAGAACTCATTTACTTATTATGAACGTTCATATGGAATTCGATTGGTCGAAGTTCCTGTTCATTGTTGGGTCCCTGTTAACTTAGTCACATTAGTGACAGTATCTATACACCTTGTTTCCTTTAACATTATTCGTATTTACCTACACGTAACGTAACTCTGAGGAGATAACATAGTCTAAATTTCGAGGACGAAATTTCTGTAACAGGGGGAGAATGTGCCAACCGGTAATTTACGGCTCCTAATTACGTGATTAACAGATGATTAACACGATAATAAATAGTGTTTACGACGCAAATTAACTTAATTAGGCCTTTGGAGTGCCTAGGAACATCAATTCGACTTTACAACACGCGTATGAAGATTCGCGTGGAATCTGTGGAACATCAAACGACAACGAACTGAAACCGGACTAAATACTGACAGTGCTGACAAATATTAAATTTTTACGCTGTATTTAGCTCCGTAATAAAATTTTAGTAATTACAGTCGAAACCGGATCGAAAAACGGATTAAAGACGGCAACGATATAATTTTTCGCGATTATTACCGTAATCGACAAACGAACGCGTCACACGACAAACACCACTATTTTACGCCTTTTAATTTTTGAATTTATTCTTTCGACACTTATGGATTTTGGGTTGCGACATTAGGTCTCGTAGAAATTACGGGCCGCTTAAACACGGGGATTGAGCTTGTGGGCCTTGGGACCAAGCCCAAAACCCACAAACTAAATCTTACCTAATTTATTAAAATCCAACTAAATCTCTTTATATCCATATCCCCATTTTGAAAAGACAGATACCAAACATCCCAGATCGATTTCCATCTGCTTTTTCTTTTTAACATTGAAACCTTATATTATTTATACACACAAGATATTCAAGATCTCATCAATCTTTATAAAAGGGCCTACACCCCATTATTCTTCATTGTGCATATACACACACATCCCACAAACCTACACCATGCTTTTCTTGTCGATTGAGTGACTTGCACACTAAAAGGGTCATTTGGGCAGACATTTTATACACACACCTACAACAATACACTCATACATTCTCCTCCTTCACTCGAGATAATATCTGCCAACATTAAACAAACTTGAGCACCATCTTTCTTTTCTTACATATTAACTTACAAAGAGCCAGACATCCTCTCGATCTCCCTCACCTCCTCCCTCTTTGACCGGTGATCGGAAACCCGGGTGGAGCCAAGGAGCTCCGGCGGCTCCTTCTGCCGATGATACACACCAACCCCAACTCTTTACCCTTCTCGTTTTCCGATGACGGTAGTGGAGTTGCTGCAACATCAGAGCGGTGGTGGAGTGGTGGGTGCCGTCGGGTGTCAGTTCAAGAGAGAGAGAGATAGAGAGAGAAACACGCCAGAAGAGGAGACACGGCGGCGGCGCTGGAGGTGATGGCGGTGGCACGATTTTTGGGTCCGACGAGTTTACGGTAAAACCCCTAACCCTCTCATTCCTTTTCAGATCACTCTAGATCATCCGAATTTTCGGCTGTTTGCGTCGTTTTAGGTGGTGGTCTTGTTGTCGGCTCAGGCACGGTGGAGCGTCGACTCAGATTTGTGCTCAGTTTTGGGTTTGGTCTGGGTCAAGATTGGTGCGGGTCAATACGGGAGTCTTGGGTCAGATTTCGGCTCAAGGTTCGGTCTTGGTTCAGTTTTAGATTTGGTGGTGGTTCGAGTAATGTTTGGTTCGGTCAATAAGTCAGCGGCTCGGGTCAACAGGTTTCGACTCAGTGTTCGGGTCAGCAGGTTCAGGTCAACAGTTGGTTCGAGTCAGCTGGTTCGGGTCAGATTTTGAAGCGGTTCGAGTCAACTCCGTCCAACCCAGTCAACTCAGCGAGTTGACTAGGTCAGCTCGGCTTTCGACACGAGAAGATGGTAAAGATTTTACGGCGCAATACATTTCGTTATTCTTATAATTTTATTTATTATTCGTGAACGAGCTCGAACCATTTCGCTTATAATTTAGTTTATATGTTGAAATACTTGACAATATATACATTGCGTTGGTTATTAATTGAATTTTGAAGAAAATAGCGACACTTAGATGTCGGGATCGTCCAAAAACAGAGGAAACGCTGCCCGTTTTTCGAGAAAACCCGTAAACAAAATATATTTTATAATAAAAGGGACTTTACGGATTCAAATAAAACCGCGAAACAAATATGTTTATCACGATTGTTTTAAACAAAACGACGATTTGGATATTATTTACGGAATGATTATAGTCATTATATTTATTCTAAATCTTGAAATCTCGACAATTCTTTTATAAAAAAAAAATATATAATTTTATATTTATTTTAAATATTGTACAACACGAATTCTTTTATAAAAATTAATATAGTTATATATTTATTTTCAAACACAATAACTCGACGTTTCTTTTGTAAAATAAATATAACTTTTTATATTTATTTCAAACGCCTCAAACGGCATACCATATATAATACGAATTTATTATATATTCTTTTCATAAAACACTCGTCACATACACATACGACCTCTCGGAACGACAAACACTATCCTATCGATATATTTATATTTTTATAAATATTTATATATTCGAATTTCTCGAAAACTAAGTACTTTCTAGACGAAACTTAACAAGTATAACTTAATTGTTTTTATTAAGTTAACAACATATCAACGGGTCGTTCGGTTAACGATTCGGTAAAGCTCGGTGACACGTAGTTTAGTTACCGTATTTATTTAGAAACTTATAAGATATTCCGTGTTAGGAATATTGTAGAATGCACGCTAGCGAGTCTCATCTTGGAAACGACATCACGAAGTCGTAATTAGCTAGCTCTACACAAGGCAAATCAGGTGAGTTCATAACCCCACTTTTTACGGTTTTACATTTTTATAAATGTTTTCGGGGTGGAAAGACATGCACGTTTTGCAAGAACATACAAAGTTTTGAACGAACGAAAATTCATATTTCTAAATTACGTTACGAATGGATTATACTAAAGGTTCAACCTTAGAGGTTGGGGAGGTTCAGCCTTAGAGGCTGGGGTAAAATACATGTTACAATATTACAGACATTTTTATACATGGTATGGTTAGCTTAAGGAGGGTTTTACTACTAGACTAGATCATGTGAAGGGTGGGCACAACACTTGAGGCCATTAATCCTTATTATAGGACCGAGGGACACAAGAGTGATAGATCTATTTGGGTGTAGCAAGCCCACACCCGTGAGGCCGGGGCGGCCCATAGAGGTGACTGTGTCTTCCAGCCGGAAGCCCGGTAACAAATTTGCTAGGTTTGAGTTTCCCTGCACCTTTTCACACATACCAATGGCTTTGCAACCCAGTGGTGATCTCTTTTTCCTTATTGCTACATACCAGGGACATTTATACATACAGACATATTTCAAAGGTTTATACATACATCCTTACAGAAATACTTGATTTATACAAATTAAACACCAGGTTTTATACAAATTCAAGGCATAGGATTATGCGGGTATGGAGTCAAAGTCAGGGTGGGCATTGACGGTTATACGAACATTACAAATACAAAGTTTCCATATAACTTGACAAGAAAATGATTTCTAAATTCGTTTTCTCAATATTACTTCGCAAACCGGTTATTCAAAAGATTTATTTCAAATCTTTCACAAACAAACTATGAACTCGCTCAACTTTTTGGTGATTTTTCGCATGTTTCTTTCTCAGGATGCATTTCAAAGTTAAGGCACGGTTGGAATAGGAGAACCATGTGGAATCGAGTACTTAGCGGGCGTTAACTTTCTAAAAGACTTAACTTTTTGCTTCCGCTGTGCAATGAAGATACCAGTCCAGTCACGCCAGCTCTGATAATTTCGGGGTGTGACAAAATTATTACCGCTTGGTCGGGTATGGGATCACTTAGCCGGATTGTGACTATCAAATCTGCATAACCCGTTTTAACTTGTTTTGTTTGATAACTTAAACAGTGGAGGTTAACGCGACCGTGTCCTAGATATCCACGACTCATTTAAGTTACTAATGGCCACGACTTAAGCACGGGGTGTAGACATAGACCTGACAGATGCAAATGATAAAAATATATTTTTACCCACAAGGTTGGGAATAACTCCTTTGTGGGTTTATAAAGTGGTGTGTCGGTTAATCATGTCTTGGTTTCTATACTGGGCCCCATATGTATTGACAAACATGTAAAACTATGCACAAGATTAAAATCTTAATTGTCCCCAGTTATAAAAGATATTTTGTGCCTTGTGCACCTAAATCAATTTTTGAAATATTTTCAAATGTGTCAGTTAATTGTATTTACCAGTGTAAACTGAGGTATTTTCAAAAGACTAAGTGACAGGTACTAAACGCAATAGGCCGGGAGCTGCTTGGTATTAATAGAGGATCTTGCAAATCCTTAGGATGCCCAAAAGTCTGTTAAACATCATTTTGTACATTTTTTAGATCCGCCTGTGGATCCTTTAATACCACCGTCTGTATAATTATTATTTTGAACTTTGAACATTCGGTCTGTAATAGTAATTTCATTCCAAGCCTTCCTGTCACACCCCCAAAATACCACATGCAGAGACACCGCGGGACGTGTGACGTACCAGGATCCAAGCCACCAATCACATTGAACCAATATGAAAACAGTGCCAAGTTCATGTTTATTAAATTAATTAATCATTATTGTCAAACAAAAGTATCAGATTCAGCGGAAGCAAATAACATTACAATGTTTAATGTATTCTCAAAACCAAATGTAATAGTGTCTTAAATAACATGCAAGTAATCCTCAGCGACACGACCATAACCCCTCCAGCCATCCAGATATCAAGTTCCCATCCAAGGTACCTAACGTCCTGCGAGCATGTACCAAGTGTATCAGACAACGCTGGTGAGTTCACAGTTTTAAGAAAACATTAGTTACCAAGTGTTTAATCCAGTTTGTTTACAAATCCGAAAGTAATGTTGATAATATCTCGATACTGAACAAGACGGCTCCTGATGTATGTTTTACCCGAACTGTTGCCCTGGCTTTGATTAACAGAAGACTGACTGAAACTGCGATTGCTGCTATTGTCTGGCCACTTTTGTGACGGGTTCGAGCTCATTGTCTTATCCACATCATTCCATTTTTGCTTGCTATCAGTAACGAGCGTAGTAGCTGTGGTTGCAGTATCAGTAGTGACAGAAACACGCGGTGGTAGCGAACCACACTCCACCTCCTGGTCGGTGATCTTATGAGCCAAACGGAAAATCTAAGGTAAGTTGTCAAGGTTTGCTGCAGTAACCAAACCCTTTACCCGTGGAAGTAATACTTTGATGAAAAATTCAATCCTCCGATGCGGAGGTCGGGACAAATTCGGGCACATGATAGCCAACTCATGAGACCGTTTCACGTATGCTTCAATTTCGGATCCCACCATCTTCAGATCATAATACTCATTCTCTAGTTTCTGGATCTCACCCCGAGGACAATACTCCTCCCTTATCAACTCTTTAAAATTGTCCCAAGTAGTGGCATTTGCCACCTTGATACCCAACAGCTGAACCTGGGCATTCCACCATGTCAGGGCACCATCCTTGAGTGTGCCCGTAGCATACTTCACCCTGTCCCTAGCAGGACAGTTGCACATTGCAAACACCAACTCCGCATTCTCAAACCATCGCAGGAGTCCTACAGCCCCTTCAGTCCCACTGAAGGTCTGGGGCTTACAGTCCATGAACATCTTGAATGTACAAGCAGGTGGATTCTCTTGATTTTACTGTGCGTGCTGACCTATTGGACGAAAGGAAATACAACACAGGGGTAAGAGTTGTGTACGCGACACAAGAATAAAGGATAATTGGCACATTTAGTACCAGCTTGGTAGGCTGCCAAAGCCTCAGCCACATGCGTATTAATCAGATTCGTCAGCTCAGCCTGGGTCATCGCAATGTGACCACGTCCGTGTACTCGTCCGCTCATGATTCTATATAAGAAGGGAACAAGTTTAGGAATCGAGACAAGGTAAGAGCCAAACCTCACGCTGACGTCTACAAACTACACAGTTTACACCAAACGATAGGGCAGAACCCTTTTTACACTCGTTAAGCCTCACTGGGACTCACACGCACCCCACGTTATTATTAAGTGTGCACCCGTAATAATAAGGCAATTTGCATGCTCATCTCAGTGCCTCTTAACTTGCGCCAAAAGTTTCCCCCACATTCAAGTAGCACAACAAAAAGCATCACAGAATTTATAGTCACTAGAGTCAAAGGGTAGTGCCACACCATCTAGCCCTACTAGGATATACAGTGCAGGTAATCACACCAAGGTACATGTTATGTTGTTTCATGCAAATCATGCGTGTGTAACTACTAGGCAAGTAATGCATAAAGTAAACAGAAGAAGAACCTTGCAATCTGGAGCTGAGTGTCATGGTCGCTTTCTGAACTGTTCGGTTATAGTCTTGTTTTACAAAAACGTTTTAAAACCTAGTTCACTATAACCAGTGGCTCTGATACCAAACTGTCATACCCCCAAAATACCACATGCGGAAACACCGCGGGACGTGTGACGTACCAGGATCCAAGCCACCAATCACATTGAACCAATATGAAAACAGTGCCAAGTTCATGTTTATTAAATTAAGTAATAATTATTGTCAAACAAAAGTATCAGATTCAGCGGAAGCAAATAACATAACAATGTTTAATGTATTCTCAAAACCAAATGTAATAGTGTCTTAAATAAAATGCAAGTAATCCTCAGCGACACGACCATAACCCCTCCAGCCATCCAGATAGCAAGTTCCCATCCAAGGTACCTAACGTCCTGCGAGCATGTAACAAGTGTATCAGACAACGCTGGTGAGTTCACAGTTTTAAGAAAACGTTAGTTACCAAGTGTTTAATCCATTTTGTTTACAAATCCGAAAGTAATGTTGATAATATCTCGATACTGAACAAGACGGCTCCTGATGTATGTTTTGCCCGTTCCCCAGTGCTCCTATCAAAGCACTGGGCATGACTGGGCATGACTGGGTCATTAGTTCACACCCATCCTCTCTGGTACGGGGTGAGAGTGCCAAACCTAAGTAGCGCTACCAACTAATACCCCGCTACCTCTCCGGTAACAAAAGATGGGACTTAATAATGACAGAGTGAGAATATTATCCAACATCCCAGTGTTACCCAAAAGACCTATCCCTTCTCGGGATACCCACTGACTGTCCCAACCACCGGGATGCATGCTCAAGAGTAGTGAACTCACCTTGGTTTGCTCGGTATTAGCAAGTTACCCGTTCCAGTTAGTTAAACCACCCTATCGTGATTATCAATCAATATTAGTTTCACACTCATTCAAATCACCAGCTTGCATACAATAAGTCAGGTATGGTTACACAGTTTGCAACTAGCATTACAATCCTCATGCTCATGAAATACATACTGAGATATCATAACAGTCCACATTCTACACATGTCACTTAACATCAGGGAGTATAGTTATCATGCAATACCATACTGTACAAACAAAGTACACATCAGATCATACACACAAACTGCCCACTGTGCCCGATAACAACCCAAGCGACGCAACATCACATGTTTCGTCGGCTACAAGTATGGCGAAACCTCCGAAGTTTCGTCGGTTACAGATACGGCGAAACCTCACAAGTTTCGTTGAGAAGGTGGGTGATGAAACCCCACACGTTTCGTCGGCTGCAAGTGTGACGAAATCCCATATGTTTCGTCGACAATATGTGCGACGAAACATCACAGGTTTCGCCGGAACAGTTACTGAAACATCATCTGTACAGTTTTCACGTAACATACGAATCAAACAGTGGTTACCACATATAATCTAGCAACCCTAATCAGCATTCACCGTCTCAACATGATCAAATCTTTGTTCATCAACACAAGCAATAAACCATAGAAATCTTACTCATAAATAACACTAGTATGGATTCAACCTGATAACAATTGTCAATCAAGATCTATTACTGATTCAAGATAAATCCATCAACCCTCATGAGAGCAACATCACATACAAATCATTGAGTCCTTAACATGGTTGTTCTAGATTCACCATGTTTACGAGAACCCTAATTATGCACTCAAGATTCAACAGTATTTTACAAAGCATCACAACACAATTCCACGTATTCGAATTAATCCATCAACGAGATCCGAACACTAACCGTAGTACCGAAAAGCTTATACGAGATCAGATGAAAAGGGTGCCTCGTGGTTCTTTCTGCTGTCGCACATAGAGAGAGAATTCTAGGGTTCTAAATGTTTTCACGTAACTGCTCACAAGGTTTTATAATATAAGGAAGTTGGGCCGACGAAACTACCTTGGGCCGAAGCTCGTTCCCGACGAAACCCCAGTGTTTCATCGTGATGATAGTGGCGAAACTCCCAAGTTTCGTCACCAAGGGTTTCATCGACTAAGGTCCTGGCGAAACTCCTAAGTTTCGTCGAGTGGGCATGAGTTGTTTTATAACTTTAACAATTTATTATAGATTTCCAATAATTAATCAAACAGTAAATCAGTTTATAAATTGTCTAACATGGTGCACATATTACAACGTAACGGATTTTGAAAGACCTTGGAAAGTCGGGTTGTCACACTTCCGTTGTGCTATATCTGTGTTTAATTGTCTATGATGATATCAACTACGTCCCGATACTCCCCACCAGGCCCACCGGTTTATGTGGAAATATCAGGGTGTGACACATGTAATTCATCATTTATGTCCTATTAAATAATCAAACATAGTAATACGTCTCCGAGCGTCGACATGTTAAACCAAAGTTTATAAAGAAAACAAGAAAAGAAAAGTCAATTGATATAAGCAAAACAATTATATAACTTGAACTACTCGTAAAGGTTTATTACTTTGTTTATCTTAAAAAGCATATTATGCTACTTCACATTTAACTCAATGATAATCAATTTGCAGTGCACAGATATATCCATTATCCCTTTTAAAACCAAATTCAAATTTTTCCACCATCACTTAGCACCACCACTTTTGTAACTTATGACTTCCGACTATGGTGTTGTCTTCGACCCGCTTCCTGCTACATATATCACTCGAAATCATAAGAAAATGAGCTAGAAATTGCTTTTATTTGCTAAAATGAATCAGAATTAACATTAAAAAGATGGTAGATTGATATGATTTCTTGAATTGTTCACTTAAAGACAATCCAAAGGCGTAGAGCTCATGGGTATCAATTCCCTGCGTGTGGTAGATGGATCAATATTTGGTATTTCACATGGGACGAATCCTCAAGCCACTGTGATGATGCTTGGGAGGTATATGTATGTATTTTAGAGATTGGAAGCTTGGTTATGGATCTACATTTCATTGATAAGAACAGAGAGGCTTACAATTGGTGTTGTCCATTAGCACCATCGTACAAATATTTCGAGGCAGCGATGAAATACGAAAACTATTATGAGAATCAAAATAACTATGGGGTCTTGACATACTAGTACACCTTCTAACCGGGGGAGTTTAGATATCGCACACACGAATTAAAGACAGGGCCAAAGTATGGTTGATGTTCAAACCTGGGTGTGTACTCGAGCCATCACCAGTGAACACACACCGCCCAGCCTCTAACGCCACCGGCATCCGATCGCTTACACTACCAGCTCCAACTTCCCACAAGACTAACCAAAAGCGTTCAACAAATATGGATCAAGCACATCCTAAGTGATATAAGCAAAAGTGTGCATGTTTTTATATTAATTTACACCAACTTTTTATTATTTTTTGTTAAAGAAATATTCAATATTGGCTTATTTCGGTTTATATTTGATTTCAGGACAAAAAAAAAAAAACCAAAGATGAACAAAGGAAGCAAATTCGGGCAAAAAACGGGAAAACAGAATGAGAAAAATAATCCAGAAACTCCCCATGCATTGGATACGAAAACTACCAGACACCTCCAAAAGACCATGAAGCAAAGCCAAGACAAGAAAAGTCCAAACGCGCCTCGTGCCCTGAAGGCATGCCCCATTTCTTGGCATTAGATGACAAAAGTTGACTTATGGAAGATTTGGAAGATCTGAGGGACCAACAAACGTTGACCACGGCCTGTACCTCGCAAACCAGCTGTAGCAGGTCACTTCGCTAGGCACCCGTGCCATCTAGGCATGCCCCATGCCTTGAGACCAACCAACTTATAAATAGAGGCCAAATCCACCATTTTCAAGTGCTCAATTCTTTTCCTCTCTTCTCTTCTCTTCTCTTCTGCACAACACATTTTTTCTATCCACTATCTCTAATCATTGTTATTAGTAAAAAAAGCTCAAGAATCATTAGTGTAATCAACCTTTTGATGATTAATCTAATCTTTTCAAGTTTGGTAAAAACTAATTTCATTGTCATTCTTGTCTATATTCTTGAGGTTGTTTGAGGGAAACTTACCCCCTTGATGGGGAGTTAACTAAGGAAGATCACGGGTGAACAAGGTGTGTGTTTTAATGATTTTGGTTAATTAATAGTTTATTGAGAGTGGGCGAAATATTAGCGTCACCATTGACTTGGGTTATTTGTATTTCGGCTTAACCCTTAAAATCTACCAATAATCTTGCGGTACCATTGACTTGGGTCGTTCATATTTTCTATGTCTATGTAGAGTCAAAACATATTAATGCTCTAACCGGAGGTTAAAGGTTTTGGAAGGGACTTCAGGTTGGGTAAGCTCTTGCCTTTACGTGACGCTAGTACCAAAGTGTAAAGGACTTGGTTTCTATAAAAAGTGACTACCTTAAGAGAATTGACGACTCACCAAATGACTCATCATTTATACCCCTTAAACTATCTAGTTAACTAATACTAAATTATAGTGGTATATACTTTCCTTGCTGATTGAGCGTTAACAACATTATGGTTGGATTCCGGCCTTGAGTGGCGTTTCCCTGCTGATTCAAAGCGATAGGTTCGAGTGTATTAAAATTCCGACTCAGATGTTGCACAACCTTTTGCATTAAGACACATAGTTCCTCGTCTGACAATCGAGCCCTTGTTACCCCATGGTAAGAGTTAGTTAACAAAGCATCAAGAGATATGTTAATCCTAAATACCCTCTTTTCTTATCATTGATTATTGCATATTGTATTTACCTCTTCAATTTTATTTTGAGTCACTTTTAAAACTTTTACTTTTGGGTATGACTAGACGTTAACGAATACTCAATACTAAAAGTCGTATCATTGGACGACGTTGGTATCTTACCATCACTATATTACGCCGACGATGAGTGTACTTGCCGAATGTGAAGTGTAGTGTGATGATATTTTATCGTGTTTTTATAAATATTAAAACTTAAACTAGTGTATAAAACAATTAAAAATATACATCTTTTATAAGCACACGTGGTTAAAGCCCATTACCACATCAATGGGGAGTTAACCGGTTACACTCAATCTAAGATGATATAAATAATGGCTAGAAGTTTTATGTTTTATATGAACAATAACAGGCTAGTGGTTGTTTTACACTTTTACTACATAAACGTTTTGTATTATTAGGTAGTTTAGTATTTTTAAGTGTTAGAAATTTGTGGTACTAGTAGGCAATTCGCTACTCCCGTAAACGAACTAAACAAGTTCGCTTGAATGACAGACAAACTCCATATACTTGGGTGAAAAACTCGATCACAAGTGAGCTTACCGAGTTCGCTTAAAGGGGTAATGAAGTAGCTATATAGAATTCGTACAAGTTAAAAAAAAACAATTACAAGTAATAGTGATGTTACGTTCCTAAAACACCTATTTACAGGGGCGGACTCATATGGTTCGGGTTGGAGTCCACAGATCCCAATCTTTTTTTAGAAAATACTAGAACCGGTATCTTAAATTTTTCAAGGACCCCATAAAATAAATTAATTGGACCTATAGTATTAAAAGCAAAGATGGTGTGGTGGTAAATCTCCTTGTGTTCCAACAAATATATCCCAAGTTCAATTCTTACATCTCTTATTTTTTTAGTTTATTTTTTTCCATCAAAATAATGTCGATTTTATTTAACACTTGATTACCAAATAAAACTTCCAACATATAATGTAGTGGTTTCATATCCACTAAATGCTTCTACATTATTTCCTAGCCCCGACCCGACTACGATGACCGAGCCGAAATTTTAATATTTGGTTGTGAAAAATCCTTACACAAAAAATGGATCCCCAATGAAAAAAATCTTGGGTCCGCCACCGCCTATTTACGAAAAAAAAAAAAAAACCTTCTTAATAGCACTAACGAATGCCAAAAAGTAATTGCTTTAGACCGCTTTCATTTCTAGTTTGTCTTAAATTACTCTAAAAGATAATATGAAGACTTTATTAGTTGAAACCTGCTAACATACTTTATGCTAAAAAAATCATAATGGAAGTTAAACTTTAATGTTGTTGCTTCATCTTTGGATTCCAAAACAAATAGAAAAAGAATAGGCCTCATTCCTCAAAGATGAAACACACTGAAGATCAATCAGATTAAAAGATGAACATCAGAACATAGTCACATACAAACATACAAACATACAAACATAGGCTTGATAGACATGTCCTTAGAGGAGGGACTATGGAGTTATAATTTATCAACATACTTGCAAACATATAGATCCTTCACTACTTTTCAACCATATAACTTAGCATCTCTTTCAACGCTTGATAGACATGTCCTTAGAGGAGGGACTATGGAGTTATAATTTATCAACATACTTGCAAACATATAGATCCTTCACTACTTTTCAACCATATAACTTAGCATCTCTTTCAACAAGATCCTTTAACTCATTAGGAAGATCTATGATATTCAAGTACTTCTGTTTTTTCTTAAGGGCCATATCGGCCAGTGTATGTGCACATTCATTGGCGTATTTTCTCGGAACAAAGTTAACACGTATGTTGTTCTTGACCATGAGATCCTTGCACTTCTTGATCTTGTCCGCGCATGCACGGACAATTTCACTTTTATTATCTTCACATTTGCGCTCCCCATTGACATGAACCTTGCACAAAGACTCATGGTCGGCTTCAAGAATGGCTCCTTTGATGTTAAGTTGAACTAAAAGCTCCAATCCATTAAGAATCCCATAAACCTCAGCTGTAAAACTATCCTTCTCACCGATGTACCCTATAAAACCTTGAACCCAAGCGCCATCATGATCTCGAAGGATCCCCCCGTATCCACTTGGTCCAACTTCGATACCATCAGGTGTAACAAAGCGTTTGGGATGACATCTTCCATCTGTATTCATTTTATAGCAACCTATAGAAGGAGGAGACCATATGCTACGTTGCTTACTCTCGTATACCATATCGTGTGGATTAACCAATGACGATTCCATCAGATGGCGCGGGTATATTTCTTGGGTGACGGTTTCTTCGGTTTCTTTGTTGTTGGAGAGCATTTTAGAAATGCCCCAAAAAGCTACAGCTGCCCCGGCCCCAATTGTTGCTAAGGTCGTCGCAGCTGCCATGAAACTTCCACCGGAACTATTATTTTCTTGTTGAGGCACCTCCTCCTCCCTGGTTCCATTTGACCTTGATGTGCTTCCAGAGGTACTCATGCTTTCTTATATTTTTACTCTCTGTGGTTCTACTACACACCCATGATATATAATAGTGGTAGAATGGAATTATAAGAGGTCCCACAGGGCAATATTTTGTATCAAGTGGCAGACATAGAAATCTTTTTTCATGGGTAGGTACCCATGATATATAATAGTGGTAGAATGGAATTATAAGAGGTCCCACACGTGCGATATTTTGTATCAAGTAGCAGACATAGAAATCTTTTTTCATGGGTAGGTTGCCTATCGTCATGTATTAAAAAATATTCAGTGGTTTATTACGACTCGGGTCGAGGGGGTTACATAATACAAAAAAAATAAAACTAAATATAATAATTGGATATACAAAAATTCGTCAATCGATATTAGAAATGCATAACTGTTATAATATAAAAAGAATTAACACAAGATTAGGGTTAAAACTTTAAGAACTTTAGAAATGTTATAAGAGAAAGAAGGAGAGAATTGTATAACTTATGAAAGTGTATACATAAGGTGCATTTTCTCTTCTACCTTGAGCTAGTATTTATATTACAAAAAGATTAACTATTTGGTAGACAATGTTAACTATTTGGTAGACAAGATTAACTATTTAGTAGACAAAGTTATCCTTAAGTTTGACAAAGAGTTCATCCACTTGCTTGGTAAATCTAGAGGTAAATCTTGATCTTCATGGTAAACTTGTTATAATATTCATAACACTCCCTCTTGGATGACACTTTGCAAACTTCAGGGTCTTTAAGTACTGCCTCATTAAAAACCTTGCTAACGAAAAAACCAGTGGGAAAAAACCTTAGCTAAGGGAAAAAGAGTGCAGTCTATAGCTCCCCCTCCAGTTTGCAATTTGTAAGGAATCACATTCTCCGTACATGACGCATGTCAATGTCATGAACATGTTTCCTGAAAGTTGCTGTAGGTAGTGCTTTTGTGAAAAGGTCGGCTGAATTGTTGCTGGATTGGACATATCTCATCTCGACCTGATTGTCTTTAATAAGGTCCCGAGTATATGCAAAGAATCTTGGTGGTATATGTTTTGTTCTGTCACTTTTGATATACCCTTCTTTCATTTTAGAGACACAAGCGGCATTATCTTCATGGATAGGAGTTGGACTTCGATCTTTCTCTAGCCCACAAGAAGTCACTATGTGTTGTGACATAGATCTTAGCCATACACATTCTCTTGAAGCTTCATGTAGTGCAATGACTTCAGCATGATTTGAGGATGTTGCGACAAGTGTTTGTTTCTGAGAACGCCATGAAATCGCAGTTCCTCCGTTCATAAATACATATCCAGTTTGAGATTTTGCTTTATGAGGATAAGATAAATAACCTACATCTGCATAACCAACTAACCCTTCTTTTGAATCATTGGGATAAAACAAGCCTAAATCAACAGTACCTCGAAGATATCGAAAAATATGTTTAATCCCATTCCAGTGCCTTATAGTAGGAGCTGAACTAAATCTTGCCAACAAGTTCACTGCAAAAGAAATGTCTGGCCTGGTACAATTCTTAAGATACATAAGTGCTCCAATTGCACTAAGGTATGGTACTTCTGGACCAAGAACTTCTTCGTTGTCTTTACAAGGACGAAATGGATCATTTACGACATTAAGTGATCTAACGACCATTGGAGTGCTTAAAGGATTTGCCTTGTCCATATTGAAACGTTTCAACAACTTTTCAGTATAATTCGTTTGATGCACAAGTATTCTGTCGCAACCCCCGATCCCTTTTCTGTCCCGGGAACGGCCAGACGCGAACATTCGATTGTGGTGGTATCAGTTATTAAATTGGCAGCGGAAATTACATCAGGACCGTAGTTAGGAAATGTTTATCAGAGTAAAAACTACCATATTTTATATTAATAATCACATGGGTAAAACCCAAGTTTCTTATTACAATATATTTATAGAGATAAACCCTATTTTATTGAATTTAAAACATCGTCTTTTAGGTAACTTTTATAGCCACATTTTTTCCAAGCCGTCAGTGCTCTCTAGCTGGCTTTTTCATAAATGGCTTTCACATTGTGTTACCTGAAACACATTTTAAAAACATTTGTCAGTGGGAAATACTGGTGAGTGAATCCCAATTTAATCAAGAAGAGTTTTATCAATTAACACAGTATTGAGAGCGATCACAATGTTTATTTCTACACAATTACTCATTCAGTACTGTCAATCCTGACTGGTGGGTCATATTACACATTGGCTAACTCGTTGTCTAATTGTAACGTGTTCCACATTTTGTATACAAAACCCCAACATACCGGCAGTAATTGAAGAACTACAAAGACTCAATCACCGCTTAATCACATTGTAAAACATTTAAGGTTTTGTAAAATAGTTACTAAAAGATTTACAAAAAGAGGATAAACTCACATTGCTATCTTAGACTTCGTTTAAGGGTTTCCTGGTGTTAATCTATAATTTACACAAATGTACATATGTTAGTATAATAACCCTTTAATTATATTAACGATACCCTCCCCGAGACGGTATTCCAACAACTACGTCGGGCAGAACCACGACAGTTGTTACGGAATCCTGGATCAATCGGGCAGCGTATCTAATACGAAACTGGGGTTATAATACTTACAACGGAGCAGAACCTCGCTAATTAGAGGGATATAATACCCGTATAGTATGCCTACTACTTCAGAATTCATTTAGAAAGAAAAGAAATGAGCGACTGAAAATGAAATCCCGAGGCCTTCTTATATAGGGCTGAAAATTGGCTCTCTCGCGGCCCCCGTAAAGTTAAGCTAAAGGCTATGCGGCCCGCGTACTAGGTGACTAGGGCTTAGCTCTGATTGGTCATCACCCCTAGACTTGCCACAATCGTGACACGTGGCAGCACCGGGGCTCGCCTGATCTCTTACCTGTCGCGGCCCGCGTAAACTCAAGAGATAGCTTACGCGCCCCGCGTAAACTTATAAAATTTTGTTTTTATTTTATTTTTAAGGATATTTCACATTTAGGGTTCGGTTTTCACATACGGGGTGTATTCTAAGACATATAGGGGTATTTTAAAATATATTAGGGTGTCGGAAAAATATTTAGGAGGGTTGTTTTATCTTTCCCACCTTGTTTTAGAACTCGTCATCGAGGTTTACTGGAACAGGTGTGGATATTTCCTTTGCCTTTCTGATTCAAGCTCCCATGTGTATTCTGGTCCTCTTTTGGAGTCCCACTTCACTTTGACCAGAACTAATCTCTTGTGCTTGAGATTCTTGACTTTCCTGTCCTCAATCAGTAGAGGTCTTTCTACAAACTTTAACTGTTCATTTACCTCTATATCCTTAAGAGGCACAACTAATGATTCATCAGCTAAGCATTTCTTGAGATTAGATACATGAAATACATCATGTATTCCTGCCATTTCCTCTGGCAGTTGTAGCTGATAGGCTACAGGTCCTATTCTTTTGATAATTTCCAAAGGTCCAACATACCTGGGATTTAGCTTTCCCCTTTTGATGAATCTTACCACTCCTTTCCAAGGAGAGACTTTTAATAACACTTTATCTCCTACCTGAAATTCCAACGGCTTTTGTCTGTTATCGGCATAACTCTTTTGTCGATCACGTGCGGCTTTCTGCCGTTCCTTGACTTGAATAATTTTGTCTGTTGTTTATTGCACTATCTCAGGTCCAGATAGTTGCTTTTCTCCAATTTATGCCCAACAGACTGGGGTTCGGCATTTTCGTCCATAAAGTGCTTCAAATGGTGCAGCATTGATACTTGTGTGATAACTATTATTATAAGAAAATTCTATTAATGGTAAGTGATCGTCCCAATTACCTCCGAAATCAATTACACAGGCTCTAAGCATATCCTCCATTGTTTGAATTGTCCTTTCGCTTTGTCCATCCGTTTGAGGATGATAAGCTGTGCTTAGATTTAACTTGGTTCCCATGGCTTTTTGGAAACTTGTTCAAAAATGAGAGGTAAAACGACTATATCTGTCAGAAACAATTGATAAAGGAATACCATGTAATGAAACTATTTCATTTACATATAATTTAGCTAATTGTTCCATACTGAATGTTTCCTTCATTGGTAGGAAATGAGCTGACTTGGTTAGTCTGTCTACAATCACCCAGATTGTATCATTACATTTTCTTGTTTTGGGTAATTTAGTAACAAAATCCATTGTTATCAATTCCCATTTCCAAATTGGCATCTCTAACTGTTGCAATAAACCTGAAGGTTTCTGATGTTCAGCTTTGACTTGTGAGCAGGTTAAACACTTTGCAACATAAGCTGCTATATCCTTTTTCATTCCTATCCACCAGAAATTCTTTCTTAAGTCTTAATACATCTTATCACTTCCAGGATGCATCGTATACTTAGACTTATGGGCTTCTTCTAATATAAGGTGGCGTAGGTTTCCTAATTTAGGTATCCATATTCTCTTCTTATGGAATCTCCATATTCCATCTGTTCCTTGTTCTAGTTCCTTAATCATTCCTTTCAACTTTTCAGTATCATACTTGAGTACTGATTCTTGTGCCTTTCTAATCTGCTTATTTAAATCTACTTGTAGATTTAATTTGAAAGAACGTATCCTTTTTGGCCTTTCATGATACTTTCGGCTTAAAGCATCAGCAACTACATTTGCCTTTCCTGCATGATACTGGATATCACAATCATAATCACTAAGCATCTCCATCCAGCGTCTTTGTCTCATATTCAATTCCTTTTGCCCAAAGACATACCTTAAACTCTTATGATCAGTGAAAACAGTAAACTTACTACCGTATAGGTAATGCCTCCAAATCTTAAGAGCAAAAATTATAGCTCCTAATTCTAAATCATGAGTTGAATATTTCTCTTCATGATTCTTAAGTTGTCTGGATGCATAAGCTATAACCTTTTGGCGTTGCATCAACACACATCCATAGCCTAATTTAGAAGCGTCACAATAAATTACAAAATCTTCAGTTCCTTCTGGTAATGCTAATATAGGTGTATGGGTTAATCTTTGCTTAAGGGTTCTAAAAGCTTCTTCTTGTTTTAATCCCCATTCAAACTTAATGGATTTACAGGTTAGCTTAGTTAAGGGAATGGCTATTCTAGAAAAATCTTGAATAAATCTTCTGTAATAACCGGCCAATCCTAAGAAACTTCTAACCTCGGTTGGTGACTCAGGGGTTTTCCATTTAGTAATTGCCTCGATTTTTGTTGGATCCACATGAATTCCTTCATGATTGACTAAGTGTCCAAGAAACTATACTTGTTCTAACCAAATCTCACACTTTGAAAACTTAGCATAAAGCTTTTCTTTCCTTAATAAACTTAGAAGTGCACGTAAATGCTCTGCGTGTTCCTCTTTACTCTTAGAGTAAATGAGAATATCATCTATAAAGACAATTATGAACTTATCCAAATATGGTTTACATATTCGGTTCATCATGTCCATGAATGCAGCTGGGGCATTGATTAAACCAAATGGCATGACAGTAAATTCATAATGGCCATACCTTGTTCTGAAGGCGGTTTTAGGAATGTCCTCTTCCTGTACCTTTAATTGATGATATCCTGACCTTAAATCGATTTTTGAGAAAAATCGTGCTCCTTGCAACTGATCAAACAGATCATCTATTCCACTAGAAGTGGATACCAATTCTTAATCGTGACTTTGTTTAATTCACGGTAGTCAATGCACATACGCATTGATCCGTCCTTCTTTTTAACGAATAAAATCGGCGCTCCCCAGGGTGATGAACTTGGTTGTATGAATCCTTTCTCTAACAATTTGTCTAACTGTTTCTTTAGTTCTTGCATTTCTGCAGGTGCCAAATGGTAAGGTGCTTTGGCAATGGGTGCTGTCCCTGGTAACAGGTGAATTCTGAATTCAACTTCCCTGTCTGGAGGTTGTCCTGGTAATTCTTCGGGAAATATATATGAAAACTGAGATACTACAGGGATATCTTTTAATTCTTTTCCTTTAGTGTTAGTGATTATAGAAATCAAATACACTAATGATCCTTTTCTTATGTAACTTGCTGTTTTCATCACAGAGATGAATTTTGTGGATCTAGAGATTTTATTTCCTTTAATTGTGATCCTTTCACCCCTTGGTGAATTTACTTGAATTGACTTTTGATCACATAAAATACTGGCTTTATTGGCTATTAACCAATCCATTCCTAATACAATATCAAATCCTGCCAGATTCATGGGGTAAAGATTTGCAATAAACTTATGGTTTAAAATTTCTATTCTTGCTCCCTGCAAGATTTCAGAAATCTTAATGGTTTCCCCATTTGCTGTCTCTACTAGACATTCTTGTGGGAGTTTAGTTATTGATTGATTGAGTAATTTGCAAAATGAAGTATTAATGAAACTTTGGTTTGCACCAGAGTCAAATAATACTTTAGCAAAAACATCATTAACTAAAAACGTACCGGTGATCACATCCGGGATCATCTTTGCTTCTTGTGCAGTTAGAACAAATGCTCTAGCATTTTTAGTATTCTTATTGTTTGTGGCTGGAGCTAATTTTGGACAGTTTGGCTTGATGTGGAATTGGTCTCCACAGTTGTAGCATATCCTGTTGCTATTCTTTTTCCTGCAATCTTCTTCCTTGTGTCCCGATATTTTGCAGAAATTACAATATATGGAGCATCTTCCTGAATGTTTTCTTTTGCAATTCTTATAGTAGGGTGTAGAGGTAGATCCTACATTTTTCCCACGATTAGAATTTCCAGAAAGAAATTCTTGTGTAAGCTTCTGGGTTAGGTTTCTCCTTTGATCCTCCTCTCGGGTACGGACTAACTCATCATTCAAGGTGTTCGCTAGCACTACAGCTTCTTCTATGGTTTGGGGTCTAGCTGCTTTGACTACATGTCTGATCTCTCCAATCAATCCCCATATGTAACGGGAGATTAATACTGGTTCAGGTGAAGTAAGGGTTGGCACTATTCTAGCATATTTAAAGAATAACTTAGTGTATCCCTTACTATCTACACCAGTCATCCTAAGGTTTAGGAATTTATTTGCTATATGTTCCCTCTCATTGGGTGGGCAAAATTTCCTTTCCACCTTATCCTTAAATTCCTCCCATTCCATATTGTAAGTTCTATCACTTCCCCTTGACTGGAGGATAGTGTTCCACCATTCTAGTGCTGAATTCTTAAATAGATTAGAAGCAAATAATATCTTATCTTCTTCTGCGCACTTGCTTATCCTTAAGATTGCCTCAGTCTTTTCTATCCAGCGTAAAGCTGCAATGGCCCCTTCATTGCCTGAGAATTCCATTGGTTTACAAGACAAGAATTCTTTATAAGAACAACCATAAGACATGGTCCTTCTTCTTTTGGAATTGGGCACTTGAAGTATGGGTCCATTGTTCACGCTTTTTTCAGGTTCAGTTGGTCGTTTACTGCTATGTTTACTTTTGTTATCGGCTTCACTAACATTTTGGATAATGAATGGCATTGCATCAATTATTCCTTGTGCCACTATGTGTTGGATAGCACTGTTGTCCACTTGATTTCCATTGTTATCATGATTCAAATTATTATTATTCAGATTATCATCATTCTGATTTTCCGGGTTATTATCCAGATTCACTTGATCAGCCGTCTGAATTTTAAACATTTGCCAATTATTAATATCACAGAATAATTAATAGTTTAGGCAATAACCACACAATACACATATTATTCAAAAGCGTCGAGCATTGCGACTTTACTTTTTCAATTATAGTAGGCGTCAAATACACACTAAGACTGAAATTAAAATTACATCACTACTATGCATCGTTAACCACAAAGTGGTCTATACTACGATAGATTTATTATTATTATTATTATTATTATTATTATTATTATTATTATTATTATTATTATTATTATTATTACCAACTCCACTATCACCTTCACGGATATGGATTCCTCCCGAAATCCATATGACGCTCGTCATATTTCCAGACGAGTTGCTCTCCTGCATACCTCATTCTCTCACTACTTTCTAAGATTTCTTCTCCGAAAGTTCGGAGTTCTTGCAAATTCTCTGCACTCATTAGGGGTGCAGGTGCGGGTACTGGATCTGGGTACAGTGGCTCGGGATTCTCCTGAGGGTATGGATTCTCTAAAATTTCCCTAATGTATTCATCGTTGTCATAATAGGGATCTAGAGGGTCCAGACCTGGATATGCTGCTAAGTTCGGTAAGGTTTCTTCGTTTAAGTGGTAGCGTGGCACATAATCCCTAAGATCATCGAATCATGGATCATAATTTGGGTCTAAGGGATTAGGGACTGGTATCCTAGGTATTTCCTCAGGGTTGAAATCATGCATTTCTACCTCCATCTGTCACACCCCGACCACGTGGAACATACAAAACGTGGCGGAAATGTCGGGGAGTGTTGTAACAGAATTAATTGTTTCAAATCCATGGCAATTGAAGTTTCGTTTTATTGATTAAAAGTGTTACAATGTCTTATCAAACAAAGAAATACAACATAATTAACTAGTCTTGCATCTTTTATTGTCACTAAAGCCTAAGTCTGCCTATGTGTATCTTGATCATCTTATGCAACAGTTCCTGAAAAACACATGTGAAAATAGGTACGTCAGCATAAAAATGCCTGTGAGATACATAGGTTTTGTGAAAATAGGTTTCATGACTTATGTTTGAGAAAATGTTTAGTCATGAACCTTGTAATTTGCTTTGTCTTGTAAATCATTTGAAAAACAATGAGTTCAGATGATATGTATAAATAAGTGAATAATGTATGGTTAAATGAATAACCATGTAACTGAGTTTGTATAAGATAAGTTGTTTGTAAAACAATGTCTTGTGAAAAATATGTTATTTGTATAAAATGTTATATGTCTCAAACTGAAATGATTCAAATAACGCTACGATATGTAATACCATACAAACACTTATATATAGGAAGTACCAGCGGCGTATCCACCATGCTTGTATCATATTACACACACATCGTTACTTAATCACTTAATCAAACCAAACCAAACAATGTAAAATGTCTATGTTTAAATCAATTGTCAAATGTATTGAATAATATGTCAAAGTATTCATGTCAAGATGTAAATCATGTCAAAATGTCTATGTCAAATATCCATGTCAAATGTCTATGTCAAATATCCATGTCAAATGTCTATGTCAAATATCCATGTATGGCAAGTGAAATGTCTCAACTAAACCATATGCACAACAACAAAGTATTGAAGTAAAACTTGGTTTAAATCAAAGTTATGTTTTGTGGGAAATACATGATCAATGTCAATCATGTTAAAATGTCTATGTCGAAATGTCTATGTCAAAATGTCATGTAAAACAATGTACTAAGTAATGCACACAATGGCAATACATAGCATGAAATGTAATGAAATCATGTACTATAATGTACTAATGAACATAGCAAGTATATGATGTCAAAACAGGAAAGCATGAAAGTAACAAGTAGGCACATGTGTTCCACCCCAAAACAGTTTGGAAAACAGTAAAAGAGGGGTCTATGTACTCACTTGAGATTGCTCAGTAGTCCTTGAGTAACAACCAAACAATGCTAGAGATCGCGGATATCAAACGGCACCTAATATAGGTAACTATGTTAATTAACCGGACCTAGATCGGAAGATTGGGTAGCATTAGGGTTTGTAAACCAAACGAGTGTAGAGACTCGTGTCATTTGGTTTAACAAAGCCCACATACTAAATGAAACCTAATATAATTGTTTACGACCCATTACGACCTGTTTAGGTAGCTTATGCGACTTTAACGCGTCGTTCGCGTGAAACGCGTTCGGACCGCCTAACTAGCCCTATGACAAGTGTTATATGCCTAAACATATTACATAATCAGTTATGTGACAAAGGTTTAGGTTACATATGCTTAATTACCAATTATACATGAAAAGGGTATTCTGGTAATTTACCTAAGGCATATAAACTACCTATCATACAACTACTTAAACGATGCGACCATAGGGTATAACCTCGGAAGGTTATTCCCTACCTACTATGGTCACCTAATGTGTTTGGTCGGATCCTAATGATCGACCAAACTGGGTCGGGTTCGAAGGTATAGGCGATTTATTAGATCGCCTACCCTACGACCCTAGACAACGTGGTAATCAGTGGGCATAGTCCCAAGGGACTATGACCAACGTGATTACACTCACGTTGCGAAGTTCAAACGAACTTCGCATTGACCATTATTGGTCAACGCTGAAAGTCAAACAAAGTTTGACTTTCTGACTCGAAAAGCAATAAAATAAGGAAAAGAACGAAGGAATACTTACGAAGGGTCCCCGAATGCTAATCCCGATCCAAAAACTCAGGTATGAAACAATGGTTTCAACTTAGAGCTCTCAAAATCAGAATTCTAGTGAGAAATGCAATGGGGGTGGATGGGTATATATAGTTTTCGGGTAACCGTTAGGATCGTTTCTTGAATAACGTGATCGAATCTCGTGCGTACACTTGTCGGAAAGGTTATGGAGCCACATATGCTCCTTATCTTAGTGACACATCAACTTAAAACATGTGGTTAAGAATCAATTAGTTGCAACTTGTGTTTAGAACATGGAATCTGGTCCAGAATAGGCAGTCGCGTAGCGCGACTGGTAAGGCTTTAGGCGTCGCGCTACGCCACTGACCCATCTGATTCAGAAATGTTTCTAAATTGGCAGAAATGGTCCCTGTTGTGTTTTAAGCCCTTTTTCGATGCGTTTGAATCCCGTTAACCTCATTTCAAGGCTCTAAAATGAAGTTAAAGTATAGGGAACTCAAAACATGCTCAAAAATATGCCGGAGGTTGGTTCGTTTGGTCGTACGAACGCGATGTTCGCTTAATTACGACGGAATGCGCACAAGCGCGAAAAACGATCCAAATGACGAAACGAATGGATTTTTCTTAAGGCGAACAATAAAATATAATGTAGTCATGCTTACATAAATTTTTGGATGTCCAGATGTATTCAGAACGTAAGTTATGCGCGAAAATGCAAACTTGTGCACTTTTTGACACTTTTAGTCCCTGAATGTCCCAAAAGTTTATTTTAGCACACCAAACCCCTCAAAGCCTATTTCTAAGCTATGTAAAGGATATTTAAGGTGTGTTTAACTTATGGTCATGTTCCGGAATGTCTGTTACAGTCCAAATTGGCATACTTTCGCAGTTTGTCAACTTTAGTCCCTGTAAGCGATTAAACTTTGATTTCACCACACCAAACCTTCCAAAACTTATATCTAAGTTATGTAAAGGTTATTTAAGGTATGTTAAGCCTATTTCACTATTCCGGAGTGTTCGTTGCATTAAACTGGTTATATTTACGCATTAGTGCGCGTATAACCTTCCAGAAAGCGATTTAGAGCTTGAAATCGAACAAGAATTGATATGTGTAAACGATACACATATTTATACAAGTCCAAAGTATGAAATACAATATTTCATTGGTTTGGCATTTGTTTGATGGTTGAAATGACACAGGTGTTACAGTCTCCCCTACTTTAGGAAATTTCGTCCCGAAATTAATTCGTAGGAGTCTATTTGTGACTTTGTGTTAAATAACCATCAAAGATGAACAAGTCGTAATCCTGTAATTTCTCTTTAACGAACATTTTTCAGAAATGAAAAATGAACAGAGTTATTCTCAACAGGCATTCTTTAGAAACAAAAATGAACAGAATAGTCATTTTCCACAACATCTTCAGAAACAAAAATGAACAGAATAGTCATTTTACATCTTCAGAAACAAAACAGAATAGTCATTTTACATCTTCAGAAACAAAAATGAACGAAATAGTCATTTTACATCTTCAGAAACAAAAATGAACAGAATAGTCATTTTACATCTTCAGAAACAAAAATGAACGGAATAGTCATTTTACATCTTCAGAAACAAAAATGAACGGAATAGTCTTTTACATCTTCAGAAACAAAAATGAACGGAATAGTCATTTTACATCTTCAGAAACAAAAATGAACGGAATAGTCATTTTACATCTTCAGAAACAAAAATGAACGGAATAGTCATTTTACATCTTCAGAAACAAAAATGAACGGAATAGCCATTTTACATCTTCAGAAACAAAAATGAACGGAATAGTCATTTTACATCTTCAGAAACAAAAATGAACGGAATAGTCATTTTACATCTTCAGAAACAAAAATGAACGGAATAGTCATTTTACATCTTCAGAAACAAAAATGAACGGAATAGTCATTTTACATCTTCAGAAACAAAAATGAACAGAATTAACTCTAGATACATGACAAAACTTGCTGTGGTTTCTGTGCACTAAATTCTATAATTATGTACGCGTCCATAATTACGTAATTCCTTGCACAGTCCGCACAGTGCATTTCATGATGTGTAGGGGAAGAAAAATATCAAATCTGTGATGAGTGTGACTAGACTACCATAGGGTCCTTTTAATCAGATCAACACATGATCTTTTTAATTAGACCACCAAGGAGTCCTTTCAGCTATATCATCACATGATTTTACTAACCAGATTTTTGGATCAATCTGTTTAACTAGACCATTCAAGGGGTCTAATTATGGAGTAGTACTATATAATCCGAGGGACTTAACTACAACGTAGAAGCCCATTGAGGATTTAATATAGTACCTTTGGATATCCTACTATGAATTTCCTTATACAAAGATATGGAAGATTCTACGAGGATTTGGATAACAAAACTTGGATTACACAAAAACATAAAAGAAAACACATAAGCACATAATCACATAGTTGTTTAATTTGTTTATTAATTTGTTATCTTTGGACGTGGATACTTAAAGCACACCAGGAATCCAATTCATGGATTTCATTTTGGCACTTTAATCATTTCAAGAATCTATCTATGAAGATAGGATAATCTTAAAAGAAATTCGGCTTTGTCCCTATTGAATTGTGATGTACGTATTGAATCATACAAAGAATTCAATTAAGGACTCCGATGAATGATACCCATCCACAAGGATCTAATTATGAGGATAGAAAGATCCTACATGGATTTTGGAGTTTGTGTAACGAGAGTGTTCCGACACCTTGCACTAGGCGTGCTTACGTCGATACACAAAGTAGAAAGTTCATGAGGTTGAGGCGCCAGATATGCCAAGCGACATATGAAGCAGAGTTTGAAGGTTGAGCAGCAGCAGGATTTGTAACAGCTTTGCTTTGGATTGCAAAGCGGCACATGTTAACCAAATGTCTCCATCGTCCACCGTGGGTACATTTGAAACAAGGTATTTGATTTGAATAATGACGATGGCCTTGATTGCACCAAGGAGCAGTTCCCTTATACAGCTTCATCCTTGAAGCGAGTCATGGTGATAGTTAAGTCAATTATCTTCTGGTAGTACGACGCCTAATTGATGGACAATTGCAGCACCTGGTTCGGACATTGTTGTTGCGATGAAGAGGCACCATGAAGAAAATAGAAGACATAGGAGGGAAGAAGCGAAAAATAGTCGAAAAAAATGACAACGCATGAAGATTGTGACCATTTGTTTGTTACCAAAGGCAAACAAATGAGATAGTGACTAATCAAAGTAAGCGGGTCAATATAATGTATCGCGAAGACATGCTCGCCTATAAGTGAACACTCATCCCAAGAATCCCCAGGTAAGCACAACTGGTCTCGCGTCTGATGAGATGTATACGAAGTGCTTGCCTAGACAGAAAACCCAGAATACAGGCATTCACCCTTCCAGTTTGCACGTGTTCACATTATTAAAAACCCAAAACCTTGACGAGATTTTGAAAACTCAAAGAGGTTCAAAACCATATAATAGAGAGTTCAAAACATTACAATAGAGGGTTCAAAACCTAGTAATCAATCATCCTAGAACAGATGATTAGTTTTCAAAGCGGTTTTGAAATTTATGTTCTTGTTGTGGTTGTCGCCTAAGGATAGGTGACGGTATTGTTTTATGACTAAACGCAAGTAAACTCGCGTTAGGGTCCTAAGAAAGTTATAGACTAGGTCAAAGCATTACTAATAACCTAATTCCCTATAACCATTGGCTCTGATACCATCTTTTCTGTCACACCCCGACCACGTGGAACATACAAAACGTGGCGGAAATGTCGGGGAGTGTTGTAACAGAATTAATTGTTTCAAATCCATGGCAATTGAAGTTTCGTTTTATTGATTAAAAGTGTTACAATGTCTTATCAAACAAAGAAATACAACATAATTAACTAGTCTTGCATCTTTTATTGTCACTAAAGCCTAAGTCTGCCTATGTGTATCTTGATCATCTTATGCAACAGTTCCTGAAAAACACATGTGAAAATATGTACGTCAGCATAAAAATGCCTGTGAGATACATAGGTTTTGTGAAAATAGGTTTCATGACTTATGTTTGAGAAAATGTTTAGTCATGAACCTTGTAATTTGCTTTGTCTTGTAAATCATTTGAAAAACAATGAGTTCAGATGATATGTATAAATAAGTGAATAATGTATGGTTAAATGAATAACCATGTAACTGAGTTTGTATAAGATAAGTTGTTTGTAAAACAATGTCTTGTGAAAAATATGTTATTTGTATAAAATGTTATATGTCTCAAACTGAAATGATTCAAATAACGCTACGATATGTAATACCATACAAACACTTATATATAGGAAGTACCAGCGGCGTATCCACCATGCTTGTATCATATTACACACACATCGTTACTTAATCACTTAATCAAACCAAACCAAACAATGTAAAATGTCTATGTTTAAATCAATTGTCAAATGTATTGAATAATATGTCAAAGTATTCATGTCAAGATGTAAATCATGTCAAAATGTCTATGTCAAATATCCATGTCAAATGTCTATGTCAAATATCCATGTCAAATGTCTATGTCAAATATCCATGTATGGCAAGTGAAATGTCTCAACTAAACCATATGCACAACAACAAAGTATTGAAGTAAAACTTGGTTTAAATCAAAGTTATGTTTTGTGGGAAATACATGATCAATGTCAATCATGTTAAAATGTCTATGTCGAAATGTCTATGTCAAAATGTCATGTAAAACAATGTACTAAGTAATGCACACAATGGCAATACATAGCATGAAATGTAATGAAATCATGTACTATAATGTACTAATGAACATAGCAAGTATATGATGTCAAAACAGGAAAGCATGAAAGTAACAAGTAGGCACATGTGTTCCACCCCAAAACAGTTTGGAAAACAGTAAAAGAGGGGTCTATGTACTCACTTGAGATTGCTCAGTAGTCCTTGAGTAACAACCAAACAATGCTAGAGATCGTGGATATCAAACGACACCTAATATAGGTAACTATGTTAATTAACCGGACCTAGATCGGAAGATTGGGTAGCATTAGGGTTTGTAAACCAAACGAGTGTAGAGACTCGTGTCATTTGGTTTAACAAAGCCCACATACTAAATGAAACCTAATATAATTGTTTACGACCCATTACGACCTGTTTAGGTAGCTTATGCGACTTTAACGCGTCGTTCGCGTGAAACGCGTTCGGACCGCCTAACTAGTTGGCTAACTCGTTGTCCAATTGTAACGTGTTCCACATTTTTTATATAAAACCCCAACATACCGGCAGTAATTGAAGAACTACAAAGACTCAATCACCGCTTAATCACATTGTAAAACATTTAAAGTTTTGTAAAATAGTTACTAAAAGATTTACAAAAAGAGGATAAACTCACATTGCTATCTTAGACTTTGTTTAAGGGTTTCCTGGTGTTAATCTATAATTTACACAAATGTACATATGTTAGTATAATAACCCTTTAATTATATTAACGATACCCTCCCCGAGACAGTATTCCAACAACTACGTTGGGCAGAACCATGACAGTCGTTACGGAATCCTGGATCAATCGGGCAGCGTATCTAATACGAAACTGGGGTATAATACTTACAACGGAGCAGAACCTCGCTAATTAGGGGGATATAATACCCGTATAGTATGCCTACTACTTCAGAATTCGTTTAGAAAGAAAAGAAATGAGTGACTGAAAATGAAATCCCGAGGCCTTCTTATATAGGGCTGAAAATTGGCTCTCTCGCGGCCCGCGTAAAGTTAAGCTAAAGGCTACGCGGCCCGCGTACTAGGTGACTAGGGCTTAGCTCTGATTGGTCATCACCCCTAGACTTTCCACGATCGTGACACGTGGCAGCACCGGGGCTCGCCTGATCTCTTACCTGTCGCGGTCTGCGTAAACTCAAGAGATAGCTTACGCGCCCAGCGTAAACTTATAAAATTTTGTTTTTATTTTATTTTTAAGGATATTTCACATTTAGGGTTCGGTTTTCATATACGGGGTGGGGTGTATTCTAAGACATATAGGGGTATTTTAAAATATATTAGGGTGTCGGAAAAATATTTAGGAGGGTTGTTATATATTCCATTGCTCATATGTTCAATTTGTAAACCAAGACGATATTTGGTTTTTCCAAGGTCTTTCATTTCAAATTCTTTCTTTAAAAGAATAATTGCTTCATGAATTTCTTTTTGCGTCCCAATTATATTTAGGTCATCAACATATACAGCTATGATCACATATCCTGATGTTGTCTTCTTAATAAAGACACATGGACAGATAAGATTATTTGTATAGCCTTTACTTGTCAAATACTCGCTCAAACGATTGTACCACATCCTTCCAGATTGTTTCAACCCATATAAAGATCTTTGTAATTTGATCGAATACATTTCTTTGGGTTTTGAACTTAAAGCTTCAGGGAGTTTAAATCCTTCAGGAACTTTCATATAGATGTCACTATCAAGTGATCCATACAAGTAAGCTGTAACGACATCCATAAGACGCATTTCTAACTTTTTAGAAACTGCTAAGCTGATTAAGTATCTAAAGGTTATTGTATCCATAACGGGAGAATATGTTTCTTCGTAGTCAATCCCTGGCCTTTGTGAAAAACCTTGAGCTACAAGTCTCGCTTTATATCTTGTAACCTCATTTTTCTCATTTCGTTTTCGTACAAAAACCCATTTATACTCTACAGGCTTTACAGGCTTAGGTGTAACAACAATAGACCCAAAAACCTTTCGTTTGTTAAGTGAATCTAATTCAGCTTGCATAGCGCCTTTCCATTTATCCCAGTCATGTCTATTTTGACAATCATTGAAAGATTTTGGTTCAGGATCATCATCTCCACCCATGATGTCACTTGTTATACAATAAGAAAATATCTCATCAATATTTTCCATTTCATATCGGTTCCATATGATATGTGTATAACCATAGTTGATTGATATTCTTTGTTAGTATCATCAACATCTTCCTCATGAGAGGTTTCGGTATTTACTATTTTATCAAGATCATTCTCTTTGTGGTCAATTTCCTTAACAAGTGTTTTTCTTTTTCGAGGATTCTTATCCTTTGAACCGACTGGCCTTCCACGTTTTAAACGTTTTTGAAATTCATGAGCTATCATATTATCTATTGCCTTACTTGGGATCTCAACTCGAGCTGGAGCATTAACAGTTGGTATATGAGATTTAGTAACTCTGTTTATATCAGTAAAAGCATCAGGCAATTGATTTGTAATGTCTTGCAAGTGTATTATCTTTTGAACCTCTGTCTCACATTGTTTTGTTCTTGGATCAAGATAAGACAATGAAGGCACACACCATGAGACATCATTTTCTCATTTTTTATTTTCTCCCCCTAATGCTGGGAACATTGCCTCGTTAAAACGACAGTCATTAAAACGTGCTTTAAATACGTCACCTGTTAAAGGTTCAAGATATCGTATGATGGAGGCTGTTTCATATCCAACATATATTCCCAACCTTCTTTGAGGTCCCATTTTTGTGCATTGTGGTGGTGCAATAGGAACATACACTGCACACCCAAAATTTTTAAGGTGGGAAATGTCTGGCTCATGGCCAGAAACAAGTTGTAGTGGGGAGTGCTTATGATTTGCACTTGGTCTCACACGAATCAGTGATCCAGCATGTAAAATTGCATGACCCCAAACCGACACAGGAAGTTTTGTTCTCATTATTAATGGTCTAGCGATTAGTTGTAAATGTTTGATCAATGATTCAGCTAAGCCATTTTGTGTGTGTACATGGGCAACAGGGTGTTCGACAACAATTCCCACAGACATGCAATAATCATTAAAAGCATGTGATGTAAATTCACCAGCATTATCAAGTCTCACCCTTTTAACAGTGTAATCAGGGAAATGTGCTCGTAGTTTGATAATTTGAGCAAGAAATTTTGCAAAGGCAACATTACGAGTTGATAATAAAGAGACATGAGACCATCTGCTAGATGCGTCTATCAAGACCATGTAATATCTAAACGGTCCACATGGTGGATGAATTGGTCCATATATATCACCTTGAATTCTTTCAAGAAACATTGGTGATTCCTTGTCAACTTTTAAGGACGAAGGCCTTGTAATTAGTTTTCCAAGTGAACAAGAGGTACATAGAGGCATTTTATCTGATTGGGGGATCTTTTGATATTTCAATGGATGTCCATGTGTGTTTTCAATAATTCTTTTCATCATTGTAGATCCTGGATGACCTAGTCTGTCATGCCATAAGTTAAATGTCTCACGATCACAAAAACTTTCTTTTACTGCCATATGTTCTTGAGGCACATTAATGTGTGTATAATGCAAACCAGAGTGGAGCAGTGACAGTTTTTCCAATATATAATCTTTGCTCGTGATGTGCAAATATTTTTTATTATCATAAGTCCTTGACTGAGTATCATATCCGTTATGATATATGTTTTTTAAACTCAACAAGTTTCTCGTTGATTTTGGGGAAAATAAAGCATTCTCTATTAAGAGCTTTGTACCATTTGGTAATATTAAATTAGCTTTTCCCACTCATTCTATTAAGTTTGTAGGACCTGATATTTTATCAACGGTTCCTTTAGTTGGTTTCAACTCATAAAAATATTTCTTAGATTTAAGTATAGTGTGTGTGGCTCCACTATCCGCTATACATATATCTGCATCATTTGTCTGCTCTTGTTCTCCAATGGTATTCATTTTAATCTTGAAAATATAAAGAGAAATAATAATAAGTGTATAACGAAGGCATTATGATTTTTTTTATTAAGAAGTTTATTTAATAGTTGAAAACGTTACATGAAAAGAAAGACTAATGAAACATAATAAAGATAGTTATAATAAAAGGAAATTACATAATTGTTGCATATAGTTATTATGGTTTAGCAACATTTGTTTCAGAGTTCCATGTCATTGGTATAGTCGGCGACATTCAGTTCGACGTTGATATCATTAAAGTTATCCACATGGTTCACCTCCTTTTCTTTTCTTTTGAGAGAGGCTTGGTAAAGTTCACATAAATGTGAAGGTGTACGACAAGCATTTGACCAATGGTTTGTACTTCCACATCTAAAACAAGAAGTGCCATTGTTTTCGGACCTACCAGCTTCATTCCTTTTGTTGTATTGGTTGGAATTGGTATTTTGTGGAGTGTGTAATTGGGGGTTCTTTGATGTCGACCACGACCTCGACCACGTCCACGACCATGGGAATTACCTCAGAAATTATTATTTCCTTTGAAGGAATAGTTGCGACCATTACCTTTACCAAAATAGCCACGACCACGGCCTCGTCCCCATTTTCTTTCAGAGTCTTCAGTATCATTAATAACAACATTTGCTTCTGGAATGGCTAATGATCCAGTGGGATGAGCTTGATGATTTTTCATTAGTGCTAAGAGGAGAAATGAATTTAGATCGGAATATCTTTGAAACCTTTGCAACCGATATTATTGTTGCAAGTTTATATTTGATGCATGAAATGTGGAGAAAGTTTTCTCCAACATATCTTCCTCCGTAACAGTTTGCCCACAGAATCGGAGCGTTGAGCATATTCTGAACAAAGCAGAGGTGTATTCATTCACCTTTTTAAAATCTTGGAACCTGAGATTGTTCCATTCATATCTAGCAGTGGGAAGTAAAACTTCCCTTTGATGATCAAATCTGCTTTTTAAATCTTCCCACAAAACGTATGGATCCTCACAATTTGAATATTCAAATTGCAACATCTCATCAATGTGTTTATGGAGGAAGACATCGGCTTTTGCCTTGTCTTGATCGCTACATTTATTTCCGTTCGTTATCGTTTCCAAAACACCCATTGATTTGAGATGTCGCTTAACATGTGCCGTCCACGGCATATAATTTTCTCCAGTGATATTAAGAGCTGGGAATTCAATTTTTGCGATGTTTGCCATTTTTGTTGCTAAACATAAATAAGATAAATATTAAAATCTAAATACTCATTAAAAATGACATAACATACATAGGTACAACTATAAACAAATAAATGAATACATAAGTACTAAAAAGATGAGGTGGAAGCTCATACATTAAGGTCGGCAACAATATTAATATTATGCCAGCCAATATTAAAACCGGGTGAATCATCTTCGAATTTTTTTTTCTTGAGTAACCTTGAGAAGAAGAGTGTTTGTTGCGAAAAAATGAGACTGATAATTGGTAATTTATAGTGGTAAATTATAACCGTTTTGCAACGGTTATATTACCGTTTTATAGCCGTTATATAACGGTTATATATGTATACATATACATATATATGCATATACATATACATATACATATATACATATACATGTATATGTATACATATACATATACACATATACATATACATGTATATGTATACATATATATATATACATATATACGTATATATATGTATGTATTTATAATAAATGATGTACTACAGAAATGTTATTTTATAAGATCTAAAACTAGGATGCATAATAATAAGAATAAAAATGTTAGTATACATAAATAAACGTAAACTATAAATGAAATGTGAGCGTGTGTGTATAAATAAAAGTTAGTTGCGATAAAAGTAAAAGTTAGATGCATAATTAAATGTTAGTAGTTAGTAGTCCCGTAGTTATGAAATATGTATATTAAAATGTTCTTTTGTACTTAATTTTTTTTTCAAAGTAAATTATAAAGTTAATGAAGTGCTTACATTGCTTATGATGGATATCTTTGGGCTTAAGGTCTTCTTTGATTAGGATATAAGCGACTCGTGCTGATAACGTGTTATAATATTACAAGAATTAACACAAGATTAGTGCTAAAACTTTAAGAACTTTAGAAATGTTATAAGAGAAAGAAGGAGAGAATTGTATAACTTATGAAAGTGTATACATGAGGTACATTTTCTCCTACCTTGAGTTAGTATTTATACTACAAAAAGATTAACTATTTGGTAGACAAGGTTAACTATTTAGTAGACAAAGTTATCCATAAGTTTGACAAAGAGTTCATCCACTTGCTTGGTAAATCTAGAGGTAAATCTTGATCATCATGGTAAACTTAAACGGTCTTCGGATTTAAATTTGATCAAAATCAAAATTTTAGGCCATTTAACAATATAACGAGCAGGGCCGTCTTCGAAAATCTTCGAAAATCTGTGGGCCTTGTGTGAAGATAATATACGGACCCCTAAAATATAAACTTTTTAAAAAGAATATACAAAAAAGTTTTAAATATATGAAAATGAATTAAAATTTTGTGGAATCACCCGCATGTTGCGGTAGACTGTTTTTTACGTGGAAAAGTTGATAAAAAGAACATCACACGAGCATTTGGACAACGAAACGTAGAAAGAAAACTCGTTGTAAGAGTAAATTAAGAAAAGACGGTCGTAACTTTAAAAATCGTTATTTACAATCATATAAAACCATTGTAACCTATTCAAATTTATTTAGAAAATATACAGAGTTGAAAGAGAAAAAAGAAAAATAAGACTTTTTTCATAAAAAAATGGAACACACAAAATTAATTGTAGATTGGATAATACTTTAAGAAATTAAAGTAAATAATCACTTTAAAACTAGATTTGAATAGTTACCAAGATTCCCATTTTGATTTAATGTAACAAAAAATTAGTCAATTAATGTTATTTGAATTTAATGTATAGGTAACAAACATAAAAAAAAAATCAACTAAAAGTGAAGCTACCAAGATTAAAACCCAAGGTCTACTTGCGAATAAAGTGACATGGGAACCACCAGAGCATGCGCCTCATCATGTCATTTTCCATTTCAGTACTTATATATTCTACGTTCTACAGCGTAATTTTATTTTTTTTAAAATAATTTTTTGGGCCCCCGGAGGGTTTGGGCTCTGAGCCGTCGCCCACCCCGCACACCCTCCGGGTCGGCCCTGACAACGAGTACATATTCATATACCTATTTGCCTATTTACGCACCCATTATGACCCATATAACGTATAGGGTTTATGTCTCCGACCAAGTGGTCAAACCTCGTACAGTATCAAATCAGTCACATATACTGTAACACCCCGAAAATTTTCGTCCAACTATGTGACGACATGTGTCCCGAATCTCCAACTAATCCCGACTATATGGAAGGAGAGGGACCCATACTTAATAAATTAATATCCTAAATCTCCAACTAATCCCAACTATGTGGAAGGAGAGGGAGACCAATATTTTATATATTAAAAGTTGAATATAATTGAGGGGCCAAATCTCCTATTAAGGAAAAAATCCATGGTATGCTAAGGATCCTTACGGACCGTATGATTATACCCTTGTGGTCCACATGGTGATATAAAATAAACTGCCCGTCCGGGACCCCTTATGAACCATATCCTAAACCCCTTACAAGTTATAAGAGTGTTAAAAATAATTAAATTTCATATCTAGAGGTCCCTTACGAACCGTAAGGTATCTCTTACAGACCGTAAGGGATTCAAATTAGTAAGGCGGCGAAAAACACCCCTTACGGACCGTAACCTACCTCTTAGGGTCCATAAGAGGTGCCCAGTGACAGCAGTTTGGTAGTTGGCCTGCCATTGCTGCTACACTGCCACTAATCCGTGATTTTTGCCACATTTCCTCCTCCTTGTAACACCTATGAAGCCACTAATCAGCTGGGGTTACACTTTGCATGATTTTGGAGCATCTTGATTAGTATAAATAGGTGATCATTGTGATCATTTTCACTCACACCATCACTCTCACTCAAAAACACTTCTTTAGAGCAATACCTGAAGCTTGGAGTTGCTCTCTAGTATTCTTTAGTGTTCCTCTTCTCTAGTAAGGTGCTGTTTGATTTTTCAGAGGTAAAACGTATGCAGTCTATGTAAAAGAATGGACCTGTGCGGGTCGATACTTCTACGTTGATGGATACGAACATGGTCACACCTCGTCTTCTCTGCCTCATCCTAGATCTTGTTGGTGCATGCGTCTGTCGACTTCGTCTTGTATCGAGTCTTGTGTTGTACTAGATAGATTAAGGCACGAAAATCGAGATAGAGTGTATATGTATAATTTCGCTTGAAAGTGTCATTACCACTTTCAAACGAAATTAACTTTGTTAATTTCGTTTGAAATGGTACATGACACATTCAAACGAAATTACACACATTATATATACCCCTTGTGCCATTTCATTTGTAATGATTCCGGTCAGTGTAACGAAGTGCTGCCGAAGTGTCCACAGGCTTGTATTTGATCTGAAATCAATATACGGATAGTTTAAAGTGTGAATCTAGCTGAATTGAACTTGATACTTGTGTTTCCACCACTCGTATTAAGATAAACTCTTCTGATCGACTCATTCGGGTCTAAACACGATCCTACAAGTGGTATCAGAGCACAAGAGGAAGAGTTCATACCAATTCAGCTTCATTTTCTGACTTCTACACCTTCTTTTCAAAATTAAACAAGTTTTCACTGTTAAAAACATATGATTTTCACATATCATGTGCGTAATGTTGTTTTAACAAACCCCAGAAAGTTTCAGAACTAAAATTGGCTTAAAACTTGACCAATTGGACAAAAATCAGACCGAAAGTATGACATCATGCTGATTTCATTTGAAGAGACTTGCTGATTTCGTTTGAGATTGCACCTTTGGTTCTGATTTCGTTTGAACAAGATTGCTGATTTCGTTTGAGAGTGTACCCTGAGACTGATTTCGTTTGAAGTTACTGAGGTATTTCGTTTGAAGGTGTGGTGTTTCAAACGAGATTGGTGATTTCGTTTCAATCGTAATTTCGTTTGAAAGGGGTTCAGTTTGAAATCTGTAATTTCTTTTGAGTGTGGTAATTCCGTTTGAATAATTGTTGTTTCAAACGAGATTAGTTATTCCATTTCAGAGTTGATTCTGTTTGAGAGAATATTTCGCTTCAGGGAGATTTCGCTTGAGAAAAGTATTCCGTTTGAAACTGATAGTTTGTGAATTTGTGAAAACTGAAACATGGAGAACGAGTTTTATAATGCGTTTGCTAGTCAGATGACTGTAGCTCAGAATACGTTGCTTGAAAATGAAACGGGAACTATGCAGAAACCACCAAAGCTTATGGATATTGATGATTTTAACGGTTGGTCCGAACATTTTGGTAACTGGGTTGAAGCATATCATTTGGATGCGTAGGAACATACCGAGGTTCAATATGAAAGACCAGTAGGAGACAATCGAGTGAAAATACCAATTAGAGAAATGAGTGCTGAAGAGAAAAAGAAGTATAAAGATGAGAAATTGATGGTTAGTTTGTTACAACAAGCGATCAAAGAGAATATTTTGATTCTTCTTCAACATAACGGTAGTGTATATTCGATTTGGAAAGAATTAGAAGCAAAGTCCCTTGGTAGTGAAGATATGCTCAGGAACAAGATGTCACTTATGAAGAAAGAATTTGATCTATTCCGTGGTTTGAGAACGGAAAGTACCAAGCAGATTATTGAAAGATATTGTAACTTGGTGAAAAACATGACTAGATTGGGCATCAACAAACATAAAGATGAGTTGATTGAGAAGTTGGCTGATGCGTTGCCACATGATGTTTGGGGAATGTTTCTGATGATGTTGAGGAATAATAGAAAGGAATATAGCGAGCTAACACTGGGTGGGTTCATCAAACATCTTGAAGCTCAAGAGATGGAGCAAAGAAAGATCACTAGAATGAAGAATTATGATGGAGAACAAGACATTGGATTGTATTTCAAAAGTGGTGTTAGTGATAAGACCAATTTTTCTGCAAAAGTTGAAACTGCTTACAATGCAAAAAGTTCTTCAGAAAGTTCATCTCAGGGATCAAGTATCAAAACAGGATTTACTTCATTTCCAACATTTGATCCGCATTCTTCCACAACCAAGAATGGCAAGAACCTACATTGCAATATTGTATTGAATCTTGAAAATGATCAGGGATATTCTGAAGAAGTCGCAAAAAGTCACATGTCTTTGTTGGGAACTGTTTTGGAGTCGTATGGAAGTTTAGTGGCAGGTCGAATCGGGAATCCTATGTTGACAAGAGAGGATTACGATCAAATCGATGCTGAGGAGATGGAATTGATGGATATAAAATGGTGTTTGGCTAGTGTGTTAAGACGAGCTGAGAAATTCAAACAGATCACAGGAAGAGATGACTTCCGTGATGCATTTGTTTCTAATTTAGGTTTTGATAAATCTAAAGTTACTTGTTTCCGTTGCAGGGAAAAAGGACACTTCAGGAGGGAGTGCACTAATCGGGAAGCAAGTGGAGCTCAAAATCCTTTCAACAACAATGATTACTATAGGAAATCCATCTATCATCAAGTTGTTCCACAACAACAAGAACCTCAAGTGGCACATGGTAGGAAAGTGATTGAAGATTCAAAGAGAGCATGTTTGGTGAATAAAGAAGATCAGAAATCCTCAGAAGGTTTCAGTTGGGACAAATATATTCCAGCTGACACTAAAGCATGTCTGATAAACCAAGATGATGAAAAATTGCCAGAAGGATTTAGCTGGGATAATTATTGCCCAGACAAAGAATTCCTAGCTAAAGGATTTGCTAAAGGATGTGTTGCTAATGCTTCTGATGAATATTGGGCAGAAAAATACAGAAAAATTAGGGAGGCTGAAATAGAAAAATGGAAAAGATATGAAGAAGAGGAAGAAGAAGAAAAGAGACAAGCTGAAGTGGAGAAAAACAAAAAGACTAAAGAAGAAGTTCAAGTGAGAGTAGTCAAAGAAGTTCCAGAGTTTGAAATCAAAACAGATGCTGATGCAGTTAAAGTTCCTGAGAAGTGTATGAATTGTGATTCTCTGATCAAGCAAAACAATGAGTTGCTACACAATATAAAAAGACTGAAAGAATCATATGATGTTTTGAACAGAGAGATGAATAAGTACACCGAGTCGAATAGTGAACAAGCTGTAGCAATGAATACTCTCAAAGGGGCATACATGAGACAGCTTGACAATGTCAACTATTACACTGAAAAGTGTGTTGAGCTTGAGACAGCTTGACAGGGTCATTTTCTTGACATATGTATCCTGACCAATATCCTGCCTTCGTTTGGTTATTTGTAATCAGGATGCTGGAAGAGGATATTGCTGACATCTTGGGCGATATCCTGAAGCTTATTGAATTAATCACGTGCAGATTAAGGGCAGAGGCTTGCTAACGGTCACAAGGACTTCTTCTCCTCAAGACTCGGACGAATTTGTTGAGAAAGAGACGTTGAGCCCGAAAGACCAGGTCTGCAACGTTCCAAGAGGGAATATTCGGTGAATCCCGCGAGTTTAGGGTAGTTAGTTGTTTTATCTTTACTATAAATAGATGAGGTCGGATCAACTTAGAACACACATCATTTCACACTTACACTCTCGAACACAGTCACATTCTAGCTAGTTGCAAACATTACACTTGTATTTCATTTCCGCTGTAACACTTAGTCGATCCGTACCACATCCTGCACTGTATCCTGATCTTTGAAGCAATTGAAGAACAAGGCAGCTGCGATTGTCAGCTCCCGAGGTTTTATGCCGGCGATCTAGATTGATCAAGGGCTTTCCTCGTACATCTCGTGTCACTTCCTTTACTTTTTGCTCATTAATTGCTCATTGTTTGATCATCGATACAGCTCAATATCCCGAGCCGTATCCTGAAACTGTTTTTGCAAGTAATTTAACTAACACATTTTTGACACTTACTTTTAGCACACTACCTCACTTAACTAATTTGATCACTTAATTACTTCGGTAATTTTTGACCAAAACAATTTGGCGCCCACCGTGGGGCAAGTGGTGCTCTCTTTACTAAAATTTTTTGTTAAATCGCTAATCGGTCTTTTATTTTCAAAACTTTTTGCTACATTGTCCACAATGGCCTCACGATCAAACATGAGTTCCTCTACTGTGCCTGCTATGACTTCTGCTACTACCGGTTCGGTGCTTCCACCACCTCCTCCAAGGATGCCAGCCTCTACACAATCTCAAGATGTTATCCCAACTCGGAGTGTCCAGGGATCTGCTCCCGTTTTAGCTTCTAATGATGAAATTTTAACCTTATTTGGAAGTGTGCAGGAACAAATGAGGCAGCAACAGGAAACGAACCAAATGCTTTTGAGGGAGATACAACTCCTGAAGGCTGGCTCGAGCAGATCTGCGGAGGACAATGTCACTCCGTTACACCCCAGAGCGTTGAACTTTAGCTCAGCTGTTTATACCGAGGATAACAGGGGGAATATCGTGCCCAGTCTTCCTCAGAATCATACTCCTGAAATACCCTCCTCGATTAGGATGTCAACCATGAGGAGCTCAGGATATGCTTCAGGATATGGGCAAAATCCTCCAACTGGTAACGTGTCTAATAATAATAATACTCATACTACTAACAGTGGTGGATCTTTGCAGGATACAGGTGTAACATCAGCACTTACCAGGGAACTTCAGAAGTTGAAAGACATGATATCTAGTGTACCGGGGGTGGTCCAGCCGATCCCGGAAGTATCTCAAGATAGCCACAAGATATCTCGTTTTGCGTACCCTATATGTGATGCTGAGATCCCAAAGAGATTCCAAACTCCCAACATGAAGCTTTATGATGGGACTACGGATCCTGAGGAGCATATTGCCCAGTATAGGGAAAGAATGGAGATTAACCCTATCCCTCCGGAGCTCAAGGAAGCGTGCTTGTGCAAGGGATTTGGTTCTACTCTAACAGGATCAGCCTTAAAATGGCTGTTAAACGTTCCTCCTCACTCAATCACTTCATTTGCTCATTTGGTTAATTTATTTAACAGTCAATTTTCTTGTAGTCGGAGTTTTGAGAAACTAACCAGTGATCTTTACAGGATAACTCAAGGGCCTCAGGAATCCTTGAGGGATTATGTGAACAAATTTAGTCGAGAATCCTTGGATATCCCACATCTTGATGTTGCAACAGCTGTGCAAGCTTTTAAGATGGGATTACAAAAGGATTCTCAGTTTTATCAGGATCTTGTAATGAATCCCTGCAGGAATCTCGATGAAGCTCGTAACAGGGCTTTGAGATATATCCGTCTGGAAGATGACAAGAAGATGCAAGAAAGGATGAACTCATCCAACACTTATGAATCGACTAATAGGAAGTCAGAGTCCTCATTTAAGTCATATAGGCCTAAGCCATATGGTAGAAATGAAAACAAGAGAGTGAATGCTGTCGAAGATGAGGATCCTGAAGAGTATCCTGAGTTGTCTGAATATTGCTTTTCTGTTAATATCCCTGAATTGATGTATGCTATGCAGGGTCTAGGAGACAAGGCTAGATGGCCTCGAAAGAATCAACAAAAGGCTGACTGGAAAGATAAGTCGAAATGGTGTGCTTTCCATGAAGATTTCGGACATATGACTGAGGATTGCATTGCTTTGAGGAAAGAAATAAGCTATCTTCTAAGCAAGGGATATCTGAAAGATCTCTTAGGAAAGAAGAAGAATAAGGGTCAGGATACTGAGAAGGATCCTGAACGAGCAGCATCACCTCCTGCGGATGCCAAGATAATCAACTTCATTTCGGGGGGATCCGACATTTGTGGAACTTCGTATTCGGCAGCAAAGAGGCATGCAAAGGAAGCCAAAGCTGAAAGGGGAGATAAACCTGTCAGGATGACTACGCTCACAACCGACAAAGTGATCACATTTGATGCTGATGACAGGGATACTGTCCAGGATCCTCACCATGATGCTCTGGTAATAACGTTATATGTGGCTAACCATTTTGTACGCAGGATATTGGTTGATAATGGCAGCTCCGTCAACATAATCCAACTAGAGACACTTAAAAGAATGAATGTATCTCCAATGGATATCACTTCGAAGTCCACCGTGCTTGTTGGGTTCAGCGGAGAGGCCAGAAACACAGTGGGAGAGATAAAGTTGCCGGTGTACGTTGAAGGAGTCAATTCGATACAACGTTTCTGTGTGATGGACTCTCTGTCCTGCTATAACATTATACTGGGAAGACCGTGGATTCACGATATGAAGGCAGTGCCATCAAAATATCACCAATGCATTAAGATACCTACCCCGTGGGGAGTTGTTAAAGTTGATAGCGATCAGCAGGAGGCGAAAGAATGCTACTCATCCTCGATGAAATCCTCAGCCAAAACTAGTGCAGCATAGCAATTAAAGACGCGGGCCCAGGATATCGTGGAGGATCCGGAGCAGGATGTGAAGAAAGTTATCCTGGACCAGGATAACCCTGATATCTCGGTGCTCGTAGGGACCAATATCCCTCAGGATATTGAAGAACAATTGATTAACTTTTTGAAATGCAGGATGTCTACGTTTGCATGGAAACACGAGGATATGACAGGCATATCCAAAGATATCATCACTCACAAGCTTGGAATTGATAAATCATTCAAGCCTGTGCAACAAAAAAGAAGGAAGTTTGCTCCTGAGCGGAACACGATTATCCAAGAGGAAGTTGAAAGACTATTAAAGTCAAGAATGATCAGAGAGGTTAAGTTCCCAAGGTGGCTAGCAAATGTGGTTGTAGTACAGAAGAAGAATGGGAAATGGAGAGTTTGTGTAGACTACACAGACTTGAACAAAGCTTGTCCTAAAGACCCATTTCCTCTTCCCCATATTGATGCAATGGTAGATGCCACTGCTGGGCATGAAATGCTGACCTTCATGGACGCATCCTCAGGATTTCAACAGATACAAATGGAGCCTTCTGACCAGGAGGATACCGCCTTCATGACGCCAACAGGTATTTATTGTTATACAGCTATGCCTTTTGGTTTGAAAAACGCAGGTGCAACATACCAAAGATTGGTAAACATGATGTTCAAAGACAAACTGGGGGACACCATGGAAGTATACATTGACGATATGGTAGTAAAGTCAAAGAGAGCTCAGGATCACCTCCAGGATATTAAAGGAGCATTTGATATCCTGGATCAGTATAATATGAAGCTGAATCCTGCTAAGTGCCATTTCGGAGTGGGGGCAGGAAAGTTTCTTGGGTATATGGTGACGAAAAGGGGGATAGAGGCAAGCCCGGAGCAGATTAAAGCTATCCTGGATATAAAATCACCCTCGAATATGAAGGATGTACAAAGATTAACAGGCCGGGTAGCAGCTCTAAACAGATTTATCTCAAGATCCTCGGAGAAATGCAAAGACTTCTATGATATCCTAAAGAAGAACAAAAGATTCGAATGGGGGGAAAAGCATGAAGCAGCCCTACAAGATTTGAAACGGTATCTCTCAACCGCACCTCTATTGATGAAGCCGGAAAATGGTGAACCACTATCCCTGTACCTTGCTGTATCAGGGAATGCTGTAAGTGCCGTTCTTGTAAAAGACCATGAAGGTCAGCAGTATCCTGTTTATTATGTTAGTAAAAGTTTGTTAGATGCTGAAACTAGGTATTCTCATTTAGAAAAATTGATACTAGCATTAATTATGGCATCAACGAAACTTAGGCATTATTTCGAGACACATAGGATTCATGTTAAAACAAACTATCCTATTAAAAATGTGCTTAGGAAAGCAGAGATGTCAGGCAGGATGGCCAAGTGGTCAGTAAAGTTGAGTGCTTATGATTTAGTAGATGAACCTAGGAATGCCATAAAGTCTCAGGCTTTAGCTGACTTTGTGGCTGACTTTAGTAGTGACATTCAGGATGAGGTAGATCTAGAAGTTCAACAGCTAGGGGAATCCTCAGGATCCTGGACATTATATACTGATGGTGCATCTAATGTAAGAGGAGTAGGATTGGGAATACTACTAAAATCGCCACAGGGGGACATATTACCCCAGGCTATTAGGTGTGAATTTCCTGCTACCAATAATGAGGCAGAATATGAAGCTTTAATTGCAGGGTTAGAATTGGCTAAGAGCATGAGTATCAAAAATTTGCAAGTATATGTTGACTCTCTGTTAATTACTAACCATTTTAATGGATCATATGCAGTTAAGGGAGAGAAATTAATCGAATATCTCGATATTCTCAAAAAATTAGCAGGATATTTCGATGTTTTTATACTTAAACAGGTACCGAGGGAAGATAATGCTGAAGCAGACGCCTTAGCAAATCTGGGATCGTCGGTCAGGATACCTGAAGGGACACAAATACCAATAGTACATGTCTTATATCCTGCAACGAATCCTCGGGATAAAGAAGTAGCTGGTATTCAGGATCCTGGGGCGGAATATCCTGAAGAGGATCCTAGAACCTGGACGGCTCCAATCATGAAATATCTCAAAGAAGGACACATTCCTGGAAATGAAAATCCTAAGGCATTTAGGATGAAGGTATCCCGATTCACTATTATAGATAATATTTTATACAAGAAATCTCTTGCAGGACCATATTTAAGATGCTTGGAGGATCATGAAGCTAAAGAAGTACTTCAAGATATACATGAAGGGGACTGTGGTAATCATACTGGGGGCAGATCATTATTCTCGAAAGTATTGAGGACATGATACTTTTGGCCAACAATGAGGAAAGATGCTGCAGAATATGTTCGAAGATGTGATGCATGTCAAAGGCATAGTAACATACTACATCAACCAGCTGAACCACTATATCCTGTAATTTCCCCTTGGCCATTCATGAAGTGGGGGATGGATATAGTAGGAAAGTTGCCGAAAGCTCCGGGAGGAAAAGTCTTTATGCTAGCAATGACGGATTACTTCTCTAAGTGGGTTGAAGCTGAAGCATTTGTTCAAGTAAGAGACCAAGAAGTAGTATCCTTCATCAAGAGAAATATCCTGACCAGATTCGGAGTACCAGCTGAGATAATCTGTGACAATGGTTCTCAGTTCATAAGTAAGAGGACTACTGACTTTTGCAAGAGTTGGGGGATCAAAATGATCACATCTACTCCGGTACATCCTCAAGCAAATGGACAAGCAGAATCCTCTAACAAGATAATTGTCAACAACTTAAAGAAAAGGCTTGGAGCCAAAAAAGGAAGATGGGCAGAAGAATTACCCTTTGTTTTATGGGCTGACAGGACAACGATAAAGAATGCAACAGGTCAAACCCCATTTTCGTTGGTGTTTGGAGCAGAAGCAGTGATTCCAACGGAGATGACAATACCTACTGCAAGATCTATCTTAAGTGATCCTGAGAAGAATCCTGAAGCCTTGAGTCAGGATTTAGACACTATAGATGAAAAGAGAGATGCAGCGAGGCTAAGGATGGCAGCATATCAACAGAGAATATCCAGGGCATACAACAAGAATATTAGAGCCAAAAGATTTAAGGTTGGAGATTGGGTACTAAGAAAGGCCTTCCAAAATACTACTAATCCTGCCGATGGCAAGTTAGCTCCAAAATGGGAAGGACCATATGAAGTTGAATCAGAAGCAGGGAAAGGAGCGTATAGACTCAAGAATATGGAGGGAGATATGCTACCGAGATCTTGGAATGCTATACACCTCAAGCTCTATTTCAAGTGAGTCTAGAATTTAATTTCTAACTCGAGATGGTATGAATTCTTACTTCTTTTTAATGTATTTTTATATTATTAATTCTTTTGAACCCAATACTGACTTAAGCATCGGAGGGGTGTTAGCCAAGCTAACACCCACCTTAGTTTACATTTGTTTTGCAAGATAGGTTCCAGGATATAGCTCCAGAATATGCACTCGGGATAACTCAGAAGATTAGAGGATTGGCCCCCTCTCTCACGTTTAAGGGATACTGATCCCTTCACAGGTTTAAAGGTATTCACCTTTCTTCCGAATTGGGTTTAAACACCCCGCCTGGAGCGCAAGTTATTCAGGGATAGTTCAAGGTGGCGGGACCAGTCCATGTAAAAGTGGCTGACAATTTCGTTACCATTGGCTATATCCTGAATTCTAACGGTATATGAGGATTGATCACCCTCTCTCACGAAAGGGTATTTTCATACTCTCTAAGGTTTAAAGGTTTTCACCTTTCTAAGTCTTGGAGTTTATACACTCCCGCCTGTAGCGCATGAAAAATTGGGATTTTCCCCAGGTTACAAAGGATTTATCTCCAGTACATCCTTGGGTTCTACCCTTGAGACGTAAAATATTGCTTATGCAATGCCAACTGACATTAAATAAATTTCTAAGATACTTGAAGACATTGTACACAGGGGACATCCCTGACAAGATGGTGCTATAAAACTAATGAAGTTTGCGACTAATGCATTAAGTATCTTGCACTGGGGACAGCTTCATTGGAAGAGTTGCATAGGGATTGGAATTCGGTAATAGGTTTATATCCTATGTCTGGTATGATTTTTCCTTTGTGAGCCTCATTTAAATTTTTAGTAACATCATGTTAAGTATCTTGACGTATATCCTCAAAGTCCTTTTAAGGATATTTGATTAGGATGCTTAAAACTAGTATTGGCTTGAAACTTTGATCATCATCAAAACCTAGTTTTGAAGAGCTAAACTATTTTTTACTTTCTAAAGAAATTTTTACAAAATTGAAAGAACATCTGAAAGATCTATTTAATAAAAGGCTTCTGCAGTATGTTTCTAAGCATACTGGTCAGAATATTTTGTAAAATAACAGTATAAAATTTTTACAAAGCTGAGACTTACACTAAATAATGCAAAGTAACAGAAAATAAGTCAAAAGATAGTTATATTATTAACAAGTCAAAAGTTGTGCTTTTGGTAAGGACCATCCGCCAAAAGCACGATTAGTTGTTACCATAGTTTTGTAACGGTTGCAGGATCTGTCTCAAAACAGGACCCATTCACCTACAACCGTTACTATGTTCAAAACAAATTATGCTAATTGATGACCAAGGGCTTCATCCTAAAACCTAGGATCCATCCACCTTTGGTCATCATATTGTTCTAGTGCAGGAAAAGTAAATTGTTTATGCAACCACAACCATGAAATTAAAAAGTGGGCTCCGGCCTTGGCACGTATATCCATTATCGCCCACTCTGCTGCCTAAGGGGCAGCACCTTCTTGAACAGCAAGCTCCTTGCCAGCATCTGCTCCAGCATCACCCTCAGGATTCTTCTCAGCACCATCTTCAGCATTGGCCACCTCCTCTGCCGCCTTAGAAGGCTCTTCACCAGTATGTTTTGCAGGATGAGCAACGGGATGACCTCCGAGGCCCTGTAGTTTCTCCTCCCAAGCCTTTACATTCCAGGAAGGGCATTCAAAACCCAGATCCATGGCTTCGTAAGCCATCCTTATCCTGGCTTGGAGAAGAGAGATGACCACTGAAGTTTTTAGGCTATCCCGGTATGAGCTCATGTTCTGCTGATATTGGAGAAGAGCGGCGTCCAGCTTGGCTTGAGCATCCTCATTAGCTTTGTGAAGGGCGGCTTGATGTTCCTGAGTCATTGCCTTGTATTTGTCCTCATAGTGCTGGGATTTGGCAGCTGCGATGGTCCCTTGATCAGCTATGGTGGCTTGAGCTTTCTCCAGCTGAATCTGCAACATCTTGTTAAGACCGGTAGCATCTTCGTATAAATGCATGAGGCGATCCAGACCCTATAGATGAAGACACAGGTATTAATATAAGCAGGATAAAGACTAACATACTTATACAGGATATTGGAAAGAAAATTCTACCTGTTTGAGAAATGAGGTGGCGTCATTGAACCCATGATTCTCAAGAGAGAATGTTTCAGAAACAGCTGGGGAGTCAGTCTCCTTTCTCTTCCGAGAGCTGGATGCCCTGGTCCTGGATGACGGAGGGCCTTTGGGAGCAGAAACAGTTTTCGAGGAAGTAGGCTTTGGTGTAGCAGACGACTTTGGCTTGGATTCTTGTTTGGCGGGTTCAAGACTGGAATAACAATCCAGTTCATCGAGTTCGAAAGCATCAAGGTTGACGATTGGTGCTACATAAGGGAAGATACTCTTAAAACTCATCATATTTTTGAAAATAATTAACATATGAAAATATGCTTACCAGACATTTCTGAGTTTGATTTTTGATGAGGATCTGTGAGAGACAGGGAAAAACTTCTTTCGCTGGCAGGAAGACGGTAAATTTCCTTGATCTTGGATTCGGATTCCGCGCTAGGAGGCACTAAATCTCTGAAATTCGCTGCATAAAAATGTCAGAATATAAGTCCGGGATACAATTTGAAAATATGATTGGGGATATTCCTAAAACCCTAAATCCTACCCTTGGTTAACCATTTAACCGGAAGATCGAAACCCTTATCAATGGAGTCTCTTTTGACGAAAAAGAATTTTCGTCGCCACCGATCCTCGTTCTTGGTGGCTTTAAGGACCAAAGGGCTCTTGATGGAGAATAGAAGATAACGGTGGTTGCCGTGGGATCTTAATCGGTATGCTACGGGAAGGTCCTCAACAAGAAGGTTAGGGTAATGACGAGATTTGATTTGATCCAACACTATCAAGATTCGCCAGACCATTGGCATAACTTGGGCATAACTAAGGCCGGTGAGGTCGAAAAAACTGGAGATAAAAGGTGAAAATGGATACCGGAGTCCAAGGGAGAAAGGATAAGTGAAAAAACAAACCCACTCATCGGATGATGCATCCGATCGGGCTTCCTTGTCAAACGGGCGAAAGACCGTTCCGGCGGGAAAGGCACCGGAATCTTGGAGAGCAGCAATGTCAGCGTTATTGAAACAGCAAATCTCCTTCGCTGGATCAGTGATAAGGTTTTGACTTATCAGGGTTGAGGCAGACCGGACTGAGCGGGATTTCGTTCGTGGTGCCATTGAGCAAATCATGAAAAATTAAAGAGAGAAAATTAGAAGAGAAGTTACCTGAAGCTTGCTTGAAGATAAGGATGACCGAGACAAGGAGTCCCTTGGTTAATATAGGATGAGTATAAGGGGGTAAAAAGTAAATAATGTCTTGGAAATAGCACTGCTGTCATTTCAAGAGTCTATTCATATTAATTGCCTTAAATTATGAAGTAAAGTTTTGAAATATATCCGTTGGATTGGTATCCCAACTGATATATTTGGGGACAATTGTTAGGGGTCATTTTCTTGACATATGTATCCTGACCAATATCCTGCCTTCGTTTGGTTATTTGTAATCAGGATGCTGGAAGAGGATATTGCTGACATCTTGGGCGATATCCTGAAGCTTATTGAATTAATCACGTGCAGATTAAGGGCAGAGGCTTGCTAACGGTCACAAGGACTTCTTCTCCTCAAGACTCGGACGAATTTGTTGAGAAAGAGACGTTGATCCCGAAAGACCAGGTCTGCAACGTTCCAAGAGGGAATATTCGGTGAATCCCGCGAGTTTAGGGTAGTTAGTTGTTTTATCTTTACTATAAATAGATGAGGTCGGATCAACTTAGAACACACATCATTTCACACTTACACTCTCGAACACAATCACATTCTAGCTAGTTGCAAACATTACACTTGTATTTCATTTCCGCTGTAACACTTAGTCGATCCGTACCACATCCTGCACTGTATCCTGATCTTTGAAGCAATTGAAGAACAAGGCAGCTGCGATTGTCAGCTCCCGAGGTTTTATGCCGGCGATCTAGATTGATCAAGGGCTTTCCTCGTACATCTCGTGTCACTTCCTTTACTTTTTGCTCATTAATTGCTCATTGTTTGATCATCGATACAGCTCAATATCCCGAGCCGTATCCTGAAACTGTTTTTGCAAGTAATTTAACTAACACATTTTTGACACTTACTTTTAGCACACTACCTCACTTAACTAATTTGATCACTTAATTACTTCGGTAATTTTTTACCAAAACAATAGGACTAGTTAGGCAGTCTGAACGCGTTTCACGCTTACGACGCGTTAAAGTAGCATAAGCTACCTAAACGGGTCGTAATGGGTCGTAAGCACTTAGGTTAGGTTTCATTTTAGAATGTAGGCTTTGTTGAACCATCCTACATGAATACTCGTTTGGTTTACAAACCCTCATTCTATCCAATCCTCCGATCTAGGTCCGGTTTATTAATGTAGTTACCTATATTTGGTGTCGTTTGATATCCGTGATCTCTAGCATTGTTTGGTTGTTACTCAAGGACTACTAAACAATCTCAAGTGAGTACATAGAACCCCCCTCTTTTACTGTTTTCCAAACATTTTGGGGTGAAACACATGTGCCTACTTGTTACTTTCGTGCTTTCCTGTTTTCACATCATATACTTACTCTGTTCATTAGTACATTTATAGTACATGATTTCATTATGTTTTATGCTATGTATGCCCATTGTGTCGTACTTAGTACATTATTTTACATTACATTATATGCTATGTATGCCCATTGTGTGCGTACTTAGTACATTATTTTACATTACATTTTATGCTATGTATGCCCATTGTGTGCGTACTTAGTACATTATTTTATATTACATTCTATGCTATGTATGCCCATTGTGTGCGTACTTAGTACATTATTTAACACCGATCATGCCGCTCGGTAGTAGGTAGTGGTACCATAGGACTTGACAAATCCCATTCCTGAAATCTCGGGTTTGTTTGGACGTAAGGAATGACCGAATCCGAATACATTTTTTGATAACCTTTACTAAAAGGGTTATCCGACTGTCGCAAGACTTGGATGTATGAATTTTCACAATACCGCATAGATGTTTATATCAGTATAGCATGCATTTATTACACAAAACATAACTTTGATTTAAACCATGTTTTATTTCAATACCTTGTTTTTGTGTATTTTACATATGGTTTAGTTGATATATTTCACTTACCATACATAAACATTTTGACATTTACATACACAATTCATGATTTACATTAGACATAAACATTAGACATAGACATTAGACATGGTTTTCACATAAACATTTTGACATTTGATTATACATAAACATTTTACTTTGGTGGTTTGGTTTGAGTAAGTGATTTAAGTAACGAGGCGTGCGTAATATGATACAAGCATGGTGGATACGCCGCTGGTACTTCCTATATATAAGTGTCTGTATGGTATTACATATCGTAGCGTTATTTGAATCATTTCAATTTGAGACATATAACATTTTATACAAATAACATACTTTTCACAAGACATTGTTTTACAAACAACTTATCTTATACAAACTCATTTTACTTGGTTATTCATTTAACCATACATTATTCTTTTATTTATACATATCATCTGAACTTATTGTTTTTCAAACGATTTACAAAACAAATCAATTTACAAGGTTCATGACTGACTTTTGCTAAACAATTTTTTTCTAAACTTACAAGTCATGAATCCTATTTTCACAAAACCTATGTATCTCACAGGCATTTTTATGCTGACGTACCTATTTTCACATGTGTTTCAGGATATGATGCATAGGATTTATCAAGATACACTTAGGTGGACTTGGGCCTTAGTGACAATAAAAGATGCAAGACTAGTTATTTTTGTTATGTTTCTTTGATTGTCAAGACATTGTAACTCTTTTAATCAATAAAACAATATTTCAATTTCCATGTGTTATGAAAACAATGATTCTGTTACAACACTCCCCGACGTTTCCGCCACGATTTGATGTTCTACGTGGTCGGGGTGTGTGACAGAAAAGTTGGTATCAAAGCTCATGGTTATAGGGAATTTGGTTATTAGTAATGCTTTGACCTAGTCTTTAACCTTCCTAGGACCCTAACGCGAGTTTACTTGCGTTTAGTCATAAAACGATACCTTCACCTATCCTTAGGTGATAACCGCAACACGAACATAACTCTCAAAACCGCTTTGAAAACTAATCATCTGTTCTAGGATGATTGATTACTAGGTTTTGAACCCTCTGTTATATGGTTTTGAGCCCCTTTGAATTTTCAAAACCTCGTCAAAGTTTGGGGTCTTATAGTGTGAACACGTGCAATTTGGAAGAGCGGATGCCTGTACTCTGAGTTTTCTGTCTAAGGCTAGAGTGTTCGTACAAATCCACATAATCGGACCAGTCACTCTTACCTGGGAACTCTTGGGGTGAGTGTCCACTTATAGGCTAAAGCATGTCTTCGCGATACATTAATATGACCCGCTTACTTTGATTAGTCACCATCTCATTTGTTTGCCTTAGGTAACAAACAAATGATCGCAATTTCTATGCGTTGTCATTTTGTTTTATTTGCCGATAACATTTCATTTGTTTCCTCCTATATCTTTCATTTCCTTCTAGAATGTCTCTTCCTCTCAGCAACGGTCAAATGTCCGAGCAAACAGCCAAATTTGCCCAGCAAATAGGCGAAGTGATTCTGAAGACTGTGGAATTAGCTACTGCCATGTATCGTCTCCAGGATGAAGCCACTCAAGAATCACCAAAGGAGACGGAAGCCAAGCCTTCACCAAAACCAAAGAAACATAAAGCTTCAAAGAATCCCGCAACGGTTGCACCAAAACAGGCAAGACCTAGCCAAGTGACAGCACCACCAACCAAGAAACCAATCGAGGAATCAAAGACCATGGATGAACGATCCCCTAAGAAATAAAAGAAGCAAAAGGCTTCTCAGAACTTCACCGTGGTCGCTCACAATGGTCAAGCCATCCCCAACCAACCAGCTCAACCCCCTGCTAGGAAGCCATACAACGGAACTGCACCCTTGTGCAACCAATGTAGCCTTCATCTTCACGCTAGTGTGAAGTGCCGCAAATGCCAAATTTGTGGACTTAAAGGTCATACAGCAAGGGTTTGCTCAACTGCAACTGTACCAAATCAAGCCAGACCCATCCGGGTGGCAACACCACCTGCTAAGAAGCAATACAAGGGAACGGCACCAATATGCGACAAATGCAATGGGCATCACCAAGCTCACTTACAATGTCGTCTGTGTGTATCATGTGGGCGAATTGGTCACCTGGCAAGTGCTTGTCGATATAACCCGAACCAAGGTGGTCCAAATTAACCAAAAGCCAACTCTGCTCAAGCTCGTTTCTCACCAGGGTCTTGCTACAACTGTGGCAAGATGGGCCATTTCCTAAGGGATTGCCCAAAGCTTGCTAATGCAAATCTAACCCACGGATGAGCAGTTGGCTGACTAGAAGATGTTGTTGTCTTATGCTTTTGTTCTTCTGTTTTCTTGTAATGTGAAACAATCTGTTTTGATTATAAATAAATTGTTGATCACAATTCTGATATACAAGTGTAGTTACATGAGTAAATGGAAATTCTCTATGATACCTGTATTAAGGAACTATGTTCCTTACAAACTACTCTTGTGATTCTCTCTTTCAAATGATCGCTCATGATTCCCTCAAAAATTTTAAGTACTCGTTTCACTCTAAGAAACAAAGTACAGAAAATAAAGTGACATTATGAGTAATCATGCTTCTGCACATCTGTGCCTTTGAATCTTTGGTTAGATAACTAAGGGTATTTTCAAATCTCATACCCATTACGTTTTGATTTTTTTCAACATACACAGTACAAGTAATTCAAAAACAATCTTCATGATCTCAAAACATTTCATATAATTTGAAAACAATTTTTTTTTGCATTGTGTATGTTATTTCAAAAACATTGGCTATGTTTTCAAAAACAACCTTCATAATTTCAAAATGTTTCGTATAGTCTGAAGACAATATTAACACAGTACATTTTCTTATCAAGTGCATGATTTCGAAAAGCATCATTCATGTTTTAAAAAAAAAAACCTTATACATAATTTCAAAATTCATCTCGCATGATTTTAAAACATTTTTATAAATATACTTACCTAGTACACCTACTTTATGATTTCAAAAGTATTATATATAAGGTTTCAAAAACATTGAACACATTGTTTTTTAGAACCCCATGCATAGTTTTCAAAAATATTTTCCTCATACATTGACTTAACTTTCAGATTCTGCTTCATATGTCGCCTTGACATATCTAGCATCTCAACTTCATAAGCATTTTTACTTCATGTTTTGACTTAAGCACATCTAGTGCAAGGTTTCGAAACAGGTTTCAAAACATCTTCAACTTCTAAAATCTATATGGGATCTTTTTATCTTCACATTTAGACCCTTGTGGATGATTATCATTCAAATCAGAGTCCTTAATTGGATTCCTTATGTATCTAAATTCGAACATTTCGGTTCCTTATAATCGAAATCGAATTTTTCTTTTAAAAATCTTTCTATCTTTATAGTTAGATTCTTGATAATATTTAAAGTACCAAATGAAATCCACGGAATGGATTCCTAGTATGCTTTAAATACATGTACACAATCAACAAAACAAATTAACAAATAAACAATCTTTGTGGTTATACGACTATGTGTTTATGCATCTTGTGTTTTCTTCTATGCATTTTGTGTTTTTGTATACTCTGGGTATTCGTTATCCAAATCCTCGTAGAATCTTTCATATCTTCATATGAGGGATTCGTAGTAGGATATTCAAAAGGTACTACCTTAAATCCTTAATGGGCTTCTGCATGATAGTTAAGACCCTTGGAGTGTATAGTACCACTCCATGATTCATAAGAGACCCTTTTAGGGGTCTAGTAAAAAAGATTGATTCAAAAATCTGGTTAAGAATGACATGTGATGATATAAGCTGAAAAGACTCCTTGGTTGTATATTAAAATCATTTATTGATTTAATAAAAGGGACCCTATGGTGGTCTAGTCACACTCATCACAGGTTTGTTTATTTGGTTTTCCCCTACACATTATAAAATAGACTGTGTGAACTATGCAAGGAATTGTCTAATTATGGACGCGTACATAATTATGAAATTTAGTGCACATAAACCCAGTAATATTTATTATGTGTAAGAACCGATAGTGACGACAATAACAAAATGAGAATGTTGTAATGGAGGTACGGTGGACGCACCAATGACGCTTCATATACTTGTATATAAGTATCCCTCTTACATTGCAAGCATGATGTTATTAAAGTTACTAGAAGTTCAGAACCCTAACCAATGTTGTTCGATCTTTTCAACTTCATGTTTCAAACTCTCACAAGTTTCCTCTAAATAAAATTTCGGGACGACATTTCCTAAAGTAGGGGAGACTGTGACACCTGTGCCTCCACGGCCATCAAACAAATACTGTATCAATGAAATATTGTTTTTCATACTTGGGATTTGTATAAATATGTGTATCCTTTGCACATATCAATTCTTGTTCGATTTCAAGCTTTAAATCGCTTTCTGGAAGGTTATACGCGCACTGATGCGTAAATATAACCCGTTTAATGCAACGAACACTCCGGAATAGTGAAATAGGCTTAACATACCTTAAATAACCTTTACATAACTTAGAAATTAGTTTTGAAGGCTTTGCTATGGCAAAATCGAGTTAATTCGCCTACAGGGACTAAATTTGACAAACTGCGAAAGTATTCCAATTTGAACTGTAACAGACATTCCGGAACATGACCATAAGTTAAACACACCTTAAATATCCTTTATATAGCTTAGAAATAGGCTTTGAGGGGTTCGGTGGGCTAAAATAAACTTTTGGGTCATTCAGGGACTAAAAGTGTCAAAAAGTGCACAAGTTTGCACTTTCACGCATAACTCACGTTCTGAATACATCCGGACATCCAAAAATTTATGTAAGCACTAAAATATTTTATTTTAGTGTTTGGCATAAGAAAAATCCATTCATCACGCAATTTGGATCGTTTTTCGCGCTTATGCGCATTCCGTCGTAATTAACCGAACAACGCAATCGTACGGCCAAACGAACCGACATCCATGATGTTTTCAAGCATATTTTAAGTTCCCTATACTTTAACTTCATTTTAGAGCTTTGAAATGGGGTTAACGGGTCTTAAACGTGTCAAAAGTGCATCAAATAGCAAGTTTGGAGCTTCAGGGGCCTGTTCTGCCAATTTTGAAAATATCAGACCTGCAAGGTCCTTGCGCACCGCAAGGTTCTAAGTCTTACGGTGCGCAAGCAGTGGTCAGATGCAGAAAATCGTTTTGGCTGCTGATTAATGGCTTTTAAACACTCCAAAGGCTAAGGCCACATGTTAATCTCTGATGGTGGGGGCAAATGATGTACCATAACATTCCAACACATGTACGGATGAGATTCGATCACATTATTCGAGAAACGATCCTAGCGGTTGTCCATTTACTATAAATACCCACCTCAACTTCACTCATTCCTCACAAATCTGATCAAAAGTGCTATAAGTTGAAGCAATCACTTCATACCTGAGCTATTCGATCAAGATTTACTAGCGGGGACCCTTTGTAAGTGTTCCTTCGTTCTTTTATCGCTTTTCTAGTCCGAAAGTCGAACTATGTTTAACTTTCTGCATTGACCAGTTTAAGGTCGATGCGAAGTTTGTTTGAACTTCATAACGTGAGCGTGATCATGATGGTTATAGTCCCTAGTGACTATACCTACTGATTACCATGTTATCTAGGCTCAGTGAGGAGTCGTAGTTTCGGCCAAAATGCGTATTCTTGCGTATTTTGTAACCAAACTACTCTTGGGTATCAAAACCGATTGTTTTGATACCAAACCTGTTTTCTAAACTTAGTTAAGCATGTTTTAACATGCTTAGCTCGTCACTTTTAGTTTAGTGCTTATATAGGGTCGTAAGGTAAGCGATCTAAACAATCGCTTATACTTTCGAACCCGACCCATTTGGTCGATCATTAGGATCCGACCAAACACATTAGGTGACCATAGTATATAGGGAATAACCTTCTGAGGTTATACCTTATGGTCACGGCGTTTAGTTAGTTGTATGATAGGTAGTTTATATGCCTTAGGGAAATTACCAAAATGCCCTTTTAACGCCAAAATTCATTTTAAGCATATGTAACATAACTTTTGGTATCTAAACTGATTTAGTAACAATATTAGACATGTTAAGGCATATTTTACTTATCATAGGACTAGTTAGGCAGTCCGAACGCGTTTCACGCGAACGACGCGCTAAAGTAGCATAAGCTACCTAAACGGGTCGTAATGGGTCGTAAGCACTTAGGTTAGGTTTCATTTTAGAATGTAGGCTTTGTTGAACCATCTTACATGAGTTCTTATACTCGTTTGGTTTACAAACCCTCATTCTATCCAATCCTCCGATCTAGGTCCGGTTTATTAATGTAGTTACCTATATTAGGTGCCGTTTGATATCCGTGATCTCTGGCATTGTTTGGTTGTTACTCAAGTACTACTAAGCAATCTCAAGTGAGTACATAGAACCCCCCCTCTTTTACTGTTTTCCAAACATTTTGGGGTGAAACACATGTGCCTACTTGTTACTTTCGTGCTTTCCTGTTTTCACATCATATACTTACTCTGTTCATTAGTACATTTATAGTACATAATTTCATTGTGTTTTATGCTATGTATGCCCATTGTGTGCGTACTTAGTACATTATTTTACATTACATTACATTTTATGCTATGTATGCCCATTGTGTGCGTACTTAGTACATTATTTTACATTACATTTTATGCTATGTATGCCCATTGTGTGCGTACTTAGTACATTATTTTACATTACAATTTATGCTATGTATGCCCATTGTGTGCGTACTTAGTACATTATTTTACATTACATTTTATGCTATGTATGCCCATTGTGTGCGCACTTAGTACATTATTTTACATTACATTATATGCTATGTATGCCCATTGTGTGCGTACTTAGTACATTATTTTACATTACATTTTATGCTATGTATGCCCATTGTGTGCGTACTTAGTACATTATTTTACATTACATTTTATGCTATGTATGCCCATTGTGTGCGTACTTAGTACATTATTTTACATTACATTACATTCTATGTTATGTATGCCCATTGTGTGCGTACTTAGTACATTATTTTACATTACATTTTATGCTATGTATGCCCATTGTGTGCATACTTAGTACATTTATTATTCATCACATGCTTACATTTTGGTATGACATTTGGTTTGTTTAAATGGGACAATGTACATTCATTAACACCGATCATGCCGCTCGGTAGTAGGTAGTGGTACCATAGGACTTGACAAATCCCATTCCTGAATTCTCGGGTTTGTTTGGACGTAAGGAATGACCGAATCCGAATACATTTTTTGATAACCTTTACTAAAAGGGTTATCCGACTGTCGCAAGGCTTGGATGTATGAATTTTCACAATACCGCATAGATGTTTATATCAGTATAGCATGCATTTATTACACAAAACATAACTTTGATTTAAACCATGTTTTACTTCAATACCTTGTTTTTGTGCATTTTACATATGGTTTAGTTGATATATTTCACTTACCATACATAAACATTTTGACATTTACATACACAATTCATGATTTACATTAGACATAAACATTAGACATAGACATTAGACATGGTTTTCACATAAACATTTTGACATTTGATTATACATAAACATTTTACTTTGGTGGTTTGGTTTGAGTAAGTGATTTAAGTAACGAGGCGTGCGTAATATGATACAAGCATGGTGGATATGCCGCTGGTACTTCCTATATATAAGTGTCTGTATGGTATTACATATCATAGCGTTATTTGAATCATTTCAATTTGAGACATATAACATTTTATACAAATAACATACTTTTCACAAGACATTGTTTTACAAACAACTTATCTTATACAAACTCATTTTACTTGGTTATTCATTTAACCATACATTATTCTTTTATTTATACATATCATCTGAACTTATTGTTTTTCAAACGATTTACAAAACAAATCAATTTACAAGGTTCATGACTGACTTTTGCTAAACAATTTTTTTCTAAACTTACAAGTCATGAATCCTATTTTCACAAAACCTATGTATCTCACAGGCATTTTTATGCTGACGTACCTATTTTCACATGTGTTTCAGGATATGATGCATAGGATTTATCAAGATACACTTAGGCGGACTTGGGCCTTAGTGACAATAAAAGATGCAAGACTAGTTATTTATGTTATGTTTCTTTGATTGTCAAGACATTGTAACTCTTTTAATCAATAAAACAATATTTCAATTTCCATGTGTTTTGAAAACAATGATTCTGTTACAACACTCCCCGATGTTTTCGCCACGATTTGATGTTCTACGTGGTCGGGGTGTGACATGTTGTTGACAGGATTTACCCCATTGTGGAAGGATTGAAGACATTTGAAGAAGAATAGACTTCGGAAGAAAATAATTTCGAAACAAAAGAAGATGATGAAGTGAAGATTTCTGGTAAGAAACCAAGTGTTGTCTATAAAAAATGTCCACCCTCGGTCGAAAATGGATATTCTCCTCGAAATCCAAATTCTGAAAGAGTCGAAAAGGCAACAAATTTACAGTGGGAGTCTGAGTCGTCGGATAACTTGCCAGAAAGTATAGATGTCACGTTCACGTCGTCTGACACTGATCATGAGTCCGAGTTAATAAAGAAATTGGTCGATCAAGTGTTGGATAAAGATGAAACAGAGGAGTCAATGTCGGAGTCAAAATCAGAGTCAAAGTCAAAGTCCAAATCGTCAAAGTCAACAGTAAAAAAGGACAAACGGGTTTATAATAAAGAATTTTTGTTATCAAAATCTAATTTGAATGACGAACCTATCAAAGTAGCATATACTTTGAAAGATTCTGACAAATTATATTCTGATGAGGTTTTTCCAATAAGAGGTGTTAAACCAGAAATGATTAAAAAGGTTTTCAAACTAACAGAAATTAATATTTCTGAAATAAAGGATGTAAATCTTTCTGAAAAACCTAAACCTTACACCTCAAGAGTTCAACAACGTTTAAACAAGAAAAAAGGTTACAGTTCTGGTTTGGGTTTTCAAAAGAAACGAAACCATAACAGTAATTTCAAAAAGAATGGACTAGGTTTTATACCACCGAAAAATTATAAAAATGAGAAAACTTATAAACCAAAAACTGCTTTTGTTGCAGGAACAAGTGCTGAAAAAGAACAAAAGAGTTCATTCTGGAAGGAGACGAACAAAGAATTCCTTGCCAAAAAGCAAAAAGAAATGAAGAAAAGTGTTGCTCAAAAGAAGATAGAGACAAGAACCTGTTTTCAATGTAAAACAGCTGGTCACATTGCCAGAAATTGTCCAAAGACAATTCAAACAAAACAGGGAGTCTCTGATAAACTGAAAGAAAAGATTGTTGAGGAAACTGAACTTCCAACCAGAAAATTTAATGGTTTTGAAAATTCAATATTTGAGGTTGGAGAGTGTTCAAAGAATGTTTTAAAAAGAAAAGAAACTTTAAAAAATCAAAAGTGGGTGGTTAAGTGTTCAGGGAATAGTTCTGGTGATGAATCTGATTCCACAAAATCAGAGGAACCAAAAGTTGTTATGAAAGAAGAGAATTCAGTTCCGATTGTGGATGATACAAATTTTCCTCCACTGCGGGCTGAAAATTTTAAAAAGAAAGTTGGAAAAGTCGAAATCTAAAATCAATTCTATTCTGAAAAGAAAGAATTTGATGTTGAGAAAGTTTTTAATGGGAATGTTAAAAAGATATTTGGTAAAATGGTCGATGGGAAGGTAAAAGGGGTGAAAGAATTTTATGAAACAAAAAGAAGTGTTCAAATCCCTGAAGAGGTTGAGAAGGTTACACCTAAAGCTGGTCAGGCTTGGGTGTCTGTATTCTTTACTTAAAAACCTGACTTGCCGGAGCTCCCAAGTTGGTAATCACGGAGCATGAATCGGCATCATTCTTTGTTTATGAAAATTGTTTTTGTATAAGTGTGACTTGCCGGAACTCCCAGGTTGGTAAGTGAGGAGTAGGAATCGGCATTTTGAGAATTCAACTCACATGTGGTATTTGTTGGTAAGCAATGTGGTTGAAAAAGGTTTTTATCTACAAATGGTAAATCAAGGACATTAAGTTGTACTTGCATTTTCTTACAAGTGGTTGAAAGACAATGTGATGAACCAAACCCCTAACCTACAAATGGTTAATATCAATCAACAAAACTTATTTTCCGGAAAAACCGTTTGATTAAAACAAACTTAAGTGTTTTGAAATCATAATGGGAAAATAGTTTGTTGTGAGGGGGAGTTCTGATTGTTTATGCCAAGTGGATGGCGATTTGATATCAGTTGTCACGTTGTTTGTACAGTTTGTTTTCAAATTTCCTAAAATGTGTTTGTATTTTAGGGGGAGTAAGACATTTCAGAAAATCCAAAAACATTTGAAAATTTGAAAAAGTCAAAAACATGATAAAATGAAAAATGTGTTTTGTTGTGAAAAAGAGGAAATGATAGTACATCAGTGGCAATCACAACATGCTAAAGAAATGGAAAGATAAAATGTGATAAACGGTCTTACTAAAGATGTGACGGTAGGCTCAGTTAGACTAGTAGATTTGCGATAACGATACAAACCTAAATGTAAAAGCCTAGTTCTAGTGGGAAACATGGTCGAAAGCATAGTACTTAGTTTTGTCCTTCTTGATTGTGTACCTACTCAGTAATCGCTGATTGTCGAAAGACATAAAACTGGTTAAGTTTGTGAACTTTCACAACTTTGCTAAAAAGTTGCTGTGATTGTGCATTTTATTTTGCAAAGATTTAAACTTGTTTTATTTCTTTATTTTGTTTAAGCATTGGACATCCTCTGCGTATACATGAGTATCGACCTGGATGTTAGTGCCTAAACGTTCTGCTTTATTTTCTATGGTGTTTCGTTTAAGCTTTGGATCACCTCTGCGTATACGTGAGTATCGACCTGGTGGTTAAAGCCTAAACTACTTCAACTTATTTTTATTTTTCTTATTTTGTTTAAACATTGGACTTTCTTTGCGTATCGAAAGATCGACCTGATTGTTAATGTTTAAACATTCTGCTTTGTTTTCGCACAATTCACAGTTGATAAAAGTTTAAAGGCATTACTTGAGTCTAGTGTATTGCATGATGAGGGGATATGCTAAGATCGTGGGGTCCATAAGAATTTAGTGCAAAATTAATATACCTTAACGTATCGGTAAGCATTTCGAAAGTTTTTAGATTGAGCTTAAGAGGATAACTATATCGTCAATCTATGTGAATTGTTTAGAACTTAAAATGTTTAAAGCTTAACGGTGTTGGTGATTTGTCTCATAAACTGATATGATCCTCTTTCACAAACTCACAAAAATATTGTTTGTAAATATTTCTTTACTGTATTTCATCTCATTTAAAAAAACAAAAAGATTTTCAGTGTGTTTTAGCATAAATTTTGAAAATTCAAAAAGATTTTCGACAACTGATGTTGGAGAACTGATTTTCAAAATTCCAAGTGCTAAACTTGATAAACAGTTTTGGGAACGAATGTATGAAGAAGTTGTATTTTCAAGTGGTTATCAAAGATTTAATCATTTTTGAATGGTACCTGCAAGTGGTTTCTAAATTTGCAAAATTGTAAATTTGTGAAATTTATATTTGGGTAGAGATTTGTGCAGGTTAGCCAGGTTCCTATACCTAAGTTAGATGAATGCTAGATTACAATCTAAGAACCTGTGGAAAATGAATTCCAGATTGCGATCCCAGATTAGCGAAAGGGGGAGTCTGATGACATCAAGAGGGAGTCTGAAGATTGTAGATACAGATTCAGATCCTGAAGATTACGAGAAAGAGAAAGAGATTGATTGAAGATGCTTACAATGGAGAATATTTGGAGAGAGTGAGCAGATTGATAAAGACTGAAGGGTTGACAACCGAAGACTCGACACTGAAGACTCGTCAACATTCGAGGGGGAGTCTGTTGGTGCATGCATCTGTCGACTTCGTCTTGTATCGAGTCTTGTGTTGTACTAGCTAGATTAAGGCACGGAAATCGAGATAGAGTGTATATGTATAATTTCGCTTGAAAGTGTCATTACTACTTTCAAACGAAATTAACTTTGTTAATTTCTTTTGAAATGGTACATGACACATTCAAACGAAATTACACACACTATATATACTCCTTGTGCCATTTCATTTGTAACGATTCCGGTCAGTGTAACGAAGTGCTGCCGAAGTGTCCACAGGCTTGTATTTGATCTGAAATCAATATACGGACAGTTTAAAGTGTGAATCTAGCTGAATTGAACTTGATACTTGTGTTTCCGCCACTCGTATTGAGATAAACTCTTCTGATCGACTCGTTTGGGTCTAAAAATGATCCTACAGATCTGCAAACAAGAAGAGAGAAACGTGGAGATGTAGAGACGACCGGTAGGGGAAGAATCCCCTGTTTCCAGTTACAAAAGTATTTGCCCCATATCGCATGCCCTAATAAGGAGGTGGAGACCTCCTTATATAGGAGATATGGGAAACCCTAACCTCAATGGACCAGGCCCAGTTAGGGGTTGTCTCTACAAGCCCATAGCCTAGTGTAGTATAAACTACAATGCGCTGGGCTTCACGGTTTAGTACACACTAATAATAATATTATTATACAAGGCGATCAATAATATATAACCGTTTAAGCCGGGTCAAGTACCTTACTTCTACAAGTCCCCCAAGTCTAGTTTTACTCCCGCTTGCAAGCGCTGGGAGTAGCACTGGACTTATTAGTAGCTTGGGAGTGAAGATTACTAATTCTTGGCTTACCTGTCGTCCGGGTGCGAGAAAGTTGATGGCCACGTTTGTTGTGATTGTCGTTAGCTGTGAGTAGAGATAATGGAGCAATGAATAGTACATGATTGTTCATCATGGAAATTGGTTGGGCAAAACCTGGCGCACACTGATTGGTTATAGACAATTGTCATTTGCATTACCACAAGCTTCTCAAGGTTGCGTGTACGCGGTTAGGTCCCACGCATGAGCCTTGGAATAAACTGAGTTTTGGTGGTTGTCACACCCCGAATTCCACGTGTCACCGGTGGGCCCGGTGGGGGAGTATCGTGACGTGGTTGGCAACATAATAGTCAAACAACACAATATTTAAATGCACAGCGGAAGCAATTGAAAGATATATTTCAACCGAATAAAATATTGTAATATCGTGTATCACAAACAGTTGAAAGTTTATCCACAGAAGGATCAAAATAAATAGGAAACAGTAGCTCAACAGACTTTAGGCATCTTAAGCTTGCGAGACTTCTATCGATGCTAAGGAGAAATCCCAGCCTATTACGCTTAGTACCTGCATTTAATCTTTTTGGGAAAATACGTCAGTTTACACTGGTAAATACAATCAACTGACTCATTTTAAAAATGATTAAAAATTGATTTGGATGCATGTGGCATAAACATTTTATAACTTGGGATATTTATTTAAATATATAATCTTGTAAAAGAATTACATGTTCCTTATGCGTTCAGTAGCTCGGAGCGTGCCGGGTTAAAGATCAATAGACACACCACATCAACTATTTTTGCACTGACGAGTGTACGCCTACACTCCGTGCTTAGGTCGTGGCCATTTCGTAAAATGATGCCAAGGATATCCGGGACATGGTCATTAACCCCCCAAAGGCTTTAAGTAAACAAAACAATTTAAACGGGCCGATCAAATTATTCAATTAACCACCATATGATGGAAGATTTAATGCCCGACCAAGCGGTATTTTATATACCGTACCCCAAGCCCGTATAGGGAAAATACGTTAAAAGTATTTACCTGAGCAAAGTAATAATCACAATAAGAAAATGCAAGTAGCTTTTACTGGTCCTCCTATTCTGGAACGAAGGTTTATAATAACCAATTAGAATCCTAACGGGTCTTTAGTTAAGCTTAAGCTTAGACCGGTTAGTTTTAAAGATACGGTTCGTACGCACGATTAAGCGAAGACCGGAATAGAATGTGATTTAGACCCAACAAGTTTGAAGACTTTCTTAATATGGGTATATTATACACATTCTGGATTTTGAGATAAAACCGATAAGGTTTGACCCGTTTCGGCTAATTTATGTAAACTAGTTACATAAACCGGACCGAACGCGTAATAAGCGTAACGGGTAAGCGTAAGAGCCATATACAGGTTTCCTAAGTTAATATGCCTCAAATATGTTGTGGCATCAGTACGATACCTTTTATTATGCCCGAAACGAGTTTAAACACAAACTATGCCCCGTAGGGGTAGTTTGGTCATTTACAAGGTTATAAAAGAGTTTAAGTATTATCCCGAGTTACAGGTCTGATGTAATCAGCCAAAATACTCAAATTAATAAGTTATAACAGTAGGGTAAGTTATATATGTGAAATTTATCAATTATAACCAAACTATGCACCGTAGGGGCATTTTGGTAATTTCACATAAGCCGAAAAGCTCAAAACTGAAGCCTGAGTTAAACAACTTTTGCTTACTGTTAAAATATTATAATTTACCTAAAATATCAGTAGGTATCAACCCTTGTATGTTTAAAATAGTTCTAGTACATACTATGCGTTAAAAACGCTTAAAAAGGCCATTAGAAACCATTTCCGGGTTCTATACATAAAGCTGATATTTTTATTATTCCAGAAGGCTTAAAAGAATTTATTTATCATTTAAAATCAGTAGCAAAAGGTTTGGAGTCAATTAGATATGTAAAACTCATTTTATAGCCCGTAAGGGCAAAACCGACAATTACCGGATTAAGCCTATGACTATAAGTTATGCTCAGCCTAAAATTGATTAAAAATCTTCAAAAATCCCAAAATAATATATTACATCAGTGGGTAATAAGTTTGATATCAAAAAGTGGGTTTAAATAGGCTATACGCTAATTATGCCGTTTAATCGCTAAAGAAGCTTTCTAATTACGCTAATGAGCATAACTCTCAATCTACACCTCAAACTGATGTCAAATTTTGGGTGCAAGTTTATAATTCAGTAACTAAGGTTTCTACTCTTTTATATTTTCAAAAATCACGTTTTAAGGTGAAAAGGGCATAATGGTCAACATATGAGCGATTAACGGAATCATGCATATTAATTGGTTAACTAATGAACCAAGGTGTATAATCACAGAGGGTTATACTAGCATGTAACCTGGTCCTAAGGGTGAGAGGGGCACTCCCCTAAGAGGGGAGTCCCCTCTCTTACGCACCACCAATCAGCATATGCCACGTCAACTCCCCTCTTAAACTCCCCTAACACCCCAATTTGATGGCGCCACTCCCCTCTTAACTCCCCTTGTTTTTTTATTCAAAAAAAAAAAAAAAACAAAACAAAATGGTTTGATTGGTTGGAAAAATGGGGCCCACCATCTCTCTCCCTCCCCGCTCGCGGTGAACAACCACCGAAATTGGTCCCCGATTTCCCTCCCCGATTGGTTGGCGGCACCCCCCTAATCGGCAAGCATGGTCCCCGCGTGGGTTTTCGGTGGGTGCCCCGCTCTATGGTATTTCTAAAGCATACCAAAATGGGTCAGAACTGAAGTCAAAGCAAAAGTCAAAGCTTTGCGACTTTCGGTTCCGAACCGGGTCTAAACATAAAATTGTCGGGTTGAACATGTTTAGACATGTTCTTACACTAATTACCAAGTTATATTAATGATCAAACAGGTTGTATGTGTTCTACATTGCTAATTATGCATAAATTAGAAAATAAGCATGCTGTTGACTTTTTAAATAACAAGTTTGACCCGACAATTGGTCTAGTTAGAGTGGGAATCAGAGGGTGCCCTTTTAAGGGTTTAATGCCCACATAATTACCAACTTATAACTACTTTCAATTCGACTAATCACTAGACCATTAGTGATTAATCGTTAAGTCAACCGTTAATTATGACGGTTTGACTTTTAAGCTAAAACTAAGCAAAAACTTAACTAAGAAAGGTTAAGGAAACTTACTGAAGTCCTATGCACGATTAGTGATCACTTGAGCCTGCTTTGGAGCTCCAGAAATGATCAGAAATGCTGAAGGAAGGTGTGAAGAAATGGTTGCAACCTTGTGGCCTTATATAGTGCTCAAGAACTCATGGATCATTGGCACACAAGTCTAACAAGGGCCATGGATCACTTCCAGATGTCCCTAAGTGTCTAGGGGTTGCCTAGGGGTCGTGCAAGATGAGGAAAAACGTTTATAAGTCGGTTAGAATACAAATGGAAGACAAGAACCCAAAGTTTTCGGACCAGACAGGCCCTCGCGGCACGCGTAGACCCCCCCTTGGGGCTTCGCGTGGCGCGACGCCCCTTCTAAACAAATCTTATATTTTTTATTTTTATGCTTTGGTCCTTGGCTCTTGGAAACTTTGCTACGACATTATTTCTTGCACTTTGAACCCTCCAAATTGACGTTTAAGGGCTTCAAGACATATTCCCATTTTGTTTAGTCCTCGGTTAACTTTATTGTCACCCGAAAAGTCCTAAACTTCATCGTTGACGCTTTTAACCCCTCGCATACGAATTTGATCATAACTTTCTCATACGATAACGAAACTTTATGAAATTTATATCGTGCATTCTAGTGAGCATAATTAACCGTTACAAAGCTTCGGGTTTGCTAAAAGGTCACTCAGAGGTATAACTTAAACATGTTGACACATTTTACCCCTGTAGTTTGTAATCTCTCACTTTCTTTCATATTTAGCTTCGTATGATCCATGATTTATTCGTTTGAAGGTATGAGCATCATGTAGGGTTAATGTACAATATATTTATTCACTGTTGACATTTAGAACTCGTATATTCACATACTTTCCATGATTGTCAACTTTAATCCTTCTATAATATTCTTTCACATGATCAAACCTATGACACGTGTCAACACATTATAGGACGCGAATTTTCGAGGTGTTACATCCTCATCCCCTTAAAAGAAATCTCGACCTCGAGATTTATTGAAACAAATGAGGGTATTTTTCTTTCATTGTGGATTCAACCTCCCACGCATATTCGGGACCTCTACGGGCATCCCATTTGACCTTTACAATAGGCACATGCTTCCTTCGAAGCTTCTTAACCTGTCGATCTTCAATCGACAATGGTTTTTCCACAAATTTCAAACTCTCATCTATATGCACATCTGTATGTGGTATGACTAGCGATTTGTCAGCTAGGCATTTCTTCAGATTGCAGACGTGGAATACGTTATGAATACCACTGAGCTCTTCAGGTAAGTTTAACTTATAGGCAACTGATCCGACACATTCGATGACCTCGAAAGGTCCTGTGTATCTCGGGCTTAACTTTCCTTTCTTACCGAATCGCATCACCCCCTTCCAGGGTGATACTTTAAGCAAAACTTTGTCACCTACTTCAAATTTCATAGGTTTACGCTTCGGATCTGCGTAACTCTTCTGCCTATCTCGGACAGCTTTGAGACGGTCACGAATCTGGACAATCTTGTCCGTCGTTTCAAAGACTATCTCTGGTCCTGACAATTGGACATCTCCAACTTCCGCCCAACAAATGGGCGTTCTGCACTTTCTACCGTATAAGGCCTCGAAAGGCACAACCTTGATGCTGGTATGGTAGCTATTGTTGTAGGAGAATTCGATCAATGGTAGGTGGTTATCCCAACTACCACCCAAATCGATCACACATGCATGAAGCATGTCTTCCAACGTTTGAATAGTACGCTCACTCTGACCGTCCGTCTGAGGATGGTAAGCCGTACTAAAATTCAAACGCGTGCCCAAAGATTGCTGGAAACTTTTCCAAAAATGTGACGTGTATCTAGTATCTCTGTTAGAGATAATAGACACAGGTATGCCATGTAAAGCTACAATCTTATCCACGTACAACTGGGCTAACATGTCGGAGCTATAAGTCTCCTTGATGGGTAGGAAATGTGCTGACTTAGTCAGTCTGTCTACGATCACCCAAATGGTATCGTTTCTTTTCCTTGTCTTAGGTAACTTGGTGATAAAATCCATAGTTACCATTTCCCACTTCCACGTAGGAAGTTCAGGCTGTTGTAGCAAACCTGACGGCTTTTGATGTTCAGCTTTTACTTGCGCGCATGTCAAGCATTTAGCTACATAGGTGGCTATAGACTTCTTCAAGCCTATCCACCCAAAGTTTGCCCTTAGATCCTGGTACATCTTATCAGCTCCAGGATGAACAGAATATTTAGAACTATGGGCTTCCTGGAGGATAACATCCCGAAGTCCTCCATAGATTGGAACCCATATTCGTCCATTCAATCTTAGAATTCCGTCCTTGCTAAAAGATAACTACTCCTCCGTTACCCCTAGCTTTTCATTAGGGTAGTTAGCTTCCAACACAGCTTCCTTCTATGCAGCTAACAACCTTTCATTCAAACTGTTCTTTATCTCAATGCTCTTGGCATTGATTCGGATGGGTTTCACCCTTTCCTTTCGACTCAAGGCATCGGCGACTACATTCGCCTAGCCGGGATGGTATCTGATTTCACAATCATAATCATTCAAAGTCTCCATCCAACGGCGCTGCCTCATGTTTAAATCTTTCTGATTAAACAGGTGCTGGAGGCTCTTGTGATCAGAATAGATCACACACTTGATTCCATATAAATAGTGCCTCCATAACTTCAGTGCAAATACAACGGCACCCAACTCCAAGTTGTGAGTGGTGTAATTCTTTTCATGCACCTTTAACTGCCGTGAAGCATAGGCAATAACCTTGCCTTTCTGCATAAGCACACAACCCATGCCAGTGTGAGATGCATCGCAGTAAACTACAAATTCTTCGGTACCTTCAGGCAATGTCAGTACAGGAACGTTGCTCAACTTTTGCTTTAGGATATCAAAGGATTCTTGTTGCTTCGTTCCCCAGTCGAACTTAACCTTCTTCCTAGTCAAGGAAGTTAGGGGTGCAGCAATCCTTGAAAATTTTTTGATAAAGCGCCTGTAGTATCCTGCCAAACCCAAGAAACTATGAATCTCTGTAGGCGTCTTTGGCTCCTTCCAGTTCGTAACTGCTTCTACCTTAGCGGGATCCACTTGGATACCACGCTCACTCACCACATGTCCAAGGAATTGGAGTTCTTGAAGCCAAAATTCACACTTTGAAAATTTGGCGTAGAGTTTCTCATGATGTAGAAGTTTAAGAATACAACGAAGGTGTTTCTCATGGTCAGTTTGGTTCTTCGAGTAGATGAGAATGTCGTCTATGAAAACGATGATGAATTTATCTAAGTATGGCTTGCAAACGCGATTCATGAGATCCATGAATGCGGCAGGTGCATTAGTGAGCCCAAAAGGCATCACTAGGAACTCGTAATGACCATAACGAGTCCTAAATGCTGTTTTGTGTACGTCTTCGTCTCTAACCTTCAGTTGGTGGTAGCCTGACCTTAAGTCAATCTTCGAGAAATAACTTGCCCCTTGTAATTGGTTGAACAAATCGTCGATCCTGGGCAAAGGATACCTATTCTTTATTGTGACCTTATTAAGCTCACGGTAATCGATGCACAGACGCATCGATCCATCCTTCTTCTTGACAAACAGAACTGGCGCTCCCCAAGGAGACGAACTAGGTCTAATGAAACCTTTAGCTAGCAATTCGTCCAGTTGTGCTCTCAATTCCCTCAACTCTGTTGGTGCCAGCCTATAAGGTGCTCTAGCAACAGGTGCTGCTCCAGGGATGATGTCAATTCTGAATTCCACTTGCCTATCTGGTGGTAAGCCAGGTAGTTCTTCAGGAAAAACTTCAGGGTATTCAGAAATGACGGGGATGTCTTCCATCTTGGGTTTCGGCTCATCAATAGTCACTTGTGCCATGTAAATGACACAACCCTTCTTCAAACATTTAGAGGCCTTGAGCATAGTCACTTGCTCAGGCAATCCATACCGGGTATCTCCCTGAATGGTAATTGATTCGCCAGATGGAGTCTTGATCATCACTTGTTTTCTATTGCAGATAATCTGGGCCTGGTTAAGAGATAACCAGTCCATGCCTAAAACGATGTCAAAACCGGCTAACTTCAAACGAAGTAGGGACAAAGGAAAAGGGTGGTTCTTAATGGATATGAAACATCCATCTAATATGGTTGAGGCGGTTTCTATGGTGCCATTAGCTAACTCCACCTCATACTTTATGCTTAAGGTTTTAACAGGTAAATTCAGTAATTTGTAAAACTTATTATCTACAAATGATTTATCTGCGCCTGAATCAAAAAGTACTCTTGCATAGACGTCGTTTATAAGGAATGTACCTGTTATCACATTGTCATCCTGGACTGCTTCCTTTGCATCCATTCTGAAGACCCTCGCATTGGTCTTCTTTGCCTCTTCGGGCTTCTTGGCGTATTTGGGGCAGTTGGTCTTGATATGCCCCTTTTCATTGCAACTGTAGCAAGTTGCATCCTTCAGCTTTTTACAATCCAAGGTCTTGTGTTCCTTGGACTTGCATATACCACAGGTAAAAGTTCTTGACTGAGTCTGCGGGTTTGATTCGAGTCTGCACTTTCCAAAGTGCTGTTTCTTGCAAATTTTGCACTTGGGCTTCTCACCAGACTGATGCCCATCTTTCTTTGACTCAGACCCCTTCTTGTTGTCACCGTTTCCTCGGTGCTTCTTGTTTGACCTCCGTGAATTATCATCTTCACGTTTTCTCTTCTCAGCATCTTTGTTCCTCAGCGATCTTTGTCTGATCGCATCCAGAGTGAGGGACAAAGATATGTCAGCTACAGATCTGAAAGTAGCTGGCCGAGAGGCCTTCACGCTTGCCTTTATCTCAGGGGCTAAACCACCGATAAAACGAGCTATTCTTTTTGGTTCCGGGGTCACCAGATACGGAACCAACCGGGACATTGTGTTGAAGCTCGTGAGGTAAGCTTGGCAGTCAAGGTTCTACATAACCAACGATAGGAAATCAGACTTAATCTTCTCAACCTTGTGCTGAGGGCAGTAATTTTACCTGATAAGGGCAACAAATTGCTCCCATGACATGTTGTACAATGGGATCTTCCCAGTGGCTTGAATCAGTGATCTCCACCAGGCTAAGGCCTCGCCTTTAAACGATTGCGACACAAACTTGACTATATCCCTCTCAGCGCACCCGCTGATATCCACTACTGTGTCCATCTCATCTAACCACGTCATGCAGTCAATGGCTCCTTTCTCCCCAGTGAAATCCCTGGGCTTGCATGAAACAAAGTATTTATAGGAGCAACCCTTGTTACGGGGTTCTTGATTTAGTACAATCTGCTGAGATGGAGCACTGTGGTGGTTTGAGGAGAGTCGATCATCATCTTTCTTGAGTTCTTCCTTCTTGGAAGGTGGCTTCGAATGCGGTGTAGATAGGGTCCTACTTCGAGTCCCACTATAATCTTCATACTGCCACTCTAAGGCCTTTGTAACTGCGTCGTCTACTAACGCTTTCAGTTCAGCACCCGTTATATTAATTCAGGCGTTATGATTATTCTCCACTGGGTGACTATTAATCTCATCCGAGTCAGCCTTTTAAATTTGGAACTGTTGCATAAGACAATGACAATAGTTTATTTGAGAGTTTATTATGGAATTGCCCCTTAGGGTAATTCATTAACCATGGTAAACAAAGACCATAATTGGTTAATTTATTTATCATATTTATGTAGGACTTTATTATAATCTATCCTAATCATAAGAACAATAATAGTTTTATTAGTGGCACAAAAGGCCTAGTCACAAGGACACTTTAAATTATAAGCCATAATTTCAGAGAATCAAGGCATGAAGGTTTGAACATAATTCATTACCTTTTTTCTGACAGGGAGTCATAGCTACCACTGTGTTTTGGCTCATATGGAAATGAGTAAGGCCCATAGGCTCCATATTACCACGTATGGTCGAAATATGATCATCTTAATTGATGATTTAACCCATGATTCAGAGATCATTTAGTTGGGTTTGGAATCTTTAAAAAGATCCTTATATAATAATGACACGTGTGATTTTAACGAATCACGTCTGCCAGGAGCGTTAACATGTTTTCAGATGTTAACTGGGATTTGAATCTTTTTAACAGGTTTTACCATCTTGGCCAGGTCTTATACTGACATGCAGGCTAGGTTATACCATTAAGATTTTTAATTAATATTTAAATAGGCAGATATATTTTTAAAAGGAATGATTTTGATTTATTTATTTCATATATAATTTATGCATATTATGGCAAAAATGAAATTTATAAACTTACATTCCATTAATTTATCAAAAGATTACATATCGCCCTAAACGGGACTTTTTAACAGACAAATCACCCACGTAGGGGTTTAAGCAAAGACTTACCCACGCAGGGGCTTAACAACATACCAGTCCACACAGGGACTTAAACAAATAACATACCCTCGTAGGGGTTAACAGAAAAATAGACCCACGCAGGGGTCAAAACAAACAAACATACCCACGCAGGGGCTCAACTAATACAAGGAGATTACAACAACAATGGAAGGATTCAATGGTCCTTCTTGCTCTTCCCTTTTATTAGGCTTGTCAATCCTTGGAAGAAACTTTGTCGCTCCCTACGATCTCGGTGAAAGTCTCGCTCGACTTGGTCTAGCCTTTGCAGAATTTCTTCACGCTCTGGTGGGGAGAACCTTGGCGGCTGCGATTGTTGCCGAATTATAGGTCTAGTAGGTATTTGGTACCCATGAGTTGGGTACCCTACTCCCCAAGGAGCTCCATACTGTCCTTCAGGATGAAGGGCGTTATAATTGGCCGCTACCAAGTACGGGTCGGCTTCAGCGTAACCATAGTTGGTGTGAGCCGGCTGCTCAAACGGGTTGTACGCCATCGAACCCGTGTAGGCAGGAATCGGGTTATCAAAACCCATCGGTGGTGGCTGCAGTGCAACTGGGTTCGAAGGTCCACCCATTTGTGGATCTTCTTGAAGTGGCGGATAATGACTGCCACTTGATTGTCGAGGAGAGCTAAAATGAAAGTCCCCTCCTCGTGCAGGCATACGTGCTCCGGTTCTCCTTCGCCTCGGCAGTTGTGGAGGTGCCGGCTGAACTGGTGGCGGTGGAGGTGGTGGCGTGACTGCCACAAAACGTGAATCCTCTGAGGGATCCTGCTGCTGCTGGTGAGGCGACGAATGATGCGGGGGTGTAAAATACCACTCGCACTGGTTAAATCGTGCCTGGTAACTTTCCGGACCATGGTAGGGTGATCCGTGAAAAAAAGATCCATTGGAGACCTCGATCGGATGGTTGGGAGTTCCGGTTGCGGGTTCGACTGGATCGGTGTCCTCGTCCATATCTTCCGCATGATCGCCGGAGAAATGATCATCTGGCCCCAGTGGGTTAAAACCCACTGGTTCTTGTATGTAGTTGGCCGGGTTAAACCGGCCCCGAAAAACAGGTGTGGGGTCTCCAAAAGAATTGTGCGATAAGGATCGCTGAAGAGGTATGTAGGAGGGTTGAGGGTTATCGGGCTCATTTTCCGAATGTGGCCCATAAGAGTTATGAATGGGAGGCATCGAACTGTGCGATACAGATCATCTAGCTGGTTCAAACAGGTTCCTCCTGTTATCTCTAGGGTCAGCACTCGCGGTGGCAGAAGGAGCTCGCATATGCGAGGGCCCTGCCTCGTCGTCATTGGGGGCGGTGATTGGCCCCTTGCCTCGTCCTCTGCGTCGAAAGAATCTTGGCGGCATTTTTTTTTCCTGTCAATATAACATAAGATAACGACAAGTATATATAAAATAAAGGACAACACAAAACAAAACAAAATAGAATTTGCCCTATGTTATTTGTCTAGACTCGAAAGTTTTAAGAATGTGCAATTGTGTAACTGAGATTAAACAAAAAAAGCTAGTGTTTAATTCACTCAGTGTTGGCTCTAATACCAACCTGTCACACCCCGAATTCCACGTGTCACCGGTGGGCCCGGTGGGGGAGTATCGTGACGTGGTTGGCAAAATAATAGTCAAACAACACAATATTTAAATGCACAGCGGAAGCAATTGAAAGATATATTTCAACCGAATAAAAAATTATAATATCATGTATCACAAACAGTTGAAAGTTTATCCACAGAAGGATCAAAATAAATAGGAAACAGTAGTTCAACAGACTTTAGGCATCTTAAGCTTGCGAGACTTCTATCGATGCTAAGGAGAAATCCCAGCCTATTACGCTTAGTACCTGCATTTAAATTTTTTGGGAAAATACGTCAGTTTACACTGGGAAATAGAATCAACTGACTCATTTTAAAAATGATTAAAAATTGATTTGGATGCACGTGGCATAAACATTTTATAACTTGGGATAATTATTTAAATATATAATCTTGTAAAAGAATTACATGTTCCTTATGCGTTCAGTAGCCCGGAGCGTGCCGGGTTAAAGATCAATAGACACACCACATCAACTATTTATGCACTGACGAGTGTACTCCTACACTCCGCGCTTAGGTCGTGGCCATTTCGTAAAATGATGCCAAGGATATCCGGGACATGGTCATTAACCCCCCAAAGGCTTTAAGTAAACAAAACAATTTAAACGGGCCGATCAAATTATTCAATTAACCACCATATGATGGAAGATTTAATGCCCGACCAAGCGGTATTTTATATACCGTACCCCAAGCCCGTATAGGGAAAATAAGTTAAAAGTATTTACCTGAGCAAAGTAAAAATCACAATAAGCAAATGCAAGTAGCTTTTACTGGTCCTCCTATTCTGGAACGAAGGTTTATAATAACCTATTAGAATCCTAACGGGTCTTTAGTTAAGCTTAAGCTTAGACCGGTTAGTTTTAAAGATACGGTTCGTACGCACGATTAAACGAAGACCGGAATAGAATGTGATTTAGACCCAACAAGTTTGAAGACTTGCTTAATATGGGTATATTATACACATTCTGGATTTTGAGATAAAACCGATAAGGTTTGACCCATTTCGGCTAATTTATGTAAACTAGTTACATAAACCGGACCGAACGCGCAATAAGCGTAACGGGTAAGCGTAAGAGCCATATACAGGTTTCCTAAGTTAATATGCCTCAAATATGTTGTGGCATCAGTACGATACCTTTTATTATGCCCGAAACGAGTTTAAACACAAACTTTGCCCCGTAGGGGTAGTTTGGTCATTTACAAGGTTATAAAAGAGTTTAAGTATTATCCTGAGTTACAAGTCTGATGTAATCAGAAAAAATACTCAAATTAATAAGTTATAACAGTAGGGGTAGTTTGGTCATTTACAAGGTTATAAAAGAGTTCGTGAACCGTTCGGCGGTAAGTTCGTTTATGTTCGTTCATTTAACAAACGAACGAACATGAACAAGAAATTTCGTTCGATTAGTTAAATGAACGAACATGAACAGAGGTCCCGTTCGTTCGATTGTGTTCGTGAACGTTCGGTAAGGTGTTTGTGAACGTGTTCATGAACATTCGTTGATTTGCGTTCGTTTATGTTCGTATGTTTGTGTTTTAATTGAAGATCTTTATACTTTCTTATATTTTATTTGTACTTTTTATATTATTAAACTTTTATTTATTTTATTAACCTAACAATTAAACTCGCAAATTCACTTTCACCTTGTTTATGCATCATTTTTCATTCATTTCTCATTATTTACATCGGCGAATACGATCGACCTCTGTTCCACAATAAGGGATTCAAGTTCGAGTGCTACTCTCTAGGCATCTATCTTTATCCTTCGTCGCATTCACCAAATTTATTTGTGTTTGTTTGTGTTCGTGAACCGTTCGCGAACACGCTCATTTCCTTAATGAACAAACACGAACATAAAATCTCGTTCGGTAAGTGTTCATGAACCGTTCGTGAACACATGTATTTCCTTAACGAACGAACACGAACAAGGCCTTGTTCGTGTTCGTTCGGTTCGTTTACAGCCCTAGGTATATATGTGAAATTTATCAATTATAACCAAACTATGCACCGTAGGGGCATTTTGGTAATTTCACATAAGCCGAAAAGCTCAAAACTGAAGCCTGAGTTAAACAACTTTTGCATACTGTTAAAATATTATAATTTACCTAAAATATCAGTAGGTATTAACCCTTGTATGTTTAAAATAGTTCTAGTACATAATATGCGTTAAAAACGCTTAAAAAGGCGATTAGAAACCATTTCCGGGTTCTATACATAAAGCTGATATTTTTATTATTCCAGAAGGCTTAAAATAATTTATTTATCATTTAAAATCAGTAGCAAAAGGTTTGGAGTCAATTAGATATGTAAAACTCATTTTATAGCCCGTAAGGGCAAAACCGACAATTACCGGATTAAGCCTATGACTATAAGTTATGCTCAGCCTAAAATTGATTAAAAATATTCAAAAATCCCAAAATAATATATTACATCAGTGGGTAATAAGTTTGATATCAAAAAGTGGGTTTAAATAGGCTATACGCTAATTATGCCGTTTAATCGCTAAAGAAGCTCTCTAATTACGCTAATGAGCATAACTCTCAATCTACACCTCAAACTGATGTCAAATTTTGGGTGCAAGTTTATAATTTAGTAACTAAGGTTTCTACTCTTTTACATTTTCAAAAATCACGTTTTAAGGTGAAAAGGGCATAATGGTCAACATATGAGCGATTAACGGAATCATGCATATTAATTGGTTAACTAATGAACCAAGGTGTATAATCACAGAGGGTTATACTAGCATGTAACCTGGTCCTAAGGAAGCTCTATGGTATTTCTAAAACATACCAAAACAGGTCAGAACTGAAGTCAAAGCTTTGCGACTTTCGGTTCTGAACCGGGTCTAAACATAAAATTGTCGGGTTGAACATGTTTAGACATGTTCTTACACTAATTACCAAGTTATATTAATGATCAAACAGGTTGTATGTGTTCTACATTGCTAATTATGCATAAATTAGAAAATAAGCATGCTGTTGACTTTTTAAATAACAAGTTTGACCCGACAATTGGTCTAGTTAGAGTGGGAATCAGAGGGTGCCCTTTTAAGGGTTTAATGCCCACATAATTACCAACTTATAACTACTTTCAATTCGACTAATCACTAGACCATTAGTGATTAATCGTTAAGTCAACTGTTAATTACGACGGTTTGACTTTTAAGCTAAAACTAAGCAAAAACTTAACTAAGAAAGGTTAAGCAAACTTACTGAAGTCCTATGCACGATTAGTGATCACTTGAGCCTGCTTTGGAGCTCCATAAATGATCAGAAATGCTGAAGGAAGGTGTGAAGAAATGGTTGCAACCTTGTGGCTTTATATAGTGCTCAAGAACTCATGGATCATTGGCACACAAGTCTAACAAGGGCCATGGATCACTTCCAGATGTCCCTAAGTGTCTAGGGGTTGCCTAGGGGTCGTGCAAGATGAGGAAAAACGTTTATAAGTCAGTTAGAATGTAAATGGAAGACAAGAACCCAAAGTTTTCGGACCAGACAGGCCCTCGCGGCACGCGTAGACCCCCCTTGGGGCTTCGCGTGGCGCGACGCCCCTTCTGAACAAATCTTATATTTTTGATTTTTATGCTTTGGTCCTTGGCTCTTGGAAACTTTGCTACGACATTATTTCTTGCACTTTGAACCCTCCAAATTGACGTTTAAGGGCTTCAAGACATATACCCATTTTGTTTAGTCCTCGGTTAACTTTATTGTCACCCGAAAAGTCCTAAACTTCATCGTTGACGCTTTTAATCCCTCGCATACGAATTTGATCATAACTTTCTCATACGATAACGAAACTTTATGAAATTTATATCGTGCATTCTAGTGAGCATAATTAACCGTTACAAAGCTTCGGGTTTGCTAAAAGGTCACTCAGAGGTATAACTTAAACATGTTGACACATTTAACCCCTGTAGTTTGTAATCTCTCACTTTCTTTAATATTTAGCTTCGTATGATCCATGATTTATTCGTTTGAAGGTATGAGCATCATGTAGGGTTAATGTACAATATATTTATTAACTGTTGACATTTAGAACTCGTATATTCACATACTTTCCATGATTGTCAACTTTAATCCTTCTATAATATTCTTTCACACGATCAAACCTATGACATGTGTCAACACATTATAGGACGTGAATTTTCGAGGTGTTACAGTGGTTCAGTGTCTCGCCATTGGATTATTTTTTCGGGTGTGGCCCTACCTTAGCGTTGCGTTCAACCCATTGAAAGAGTTGATGTTGATGTGACGATGATCACTACCACGTGTCCGTGTCACCAGGATCCCCGTTGTCGTAATGTGCAGCCATTGGTGGTCATAGACGCATATGCGGATGTTATGCCACCTTAGGCGAATGTGAAACCGCTCATGGTTGTACCAGTTGTTGTTATTGACGATCCGGTTATAGCAATTATCGTTGCAGTCGGAAAGAATGATATACAATACACCCCTGCAGAAGTGCTTGCTATGCTCAGTAATCCCGAAAGGGTGCTCAGAGCGTTATTTATGTTTCCCACAATGTTTGTATAATTGTGGGACAAGTACTTGGTTTTTCATTAGTAGTTGTGAATCTATTACCAAGATACCCACTGGAATAGTAGTGGTTGAATACATCTATTACTAAGATGCCCACTCTTAGCGCTGTATTTTGTGAGCAACACTATTTTGTATGTGTAGGTATTTGTACTACGTTACACTTAGTATTGTTGTTTTATGCTTTACCGTATTGTGCAGTTCAGTTGCGATGGTATGTTGTGTTTACAAATGTTTATATGAACACTTGTTGATATCAGAAAGTGCTTTATAATGCGTGTGGCGTTAATGAACACTTAAGTAACAAAGTGCTTTCTACGCGCTTGGCGTGAGTGAACACTTATTGATATAATAAAATGCTTTATACGCACTAGGCGTGAACGAGCGCTTTATATATGCTACTACGTGCTTTTCCCGGACGCGCATTGGCGTGGGACGGTTATAGTAGGTGGCATGTCTGTTTAAATTACCTCGCCGACTATGGCGTGGAGGTTTTCTGTTATCCATTTCACATACTGGCGTGGAGAATACACATTCGAATAATTATTTTTCCCGTCGCATAGCATGTGGAATACTTATTCGGAAAATCAAGTATATTGGTTTTGTCATGCGTTTGTCTTGACTACCAAACTGCACATGTTGTGTCGTATAGTCGACAGTCGTAGGCCAATGATGTGAGAAGTATAAATATCGTCTGGCGTATCGAGACACCCACATTATATAAGAACTGATACGGGATGATGTACAGTGGATATAACCTTAATGGGCAGCCTGAGAGAAGATGGTCACTTTTAAGGCGTAATGGCGCTATACCCTGCTAGTCCCCCAGTTCAGTGCTGCTAAAGTATGTTAGTAGCTTTGAACTTGATAGGTACTAAAAAGAAATCGGCAAGTAAATATGAAGTATAATAGGCTAAGAAGATTCTGACATGTTTATTAATCGATTTAAACGTATTGTAGATAAGTGTGCGTAAAATAAAGGTGAGACCTTTATCGACACTTTTTTGTTTAGTAGGCAATTCTAACAGGTATTCTTTTAATATATGAAAGAATTGACAAGTCATTTTGAAAAACAAATATATAACTTATGGAGTATTCCGTCGAGCAACCAAGGTGTATGAGAGCACCATATTTAAGGATGAGATTAAGAACCTGTCACCCGTGAGTCTTGTGCGTAGATGTCTGACATAACGGTTGCGTCGAGTTCAAGGTTGTCTGGAATACGTTCCTAAACATGTAGCTTAACATAATGAACTCCAGATTAGGTCTATTCTTACCAAAGTATAGCTTGGTAAAGGCAAAAACAGCGACCAGAGCCACCCAAGGCTTTTGGTCTTGGTGACTTCGTTCTGTAATGTTTGTAGCGTTACGCTGTCCTGGTCCTGGGAAGACTGTCTAGCCTGAGGATGTCAATTCCTACCGATGTGCCGCTCGGTTTTACTAAGTGTCAGCTTTCAAGACTGAATTGTAGCTAGGGCGTGAGTGGTTAGCCCGCCGTGCTAGTCTCCCAGTCTATTGCTGCTTAAATAAACATTAGTAGCATTGAAATAACAAGGTAACGTTTTGCATTATTTGTGTAGACTCGACATGTATACATAAGTTTTACCAAAACGTGTCCTACTTAGACAAGGTCTATTGTGTGTACAAGCCAAAATGATAGAGCTTAGTTGTTTTTATGGTATGGAGACCACGGCGGTATTATACTATGGCAATAATATTTATGTAGTTTCGATCATTTTGAAGAAAATGATTTACGTATGCTCTTTTTAGTGGTATAGATGATCTATGCCACCAAATTTCAAGTACCGGCTTTATGGATGTAAAGGATCTCATGTTGGTTAAAATGCATGTCCACGATGTGGAAGTTGATGTTGATGCTAGGCGGTTACATGACACCCCGTAGTCCTGGTTAAATGGATATATGCTCATATATGTTTAAAAGTAGTGCAATAACGGTAGTACGATCTCGTGCTATAAGGCATCGACACATGTAAAATGTGATGTAGTGTAAAGAGGAAAGCATTGAACCATTATAAGTGACCTGGTTCCGTTAAAAGCTCTAGTAACACGATTAAAGCGACACACCGGTGTATGTACGACATACACGGGTGGAGGAATGGCAATGTGGGTGATACAGCGGTGGCATGACTAAATGCGCCCCAACCCTATTTATAACAATAGGCAAGAAGGTTGGAAGATATATCTTTCTGCATGACAGCTAAGGATTTCCAACAGGTACTCTCGTGTTTTGTTGTATAGTAAAATAAATTTATAAGCGTGACCAAAGGCGTGACTTAGGATGGTGCTGTCCGGAGATGGCACGAGCAATGAAGGTATCCGCCAGAGACAGTGGGAGTGAACGAAAAAATCCACCGATGTGGCAGGTAGAATAAAAGCTCCCGCCAGCGGCGTGGGTGGATGAAAAACGACCGCCTGAGCTGCGGGGTGGATAAAAGCATTCGCTAAGGTGGCGGAGTGGATAAAAATGTTCGTCGAGAGTAACGTGGTGAACCAAAGCATCCACCATAGGTGGTGGAGTGATTAAGTAATCGGCCGGAAGCGGCTCAGGTGAATAAAAACGTCCGTTGGAAACGTTTCGGGGAGAATAAAAGCTTCCGCCAGTGGCAGCGGGTTGAATAAAAGCTTCCGCCGGTAGTGGCGGGTTGAAGAAAATCGTCTGCTAGAGGTGGTGCGACCAAGAAAGTTGTCCGCCAGGAGTGACGCGATGAAGGAAGTTGTTCGCCAGGGGTGGCGAGATGAATAAAGTTGCCCGCCAGGGGTAGCGTAACAAATAAAGGTGTCTGTCAAAGGTGGCACGGCGAAGAGAGGTGCCCGCTGGGGGTGGCGTGGCGAATAAAGTTGTCCGCCAGAGGTGGCACAGCGAATAAAGGTGTCCGCCAAATATGAAGGTCAAGGGGAAAGTGATAGTAGCATCTCAAGTCGAATGCAGCTTTTGCTTAGTAAAGTCAAAAAATTGGAAGATTATGCAAGAGACTTAAGCAAAGAGACGTCTAACTTACCACCAAATGCTGACCTACAAAAGGAGATGAGAAAAGACCTCTTAGAGCTAATCATGAGAGACAAGTTCTATCCTGCCAAAGCTGAACAAGTCAAAGACTGGCCACTCATTGCACTTAAAGCTGAAGCAAGCAGAATTGAAAGGGTAAGAAATGATCCCAGTATGAAAAGGTCTGCACCAGATTGGAATAAGTACAAAAAGACTATTGCAGAGCTTACCCTTGAATACAAAAGAAAGAAGGCTGAGTTGGTTGCAGCCAAGTATGGTTCAACAAAGACCATTGCAAAATGGTCTAGGCAGTACACTGACATGGTGCATGAGAAGCTGGAAAAACTAAGAGAGACAAATCCTATAGCTCCAAAGAAACCAGCATACAAAAACAAGAAAACTGATGAGCCAAAGCAGCAGGCCCTCTCTCTAAAACCTCTGTTCACATCATCTGACACCTCCATCATTGCCTTGAATCAAAGAAAAAGGCAAAAGCAGATAGATGAAGAAGATGCACCGAGAGAAACTGATATTATGAAAGAGGCCATCAAGGAAATGATTGCTGAAAATCCTGCATCAACAAAGCTGCAAGAAATTGCCAAAAATTTTATGAGCAGGCCACCATCTCCAAACTCTCATCAAATAAAAACTCTCCCAAGAAACCCACTGAACTCAAAAATACTAAAGTGGAAGTCTGATCAAAAGACCCATGTATTGACCTTTCTCAAGTCCAGTGGAGAAGCTGAACAAATATCAAGGGAGGATGCACTAGGCCTGAATGTAGCTGACCTCCAAGATCTCTTAGAACTTCAACTGTGCAGGGATGAGGATGATGAAGATTCCCTTAACTTTGAATTACAATTCAAGGGGCAAGTTAGGGAAATGTTGATGAGACAATAAAGATCATGAATAATGAAGTGTTTTGGCATCATCTGTTCTAGGGGGAGAATGTTGATCCATGCCTTCAAACCCAGAAGAACAGATGATAGGAAAAGCCAAAACTGGTTCTCTAACAGCTGATCACCAATAAGAAGTGTATGTTCTAGTTTCCCTCCAATGGCAGTCCTTCTATCAACTGATAACACTAAGTACTGATCCAATCAACAACTGTTCTGCAACCACTGATCCTAAGGACTGAAGACCCAATAACTGTTGCTTATCAAAGTACTGATGAAGACAAAGCACTGCTATTCTCAAGACTTGATCAACCTATGAAGAAAGCACTGATGAGTAACATCAGTGCTTAGGCAAACAACAGTGGAAGGATCATCAGTGTTTTTGTATCAGTGTTTAATTGTAATCAGTGTTTGTAATAGATCAGTGGTTAGAGGTTGTTAGGTTGTTAGATGTCACTGTCTAGGTGATGTCAGCTTAGATGCTCAGTGGTTAGATCTGTACTATAAATAGAACAGTACCTGCACTGTTCTATTAGCTCTTTGCACACACTCATTCTGTACGAACTAACTTGTGAGCTCAGGCTGAGGGGGAGATTAGTTGCATGCATGCAGTTGTTTTGATTATTTGATACAATCATTCGATTCAATGGAAAACATGTTTGCTTAAAGCTTTTCTTCCGTGATTGTGTTTACAAAGTTTTTTTTTATTATTTCCGCTGCAAATACTCCATCTTTGTTCTACCATTTTACATCAATTAATTAAAACAAACACAATATTAAGAATCTTAGATCCTAACAATTGTCCATCCGACCGGATGGACTTGTCCATCCGTCCGGATTGACTTTGACAATACTAAAACCTGTCTAACATATATTGTTCTATACAATATTCAGCACACGCTCTATCTAACTATTCGCACAGTAGCAGACGTACGAAATATGCACCAACATATTCCCCCTTGGCTGTCACTGTCGAATCGTCACTAACACTTTAAGAACCTTGAGCCGTGTTTGAATATTCTGTATTCTTCAACTTTTTTGCAACTTCAATCAGGTATCTTGGAATCTGACAATAGATTCCTCCTCGATTGATGATTGGGGTTTGCTTTGACAGAGTAAGGCACTAATTCCCCCTGAAATGAATCTTCACGTCTTTTGCACAGTTCACGACTCTCCTCTGATTTGCTAAACTGCAACCTTCACGAACAATCACCAACTTGAAACTAGTCAATGCAGCATCCTCTGTTTCAGCTTTAACCGCATACGAGCTCAGTTTTTGATATAACATTTTAGCACCATGATCTCGCATTCAGCCTTCTCAATCTAAGAATCTACAAAAACTCAACCGGCAATTGATAGAAACTTCAAATACCCTACTGGTTAACTTCAAATCAGTAATTCCCCCTGAAGATCTGATATCCCATTTATCGTGATCGACATTAACGCACCGTAAGAATAACAGATCCGTGTAAACGGTATTCTCCACAATCAGAAAATCTTCATCGGAAAACAAATCATCCGGTAATGTAATCCCATCTCCGAAGCATTCGTCCACAATCAGATTCATCTCCTCGGATAATCTAGATCTCAGAAGCTATCATCCACGATCACTCTTAGATCTCCGATGCTTTCATCCACGATCAGATATCAACTCCTCGGATCATCTTGATCTCGGAAGCTTACACCCACGATCAGATTCACATTCCCCCTGACAATCTGAAGTCGAAACCACCCGAATACTGTTGCAATGTCACAAATTTCAAAAATGCTGGAACATCTGAAAATTTTTATTCCCTCTCATTTTTGCAAATTCTGACGTCTCTATTAATGAATTCCCCCTCAAACTGAGTAATTCAGTCCTCTTTTATTTGTGAAAAACTCGACTATGTAGAAAATATGACAATTTTCCTTAAAACGTTAGTTTTTCATCACTGCGGATTTTACGTTTTGGCCCATAAATAGTCAGATAACCTGAATGATAAACATTCTGCACCAGTATCATGACTACCCCACTAATTTCCACAATCCGTGATGCATCATCAAATCTGTTCACTGAAGCCCCAGACGGTGTCCCCGAACAACCCAGCTTGGTCGTTAAAAACCTGAAAAAATTGTCAATCACCAATTTTTTTCTGGAGACTCTCCTCGTCATTGCGATCAAAAAATGCCTTTTTTAGGCATTTGTTCATCTGATCGAATGGGATAGGTCCATTCGTTCGGATGGACTGATCTGGGATCCTTGACAATTAGTCAACTGAGTGTCTTCATCCGAATGAGTTTAGTAATTGGTTCGAATGACCATTCGATCGAATGGGTTTACTTGTCCGGATGATTATCCGCTCGGATGGTCATCTGCTCGGATGGTCATCCGAGTGATAACAGATGAACATTCAAGAACAAGATAGTGACATGGTCCGGATGATCATCCGCTCGGATGGTCATCCGAGTGATTGTGTTCTAACAGCTCAAGAACACTCTAAATCACGTTTTTTCGATCCAGAATCTTTATTTGTGTGAATTTCATGATGAAACTTCACAGGATTGTGCGCGAATCAATTCCGAACAGAATGATGGCTTCAATTCCAAAATCCATCCGTGAATTGACCTTTATTTGATGATTTTCTATGTTTTAACATCAAAACTCCCGTTTAACCCAAAATTGATGAACTTGGGTGATTTAACCGACTGTTAGATCGATTAAATCGGTACCGTGGCTCTGATACCACTTGTATTCTAGGAACCGATGAGTTTGACGGAGCTTCGGTCCCGATACGACGTGTTCGGTGCATTTATTATTACAAAGAAAGAAGTAGAAGATAGATACGACACCGAGCAGTCACTTATAATCTGGTCTCTTATTCATATCTGAAAGTTACAGCACCATGAGACCAGTTGGACAGCATGTCCCCTCTGGGATCCAAAACCTTGTCCAAATGGGAACCCCAACTCCCTATTTATAGGCAACATCTTATCCAGTCTAAATGAGCTAGTGTCCATCCGTTCGGATGGTCATCCGTTCGACCGGATGGGGTTTGGACTATTCTATTGTCCATCCGTCCGGATGGACTTTGACAATACTAAAACATGTCCAACTTTTTCTATTCTATACAATATTCATCACACGCTCTATCTAACTATTCGCATAGTGGCAAACGTATGAAATATGTACCAACAAAATCCATGGCAATGCTATCCCATTTCTAAACTGGGATTTCTGGTTGTTCCAGTAAACCAGAGGGACGATGTTCAGCTTTGACTTTCGAGCATGTGAGACACTTCGAAACAAAGGTAGCGAAATCCTTCTTTATACCAGGCCACCAATAGGGGGTACGAAGATCATGGTACATCTTGTCAGCACCTGGATGAGTAGAGTATCGTGATTTGTGTGCCTCCTTCATTATGAGCTCATGAAGTTCATCACGGTTTGGAATCCAGACACGATCAAGGTAGCAGAGGATTCCATCGGATTTAGTCACGAGTCGGTTTTCAGCACCACACTTCATCTCGTTGTACATGTTCTCCTCGTTGACAGACGATTATTGAGCTTCACGAATGCGGTTTCGAAGACTACTTAAGAATTGGGAACAACGAATGTTGTTTACATGAGTCCTTAGACTAAGTGCATCAGCCACGACATTCGCTTTACCAAGGTGGTAGTGAATCTCGCAGTCGTAGTCGTTAAGCAATTCTACCCAACGACGTTGAAGCATATTTAGTTCTTTCTGGTTAAAGATATATTGTAGGCTCTTAAGGTCGGTGAAGACCGCACATTTGGTATCATATAGGTAGTGTTGCCAAATATTTAACGCAAAACAACTGGCCAAGCTCGAGATCATGAATAGTGTAGTTTTTCTCATGTATTTTCAACTGTCTCGAAGCATACACGATAGCCTTGTCTCATTGCATGAGAACACAACCAAGACCTTGGTTAGATGTATCGCAATACACCACGAAATCATCGTTACCATCAGGAAGATCGAGAATAGGAGCATTGCAAAGCAAGTCCTTAAGCATTTGAAAAGACTCCTCTTGTTCAGGACCCCAAACAAGAGGTTTATCTTTTTGAGTCAGCAAAGTGAGAGGAATGGCGATTTTCAAAAAGTTCGAGATGAATCGCTGGTAGTACCCCGCCAATCCAAGAAATGAACGAATTTCGGATGGAGATTTCGGTGCAATCCAATTCTTGACAGCTTCGATCTTTGAGGGATCAACACGAATACCTTTTTCACTCGACGTCTCCAAGGAATTGAACTTCTTTTTATCCAAAATTCACACTTGGAGAATTTGGCGTATAGTAGCTCGGTGCATAGAAGTTCAAGGATTAGATGCAAATGACGTTCATGTTCGGCTTGAGTTTTCGAATAGATAAGGATGTCATCGATGAATACGATCACGAAACGGTCCAAGTAGGGTTTACACACACGGTTCATCAAGTCCATGAAAACTGCAGGTGCATTAGTCAAACCAAAAGGCATGACCACGAACTCGTAGTGACCATATCTAGTATGAAACGCGGTTTTAGGAATGTCCTCTTCGAGAACTCAAAGTTGATGATAGCCAGAACGAAGGTCGATTTTGGAAAAGCACATTGCGCCTTGGAGTTGATAAAAAAGGTCGTCGATGCTGGGAAGAGGGTAACGGTTTTTTACAATGAGTTTGTTAAGCTCGTGATAATCGATGCACATTCGAAACGAACCATCTTTCTTCTTGACGAAAAGAACAGGAGCACCCCAAGGAGAAGTGTTTGGGCGTACGAAACCTTTATCAAGCAACTCTTGGAGTTGACTTGATAACTCTTGCATCTCAGAAGGTGCAAGAAGGTAAGGAGCTTTAGCGACAGGGGTAGCACCAGGAATGAGGTCAATGCAGAAATCAACAGTACGAGATGGAGGAGGACCAGGTAGGTCTTTTCCCTTGCCCTTTTCTTCCACAATGTGGGCTAAAAAGGCAAAGTACTGTTTACGTAAGTACTTTTCGCTTGTATGCATGATATGAGTTTGAGTCTCTTTGAAGGTCTGTCGCCATAGACGTGTAAGGTGTCACCAGAAGTAAGAGGCAATCGAACGAATTTCTCATGACATGCGATTTCAGCATGGTTTTTACGAAGCCAATCCATGCCTACTATGATATCAAAGCTACCCAATTGCATAGGTATGAGATCGATAGGAAATGCATGATTGTTAGGAGTGAGAAAGCAATCGCGAAGAACAAAATGAACAGTGATAGACTTGCCATTAGCAACTTCGACAGTGAATGACTTTGGGAGTTTATAGCGTGTACAATTTAACATTGATTCAAATTCAATTTTTCAAATTGAAGTTTTAATAAATATTATATATCATTTTAGTTATTGTAGAGTTTAATTTGTAATTTTAATTATTGTAATGTTTAGTTTGTGTAATTTTAACTATTGTAATGCTTAATGTGGTGCTTTAACTTTCGGAATGCTTATCTGGTGATTTAGTGGCCGTTCAAAAAAGATAATGCTTCAAGTTAATCCACTAAACAACCTCGAATGATCTCTTTTGCTGCCAGAAATGGATTAGGAACAATCCCATGATGTTTCCTTTTGATATGAGCTTGAATTGGAGCCACTTATGAAGTGAAATGACACCTTTTCTCTCTAGTTCCCCCTCTCTCTAGACGAAAATGGAAAGGTGTAAATGAGCATGTATGCTCACCCCCCTTACTAATTACGGTTTGAAATTGTTAAACTTACCTTTTTGCCCTTATGGGCCTTCCATGGTCACGCTTTGGGCTTAAACAATCCCCTCGGGCCCTCCTTTAAACTCAAATGATAAATAACCACACATAATTAATTTTCATTAACATCCATTTGAATTCCAATCTTTAATTATGCATTATCATTTAAAATTCGAGGCACTACATTAAAATGTATTAGGAAAATATAAAATCTGACCCAACACTAAGATGCAACTTGGATTGGCTAAGGTGAGTAAATGGATTTTACTAAATCGGGTTACATATCAAATGGGCTCTAATCGCCCTAGTCTCAAGGTGGGAAAAATAGAGATCCGATCAATCCCTGGGAAGAGAATGGGCCAAAAAATCACCCATGGAGTTTAAATTCACCCATGGATATCCTATCATCTTTCCCATGTTTAAATTCATAACTCTCCACCAAACCGATGGATCGACAACTGATCCTCCATACATAATGTTTTCTTTTTCCAATTCCAAGAGAAACTTTTAGTAACTAATAAACGTTTGATTAACCGACGTTATGGCATGACTATAGGTATATGGTAGTGTATGCACTGATTAATTTGGGTTACTCATTTTCTGTCACACGATTGGTGAAATGATTGATATTATGCCAAAAGTTTTTATCTATAGCATATAAGAAACTATGACTATGTAGTCCATCCAAGACATGAAATGAAATTCATTTTTACATAACAGTAAAGTGACATGACCTTGGTTTTATATGGGATGTTAGTGAAAAACGTAATAAAAGTTCTTTCATGGTAGGTGAATCCGTTCCTAAAACAAATAAAAAATAAACCTAACGAATGGAAGTTAAAAAATATGTTTGGGCTAAAATATGACATTGTGCAACCAATGGCTAACCTGACGCCATGGATGTAGACAAGGTTGTTTTCTTCTAGAACATGATCATATTCGACCTAACACAAATGACTGCAATATCATCGTTATTCAAGATATTTGACTATCATATCTAAGATGACTATGCCTAATGCCTTGTTTGATACCATCCTTTCTTTAAAAAAAATCGTTTATTGATAATACCATATAAAACCTTCTTTTATAGTAAATATTAAAATGATGTCTCTCCTACGATTGATAATGATGTAAAATTAGAATGATATTAAAATATAAATAATAGTAAATTACGAAACTTGGATTCAATAATATATGATCATTAACCTACCTGCTGTGAAGTTAAAACCATATATATTGGTGGAAAGGTTTGATTTTAGCCTCATCGTTCAAATGGATGTAAGTCAAAAACAGAAGAAATTGGTAGTAGGTCGGGCCATGAAAGTTGGTATTAATAAGGAAACAACTTTACTATTGTGTAAGTCCAAAAACACTTAACAATCGGATATCAAGACACCAAACAAGTAGCGGAAATACGAGAAAGATGTAGAAGATTGAAAGTAATTGTCGTGATTCAATAAGAAGAGCACACGATCTAAGATGACCGTCTGGTACTTAAGTCGTAAAAACACCAAAGTTTCAATGAGAATCAACAACGTAAAACATAAGAGGAACATCCTATTTATAGTTACATACGATGCCCTAGTACATCGGGCCAAGCCCATACCTGTTAGACATCTAAACCGCCAACCAAGCCCAATAGACTAATTGAACCCAAACCAAACAAATAACCCAAGACAAATGTAAACCTAAACTAGTTTATGCCCTTGCAATATCCCCCTAGCTTTATGTTGTCTTGGCAGCTTCGTCTAACTTGCCCTTCTTTGTTTGTTTCTTCTGTTTCCTCTACAATTCAGGAAAATCAGGCAACCTTCTTCCACCGTATGGACCAAATAATTGAGTCTCAACTCTCGTACGTTGCCCTAACCACAACTTAAATCCCATGATCTGAGCTACAGCACCTGTCCAACTTTTTGCACAAAATTCATATTCAGGGTCGCTTTGAATCTGCATCTTCGACAAGAGCTTTATGTTGTTTTCACCAAAGCATATCAAGTCTCTTGTATCCAAAAACCTATACTCAGCATTACCGCAAATAATTACAGCTTGACCTGTAACGGGGTCATACATCCAGAACTGCAAGTCTTTCAAGCTGTTATCAGGAAGCTCTTTGAGCAGAGGTACAGTCTTGGTTTGCTTTGTAGCAGGCCACCTCACAATCTTTTACGGCTTACCTATAGCAAGATCCACTACTTCCTCATCTTCTTCAATTGTAGATTGAGCTAACTTCATATCTCTAAAGTTAACTCGAGCCTGTTGCTACTGCTTGTTGAAGAAATTCCATCCGATTTTGCAGTTTAGATTTTTGCACTGATCATGATAGCTTGCATTGCTTAATTCTCTCAAATCTACCGTTGTCCAAGATTCAAATGCAGCAGAATTATCATAATATTCCACATCCCCATTCTTCCTCTTCACTGTAAACATTCCTTTCTCGTCATTGTAAGCCCAACTATGAATACCAGACCTGTTTCCATGCTTATCTTTTTCAGTAGTGATCACATACTTATCTAGTTTGTCACTAAACTGCAAATCTCTCTCAGCACCCACATTCCTCATAACCACCATCCTTTTCTTCGGTTTATGATTCGCTGTACGAGGAGGATTGGCAACGTAATGATCCATCGCCTCATCATGCTCTTTCTGTTCTTTTGCTCTTTCCTCCACAGTAGTTTCCTAGGAGGATCAGCAAACTCCTTTGGAAGTTTTCCTTCAAGCTTCTACTTCATATCCATCACTATGGCAGAGAGAGCTCCCAGATTCATCCCAAGCTCATGAATTTTCTAATTCTTAACCACAAGCTCTTCCATCAAACTGGAATCTGAGCATCTTTAAAGATCTTATCTTCTTCAAGAACAGTAATTCTTCGCATCAGAATGGTAGTTTCATTTTTCTCAAACAAGTCATCACTATCAGAACTGTCTGCAGCTTCATGGGTCTCTTCTTGTCTTGACTTAGCTGCCGCTTCAACTTCCCTAGCAGCAGCTTGCAATAACTCAACAGCTTTAACAACATCCGCATCTGATGGACCGCTGCTAGAACCCTCAATGGGCTTAGGAGCTGGCATGTACATCGCAACTCTTTCGTTTTGCATAAACTCAATAATTGTAGGGCTGATAGGAGATGGCGCACGTATAATGAATTGGTGGTCGTGCAGTAGTAACGGGTAGGGTTGATTCTGTTGTAGTTCTTGATTCAGTGTTATCCTCACAGCTGATCCTAGGATCTCTTTTACTTCGTTTCCTAGGAGGAAGATTAGCTGTAAGATCTTCATCAACATCTTCAGCTTTAGTAGTATTAATAACAACCGGTTCAGTATGAGGAGGGCTCACACTAACTGGCTCTTCAACATTTTGAGTCTCTGTTGTGAGGCTTTCAGTATTAACCTTTGTTTCTGTTTCTCCTTCACCTACGTTCTCACTCACTTCAACATCACCTACCATTCTATCATCAGCTTCAGCTTCTTCACTTTCAATTCCTATCAAATCAACATTCTCAACAGGCTCATTCGACCCAGGAGGGGCTTCTACTATCTCAACGTCGTGTTCGTCAGGCACTGTGGCATTCACCGGTGCAGGTACTTCTTCCGTGATCTCAGAAAACACCCCAAACTTGATTAACAGCTTCTTGTTCTGATACTTAATCTTCACATTCTCTCTTGCCTTCTGATTCAACATAGAGAACACCATGTGATTCATTATCTTAACATCGTAGATTTTCACTGTGATCGGCAGCTTTGGATACTTGGTTTCCAGAATCTTATGAAGAAATCTGGGAAACTTGTACCAATACTTATCGTTCAAGGTCTTCACATTTGCCATCATATCTTCAAACACACATTTTAAATAATTAAACTTCCACCCCTCGACCAGTGACACTACCCCTGAAGTTTGCATCATAGTCAACGTATCTATGCCACTTTTGTTCCCACTGATACATACCAAGTAAATGTGAGCTAGAAGTCTCCAGTAAGGGTGCAACAACTTCTTAGTCGTGGGAGGATATGATCCCTCATAGCTTATCTTGTTCAACACTTCTATAACTTTCTCCTTCAGATAATCAGCCGGATCATTAGCAACATCCCTAAAAACCAACACTTCATGAATATCTTGCTCGGAAATTGAGACCTCTTTATTCAGAACTTCTGGCTTGATAACAGTGTCTCCTTTCTTTGCTGATGCATTATTCCAAAAGTCTTTTATCCAATCTTCGCGTATAATCTGATTTTGTGATGTGCGTGTGCTAACCGGCTGGTATTCAATCCAACAATAAGTGACTTGTACGATTCGAATCCTTTTGGAGGCCGTCAAATAGCACGTCACGTTCATGGACTTCTCCCAAGTAGGGATATGAGGATCTGCAGCTGCTTTTCCAGTTTCTATACCCAACGAAGCAAGTTAGATGCATGAAACACATATTGAAACCCGAGCTTCCCGAGTTTGACCGTAAACTTGGTCAAACTAAAATAAAATGTTTGAAAATAATTCTAAGTTTTCCAAAAACACAACATTATAATAATATTCTGTCAATAAAAATCCCAAAATTATGATAAAACAGTTTAAAAGTCCATCAGGTTTCAAACGGGCCCAAACCAATGGATCAGGCCCAAACTTTAAGGAGTGTGCGGTCCATTTTGGGAGTGTGCGACTAGCCTCAAGTGTGCGAGGGCACACCTATAATTTCTTATACAAGTTTAAGGGTAATAATAGAAAGAAAGGCAGTCGTAAAGTCGATGTGGTCAACAAAAGTCAACCGTACACTCGACCTGGTCAATAGAAGTCAACCAGTCAACTCGCACACTTCCTAATTGGTCAAAGGGCACAAAGGGCTCGCACACTAGTAATATTTCAGTGTGTGAGGGGTAATTCGGTCAATTTACTCAGTGTACGAGGGGCAAAAGTGTCTTTTCATTACAAATAGTTCACCTCGCACACTCGCCAAGGGTAAACAGGTAATTTCATCCAAGTATGCGGGGGCAATCTGGTCATTTGGCCAACTGTGCGATCCCATATCTGGCGCGTGTAATTCACGTGCCTTCTCCGTTATCATCTCCGACATCCTCACACAAATTTCGGCCAAAAAATTAGGGTTTCGATCATCTGCAAACCTGTTCAGACTCCTAAACTCCTTCTAATCTAAGTCCAAACAACATCAATTTCATATGCAAACCCTATTCACCACCTAAATTCATCGACAACCAGTTCTATCACTAATCGGTTCAGTGAATTTCATGTCAATAATCTCTACATATACATTCAAAATAATTAATGTAATAATCGCACTAACATTTTGACTTAGTTTTCGGATTCGACATGGTCACAATGATTTGGTATTCTTGATTCAGAATTATGTTGAAGATGATGATGATGATGATGATGATGACGATGACAACAAGTGTGCGACTGATTTTTGAAGCTTTAGAGAGAAAAAGATGATTGTGAAAAAGTGATGATGATTGTGAAAAAGTTCCATGTCGTCGCACACTTTGCATTTAAAGCCCTACCCTCATTTTTCAAACCAAGGGGCCCACCAAGTGTGTGGTGGGCCTCAGCAGCCTTTTTTCAAAAACAGATGAAGATCTTGTGGGGCCCACCAAGTTTACGGTGAGCCCGGCTCGAATCCCGAGATTAAACCATTTAGAAATTTATGCATAGGAGTTTTATGAAAGTACGATCTCTCTCGATTTTCGAATTAAGGTCACGTTTTTAATAAATAAACACATACTAACTATTTAATATTCATACTAAAAAATTAAAATCACACAATATTAACAAAAATAATCAAATGAATATACACAATCTCTTGCAAGCACTTTACCTACGGGATCAAATCACAGAGTTTCGGGCCAGACTACACTTATCAACACTAATTTACTCTGGGTGATCCGAGCAACTGCCAGTATACTTGCCCACTTAAACTTATCTCCCTAGGCCTTTTTCATTTAACAGTCTGCAACTTATTTATCATGTTTTCCATTTTAATTAATATGGACACTCAATTCAATCACAATAAAATCCTGGAATTTTTATTAGAACACGCTGTCATACGTGTAGTTTCCATATCACCTATTTTACAAGCCCGTTCTAGGATTTTGAAACCTTGATTGGGATTCGATTGAGAAGAGAACATAATAGATCAGCAGCAGAGATGGATATAATATACAGATCAAATGAGTTTTCTCAATTTGATATAGGTTTTTTCGGGTTTCTTTTGGGCACTAGAGGGCCTCTTTCGGGTGTATTTGATCTATAGCGTTGTTGGCCCATGCAATCAAGCCAGAAGAATAGATGATATGAAAAGCCAAAACTGGTTCTCAACAGTTGATCACAATAAGCAGTGCAAGACATAGACCCTCCCCAATGATAGTGATTATCTATCAGCTGATGACTCTAAGTGCTGATATTCACAATAACTGTTAGTCAAAGAACTGCTGAAGTATAAAGACTGAAGCCTTAACTACTGCTATCTCTCAAGAACAGATGAAGATTAAAGCACTACTGACTCAAGGTCTGATCACCCTTTGAAGAAAGCACTAATATTCAACATCAGTGCTTAGGCAACAATAGTAGGAAGCTGCATCAGTGTATATGTAATCAGTGTTTATTGTTATCAGTGTTTTGCATGTATCAGTTGTTAGAGTTTGTTAGTTTGTTAGATGTCACTATCTAGGTGACGTCAGCTTAGATGCTCAGTGGTTAGGTTTGTACTATAAATAGAACAGTACCTGTAATGTTCTATTAGCTCTTTTGCACCAATCATCTTGTACGAACAAACTAGTGAGCTCAGGCTGAGGGGGAGTGTAGTGTTGCATGCATGCATAGTTGATCTTTGTAATTGATACAATCTTTCGACTAATGAAATCATGTTTGCAGAAAACTATTCTTCTTTGATTGTGTTCTAAAGTTTATTTCCATTTCCGCTGCACATTAATCTTTGTTTCATCTTCCATTTCTGTTAAACAACACAATCTAAAGAAACTCAGATCCTAACAATTGGTATCAGAGCTTAGGACAGTCAAATTCGATCTAACAATCATGTTGACATAAAAGTTCAGCTCAAATTTATTGATACTTAAAATTGTTCGTATCAGTTGAAAAAACAGAGTAAAAGGTAATCACGTAGAAAGTTGATTATTCAAAAACTTTTGTAAAATCAACCAAGATGACATCACAATCACACGACCCTCACAACATCGGAACACTATTCAAGCCACCTATGCTTGTCAGATCCGAGTACAATATCTAGCAACATAGGATGACCCATGTGTTAGCTCAGCAAAACACCTGCTGCTGGAAGTCAGTCATCTATGGACCACACGTTCCACAGGTTCCTAGTACTGAAGATCCCAAAGGCTTTGTGCCTAAAAGCCTTGAAAACTACTCAGAACAAGATTTTCAAAAAATTGAATTAGATGCAAAGGCTTTTAGCATAGTAGCCTCAGCTCTTCCAATTGACATTTATGTTGGACTGTTACATTGTAACAGTGCCAAAGAGCTATAGGATACTCTAAAAGAGCAGTTCGGTGGAACAAAAGAGGTTATCGAAAATAACAGGGAGGTTTTGAATCAACGGTATGAAACGTTTTGCCATGTTAAAGGAGAATCACTAACCCAACAGTTTGAACGTTTTAGCTGTCTCATTAGTGAACTTAAACTTTTTAATGTTGAGTTTTCAAAATCAACTCTAAATAGTAGGTTTCTAAGATCACTACCTGACAAATGGGACACAATTGCTTTTGTGACTAAAAATTTTGTTGGATTCAAAGAATTAAGTCTGACCCAACTTCATGGTCGACTCCTCACTTATGAGAGAGAGTTAAACCAGAAAAAGAAGTTACAGGAATCGGGGAAGGTTGCTGATGATTACACCTTTAGTAACACAGCACTTCTGGGTCAGGAAGAATCTGGTAGTAGTAAGGATCAGAGTTATGATAATTACATAAACATGACTGATGGTGGAGCTTTTAACAACTCTGATTCTTACTCATCTAACTATGCTTTTACAGCAAATGAAGAAAACCAGAATTCTGACAACTTATCCTTTGAACTCAATGATCTCCAGCATTTTGATCCCACTGATCTGGAGGAAATGGACATATTGCATCAACTGGCACTGCTGAGTGTAAGAAGCAACAAGTTTTATAAGAGAACAGGAAGAAAATTTCCAGGGTTATATGGGAATCTAAAAGTGGGGTTGGATAAATAAAAATTAAAGTGCTACAAGTGTAACAGGCTAGGACATTTTGCTAGAGAATGTAGAAGCCAAAATAATGGACCAATCATAACACATCCTAGCCCTAGACCTCAAAATACACAAAACACTGTGCACTATTCCCAATATACCCCTGCTGCTCATGTAAACACTGCTCATTATGCACACCCTGTAACACATGTTCCTGTGCATTATGTTCAATCCCCTATCCCACAAATTCAGTATGTCCAAGCCCCAGTCTCTCAGGTCCAAGTGCAACAACCTGCACCACAAAATGATGCACAAACATCTGCTCCAGCGGAGGCCAGTCAGCAAAGCTTCTTTACCCAAGGCTTTGTTTATTGGAGTAGCATGCCTGATGAGTTAACTGATGAAAACTTTGCTCTATTTGCTAAGAATGATGTTCCTTGTGATGAATTTTGTTTTGCAGCATTAGAGCCAATTCCTAAAGGGCTGGAAAGTGAAGAGGAAAATCCAGTGCTGAAACAGTGGATGAGATTGCTGAAGTAGTGGTTACTGCTGTTGTTGGTGAACAACTATTAGAGAAGGAATCAAAACCACTGTTAGAACCTCTTGCTGACCCACGGTGTAAAGAAGAAGATAAGGAGAACAACAGTGCTTGTGAAAATGTCTGTGACTGTGCCATGATGGTTGCAGCTAAGGTATCACCTTAGGTCTTGAAAAACCTATGTTCAGACAAATGCATCACAGCATTTGCTAATGTTAAAGATGTGAATGAAAACCTTAGGGATAAAATTTTAAAAGATGAAGTACAATTTGAAAAGTCTGTTAAAGAACTGAAAAACAAATTGTTTGAAAAAGACAATGAAATCTGCAGTCTTAAACGTGAACACAGCATAACCAAGGACCAACTTCAAGCCATGATAGAGAAATATCATGCTTGCAAAAAGGAGTTGGAATCCACCCAAATCACTTGTGAAAAGTGGGTGGAATCCTGCAAAGGTTATGAGCTGATGTTAGAGAAACAGATCAAAAGCAATGTAAAATTTGGCATAGGGTTCAGGAAAAATGACCATGTTTAAAACACTGCTGTAAATGAGTCTGGGTCTGTTGAGAGTATTCCAACAAACAAAGATGGTCAATAAATTAAAATAACTGATAAAAATGGTAACAAAATCATTTTGGAAAAACCAGAGGGGTCATCAACCTTTGAGGAGATTGAAAAATATCAATTCAAACCCACCAGGTCAGATGAGTGTGACATCCTTGAGAATTTCAAACCCATGGACTTTTCCACACTTGAAGGTGTGAAAGCACCTAAGGCCAAAGTCATTCCTCTCAAAGACATCCCAAAAGTGGTTCAAAACTCTGTTGCAAAGGAAGTCGAAAAGAGGAAGAAGAGAGAAAAAGTTAAAAATTTGTTTTGTGACTTTTGTGAAAAGAAAAATCATTCCACAAAGGATTGTTTTCATTTAAAAGCCTATGAGCATAATTGAGCCTGCAAATAGTTGCACCATCTATGGAAAAACCAACCATCTTACTCATGAGTGTGTGTAACTCAAAACTTTTGAGGTTAAAAGAAAATAGTACACATCAAAAACACCTGTGAGTTCATCAAAACAACCCATCATGAAACAACAACCATTTGTGTCTGTCCAAACAGCTGTTGCAAAAAAGTTGAACAAAAACTCTGCTCCAAGAGATATTCAAGTGACAGATGCACCTCCTGCCAACCAATTCCAAAGAGGAAGATGTCAACCCCCATACCAAAGGGTCCCCCACATGTTTATGAGGCTTACAAAAGGCCTTCTAAACCAAAAGTGAACAAGCATCCCTTTGGATTTCAACATCTGACAGGAAATGGTCTACAACAGTGGTTAGAGAAACATTGTTCAAAAACTGTTCAAACCCCTGAGGTAACCACTGTCCATGTTCCTGGACTTGATACTGACTCTGTTGTAACCCTGTCCAAAGGCTTATTGGCTTTGGAGACCCTCCTGAACTAATTGTTTACTTGATGTGCATGGAGCTTCTGCATGCATAGATAGTCGTTGGTATGTAGATATTGGAGGCTCCAGGCACATGACTGGATGTAGAGCCCTACTCAAAGAATTCAAAACTCATGGAGGGGGTGATATATCTTTTGGTAACAATTCTAAGGGAAAGGTCTTGGGGTCTGGAACAGTTCAGTTAGGAAAAGTCAAGTTTGAAAATGTCAATCTCATTAACAATCTAAAATTCAACCTTCTTAGTGTCTCACAAATGAGTGACAAAGGCTATGGGTCATTCTTTACTAAGGAGTGTTGCTAGATTGTTGGACCAGAAATGGTCAAAAAGATTGAAGAAATAATAGCCAATAGAAAAACTCAACTTGTTGCTCAAAGGAGTGGCAATGTTTATGTAGTTGATTTGTCAAAAGAGAGCCCTATGATTGATGTCTGTCTGTTCTCAGCTGCCTCTAACAAAGAGAGAAAATTATGGCATAGAAGATTGGGGCACACAAATCTCAAGACAATCACTGCTTTGCCAAAACAAGGCCTTGTAAGAGGTCTTCGGCAAAAATTGTTTACTTGTTCTGAGCATTGTGTTTCCTGTTTAAAAGGTAAACAACATAAAAGCTCATACAAATCCATTGAGGAGTCCAAAACAACCAAGTGTTTGCAAATGCTGCACATGGATTTGTTTGGCCCAGTAAAAATCATGAGCTTGAAAAGGAAAAGATATTGTTTGGTAATTGTAGATGATTTTTCTAGGTTTACATAGACTTACTTCTTACGTTCTAAAGATGTGACTGTAGGCATTTTGCAAGACTTTGTCAAACATGTTGAAAAGCAGTTTGACTTGCTAGTGAAAATCTTTAGGAGTGACAATGGAACAGAGTTTAGAAACAAGGAGTTGGATGAGTTTTGTGTGTCAAAAGGGATTGTAAGGCAGTACAGCATCCCAAGAACACCAGAGCAAAATGGGGTGGTTGAAAGGAAAAAACAGAACTTTAATTGAAGCTGCCAGAACAATGCTTGCAAATTTAGGTTTACCCTTAACTTTTTGGGTAGAAGCTGTAAACACTGCTTACTATGTGCAGAACCGAGTTTTGATAAACCCCAGGCATCAAAAGACTGCCTATGAAACTCTGTAGAAAATCAAACCACTGATCTCATACTTCAAAATCTTTAGCTGCCCATGTTTTATCTTAAACCTAAAAGATTCAATTTCATAATTTGCAGCCAAAGTATATTGTGGTTGCCAAGGCCTACAAAGTGTTTAACACAAGGACTAGGTGTGTGGAAGAGACTTTGAATGTAAAGTTCAATGAACTTTCATTACTGAAAATCCCAGCAAATCCTGCTGAATTATTTGATCTTGATAAATTTACTTTTGAAGATGTGTGTGTCAAGACTAACCCTGCAGGTACACCACAATCTCCACCACAAGACTATGGATATGAAGTTGTAATTCCACAACACAAATTCACATCCACCATCAGAGCAGCAGATGTTCAAAACAGCTGTCAAAGCTCAACCACTGCTACATCAACAGTTGTTGATCAAAGTAGCCCTTTAAACTCTGCCAACACGTCATCCACAACCACTGTTGATAAAAATTTGCCAACAGTGGATAAAAATCAACATTATGCCACACCCATCCCTCCTATTCCTCCACCTCCATTTCAAACAGATGTTGGATCATCAAAGTCACCAACAGATGTTAGCTCAGATGATTCCCATCTGCAGCCTTCACCCTTTAATACCATTGTTCCATACAAGGGAGATCTAATCTTCTTGAAGTCTCATCCACCAGACCAAATCATTGGCAACATCAATGAAGGGGTTCTCACAAGAAGTCAATCCCAAAACATTTGTCTTTTTGTTGGCTTTCTATTACTCCATCAACCAGTCAAGTACCAAGAGGCACTAAAAGACAATAGTTGGGTAGAAGCTATGCAAGAAGAGCTCCAACAGTTCAAGAGACAACAAGTATGGGAACTTGTACCACTGCCAGAGGGTGTGAGTCCTATTGGCACAAAGTGGGTCTTCAAAAACAAAACTGATGAAAGGGGCATTGTTGACAAGAATAAAGCTAGGCTTGTGGTTCAAGGCTTTAGACAGGAAGAGGGCATTCACTATGATGAAACTTTTGCCCATATAGCAAGATTGGAAGCTATCAGACTATTCTTAGCCTTTACTGTCAACCACAACATCAAGGTGTTTCAAATGGATATCAAATATGCATTCCTCTATGGTAAGATTCAAGAAGAGGTATATGTTTGTCAACCTCCTGGTTTTGAGGATCCATTTAATCCAAATCATGTCTACAAGCTAAACAAAGCTTTGTATGGCCTGAAACAAGCACCAAGGGCCTGGTATGAAACTCTTTCCACTTTTCTAATCTCTATTGGTTTTACAAGAGGTAAAATTGATAAAACATTGTTTTTAAAATGGAGAAGGAAAGATTTGATGATTGTCCAAATTTATGTAGATGACATCATTTTTGGAAGCACATGTAATAAAATGTGTGAAGAGTTCAGAAGAATCATGACAACTGAGTTTGAGATGAGTGCAATGGGTGAACTACAATGCTTTCTTGGCCTCCAAGTTAAGCAACTGCAAAATGGTACTTTCATTCATCAAAGTAAGTATGCAAAAGAACTTTTAACCAAATTTGAGATGAATGATTGCAAACCATGTAGTACACCCATGGCAACCACCAAGATAGTTATGTTTGATGAGAAGGATGATTTGGTTGATCAAACCCTATATAGAAGCATGATTGGGTCTTTATTATACCTAACTGCATCTAGGCCAGACATCATGTTTGCAACATTTGTTTGTGCAAGATCTCAATCAGCCCCTAGAAAGTCTAACCTCATTGCTGTGAAAAGGATATTCAGATACATAAAAGGTACTCCCACACTTGGTATCTGGTACCCTGCTGATGGAAATATCAAGCTTTCAGGTTTCTCAGACAGCGACTTTGCTGGATGTAACACAAAAAGGAAGTCTACCTCAGGTGGCTGTCAATTCCTAGGCAATTTCTTAGTGCCTTGGCAAAGCAAAAAGCAAGCAGCTGTTTCCACACCCACTGCTGAAGCAGAATACATTGATGCTGCAAGCTGTACAGCCTAACTGTTGTGGCTTCAAAATCAACTGCTAGATTTTGGTATAACTGCTTTAAAGACACCTCTCATGTTGGATCGTCAAGCAGCTAAAAATATCATCAAAAATCCAGTCTCTAATTCAACCACCAAGCACATTGACATCAGACATCACTTTGTGAGGGATTGCTATGAAAAAGGTTTGATTTCTCTACATCATGTTCCAACTAAGGATCAGCTGGCAGATGTGCTAACAAAAGCATTAGACACATCCACCTTTGAAAGCTTGATCTCTAGAATTGGCATGCTTAATATGGTATAACAAGCATAATCTTGTTTTTCTATGAATAAAAAAGCATTAAAATGTTTTTAGAAAATCAAAAATCCATCCTTAGAAATAGTTAAAATGAAATCTTTCATAAATCCTTAAAAGTCTGCCATAACCACTGATTGGTTCAAACATCTGATTGTTGAAATGTATCCACTGCTGAAAGACAACCTCTTTTTCTTCATTTATCTTGTTGATCACTGTTGACCAAACATCAGTGTTTCAACCACTGATGTCTATCCACTGATAGTTAAAATCAGCCACTGTTTTAATTATTCATTGTTCCCAACAACTGATATTGTCCATCAGTGGTTTCCAAACAACTGTCTCCCACTTTCCATCAGAGGTTGCCATGTGGACAGTTCTTAGCCGTCCGATCTTTGAAACCGCTGCCATGTCAGCATTCACTTTTTCACTCACATAAAACCCTGATAAAACCCCAAACAGAGTTTTCACTGCTGTATCGAATTCAAAAATTATTCAAAGCGGTTTCCATCACATCTTCATCTCTTCTCTTCCATTCTCGATTTCTAAAAATCACCATGGCTCTCGTCCTCAAACACCCACACAATTACCTTTGTACACTTGAGAAAACAAGCAAAAACAAAGTTTTCCAGTCCATTATTGACGCCCTTTCATCATCAAAGTACAAAACTTTGTTGACCTGCAATGCTCCCATTTACCAAGATACCCAACGCGATTTCTAGCCTAATGCTAAACTTGAAGTTCAAGATAAAAAGCCTTGGGCCATTACATCAAAAGTAGGAGAAATTCTGGTTCTACTTACACCACAAACCATATCCAAGGTTTTCGAGATGAATGACCAGGCAGGTAAATCTTCTTTCCTAAAGATGAGTATCAAATTGATTTGATCGAAAGAGGGTATGCAGGACAATTAACTAAAGCCACTATGCAAAAGGGAGAATTTCCACCTCCCATGAAATTCATGTTTCATACCCTGCTCACCTGTGTGTCAAATAAAACAACTGCTTTTAATGAAATTCCTCTGAAAATACAATACTTGGGGTATCTATTATGGCTAAAACTGATTTCAATTACTCTCGATAAATTTTCAATGATTTGGTCAAAAATGTAAATAATATCAAAGAAAAGAAGCAACATGCCTTCTTATTGTTTCCAAGATTTTTGAGTTATTACTTACAGCAGAAAATACCAAAAGAAAGTGCACATGTACTTGTACAAGGTCCATCTTTTCAAATAAACAGCATGCCTGCTGAAACTTTTACTTGTCCCATGGCAAAAGAGTCAAAAGATTCCAAAACACAAGCAGGGGAGTCTAAGTAACCTTTGGATGCATCCACATCTGCTCCTCAGACTTCAGCTGCTGAGCCCACTGCTCTTGGTGACCACAGCAACACAACCACTGCTGTGCAACCCCCACCAACAATTCCGAAAAGGACCAAGAAAAAATCCAAAAAGCCCACTAAACCCACTAAAAAGGGTCTTCTGGAAGATGAGATCCCAGAAGTTAACCCAGTGACAACAAAAATGTCAACAATACCACTGTTGCTACTTCCTCACAATAGTTGGAAACATCTCCACCTAAAGCCTCAACTCCTCCTGCTTCCTCACAAAAGGAACAGGTTGTAAGCACAGGGACACCACATCATGAAGTATTATCCTCACTTAAGAATATACTTAATAGCCCTTCTCCCTGGGCAAACTCTCTTTCAAATCCTATCCCATCATCTCAAATTCCACCATCCATCATACCTATGTTTGATGCCATTGAGCTTCAGACTCAAAACAGCCCCTCTCAATCACACATTAAAGAGAGTACAACCTCAATAATAGCTGTGTCTGAATCCCCTCAATTGGTTATCCCACAAGCAGCTGGGGAGGTTACACCACTAGAATTTTATAAAATTCCTGTTGGTAGTTCAAGTGGAGCAACTACTACAGATGTTGGATCCACTGATCTACATCTGGATAGTAGTTTCATAAGTCAGACTCCCTTGAAGGCAACCACTGCTGATGATATCAAGGTATCCACTGGTGTGTTTAAGTTAACCACTGGTGAGATTTCCAAGGTAACTACTGCAGAGGGAGGTCCCTAGTACCAAAACAAAGGGGCATCAATTGATGAACCATTGGAGACTCCTCCTGGTTCAACAGCTGATACAACTACCACTGGTAGGAAATCAGATGATCCCATTCATTTGGATGATGGTTTAAAATACCAAGATTTGACGGAAAGGCTCTCAACCATGGAAACCACTATTGCTCAGATGAATGAATCCATTCAATTTTTGGTTCAAGGTTCCAAAAGTCAACCGACTCAACAATAATATTCCCAAGAGCTCTAGAATGTTGTTCAACCAATCATTACTGCTCAAAGGGAACTTGCAGAAACTCAACACAACCATCAGATGGCACTGATCAGGAATATGGTTGATGCAAGGTACAAGGATACTCATGCTGAAATCAGGGCTATCAAAGAAGCCCTGACAAAAATGTTTGGCCCTACCCCTGCACCTATCTACAAAGATAATGATGATCAAGATGATGCCAAAAAGGGGGAGAAACATGACATGAAAAAGTTTGGCAGACCTACTCCAAGGAAAAAGCCAACTAAGAAGCCAGAGTCTGAGAACAAGTCTTCTGCAACCACTGATGAAACATCTGCAAAAGAAAAGAAAAAGGGAATTGATGAAACCCTAAACATTCTAGCAGATGAAGTGGCTACAAACAAAAAGACTGTTCAAACCCAAAATGAAACAAAGGAAAGGGAGTGGAGAAAGGAACAAAAGGCAATGAAAGAATGGAAAATCAAAACAAAGGGTCTCGGCACTACAGAAAGAAGAAAATCTCATAAACACAATAAACCACCACTTGCCACATATCCTAAATCACCCTCACCACCAAAATCAACCACTGATGGTCCCAAAACCACTGCTGGTGTTAAAAGGCCATCCACCGCTACACCCAAATCAACACCACCACCACAAAAACAACCTGCCAAAAAGCAGAAAACAAAACCATCCTCACCAATACCATCTAACACTGCAACAAATGTTGACACTTCAATAGTTGTTATAACAACAGCGGTTGAAATACCAGTTGTTAGTCAACCATCCACCAATTTCCAATTCCCTTCCCAAGCCATATTCATTCCTATTTCAAAATCTCCAACAAAAACCCCTTCTCCTAAAAAGACCTACATAAGAAAAAGAAAGTTTCAAATGAATGATGATGATATTCCTGCACCTACTCCTTTATCATCTTCACCTTTCATTCAAACCAACCCTGAACCATTCATTCCTCCACCATCACCATCATCAAACCCACTTGTTGACCCACAAACACTTGAAGGACATGATCCTTCAAGAGCCATCTCATTGGCTGTAAATTATCCTCTGGAATTGCATGCAGTAAAAGATGAAATGAGGCAATTCTATACAGAGGATGATCCAGCTAAAAGAAAGTTCCCATCCCTTCATGGTTTCAGACCTCCAAAGAGCATGGAAGAGTATCTGAAACTCAAAGTCAGGCAAGCTAAATATGCTGCTAAGTATGAAGGTTTAGGGAAAGGTGATAACAACATCTCAAGTCGAATGCGGCATGGGCTTAGTAAAGTCAAGAAATTGGAAGACTATGCAAGAGACTTAAGCAAAGAGATGTCTAACTTACCACCAAATGTTAATCTGCAAAAGAAGCTGAGGAAAGATCTTTTAGAGCTTATTATGAGAGATAAATTTTATCCTGCCAAAGTTGAACAATTTAAAGACTGGCCACTCATAGCTCTCAAAGCAGAAATCAACAGAATTGAAAGAGTCAAGAATGATCCTCAGATGAAAGGGTCTGCACCAGATTGGAACAAGTATAAGAAGACCATTGCAGAACTTACATTAGAATACAAGAGGAAGAAAGTTGAGTTGGTTGCAGCTAAATATGGATCAGCAAGGACCATTTCAAAATGGTCCAGCCAGTATACTGATATAGTTTATGATAAGCTGGAAAAACTAAGAGAGACAGATCCTACAGCATCAAAGAAACCAGCATACAGGAACAAAACCACTAATGAGCCAAAGCAGCAGACCCTCTCTCTAAAAACACTGTTCACATCATCTGACTTATCCACCATTGCCTTAAATCAAAGAAAAAGGCAAAAGCATATTGATGAGGAAGATGCACAGAGAGAAGTTGATATCATGAAAGAGGCCATTAAGCAGATGACTGAAGAGAATCCTGACTCACTCAAGCTATAAGAAACTGCCAAAAGGTTAATGAGCAGGCCTCCATCACCAAACTCTCATCAAATAAAGTCTCTCCCAAGAAATTCATTGAACTAAAAAATACTAAAGTGGAAGTCTGATAAAAAGACCCATGTATTGACTCTGCTTAAGTCCAATGGAAAAGTTGAACACATTTCAAGGGAGGATGCAGCTGGTCTCCTAGATATTTTAGACCTTCCACTTTGTAGGAATGAGGATGATGAAGACTCCATGAACTTTGAATTATAATTCAAAGGGCAAATCAGGGAGAAGTTAATGAGAGAATAAAGATAAAAAATAAAGAAGTGTTTTGGCATCATCTGTTCTAGGGGGAGATTGTTGGCCTATGCAATCAAGCCAGAAGAACAGATGATATGAAAAGCCAAAACTGGTTCTCAACAGTTGATCACAATAAGCAGTGCATGACATAGACCCTCCCCAATGATAGTGATTATCTATCAGCTGATGACTCTAAGTGCTGACCTTCATAACAACTATTAGTCAAAGAACTGCTGAAGTATAAAGACTGAAGCCCTAACTACTACTGTCTCTCAAGTACTGATGATGATTAAAGCACTGCTGACTCAAGGTCTGATCACCCTTTGAAGAAAGCACTGATATTCAACATCATTTCTTAGGAAACAATAGTAGGAAGCTACATCAGTGTCTATGTAATCAGTGTTTATTGTTATCAGTGTTTTACATGTATCAGTTGTTAGAGTTTGTTAGTTTGTTAGATGCCACTATCTAGGTGACGTCAGCTTAGTTGCTCAGTGGTTAGGTTTGTACTATAAATAGGACAGTACATGTACTTTTCTATTAGCTCTTTTTCACCAATCATCTTGTACGAACAAACTAGTGAGCTCAGGCTGAGGGGGAGTTTAGTGTTGCAAACATGCATAGTTGATCTTTGTAATTGATACAATATTTCGACTAATGAAATCATGTTTGCAGAAAACTATTCTTCTTTAACTGTGTTCTAAAGTTTATTTCCATTTCCGCTGCACATTAATCTCTGTTTCATCTTCCATTTATGTTAAACAACACAATCTAAAGAATCTCAGATCCTAACAAGCGCAACAACATATGGCTAGGTCTTTGATGACGCAAAACAGAAGCTAACGTTGCCTAGCACCTCCAGGTCTTTGCTCACGCAAAACAAAGGAAATACACGAGTTGGTCAGAAAAGATTTCAGAACTAGAACGAAATTGTGTATATCGAGACATCACACACGCATTCAAATAGCCATGTCCTAATTCCAAGTGACGTTCTTTCCTGTGGTCATAGAATAATTTAGTGTTCTGCACAGAACCAGTCAAAGAATCCAGCCATTAGGATGAAGCCTACCAACATATCACTCTAGAGTCAGACCATTTCTATATTGGTCTTACATGAGTCAGCCTTAATCCACATAGTGAAAATTTATTTCATTTCCCGGGTTGTATCAAAGGCTTAGCAAAAACTATTTTTGTATTTTTCTAATTCTTCAATGTTTTTGTATTTTTCTGATTTTTAAATGTTTTTGTATTTTTCTGAGAGACTACATCCCCCTAAATTTTTGCTTAAAACTGAAAATAAAAAGAATAAACGAAAAACAATTTTGAGAAATAAATTTACATAAACGAAGAAAAATATTTTTGTGTGACCCAGTTCAATCCTCGAAATCGACCATTTTTAACAGTTCAAGAAGAGTAAGAAAACGTGCTTTATCAACTGGTTTTGTAAAAATATCTGCGACATTGTCGTCAGTATGTATTTTGTCCATAGTAATCAGTCCCTCGTTGAAAGAGTCACGTATGAAATGAATTTTTATGGCAATGTGCTTGGTTTTTGAAAAATATACCGGATTTTTCACTATTTGGATAGCTGCATCATTGTCACAATAAATGGGATTTGGGAGAAATTCAAACCGTAATCTACCAGCTGATGTTGAATCCATATAACTTGACAGCAACAGGCTGAAGTGGCTACATACTCGACTTCTGCAGTCGATAGTGAAACAGTCTGCTGCTTCTTGCATTGCCAGGAGATGAGGCGATCCCCCAGAAACTGGCATCCAGCTGATGTGGACTTCATGTCCCTACATGTACCTCCAAAATTGTTGTCATAGAAAGCACATAAGTCAAATGGAGATTCCTTTTGATACAAAAGTCCAAGCCGAGGCCTTCCCTTAAGATATCAAAAGATTCTCTTAACAGCATTTAAATGAGAAATTTTACGAGCAGCCTGGTAACATGCACATTGACACACAGAAAACATAATATCTGGTCTACCAGCCGTCAAATACATCAACGAGCCAATCATCGACCGGTACAATGTCTCGTCAACAGCTTCCCCTTCCAGATCTTCGATCATCACCGGTCTTCCTACCATAGGAGTATTTGCACGTTTCGCGTCCTAAAGTTTAAACTTTGCAATGATGTCATCACATACCTTCCTTGATGAATTAAAATTCCCTTGGAGTCTTGACGAACTTGCAAACCCAAAAGAAGTTCATTCCCAATGCACTCATTTCGACCTGTTTTTTCATTACTTCCTCGAACTCCTTGCACGGTGTGTCACTAGTGGATCCAAAGATGATGTCGTCCATATTGATTTGCACTAAAATTTAATCTTCGCCCACCTTGCGAATGAAAAGAGTCTGGTCTATGACGCCACGAGTGTATCCGTTTGCGAGCAGCTGCTCCGTCAGAGTAGCATACCATGCACGAGGAGCTTAATGCAACCTGTACAAGGCTTTGTCAAGCTTATAAACCTGACGAGGATACCGTGGATCAACAAAGCCCGGCGGCTATGACACGTAGATCTCTTCTTTCACTTTGCCATAGAGAAACGTCGTTTTGACATCCATCTAATAGACCTTGAATCCCATGAAAGATGTGTAGGCCAGAAAAATCCGAATTGCTTCTAATCTGGCTACGTGAGCGTACACTTCATCATAGTCAAGGCCCTCAATCTGCCTGAACCCCTGAACAACCAATCTTGCTTTATTTCGAACAATCACTACACTATCATCTCATTTGTTTCGATAGACCCATTGATTTTCGAGTGATTTCTTTCCAGCAGGCAAACGAACCAACTTCCACACTTTCAACTTTTCAAATTGGTTCAACTTGTCCTGCATCACGTCTACATAGCCAGGTTCTTGAAGAGCCATATCTTTGTCTTCGGCTCAATTTATGAGATGAAACATGAGAATAGGCACGTATTAATGACTCCTGTCTGACTTCTGGTTAAAACTCCAGCTCTCACAGGTCCAATCACATTCTTGATAGGATGATCAAGTTAGATACTTGTAGGAATAGAAGTTTGTGGAGTAGTTCCAGTCGGCGGTAGATTAGTCAGGTTCTCAATTGCCACCGGTTCTGTTTGATCAGTAATAGGTTCCTCAGCCGAATCATCAGCAACATACTCGTAAGGAATAGGACCATTGAAGAACATGTCATTTTGGTTGTTCAACGAATCTTCGTCATCAGATGAATCTAAAGCTTCCCCTCCTTCATTGAGAATGTCGGTGTAATCTGGAGCTACTTGAATCTCAGGTGCAGATGTTGAAGATGAGACGGCATGTGTGCGATCCCCCACAGCTGTAGAATCCCCCTCAAATTAAACATCTCCCTCTTCTTTATCATTATATGTAACAGTCGAGGGCCGATAAGCAACATCGAAGGACCCGAGTTACCTGCATGAACAACAGGAGTATCATCAAGAATGTCAAAAGATTTAAATAGATGAGCATAATAATAGAGAGTGAATGGCTTGTTTCCAGCATCAGTCAAATTTTCCTCGAGCCATTGTACGTCGAAAGACTCAACAATCTGTCTTATCTTTTTGTTGTACACTCTATATGCAGTTTTGTTCACATGTGTAGCTTTTCCAGCATATCCAATAAAAAAACACTCATCTCCCCTAGCATCAAACTTTGGTATAGCTTCTAAGTGCAGAAGGGTGCATGGGCAACCGAAAGCTTTAAAGTGCCCAACATAGGGTTTCTCACCAAACATCACTTCGTGAGGCATCTTCATGCGTGCTTTGTTTATAATCACTTTGTTTTGAACATAGCACGCTGTATTCATGGCCTCATCCCAGAAGAAGACTGGGAGCTTGGAATCTCACAACATCATGCGAGCCGCTTCAATCAGGGTTTGATTCCTTCTTTCGGCAACTCCATTTTGCCGAGGAGTCCTAGCAGCGTTGTGCTGTCTAGCGATTCCACTTTCAGCAAAAAAGAAATTCAACTCAGCACAAAAGAAATCCTACAAGGACTTGGGTCAAGCTTACTAGGACCTCCTTCAATACCCACTGGTATTGGATGGCGGGGGTGCGAATGGCTTGATCCCCACATATGTAAACTACTATTAATACATTAAACCAGCTACTTGGGATTGTATGTAACATCTGTGTCTGAAATCATTTTAAACAATTCAGTTATCAATAATGTCACACCCCAACCAATGGCGGAAACATCGGGATGAGACGAAGTGTGAAGATTGCTAGAGACATCATAACGCTATTTGTGACAATATTTAAATAATTCCCATTTCATTTCATAACTTCAAATTGTCAACATTACATAATCTCAAATAACAACAAGTTCAAAAGGAATACGAACAACATAATCAAAATTGATACAACATATTAAACCTAAACGTCTATATGTGTATCTAGGCATCAATGCTACTTCTTTTCATATCATCGTCATCATCAACCTGTAACATGTTTAAAATACAATTCAATGCAAAAGAAATGGCGAGTATACAAGTTTGGTATGTACATAGCAAAAGATAAGTTTTAAACAATTCCTCATAGCAAGCATGTGATTCAAGAATAACAATAAATATGGCATGTGTCTAACATATCAAACCAAATGAGACGCAAGATGCTCATGACATAACCACAAGTCTACGGGCGGGTCGTCAATCCTATAGCGCTACATATGTCACGGTTAGGCTCGTACGAAGTTAATGATAAGTTTAACACATAATGTCCTCAACCCAAGTTTAAAGTATCAAGCAATCACGTATACAAGCATGTTATAGGAATGTTCATGTGTTTAAGCAAAATGTTCATGCGTAAGTTTTGGTAAGTAAACATGTTACACCCCAAAAGTGGTAAAAGTAAAGAGGGGAATTCGAGTATACTCACAAAGTTTGCATATGCTTTCCAATTATCCAATTATTGACGAGTTGATGTGGTTAAAAGATTGAATGTGTAAGGGTTAAAGTTCAAGTATGCTTAGAGTCGAGATTCGGTGTTTAAAACAACATAAAAATAAGATATGAGAATAACATGTGAAAATAATCATCTTCAACACCTAACACTTGTATGACACTTGGTAACCACAAGGGTTATGATAATGTTTTCATGAGTTGAACACCCATAAGAATCACAACAAGGTTTTGGTTTTAGATGATGTTCTACTACTTTAACATATAAACGCAAGTTCAACATCAAAGGTTCGAATGAGTGTATATATATATCTAGGTTACATATTATTTAGTCCAATAATCCAAGTAGGAGGTAGAAGATTAGGATCTTCATTTAGGCACCTCGAGTTATCATAGATGTCATGTATGGGGTAGGAAGAACTAGCTTCCGTTTAGGAACCCCTTGAATGTTCACCACTTCACTTGATGTAAAAACAACCAAGGAGGGTCACGAACTAGGATTAGTACAATAATATAAATAATCTAATCTATGAGAAATCATCAAATCATGTGAGGATTGTATGTAGGACAACCCAAGTTGTTCCATAATCACTCATTCATCAAGAACTAAGCTTGAACATGACTTGTGGGTGAAATACCCTAACAAAACAGAAAGTATTTGAGGTTTTAACCTCTGATTTAACATGTCTCAACCTTGTTTTTAAGCTTAACTAACCATAGATGAGGTTATAAGCATTAGGACATAGGTTTGAGATGAGAAAACTCAAGTTTGGTTAAGTTTAACAAAGATTTCATGAAAGCACAAAAAAATCAGTGGACTTTGGAGCCTTTTTGCCGGAGTTCCAGGGACTTATTTACTGTGAAAAAACCCATGGAATCGAAGGTAAGGAAAATCCAAGCACATAGGAAAAAGAATGGACCAAAACGGATAAGAAATGAAGAAGTTATGCCCATTTTCGTGAAGCTTGCTGAATCTGGCCGAACATGGAAACTCAGCTACGGTTTTGAGATGTTTTTGAAGTGTTTAAGGGTTGTAAAAATGGTAGAGAGGCTGGACATAAGTTGGTATTTATAGGGAATGATTAGGGTTTCAATGGGTTGGGCTTTGGAAGTGTTTAGAAGGGGTTAACCCATTAAACAAGCCCACAAAACTCAATCATATGGGGCTGAATTTTTGTTGATTTGGGCTGCCATATTTCTTTATTTATTTTTTTATTTTTTTACATTATAATGAGTAATTTTGTTAATTAAGTTGTGTAATAATATGCAACAATGTTTCCCCTAACTTGTAACAAGGTATAATATGAAATAAAACATGATTTAACTAGGTAAAAAGTGTGATGTATAAGTATGTAATATGTTTGTAAGTGACAAGTATATGTCACATATTAGATGATTAATCGTTGTGTAAATACGCATATTATTAGGGGTTTTTAAGTGTCAACAATTTAAGGACAAGCATGGACACGTATCACAAATAAGTACCGTATGCGTATGAATTACGAATAAGGATTCGATGTACAATGAATCCGACGTATGAGTATGTATGAATATGTAGAATGTGAAAAGAAATACGAATTTTATTTATGATCCAAGTATTAGATTTTACATCGCTTTTAATGAAAGAACGATTTCAAGACTACGAAGTTTCCAAAAATAGTTTTACAAACGATGGTTTCTAAATTTAGGAAGTATGAAAACGCGGGGCGTTACAGTCTCCCCTCCTTTAGGAAATTTCGTCCCGAAATTTATTCAAGAGGTAGACTTGAAGAGTTTTAGTAAAAATTTGAGACTTGAAATTTTTGAAATATTTTGAAAGGCACAAAACTTTGGAGAATGACGAGGTAAATTTGTGAGTGAGTTTATTGCCAAAAATAATTTGAGGTGTCTGACATAGTTGAAAATATGTAGGTGCGTATACAAGTGAAGTGAGTCTAACAACTTTGAGTAACTTAAATTGGCGACGTATTTAAAAGGTGACTTAATAAGAGAGAATATGTTGACAAACGGTTTGTATTTTGATGGGATGTGGCAACAAAATCACATTTGTAGAAGATTGTTTATTGAGTGAAACGAGAAGGTTTGGCACTTTAAATAATGCTTTAAAGGTATACTAAGTACAGTTATACAAGAATCCAGAATAGGAAGACTAATTTACAGGTAGCGAGGTAAGTTAGGACTCGAATGTTTAAACAAGCTTGATTGCGAACGAGGTTTGTATGAACTAAAAGGATAAGGAGAATAATACGAGTATAGAATGAACGAATGACTCTTAAAGAGTACCAGTATGAGAATAGCATAAGTGTTGGATAGATGAACGTAGTGTGTTAAGGATGAAGTCTCGTCATGGATAATCGGATATAATGCGTTTGTGAGTTGTGTGAAGTTGTATTAGGTCCAAAAGGTCTGCAAAACACTGAATTTCTCATGGTACGTTTTACGAGAGTTTGGTAACATGGTGAAAACACTTATATATAGGAAGTACCAGCGGCGTATCCACCACGTTTTGACCATATTACGTCCATTCCGTATTCGGTGTCATGTTACGTTCCGTGTCTTACCATACACAGTAGTACACTCTATGGTTCTCATACGCCTATCACTATAATCCCGTGTGCACCCGTGATTATATTGATCGTCGCCTGATCCGCATAGCTTGTACTAGTTGTGTATGAATTAGGGTATCCATAATTTGAAAGTTAAGAACGTGCACGTGTAAGAATGTAGTATGTAAGCAAGTCCATGCTTAAGTATGTATGGGACCCACGCAAGCGAATCACTCGGATTACGCTCGCGTATGGGTACGAATGTATGGATCATGAGTATGAATGAAAGTGTGAGCATAAGTATAAGTTTAGGTATGAATAAGCACGCAAGTATGTGTATCGACATAACACGTACGAGTAGTATGTGTATATGTATAAGCACGCAACGTATGAGTATAAGTGAAAACATGAAATATATGAGTATAGGTAAAGTCATGAAACGTATGAGTATAAGTAAAACATGAAACGTATGAGTATAAGTAAAACATGAAACGTATGAGTATAAGTATGAATACGATTATAAGTATAGGCATAACATCACGGATTTAGGTGTATAGGATCGTCCAAAAGGTTAAGTATGTAAATACGAATGATTATAGGTGAAAGGTAGAATATAGTTGCATATGTAAAAGGACATAAGGTACACATTGGTTAAGCTTAATGCATTTTGTAATAAATGGAAATGCTACTTTTGTTTTAAAAGAGTTTACGAAGTCCAAGGATGGTCGGTCTCCAAGAAGTCTTCTTGCCCACGTGTTTTGGTGAATTGGTAAAAAAAAGTTTTCAATCAAAAGTAATTTCATTTCATTAAACAAGGAGTTATGAATTTAGGGGGTTCTTGTGAAAACGAGGATCCTTAGAAAAGAATTTTAGCAAAAGGACCTTGTGATTGTTAAAAGTTCTAACAAATGATTTGTTGATGTGAAAGAATCTTTGGTAAAACGATCACATAACATCCATAAGATCTTATAGGTGTAAAAGAAAGGTTGGTTTGATCCTCCGATTGAGAATGAAAGTCTTTAGTTTGGTGATATATATCATGAGTGCGTTTTAGTGATTAAGTCGAATATGAAGTTCATGGGCAAGAGGTTTGTTTGACCGATTAAAGTGATAGGTAGCATTTCATAAGGTTTGGAAATTTGTGTAGTAAAACGTTTAGGATAAGTTAAGAATCCGTGTATGTGAGTTAAGTAAGAATAGGTTGTAGGATAGAAAGTATGCTTGATGAAACAATGTATTTTGAAATCGTATACGTATGTATTTTGAATAATGATAAATAATTTAGGTATAAACATGACCGAGTTTGCATAATAAGATATTTTGAAGAGGCGTTTTGGTAACGATCACCTAGGTAAGGGAATCACCCCTAACTCGTTGGTGAGGTCGTTTTAAGAAAAGGGGAGTGGAGTTAATCGTCAAGGTAAGGAAATCACTCCTATCTCGATGATATGTCTCCACTTATCGTTTCAAGGATTATGAATTTAAATTATATGAAATCGTACATGTGCATACGTGTATGAAAAAGATTTAGCATGATGCGTGTGTGAGAAGAAATATCGAAAGCAAATTCGAATTTGAAAGATTGCATCGCGTAAAATAAATAGTACAACACGTTTGATTAAAATTCGGATGGTTCCAAAACGGAACCTTTGACTAACCAAAGTAGTCGAAAAGTCTTTCGAACTTGAGGAGCATGCTTTGGCCTAATAGGTGAAATACGCTCGCCGACAAGTCGGTTGACGGTATTTACCCTTCCAGTTACTACATGTCCCCAATTCAATTGAAATTTCGAGACTTGGCGGGATTAATGAAAATCAAGGAGTGGAACTAGTCGACAAGGTGCGGGTTTCACCCCTAACTTGGCGATTTAGTATCCTAAGTGTGGTTGGTACTCGTCGGGTCAAAAGTTAATTTCGACACTTTGGCGAGGGTCCACTAGAATTTGAAAGTTGAATTTCTCCATCAAGGTGTGGATTTCACTCCTAACTTGGTGGTGACTTTCGTGTAAGAAAGAAAAGTAGAAGGATCGAGAGTCATTCACCAAATTGTGGGTTTCACGCCTATTTTGGTGTAGTCGTCTCGTTTTTTGTAATATGAGTGTTGTCGGATTTAGAATAATCGAGTAAAATGCACGAGGGAAGTGTATGTCAAAGGAAATACATGAACAAGTATAAACACATAAGAAAGCATATCAAGAATGGTGCTTGGATAACGAAATGATAAAACATGTATTAACACATAGAGAAATATGTTTAGAGTAACACGTAAAGAATCGAACGATGAAGCAAGTATTAACTCATAATAAGACAAGCATTAATGCATAAGAATAACATGTTGAATATTTCTCACGAGTGATGCATATGTCTAAAATAGCATAAATAAGAAACAAATAAAGTATCATGTAGTTGTTCAAGCAAAACATACGAATAAGGCTCTAAAAACTATAGACTAGGTAAAAGCATGGCATTTCTACCTAATTCCCTATAGTTATGGCTCTAATACCAATCTGTCACACCCCAACCAATGGCGGAAACATCGGGATGAGACGAAGTGTGAAGATTGCTAGAGACATCATAACGCTATTTGTGACAATATTTAAATAATTCCCATTTCATTTCATAACTTCAAATTGTCAACATTACATAATCTCAAATAACAACAAGTTCAAAAGGAATACGAACAACATAATCAAAATTGATACAACATATTAAACCTAAACGTCTATATGTGTATCTAGGCATCAATGCTACTTCTTTTCATATCATCGTCATCATCAACCTGTAACATGTTTAAAATACAATTCAATGCAAAAGCAATGGCGAGTATACAAGTTTGGTATGTACATAGCAAAAGATAAGTTTTAAACAATTCCTCATAGCAAGCATGTGATTCAAGAATAACAATAAATATGGCATGTGTCTAACATATCAAACCAAATGAGACGCAAGATGCTCATGACATAACCACAAGTCTACGGGCGGGTCGTCAATCCTATAGCGCTACATATGTCACGGTTAGGCTCGTACGAAGTTAATGATAAGTTTAACACATAATGTCCTCAACCCAAGTTTAAAGTATCAAGCAATCACGTATACAAGCATGTTATAGGAATGTTCATGTGTTTAAGCAAAATGTTCATGCGTAAGTTTTGGTAAGTAAACATGTTACACCCCAAAAGTGGTAAAAGTAAAGAGGGGAATTCGAGTATACTCACAAAGTTTGCATATGCTTTCCAATTATCCAATTATTGACGAGTTGATGTGGTTAAAAGATTGAATGTGTAAGGGTTAAAGTTCAAGTATGCTTAGAGTCGAGATTCGGTGTTTAAAACAACATAAAAATAAGATATGAGAATAACATGTGAAAATAATCATCTTCAACAACTAACACTTGTATGACACTTGGTAACCACAAGGGTTATGATAATGTTTTCATGAGTTGAACACCCATAAGAATCACAACAAGGTTTTGGTTTTAGATGATGTTCTACTACTTTAACATATAAACGCAAGTTCAACATCAAAGGTTCGAATGAGTGTATATATATATCTAGGTTACATATTATTTAGTCCAATAATCCAAGTAGGAGGTAGAAGATTAGGATCTTCATTTAGGCACCTCGAGTTATCATAGATGTCATGTATGGGGTAGGAAGAACTAGCTTCCGTTTAGGAACCCCTTGAATGTTCACCACTTCACTTGATGTAAAAACAACCAAGGAGGGTCACGAACTAGGATTAGTACAATAATATAAATAATCTAATCTATGAGAAATCATCAAATCATGTGAGGATTGTATGTAGGACAACCCAAGTTGTTCCATAATCACTCATTCATCAAGAACTAAGCTTGAACATGACTTGTGGGTGAAATACCCTAACAAAACAGAAAGTATTTGAGGTTTTAACCTCTGATTTAACATGTCTCAACCTTGTTTTTAAGCTTAACTAACCATAGATGAGGTTATAAGCATTAGGACATAGGTTTGAGATGAGAAAACTCAAGTTTGGTTAAGTTTAACAAAGATTTCATGAAAGCACAAAAAAATCAGTGGACTTTGGAGCCTTTTTGCCGGAGTTCCAGGGACTTATTTACTGTGAAAAAACCCATGGAATCGAAGGTAAGGAAAATCCAAGCACATAGGAAAAAGAATGGACCAAAACGGATAAGAAATGAAGAAGTTATGCCCATTTTCGTGAAGCTTGCTGAATCTGGCCGAACATGGAAACTCAGCTACGGTTTTGAGATGTTTTTGAAGTGTTTAAGGGTTGTAAAAATGGTAGAGAGGCTGGACATAAGTTGGTATTTATAGGGAATGATTAGGGTTTCAATGGGTTGGGCTTTGAAAGTGTTTAGAAGGGGTTAACCCATTAAACAAGCCCACAAAACTCAATCATATGGGGCTGAATTTTTGTTGATTTGGGCTGCCATATTTCTTTATTTATTTTTTTATTTTTTTACATTATAATGAGTAATTTTGTTAATTAAGTTGTGTAATAATATGCAACAATGTTTCCCCTAACTTGTAACAAGGTATAATATGAAATAAAACATGATTTAACTAGGTAAAAAGTGTGATGTATAAGTATGTAATATGTTTGTAAGTGACAAGCATATGTCACATATTAGATGATTAATCGTTGTGTAAATACGCATATTATTAGGGGTTTTTAAGTGTCAACAATTTAAGGACAAGCATGGACACGTATCACAAATAAGTACCGTATGCGTATGAATTACGAATAAGGATTCGATGTACAATGAATCCGACGTATGAATATGTATGAATATGTAGAATGTGAAAAGAAATACGAATTTTATTTATGATCCAAGTATTAGATTTTACATCGCTTTTAATGAAAGAACGATTTCAAGACTACGAAGTTTCCAAAAATAGTTTTACAAACGATGGTTTCTAAATTTAGGAAGTATGAAAACGCGGGGCGTTACAAATTAAACAATTTTATTTGATCCCAATGTTTGTTTGGTTGTGTTTTACATTTTTCATGTTTTGACTTTTATTCAATTTCAAACTCTATATCACTTTCTGGAGAGAGTTATACGCAAACTGGTGCGTAAACGTAATCAGTTTAGTGCGAAAAATACTCCGAAACATCAACATATACTTAACATACCTTAAATAATCTTTACATAACTTAGAAATAAGTTTTGAAGGCTTTGGTATGGCAAAAACAAGTTAATTCGCCTATAGGGACTAAACTTGACAAACTGTGAAAGTATGCCAATTTGAACTGTAACGGACATTCCGGAACATGACCATAAGTTAAACATACAATAAATATCCTTTACATAGCTTAGGAATAGGCTTTGAGGGGTTCGGTGTGCTAAAATAAACTTTTGGCTCATTCAGGGACTAAAAGTGTCAAAAAGTGCATAAGTTTGCACTTTCGCGCATAACTTACGTTCTGACTACATCCGGACATCCAAAAATTTATGTAAGCACTAAAACATTTTATTTTAGTGTTTGGCATAAGAAAAATCTATTCGTCGCGTCATTTGGATCGTTTTTCGCGCTTATGCGCATTCCGTCGTAATTAACCGAACAACGCAATCGTACGGCCAAACGAACCGACATCCGAGATATTTTTTAGCACATTTTAAGTTCCCTATACTTTAACTTCATTTTAGAGCTTTGAAATGGGGTTAACGGGGCTTAAACGTGTCAAAAGTGCATCAAATAGCAAGTTTGGAGCTTCAGGGGCCTGTTCTGCCATTTTCAAACTTTCTGGTGTGCAGGTCCTTGCGCACCTCAACACTCTGAGTGTTACGGTGCGCAAGCATGGTTCAGATGCAAAAAATCGTTTTTGACTGCTGATTAACAGATTTAAACACTCCCCAAAGGCCAAATGCCACATGTCAATCTCTTGTGGTGGGCAAAATGAGCTACCATAACATTCCGACAAGTGTACGGGTGAGATCAAGGCACGATATTCAAGAAAAGATCCTAATGGTGAACCGAAATCTATAAATACCCAACCCCCTTCATTGCAAAACCCACAAGAATCTGATTTGAGAAGCTCTAAGTTGAAACCATTATTTCATACCTGAGCTACTTGAATCAAGATTAGCATTCGGGGACCCTTTGTAAGTATTCCTTCGTTCTTTTATTGCTTTTCGAGTCTGAAAGTCAAACTTTGTTTGACTTTCTGCATTGACCAGTTTATGGTCAATGCGAAGTTCGTTTAAACATCACAACGTGATTGTAATCACGAAGGTTATAGTCCCTTGTGACTATGCCTACTGATTACCACGTTGTCTAGGGTCGTAAGGGTAAGCGATCTAATAAATCGCTTATACCTTCGAACCCGACCCATTTGGTCGATCATTAGGATCCGACCAAACACATTAGGTGACCATAGGATATAGGAAATAACCTTCCGAGGTTATACCTTATGGTCGCTTCGTTTAAGTAGTTGTATGATAGGTAGTTTATATGCCTTAGGTAAATTACCAAAATGCCCTTTTACGCCAAAATTCATTTTAAGCATATGTAACACAACTTATGGTATCTAAACTGATTTGGTAACAATATTAGACATGTTAAGGCATATTTTACTTATCATAGGACTAGTTAGGCGTTCCGAATGCGTTTTACGCGAATGAATCGTTAAAGTAGCATAAGCTACCTAAACGGGTCGTAAAGGGTCGTAAGCACTTAGGCTAGGTTTCATTTAGTATGTAGGCTTTGTTAAACCATACTACATGAGTTCCCATACTCATTTGGTTTACGAGCCCTCATTCTATCCGATCCTCCGATATAGGTCCGGTTTATTAACATAGTACCTATATTAGGTGCCGTTTGATTACGTGATCTCTAGCATTGCTTGGTGGTTATCTTAGGACTTCTGAGCAATCTCAAGTGAGTACATAGACCCCTCTTTTACTGTTTTCAAACTGTTTTGGGGTGGAACACATGTGCCTACTTGTTACTTTCGTGATTTCCTGTTTTCACATCATATACTTGTTATGTTCATTAATACACTATTAGTACATGATTTACATTACATTTCATGCTATGTATGTCCATTGTGTGCATACTTAGTACATCGTTTTACATTACATTTTATGCTATGTATGTCCATTGTGTGCATACTTAGTACATTGTTTTACATTACATTTCTGCTATGTATGTTGACTGATAGCATGCTAGCACATTGATTTACATGACTTTTCTGCTTTGTATGTTAACTTAGCATACTTAGTACATTGTTTTCATATGACATGTATACAATTGCTATAACATTTGGTTTTCACAAAGGAGACTTATATACGTTCATTAACATTAGCTACGCCGCTCGGTAGTAAGTACTGGTACCATAGGACTTGACAAATCCCATTCCTGACATCTCGGGTTTGTTTGGATGTAAGGAATGACTGAATCCGAAAACATTTCTTTTGATAACCTTGACTGAAAGGGTTATCCGACTGTCTCAAGGCTTGAATGTATGTGTTCACTTACTACATAAATGTTTGTATCAATGTAACATGCATTACTTTGCAAAACATAACTTTTTGATATATTCAAAATACTTTATTTTGTACATTTCTACATTTGGATTATGTGACAATACTTTACTTACAATACATAACATTTGATACACATTACTTGACTACTTTTGGACTTCTTAACATTTGACATGGTTTATACAAGGACTTTTTGACAATTGGTTTAAACATAGACTTATTACATTGGTGGTTTGTTTAAGTGACTTAAGTAACGAGATGTGAGTAATATGATACAAGCATGGTGGATACGCCGCTGGTACTTCCTATATATAAGTGTTTGTATTATATTACATATCATAGCGTTATTTAAATCATTCAATTTGGACTTATACATTTTACACAAGTAACACGATTTTCTCACAAGACTTTGGTTTACAAACAATTTACTTTATGCAACTCATTTTACTTGGTTATACATTTAACCATACATTATACTTTTATTTATACATATCATTTGATCTTATCGCTTTTTAAATGGCTTACAAAACAAAACAATTTACAAGGTTCATGACTGACTTTTACTAAACAACTTTTTCTTAAACTTAAGTCATGAATCCTATTTTCACAAAACCTATGTATCTCACAGGCATTTTTATGCTGACGTACCTATTTTCACATGTGTTTTCAGGAGCTTTTGCGTAGGACGATGATCGTGACACTAGGGCGGACCTGTGCCTTAGAGACTTAAAATGAAGATAGACTTAGTTTAATTATGTTATAAACTCTTTGATTCCTGTTTAAAACAATGTAACTCTTATGTTGATAAATAAAGTACAACTTTGAATGCCATGGTTATGAAACAATTAATTCTGTTACAACACTCCCCGATGTTTTCCGCCACGTTTTGTATGTTATACGTGGTCGGGGTGTGACATTGTATCCCTGCTGACTCAAACCACTTAGCCGAGGGTAACGTCGTCTTCAAAAGAGGGGCCTACCACTTTACGCATTAATAACTTAATTAATAATATTTCAATATTCCGACCCTTTGGGATTGTATCCTTGCTGACTCAAACCACTGGGTTGAGGGTAACGTCACCTTCAAAAGAGGGGCCTACTACTATAACTAAGATAAAATCTTAAAAAGTGCAAAAGTGCGGAAATCATCAAAGGTTACATTAAAGGCGAGTCGGATCCAAGTGATTCATCTTGTCTATCTGTTTTATTTTTATTTTATTTTCAGCATTTTAAGTTTTTATTTTTCATGTTTAAAACCATTTCTAAAAATTTTGATTTGATTAGACGTTGAGGAAAAACCGGTACTAAAAGCTTTTGTGTCCTTGGACGACCTCGGTATCTTACCAACGCTATACTACGCTCACGATGGGTGCACTTGCCCACGTGTGTGTTTAGTGTTAGTAGAATATCGTGTTTTACAAATTTAAAACTTGACTAATGTGTTAAAAATGGCTTAAAATATTAATAAAAACATATCACACCCAACACACACCAAGTTTTTTGGCGCCGCTGCCGGGGACACAAGGATTTTAAGAAAGTTAGGAATCAACGGCCTAATCGTTTCTTGTTTTTTTCTGTTTTTTTAGAATTTTTTTTATATTTTTCAGCTTCTGCAGAGCTCAGCACGGGGCCGTGCCTGGTTGGACACGGGACGTGCCCAACATCCTTACTGGCAGTTTTTATTTTCTGAGTTACAGAAAGGTGACCACGGGGCCGTGCCGGTGCAACACCGGGCCGTGTTGAACTTTCTAGTAACAGGGATCCAGAAGACAAATACTGTAACCACGACCACGGGCCGTGGTGAGACTTCTGACCCACAATATTTTCTATTTTTATTGCAGGACATGGGAACCGGGCGCAGCACCTGAACTTCCTACGCAGTGCATGAGCTCTAGTTCCAATAAAGACATAAAAGAACCCCTAGACGAACCTGAACGCTTTCTAAGAAAAAGACTTAAAGCTAAAAACCAAGAGAAAGTTTCGGGGACCTACTTCCAATGGCGGACCAACGTACCCTAATGGATTACCTACGACCCACAGTAAGTAATCTCGGCGCCGCTATCAATGCACCGAATGTCGATGCCAACAACTTCGAACTTCGGCCGCATTTGATACAAATGCTCCAAACTCCGCAACTTTTCATGGGCTTGCGGACGAAGATCCCCATTTACATATTACCAACTTTTTGGAAATATGTGATACCTTTCGGATCAACGGGGCATCAAACGACGCCATCCGCCTCCGAATGTTCCCATTTTCACTAAAAGACCGAGCTAAGGCTTGGCTTAACACCCTCCCAAGTGGTTCGGTAAAAACTTGGGATGAACTAGCCCAAAAGTTTCTATATAAGTATTTTCCCCCTTCTAAAACGGCTAAATTAATGACTGAAATTAATACATACTCACAAGAGGACGGGGAATCCTTATATGAAACATGGGAAAGATTCAAGGAGCTATTAAGAAAATGCCCTCATCATGGTCTTGCAATATGGCAACAAGTATCCACTTTCTATAATGGATTGTTGCCACACACAAGACAAACACTCGACTCTAGCTCCGGGGGACTTTTACGTAGTCGTCGCCCAAATGAAATTTATAATCAAATTGAAGAAATTGCTCAAAACAATTTTCAATGGCACACCCCCAAGGCACAAAATCTATTGCCCCAGGCGCCCATAAGGTAGATGAGAACACCTCTTTACAAGCCCAAATCGAGGCCCTCTATTCGAAAATCAAAAAGTTAAAAATGGCAAAAACGGCCTCGGTTATGGCTTGCGAAGGGTGTGGTGGGCCACAAGAAAATTGGAGTTGTATGAAAGAAATGGATAATCAAACGGAAATGGTAAACTACATTGATAATAGACCTAGGCCGTCAGGTCCTCCAACGGGTACCAACAACCAAGGATGGCATAACCACCCTAACCTTGGTTGGAGAGAACCCAGCAATAGTAGTAACCAACAAAACCAAAACCATCGAACAAACTTTCAACAACCAAGAAATGCGTCACAAAATTTCTCTCAACAACAACAAGTGGGACGAGAGAGGCTTAAAGATACTATCTCACGCCTCATCTACGACACCGAAAAGAAAAACTCGGATCTATTCCAAGAAATGGAATCGAGGTTTAGAAATCAACAAGCTAGTATTCAAAACATTGAAAAACAACTAAATCAACTAGCTCAAAATTTCTCCGAGAGACCACAAGGTGCGTTACCCAGCAATACCGAAACCAACCCAAAGGCGCAAGTACATCTCATCACATTGAGAAATCGTACCGTAGGTCCCGAGGAGGTTCTGCTACCTCCATCCAACAAGAGTCCATCCAGTCAACCCACAACTTCACCAACACCCCAAAAGGAAATGACTCCTCCACCAAATCACGAGCCTACCAAGAATCCCCCGGTACCCAACCCGGACAGTTACTTCTCCAAAAGACCGATGAGCAATTCAAAAAATTCGTAAACTTACAATTGCACATCAATCTTCCATTTGTGGAAGTCCTCACTTAAATGCTTAAATATTCAAAATTTATGAGAGACTTTCTCACTCACAAAAGGAAAATTGAAACATTGTAATTAGTCAATTTAAGTGAAGAATGCTCCGCCTTACTACTCAACAAACTCCCACAAAAGAAAATCAACCCCGGAAGTTTCACCATCCCTTGCTCCATTGGGGGATCAACTATACCCAATGCGCTAGCTGATCTCGGGGCTAACATCAATCTCATGCCCGCATCAAAGTTCGACCAACTCGGATTAGGTAAAACAAGCCACACAAAAATGAGCATACAACTCGCTGATAGGTCTATCAAATATCCACAAGGTGTCGCTGAAAATCTTTTGGTAAAAGTCAGAGACTTTGTCTTCCCGGCCGACTTTGTCATACTCGATATGGAGGAGGACACCGAAGTACCACTCATTATAGGAAGACCATTCTTGGCCACCGCTCACGCAATGGTGGATATGAGTTGAGGGAAGTTAACATTGAGGGTCAGAGACAAAGAGATGGAGTTCGGGGTTGGGAAAAGAGTAGAAGACGACCACCCGGTCAAATACATGGACGTCATGGACTCAAGCTTGGATGATGCTCTCCGAAGGTGCAACATGGGATGCAAAACATCCCACTTGGGTATCATATGACCGACTCTGGGTCTAGCCAAGGACACTTATAAACGTGGCGCACCACGGAGGCATTCCGTGGAACTATCCTTAGTTTTAATTTAGATTAACATTTATGTTTGCTTTTTTAGCTTTACTTTTCAGGAATAAAACACACTCGAAATGGTGTAGGTTACTAAGGGACCCTTGAACCCACACCCCATGCGCAAAAACAAAGCTTCTCGATAATTTTCCTTCATTACAGCAAGTTCAGCACGGGGCCGTGCTTAGCCCAACACGCCCCTGTGCCCAAGGATCTGCAGAAAATGCCTAGTACAGGTAACTGGACACGGGGCCGTGCTCATTGAACACGCCCCCATGCCCAGCCTTCTGTTTATTATGTTACTGGCAATCTGAGCACGGGGCCGTGTCCAAACCAACACTGGCCCGTGTCCAGACGCCCAGTAACATAAAAAATGTTTTTGAACACCTTTTTACACATTCGATCAACCTAAAAACTTATTTTTGGTACACATTGAGGACAATGTGTAATTTAAGTGTGGGGGGATGCTAAAACCTTGAATTTTGCAAGTCCTAATAACAAGCCTTACACAAAACTCTATTGGAACCGCTAATCACCCCAATTTTTTTCAAAAACTTTTCATTTTTTTACTTGTCTTGGTTTAATTTGGGAATAACAAGTTCCAAAAGGTTAAATTTTTACAAATTTACAACCGATAGCATCATGATAAATAGAACCAACATAAGAAAATTATGAAACGGCATAACAAATCTAGTTAAAATCTGGTTATATATACTTGATCACATTATAAACCCATTCCCACAACAAGTGAGTTTTGAGCCTTTATTGAACATACAAGCATACATCTTTAAATTAAATGCTCATTTTTTGTTTCTTGTGTGAATAGCCGCTTGGTTCTTACGACTCTAGAACTTGTCATGACGATACATTCCCGGTCCTTACCAACTCAAACCCAAGTAAGTAAATGATGGAGGCATTAGGACTAACCCATTTTCTTTTCAACACCATTATTTTTCATTTTTTTACCACCTACCCAAAATCCCCCTAGTTAACCCCTTTGAACCTAAACCTTTTCGTTTCTAACCCCACTAACAAACACCCTTTACCCACCAAAACCTTTTTCTTTTCAACCTTTTATTTTAGTAAAAATCTCGGTTTTCCTTGTGACGCTTCTTTATAAAAAAATGAAGTATAGCAATAAACAAACAAAGTCCTCAAAGAAACTTTGTTTAAAAATGCTTAGTTTGAATAAAAGTCATAAAAACAAAAAATTTTACGATGACCGACGCTTTTTACGCTTTTAGCTCCGTCAGAGTAGCATACCATGCACGAGGAGCTTAATGCAACCTGTACAAGGCTTTGTCAAGCTTATAAACCTGACGAGGATACCGTGGATCAACAAAGCCCGGCGGCTATGACACGTAGATCTCTTCTTTCACTTTGCCATAGAGAAACGTCGTTTTGACATCCATCTAATAGACCTTGAATCCCATGAAAGATGTGTAGGCCAGAAAAATCCGAATTGCTTCTAATCTGGCTACGTGAGCGTACACTTCATCATAGTCAAGGCCCTCAATCTGCCTGAACCCCTGAACAACCAATCTTGCTTTATTTCGAACAATCACTACACTATCATCTCATTTGTTTCGATAGACCCATTGATTTTCGAGTGATTTCTTTCCAGCAGGCAAACGAACCAACTTCCACACTTTCAACTTTTCAAATTGGTTCAACTTGTCCTGCATCACGTCTACATAGCCAGGTTCTTGAAGAGCCATATCTTTGTCTTCGGCTCAATTTATGAGATGAAACATGAGAATAGGCACGTATTAATGACTCCTGTCTGACTTCTGGTTAAAACTCCAGCTCTCACAGGTCCAATCACATTCTTGATAGGATGATCAAGTTAGATACTTGTAAGAATAGAAGTTTGTGGAGTAGTTCCAGTCGGCGGTAGATTAGTCAGGTTCTCAATTGCCACCGGTTCTGTTTGATCAGTAATAGGTTCCTCAGCCGAATCATCAGCAACATACTCGTAAGGAATAGGACCATTGAAGAACATGTCATTTTGGTTGTTCAACGAATCTTCGTCATCAGATGAATCTAAAGCTTCCCCTCCTTCATTGAGAATGTCGGTGTAATCTGGAGCTACTTGAATCTCAGGTGCAGATGTTGAAGATGAGACGGCATGTGTGCGATCCCCCACAGCTGTAGAATCCCCCTCAAATTAAACATCTCCCTCTTCTTTATCATTATATGTAACAGTCGAGGGCCGATAAACAACATCGAAGGACCCGAGTTACCTGCATGAACAACAGGAGTATCATCAAGAATGTCAAAAGATTTAAATAGATGAGCATAATAATAGAGAGTGAATGGCTTGTTTCCAGCATCAGTCAAATTTTCCTCGAGCCATTGTACGTCGAAAGACTCAACAATCTGTCTTATCTTTTTGTTGTACACTCTATATGCAGTTTTGTTCACATGTGCAGCTTTTCCAGCATATCCAATGAAAAAGCACTCATCTCCCCTAGCATCAAACTTTGGTATAGCTTCTAAGTGCAGAAGGGTGCATGGGCAACCGAAAGCTTTAAAGTGCCCAACATAGGGTTTCTCACCAAACATCACTTCGTGAGGCATCTTCATGCGTGCTTTGTTTATAATCACTTTGTTTTGAACATAGCACGCTGTATTCATGGCCTCATCCCAGAAGAAGACTGGGAGCTTGGAATCTCACAACATCATGCGAGCCGCTTCAATCAGGGTTTGATTCCTTCCTTCGGCAACTCCATTTTGCCGAGGAGTCCTAGCAGCGTTGTGCTGTCTAGCGATTCCACTTTCAGCAAAAAAGAAATTCAACTCAGCACAAAAGAAATTCAACTCAGCACAAAAGAAATCCTACAAGGACTTGGGTCAAGCTTACTAGGACCTCCTTCAATACCCACTGGTATTGGATGGCGGGGGTGCGAATGGCTTGATCCCCACATATGTAAACTACTATTAATACATTAAACCAGCTACTTGGGATTGTATGTAACATCTGTGTCTGAAATCATTTTAAACAATTCAGTTATCAATAATGTCACACCCCAACCAATGGCGGAAACATCGGGATGAGACGAAGTGTGAAGATTGCTAGAGACATCATAACGCTATTTGTGACAATATTTAAATAATTCCCATTTCATTTCATAACTTCAAATTGTCAACATTACATAATCTCAAATAACAACAAGTTCAAAAGGAATACGAACAACATAATCAAAATTGATACAACATATTAAACCTAAACGTCTATATGTGTATCTAGGCATCAATGCTACTTCTTTTCATATCATCGTCATCATCAACCTGTAACATGTTTAAAATACAATTCAATGCAAAAGCAATGGCGAGTATACAATTTTGGTATGTACATAGCAAAAGATAAGTTTTAAACAATTCCTCATAGCAAGCATGTGATTCAAGAATAACAATAAATATGGCATGTGTCTAACATATCAAACCAAATGAGACGCAAGATGCTCATGACATAACCACAAGTCTACGGGCGGGTCGTCAATCCTATAGCGCTACATATGTCACGGTTAGGCTCGTACGAAGTTAATGATAAGTTTAACACATAATGTCCTCAACCCAAGTTTAAAGTATCAAGCAATCACGTATACAAGCATGTTATAGGAATGTTCATGTGTTTAAGCAAAATGTTCATGCGTAAGTTTTGGTAAGTAAACATGTTACACCCCAAAAGTGGTAAAAGTAAAGAGGGGAATTCGAGTATACTCACAAAGTTTGCATATGCTTTCCAATTATCCAATTATTGACGAGTTGATGTGGTTAAAAGATTGAATGTGTAAGGGTTAAAGTTCAAGTATGCTTAGAGTCGAGATTCGGTGTTTAAAACAACATAAAAATAAGATATGAGAATAACATGTGAAAATAATCATCTTCAACACCTAACACTTGTATGACACTTGGTAACCACAAGGGTTATGATAATGTTTTCATGAGTTGAACACCCATAAGAATCACAACAAGGTTTTGGTTTTAGATGATGTTCTACTACTTTAACATATAAACGCAAGTTCAACATCAAAGGTTCGAATGAGTGTATATATATATCTAGGTTACATATTATTTAGTCCAATAATCCAAGTAGGAGGTAGAAGATTAGGATCTTCATTTAGGCACCTCGAGTTATCATAGATGTCATGTATGGGGTAGGAAGAACTAGCTTCCGTTTAGGAACCCCTTGAATGTTCACCACTTCACTTGATGTAAAAACAACCAAGGAGGGTCACGAACTAGGATTAGTACAATAATATAAATAATCTAATCTATGAGAAATCATCAAATCATGTGAGGATTGTATGTAGGACAACCCAAGTTGTTCCATAATCACTCATTCATCAAGAACTAAGCTTGAACATGACTTGTGGGTGAAATACCCTAACAAAACAGAAAGTATTTGAGGTTTTAACCTCTGATTTAACATGTCTCAACCTTGTTTTTAAGCTTAACTAACCATAGATGAGGTTATAAGCATTAGGACATAGGTTTGAGATGAGAAAACTCAAGTTTGGTTAAGTTTAACAAAGATTTCATGAAAGCACAAAAACATCAGTGGACTTTGGAGCCTTTTTTCCGGAGTTCCAGGGACTTATTTACTGTGAAAAAACCCATGGAATCGAAGGTAAGGAAAATCCAAGCACATAGGAAAAAGAATGGACCAAAACGGATAAGAAATGAAGAAGTTATGCCCATTTTCGTGAAGCTTGCTGAATCTGGCCGAACATGGAAACTCAGCTACGGTTTTGAGATGTTTTTGAAGTGTTTAAGGGTTGTAAAAATGGTAGAGAGGCTGGACATAAGTTGGTATTTATAGGGAATGATTAGGGTTTCAATGGGTTGGGCTTTGAAAGTGTTTAGAAGGGGTTAACCCATTAAACAAGCCCACAAAACTCAATCATATGGGGCTGAATTTTTGTTGATTTGGGCTGCCATATTTCTTTATTTATTTTTTTATTTTTTTACATTATAATGAGTAATTTTGTTAATTAAGTTGTGTAATAATATGCAACAATGTTTCCCCTAACTTGTAACAAGGTATAATATGAAATAAAACATGATTTAACTAGGTAAAAAGTGTGATGTATAAGTATGTAATATGTTTGTAAGTGACAAGTATATGTCACATATTAGATGATTAATCGTTGTGTAAATACGCATATTATTAGGGGTTTTTAAGTGTCAACAATTTAAGGACAAGCATGGACACGTATCACAAATAAGTACCGTATGCGTATGAATTACGAATAAGGATTCGATGTACAATGAATCCGACGTATGAGTATGTATGAATATGTAGAATGTAAAAAGAAATACGAATTTTATTTATGATCCAAGTATTAGATTTTACATCGCTTTTAATGAAAGAACGATTTCAAGACTACGAAGTTTCCAAAAATAGTTTTACAAACGATGGTTTCTAAATTTAGGAAGTATGAAAACGCGGGGCGTTACAAATAAAACAATTTTATTTGATCCCAATGTTTGTTTGGTTGTGTTTTACATTTTTCATGTTTTGACTTTTATTCAATTTCAAACTCTATATCACTTTCTGGAGAGAGTTATACGCAAACTGGTGCGTAAACGTAATCAGTTTAGTGCGAAAAATACTCCGAAACATCAACATATACTTAACATACCTTAAATAATCTTTACATAACTTAGAAATAAGTTTTGAAGGCTTTGGTATGGCAAAAACAAGTTAATTCGCCTATAGGGACTAAACTTGACAAACTGTGAAAGTATGCCAATTTGAACTGTAACGGACATTCCGGAACATGACCATAAGTTAAACATACCATAAATATCCTTTACATAGCTTAGGAATAGGCTTTGAGGGGTTCGGTGTGCTAAAATAAACTTTTGGCTCATTCAGGGACTAAAAGTGTCAAAAAGTGCATAAGTTTGCACTTTCGCGCATAACTTACGTTCTGACTACATCCGGACATCCAAAAATTTATGTAAGCACTAAAACATTTTATTTTAGTGTTTGGCATAAGAAAAATCTATTCGTCGCGTCATTTGGATCGTTTTTCGCGCTTATGCGCATTCCGTCGTAATTAACCGAACAACGCAATCGTACGGCCAAACGAACCGACATCCGAGATATTTTTTAGCACATTTTAAGTTCCCTATACTTTAACTTCATTTTAGAGCTTTGAAATGGGGTTAACGGGGCTTAAACGTGTCAAAAGTGCATCAAATAGCAAGTTTGGAGCTTCAGGGGCCTGTTCTGCCATTTTCAAACTTTCTGGTGTGCAGGTCCTTGCGCACCTCAACACTCTGAGTGTTACGGTGCGCAAGCATGGTTCAGATGCAAAAAATCGTTTTTGACTGCTGATTAACAGATTTAAACACTCCCCAAAGGCCAAATGCCACATGTCAATCTCTTGTGGTGGGCAAAATGAGCTACCATAACATTCCGACAAGTGTACGGGTGAGATCAAGGCACGATATTCAAGAAAAGATCCTAATGGTGAACCGAAATCTATAAATACCCAACCCCCTTCATTGCAAAACCCACAAGAATCTGATTTGAGAAGCTCTAAGTTGAAACCATTATTTCATACCTGAGCTACTTGAATCAAGATTAGCATTCGGGGACCCTTTGTAAGTATTCCTTCGTTCTTTTATTGCTTTTCGAGTCTGAAAGTCAAACTTTGTTTGACTTTCTGCATTGACCAGTTTATGGTCAATGCGAAGTTCGTTTGAACATCACAACGTGATTGTAATCACGAAGGTTATAGTCCCTTGTGACTATGCCTACTGATTACCACGTTGTCTAGGGTCGTAAGGGTAAGCGATCTAATAATTCGCTTATACCTTCGAACCCGACCCATTTGGTCGATCATTAGGATCCGACCAAACACATTAGGTGACCATAGGATATAGGAAATAACCTTCCGAGGTTATACCTTATGGTCGCTTCGTTTAAGTAGTTGTATGATAGGTAGTTTATATGCCTTAGGTAAATTACCAAAATGCCCTTTTACGCCAAAATTCATTTTAAGCATATGTAACACAACTTATGGTATCTAAACTGATTTGGTAACAATATTAGACATGTTAAGGCATATTTTACTTATCATAGGACTAGTTAGGCGTTCCGAATGCGTTTTACGCGAATGAATCGTTAAAGTAGCATAAGCTACCTAAACGGGTCGTAATGGGTCGTAAGCACTTAGGCTAGGTTTCATTTAGTATGTAGGCTTTGTTAAACCATACTACATGAGTTCCCATACTCATTTGGTTTACGAGCCCTCATTCTATCCGATCCTCCGATATAGGTCCGGTTTATTAACATAGTACCTATATTAGGTGCCGTTTGATTACGTGATCTCTAGCATTGCTTGGTGGTTATCTTAGGACTTCTGAGCAATCTCAAGTGAGTACATAGACCCCTCTTTTACTGTTTTCAAACTGTTTTGGGGTGGAACACATGTGCCTACTTGTTACTTTCGTGATTTCCTGTTTTCACATCATATACTTGTTATGTTCATTAATACACTATTAGTACATGATTTACATTACATTTCATGCTATGTATGTCCATTGTGTGCATACTTAGTACATCGTTTTACATTACATTTTATGCTATGTATGTCCATTGTGTGCATACTTAGTACATTGTTTTACATTACATTTCTGCTATGTATGTTGACTGATAGCATGCTAGCACATTGATTTACATGACTTTTCTGCTTTGTATGTTAACTTAGCATACTTAGTACATTGTTTTCATATGACATGTATACAATTGCTATAACATTTGGTTTGCACAAAGGAGACTTATATACGTTCATTAACATTAGCTACGCCGCTCGGTAGTAAGTACTGGTACCATAGGACTTGACAAATCCCATTCCTGACATCTCGGGTTTGTTTGGATGTAAGGAATGACTGAATCCGAAAACATTTCTTTTGATAACCTTGACTGAAAGGGTTATCCGACTGTCTCAAGGCTTGAATGTATGTGTTCACTTACTACATAAATGTTTGTATCAATGTAACATGCATTACTTTGCAAAACATAACTTTTTGATATATTCAAAATACTTTATTTTGTACATTTCTACATTTGGATTATGTGACAATACTTTACTTACAATACATAACATTTGATACACATTACTTGACTACTTTTGGACTTCTTAACATTTGACATGGTTTATACAAGGACTTTTTGACAATTGGTTTAAACATAGACTTATTACATTGGTGGTTTGTTTAAGTGACTTAAGTAACGAGATGTGAGTAATATGATACAAGCATGGTGGATACGCCGCTGGTACTTCCTATATATAAGTGTTTGTATTATATTACATATCATAGCGTTATTTAAATCATTCAATTTGGACTTATACATTTTACACAAGTAACACGATTTTCTCACAAGACTTTGGTTTACAAACAATTTACTTTATGCAACTCATTTTACTTGGTTATACATTTAACCATACATTATACTTTTATTTATACATATCATTTGATCTTATCGCTTTTTAAATGGCTTACAAAACAAAACAATTTACAAGGTTCATGACTGACTTTTACTAAACAACTTTTTCTTAAACTTAAGTCATGAATCCTATTTTCACAAAACCTATGTATCTCACAGGCATTTTTATGCTGACGTACCTATTTTCACATGTGTTTTCAGGAGCTTTTGCGTAGGACGATGATCGTGACACTAGGGCGGACCTGTGCCTTAGAGACTTAAAATGAAGATAGACTTAGTTTAATTATGTTATAAACTCTTTGATTCCTGTTTAAAACAATGTAACTCTTATGTTGATAAATAAAGTACAACTTTGAATGCCATGGTTATGAAACAATTAATTCTGTTACAACACTCCCCGATGTTTTCCGCCACGTTTTGTATGTTATACGTGGTCGGGGTGTGACATTGTATCCCTGCTGACTCAAACCACTTAGCCGAGGGTAACGTCGTCTTCAAAAGAGGGGCCTACCACTTTACGCATTAATAACTTAATTAATAATATTTCAATATTCCGACCCTTTGGGATTGTATCCTTGCTGACTCAAACCACTGGGTTGAGGGTAACGTCACCTTCAAAAGAGGGGCCTACTACTATAACTAAGATAAAATCTTAAAAAGTGCAAAAGTGCGGAAATCATCAAAGGTTACATTAAAGGCGAGTCGGATCCAAGTGATTCATCTTGTCTATCTGTTTTATTTTTATTTTATTTTCAGCATTTTAAGTTTTTATTTTTCATGTTTAAAACCATTTCTAAAAATTTTGATTTGATTAGACGTTGAGGAAAAACCGGTACTAAAAGCTTTTGTGTCCTTGGACGACCTCGGTATCTTACCAACGCTATACTACGCTCACGATGGGTGCACTTGCCCACGTGTGTGTTTAGTGTTAGTAGAATATCGTGTTTTACAAATTTAAAACTTGACTAATGTGTTAAAAATGGCTTAAAATATTAATAAAAACATATCACACCCAACACACACCAAGTTTTTTGGCGCCGCTGCCGGGGACACAAGGATTTTAAGAAAGTTAGGAATCAACGGCCTAATCGTTTCTTGTTTTTTTCTGTTTTTTTAGAATTTTTTTTATATTTTTCAGCTTCTGCAGAGCTCAGCACGGGGCCGTGCCTGGTTGGACACGGGACGTGCCCAACATCCTTACTGGCAGTTTTTATTTTCTGAGTTACAGAAAGGTGACCACGGGGCCGTGCCGGTGCAACACCGGGCCGTGTTGAACTTTCTAGTAACAGGGATCCAGAAGACAAATACTGTAACCACGACCACGGGCCGTGGTCAGCGACCACGGGGCCGTGGTGAGACTTCTGACCCACAATATTTTCTATTTTTATTGCAGGACATGGGAACCGGGCGCAGCACCTGAACTTCCTACGCAGTGCATGAGCTCTAGTTCCAATAAAGACATAAAAGAACCCCTAGACGAACCTGAACGCTTTCTAAGAAAAAGACTTAAAGCTAAAAACCAAGAGAAAGTTTCGGGGACCTACTTCCAATGGCGGACCAACGTACCCTAATGGATTACCTACGACCCACAGTAGGTAATCTCGGCGCCGCTATCAATGCACCGAATGTCGATGCCAACAACTTCGAACTTCGGCCGCATTTGATACAAATGCTCCAAACTCCGCAACTTTTCATGGGCTTGCGGACGAAGATCCCCATTTACATATTACCAACTTTTTGGAAATATGTGATACCTTTCGGATCAACGGGGCATCAAACGACGCCATCCGCCTCCGAATGTTCCCATTTTCACTAAAAGACCGAGCTAAGGCTTGGCTTAACACCCTCCCAAGTGGTTCGGTAAAAACTTGGGATGAACTAGCCCAAAAGTTTCTATATAAGTATTTTCCCCCTTCTAAAACGGCTAAATTAATGACTGAAATTAATACATACTCACAAGAGGACGGGGAATCCTTATATGAAACATGGGAAAGATTCAAGGAGCTATTAAGAAAATGCCCTCATCATGGTCTTGCAATATGGCAACAAGTATCCACTTTCTATAATGGATTGTTGCCACACACAAGACAAACACTCGACTCTAGCTCCGGGGGACTTTTACGTAGTCGTCGCCCAAATGAAATTTATAATCAAATTGAAGAAATTGCTCAAAACAATTTTCAATGGCACACCCCCAAGGCACAAAATCTATTGCCCCAGGCGCCCATAAGGTAGATGAGAACACCTCTTTACAAGCCCAAATCGAGGCCCTCTATTCGAAAATCAAAAAGTTAAAAATGGCAAAAACGGCCTCAGTTATGGCTTGCGAAGGGTGTGGTGGGCCACAAGAAAATTGGAGTTGTATGAAAGAAATGGATAATCAAACGGAAATGGTAAACTACATTGATAATAGACCTAGGCCGTCAGGTCCTCCAACGGGTACCAACAACCAAGGATGGCATAACCACCCTAACCTTGGTTGGAGAGAACCCAGCAATAGTAGTAACCAACAAAACCAAAACCATCGAACAAACTTTCAACAACCAAGAAATGCGTCACAAAATTTCTCTCAACAACAACAAGTGGGACGAGAGAGGCTTAAAGATACTATCTCACGCCTCATCTACGACACCGAAAAGAAAAACTCGGATCTATTCCAAGAAATGGAATCGAGGTTTAGAAATCAACAAGCTAGTATTCAAAACATTGAAAAACAACTAAATCAACTAGCTCAAAATTTCTCCGAGAGACCACAAGGTGCGTTACCCAGCAATACCGAAACCAACCCAAAGGCGCAAGTACATCTCATCACATTGAGAAATCATACCGTAGGTCCCGAGGAGGTTCTGCTACCTCCATCCAACAAGAGTCCATCCAGTCAACCCACAACTTCACCAACACCCCAAAAGGAAATGACTCCTCCACCAAATCACGAGCCTACCAAGAATCCCCCGGTACCCAACCCGGACAGTTACTTCTCCAAAAGACCGATGAGCAATTCAAAAAATTCGTAAACTTACAATTGCACATCAATCTTCCATTTGTGGAAGTCCTCACTTAAATGCCTAAATATTCAAAATTTATGAGAGACTTTCTCACTCACAAAAGGAAAATTGAAACATTGTAATTAGTCAATTTAAGTGAAGAATGCTCCGCCTTACTACTCAACAAACTCCCACAAAAGAAAATCAACCCCGGAAGTTTCACCATCCCTTGCTCCATTGGGGGATCAACTATACCCAATGCGCTAGCTGATCTCGGGGCTAACATCAATCTCATGCCCGCATCAAAGTTCGACCAACTCGGATTAGGTAAAACAAGCCACACAAAAATGAGCATACAACTCGCTGATAGGTCTATCAAATATCCACAAGGTGTCGCTGAAAATCTTTTGGTAAAAGTCAGAGACTTTGTCTTCCCGGCCGACTTTGTCATACTCGATATGGAGGAGGACACCGAAGTACCACTCATTATAGGAAGACCATTCTTGGCCACCGCTCACGCAATGGTGGATATGAGTTGAGGGAAGTTAACATTGAGGGTCAGAGACAAAGAGATGGAGTTCGGGGTTGGGAAAAGAGTAGAAGACGACCACCCGGTCAAATACATGGACGTCATGGACTCAAGCTTGGATGATGCTCTCCGAAGGTGCAACATGGGATGCAAAACATCCCACTTGGGTATCATATGACTGACTCTGGGTCTAGCCAAGGACACTTATAAACGTGGCGCACCACGGAGGCATTCCGTGGAACTATCCTTAGTTTTAATTTAGATTAACATTTATGTTTGCTTTTTTAGCTTTACTTTTCAGGAATAAAACACACTCGAAATGGTGTAGGTTACTAAGGGACCCTTGAACCCACACCCCATGCGCAAAAACAAAGCTTCTCGATAATTTTCCTTCATTACAGCAAGTTCAGCACGGGGCCGTGCTTAGCCCAACACGCCCCTGTGCCCAAGGATCTGCAGAAAATGCCTAGTACAGGTAACTGGACACGGGGCCGTGCTCATTGAACACGCCCCCATGCCCAGCCTTCTGTTTATTATGTTACTGGCAATCTGAGCACGGGGCCGTGTCCAAACCAACACTGGCCCGTGTCCAGACGCCCAGTAACATAAAAAATGTTTTTGAACACCTTTTTACACATTCGATCAACCTAAAAACTTATTTTTGGTACACATTGAGGACAATGTGTAATTTAAGTGTGGGGGGATGCTAAAACCTTGAATTTTGCAAGTCCTAATAACAAGCCTTACACAAAACTCTATTGGAACCGCTAATCACCCCAATTTTTTTCAAAAACTTTTCATTTTTTTACTTGTCTTGGTTTAATTTGGGAATAACAAGTTCCAAAAGGTTAAATTTTTACAAATTTACAACCGATAGCATCATGATAAATAGAACCAACATAAGAAAATTATGAAACGGCATAACAAATCTAGTTAAAATCTGGTTATATATACTTGATCACATTATAAACCCATTCCCACAACAAGTGAGTTTTGAGCCTTTATTGAACATACAAGCATACATCTTTAAATTAAATGCTCATTTTTTGTTTCTTGTGTGAATAGCCGCTTGGTTCTTACGACTCTAGAACTTGCCATGACGATACATTCCCGGTCCTTACCAACTCAAACCCAAGTAAGTAAATGATGGAGGCATTAGGACTAACCCATTTTCTTTTCAACACCATTATTTTTCATTTTTTTACCACCTACCCAAAATCCCCCTAGTTAACCCCTTTGAACCTAAACCTTTTCGTTTCTAACCCCACTAACAAACACCCTTTACCCACCAAAACCTTTTTCTTTTCAACCTTTTATTTTAGTAAAAATCTCGGTTTTCCTTGTGACGCTTCTTTATAAAAAAATGAAGTATAGCAATAAACAAACAAAGTCCTCAAAGAAACTTTGTTTAAAAATGCTTAGTTTGAATAAAAGTCATAAAAACAAAAAATTTTACGATGACCGACGCTTTTTACGCTTTTAGCTCCGTCAGAGTAGCATACCATGCACGAGGAGCTTAATGCAACCTGTACAAGGCTTTGTCAAGCTTATAAACCTGACGAGGATACCGTGGATCAACAAAGCCCGGCGGCTATGACACGTAGATCTCTTCTTTCACTTTGCCATAGAGAAACGTCGTTTTGACATCCATCTAATAGACCTTGAATCCCATGAAAGATGTGTAGGCCAGAAAAATCCGAATTGCTTCTAATCTGGCTACGTGAGCGTACACTTCATCATAGTCAAGGCCCTCAATCTGCCTGAACCCCTGAACAACCAATCTTGCTTTATTTCGAACAATCACTACACTATCATCTCATTTGTTTCGATAGACCCATTGATTTTCGAGTGATTTCTTTCCAGCAGGCAAACGAACCAACTTCCACACTTTCAACTTTTCAAATTGGTTCAACTTGTCCTGCATCACGTCTACATAGCCAGGTTCTTGAAGAGCCATATCTTTGTCTTCGGCTCAATTTATGAGATGAAACATGAGAATAGGCACGTATTAATGACTCCTGTCTGACTTCTGGTTAAAACTCCAGCTCTCACAGGTCCAATCACATTCTTGATAGGATGATCAAGTTAGATACTTGTAAGAATAGAAGTTTGTGGAGTAGTTCCAGTCGGCGGTAGATTAGTCAGGTTCTCAATTGCCACCGGTTCTGTTTGATCAGTAATAGGTTCCTCAGCCGAATCATCAGCAACATACTCGTAAGGAATAGGACCATTGAAGAACATGTCATTTTGGTTGTTCAACGAATCTTCGTCATCAGATGAATCTAAAGCTTCCCCTCCTTCATTGAGAATGTCGGTGTAATCTGGAGCTACTTGAATCTCAGGTGCAGATGTTGAAGATGAGACGGCATGTGTGCGATCCCCCACAGCTGTAGAATCCCCCTCAAATTAAACATCTCCCTCTTCTTTATCATTATATGTAACAGTCGAGGGCCGATAAGCAACATCGAAGGACCCGAGTTACCTGCATGAACAACAGGAGTATCATCAAGAATGTCAAAAGATTTAAATAGATGAGCATAATAATAGAGAGTGAATGGCTTGTTTCCAGCATCAGTCAAATTTTCCTCGAGCCATTGTACGTCGAAAGACTCAACAATCTGTCTTATCTTTTTGTTGTACACTCTATATGCAGTTTTGTTCACATGTGCAGCTTTTCCAGCATATCCAATGAAAAAGCACTCATCTCCCCTAGCATCAAACTTTGGTATAGCTTCTAAGTGCAGAAGGGTGCATGGGCAACCGAAAGCTTTAAAGTGCCCAACATAGGGTTTCTCACCAAACATCACTTCGTGAGGCATCTTCATGCGTGCTTTGTTTATAATCACTTTGTTTTGAACATAGCACGCTGTATTCATGGCCTCATCCCAGAAGAAGACTGGGAGCTTGGAATCTCACAACATCATGCGAGCCGCTTCAATCAGGGTTTGATTCCTTCCTTCGGCAACTCCATTTTGCCGAGGAGTCCTAGCAGCGTTGTGCTGTCTAGCGATTCCACTTTCAGCAAAAAAGAAATTCAACTCAGCACAAAAGAAATTCAACTCAGCACAAAAGAAATCCTACAAGGACTTGGGTCAAGCTTACTAGGACCTCCTTCAATACCCACTGGTATTGGATGGCGGGGGTGCGAATGGCTTGATCCCCACATATGTAAACTACTATTAATACATTAAACCAGCTACTTGGGATTGTATGTAACATCTGTGTCTGAAATCATTTTAAACAATTCAGTTATCAATAATGTCACACCCCAACCAATGGCGGAAACATCGGGATGAGACGAAGTGTGAAGATTGCTAGAGACATCATAACGCTATTTGTGACAATATTTAAATAATTCCCATTTCATTTCATAACTTCAAATTGTCAACATTACATAATCTCAAATAACAACAAGTTCAAAAGGAATACGAACAACATAATCAAAATTGATACAACATATTAAACCTAAACGTCTATATGTGTATCTAGGCATCAATGCTACTTCTTTTCATATCATCGTCATCATCAACCTGTAACATGTTTAAAATACAATTCAATGCAAAAGCAATGGCGAGTATACAAGTTTGGTATGTACATAGCAAAAGATAAGTTTTAAACAATTCCTCATAGCAAGCATGTGATTCAAGAATAACAATAAATATGGCATGTGTCTAACATATCAAACCAAATGAGACGCAAGATGCTCATGACATAACCACAAGTCTACGGGCGGGTCGTCAATCCTATAGCGCTACATATGTCACGGTTAGGCTCGTACGAAGTTAATGATAAGTTTAACACATAATGTCCTCAACCCAAGTTTAAAGTATCAAGCAATCACGTATACAAGCATGTTATAGGAATGTTCATGTGTTTAAGCAAAATGTTCATGCGTAAGTTTTGGTAAGTAAACATGTTACACCCCAAAAGTGGTAAAAGTAAAGAGGGGAAATCGAGTATACTCACAAAGTTTGCATATGCTTTCCAATTATCCAATTATTGACGAGTTGATGTGGTTAAAAGATTGAATGTGTAAGGGTTAAAGTTCAAGTATGCTTAGAGTCGAGATTCGGTGTTTAAAACAACATAAAAATAAGATATGAGAATAACATGTGAAAATAATCATCTTCAACACCTAACACTTGTATGACACTTGGTAACCACAAGGGTTATGATAATGTTTTCATGAGTTGAACACCCATAAGAATCACAACAAGGTTTTGGTTTTAGATGATGTTCTACTACTTTAACATATAAACGCAAGTTCAACATCAAAGGTTCGAATGAGTGTATATATATATCTAGGTTACATGTTATTTAGTCCAATAATCCAAGTAGGAGGTAGAAGATTAGGATCTTCATTTAGGCACCTCGAGTTATCATAGATGTCATGTATGGGGTAGGAAGAACTAGCTTCCGTTTAGGAACCCCTTGAATGTTCACCACTTCACTTGATGTAAAAACAACCAAGGAGGGTCACGAACTAGGATTAGTACAATAATATAAATAATCTAATCTATGAGAAATCATCAAATCATGTGAGGATTGTATGTAGGACAACCCAAGTTGTTCCATAATCACTCATTCATCAAGAACTAAGCTTGAACATGACTTGTGGGTGAAATACCCTAACAAAACAGAAAGTATTTGAGGTTTTAACCTCTGATTTAACATGTCTCAACCTTGTTTTTAAGCTTAACTAACCATAGATGAGGTTATAAGCATTAGGACATAGGTTTGAGATGAGAAAACTCAAGTTTGGTTAAGTTTAACAAAGATTTCATGAAAGCACAAAAAAATCAGTGGACTTTGGAGCCTTTTTTCCGGAGTTCCAGGGACTTATTTACTGTGAAAAAACCCATGGAATCGAAGGTAAGGAAAATCCAAGCACATAGGAAAAAGAATGGACCAAAACGGATAAGAAATGAAGAAGTTATGCCCATTTTCATGAAGCTTGCTGAATCTGGCCGAACATGGAAACTCAGCTACGGTTTTGAGATGTTTTTGAAGTGTTTAAGGGTTGTAAAAATGGTAGAGAGGCTGGACATAAGTTGGTATTTATAGGGAATGATTAGGGTTTCAATGGGTTGGGCTTTGGAAGTGTTTAGAGGGGGTTAACCCATTAAACAAGCCCACAAAACTCAATCATATGGGGCTGAATTTTTGTTGATTTGGGCTGCCATATTTCTTTATTTATATTTTTATTTTTTTACATTATAATGAGTAATTTTGTTAATTAAGTTGTGTAATAATATGCAACAATGTTTCCCCTAACTTGTAACAAGGTATAATATGAAATAAAACATGATTTAACTAGGTAAAAAGTGTGATGTATAAGTATGTAATATGTTTGTAAGTGACAAGTATATGTCACATATTAGATGATTAATCGTTGTGTAAATACGCATATTATTAGGGGTTTTTAAGTGTCAACAATTTAAGGACAAGCATGGACACGTATCACAAATAAGTACCGTATGCGTATGAATTACGAATAAGGATTCGATGTACAATGAATCCGACGTATGAGTATGTATGAATATGTAGAATGTGAAAAGAAATACGAATTTTATTTATGATCCAAGTATTAGATTTTACATCGCTTTTAATGAAAGAACGATTTCAAGACTACGAAGTTTCCAAAAATAGTTTTACAAACGATGGTTTCTAAATTTAGGAAGTATGAAAACGCGGGGCGTTACAGTCTCCCCTCCTTTAGGAAATTTCGTCCCGAAATTTATTCAAGAGGTAGACTTGAAGAGTTTTAGTAAAAATTTGAGACTTGAAATTTTTGAAATATTTTGAAAGGCACAAAACTTTGGAGAATGACGAGGTAAATTTGTGAGTGAGTTTATTGCCAAAAATAATTTGAGGTGTCTGACATAGTTGAAAATATGTAGGTGCGTATACAAGTGAAGTGAGTCTAACAACTTTGAGTAACTTAAATTGGCGACGTATTTAAAAGGTGACTTATTAAGAGAGAAGATGTTGACAAACGGTTTGTATTTTGATGGGATGTGGCAACGAAATCACATTTGTAGAAGATTGTTTATTGAGTGAAACGAGAAGGTTTGGCACTTTAAATAATGCTTTAAAGGTATACTAAGTACAGTTATACAAGAATCCAGAATAGGAAGACTAATTTACAGGTAGCGAGGTAAGTTAGGACTCGAATGTTTAAACAAGCTTGATTGCGAACGAGGTTTGTATGAACTAAAAGGATAAGGAGAATAATACGAGTATAGAATGAACGAATGACTCTTAAAGAGTACCAGTATGAGAATAGCATAAGTGTTGGATAGATGAACGTAGTGTGTTAAGGATGAAGTCTCGTCATGGATAATCGGATATAATGCGTTTGTGAGTTGTGTGAAGTTGTATTAGGTCCAAAAGGTCTGCAAAACACTGAATTTCTCATGGTACGTTTTACGAGAGTTTGGTAACATGGTGAAAACACTTATATATAGGAAGTACCAGCGGCGTATCCACCACGTTTTGACCATATTACGTCCATTCCGTATTCGGTGTCATGTTACGTTCCGTGTCTTACCATACACAGTAGTACACTCTATGGTTCTCATACGCCTATCACTATAATCCCGTGTGCACCCGTGATTATATTGATCGTCGCCTGATCCGCATAGCTTGTACTAGTTGTGTATGAATTAGGGTATCCATAATTTGAAAGTTAAGAACGTGCACGTGTAAGAATGTAGTATGTAAGCAAGTCCATGCTTAAGTATGTATGGGACCCACGCAAGCGAATCACTCGGATTACGCTCGCGTATGGGTACGAATGTATGGATCATGAGTATGAATGAAAGTGTGAGCATAAGTATAAGTTTAGGTATGAATAAGCACGCAAGTATGTGTATCGACATAACACGTACGAGTAGTATGTGTATATGTATAAGCACGCAACGTATGAGTATAAGTGAAAACATGAAATATATGAGTATAGGTAAAGTCATGAAACGTATGAGTATAAGTAAAACATGAAACATATGAGTATAAGTAAAACATGAAACGTATGAGTATAAGTAAAACATGAAACGTATGAGTATAAGTATGAATACGATTATAAGTATAGGCATAACATCACGGATTTAGGTGTATAGGATCGTCCAAAAGGTTAAGTATGTAAATACGAATGATTATAGGTGAAAGGTAGAATATAGTTGCATATGTAAAAGGACATAAGGTACACATTGGTTAAGCTTAATGCATTTTGTAATAAATGGAAATGCTACTTTTGTTTTAAAAGAGTTTACGAAGTCCAAGGATGGTCGGTCTCCAAGAAGTCTTCTTGCCCACGTGTTTTGGTGAATTGGTAAAAAAAAGTTTTCAATCAAAAGTAATTTCATTTCATTAAACAAGGAGTTATGAATTTAGGGGGTTCTTGTGAAAACGAGGATCCTTAGAAAAGAATTTTAGCAAAAGGACCTTGTGATTGTTAAAAGTTCTAACAAATGATTTGTTGATGTGAAAGAATCTTTGGTAAAACGATCACATAACATCCATAAGATCTTATAGGTGTAAAAGAAAGGTTGGTTTGATCCTCCGATTGAGAATGAAAGTCTTTAGTTTGGTGATATATATCATGAGTGCGTTTTAGTGATTAAGTCGAATATGAAGTTCATGGGCAAGAGGTTTGTTTGACCGATTAAAGTGATAGGTAGCATTTCATAAGGTTTGGAAATTTGTGTAGTAAAACGTTTAGGATAAGTTAAGAATCCGTGTATGTGAGTTAAGTAAGAATAGGTTGTAGGATAGAAAGTATGCTTGATGAAACAATGTATTTTGAAATCGTATACGTATGTATTTTGAATAATGATAAATAATTTAGGTATAAACATGACCGAGTTTGCATAATAAGATATTTTGAAGAGGCGTTTTGGTAACGATCACCTAGGTAAGGGAATCACCCCTAACTCGTTGGTGAGGTCGTTTTAAGAAAAGAGGAGTGGAGTTAATCGTCAAGGTAAGGAAATCACTCCTATCTCGATGACATGTCTCCACTTATCGTTTCAAGGATTATGAATTTAAATTATATGAAATCCTACATGTGCATACGTGTATGAAAAAGATTTAGCATGATGCGTGTGTGAGAAGAAATATCGAAAGCAAATTCGAATTTGAAAGATTGCATCGCGTAAAATAAATAGTACAACACGTTTGATTAAAATTCGGATGGTTCCAAAACGGAACCTTTGACTAACCAAAGTAGTCGAAAAGTCTTTCGAACTTCAGGAGCATGCTTTGGCCTAATAGGTGAAATACTCTCGCCGACAAGTCGGTTGACGGTATTTACCCTTCCAGTTACTACATGTCCCCAATTCAATTGAAATTTCGAGACTTGGCGGGATTAATGAAAATCAAGGAGTGGAACTAGTCGACAAGGTGCGGGTTTCACCCCTAACTTGGCGATTTAGTATCCTAAGTGTGGTTGGTACTCGTCGGGTCAAAAGTTAATTTCGACACTTTGGCGAGGGTCCACTAGAATTTGAAAGTTGAATTTCTCCATCAAGGTGTGGATTTCACTCCTAACTTGGTGGTGACTTTCGTGTAAGAAAGAAAAGTAGAAGGATCGAGAGTCATTCACCAAATTGTGGGTTTCACGCCTATTTTGGTGTAGTCGTCTCGTTTTTTGTAATATGAGTGTTGTCGGATTTAGAATAATCGAGTAAAATGCACGAGGGAAGTGTATGTCAAAGGAAATACATGAACAAGTATAAACACATAAGAAAGCATATCAAGAATGGTGCTTGGATAACGAAATGATAAAACATGTATTAACACATAGAGAAATATGTTTAGAGTAACACGTAAAGAATCGAACGATGAAGCAAGTATTAACACATAATAAGACAAGCATTAATGCATAAGAATAACATGTTGAATATTTCTCACGAGTGATGCATATGTCTATAATAGCATAAATAAGAAACAAATAAAGTATCATGTAGTTGTTCAAGCAAAACATACGAATAAGGCTCTAAAAACTATAGACTAGGTAAAAGCATGGCATTTCTACCTAATTCCCTATAGTTATGGCTCTGATACCAATCTGTCACACCCCAACCAATGGCGGAAACATCGGGATGAGACGAAGTGTGAAGATTGCTAGAGACATCATAACGCTATTTGTGACAATATTTAAATAATTCCCATTTCATTTCATAACTTCAAATTGTCAACATTACATAATCTCAAATAACAACAAGTTCAAAAGGAATACGAACAACATAATCAAAATTGATACAACATATTAATCCTAAACGTCTATATGTGTATCTAGGCATCAATGCTACTTCTTTTCATATCATCGTCATCATCAACCTGTAACATGTTTAAAATACAATTCAATGCAAAAGCAATGGCGAGTATACAAGTTTGGTATGTACATAGCAAAAGATAAGTTTTAAACAATTCCTCATAGCAAGCATGTGATTCAAGAATAACAATAAATATGGCATGTGTCTAACATATCAAACCAAATGAGACGCAAGATGCTCATGACATAACCACAAGTCTACGGGCGGGTCGTCAATCCTATAGCGCTACATATGTCACGGTTAGGCTCGTACGAAGTTAATGATAAGTTTAACACATAATGTCCTCAACCCAAGTTTAAAGTATCAAGCAATCACGTATACAAGCATGTTATAGGAATGTTCATGTGTTTAAGCAAAATGTTCATGCGTAAGTTTTGGTAAGTAAACATGTTACACCCCAAAAGTGGTAAAAGTAAAGAGGGGAATTCGAGTATACTCACAAAGTTTGCATATGCTTTCCAATTATCCAATTATTGACGAGTTGATGTGGTTAAAAGATTGAATGTGTAAGGGTTAAAGTTCAAGTATGCTTAGAGTCGAGATTCGGTGTTTAAAACAACATAAAAATAAGATATGAGAATAACATGTGAAAATAATCATCTTCAACACCTAACACTTGTATGACACTTGGTAACCACAAGGGTTATGATAATGTTTTCATGAGTTGAACACCCATAAGAATCACAACAAGGTTTTGGTTTTAGATGATGTTCTACTACTTTAACATATAAACGCAAGTTCAACATCAAAGGTTCGAATGAGTGTATATATATATCTAGGTTACATATTATTTAGTCCAATAATCCAAGTAGGAGGTAGAAGATTAGGATCTTCATTTAGGCACCTCGAGTTATCATAGATGTCATGTATGGGGTAGGAAGAACTAGCTTCCGTTTAGGAACCCCTTGAATGTTCACCACTTCACTTGATGTAAAAACAACCAAGGAGGGTCACGAACTAGGATTAGTACAATAATATAAATAATCTAATCTATGAGAAATCATCAAATCATGTGAGGATTGTATGTAGGACAACCCAAGTTGTTCCATAATCACTCATTCATCAAGAACTAAGCTTGAACATGACTTGTGGGTGAAATACCCTAACAAAACAGAAAGTATTTGAGGTTTTAACCTCTGATTTAACATGTCTCAACCTTGTTTTTAAGCTTAACTAACCATAGATGAGGTTATAAGCATTAGGACATAGGTTTGAGATGAGAAAACTCAAGTTTGGTTAAGTTTAACAAAGATTTCATGAAAGCACAAAAAAATCAGTGGACTTTGGAGCCTTTTTGCCGGAGTTCCAGGGACTTATTTACTGTGAAAAAACCCATGGAATCGAAGGTAAGGAATATCCAAGCACATAGGAAAAAGAATGGACCAAAACGGATAAGAAATGAAGAAGTTATGCCCATTTTCGTGAAGCTTGCTGAATCTGGCCGAACATGGAAACTCAGCTACGGTTTTGAGATGTTTTTGAAGTGTTTAAGGGTTGTAAAAATGGTAGAGAGGCTGGACATAAGTTGGTATTTATAGGGAATGATTAGGGTTTCAATGGGTTGGGCTTTGGAAGTGTTTAGAAGGGGTTAACCCATTAAACAAGCCCACAAAACTCAATCATATGGGGCTGAATTTTTGTTGATTTGGGCTGCCATATTTCTTTATTTATTTTTTTATTTTTTTACATTATAATGAGTAATTTTGTTAATTAAGTTGTGTAATAATATGCAACAATGTTTCCCCTAACTTGTAACAAGGTATAATATGAAATAAAACAAGATTTAACTAGGTAAAAAGTGTGATGTATAAGTATGTAATATGTTTGTAAGTGACAAGTATATGTCACATATTAGATGATTAATCATTGTGTAAATACGCATATTATTAGGGGTTTTAAGTGTCAACTATTTAAGGACAAGCATGGACACGTATCACAAATAAGTACCGTATGCGTATGAATTACGAATAAGGATTCGATGTACAATGAATCCGACGTATGAGTATGTATGAATATGTAGAATGTGAAAAGAAATACGAATTTTATTTATGATCCAAGTATTAGATTTTACATCGCTTTTAATGAAAGAACGATTTCAAGACTACGAAGTTTCCAAAAATAGTTTTACAAACGATGGTTTCTAAATTTAGGAAGTATGAAAACGTGGGGCGTTACAAATAAAACAATTTTATTTGATCCCAATGTTTGTTTGGTTGTGTTTTACATTTTTCATGTTTTGACTTTTATTCAATTTCAAACTCTATATCACTTTCTGGAGAGAGTTATACGCTAACTGGTGCGTAAACGTAATCAGTTTAATGCGAAAAATACTCCGAAACATCAACATATACTTAACATACCTTAAATAATCTTTACATAACTTAGAAATAAGTTTTGAAGGCTTTGGTATGGCAAAAACAAGTTAATTCGCCTACAGGGACTAAACTTGACAAACTGTGAAAGTATGCCAATTTGAACTGTAACGGATATTCCGGAACATGACCATAAGTTAAACATACCATAAATATCCTTTACATAGCTTAGGAATAGGCTTTGAGGGGTTCGGTGTGCTAAAATAAACTTTTGGCTCATTCAGGGACTAAAAGTGTCAAAAAGTGCATAAGTTTGCACTTTCGCGCATAACTTACGTTCTGACTACATCCGGACATCCAAAAATTTATGTAAGCACTAAAACATTTTATTTTAGTGTTTGGCATAAGAAAAATCCATTCGTCGCGTCATTTGGATCGTTTTTCGCGCTTATGCGCATTCCGTCGTAATTAACCGAACAACGCAATCGTACGGCCAAACGAACCGACATCCGAGATATTTTTTAGCACATTTTAAGTTCCCTATACTTTAACTTCATTTTAGAGCTTTGAAATGGGGTTAACGGGGCTTAAACGTGTCAAAAGTGCATCAAATAGCAAGTTTGGAGCTTCAGGGGCCTGTTCTGCCATTTTCAAACTTTCTGGTGTGCAGGTCCTTGCGCACCTCAACACTCTGAGTGTTACGGTGCGCAAGCATGGTTCAGATGCAAAAAATCGTTTTTGACTGCTGATTAACAGATTTAAACACTCCCCAAAGGCCAAATGCCACATGTCAATCTCTTGTGGTGGGCAAAATGAGCTACCATAACATTCCGACAAGTGTACGGGTGAGATCAAGGCACGATATTCAAGAAAAGATCCTAATGGTGAACCGAAATCTATAAATACCCAACCCCCTTCATTGCAAAACCCACAAGAATCTGATTTGAGAAGCTCTAAGTTGAAACCATTATTTCATACCTGAGCTACTTGAATCAAGATTAGCATTCGGGGACCCTTTGTAAGTATTCCTTCGTTCTTTTATTGCTTTTCGAGTCTGAAAGTCAAACTTTGTTTGACTTTCTGCATTGACCAGTTTATGGTCAATGCGAAGTTCGTTTGAACATCACAACGTGATTGTAATCACGAAGGTTATAGTCCCTTGTGACTATGCCTACTGATTACCACGTTGTCTAGGGTCGTAAGGGTAAGCGATCTAATAAATCGCTTATACCTTCGAACCCGACCCATTTGGTCGATCATTAGGATCCGACCAAACACATTAGGTGACCATAGGATATAGGAAATAACCTTCCGAGGTTATACCTTATGGTCGCTTCGTTTAAGTAGTTGTATGATAGGTAGTTTATATGCCTTAGGTAAATTACCAAAATGCCCTTTTACGCCAAAATTCATTTTAAGCATATGTAACACAACTTATGGTATCTAAACTGATTTGGTAACAATATTAGACATGTTAAGGCATATTTTACTTATCATAGGACTAGTTAGGCGTTCCGAATGCGTTTTACGCGAATGAATCGTTAAAGTAGCATAAGCTACCTAAACGGGTCGTAATGGGTCGTAAGCACTTAGGCTAGGTTTCATTTAGTATGTAGGCTTTGTTAAACCATACTACATGAGTTCCCATACTCATTTGGTTTACGAGCCCTCATTCTATCCGATCCTCCGATATAGGTCCGGTTTATTAACATAGTACCTATATTAGGTGCCGTTTGATTACGTGATCTCTAGCATTGCTTGGTGGTTATCTTAGGACTTCTGAGCAATCTCAAGTGAGTACATATACCCCTCTTTTACTGTTTTCAAACTGTTTTGGGGTGGAACACATGTGCCTACTTGTTACTTTCGTGATTTCCTGTTTTCACATCATATACTTGTTATGTTCATTAATACACTATTAGTACATGATTTACATTACATTTCATGCTATGTATGTCCATTGTGTGCATACTTAGTACATCGTTTTACATTACATTTTATGCTATGTATGTCCATTGTGTGCATACTTAGTACATTGTTTTACATTACATTTCTGCTATGTATGTTGACTGATAGCATGCTAGCACATTGATTTACATGACTTTTCTGCTTTGTATGTTAACTTAGCATACTTAGTACATTGTTTTCATATGACATGTATACAATTGCTATAACATTTGGTTTGCACAAAGGAGACTTATATACGTTCATTAACATTAGCTACGCCGCTCGGTAGTAAGTACTGGTACCATAGGACTTGACAAATCCCATTCCTGACATCTCGGGTTTGTTTAGATGTAAGGAATGACTGAATCCGAAAACATTTCTTTTGATAACCTTGACTGAAAGGGTTATCCGACTGTCTCAAGGCTTGAATGTATGTGTTCACTTACTACATAAATGTTTGTATCAATGTAACATGCATTACTTTGCAAAACATAACTTTTTGATATATTCAAAATACTTTATTTTGTACATTTCTACATTTGGATTATGTGACAATACTTTACTTACAATACATAACATTTGATACACATTACTTGACTACTTTTGGACTTCTTAACATTTGACATGGTTTATACAAGGACTTTTTGACAATTGGTTTAAACATAGACTTATTACATTGGTGGTTTGTTTAAGTGACTTAAGTAACGAGATGTGAGTAATATGATACAAGCATGGTGGATACGCCGCTGGTACTTCCTATATATAAGTGTTTGTATTATATTACATATCATAGCGTTATTTAAATCATTCAATTTGGACTTATACATTTTACACAAGTAACACGATTTTCTCACAAGACTTTGGTTTACAAACAATTTACTTTATGCAACTCATTTTACTTGGTTATACATTTAACCATACATTATACTTTTATTTATACATATCATTTGATCTTATCGCTTTTTAAATGGCTTACAAAACAAAACAATTTACAAGGTTCATGACTGACTTTTACTAAACAACTTTTTCTTAAACTTAAGTCATGAATCCTATTTTCACAAAACCTATGTATCTCACAGGCATTTTTATGCTGACGTACCTATTTTCACATGTGTTTTCAGGAGCTTTTGCGTAGGACGATGATCGTGACACTAGGGCGGACCTGTGCCTTAGAGACTTAAAATGAAGATAGACTTAGTTTAATTATGTTATAAACTCTTTGATTCCTGTTTAAAACAATGTAACTCTTATGTTGATAAATAAAGTACAACTTTGAATGCCATGGTTATGAAACAATTAATTCTGTTACAACACTCCCCGATGTTTTCCGCCACGTTTTGTATGTTATACGTGGTCGGGGTGTGACATTGTATCCCTGCTGACTCAAACCACTTAGCCGAGGGTAACGTCGTCTTCAAAAGAGGGGCCTACCACTTTACGCATTAATAACTTAATTAATAATATTTCAATATTCCGACCCTTTGGGATTGTATCCTTGCTGACTCAAACCACTGGGTTGAGGGTAACGTCACCTTCAAAAGAGGGGCCTACTACTATAACTAAGATAAAATCTTAAAAAGTGCAAAAGTGCGGAAATCATCAAAGGTTACATTAAAGGCGAGTCGGATCCAAGTGATTCATCTTGTCTATCTGTTTTATTTTTATTTTATTTTCAGCATTTTAAGTTTTTATTTTTCATGTTTAAAACCATTTCTAAAAATTTTGATTTGATTAGACGTTGAGGAAAAACCGGTACTAAAAGCTTTTGTGTCCTTGGACGACCTCGGTATCTTACCAACGCTATACTACGCTCACGATGGGTGCACTTGCCCACGTGTGTGTTTAGTGTTAGTAGAATATCGTGTTTTACAAATTTAAAACTTGACTAATGTGTTAAAAATGGCTTAAAATATTAATAAAACATATCACACCCAACACACACCAAGTTTTTTGGCGCCGCTGCCGGGGACACAAGGATTTTAAGAAAGTTAGGAATCAACGGCCTAATCGTTTCTTGTTTTTTTCTGTTTTTTTAGAATTTTTTTTATATTTTTCAGCTTCTGCAGAGCTCAGCACGGGGCCGTGCCTGGTTGGACACGGGACGTGCCCAACATCCTTACTGGCAGTTTTTATTTTCTGAGTTACAGAAAGGTGACCACGGGGCCGTGCCGGTGCAACACCGGGCCGTGTTGAACTTTCTAGTAACAGGGATCCAGAAGACAAATACTGTAACCACGACCACGGGCCGTGGTCAGCGACCACGGGGCCGTGGTGAGACTTCTGACCCACAATATTTTCTATTTTTATTGCAGGACATGGGAACCGGGCGCAGCACCTGAACTTCCTACGCAGTGCATGAGCTCTAGTTCCAATAAAGACATAAAAGAACCCCTAGACGAACCTGAACGCTTTCTAAGAAAAAGACTTAAAGCTAAAAACCAAGAGAAAGTTTCAGGGACCTACTTCCAATGGCGGACCAACGTACCCTAATGGATTTCCTACGACCCACAGTAGGTAATCTCGGCGCCGCTATCAATGCACCGAATGTCGATGCCAACAACTTCGAACTTCGGCCGCATTTGATACAAATGCTCCAAACTCCGCAACTTTTCATGGGCTTGCGGACGAAGATCCCCATTTACATATTACCAACTTTTTGGAAATATGTGATACCTTTCGGATCAACGGGGCATCAAACGACGCCATCCGCCTCCGAATGTTCCCATTTTCACTAAAAGACCGAGCTAAGGCTTGGCTTAACACCCTCCCAAGTGGTTCGGTAAAAACTTGGGATGAACTAGCCCAAAAGTTTCTATATAAGTATTTTCCCCCTTCTAAAACGGCTAAATTAATGACTGAAATTAATACATACTCACAAGAGGACGGGGAATCCTTATATGAAACATGGGAAAGATTCAAGGAGCTATTAAGAAAATGCCCTCATCATGGTCTTGCAATATGGCAACAAGTATCCACTTTCTATAATGGATTGTTGCCACACACAAGACAAACACTCGACTCTAGCTCCGGGGGACTTTTACGTAGTCGTCGCCCAAATGAAATTTATAATCAAATTGAAGAAATTGCTCAAAACAATTTTCAATGGCACACCCCCAAGGCACAAAATCTATTGCCCCAGGCGCCCATAAGGTAGATGAGAACACCTCTTTACAAGCCCAAATCGAGGCCCTCTATTCGAAAATCAAAAAGTTAAAAATGGCAAAAACGGCCTCGGTTATGGCTTGCGAAGGGTGTGGTGGGCCACAAGAAAATTGGAGTTGTATGAAAGAAATGGATAATCAAACGGAAATGGTAAACTACATTGATAATAGACCTAGGCCGTCAGGTCCTCCAACGGGTACCAACAACCAAGGATGGCATAACCACCCTAACCTTGGTTGGAGAGAACCCAGCAATAGTAGTAACCAATAAAACCAAAACCATCGAACAAACTTTCAACAACCAAGAAATGCGTCACAAAATTTCTCTCAACAACAACAAGTGGGACGAGAGAGGCTTAAAGATACTATCTCACGCCTCATCTACGACACCGAAAAGAAAAACTCGGATCTATTCCAAGAAATGGAATCGAGGTTTAGAAATCAACAAGCTAGTATTCAAAACATTGAAAAACAACTAAATCAACTAGCTCAAAATTTCTCCGAGAGACCACAAGGTGCGTTACCCAGCAATACCGAAACCAACCCAAAGGCGCAAGTACATCTCATCACATTGAGAAATCGTACCGTAGGTCCCGAGGAGGTTCTGCTACCTCCATCCAACAAGAGTCCATCCAGTCAACCCACAACTTCACCAACACCCCAAAAGGAAATGACTCCTCCACCAAATCACGAGCCTACCAAGAATCCCCCGGTACCCAACCCGGACAGTTACTTCTCCAAAAGACCGATGAGCAATTCAAAAAATTCGTAAACTTACAATTGCACATCAATCTTCCATTTGTGGAAGTCCTCACTTAAATGCCTAAATATTCAAAATTTATGAGAGACTTTCTCACTCACAAAAGGAAAATTGAAACATTGTAATTAGTCAATTTAAGTGAAGAATGCTCCGCCTTACTACTCAACAAACTCCCACAAAAGAAAATCAACCCCGGAAGTTTCACCATCCCTTGCTCCATTGGGGGATCAACTATACCCAATGCGCTAGCTGATCTCGGGGCTAACATCAATCTCATGCCCGCATCAAAGTTCGACCAACTAGGATTAGGTAAAACAAGCCACACAAAAATGAGCATACAACTCGCTGATAGGTCTATCAAATATCCACAAGGTGTCGCTGAAAATCTTTTGGTAAAAGTCAGAGACTTTGTCTTCCCGGCCGACTTTGTCATACTCGATATGGAGGAGGACACCGAAGTACCACTCATTATAGGAAGACCATTCTTGGCCACCGCTCACGCAATGGTGGATATGAGTTGAGGGAAGTTAACATTGAGGGTCAGAGACAAAGAGATGGAGTTCGGGGTTGGGAAAAGAGTAGAAGACGACCACCCGGTCAAATACATGGACGTCATGGACTCAAGCTTGGATGATGCTCTCCGAAGGTGCAACATGGGATGCAAAACATCCCACTTGGGTATCATATGACTGACTCTGGGTCTAGCCAAGGACACTTATAAACGTGGCGCACCACGGAGGCATTCCGTGGAACTATCCTTAGTTTTAATTTAGATTAACATTTATGTTTGCTTTTTTAGCTTTACTTTTCAGGAATAAAACACACTCGAAATGGTGTAGGTTACTAAGGGACCCTTGAACCCACACCCCATGCGCAAAAACAAAGCTTCTCGATAATTTTCCTTCATTACAGCAAGTTCAGCACGGGGCCGTGCTTAGCCCAACACGCCCCTGTGCCCAAGGATCTGCAGAAAATGCCTAGTACAGGTAACTGGACACGGGGCCGTGCTCATTGAACACGCCCCCATGCCCAGCCTTCTGTTTATTATGTTACTGGCAATCTGAGCACGGGGCCGTGTCCAAACCAACACTGGCCCGTGTCCAGACGCCCAGTAACATAAAAAATGTTTTTGAACACCTTTTTACACATTCGATCAACCTAAAAACTTATTTTTGGTACACATTGAGGACAATGTGTAATTTAAGTGTGGGGGGATGCTAAAACCTTGAATTTTGCAAGTCCTAATAACAAGCCTTACACAAAACTCTATTGGAACCGCTAATCACCCCAATTTTTTTCAAAAACTTTTCATTTTTTTACTTGTCTTGGTTTAATTTGGGAATAACAAGTTCCAAAAGGTTAAATTTTTACAAATTTACAACCGATAGCATCATGATAAATAGAACCAACATAAGAAAATTATGAAACGGCATAACAAATCTAGTTAAAATCTGGTTATATATACTTGATCACATTATAAACCCATTCCCACAACAAGTGAGTTTTGAGCCTTTATTGAACATACAAGCATACATCTTTAAATTAAATGCTCATTTTTTGTTTCTTGTGTGAATAGCCGCTTGGTTCTTACGACTCTAGAACTTGCCATGACGATACATTCCCGGTCCTTACCAACTCAAACCCAAGTAAGTAAATGATGGAGGCATTAGGACTAACCCATTTTCTTTTCAACACCATTATTTTTCATTTTTTTACCACCTACCCAAAATCCCCCTAGTTAACCCCTTTGAACCTAAACCTTTTCGTTTCTAACCCCACTAACAAACACCCTTTACCCACCAAAACCTTTTTCTTTTCAACCTTTTATTTTAGTAAAAATCTCGGTTTTCCTTGTGACGCTTCTTTATAAAAAAATGAAGTATAGCAATAAACAAACAAAGTCCTCAAAGAAACTTTGTTTAAAAATGCTTAGGTTGAATAAAAGTCATAAAAACAAAAATTTTTACGATGACCGACGCTTTTTACGCTTTTAGCCCTTTTTACTAACCACCTACCTTTAGCCCAAGCCTAACCCTTTACCAAGTCCTCTTGATATTTACAAAGGTTTATAGTTAAAAAGGAGGAGGATTGATTGCTTGGCAAGCATATGGTAGAAGTAAGTTCCTTGCTGGTCTCGAGTGTTTCACAAAAATACATTTTCGGCCGAGTGTTGAGTGATCTCCCGTGAGGTATGTGAACTTGTATATAAATGGAATTTTAAAGAGGCATGTTATGCCTAAATAAGTAATTTCTCTTATGAAACGTTCTAAATAAATCATAACGAATAGGATTATAAATAGTATAAAAATAAAACCCAATAAAGATCTTGGATTCCCGACACTCAAGACAAGCCCAAAACGTCTCTTATACCCATTCCATTTGGGTGTGTAAGCCACAAAATAAAGAGTTTTGCTTGAGGACAATCAAAGATTCAAGTGTGGGGGTATTTGATGTGTGCAAAATGCAACACATAAATTACATCAAATGAGGCATAAAACTAACCCTTTTTTAGTACTAATGTTGGAAAAGGTGTGCTTTTGTCTTCCTTTTGTATTTTCAGGACCAAATGAGCTTAAATGAACAAAAGGAACAAAAATGCAGCAAAAACTAACACAAATACAAAGAAAAGGAATAAACGTGGCATGCGCGATCCCTCGACAGCATCTTCCCAATCAAAAACAAGAAACAGAAGGCTGACCACGGCCCTGTGCCCACTGAGCACGGGGGCGTGGCCAGATGTCTGCAGAAAAGACAAAGCTGTAGAAGCTTCTATTGCTCACCATAGGGGCGTGCCCACTGAGCACGGGTTGTGGTCAACGCTAAGATTTGCAGAATCTAGCAAATCGTGGTAGTACAGATACGCTTCTGCACACGGGGTCGTGCCCAACGAACACGGGTCCGTCTGGAGCCTAATGCAGACAAGAGCAATTAATGAAGGAAGAGAAAATGGTTGGCCGTGGGGGTGTGTCTAGTAGACACGGGGCCATGGTCGGGCTTCTGTTCAGGCTATAAATAGGGGTGCTTGGCTCACTTCAAAGGCATCCCTTGGCAAAGCACCTATCTCCCACTTCACCACCACTCCACCACCACTACAACACCCACATCCACCACCATCATCCATCATCCGCCTTAGAGTGTGTGTAGTAGTCTCGGGATCCAAGATTGATCGTAAGAGTTCTTGTCAATCAAAGGCCATGTTTGGCTAAGTCTCTTACAATACTTGGTGAAGACAAGCATTTAATGTAATACTTTTGATTTTTAATCTTTTCGCACTTTTTATTTGGTTTTGTATTAATGACTTTAATAACTAGTTTCTTATGTTGAAGGTGAAACTTCTTTATCATTTGTCCGTGGTGTCTTGGCATTACTTTACTGCCTATATAAAGTAAAAGATTTTCACCATTCATATCTCTACGGTCTATATTGAGATATGTTGGCTACCTGGTCGGGGGTTAAGGGAATGGTTTGATAAGGTTCTTGCCTTGTTTAATGTATAGATCCTGCAAGGACCTGGGTCAAGCTTACTAGGACATCCTTCAATACCCACTGGTATTGGATGGCGGGGGAGCGAATGGCTTGATCCCCTCATATGTAAACTACTAGTAATACATTAACCGGCTACTTGGGATTGTATCCCTGCTGACTCAAACCACTTAGCCGAGGGTAACGTCGCCTTCAAAAGAGGGGCCTACCACTTTACGCATTAATAACTTAATTAATTATCTTTCAATATTCTGACCCTCTAGGATTGTATCCTTGCTGACTCAAACCACTGGGTTGAGGGTAACGTCACCTTCAAAAGAGGGGCCTACTACAATAACTTAGATAATCTCTTAACAGTGCAAAAGTGCAGGAATCATCAAAGGTTACATTAAAGGCGAGTCGGATCCAAGTGATTCATCTTGTCTATCTGTTTTATTTTTATTTAATTTTCAGCATTTTTAGTTTTTATTTTTCATGTTTAAAACCTTTTCTAAAATTTTGATTTGATTAGACGTTGAGGATAAACCGGTACTAAAAGCTCTTGTGTCCTTGGACGACCTCGGTATCTTACCAACGCTATACTACGCTCACGAAGGGTGCACTTGCCCATGTGTGTGTTTAGTGTTAGTAGAATATCGTGTTTTATAAATTTAAAACTTGACTAATGTGTTAAAAAGGGCTTAAAATATTAATAAAAACATATCACACCCAACACACACCAAGTTTTAAAACAAGGTGGGGAGGATGTAACAACCCTCGAGAAACACCCCTAAACACTCCCAGATACACCCTGTATGTGAAGAACGGACCCCGAATAACCTTTATATTAATAAAAATCAAGAAAAACAAATAATCAGGGTCACTCGCGGGTCGTGACCCAGTTAGCAGAATGCGCCGCGGGGCGTGAGGCCTTTCCCTTGTCGGACACACCATGTTGACACGTGTTAACATGTGTTGAGACTACACCCGATGACTCACTAACCCTACGGCCTATTCTAGTCTCTCACGGGCCGCGAGAGATGAAGAGAATTGCGTCGCGGGCCGCCACCCACCTATGATCAGCCTATAAATTGGACGTTCAGCTGCCATTTGTTCTCGTTCATTTTCTCTAAATCTATCTCAATTCTAAAAGGCTAAAGTTATAGCCTAATACCCCCTAATAAGCAAAGCTCTGCCTCGTTGTAAGTACTATAACCCCTGGTTACATATTGGTTACTCTACCCGATTGATCTAGGGCTCCGTAACGCATGTCAAGGCTCTGTCTGACTAAGTCGTTGGAATTCTGTCTCGGGGGTATAGCTAATGTAAATTGGGTTATCTTACTAACACGTATGCATTATTTAATTTTAATAGATTATAACCAGGAAGTCACCAGAAAGCAGTAGTATTATCTAAAACACCAATGTGAGTAGATTCTCTTTTTGTAAACTCTTTTGTGAGTCATTCTCTTTTTATAACAAACTGTTTTAACAAAACCTCAATTGTTTTGAATTATAATAGCAGTGATTGAGTTTATGTATTCTACAATTACTTTCGGTGTGTTGGGGTTTTGTATACATTACTTGTTACTATACTGTGAATAGTAGCATGACCACAAGTTAGGATTGGCAGTACCATGGGTGGTAATTGGGTAGATATAAACATTGTAATCACTCTCAATACTTTGAAGTCATAAAACTATTTTGATCAAATTGGAATGTACTTGCCAGTATTTCTTGCTTATAAAACTTTTTAAAACGCGTTTAAGGTAACCTAGTGTGAAGCCAATAAAAGCCAGCTGGAGAGCACTGAAGGCTTAGAAAAGTGGCTGTAAAAGTTACCTAAGTAAAAAGGAGAATGATTTTCAATAATTGGGGTTTAGCCGTATAAATATATTACAAACGAAAATCGGGTTTTGTCCCACTTGTTTATTATAAATGCATTATCAGCAAAAACTTGGGTTTTATCCCATTTATCTATTTTAAACATTTTTGGTGTTTAACTCTGATAAACAAATTTCCTAACTACGGTCCTGATGAAACTTTCCGCTGCCAAATTAATAAACACCGATACCATCTGACTGGTTCACGGCTCCCGCTCCCAGGGTGGGGTCGGGGGCTGTGACACTGCGTGGACAACTAGTTATGTTATTCAAGACCTATTTAAGGCAATCTTGTAATCTATATTTAATTTAATGAGAATTATCTTTTAGAAATTAATATTTGTTGTTATTATATATGTATTTCATTACATAATTGTTCAAGCGATCGTTTCGATTTTAATTCGGACTTTACGATCTGCTAATTAATTCCAAAAGATCTTCTTAATGGTTTAACCCTGCCAAGTGGCAAGTCCACATTAATTGGCCAAAAATTTTTGGTGGTTAAGGATGATTATTTCTTCTACCATGATAGTTAAGGGTGACTATCCCTTCTATCCAGAAGTGGTGAACTATGTTCAAGCCTCCAAGCCTTTATGGTCAATGCGACCATGGCTATATAGTTGAACCCTCTTAAGACAATTAATCTTTGTTAGCATTTAAGTAATGTTAACACTCCTGGCAGTGTAACTTGAGGAACCACACTAGCCGTCAAGGTATTTAGATTATATCCAAGCCTTTATAGTCTATATGATCAATACGATCATGACTAATATCATTAGTGCGATGATTATTATTTAAACATCCGTTTGTTATGTCAATTAATTTGCCTACGGGCCAATTTATATCGTCTTTCATGACGATGACAGTTCTAGTCTATGACTCCCTGTCTAAAGGTAGTGAACTATGTTCAAGCCTTAAAGCCATTGATCAAATGAGATCGCGAGTTACATTTTAATGTCCTTGTGACAAGGCCTTTTGTGCCATATTTTAAATGTCCATCGGGACGAGCCTTCGGGCTATTTATTATTGTCAATACGACGATGACATTTGTGAATTATGATCCCCTGTGTAATAATTAATGGACTATGTCCTATTCTAAATGCCATTGATGGTTCTTTTGTAGCCTAGGCTAATTATATTGAATTAATTTCGAAATAACATTCATTAGAAATGTTATAACTTAATAGACTATATGGTTTAATAATACCATGGCTTGTTAATCATCAAATGCGATGATAATTGCAACTAAGCAGTTGTTATTATTGATTTCTAGCACTAAACCTTCAAATTGATGAATTCCGACAAGGCTCACAGCAGTGCTGCGAATAGAAACGATGCTGCAAACGTAAACCTTAATGGTACTGATATTCAAGCCATGATAGACGCAACAGTTAGTAACAATGTAGATTAAGTGCTAGAAAACTAAAAGGAGTCCAGTGCCACTCGTTCCAAGTCCTAATCAAAACCACATACATCTCGCAAGGAAGATTTTGTTCACTCATTGAATGCAAAGAGTGAACCACAGAAAAAGATTTTTTTTTTATGAGGAGCCTCGTTCCTCTAAAAGGTGTACTTACAAGTACTTTGTCTCTTGCAAGCCAAGAGACTTCAATGGCGAGAAGGGGGGCCATTGATTGCATGAAATGGTTGGATGAGATGGAAACCATTGTAGATATCAGCGGTTATGCGAAGGAGGACATTGTGAAGTATGTATCACAACCGTTCAAGGGCGATGCCCTTACTTGGTGGAAGGCGTTGGTACAGTCCACAAGGAAGATCCCCCTCTATAATCAGGAATGGTCCAAGTTTGTGGACCTTGTGAAGGAAACCTATTGCCTTCAACATGAGGTTGAAAAGGTAGAGTCAGACTTCTTGACTCTTGTTATGAAAAATCTAGACTGCAAGACCTACATCACCGACTTCAACTCCATGTTGAGGTTGGTTCCATACTTGATCACACCTGAGCCCAAGCGCATTGTGCGCTTTATGGCTGGTCTGGCACCAGAAATTAAGGGAATGGTAAAGGCTTCGAAGCCTGCTACTTACAGATCCCTTGTGGATCTATCTTGTAAGGACCTGCAAAAATATCCAAAATGACCCGTAAGTAAAAACCTGGACCTCTGAAACCCTAATGTACATGAAAAACCAAGAAAACATGAAATCTGGTCTTCAGGCGGGCCGCGTAAACTGTAAGCTTAGGCTTACGCGGGCCGCGTCAACTTAAAGTTGACCGTATAAGCTTCCCTAGCCACGCGTCGCACACGTGGCGCACCTAGGTGTGACACACTAGCCCTAGTTGTAGACTAGGTGGCCCTCGCGGGCCGTGTAAGATTCTAGAAGGGGTTTACGCGGGCCGCGTAAAACCCAAAAATCAGCTATAAAAGAGTTGGCCATGAGAAGTTCACCTGTGTTCGAAATTTCAATCAAAAAACGAAGTTTACTGCTCCAAATCATAATTTCCAGTAGAGAAACGCTGCTACGATACAGGGTATTAACTCGATCGCTGCTATGATTCAATGTCCGATCGATTGAAACCAATCCTATGGATGTTTAAGTGCTGCTCCAATTCGGGCTATACTTTGTCATTCGTCGTGAATTCGATGGATGTTTAAGTGTTGCACTTTGTCATTCGTCGTGAGGGTTTTGATCTCGTGAGTTATCGTAAATGTTGTATTAAGTTACTGACCTACTTCGTATGCATTGTCATTTAATTTAAGTTACAAGGCTTATCAGTAGGCTAAACTCTGCCCGTTTAAACTTGCAATGTGAGTCATTCTCTTTTTATCAAAAGTTGTTTTACAATACCTCAAATCATTTTCAAAAGTTATAATTACAGGGATTAAGTCGTGGTTATCTTAAATCACTAGCAAGTGGGGTATTGTGCACATTACTAATTTCTCACGGTTAGGTTCATCAACCTAACAGTGATAATCATCACTACTTGGGTGAAAGGACCCAATAGTGGTATGACCATCGTCACACGGTTGTGACACGGCGCCAGATAAAAATAAGATAGTAGCCATTGTAATCGCTTTTATCCTGTAATTCATAACTATGTGTCATTTTATGTAAACTGAGTGACTCGCCAGTATTTCCCCGCTGATAAAATATTTTTAAACATGTTTCAGGCGACCTGCTGTGAATCAAGGAAAAGTGCTACGGAGCACTAATAAAGCTTGAAGTGGTGGCTCAGTTAAATAAATAAACATGTTTTATAAAACAGGGAATTTCCTTGTGAAATTCCTCTATTGTAAATTACGGGGTTTATCTCAAATTATGAAATAAAATGATTGGGCAGTTTCAAGTTTTAAAAGATCCTGGCAAATCTTCTGCTGTCAACTCAAATAATAAATACCACGGGTTTTCTGTCCCGCGGCTCCTGGACCGGGTCATACCGGGACGGGGGCCGTGACAGAAAAATGTGGTATCAAAGCCACTGATTTAAGCCAATTAAGTATTTAGAAATATTTATTTTTTTTTCTGATTTCCATTATGTGATTATGTGAAAATTCAATTTACATAATTTTAACTTAGAATTTTGTGTGTTTCTTCATGTATGCTAACAGCATGAATGAACTATCAGAAGCACTTCAAAACTTTACTATCCATACCACAGATATGGATACCACCAGTACTTTTACTGGCTACCAGGCTGATACTGAGGAGCCAATGGTATTCCAAGCCCAACCTCAAGAAAAACCTAAGCCGAAAAAGAAAAAAAGACTCGTAGGCTGGAGGCGTGTGCGTAGGAAGAAACCAGCGACACAGAAAGTAATAAAGACTGAGGATCCGAAGGATAAAGGCAAAGGAATAGAGATCGGAGAAAGTTCAGAACAAGCCCAGGAAATGCCACCCTGGGAAGAACTAGACCGCCAACTGGCAAATAGCGACCTCATCGAACCTGCCGATGAAAACCTCTTCGATTACCCAGCGGAAGCACAACTTCCAGTTAATCTGGAACCTGCTATCCCAGATCCAATTATCCACCCCCAACCTCTAGGAGAGCTGGAAGAATGGTGGACCACTGACTGGCAATTTCAAAATCTCTTGAATAACCCTAATACCTTTTTCCCCCAATTTGACCCTGAGCCTCCACTAAACCCCCCAATGAGCACCGAGAACTTGGCTGAACTTCGTCACTATGGCGAGGAGCTGATTGATGCAGGAAACTGAATTAGGGATGTGGGGGAAAGAATCTCATGGAAATACGACGAGAGGGAACGTCGTTTTTGAAATGCCAGCTGACTGTGGTTGTGTGGTTGTGGGAGTATGTGTTTAATAATAATATCATAATAAAAATATAATCATATAACATAACTAAAAATAAAACTTTTGTAATATATTTAGTGTGTATGGATGCATACTACAATATATAAAATGGACGTCGCAAAGTCGACAATTTTGGCTATATGTGTTGACGTGATTATGTGCGATTATTTTATTATGTTTGGTTGTTGTTTATTTTATGCTAATCACTTATATATATTAATTACCAGATGGAACACGTTGATAATGAACCAGTTAATGAAGTTAACCAATCTGAACAAAACCATGAAGATCAATTTCTTAATAGGCAGGATATAGAAAATATCGTTGCCCAAGGAATAGCTAATGCTATTCCAGCAATCCTTGCTGCTGCCCAAAATCCAGTTGAACCTCAACCAATTATTCCCAGCAAACGTACTCAAGGCGACAATTTCAGTAATAGTGTTAATGGAGGTGGCAACAATAATAATAACGATAATGATGGGATGCAAGCCCCATTCCTTAAGAAAATGAAAGCTGCAACGCCTGGTTGCACTTATAAGGAATTTCTTGCCTGTAAACCAGTTGAATTTACAGGCAACGAGGGGGCAACTGCTGCACTACGTTGGTTAGAGAAAACTGAAGCAGTAATTAAAATAAGTAAATGTGCCGAGGAAGACAAGGTCATGTATGCGTCGCATCTTTTTAAAGAGGATGCGCTAGAATGGTGGAATACGGTACTACAAGCCAAGGGAAGCGAGGTGGCCTATGCCATAAGTTGGGAAGAATTTAAGCGGCTGGTGGAAAGAAAATTCTATCCTGAGTATGAAAAGGAACAAATGGCGAATAAATTCCTGAACCACCGGATGGTGGATGTTGATTGTCGAGGGTATACTTCGACGTTCTTCGAATATGCTAGAGCAGTACCAACCCTGGCTTCGCCAGAACCGGTACTTATTTCCTGCTATATTTGGGGTTTGATTGGCGAAATCCGTGATATCGTTAAAGCTGTGAGACCCCGCACTATTGACGATGCTGTGGAATTAGCCAACACCCTAACTGACAGGCCGGTACGCACAAGAGAAGAAAAACGGAAAAAGGAAGTGGCCCAAAAGATTTCCTAAGGATTCCATGTGGGTAACAGTAGTAATTTCAAGAAGAAAGGAACCGGGCAATCTCCCACTGCTCCATTCTGCAGTACTTGTAAAAGAAAACATTTTGGAAAATGCAAAGGATATTGCAATTTCTGCAAAATTCCAGGGCATCAAGAAGAAGATTGCAGAAGGAAGAAATCAACAATCTACTTCAACTGTGGAGAAGCTGGACATTTTAGACCAGATTGTCCCAAACTAGTTAAACTAGCTTATAACAAAGCCAAACCTGCAGAAGGAACTACCAAAAAGAACGCAAGAGCCTTCCAACTGACTATCCAGGAAGCAGAACTAATCCCTGATGTGATAGCTGGTACGTTCGTAGTTCATGACGTTTATGCAAAAGTATTATTCGACTCTGGTGCAAACCAAAGTTTTATAAATACTTCATTCTGCCAAACTCTTAACCTACCTTTAACCAAACTTAGACAATTTTTTACGGTAGAAACCGCAGATGGTAATTCTATTAACATAGATAAGGTTTTGCGAGAAGGAAAGATAGAACTCTTAGGCCAAAAATTTTCTGCAAACCTGTTACCTATGGATTTAGCTAGATTTGATGTTATGTTAGGAATGGATTGGTTAGTAGCCAACCATGCTCGAATTCTCTGTGATAAAAATTCCATAGAAATTCATACACCCACAGGAGAATTAGTGGTGATTACAGGAGATAAGCCACGTAAGCCACTGAAATTTGTTTCAGTAATGAAGTTGGTCAGTTATTCAAGAAAACAAGGAATAGTGCATATGATTTCGGTAATCATTAACACTAAAGGTAAGGAACTTAAAGAAATTCCAGTAGTATCAGAATACCCAGATGTATTCCCAGAAGAACTACCTGGATTACCACCCGATAGGGAAGTAGAATTTAGAATTCATCTAATTCCTGGAACTACACCGATAGCCAAGGCACCTTATCGGTTAGCACCCAACGAAATGCTAGAATTGAAAAAGCAATTAGATGAATTACTAAACAAAGGATTTATACAACCTAGTTCATCCCCGTGGGGAGCACCAGTGTTGTTTATAAAGAAGAAAGATGGTTGATGCGAATGTGTATCGATTATAGGGAATTGAATAAAGTTACAATTAAGAATCGATACCTATTACCTAGGATAGATGATCTTTTCGATCAACTTCAAGGAGCTAGATACTTTTCTAAGATAGATTTACGCTCCGGATATCATCAGTTGAAAGTACAAGAAGAGGACATACCTAAAACTGCTTTCAGAACTAGGTATGGTCATTACGAGTTTACAGTCATGCCCTTTGGACTAACAAATGCTCCTGCAGCATTCATGGACATGATGAATAGAATCTGTAAACCGTATTTGGATAAATTTGTAATTGTCTTCATCGAGGATATACTCATTTATTCCAAAAGTCAAGAAGAGCATTGTGAACACTTGCATGCACTCTTAACTTTGTTAAGAAAAGAAAAGCTTTACGCCAAATTCTCGAAGTGTGAATTTTGGCTACAAGAGGTGCAATTTTTAGGACACATGGTGAATCACGAAGGTATTCACGTAGATCCCTCCAAAATATAAGCGATCACCAAATGGAAGGTCCCGCAATCAGCTATGGAAGTTAGAAGTTTTCTAGGGTTAGCTGGATACTATAGACGATTTATTAAGGATTTTTCCAAAATAGCTGTGCCATTAACTAAGCTAACCTGTAAAGCAGTAAAGTTTGAATGGGGATCTAGACAAGAAGAGGCTTTTAAGATTTTAAAGCAAAGGTTAACCAATGCCCCAATTCTTGCCTTACCAGAAGGAATAGAAGATTTTGAAGTTTATTGTGATGCTTCTAAGTTAGGATTAGGATGTATGCTAATGCAACGCAAAAAGGTGATTGCGTACGCTTCAAGACAATTGAAAAAGCACGAAGAAAACTATACGACTCATGACTTAGAGTTAGGAGCTATAATTTTTGCCCTTAAGATCTGGAGAGACTATCTGTATTTAAGCAAGTTTACTGTCTATACAGATCATAAGAGTTTAAGAATTTGGGCAAAAAGAATTAAACATGGGGTAAAGAAAATGGATGGAGATTCTAAGTGACTACAATTGTGATAATCAATATCACGAAGGAAAAGCAAACGTAGTTGCAGATGCCTTAAGTCGTAAATATCATGAAAAGCAAAAGCGAGTTCGTGCTCTTAGATTAAATCTTCAAATATATTTAATGGAACAACTAAAGAATGTTCAAGCAACAGCAATCAAGGATGATGCTGAAGAAATGAAAGGATGAATAAAGGAATTAGAGCAAGGAAATGATGGAATTTGGAGATTCCACAAGAAAAGGATTTGGGTACCTAAACAGGGAGAGTTAAGAAATAAGATTTTAGAGGAAGCCCATAAATCTAGGTATACCATGCATCCTGGTAATAATAAGATGTACCAAGATTAAGAAATAACTTCTAGTGGATAGGAATGAAAAAGGACATAGCTAGATATGTTTCTAAGTGTCTTACTTGTTCACAAGCTAAGGCAGAACACCAGAGACCCTCAGGTCTACTACAACAATTAGAAATGCCGGTATGGAAATGGGAACTCATAACCATGGACTTTGTTACTAAGTTGCCCAAAACCATAAAAGGTAATGACTTTGGGTAATTGTGGATCGATTAACCAAATCAGCTCATTTCCTACCCATGAAGGAAAGTTTTAGCATGGAAAGGTTAGCCAAACTATACGTAGACGATGTAGTATCCTTACATGGAGTCCCACTCTCCATTATATCGGATAGAGATAGTCGTTTCACTTCCCATTTTTGGACCAGTTTCCAGGAAGCAATGGGAACCCGATTAAATTTAAGCACTGCATACCATCCTCAAACAGACGGACAAAGTGAAAGGACGATCCAAACCCTGGAGGACATGCTTAGGGCATGTGTGATAGATTTTGGTGGAAACTGGGATGACCACCTACCCTTAATTGAATTCTCCTATAACAATAGTTACCATTCAAGCATTGAAGCAGCCCCGTTCGAAGCACTATACGGACGTAAGTGTAGAACTCCAGTTTGTTGGGCAGAAATAGGAGAAAGCCAATTATCAGGCCCCGAGATTGTGCAAGAAACCACCGACAAGATCACTCAAATCAAGGAAAGACTAAAAACGGCTCGAGATCGCCAGAAAAGTTATGCAGACAATCGACGCAAGCCACTAGAATTTCAAGTTGAAGACAGGGTACTCTTGAAAGTTTCTCCTTGGAAAGGACTAGTTCGGTTCGGTAAGAAAGGAAAGCTAAGTCCACGATACATAGGACCATTTCCAGTAATTCAGAAAATAGGACCGGTTGCTTATCGTTTACAACTACCAGAAGAGTTAGCCGGGGTACAAGACGTATTTCATGTATCAAGCCTCAAGAAATGTCTATCAGATGAATCGCTAGTAATCCCTCTTCAACACATACAGGTGAATGAAAAGTTGAAGTTTGTAGAGAAACCACTTCAAATAGAAGACAGAAAGATTAAATTCCTCAAGCATAAAAGATTGGTGCTGGTCAAGGTCAAGTGGGATTCAAAAAGAGGACCGGAGTACACTTGGGAGCTGGAATCGGAAATGAAGCGAAAGTATCCTCACTTATTTCAATAAATCTCGAGGATGAGATTTTAAATAAGGTGGGGAGGATGTAAGGACCTGCAAAAATGTCCCAAAACGATCCGTAAGTAAAAACCCGGACCTCTGAAACCCTAATGTACATGAAAAGCCAAGAAAACATGAAATCTGCTATTCAGGCGGGCCGCGTAAACTGTAAGCTTAGGCTTACGCGGGCCGCGTCAACTTAAAGTTGACTGGATAAGCTTCCCTGGCCATGCGTCGCACACGTGGCGCACCTAGGTGTGACACGCTAGCCCTAGTTGTAGACTAGGTGGCCCTCACGGGCCGCGTAAGATTCAAGAAGGGGTTTACGCGGGCCGCTTAAAACCCGAAAATCAGCTATAAAAGAGTTAGCCATGAGCAGTTCACATGTGTTCGAAATTTCAATCAAAAAACGAAGTTTACTGCTCCAAATCATAATTTCCAGTAGAGAAACGCTGCTATGATACAGGGTATTAACTCGATCGCTGCTACGATTCAATGTCCGATCGATTGAAACCAATCCGATGGATGTTTAAGTGCTGCTCCAATTCGGGCTATACGTTGTCATTCGTCGTGAATTCGATGGATGTTTAAGTGTTTCACTTTGTCATTCGTCATGAGGGTTTTGATCTTGTGAGTTATCGTAAATGTTGTATTAAGTTACTGACCTAGTTCATATGCATTGTCATTTAATATAAGTTACAAGGCTTATCAGTAGGCTAAACTCTGCCCGTTTAAACTTGTTTTACAATACCTCAAATCATTTTCAAAAGTTATAATTACAGGGATTAAGTTGTGGTTATCTAAAATCACTAGCAAGTGGGGTATTGTACACATTACTAATTTCTCACGGTTAGGTTCATCAACCTAACAGTGATAATCATCACTACTTGGGTGAAAGGACCCAATAGTGGTATGACCATCGTCACACGGCTGTGACACGGTGCCAGATAAAAATAAGATAGTAGCCATTGTAATCGCTCTTATGCTGTAATTCATAACTATGTGTCATTTTATGTAAACTGAGTGACTCGCCAGTATTTCCCCGCTGATAAAATATTTTTAAACATGTTTCAGGCGACCTGCTGTGAATCAAGGAAAAGTGCTACGGAGCACTAATAAAGCTTGAAGTGGTGGCTCAGTTAAATAAATAAAACATGTTTTGTAAAACAGGGAATTTCCTTGTGAAATTCCTCTATTGTAAATTACGGGGTTTATCCCAAATTATGAAATAAAATGATTGGGCAGTTTCAAGTTTTAAAACATCCTGGTAAATCTTCCGCTATCAACTCAAATACACTACAAAAAAAAGCCATCTAGTGGCACACAGTTTTAATGGCATTTAGGTTTTGTACCACTAATTTTTGTTTTTAATGGCACTTTAGGTATTTAACACCTACATTTAGTGGCATTTAACTTTTATGTCACTAATCAAGGCTTTTAGTGGCATTTTGCATATGCCACCAAAGTTTTCTATATGTTTTAATGGCACTTCACCTGTACTACACAAATTTTTGAACAACTCTTTTAAAATTTTCACCATTTCCCTCTTTGGAACCTAAAAATTTCCCTAAAAATTTCTTCTCTTTCACCAAAAATCAATTTCCCTCCCCAAATCATTTCATATCCCCGCTAATTCTCTTAACTCCTCATCCATTTCCCTCTCATTCTCACCAAAAAAAAAAAAACAATTTCCCCCACTCTAATTTTTATCTCTCTAGAATCTCGTAGTTGCGTTCACTCTGTTTGAATACTACCAGTTGCACCGACCAAAGACGATTGTGCTCCTGTTTAAATCCCGACATCAATATGGTATGTAATCAATCATAAATCTCTAATTTTAATTGTTGTGCTCCTTGTTTTCTTTCTAATTGTTGATGGATTTGTGTGCAATTTCTGTTTTGAGGTGCACTATACTGTTCAATCTCACAAAAACCAGGTTCAATTCACATATATACACCGCTACAGCCCTTACAAACATGTACATGAAGTTTAAACATCAGTTTCTATATAGCGCACTCAAGGTGTTCGACGAAATTACTAAACCAAATACCACTTCAATTAACGTTGTTGTTTCTGGGTTTTGTCAAAATGGGTGTTACAAGAAGGCTTTTGAGGTTTTTAAACGGTTTAGCAAGTTTAAACTTAGGCCCGATTCAGTTACAGTTGCTAGCTTGTTGTCGGTTTGTGACGTTTCGGTTAAAGATGGCCAGCAGGTTCATTGCTGGGCTATTAAGATTGGCGTTGAAACCGATATTTATGTCGCAACCTCACTTGTTACAATGTACTTTAACTGCAAACAGCCTCTGACGGGTCACACCGGGACGGGGGCCGTGACATATCTCTATCCCTCACTTTAGACGTGGTGAGAAACAGGTATGGAAAGACCAATGATGAGGGTAAGAGAAAGAGGGAGGATGATAGCTCCCAGAGATCTGACAAGAAGAAAAAGGGTAGGTTTGTGTTCAAGAAGAACCAAGATAGATCGGGTGAGAAGCCCACTTGCAAGAACTGCAACCACAGGCACTGGGGACAGTGCAACTTGGACCCACAGGCTAAACCCTGTGGTATCTGTAAGAAGGGTCATAAAACCCTTGAATGCAAGAATCTCAAGGACGTAGTCTGCTATGGTTGCGATGAGAAGGGGCACATCAAAACCAACTGCCCCAAGAATGCGAAGAAGCCTGATGAGGCTAAGAAAGGAAATGCTCAGGCATTCCAGATGAATGCAAAATAGGCGGTGAATGACGATAACGTCATAACAGGTACTTTCCTCATTAATGACATCTATTATAGAGTCTTATTCGATTCAGGTACAGATAAGTCTTTTGTAGATCTTAAGTTTTGTAAACTTTTTAATCTGCCCATAAGAACTATAGACATTATGTCACGGCCCCCGACCCAGTTTCCTGGTTCGATTGCCGCGAGACAGAAAACCCGTGGTATTTTATTTTGGTGTTTAATTTGGCAGCGGAAATATTAACAGGATCGTTTAACTGAAAATGTCCAATTATTTTATTTCACATTTTGGGACAAACCCCATAGTTTACAATAAAGGAATTTCACTGGGAAATTCCCTGGTTATAAAAACATGTTTATTAATTATTTACTGAGCCACTTTCTTCAAGCTGTAGTTCTACGCGGAACTTTTCCTGGTTCACAGTAAATCTCCTGAAACATGTTTAAAAAGATTTTATTAGTGGGGAAATACTGGCGAGTCATTCAATTTGTACAAAACGACACATTGTTATCGTTTACAGCATTAAGAGTTTTCACATTTGCCCCTATCTATTAATTAGCCGGTTCAGTTGTCACTCGACCGTATCTATGACCGTGGACATATCACTAAATTAGGCTCGTCCACCTAACGTGATAAATCATTAGTAGTAATGTGCACAAAACCCCCACAAACTGCCAGTAATTAAAGATTAGCAAAGACTTAATCACTACAAAGTATAACTGGAAAACATTTAGGGTTTACAAAGCAATTTTGATAAAAACAAAATGACTCACATTGCAAGTTTAGTTGGACAGAGTTTAGCCTACTGATTAAGCCCTGGTAACCTAGTTAAAATAAAAATGCACACGAAACTAGGTTAGTAACTTAATACAACATTTACGATAAACTCACGAAATCAAAACCCTCACGACGAATGACAAAGTATAGCCCGAATTCAGGCAGCACTTAAACATCCATCGAATCGGTTTCAATCGATCGGACATTGTATCGTAGCAGTGATCGAGTTATTACCATGTAATCGTAGCAGCGTTTCCCTACTGAAATCTACGAATTTGAGCAGTACAGAACGTTTTTAGAGTAAATTTTTCGAATGCAGATGAAAGCCCCATGCACAACCAATTTATAGCTGGAAATTGAGTTTGTCGCGGCCCGCGTAAACTCTAATAAAACCTTACGCGGCCCGCGAGAGCCATCCTAATTACGGCTAGGGCTGCCGTGTCACGGTGTAGGTCTGCCACGTGTCAGACACGTGGCATAATGCTTACCCGGCGAACTATCAAGCTGTCGCGCCCCGCGTAAGCTTCCCTTAAGGCTTACGTGGCCCGCGAGTGATAAGAAAAATTGAATTTCTTGGTGTTTCATGAGAATCAGGGTTTTGGGGGTCCCCGGTTTCTACTTACGGAGTGTTGTGGGACATTTTTGGCAGGTCCTTACATCCTCCCCACCTTATTTAAAATCTCGTCCTCGAGATTTACTGGAACAGGTGAGGATACTATCGTTTCATTTCTGATTCTAGCTCCCATGTATACTCAGGTCCTCTTTTCGAATCCCACTTGACCTTGACTAGCACCAATCTTTTGTGCTTAAGGAACTTAATCTTTCTTTCTTCTATTTGGAGTGGTTACTCAACAAATTTTAGCTTTTCATTTACCTCTATATCTTGAAGAGGTACTACTAGGGATTCGTCAGATAAACATTTCTTGAGATTGGATACATGAAATACATCATGTACTCCAGCCAGTTCTTCTGGTAGTTGTAAGCGATATGCAGCTGGTCCTATGCGTTGGACAACTATGAACGGTCCTATATACCTTGGACTCAACTTTCCTCTCTTACCGAACTGAACTACCCTTTTCCAATGAGAAACTTTCAAGAGTACCTTGTCTCTGACTTGAAATTCTAATGGCTTGCGTCGATTGTTTGCATAACTCTTCTGGCGATCTCGAGCCGTTTTCAGTCTTTCCTTGATTTGAGCTATCTTGTCGGTGGTTTCTTGCATAATTTCGGGACCTAATAATTGACTTTCTCCTATTTCTGCCCAACATACGGGAGTTCGACATTTTCGTCCATATAGTGCTTCAAATGGGGCAGCATTGATGCTTGCATGGTAACTATTATTATAGGAGAATTCTGTTAGTGGTAAGTGATCAACCCGGTTTCCATCGAAATCTATTACACATGCCCTAAGCATGTCTTCTAAGGTTTGAATCGTCCTTTCACTTTGTCCATCTGTTTGGGGATGGTATGTCGTACTTAAATTTAATCGCGTCCCCATTGCTTCTGGGAAACGTGTCCATAAATGCGAAGTGAAACAACTGTCCCTATCTGACACAATGGATAGTGGAACTCCGTGTAGGGATACTACTTTGTCTACGTACAACCTTGCTAATCTTTCCATGCTGTTTCTTTCATTGGCAGGAAATGGGCTGATTTGGTTAATCGATCTACAATCACCCAGATGGCACTGTTACCTTTCCTGGTTTTGGGCAACTTAGTAACAAAGTCCATTGTTATTAGTTCCCACTTCCATACAGGCATTTCTAAGTTTTGAAGTAGACCTGAAGGTTTCTGGTGTTCTGCCTTGACTTGTGAACAGGTCAGACACTTATAAACATACCGAGCTATGTCTTTTTTCATTCCTATCCACCAGAAATTATTCCTTAAGTCTTGATACATCTTGTTATTACCAGGATGCATGGTATACCTAGATTTATGGGCTTCTTCTAAAATTTTATTTCTTAAATTTCCCTGCTTAGGTACCTAAATCCTTTTCTTATGGATTCTCCAAATTCCATCAGTCCCTTGTTCTAGTTCCTTTATTCGTCCTTTCATTCCTTCAGCATCATCCTTGATTGCCGTTTCCTGAACACTTTTTAGTTGTTCCATTAAATCTAATTGGAGATTTAATCTAAGGGCACGAACTCGTCTTTGTTTCTCATGGTACTTACGACTTAGGGCATCTGCTACTACATTTGCCTTTCCTTCGTGATATTGAATATCACAATTGTAGTCACTTAGAATTTCCATCCATCTTCGTTGCCTCATGTTTAATTCTTTTTGCCCAAATATGTACCTTAAACTCTTATGATCCGTATAGACAGTAAACTTACTTCCATACAGTAAACTTTTTCAATTGCCTTGAGGCATACGCAATTACCTTTTTGCGTTGTATTAGCACACATCCTAACCCTAGCTTAGAAGCATCACAGTAAATTTCAAAATCTTCTGTTCCTTCTGGTAAAGCAAGAATTGGGGTGTTTGTTAACCTATGCTTTAAAATTTTCAAGGCCTCTTCTTGCTTGGGTCCCTATTCAAACCTAACGGTTTTACAGGTTAGCTTAGTTAATAGAACAGCTATCTTAGAGAAGTCCTTAATGAAGCGTCTATAGTAACCAGCTAATCCTAGAAAACTTCTAACTTCGGTAGCTGATTGTGGGACCTTCCATTTGGTGATTGCTTCTATCTTGGAAGGAACAACGTGAATACCTTCGTGATCTCACCATGTGTCCTAAAAATTGTAACTCCTATAGCCAAAATTCACACTTCGAGAATTTGGTGTAAAGCTTTTTTTTCTGAGCAAAGTTAAAAGTGCATGTGGGTGCTCACAATGCTCATCTTGGCTTTTAGAATAAATAAGTATATCGTCGATAAAGACGATTACGAATTTATCCAAATACAGTTTACAGATCCTATTCATCATGTCCATGAATGCTGCAGGGGCATTTGTTAGTCCAAATGGCATGACTGTAAACTCGTAGTGACCATACCTAGTCCTGAAAGCAGTTTTAGGTATGTCTTCTTCTTGTACCTTTAACTGATGATATCTAGAGCTCAAATCTATCTTAGAAAAATATCTAGCCCCCTGAAGTTGATCAAAAAGACCATCAATCCTAGGTAACGGGTATCGATTCTTAACTGTAACCTTATTCAGTTCCCTATAATCGATACACATCCACATCGAACCATCTTTCTTTTTCACAAACCATACTGGTGCTCCCCAAGGGGATGAACTAGGTTGTATGAATCCTTTGCTTAACAATTCATCTAACTGCTTTTTCAATTCTAACATTTCGGTGGGTGCTAACCGATAAGGTGCCTTAGCTATCGGTGTAGTTTCAGGAATTAGATGAATTCTAAATTCTACTTCCCTATCGAGTGGTAGTCCAGGTAGCTCTTCTGGGAATACATCTGGGTATTCTGACACTACTGGGATTTCCTTAAGTTCCTTACCTTTAGTGTTAATGATTACTGAAATCATATACACTATTCCTTGTTTTCGTTTATAATTAGCAACTTTCATTACTGGAATGAACCTCATTGGTTTCCGCGTCTTATCTCCTGTAACCGTAATTACTTCTCCCGTTGGCGTACGTATTTCTATGGAATTCTTATCACAAAGGATTCGAGCATGGTTAGCTACTAACCAATCCATTCCTAACACGACATCGAATCCAGCTAAATTCATAGGTAGAAGGTTTGCAGAAAATTTATGGCTTGAGAGTTCTATTGATGTGGGGTAAAATACACATATTTGTCCCGTGTAAATTGTATAATTATTGTATAGTTTTTATTTGTTTTTATTTAGTTTAGTATTATATTACACTAATTTGTGTTTTGGCAGGTTCTGGTGCAAATGGAGCGAAAAAGAGTAATAATTGAATAACCAGCCAGCTGAGTAGAGTAGACCACCAATGACCGAAGTAAAATTGCCAATATTTTCTGCTACTAAGATACTCATCAGACGGAAGCTGCTGCCATTATTGTTATTATTATTATCAATATTAGAAATAAAAGAAAAAGTCAACATCAGAATCACCTTGGACATCAAATAAGGGATTAAAGTGGACGAAGTATATTGTATAAGAAAGGCTGCCCTATGATGATTGTTATTGGAGAACACTTCTAAACGAATTAAAGGAAAGAGTATTAAAGCACATGGGCCGCAAAAGGAAAAATAAAACCTCCAGCCAACAGATTACGTGGGAATTGGATTTTGGGCCATGAGACTAATATAATCAGCAGTGGATTGGAGGGGGCATATCAGCCGCACATAATTCGACATCAGAGGAGCCGCACGAATTCAGAAGGAGACGCACGAAGTGTGACAAGAATTTTAGAGTTTAATTTGCAAAGGGTTCAAGCCGTGATCAAGATTAAGTCCGGGTTTGATATTTATTAGTATTCAATTTTGTTAAAACATTATGTTTTCAGGCTAAACCCTAGATACTACCTAGACAAGATGATGGTTTGATTAAAGTTTGGATTTTTTTAACGGTTATTATTGTTTAATTATGGATTGATTTCTGAAAGTAAAGGATTCTAGAGTTTCTGATTTGATGCGTGTGCGTATTTACTTTTAATTGTTGATTATTTACTGTTTCACATAGATTTTGGTGAATGTCTTTCACATAATAAATTTGTGTTGATTATTTGCATCCTCACGGGTTCGGGTGATCTTTGGGTAAATTGGCCAATAGCCCTAGAAACGGTAATTAAAATACAGTTAGAATTAAGTATTCTGCTTAACTTGTCGTTGAGAGGCTCGAGTTAGTTATTAGGTCTCAGTGCAATATATAGCTAAGATAGATTTTGAGAGAAGTCGGTTTTAGTTCCCTAATTGCATTTGTGTCTAGTAAACCAAGTCAGAACCTAGAATTGCCTTAGATTATCGCGCTGAGAGGTAGATAGTCGTATTAGGACACTTTTAGAATCGTTAGAGGACTGAGAGGAAGTCTAACAGTCGGTAATCACAACAGCCTTGTAGGGTTTCCTAGGTTTCTTCCTGAGAAGGGTCGGGAAGTCTTAGCATTGAAATACCTTAAGGTTTAGTATTTTACGATCCCGGCTTCATATAACAATAAGACAATTAGAAGTCCATTCCTAGTCAAGCTGGATTCAAGTCTAGGTAGTCGTTAAACTCATCTGAATCAAACCTTAGTCTCCATTCGTCTTTTAGTCTAAATCTAGTTAATTAATTAGTTTAATATAGATTTCCTAGTTTTTCAGTAACCCCCCCAAACAACGAAACAGTTAAGTACAGTTAGGTTAGAGTCAGTTAAGTTAGTCGAGTCTAGTCAACGTAGTCAGTAGAGTCTCATGGGTTCGATACTCGGACTTACTTAGGCTATACTACATTGACCGGTACACTTGCCGGTTGTGTGGTCTAGATTAGAGAGTCTTAGTTTTATAAATTTAAAACTTATAGTGTCTAGATTAGAGGGTTAAAATTAGTTAGTTTAATTAGACCACTTTTAGCACATCAAGTTTTTGGCGCCGTTGCCGAGGACTCTTGGCGATTGCGTTTATTAGCTTTGATTAGACTTAACTGAAAAATCCGTGCTACTTGTACAGTTGTGTAATTTTTTTTTTTTTTTTTTAGTTAGTTTTTATTCTCTGTACCTTGCTCTGCTCTGCCTACTCTCTTAATGGCAGGTGATCCTATTGACCAAGATGTCTCTGATGAGTTGTTTTGGGAGAGTGAATTTGCTGATGAGTTAGAGGGTTTGCCGGTAGATGAAGAAGTAGGTACGTTTGATCCGGAGGGGGACCTAGCTTACCTAGAAGCTTTACTTGAAGGAAACCCAATGACGTACATCCGACAAGAAGAAGTGGTGGTGGAAGAGGAAGACCACCACAGCTGGCCCGTGGTACTGATAACGAATGCGAGTAAAAATTTAAAACCACGGGAGAAGGCAATGATAAGAACACCTGGGATCGTGATTCGGTGGCTACTGCCAGGTAAATTCAATTTTTTGTGTTCTAACCCGTTAAAAATTTTAAAATCATTTTATAATTCCACCGTTAAATTTTTAAATGTTTACGAGAAACGGATGGAATTAAATGGGTTGGACCGGGTTCAAGTTAAGGAAAAGCCTCCTGATTAAATTCAAGTGTGGGGAGGTTTTGTAGAGTTTGCATAGAGTCGTAGTTTTTGTATATTGAGTCTTAGTAGTTTTTGAGTCGTTTTTTTTGTAGAGCCAGTACTGCTTTGGGTTTTGTTTTGTTGTGATTGTGCAGGTTTGGATTGTACCACCCGTACTCAATCTTCATTCGGGTGATTTCGGAGCTGCCTTATTGATATAACCCAAGCAGACTAAGGCAACGATCGCGAATGAAATGCTATACGATCGTTCGTTGGATTCAAGACTCGTACGGCTGGCACTGACTTTTGTCCTAACCAGCTAAGTCTTTTCCAACTCTCTTTGTATTTTATTTCTTTCGTATTTATTGTTAGTTTCCATCTTTGCATTAGGGACAATGCAATCTCTAAGTGTGGGGATGGGATACTTGTAAATGGGATACTTGTAAATATTTGAGTCATAAAAATTTAAAAAAATACAAAAAATTTAAAAATTTGAAAAATCCAAAAAAATTGAAAAAATCAGAAAATGTCTTTTGAAAAAAGAAGTTTGCAATTAAAGCGGAAAGTGATAGAAAAGATGAATTTTTGCTCGGGGTCGAATAATAATAATATGAGATTATAATAAATCGAGCTTGCGTCTAGTTTGGGATATGTGAATAGGCCCGGGTTTGGTTTTAAGTCCCTTTGAGTTAATATACTTTAATTGTCGGTCTGCTAGTGGGTTTTCGCCTGGGAAACATGGGAAATCAAAACTGTCAATAAGAGTATAAGGGGCACCGTTATAAGTTAAAACTGTTAGAGTTTGTGATCATGAAAAAAAAAGAATAAAATGTGAGCTAGAAACTAAATGAAAGTAACACAGATCTATGTAATCCGAGTTCGGGATAGCGACTCTACAGCCGGAATGCCTCTGGGATGTGTGAAATCGAATTGCCGATTAAAAGTACCGAAACCTAAGAAATCTGTGGTTGGGGATAGCGACTCTACAGCCGGAATACCTCTTGGTTAGGGAAAGCATCGTCTAGACTCACGAGAAAAAAAAAAGAAAAAAAAAAGAGCAAAAAGCAAAGCAAAAAAAAAAAATAGAAAAAAAAATGAAAAGAAAAAAAAAAGTTGATTGTTTACTCTCTTGGTTTTGATATAAGACGGTTAGTAATTGGTCCAGTGATCGTTCCTTTAGTCCTATAAGCTTGAGGTGAGAGTAGGTGGACCGTAAATTCTAGTGTGAGACCCTAGGTAGACTGACCGCACTTAAATTAAATTCATATGATAAGGGCTTAGGATTGGACTTGGGTTTAAAGGGACAAGTATATTCGCAATCGCGGCTAACGCAAGTCTTGGTTTTAATTAATTATACCTATACTTTTGACCCGGGTGATTATTTGTTTCTGATTCCGTTGCATAATTCTTTTTCGAGGACGAAAAAAGGTTAAGTGTGGGGATATTTGATGTGGGGTAAAATACACATATTTGTCCCGTGTAAATTGTATAATTATTGTATAGTTTTTATTTGTTTTTATTTAGTTTAGTATTATATTACACTAATTTGTGTTTTGGCAGGTTCTGGTGCAAATGGAGCGAAAAAGAGTAATAATTGAATAACCAGCCAGCTGAGTAGAGTAGACCACCAATGACCGAAGTAAAATTGCCAATATTTTCTGCTACTAAGATACTCATCAGACAGAAGCTGCTGCCATTATTGTTATTATTATTATCAATATTAGAAATAAAAGAAAAAGTCAACATCAGAATCACCTTGGACATCAAATAAGGGATTAAAGTGGACGAAGTATATTGTATAAGAAAGGCTGCCCTATGATGATTGTTATTGGAGAACACTTCTAAACGAATTAAAGGAAAGAGTATTAAAGCACATGGGCCGCAAAAGAAATAATAAAACCTCCAGCCAACAGATTACGTGGGAATTGGATTTTGGGCCATGAGACTAATATAATCAGCAGTGGATTGGAGGGGGCATATCAGCCGCACATAATTCGACATCAGAGGAGCCGCACGAATTCAGAAGGAGACGCACGAAGTGTGACAAGAATTTTAGAGTTTAATTTGCAAAGGGTTCAAGCCGTGATCAAGATTAAGTCCGGGTTTGATATTTATTAGTATTCAATTTTGTTAAAACATTATGTTTTCAGGCTAAACCCTAGATACTACCTAGACAAGATGATGGTTTGATTAAAGTTTGGATTTTTTTAACGGTTATTATTGTTTAATTATGGATTGATTTCTGAAAGTAAAGGATTCTAGAGTTTCTGATTTGATGCGTGTGCGTATTTACTTTTAATTGTTGATTATTTACTGTTTCACATAGATTTTGGTGAATGTCTTTCACATAATAAATTTGTGTTGATTATTTGCATCCTCACGGGTTCGGGTGATCTTTGGGTAAATTGGCCAATAGCCCTAGAAACGGTAATTAAAATACAGTTAGAATTAAGTATTCTGCTTAACTTGTCGCTGAGAGGCTCGAGTTAGTTATTAGGTCTCAGTGCAATATATAGCTAAGATAGATTTTGAGAGAAGTCGGTTTTAGTTCCCTAATTGCATTTGTGTCTAGTAAACCAAGTCAGAACCTAGAATTGCCTTAGATTATCGCGCTGAGAGGTAGATAGTCGTATTAGGGCACTTTTAGAATCGTTAGAGGACTGAGAGGAAGTCTAACAGTCGGTAATCACAACAGCCTTGTAGGGTTTCCTAGGTTTCTTCCTGAGAAGGGTCGGGAAGTCTTAGCATTGAAATACCTTAAGGTTTAGTATTTTACGATCCCGGCTTCATATAACAATAAGACCATTAGAAGTCCATTCCTAGTCAAGCTGGATTCAAGTCTAGGTAGTCGTTAAACTCATCTGAATCAAACCTTAGTCTCCGTTCGTCTTTTAGTCTAAATCTAGTTAATTAATTAGTTTAATATAGATTTCCTAGTTTTTCAGTAACCCCCCCAAACAACGAAACAGTTAAGTACAGTTAGGTTAGAGTCAGTTAAGTTAGTCGAGTCTAGTCAACGTAGTCAGTAGAGTCTCATGGGTTCGATACTCGGACTTACTTAGGCTATACTACATTGACCGGTACACTTGCCGGTTGTGTGGTCTAGATTAGAGAGTCTTAGTTTTATAAATTTAAAACTTATAGTGTCTAGATTAGAGGGTTAAAATTAGTTAGTTTAATTAGACCACTTTTAGCACATCAAGTTTTTGGCGCCGTTGCCGAGGACTCTTGGCGATTGCGTTTATTAGCTTTGATTATACTTAACTGAAAAATCCGTGCTACTTGTACAGTTGTGTAATTTTTATTTTTTTTAGTTAGTTTTTATTCTCTCTACCTTGCTCTGCTCTGCCTACTCTCTTAATGGCAGGTGATCCTATTGACCAAGATGTCTCTGATGAGTTGTTTTGGGAGAGTGAATTTGCTGATGAGTTAGAGGGTTTGCCGGTAGATGAAGAAGTAGGTACGTTTGATCCGGAGGGGGACCTAGCTTACCTAGAAGCTTTACTTGAAGGAAACCCAATGACGGACATCCGACAAGAAGAAGTGGTGGTGGAAGAGGAAGACCACCACAGCTGGCCCGTGGTACTGATAACGAATGCGAGTAAAAATTTAAAACCACGGGAGAAGGCAATGATAAGAACACCTGGGATCGTGATTCGGTGGCTACTGCCAGGTAAATTCAAATTTTTGTGTTCTAACCCGTTAAAAATTTTAAAATCATTTTATAATTCCACCGTTAAATTTTTAAATGTTTACGAGAAACGGATGGAATTAAATGGGTTGGACCGGGTTCAAGTTAAGGAAAAGCCTCCTGATTAAATTCAAGTGTGGGGAGGTTTTGTAGAGTTTGTATAGAGTCGTAGTTTTTGTATATTGAGTCTTAGTAGTTTTTGAGTCGTTTTTTTTGTAGAGCCAGTACTGCTTTGGGTTTTGTTTTGTTGTGATTGTGCAGGTTTGGATTGTACCACCCGTACTCAATCTTCATTCGGGTGATTTCGGAGCTGCCTTATTGATATAACCCAAGCAGACTAAGGCAACGATCGCGAATGAAATGCTATACGATCGTTCGTTGGATTCAAGACTCGTACGGCTGGCACTGACTTTTGTCCTAACCAGCTAAGTCTTTTCCAACTCTCTCTGTATTTTATTTCTTTCGTATTTATTGTTAGTTTCCATCTTTGCATTAGGGACAATGCAATCTCTAAGTGTGGGGATGGGATACTTGTAAATGGGATACTTGTAAATATTTGAGTCATAAAAATTTAAAAAAATACAAAAAAATTAAAAATTTGAAAAATCCAAAAAATTGAAAAAATCAGAAAATGTCTTTTGAAAAAAGAAGTTTGCAATTAAAGCGGAAAGTGATAGAAAAGATGAATTTTTGCTCGGGGTCGAATAATAATAATATGAGATTATAATAAGTCGAGCTTGCGTCTAGTTTGGGATATGTGAATAGGCCCGGGTTTGGTTTTAAGTCCCTTTGAGTTAATATACTTTAATTGTCGGTCTGCTAGTGGGTTTTCGCCTGGGAAACATGGGAAATCAAAACTGCCAATAAGAGTATAAGGGGCACCGTTATAAGTTAAAACTGTTAGAGTTTGTGATCATGAAAAAAAAAAGAATAAAATGTGAGCTAGAAACTAAATGAAAGTAACACAGATCTATGTAATCCGAGTTCGGGATAGCGACTCTACAGCCGGAATGCCTCTGGGATGTGTGAAATCGAATTGCCGATTAAAAGTACCGAAACCTAAGAAATCTGTGGTTGGGGATAGCGACTCTACAGCCGGAATACCTCTTGGTTAGGGAAAGCATCGTCTAGACTCACGAGAAAAAAAAAGAAAAAAAAAGAGCAAAAAGCAAAGCAAAAAAAAATAGAAAAAAAAATGAAAAGAAAAAAAAAAGTTGATTGTTTACTCTCTTGGTTTTGATATAAGACGGTTAGTAATTGGTACAGTGATCGTTCCTTTAGTCCTATAAGCTTGAGGTGAGAGTAGGTGGACCGTAAATTCTAGTGTGAGACCCTAGGTAGACTGACCGCACTTAAATTAAATTCATATGATAAGGGCTTAGGATTGGACTTGGGTTTAAAGGGACAAGTATATTCGCAATCGCGGCTAACGCAAGTCTTGGTTTTAATTAATTATACCTATACTTTTGACCCGGGTGATTATTTGTTTCTGATTCCGTTGCATAATTCTTTTTCGAGGACGAAAAAAGGTTAAGTGTGGGGATATTTTATGTGGGGTAAAATACACATATTTGTCCCGTGTAAATTGTATAATTATTGTATAGTTTTTATTTGTTTTTATTTAGTTTAGTATTATATTACACTAATTTGTGTTTTGGCAGGTTCTGGTGCAAATGGAGCGAAAAAGAGTAATAATTGAATAACCAGCCAGCTGAGTAGAGTAGACCACCAATGACCGAAGTAAAATTGCCAATATTTTCTGCTACTAAGATACTCATCAGACGGAAGCTGCTGCCATTATTGTTATTATTATTATCAATATTAGAAATAAAAGAAAAAGTCAACATCAGAATCACCTTGGACATCAAATAAGGGATTAAAGTGGACGAAGTATATTGTATAAGAAAGGCTGCCCTATGATGATTGTTATTGGAGAACACTTCTAAACGAATTAAAGGAAAGAGTATTAAAGCACATGGGCCGCAAAAGAAAAAATAAAACCTCCAGCCAACAGATTACGTGGGAATTGGATTTTGGGCCATGAGACTAATATAATCAGCAGTGGATTGGAGGGGGCATATCAGCCGCACATAATTCGACATCAGAGGAGCCGCACGAATTCAGAAGGAGACGCACGAAGTGTGACAAGAATTTTAGAGTTTAATTTGCAAAGGGTTCAAGCCGTGATCAAGATTAAGTCCGGGTTTGATATTTATTAGTATTCAATTTTGTTAAAACATTATGTTTTCAGGCTAAACCCTAGATACTACCTAGACAAGATGATGGTTTGATTAAAGTGTGGATTTTTTTAACGGTTATTATTGTTTAATTATGGATTGATTTCTGAAAGTAAAGGATTCTAGAGTTTCTGATTTGATGCGTGTGCGTATTTACTTTTAATTGTTGATTATTTACTGTTTCACATAGATTTTGGTGAATGTCTTTCACATAATAAATTTGTGTTGATTATTTGCATCCTCACGGGTTCGGGTGATCTTTGGGTAAATTGGCCAATAGCCCTAGAAACGGTAATTAAAATACAGTTAGAATTAAGTATTCTGCTTAACTTGTCGCAGAGAGGCTCGAGTTAGTTATTAGGTCTCAGTGCAATATATAGCTAAGATAGATTTTGAGAGAAGTCGGTTTTAGTTCCCTAATTGCATTTGTGTCTAGTAAACCAAGTCAGAACCTAGAATTGCCTTAGATTATCGCGCTGAGAGGTAGATAGTCGTATTAGGGCACTTTTAGAATCGTTAGAGGACTGAGAGGAAGTCTAACAGTCGGTAATCACAACAGCCTTGTAGGGTTTCCTAGGTTTCTTCCTGAGAAGGGTCGGGAAGTCTTAGCATTGAAATACCTTAAGGTTTAGTATTTTACGATCCCGGCTCCATATAACAATAAGACCATTAGAAGTCCATTCCTAGTCAAGCTGGATTCAAGTCTAGGTAGTCGTTAAACTCATCTGAATCAAACCTTAGTCTCCGTTCGTCTTTTAGTCTAAATCTAGTTAATTAATTAGTTTAATATAGATTTCCTAGTTTTTCAGTAACCCCCCCAAACAACGAAACAGTTAAGTACAGTTAGGTTAGAGTCAGTTAAGTTAGTCGAGTCTAGTCAACGTAGTCAGTAGAGTCTCGTGGGTTCGATACTCGGACTTACTTAGGCTATACTACATTGACCGGTACACTTGCCGGTTGTGTGGTCTAGATTAGAGAGTCTTAGTTTTATAAATTTAAAACTTATAGTGTCTAGATTAGAGGGTTAAAATTAGTTAGTTTAATTAGACCACTTTTAGCACATCATCTATCTTTCCTTTTTGTAAAATCTTATTTATGTTAACAGAATTTACATCGGCCATTTCTACCGTATAAATCTGCTTGAGTTTGGTTAAAGGTTGCTTAAGAGCTTGGCAGAATGAAGTATTTATAAAACTTTGGTTTGCACCAGAGTCAAATAATACTTTTGCGTAAACGTCATGTACAAGAAACATACCAGCTATCACATCAGGAATCAGATCTGCTTCTTGAGTTGTCAGCTGGAATGCTCTTGCATTCTTCTTATTAGTTCCTTCAGCAGGTTTGGCCTTATTATCAGCTGACTTAACCAGTTTAGGGCATTCTCGTCTGAAATGCCCGGTTTCTCCACAATTGAAGCAAATCATGGATTTCTTCCTGCAATTCTCCTCTTGGTGGCCCAGTTGCTTGCAGAAATTGCATTTTTCCTTACATTTTACTATTATTACCCACACGAAATCTTTGGGTAATCTTTTGGGCCAATTCCTTTTTCCGGGTTTCTTCTCTTGTGCGCACCAGTCCGCCTGTGAAAGTGTTCGCCAGTTCAACAGCATCGTCAATTGTGCGGGGTCTCGCAGCTTTAACGATATTATGAATCTCGCTAATCAAACCCCAAATATAGCGAGAGATGAGTACTGGTTCTGGTGAGGCCAGAGTTGGTACAATTCTGGCATACCTGAAGAATTTCGAAGTATACCCTCGACAGTCAACATCCACCATCCGGTGGTTCAGGAACTTATTCGTTATTTGTTCCTTTTCATAGTCGGGACAAAATTTTCTTTCCACCAATTCCTTAAATTCTTCCCAACTCATGGCATAAGCCACGTCACTTCCTTTGGCTTGCAGTACCGTGTTCCACCATTCTAATGCCTCTTCTTTGAAAAGGTGGGATGCATACATAACCTTGTCTTCCTCCGTGCACTTACTGATTTTAATTACTGCTTTGGTTTTTTCTAACCAATGCAGTGCGGCAGTTGCCCCTTCATTGCCTACAAATTCAACTGGCTTACATGCAAGAAATTCCTTGTAGGTGCAACCAGTCGTTGACACTTTCATTCTCTTGGGAAATGGGGCTTGACCACGTTATTATTATTATTACCGCCTCCATTTACACTGTTACTGAAATTGTTGTCGCGAGTACGTTTGCTGTGATTGGCTTGTGAAGGCTCAACGGGGTTCTTAACAGCAGCGGATAGCATCGGCTATTCCCTGAGCAATGATATTTTCTATGTCTTGCCTATTAAGAAAATGGTCTTCATTATTTTGTTCAGATTGGTTAACTTTGTTTGCCGGTTGGTTTTCTGCGTTTTCCATCTGAATTATTAACCATATATACAAATTATTATCACTCCATAGATAGCAACTAAATATAATAAGGCAATCACCACATAATTAAGTTAACACACATATAGCCAAAATCGTCGATTTCACGACATTTATATATATTTTTTATAATATTATACATTGTTACAAACCATCTATTTTACAAAAGTTTTATTTTTAATTATTATTATTATACAATATTATATTATTATTATTATATATTATTATTATTACTTTTTCCACATTTTAATATTATACAAAAACTTCCAACCATATTAACCGGCTTTTTCAGAAACGACGCTCACTCTCGTCGTACTTCCACGTGATTTTCTCCCCCACTTCCCGTATTCTGTTTCCTGCATCCATCAGCTCCTCGCCATAATGGCGGAGTTCAGCTAAGTTTTCTGTGCTCATAGGTGGGTATGGTGCAGGTTCAGGATCAATCTGGGGAAAATATGTCACACCCAAAAAATCCACAAGCGGAGTATCACCACAGGAGGCGTGACTTGACCAGGATCAAGCCACCAATCATATTGAACAATATAGTAAAGTAAACAAAAGTCCAACCACACAATATAATTGGTGTTCTAAAACAAGTTAACCAAATTCAAGTTATCAGCAGAAGCATAAAACGTAAAACCAAAGCGTAAATCATAAGTTCATAAAGTTTAACACGGCACACAACGGCCCATGTCCCACAACGACCACGTCCTCCTGTGCAAGCTCCAGCTAAGAATCTAACAACCTGCAAGGTATGTAACAACGAGTCAACAATAAAGTTGAGCGAGTTCACAGTTGGTTGTCCAGTTTTAATGTTGATCCAAAAACCATAAGTTTTTTCGAAAACCACGAGTTATTCAATTCCTTGTTTCCCAAACCATAATTAGTGGGGGCTTCCCCGTGTTAACCACTAGACCCGTTACCATATCGACCACTGACTCAAGTAAGTTGTGCCCTACGTCAATGTCTATCATCATTGACTAAGTGCCCCGGATCCATTAGTTCACTCCCGTCCTCTGCGGCACGGTGTGAGGCTTGTCAAACCTAAATAGCGCTATCTAACTAATGACCCGCTCGCCATTGGCCCAATGATTAAGTCGATATAAAAATGAGGGATTTCATGATAGAGTTTTGTCTAGTTGTTAAATGTTGTCATCCTTCCTACAGAGGAGTGGTGGTACGTAATCTACCCAAGGAGAATACGCAGGCTTAGTGTTGTCATCCTTCCCATGGAGGATGGAGGTACATATTCTACCCAAGGAGAATATGCAAGTTCCATTTTAGTTTCTTAACCCATTCCCAAACCACCGGGAATCCCATGCCTTATAGAAAATGTGAACTCACCTTGGTTTGCTCGGTACGATTAACTACTCATTCACAATTAATTCAGTCAAAGCCTATAGTATGCATACATACGTAATCAGTTTACATTCACAAAGTTCACGTGTAACATACAATCACAGTGAGTGTACAATCAGTCATCACCCGATAGCACGTAGCAGCAAAATGGTTCATTCCTATTCACAGTTCACAAGTATGTTATGTAACAATGTCTAACCGTTAGGTGTACTGGTTGTAAGAACCAACTTATATCATTGGATTATAAGGAAACATCATTAACAGAAGACACTATGATCTTATTCACAAAATCAATCACTATTATTCATGCAGTTGATATGACAAGTTAACCTACTGTTCATGCAAAGACCCTCCTGGCGAAACTCCCTTTATGACAAAACCCCAAAGGTTTCGTCAAGTTGACATGCGACGAAACTCCCATGTTTCATCGAGGATGGGAGTGACGAAACTACCATGTTTTGTCTAAGATGGAAGTGACGAAACTCTCCCATGTTTCGTCTAAGTGTTAACAGTTTCACCCAACCCTAATCATGTTACTGCTACATTCACAACAGTACAATCAATTGCAATCATTACCCAAATCATTCCAATCATCTGTTATATCTTACAATTATCATCGTTTATATTCTTGGTTAGTCTATCAACAACATCATTCATCAACATAACATTATTACTCATCATAACCGTTTGCATGAATCGTTATTGCAACCCTAATAGTTCATCAATCACGCATAGCACCGGGATCAAATACAAATCTAATTTAGCAATGACCCTAGAAACACATCATCCCTAATTTCGTAATCATGGGTCCAAAACAGCCGATCAATTAAAGAACATCATACACACGATTCATTATATCACAAAACTATATGAAAAGATTAACCTATCGATTGAACCAAGACACTAACCGATTACAGGATGGAACTAGCGAGATCCTCGAGAGAGATGAGGGTTGTCGTCGGGTGCACAGGGGAGGAAAGAGTGTTAGGGTTTTCGCCAGTTGTGGATATTACGTGAAATTGTGCGAGAAAGAGATATATAAGCTGATTTGTAACTGGGCCTCTCCTGGGCCGAAAGCCCACACCACGAAACCTCATGTTTCGTCGGGGTGTGTGGCGAAACTCTAGTGGGCGACGAAACTTCTCTAAGTTTCGTCAAGTATGGGTGGTGACGAAACACTAGGGTTTCGTCGGGTTCGAGTTTCGTCTAAAGTAAGAATGTAAGGATTAGGTTTGTAAACTTTAAATAGTTCATAAGTTCAACAGCTCGTTAACACAATACACAATAATACACAATTTATTAATCACATAACAGAGTGCACACATTACAACACAACGAATTATGATAACATAGTTGTGAGAAAAGACCTTGAAAACTCGAGTTGTCACATCATCCCCACCTTGAAAGAAATTCCGTCCTGAAATTTAGCACGTGGTTACTGAGGAGCTAGTTAAGTTGCGTGGTTTTTCCTGGTTTTCCTGGGGTGTCACGTCATCCCCCCGTTGGTTTGGAATTTCGTCCCGAAATTCCGTAGTAGCTTCAGCCTCAGTAGTGGTTGCACTTTTCTCGAATAACTGGGGATATTTGTGTTTCGTTTGGTCTTCTCGTTCCCAGGTAAACCCTGGGCCACGACAGGAGTTCCAACGAACTCGAACAAGAGGAATTCTGGTACGCTTGAGAACCTTAACGTCTCGGTCTATAATCTCTACAGGTTCTTCGACGAATCGCAGCTGATCGTCGATGGTGAGTTCCTTAAGAGGAACTATGAGGGACTCATCTGACAGACACTTCTTTAGATTTGACACGTGGAATACGTTGTGAACTCCGCTGAGTTCTTCAGGTAGATTCAATCTATAGGCCACTTTTCCAATTTTCTCAATGATTTCGAAAGGTCCGACATACCGCACATTAAGCTTGCCCCTTTTCCCAAAACGAACCACGCCCTTCTAGGGTGAGACTTTAAGTAGAACCCGGTCCCTGACCTGGAATTGTAGAGGTTTCCTACGCTTATCAGTGTAGCTTTTCTGACGGTCACGAGCTGCCGCCATTCGTTGTCGTATCTGGGCAATCTTTTCTGTCGTGTCGACGATGAGTTCTGGACCTGTGATTTGGTTGTCGCCAACCTTTGCCCAACACAAAGGTGATCGACACTTTCATCCATACAACGCCTCAAACGGAGCAGCCTGGATGCTGGTGTGGTAACTGTTATTATACGAAAACTCCACTAAAGGAAGGTGTCTTTCCCAGCTGTTACCAAAGTCGATAACACATGCCCGAAGCATGTCTTCAAGGGTTTGGATGGTGCATTCTGACTGCCCATCCGTCTGTGGATGATATGTTGTGCTCATGTCTAAACGTGAGCCAAATGATTTGTGCATCGCTTGCCACAATTCAGAGGTAAAACGCGCGTCACGATCAGATATGATGGAGGTTGGCACCCCGTGCCTTGAAACTACTTCCTTAAGATAGACGTCTGCTGAAGTAGAGAACTTATCCGTTTCCTTGATAGCCAGAAAGTGTGCCGACTTGGTCAGTCGGTCCACGATTACCCAAATGGTATCGTTTCCTCGTTGAGATCTAGGTAGGCCAGTAATAAAATCCATGGAAATTTGCTACCATTTCCATGTCAGGATCTCTGGTTGTTGAAGTAGACCTGATGGTTTCTAGTATTCGATCTTGACTCTCGCACAAGTCAAACATTTACTGACGTAGGTTGCTATGTTGGCTTTCATGCTAGGCCACCAGTACATAGTCTTTAGGTCATGGTACATCTTATCAGAACCAGGATGTACTGAGTAACGAGACTTGTGCGCTTCATCCATCACAAGCTCGCGTAAGTTTCCATATAGTGGAACCCAGATGCGCCCTGTTACGTAGTAGGTGTTGTCTTCCTTTTGTTCTAACCGCTTCTTCGATTCTCGCAGGGACTCAGCCCTGATGTTCTCTGCTTTTAATGCTTCAACCTGAGCATCTCGTATCTGAGTAGGAAGACTAGACTGGATGGTAAGTTGTAACGCCCGCACACGCTTAGGTTTTGACTCCTTTCGGCTGAGGGTGTCGGCCACCACATTGGCTTTGCCCAGATGGTACTTGATCGCGCATTCGTAATCATTCAGGAGTTTGACCCATTGACGCTGTCGCATGTTCAACTCCTTATGTTCGAAGATATGCTGGAGACTCCTGTGATCGGTGTAAATGGTGCACTTGGTACCGTACAGGTAATGTCTCCATATCTTAAGTGCGAAAACAACTACTCCCAGCTCCAGGTCGTGTGTAGTGTAGTTTCTTTCGTGGACCTTAAGTTGGCGTGATGCGTAAGCAATGACTTTCTCACGTTGCATCAACACACAACCTAGTCCTTGAATTGACGCATCGCAATAAACCACAAAATCGTCTGTGCCTTCAGGTAATGAGAGAATAGGTACGCTACAAAGTCTGTTCTTTAAGTGTTGAAATGCGGATTCTTGTGCATCACCCCAACGATAGGTGACGCCCTTCTGAGTTAGTGAAGTGAGAGGTTGTGCAATCTTTGAGAAATCCTTGATAAATCTTCTGTAGTAGCCCACCAAACCCAAGAATTGGCGGATTTCAGTTGGTGTACGGGGTGCAGGCCAGTTCTTGATCGAGTCAACCTTGGATGGATCAATGTGAATCCCATCCTTGTTTACTACGTGGCCTAGGAAATGGACTTCAAGAAGCCAAAAGTCACATTTCGAAAACTTCTCATAAAGTTGTTCTGCTCGAAGAAGTTTCAAAATGAGTCGCAGATGATGCTCGTGTTCCTCTTGACTCTTAGAATAGATCAGGATGTCGTCGATGAAAACAATAACGGACTTATCCAGATAAGGTTTGCACACTCGGTTCATGAGATCCATGAAGACCGCAGGTGCGTTTGTCAATCCGAAAGGCATGACCAGAAACTCGTAGTGCCCATAACGAGTTCTGAATGCTGTCTTGGAGATGTCCTCATCTTAGTTGATGATAATCCGATCTCAGATCAATCTTGGAGTAGAAGCTCGACCCTTGCAGCTGGTCGAATAGGTCATCAATACGCGGGAGAGGATAACAATTCTTCACGGTCACCTTGTTGAGTTCGCGATAGTCAATACACATTCGAAAGGTACCGTCTTTCTTCTTAACAAACAAGACTGGAGCTCCCCAAGGCGAAGAGCTAGGACGAATGAAACCCTTATCCAAGAGCTCTGGCAGTTGTGTTGACAATTCTTCTAGTTCTGATGGAGCTAAACGATAAGGTGCACGAGCTATCGGTGTTGCTCCAGGAGCTAGCTCGATTTGAAATTCGACCTGACGATGCGGCGGAAGTCCAGGTATTTCCTCAGGAAAGTCGCGTACAATCAGAATGTCTTCAATTCTCTTCTCTTTCGTTGATGTGTCAGTAATGAGGGCTAGAATAGCTGTGTGGCCCTTTCGTAAACACTTATGGGCCTTAAGGAAAGAGATGATGCCCACGACAGTACCACTCTTATCACCATGAATCACGAGAGGTTCTTTCCCAGAACGAGGAATGCGGACGATCTTCTCCTTGCAAAGGATCTCTGCTCGATGTTGAGATAACCAATCCATCCGAATGACGATGTCGAAACTACCAAGAACAATTGGGATGAGGTCGATAGGGAAAGTCTGACCAGCAAGAACGAGATGACAACCCTTAACTATGTGTGTGGCCTCAAGACTTTTACCGTTTGCTAGTTCTACAACATGCTTGGTGTTCAAAAGTGTTGGAGTACGTTTAAGCATCTGACTAACCTTTAAGGACACGTAACTAGTATCGGCACCCAAATCAAATAAAACAGAAACAAAGAAGTCATCCAGTAGAAACTTACCCATCACAACGTTGGGATCATTCCTCGCGTCACCCTGACCAATCACAAACGCACGTCCCCTGGCACCATTGCCATCATTGTTACCCTATTGTTGTTTCCATTTCCCTGATTGTTGTTATTGTTCTGATTCTGGTTCAGCTGGGGACAGTTTCTCTTGAAGTGGCCTTCAACACCACTCTGAAAACATCCTTTATTACCCTGTTGTTGCTGTTGCTGCTGGTTCTGTGGAGCTTGTTGCTGTTGCTGACGATTCTGATTTGCAGGATATGGGCTCCGGCATTCCTTTGCTGCGTGACCAAGCTTGTTACATCTTTGACAACGGCCCTTGTTGCACAGCCCGCTATGGTGCAAGTTGCATCGACTGCACTTAGGGTGGTTTCCCTTGTACCCACCCTGCCCTTGATTTCCAGTAGACTACTGACTGGGGCTCTTATAGTCGTTAGTCCTTCGCTGCTGAGACTGAGACTGAACAGAAGTAGAACCTTTGCTTGAATTCCCATCCCATTTGCGCTTGCTGTCGCTAGGAGCATCTGAAGTAGTAGTAGCACTAATACGCTTAGGCAACTTGTTCTGCTCAACTGCCTGATCAGTGAGGCGATGGGCCATTCGAATGACTTGCTGGATGGTGCCAAGGTTAGCTGCAGTCACATGGCTCTGAATCTCTGGCACTAAACCTTTGAGGTATAGCTCGATACGTTTGATAGGAGGATCCACCATAGTAGGACACAATGTTGCCAATTTGTTCGATCTCTTCGTATACGCCTCGATTTCGGACCCCGTCATCTCCAAGTTGTAAAACTCCACCTCTAGCTTGTGTATGTCGTCACGATGACAGTACTTCTCTTTGATCAGATCCTTGAAGTCGTTCCATGGGGTGGCATTAGCAGCTGCCAATCCTAGCATTCGAACCTGTGCGTTCCACCAAGTTAACGCAGCACCTTCGAGGGTTCCAGTAGCAAATTTCACCCTACGAGCTTCAGGGCATTCACACATCTCGAAAATGGATTCGATCTTCTCAAACCAGTGGAGAAGACCTACAGCTCCTTCTGTGCCGTTGTAGGTGCTGGGTCGGCAATCCATAAAAGTTTTGAACGTACACACAGGAGGCTGAGTTGGTTAACCTATCGCGAGAGTAAGAAAGGACAAAGTTAAGCACGAGAGTTAGTTCACTAGAGTAGGATCTAAACATCCTAGGGTAAGTTGAAATCGCAGGTTATACCTCCTGCTTGAGCTACTGCGAGTGCCTCAGCAACTCGTTCATTGATTAGAGCCGTCAGCTGGGCTTGAGTCAAGTTCAGACGTCCACTCATGATCTTCACATTGAAGCAAGCATAAGTGAGAAAAGTGTCGTGAAAGTGCGTAAGTATAAAGTGACAGAAGAGAGTAAGCACACAAGGTTTCAATCAACAGTTGTTACGTTAACTAAGCATACTATGAACAATGCACTATGTAAACTAACAGGCAGGCAATAAAAATATAAACCATATCACCTATAGTGTTAAGCCTTGCACGTGGAGCGAAGCATCGTTGTGGATCGTCGAGCACTGTACAGGTTATAGTCTGGTTTTGTCAAAAAGCTTTTCCCCTTCTAAAACCAAGTTCACTATAACCAATGGCTCTGATACCAATCTGTCACACCCCCAAAATCCACAAGCGGAGTATCACCGCAGGAGGCGTGACTTGACCAGGATCAAGCCACCAATCATATTGGACAATATAGTAAGGTAAACAAAAGTCCAACCACACTATATAATTGGTGTTCTAAAACAAGTTAACCAAATTCAAGTTATCAGCGGAAGCATAAAACGTAAAACCAAAGCGTAAATCATAAGTTCATAAAGTTTAACACGGCACACAACGGCCCATGTCCCACAACGACCACGTCCTCCCGTGCAAGCTCCTGCTAAGCATCTAACGACCTGCAAGGCATGTAACAACGAGTCAACAACAAAGTTGAGCGAGTTCACAGTTGGTTGTCCAGTTTTAATGTTGATCCAAAAACCATAAGTTGTTTCGAAAACCGTGAGTTATTCAATTCCTTGTTTCCCAAACCATAATCAGTGGGGGCTTCCCCGAGTTAACCACTAGACCCGTTACCATATAGACCACTGACTCAAGTAAGTTGTGCCCTACGTCAATATCTATCATCATTGACTAAGTGCCCAGATCCATTTGTTCACTCCCGTCCTCTGCGGCACGGTGTGAGGCTTGTCAAACCTAAATAGCGCTATCTAACTAATGACCCGCTCGCCATTGGCCCGGCGATTAAGTCGATATAAAAATGAGGGACTTCATGATAGAGTTTTGTCTAGTTGTTAAATGTTGTCATCCTTCCTACGGAGGAGTGGAGGTACGTAATCTACCCAAGGAGAATACGCAGGCTTGGTGTTGTCATCCTTCCCATGGAGGATGGAGGTACATATTCTACCCAAGGAGAATATCAGGTTCCGTTTTAGCTTCTTAACCCATTCCTAAACCACCAGGAATCCCATGCCTTATAGAAAATGTGAACTCACCTTGGTTTGGTCGGTACGATTAACTACTCATTCTCAATTAATTCAGTCAAAGCCTATAGTATGCATACATACGTAATCAGTTTACATTCACAAAGTTCACGTGTAACATACAATCACAGTGAGTATACAATCAGTGATCACCCGATAACACGTAGCAGCAAAATAGTTCATTCCCATTCACAGTTCACAAGTATGTTATGTAACAATGTCTAACCGTTAGGTGTACAGGTTGTAAGAACCAACTTATATCATTGGATTATAAGCAAACATCATTAACAGAAGACACTACGATCTTATTCACAAAATCAATCACTATTATTCATGCAGTTGCTATGACAAGTTAACCTACTGTTCATGCAAAGACCCTCTTGGCGAAACTCTCTTTATGACGAAACCCCAAAGGTTTCATCAAGTTGACATGCGAAGAAACTCCCATGTTTCGTCGAGGATGGGAGTGACAAAACTCCCATGTTTCGTCTAAGTGTTAACAGTTTCACCCAACCCTAATCATGTTACTGCTACATTCACAACAATACGATCAATTGCAATCATTACCCAAATCATTCCAATCATCTGTTATATCTTACAATTATCATCGTTTATATTCTTGGTTAGTCTATCAACAACATCATTCATCAACATAACATTATTACTCATCATAACAGTTAGCATGAATCGTTATTGCAACCCTAATAGTTCATCAATCACGCACAGCACCGAGATCAAATAAAAATCTAATCTAGCAATGACCCTAGAAACACATCATCCCTAATTTCATAATCATGGGTCCAAAACAGCCGATAAATCAAAGAACATCATACACACGATTCGTTATATCACAAAACTATATGACAAGATTAACCTATCGATCGAACCAAGACACTAACGGATTACAGGATGGCACTAGCGAGATCCTCGAGAGAGATGAGGGTTACCGTCGGGTGCACAGGGGAGGAAAGAGTGTTAGGGTTTTCGCCAGTTGTGGATATTACGTGAAGTTGTGCGAGAAAGAGATATATATGCTGATTTGCAACTGGGCCTCTCCTGGGCCGAAAGCCCACACCACGAAACCTCATGTTTCGTCGGGATGTGTGGCGAAACTCTAGTGGGCGACGAAACTTCTCTAAGTTTCGTCTAGTATGGGTGGTGACGAAACACTAGGGTTTCGTCGGGTTCGAGTTTTGTCTAAAGTAAGAATGTAAGGATTAGGTTTGTAAACTTTAAATAGTTCATAAGTTCAACAGTTCGTTAACACAGTACACAATAATACACAATTTATTAATCACATAACAAAGTGCACACATTACAACACAACGAATTATGATAACGTAGTTGTGAGGAAAGACCTTGAAAACTCGAGTTGTCACAAAATAAACATTGGGGTTATTCATGAAGTTCTGAAATTGCCAGTCGCTTGTCCACCATTCCTCCAATTCTCTGGATAGAAGTTGGTGGTTGACAATAGGGTCCGGAATTGCAGGTTCCAAATTAATTGGAAGTTGTGATTGGGCTGGGAAATTGAAGAGGGTTTCGTATGCAGGTCCGATGAGGTCACAGTTTGCAAGTTTTCGATCTTGCTCTTCCCAAGGTGGTAACTCTTGGGCTTGACCCGAGGTTTCCCCTATCTCCTTTCCTTTCCTTATGGGATCCTCGGTCTTCTTTACCCGTTGGGCAGGTGGCTTCTTGATGTGTTCAAAATGTAACATATAAATTTCATCAAATGAGGCATAAAACTAACCCCTTTTTAGTACTAATGTTGGAAAAAGTGTGCTTTTATCTTCCTTTTGTATTTTCAGGATTAAATGAGCTCAAATTAACAAAAGAAGCAAAAAGGCAGCTAAATCTAGCATAAATACAAGAAAGGAACAAATGTGGCACGCCCGACCCCCCTCGACAGCATCTCCCAAAGCAAAGACAAGAAGAAAGCTGAGCATGGGGCTGTGCCCAGCTGAGCACGGGGCGTGCCCAGCTCAGCACGGGGCAGTGCTCAGGATGGACAGCCCTGGCACCAAAGACAAACCTGTAGAAGCTTCTATTGCCCACCACGGGGCCGTGTCCAGTGAGCACGGGGGCGTGGCGAAAGTACAGCAGGCGCATTAATTGTAATTGCGAATTACAATTAATGAAGAGAGAGAGTGTCAGACAGGCACGGGGCCGTGTCCAGCGGACACGGGGGCGTGCCCAGCCTTCTGTTCAGCCTATAAATAGGAGTGTTTGGTTTCATTTCAACTCATCCCTTGGCACACCACCTCTCTCACACTTCATCCACCACCCACCACCATCACAACACCATCATCCACCACCATCATCCATTGTCCATCGTAGAGTGTGTGAGTCGTCTCGGGATCCAAGATTGATCGTAAGAGTTCTTGACAATCAAGGCCATGTTTGCCTAAGTCTCTTACATCACTTGGTGAAGACAAAGTGTCTAGTATAATACTTTTTATTTCTAATCTTTTGCACTTTTTATTTGGTTTTGTATTAATGACTTTAATAACTAGTTACTTATGTTGAAGGTGATCTTTCCTTATCGTTTGTCCGTGGTGTCTTGGCATTATTTTACTGTCTATATAAAATAAAAGATTTTCACCATTCATATCTCCACGGTCTATATGGAGGTATGTTGGCTACCTGGTCGGGGGTTAATGGAACGGTTTGGTAAAGGTCTTGCCATTGTTCAGTGTTTAGAGGTCCTGCAATGGACCTGGGTCAAATTTAGTAGGACCTCCTTCAATGCTTCACGGTATTGGATGGCGGGGGTCCAAACTCTTTGATCCCCTCATAAGTTAACTACTATTAATACTATAACCCGGCTATTTAGGACTGTATCCCTGCTGACTCAGACTACTTAGCCGAGGGTAACGTCACCGCCAAAAGCGGGGCCTACCACAATACTGCATTAATAACTTAATTCATTATCTTCCAATAATCCACCCTTTTAGGATTGTATCCTTGCTGACTCAAACTACTGGGGTGAGGGTAACGTCACCTTCAAAAGAGGGGCCTACTACAATAACTAAGATAATCTCTTAATTATGTGCAAAAGTGCGGAAATAATCAAAGGTTATGCTAGATACGAGTCGGAACCAAGTGATTCATCTTGTCTATCTGTTTTTATTTTATTTTTATTTTCAGCATTTTAGTTAGTTTTTATTTTTCTTAGTTTAAAACATTTTTCTAAACTTTTTATTTTGATTAGACGTTGAGGATAAACCGGTACTAAATGCTCTTGTGTCCTTGGACGACCTCGGTATCTTACCAACGCTATACTACGCTCACGATGGGTGCACTTGCCCATATGTGTGTTTAGTGTTTGTAAAATATCGTGTTTTATAAATTTAAAACTTGGCTAAAAATAAGTGTTAAAAGGGCTTAAAATATACACCTAATATATATAACACTTCACACGCATCAAGTTTTTGGCGCCGTTGCCGGGGACCCAAGGATTTTAGGAAAGCTTAAAATCGACGGCCTAATCAGTTTTTCAAAACCTTTTCAAAACGGGCCCACATTTTTCTGCATTTTAGTTTAGTTTTGCATTTACAGTAGGTTGAACACGGGCCGTGCTCGCTGAACACGGGGCCGTGCTGCATATTTTTCATAAAACACCCAGTAACAGAAGCTTGAACACGGGCCGTGCTCACTGAACACGCCCCGTGCTCAACGAAATCAGTAAATTTAATTAAAACACCCAGATACAGATTCTGAACACGGGGCCGTGTCCACTGAACACGGGGCCGTGTCCAGCCTCTGTTTCCGTTTTTCTTTTTGTTTTCTGATCTCGGGACTTGGTTGTGGTCTGCTGAGTGATTCTTATGGATCAATACTCAGGAGGTTACAACTACACCTATGAGGAGGATGATTATAGGGGTAACTATTGCACTAATTGTCGTAACACACGCTCGGTTCAAAATAGTCACTCATATCAACCATCCAATTCATACACCTACTATGAGGAACCCAGGTACGAGCCATCAACTTCATAGACATCCTATGAAGACCAAAGGTATGAACCTCCTCCCTCATACTCATATTTTGATGAACCAAGGTATGAGCCTTCATACTCATACTTTGAGGAACCAAGATATGAGCCACCACCTTCGTATGCTTACTATGAGGAACCATGGCGTGAACAACCCACCTCATATGAGTATTATGAAGAACAAAATTACGAACCTTATCCATCATATGCTTACAATGAAGAACAATGGTGCGAACCATCTACTTCATATGGGTATTATGAGGAACAAAGGGTCGAACAACCGGATTCAAGCTTAGAAAATACCAATTCTTTTTCTATAACCGAAGTAACCGATAGGATATTAGAACACATAAGAGTTATCGATCGTTGTATAAAAGAAGCTCGCGCAAGGGAAGAGGAGTCCCGCGCAAGAGAAGAATTAAAAAAGGAAGAGATAACTGAAATTGTAAAAATGGAAGAACAAATAAGTGAAAAACCGACACATGAGTTAAACAACGAAAAAGGTGAGTCCGACAAATTTAAAATTCAAGAAGAGTCTAATTTTGAAGAAATTAATCTCTTGTCACCTTCTTTTGAAAATCATTGTTTAGTACCCACTCTTGCTAAGTTTTTAAAAGAGTTAAACACTAACACTAAAATTGACGAAACGGTAAGTGTTAAGTTAACTAATGATCAAACTTCGCTAATAAAAGAAGACCCATTTGAAATTAACATTACACCGGTTCCATGTTTCTTTCAAAATTCGTTTATTAGTAATGTCACAATCGATAAAGATCTTTGTGTTAACATAATGCCTAACTACATTTTCGAAAAATTAAGTATTAGTGATTTTTCTCCACTTCAAATACCCATTTTTCTATCCAATCGGAAAGTAATAAAATCAATCGGTGTAGTTGAGGATGTATTGGTTCAAACAAATCAAATGGTAATCCCGACCGACTTTGTCATCCTCGATGACGCTCCTCTAGTGTTGGGACGACAATTTGTAAAAACTCACGAAGCTTTGAAAAACCGGAAGTTCAACAATCTACCTCTTCAATTAGGGGCATTTAAAAGAAGTGTCGATCTTGAGCGGTCAATGAAATATCCATTCGGAAATGACGACCCCCTAATTGAAGATGAGCCAGAACCACCCGATAAGGTGGGTCTAGCCAAGGACCCTTATAAACGTGGCGCACCACGGAGGCATTCCGCGGAACTATCCGTAGTTTTAGTTTAGATTAACTTTTACGTTTTCTAGTTTAGTTTTTTTTTTTTCAAGAATAAAACACACTCGGGATGGTGAAGGATGATAAGAGAAGCTTGAACCAACACCCCATGCACAAAAACAGAGCCTCCCGACAATTTTTCTTCATTACAGCAAGTTCAGCACGGGGCCGTGCTCACCCCAACACGCCCCGTGCCCAAGGTTCTGTAGAAAATGCCCAGTTCAGGTACCTGGACACGGGGCCGTGCTCACTGGACACGCCCCCGTGCCCAGCCTTCTGTTTACTTTTGGTACTGGCAGTCTGGACACTGGGCCGTGCTCAGCCAACACCACCCCGTGTTCAGCCACCCAGTACCATAAAATCTTGTTTTTAACCCATTTTTACACATTTAATCAGCCTAAAAACTTATTTTTGGGACACATTGAGGACAATGTGTAATTTAAGTGTGGGGGGGATGCTAAAACCTTGAATCTTGCAAGTCCTAATAACAAGCCTTACACAAAACTCTATTGGAACCGCTAATCACCCCAAATTTTTTCAAAAAATTTCAATTTTTTTTACTTGTCTAGGTTTAATTTGGGAATTTCAAAATTCTAAAAAGGTTATATTTTTACAAATTTACAACCGATAGCGTCGTGATAAAAAGAACCAACATAAGAAAATTATGAAAAGGCATGACAAGCTTAGTTAAAATTTAATTATATATACTTGAACACATAAAAACCCATTCCCACAAAAGTGAGTTTTGAGCCTTTATTCAGCATACAATTACATATCATTAGACTAAATGCTCATTTTTCGTTTCTTGTGTGAATTGCTCATTTTTCGTTTCTTGTGTGAATAGCCGCTTGGTTCTTACGACTCTAGAACTTGCCGTGACGATACATTCCCGGTCCTTACCAACTTAAACCCGAGTAAGTAAATGATGGAGGCATTAGGACTAACCATTTTTATTTCTACACCATTATTTTTTTTTACCACCTACCCAAAATCCCCCTAGTTAGCCCCTTTGAGCCTAAACCTTTTCATTTCTTAACCCAAACCAAACGCCTTTTCACCCACCTAAACCCTTTTTATTTTTTTCACCCTTTGTTTTAGTAACAAGCTCGGTTTTTCGTATGACTTTTCAAAAAAAAAAAAAAGTGTTGATGATGAAGCAAAATAAATAAACAAGCAAGTTCATCAAAAATAACTTTGTTTGAATACTGGCTTCATCAAGATAAAAAAAAAAAAAAAAAAAAGAGAATTTTTTTTTTTTTTTTTGCAAAAAGTCTTTCGAAAACCGACGCTTGTTACGCTTTTTCGCCCTTTCTACTAACCACTAACCACTAACCCAACCACCTACCTTTAACCCAAGCCTAACCCTTCACCCAAAAAGTCCTCTTGATGTTTACAAAGGTATATAGTTAAAAAGGAAGAGGATTGATTGCTTGGCAAGCCTATGGTAGGAGTAAGTTCCATGCCGCTCTCGAGAGATTCACTAAAATACATCTTCGGCCGAGTGTTGAGTGATCCCCGTGAGGTATGTGAACTCGTATATAAATAAAATTTTAAAGAGGCATGTTATGCCCTAATAAGTAATTTATCTTATGAAAAGTTTTAAATAAATCATGACGAATAGGATTGTGAATAAATAAAAATAAAATTAAATAAAGAATCTTGGAAATCCCGACACTCTACGACAAGCCCAAAAACCTTCTTCTCTACCCATTCCATTTGGGAGTGTAATAGCCACATATTAAAGAGTTTTGCTTGAGGACAAGCAAAGATTCAAGTGTGGGGGTATTTGATGTGTTCAAAATGTAACATATAAATTTCATCAAATGAGGCATAAAACTAACCCCTTTTTAGTACTAATGTTGGAAAAAAGTGTGCTTTTATCTTCCTTTTGTATTTTCAGGATTAAATGAGCTCAAATTAACACTAACCCCTTTTTAGTACTAATGGGTGGTGACGAAACACTAGGGTTTCGTCGGGTTCGAGTTTTGTCTAAAGTAAGAATGTAAGGATTAGGTTTGTAAACTTTAAATAGTTCATAAGTTCAACAGTTCGTTAACACAGTACACAATAATACACAATTTATTAATCACATAACAGAGTGCACACATTACAACACAACGAATTATGATAACGTAGTTGTGAGGAAAGACCTTGAAAACTCGAGTTGTCACAAAATAAACATTGGGGTTATTCATGAAGTTTTGAAATTGCGAGTCGCTTGTCCACCATTCCTCCAATTCTCCGGATAGAAGTTGGTGGTTGACAATAGGGTCCGGAATTGCAGGTTCCAAATTAATTGGAAGTTGTGATTGGGCTTGGAAATTGAAGAGGGTTTCGTCTGCAGGTCCGATGAGGTCACAGTTTGCAAGTTTTCGATCTTGCTCTTCCCAAGGTGGTAACTCTTGGGCTTGACCCGAGCTTTCCCCTATCTCCTTTCCTTTCCTTATGGGATCCTCGGTCTTCTTTACCCGTTGGGCAGGTGGCTTCTTGATGTGTTCAAAATGTAACATATAAATTTCATCAAATGAGGCATAAAACTAACCCCTTTTTAGTACTAATGTTGGAAAAAGTGTGCTTTTATCTTCCTTTTGTATTTTCAGGATTAAATGAGCTCAAATTAACAAAAGAAGCAAAAAGGCAGCTAAATCTAGCATAAATACAAGAAAGGAACAAATGTGGCATGCCCGACCCCCCTCGACAGCATCTCCCAAAGCAAAGACAAGAAGAAAGCTGAGCATGGGGCTGTGCCCAGCTGAGCACGGGGCGTGCCCAGCTCAGCACGGGGCAGTGCTCAGGATGGACAGCCCTGGCACCAAAGACAAACCTGTAGAAGCTTCTATTGCCCACCACGGGGCCGTGTCCAGTGAGCACGGGGGCGTGGCGAAAGTACAGCAGGCGCATTAATTGTAATTGCGAATTACAATTAATGAAGAGAGAGAGTGTCAGACAGGCACGGGGCCATGTCCAGCGGACACGGGGGCGTGCCCAGCCTTCTGTTCAGCCTATAAATAGGAGTGCTTGGTTTCATTTCAACTCATCCCTTGGCACACCACCTCTCTCACACTTCATCCACCACCCACCACCATCACAACACCATCATCCACCACCATCATCCATTGTCCATCGTAGAGTGTGTGAGTCGTCTCGGGATCCAAGATTGATCGTAAGAGTTCTTGACAATCAAGGCCATGTTTGCCTAAGTCTCTTACATCACTTGGTGAAGACAAAGTGTCCAGTATAATACTTTTTATTTCTAATCTTTTGCACTTTTTATTTGGTTTTGTATTAATGACTTTAATAACTAGTTACTTATGTTGAAGGTGATCTTTCCTTATCGTTTGTCCGTGGTGTCTTGGCATTATTTACTGTCTATATAAAATAAAAGATTTTCACCATTCATATCTCCACGGTCTATATGGAGGTATGTTGGCTACCTGGTCGGGGGTTAAGGGAACGGTTTGGTAAAGGTCTTGCCATTGTTCAGCGTTTAGAGGTCCTGCAATGGACCTGGGTCAAATTTAGTAGGACCTCCTTCAATGCTTCACGGTATTGGATGGCGGGGGTCCAAACTCTTTGATCCCCTCATAAGTTAACTACTATTAATACTATAACCCGGCTATTTAGGACTGTATCCCTGCTGACTCAGACTACTTAGCCGAGGGTAACGTCACCGCCAAAAGCGGGGCCTACCACAATACTGCATTAATAACTTAATTCATTATCTTCCAATAATCCACCCTTTTAGGATTGTATCCTTGCTGACTCAAACTACTGGGGTGAGGGTAACGTCACCTTCAAAAGAGGGGCCTACTACAATAACTAAGATAATCTCTTAATTATATGCAAAAGTGCGGAAATAATCAAAGGTTATGCTAGATACGAGTCGGAACCAAGTGATTCATCTTGTCTATCTGTTTTTATTTTATTTTTATTTTCAGCATTTTAGTTAGTTTTTATTTTTCTTAGTTTAAAACATTTTTCTAAACTTTTTATTTTGATTAGACGTTGAGGATAAACCGGTACTAAAAGCTCTTGTGTCCTTGGACGACCTCGGTATCTTACCAACGCTATACTACGCTCACGATGGGTGCACTTGCCCATATGGGTGTTTAGTGTTAGTAAAATATCGTGTTTTATAAATTTAAAACTTGGCTAAAAATAAGTGTGAAAAGGGCTTAAAATATACACCTAATATATATAACACTTCACACGCATCACTTCTTTCTTCGTCCGCGTTTCCAGTCCAAAATTCTTCTCCTCTTTTTAGGCTTAGGTTTCTCCTGGGGCTGAGCCTGGAACACTGGTGGTTCCTCTGTGTCTGCTTGATACCCGGATTGGTCCCCTGTTGTATTCATATAGGTGGTATGGATGGTAAAATTTCGAAGTGCCTCTGATAGTTCATTCATGCTGATAGCACAGATGAAGAAACACACAAATTTAAGTTAAAATTTTATTTATTAAATTTTCACAGAATAACAGAATGGCAAATTGGAAAACTAAGTATTTTTCAAATACTCAATTAGCTTAAATTAGTGGCTCTGATACCACCTTTTTCTGTCACGGCCCCCGACCCAGTTTCCTGGTTCGATTGCCACGAGACAGAAAACCCGTGATATTTTATTTTGGTGTTTAATTTGGCAGCGGAAATAATAACAGGATCGTTTAACTGAAAATGTCAAATTATTTTATTTCACATTTTGGGACAAACCCCGTAGTTTACAATAAAGGAATTTTACTGGGAAATTCCCTGGTTATAAAAACATGTTTATTAATTATTTACTGAGCCACTTTCTTCAAGCTGTAGTGCTACGCGACACTTTTCCTGGTTCACAGTAAATCACCTGAAACATGTTTAAAAAGATTTTATCAGCGGGGAAATACTGGCGAGTCATTCAATTCGTACAAAACGACACATTGTTATCATTTACAGCATTAAGAGTTTTCACATTTGCCCCTATCTATTAATTAGCTGGATCAGTTGTCACTCGACCGTATCTATGACCGTGGACATATCACTAAATTAGGCTCGCCCACCTAACGTGATAAATCATTAGTAGTAATGTGCACAAAACCACCACATACTGCCAGTAATTAAAGATTAGCAAAGACTTAATCACTACAAAGTATAACTGGAAAACATTTAGGGTTTACAAAGCAGTTTTGATAAAAACATAATAACTCACATTGCAAGTTTAGTTGGACAGAGTTTAGCCTACTGATTAAGCCCTGGTAACCTAGTTAAAATAACAATGCACACGAAACTAGGTTAGTAACTTAATACAACATTTACGATAAACACACGAAATCAAAACCCTAACGACGATTGACAAAGTATAGCCCGAATTCAGGCAGCACTTAAACATCCATCGGATCGGTTTCAATCGATCAGACATTGTATCGTAGCAGTGATCGAGTTATTACCCTGTAATCGTAGCAGCGTTTCCCTACTGAAATCTACGAATTTGAGTAGTACAGAACGTTTTTAGAGTAAATTTTTTGAATGCAGATGAAAGCCCCATGCACGACCAATTTATAGCTGAAAATTGAGTTTGTGCGGCCCGCGTAAACTCTAATAAAACCTTACGCGGCCCGCGAGAGCCACCCTAGCTACGGCTAGGGCTGCCGTGTCACGGTGTAGGTCTGCCACGTGTCAGAGATGTGGCATAATGCTTATCCGGTGAACTATCAAGTTGTCGCGCCCCCCGCGAGCGATAAGGAAAATTGAATTTCTTGGTTTTTCATGAGAATCAGGGTTTTGGGGGGTCCGGGTTTCTACTTACGGAGTGTTGTGGGACATTTTTCGCAGGTCCTTACATCCTCCCCACCATATTTAAAATCTCGTCCTCGAGATTTACTAGAACAGGTGAGGATACTTTCGTTTCATTTCCGATTCTAGCTCCCATGTATACTCAGGTCCTCTTTTCGAATCCCACTTGACCTTGAATAGCACCAATCTTTTGTGCTTAAGGAACTTAATCTTTCTGTCTTCTATTTGGAGTGGTTGCTCAACAAATTTTAGCTTTTCATTTACCTCTATATCTTGAAGAGGTACTACTAGGGATTCGTCAGATAAATATTTCTTGAGATTGAATACATGAAATACATTATGTACTCCAGCCAGTTCTTCTGGTAGTTGTAAGCGATATGCAACTGGTCCTATGCGTTGGACAATTGTGAATGGTCCTATATACCTTGGACTCAACTTTCCTCTCTTACCGAACCGAACTACCCCTTTCCAAGGAGAAACTTTCAAGAGTACCTTGTCTCTGACTTGAAATTCTAACGGCTTGTGTCGATTGTGTTGTTAGTGCACTATGTCTGTTGACTTCGTCTTGCATCAAGTATTGTATTTAGAATGATAGACCAGGGCACGCAAAACGAGAAAGCATGTTAAAAGGCTAATTTCGCTTGAAATAGCCAAAGGCTATTTTGGCTATTTCACACGAAATTAACAATGTTAATTTCGCTTGAATTCTCCCTTGGCCACTTCAAGCGAAATCACCTCCCTATAAATACCTAGATCTTAATCTTCATTGGTAACTTTTCTGATTCGGTAATGAAGTGCTGCCGAATTGTCTCCAAGTTATAAATTGTTGTTTTATCAATAATAGAGACATTTAAATTGAATCAAGCTATTAAACAAGTCCATTTCTCTGAATTCCGCCTTTGATTCGGATCCAAACTCTTCTGAACGACTCATTCAGGTCGCACAACGATCCTACAAGTGGTATCAGAGCACAGGAGGAAGTGTTCGGCTTGATTTCATCAGTTTTCTGACTTTTACACCTTCTTTTTCAAAATTCAAATGATTTTAAGGACAGAATGGATTGAATTTCATACATGTCATGCGAAACAGTGTTCTAACAAAGCCTTGAAAGAATTGGACTGAAAATCAACTTAAAACTTGATAAAATTGGTAATTTCGTTTGAAAATGTTCTCGGATTGGATGACATCAGCATTATTTCGCACGGAATCAGACTTATAATTTCGCTTGAATCCGGTATTCCACTTGAAGTATTGATTTCGTTTGAACATATTTCATTTGAAGTTGTCATTCAGGTGATTCCGTTTGAACAGGTTATTTCGAACCAAAGTGATTCCGCTTGAGATCACTATTTCGTTTGAAAGTGGATATTTTGCTTCAAGATCATTTCACGTCAACTGAGTGTCAGTTTATTTCAAGTTGTTTGATATTGTTTAGACTGATTGTGTTTGTTTGTTTTGTCTTCAGGAAATTCAAGAAGTTCTCATCATGGCTGAAGAATTCTACAACACGTTCTATAACACATTAACATCAGAATCATTCGAAACTAGAACTGTTACACCAAAAACCATAACAAAAGCAATCAATGAAAACATTAAACATGATAATTTTTACGGAACACATTCAAAACCACCAATGCTCGAAAGTATTGAAGACTATACTTGGTGGAAAGAACGTTTCATTAGCTGGGCAAAAGCTTATGCACATGAAAGCTGGTTTTGTCTTGAGTTCGGATATGAAAGACCAAAAGATGATAAAGGAGAAAATCTTCCACTCAAGAACTTATCCAAAGAAGATAAATCCGAATTTGCAGCCGAACAGAGAATGATTGCCTTGATCCAGTCATCAATCAGAAATGACATGTTTGCCTTATTACAACATGATGGATCTTCAAAATCTGTTTGGGAAGCTTTAAGGGTTAAAGCTGAGGGGGGTAAACAAATCAAAAAGAATAAAATTGCTTTGTTAAAGAAAGAATTCGATTTGTTTGACAGTCTTAATGGTGAATCAGTTCGACAAATGATTGAACGTTTTTGTCATCTAAAAATTAAACTAGAAAGATTTAAGATTGAGAAAACGAGAGAAGAAATAATTGACAAAATCATAGAAGCATTACCACGAGCTGATCAGTGGCAAACGTTTGGGTTTATATTGAAAAATGATGCTTTGTATGAAACAATTTCTCTCGATGTGTTAATTGAAAAGATTTAAACTCATGAGCTTGAATTGGAGAAACAAAACAAGATGAGCAGCTCTTCACATCAACAGAATGTTGGTCTCTATTACAAAGGTAACTTACCTTTGGTGAAAGTTGGAGAATCACCAAAGACAGCATTCAGTGGTGAGAGGACAAAAGAACCTCAGAAAAGCTCATCGAGTTACGATTCGGGTTATCATTCATTTTCTTCAAAAGCCAATTCTGAAGAATCAGGGGAGATACTATGTAACATTGCTCTCAAATTGAAAAATTCTCCTGCAATGAGCATCAACTCAGCTAAACAGCAAATGAGCTTCCTTGCATTTGTTCTGGAATCGTATGAAGGTCTAGTAGCTGGTAAAATTGGAAACTCAGAGTTAACCAAAGAAGACTACGACCAGATTGATCCTGAAGAAATGGAACTCATAGATATTCGCTGGTGTTTAGCAAGTTGCATCCGAAGAGCTCAGAGATAGAGATATATGGAGATTACTGGAAAACAATCACTAGGTGGTCCATCAACAAAACTTGGATTTGACAAGTCCAAAGTGACCTTCTTCAAATGTAAGCAAAAAGGTCATTTCAAGAGAGAATGCAATAATTCTGCAGTTGGTGGAAATGAACATCCTTTCAACGATGATTACTACCGAAAGGTGATTTATCACCGTAGCAAAGAAGAGCCGAAGATGATTGAAAATAATCCCAGAGAAAAATCAAGAGCTTGTGCAGTTATTCATGATGATGAAGGATATGATTGGAGTCAGATTCTTCCAGAAGAAGATCGTTTGGATAATCGAGTTACAGCTCATGGCAGAAGTACATCAAAGAGCAACCATTATGTTTTTGTTGCTGAGGTCAAAGAGAAAACCAGAGAAGAGATTCTGAGTGAGAAAACGTACAGAGAAAGAAACATTGCTAGCAACAGAATTAATGAAATGCAAGAAGAATATGAAAGTGCAGTGATCAATAAGAGATGGGATAAGAAGCAAGAGTGCTATGTTAACAGACAAGGTGAACCTGTTGTTCCGAAGAAAGACATAATTTTTGATGATGTTCTTTTCATAATTCCTCAATCTGTCGAATATTATACAAATGTTGGAAAAGATAAAACATATACAAAAAGACTTGAAAAAGAAATAAGACATGTTATGATTTCAAGTCTGAGGAAGAGGGACGAGGAAAGATTGAAGAATAATGTTGAGAAGATGGTTGATGAATTGAAAAAGGTTGCTGAAGATGTGAAAGTCGAAGCGGTAAAAGTTGAAAATGTGAAGATTACTGAGGAAGAGAAGGTAAAAGAAGAAGTTGTTGAAAAAGAAGCTATTATCGAAGAACAAGCTGAAGAAACTAAGAAAAAGGTTGAAAGTTTGATTGAAGTAAAGGATGAGACTTTGGAGATTGCTGCTGATGTTGGTGTTGATGCTGTAAATGAGAAAAAGAGTGATGTTGATCAATCGGAAGTTGAAGCAAACACCGAAGTGCAAATCACTGAGGTAAATTCAGATTCTGAAGTCTTAAATAAAATTATCGAACAATGCAAGAAATGCATGGAAACGTGCAGTGCTTGTACTGAAAAAGACGAAAAGTTCAGAACATGAGATCTTGAATTTACAAAAATCGAAGAAGTCTTTAAAAATAAATACAAAGAAATGTTTGAAAATGAAAAAGTTTTGAAAGACAAAGATGAAAAACTTTTAGAAAAATGTAAAAAATTAGAAAAAGAAAATGAAGTTTTGAAAGAAAATGTTTTAAAAATAACAGAAGAATGTTCTCAAAAAGAAAATGTTTGTCAAGAAGTGAAGAAAGAATATGATTCAATAAAATTGGCATATCACATTACAAAAGAGTCATATGAAATGGTGAAGAGTGAAATGAGATTTGTTCAATCAAGATTGAATTATTGTTCTGAAACAACAACTGAACTAAAGCGACAGTATGAAATTAAGCAACATGTAGTAAATTCTTACATTGAGGATGTCGCTAAGCTTAAACGTCAGATTGCTGATTGAGAACAGGATAACAACAAGTTAAAAAGTTATCATGTGTCATCATATGTGCTTGAACGTATTTTCAATATAAAACCGGGAGATGGTGAGTCTGAGCAAAACAAAAAGGGCATTGGCTCAGAGTTTCATCAAGTTCCTCCACCGGAAAAGTTTGCATTTTATGATGATGAAAAGGTCGAAAAAGATTTCAACATGGTAGATCAATTGCCAGATAACATTGACGTAACCTATTCCAAATCTGATGATTCTAGTGATTCAGAGGTGGTAGGTAAGGTCGTTGAAAGTGTGTTGAAAGAAGAGTCGGTTGATACAGGTAAAGCTGAATCACATGATGAAAATGGAGGAAATTTTCATGATGGATATCTGAAAAACTTAAAATCTGAGAAAAATCTGGATGATGATTAAAAAGGATTGGTTTATACCATGATTGGATCGGACAAATTATTCTCAGATGTTGTTTTCCCAATTCAGAATGTGATTTCAGAAAAGATTGATAAAGTTTTTAAAATGGTTGAGATTGAAAAATCTGAGATTTCAAATTTGCTGGAAAGAGTCACAAAACTTTTTATAACAAACCTGGTTACAAAAAGAAGAACATGAAGGCTGGGTTAGGTTATAAAAAGAAACAAAGGTGGAAAAGAAATGAAACGCCAAATTATCAGGCAAAGATGAATTTTGTTCACGGAACAAGTTTAGAAGAAGAGGAAAAACTCAAATTTAGACAACAGTCTAATGAAGAGTTCCATGCTCAGAAAAAACAACAACAACAGGTCAAGGATGTGTCCAAGAGAACATGTTTTAAATGTGATAAAATTGTTCATCTTGCTCGCAAGTGTCCAAATCTGAAACCTGTTGATATTGACAAAAAGAAGTCTGATGATGTTAAGAAACAAAAATCTGAAGGTGTGAAACAAAGGTCAACCAGATTTGATTCAAAACAAACTTGGAGGTACAACACAAACAAGTTTGCTTCGAATCAAACTTGGAAATCAAACCCGCATAGGTTCGATTCAAGACAAACCTGGAATTATCACACACCCAGATTTAGAACAACACAAAGTTGGAAAACAAATGTCGACGCAACAAAACCAAACGAGTTTTGGAAACCAACTGTTGTTCAAAATCAAAATGTTCAAAAAGATTCACATTTTTACAAGCGAGGTACACCAAAAGATCAAACATGGTCGGTTAAGAAACCGATGACTTCGGTAAACGACGAAAAAGTTGAAGACAAAATTGACAAAGTCTTTGTACAAAATGACAAAGATTTTCCGAAATTAAATGATGCATATTGTGTTGAAATGCCTAAGGTCAAACAGACCTGGGCTAATTTGTTCAAGTAATTGAATAAGTGTAAATGTGCAGGTGCTCAAGAAAACTGAAGATTGTGAAAATGGAATTCGGAGCAGCCTGGCACAACAAGAAGAGAAGGCTGCTGAACCCTGTGTTGGTTGAAACAGGGAGTTTGTTTGATTTCTGTACATAAATAAACAATATTTCAAAAATCCTAAAAATTGAAAATTTTGAAAAACCAAAAATATGTTTGTTTTTTAAATTTGTCAAAAATTCAAAAAAATTACAATTTTTTTTTACTTGAATATGCCGAAACCCTCACGGCGGAACAAACATGATTAATTTCACAAGATTGAAAAACGGTTTTCAAACTGTAAAATATCAATGTGTTGTAAATCATGGGGGTACCTTATTCTTTCTGTAAATCAGTGCATGAGAAGCAGAAAATGGATGGCGAGAGAAAGCTATCAGTGTCGGTTTGTCAAATTTTTTAAATGGTTTTGCATTTTAGGGGGAGTAAGAATTGTTAGAAAATCCAAAAACATTTGAAAATTTGAAAAAAGCTCAAAACTCATTTTTGACTTGGAAAATATTGTAAAACGACAAAAACATTAGAAAATGAAAAAGAGTTTTTGTGTAAAAAGAGGAAATGATAGTACATCAGTAGACAGTTACAGTATGCTAAAGAAATGTAATGATGAAATAGCGTTAAACAGTCTCACTGATGATATGCCGATAGGTTTTTATACATTTAGTAAACTTTTTCGGGATATAAACTTAAATTCAAACTTGCTTGTTTCGTGGGGAACACTACTTGGATATATAGGTAACCCCTGAAATCTTGTTTGAATGATCCCTCTTTCTGAGATACTAGGTCTTTATACTTTGTGATATCTGGGGTATTATCCCGGGACTTCTGATTTTGCGGAAGCAATGGCCTAGTCCCCGTATAATACTTTCTGCTTGCTTGAAATATAAGCTCACCCTCAGCATAAAAATGATGAAACATTGAAAAATGCTAATCATGTGCTGTTGAAGAAAAGATTCTCTAAAGGGAACACACCGAAAGACGAGCCATCATCTCTTTGTTGAACGAAAGTTCTGACCTGAACTCTCATGGCTTCGCAATAACCCTTTACAGATATCATCTAGGTATACTCACCTGTAAGACTGAATATTGGGATCTGGATACGGGAGTATATTCAAGAGGTGGGACACATGAATAAGTTTAAGTTCTTAATACACCTAATTCGTATCCTGAATCAGTTGAAATTTGTGTGAAAATTTAAGTGGATCAGTATATCGACAATCTAAGTGAATTGTTTAATTCTTAATGTGTAACTAAGCTCAACGGTACTTGTGACTTGTCAAAAACTGATATGATCCTCTGACGCAAACTCAAACAAAAATATTGTCAGTAAATATGTTTGTAAATATTTCTTTACTGCTTTATTTTTTCAGAAAAATTCAAAAAGATTTTAATTCAATTTTATTTTCGACAACCGATGTCTGAGAACTGAGTTCCAAAATCTAAGTATGTTGATCGTGTTTCTGAAAATAAACAAGTTCATTAATTTGAAACTTGAAGTTTTAAAATCAAAAATCAAAAACAGTTTGTGATATCTCCAAGGTCATTAAGTTGGACTTGGATGATTAACTGTGAGGGATTTGGATGCTTATATTGTTAAAATCTATTGAATAAAGTCAGGTTACGATTCCTGGAAAATTGAAATTGCTTTTATTGTAAAAAAATTTATATGATAAAAGAGCCAGGTCATTTAATCATGGATGTTCAAAATGTTGTTTCTTATAAATGTTTGAGAAATTGCAGATATGATTCCAGACTACGATCCCGACAGCTTAGTCTAATGGGGAGTCCGAAGACGAGCTCAATGTAAGGGGGAGCTTGTAACCAGAAAGCAAGGTGTCGATCCCTAAAGCTCGGAAGCTTGACGAAAGGGGGAGCCTGAAAAAAGATAGAAGACTGATCAAGATTGAAGATGTGTCATGCTAAAGACTCAACACTAAAGACTTCGTCAACATCCAAGGGGGAGTTTGTTAGTGCACTATGTCTGTTGACTTCGTCTTGCATCAAGTATTGTATTTAGAATGATAGATCAGGGCACGCAAAACGAGAAAGCATGTTAAAAGGCTAATTTCGCCTAAAATAGCCATAGGCTATTTCACACGAAATTAACAATGTTAATTTCGCTTGAATTCACCCTTGGCCACTTCAAGCGAAATCACCTCCCTATAAATACCTAGGTCTTGATCTTCATTTGTAACTTTTCTGATTCGGTAACGAAGTGCTGCCGAATTGTCTCCAGGTTGTAAATTGTTGTTATATCAATAATAGAGACATTTAAATTGAATCAAGCTATTAAACAAGTCCGTTTCTCTGAATGCCGCCTTTGATTCGGATCCAAACTCTTCTGAACGACTCATTCAGGTCGCATAACGATCCTACATGTCTGCATAACTCTTCTGGCGATCTCGAGCCGTTTTCAGTCTTTCCTTGATTTGAGTTATCTTGTCGGTGGTTTCTTGCATAATTTCCAGACCTGATAATTGACTTTCTCCTATTTCTGCCCAGCATACGGGAGTTCGACATTTTCGTCCATATAGTGCTTCAAATGGGGCAGCATTAATGCTTGCATGGTACCTATTATTATAGGAGAATTCTATTAGTGGTAAGTGATCATCCCAGTTTCCACCGAAATCTATTACACATGCCCTAAGCATGTCTTCTAAGGTTTGAATCGTCCTTTCACTTTGTCCATCTATTTGGGGATGGTATGTCGTACTTAAATTTAATCACGTCCCCATTGCTTCTTGGAAACTTGTCCAGAAATGCAAAGTGAAACGACTGTCCCTATCCTACACAATGGATAGTGGAACTCCATGTAGGGATACTACTTTGTCTACGTACAACCTTGCTAATATTTCCATGCTAAAGGTTTCTTTCATTGGCAGGAAATGGGCTGATTTGGTTAATCGATCTACAATCACCCAGATGGCACTGTTACCTTTCCTGGTTTTGGGCAACTTAGTAACAAAGTCCATTGTTATTAGTTACCACTTCCATACAGGCATTTCTAATTGTTAAGTAGACCTGAAGGATTCTAGTGTTCTGCCTTGACTTGTCAACATGTTAGACACTTAGAAACATACCGAGCTATGTCTTTTTTCATTCCTATCCACCATAAATTATTCCTTAAGTCTTGGTACATCTTGTTATTAACAGGATGCATGGTATACCTAGATTTATGGGCTTCTTCTAAAATTTTATTTCTTAAATTTCCCTGCTTAGGTACCCAAATCTTTTTCTTATGGAATCTCCAAATTCCATCAGTCCCTTGTTCTAGTTCCTTTATTCGTCCTTTCATTCCTTCAGCATCATCCTTGATTGCCGTTTCCTGGACACATTTTAGTTGTTCCATTAAATCTAATTGGAGATTTAATCTAAGGGCACGAACTCGTCTTTGTTTCTCATGGTACTTATGACTTAGGGAATCTGCTACTACATTTGCCTTTCCTTCATGATATTGAATATCACAGTCATAGTCACTTAGAATTTCCATCCATCTTCGTTGCCTCATGTTTAATTATTTTTGCCCAAATATGTACCTTAAACTCTTATGATCCGTATAGACAGTAAACTTACTTCCATACAGATAATGTCTCCAAATCTTAAGGGCAAAAATTATTGCTCCTAACTCTAAGTCATGAGTTGTATAATTCTCTTCGTGCTTTTTCAATTGCCTTGAGGCATACACAATTACCTTTTTGCATTGTATTAGCACACATCCTAACCCTAGCTTAGAAGCATCACAGTAAACTTCAAAATCTTTTGTTCCTTCTGGTAAAGCAAGAATTGGGGCATCTGTTAACCTTTGCTTTAAATTTTAAAGGCCTCTTCTTGCTTGGGTCCCCATTCAAACCTAACGGTTTTACAGGTTAGCTTAGTTAATGGAACAGCTATCTTAGAGAAGTCCTTAATGAAGCGTCTATAGTAACCACCTAATCCTAGAAAACTTCTAACTTCGGTAGCTGATTGTGGGACCTTCCATTTGGTGATTGCTTCTATCTTGGAAGGATCTACGTGAATACCTTCGTGATTCACCATGTGTCCTAAAAATTGTACCTCCTGTAGCCAAAATTCACACTTCGAGAATTTGGCGTAAAGCTTTTCTTTTCTGAGCAAAGTTAAAAGTGCATGTAGGTGCTCACAATGCTCATCTTGGCTTTTAGAATAAACAAGTATATCATCGATAAAGACAATTACCAATTTATCCAAATATGGTTTACAGATTCTATTCATCATGTCCATGAATGCTGCAGGGGCATTTGTTAGTCCAAATGGCATAACTGTAAACTCGTAGTGACCATACCTAGTCCTGAAAGCAGTTTTAGGTATGTCTTCTTCTTGTACCTTTAACTGATGATATCCGGAGCGCAAATCTATCTTAGAAAAATATCTAGCCCCCTAAAGTTGATCAAAAAGATCATCAATCCTAGGTAACGGGTATCGATTTTTAATTGTCACCTTATTCAATTCCCTATAATCGATACACATCCGCATCGAACCATCTTTCTTTTTTCACAAACAATACTGGTGCTCCCCAAGGGGATGAACTAGGTTGTATGAATCCTTTGCTTAACAACTCATCTAACTGCTTTTTCAATTCTAACATTTCGGTGGGTGCTAACCGATAAGGTGCCTTAGCTATCGGTGTAGTTTCAGGAATTAGATGAATTCTAAATTCTACTTCCCTATTGGGTGGTAGTCCAGGTAGCTCTTCTGGGAATACATCTAGGTATTGTGACACTACTAGGATTTCCTTAAGTTCCTTACCTTTAGTGTTAATGATTACTGAAAATCATATACACTATTCCTTGTTTTCGTTTATAATTAGCAACTTTCATTACTGAAATGAACTTTATTGGTTTCCGCGGCTTATCTCCTGTAACCGTAATTACTTCTCCCGTTGGCGTACGTATTTCTATGGAATTCTTATCAGAAAGGATTCGAGCATGGTTGGCTACTAACCAATCCATTCCTAACATGACATCGAATCCAGCTAAATTCATAGGTAGAAGGTTTGCAGAAAATTTATGGCTTGAGAGTTCTATCTTTCCTTTTTGTAAAATCTTATTTATGTTAACAGAATTTCCATCGGCCGTTTCTACCGTATAAATCTGCTTGAGTTTGGTTAAAGGTTGCTTAAGAGCTTGGCATAATGAAGTATTTATAAAACTTTGGTTTGCACCAGAGTCAAATAGTACTTTTGCGTAAACGTCATGTACAAGAAACATACCAGCTGTCACATTAGGAATCAGATCTACTTCTTGCGCTGTCAGCTGGAAGGCTCTTGCATTCTTCTTATTAGTTCCTTCAGCAGGTTTGGCCTTATTATCAGCTGACTTGACCAGTTTAGGGCATTCTAGTCGGAAATGCCCTATTTCTCCGCAATTGAAGCAAATCATGGATTTCTTACTGCAATTCTCCTCTTGGTGGCCCGGTTTCTTGCAGAAATTGCAATTTTCCTTACATTTCCCAAAATGTTTCTTTTTGTAATTCCCGCAAAATGGCGGTATGGAAGGTTGCTCGGTTCCCTTTCTCTTGAAATTACTATTATTACCCACACGAAATCCTTGGGTAATCTTCTGGGCCAATTCTTTTTTCCGGGTTTGTTCTCTTGTGCGCACCAGTCCGTCTGTCAAAGTGTTGGCCAATTCAACAGCATCGTCAATTGTGCGGGGTCTCGCAGCTTTGACGATATCACGAATCTCGCTAATCAAACCCCAAATATAGCGAGAGATGAGTACTGGTTCTGGCGAGGCCAGAGTTGGTACAATTCTGGCATACCAGAAGAATTTCGAAGTATTCCCACGACAGTCAACATCCACCATCCGGTGGTTGAGAAACTTATTCGTCATTTGTTCCTTTTCATAGTCGGGACAAAATTTTCTTTCCACCAATTCCTTAAATTCCTCCCAACTCATGGCGTAAGCCACATCACTTCCTTTGGCTTGCAGTACCGTGTTCCACCATTCTAATGCCTCTTCTTTAAAAAGGTGGGATGCATACATAACCTTGTCTTCTTCCGTGCACAAACTGATTTTAATTACTGCTTTGGTTTTTTCTAACCAATGCAGTGCGGCAGTTGCCCCTTCATTGCCTGCAAATTCAACTGGCTTACAGGCAAGAAATTCCTTGTAAGTGCAACCTGTCGTTGCCATATTCATTCTCTTGGGAAATGGGGCTTGAACCGCGTTATTATTATTACCGCCTCCATTTACACTGTTACTGAAATTGTTGTCGCGAGTACGTTTGCTGTGATTGGCTTGTGAAGGTTCAACAGGGTTCTTAACAGCAGCGACGATTACAGGGATAGCGTTGGCTATTCCCTGAGCAATGATATTTTCTATGGCTTGCCTATTAAGAAATTGGTCTTCATTATTTTGTTCAGATTGGTTAACTTCGTTTGCCGGTTGGTTTTCTGCGTTTTCCATCTGAATCATTAACCATATATACAAATTATTATCACACCATAGATAGCAACTAAATATAATAAGGCAATCACCACATAATTAAGGTAACACACATATAGCCAAAATCGTTGATTTCACGACATTTATATATATTTTTATATAATATTATACATTGTTACAAACCATCTATTTTACAAAAGTTTTATTTTTAATTATTATTATTATACAATATCATATTATTATTATTATTATTATTATTATTATTATTATTATTATATATATTATTATTATTATTACTTTTTCCACATTTTAATATTATACAAAAACTTCCAACCATATTTAACGGGCTTTTTCAGAAACGACGCTCCCTCTCGTTGTACTTTCACGTGATTTTCTCCCCCACTTCCCGTATTCTGTTTCCTGCATCCATCAGCTCCTCGCCATAATGGCGGAGTTCAGCTAAGTTTTCTGTGCTCATAAGTGGGTATGGTGCAAGTTCAGGATCAAACTGGTGAAATTAAACATTGGGGTTATTCATGAAGTTCTGAAATTGCCAGTCGCTTGTCCACCATTCCTCCAATTCTCCGGGTAGAAGTTGGTGGTTGACAATAGGGTCCGGAATTGCAGGTTCCAAATTAATTGGAAGTTGTGATTGGGCTGGGAAATTGAAGAGGGTTTCGTCTGCAGGTCCGATGAGGTCACAGTTTGCAAGTTTTCGATCTAGCTCTTCCCAAGGTGGTAACTCTTGGGCTTGAAACGAGATTTCCCCTATCTCCTTTCCTTTCCCTTTGGAATCCTCGGTCTTCTTTACCCGTTGGGCAGGTGGCTTCTTCCTTCGTCCGCGTTTCCAGTCCAGAATTCTTCTCCTCTTTTTAGGCTTAGGTTTCTCCTGGGATTGAGCCTGGAAAACTGGTGGTTCCTCCGTGTCTGCTTGATACCCGGATTGGTTCCCTGTTGTATTTATATCGGTGGTATGGATGGTAAAATTTTGAAGTGCCTCTGACAGTTCATTCATGCTGATAACACACATGAAGAAACACACAAATTTAAGTTAAAATTTTATTTATTAAATTTTCACAGAATCACAGAATGGCAAATTGGAAAACTATGTATTTTTCAAATACTCAATTAGCTTATATCAGTGGCTCTGATACCACATTTTTCTATCACGGCCCCCGACCCAGTTTCCTGGTTCGATTGCCGTGAGACAGAAAACCCGTGGTATTTTATTTTGGTGTTTAATTTGGCAGCGGAAATATTAATAGGATCGTTTAACAGAAAATGTCTAATTATTTTATTTCACATTTTGGGACAAACCCCGTAGTTTACAATAAAGGAATTTCACTGGGAAATTCCCTGGTTATAAAAACATGTTTATTAATTATTTACTGAAAATTGAGTTTGTCGCGGCCCGCGTAAACTCTAATAAAACCTTACGCGGCCCGCGAGAGCCACCCTAGCTATGGCTAGGGCTGCCGTGTCACGGTGTAGGTCTGCCACGTGTCAAACATGTGTCATAATGCTTATCCAGCGAACTATCAAGCTGTCGCGCCCCGCGTAAGCTTCCCTTAAGGCTTACGCGGCCCGCGAGCGATAAGAAAAATTGAATTTCTTGGTTTTTCATGAGAATCAGGGTTTTGGGGGGTCCGGGTTTCTACTTACGGAGTGTTGTGGGACATTTTTGGTAGGTCCTTACACATTAAGTATGAGGTAGAGCTTGCAGATGGAACCATAGAAACCGCTTCTTCCATTCTTGATGGATGTTCTATATCCATTAAGAATCATTCTATTCCATTATCTCTTCTGCCAATGAAATTGGCGGGGTTTGACGTAGGTTTGTGTATAGATTGGTTGTCACATAACCAAGCCCGTATCGTGTGCGACAAGAAACTCGTCGAAATTAAAACCCCTTCTGGTGAAATGGTAACCATTCAGGGAGATATACACTATGGATTGACTGATCAAGTGTCTATACTTAAGGCATCCAAGTGCTTAAACAGCGGATGTGTCATCTACATGGCACAGGTGACAGTGGATGAACCGAAGCCCAAGATAGAAGACATTCTAGTCATCGCTGATTATCCCGATGTCTTTCCTGATGAACTACCTGGATTACCTCCTGAGAGGCAAGTGGAGTTCAGAATCGACATCATGCTTGGAGCTGAACCAGTTCCACGAGCACCATATCGTTTAGCGCCGAATGAAATGAAAGAGCTAAGAGCCCAATTAGACGAACTTTTAGAGAAAGGTTTCATTCAGCCCAGCTCGTCGCCTTGGGGAGCACCTATTTTATTTGTAAAGAAGAAGGACGGTTCAATGCGTATGTGCATTAATTACCATGAGTTGAACAAGGTAATGATCAAGAATCACTATCCTTTGCCCAGGATCGATGATTTGTTCGATCAACGGCAAGGGGCCAGCTTCTTCTCGAAGATAAACTTAAGGTCAGGGTATCATCAACTCAAGGTTAGAATTGAAGACGTACCCAAGACCGCTTTCAGGACCAGATACGGCCATTACGAGTTCTTAGTGATGCCTTTCGGGCTCACTAATGCATCTGCAGCATTCATAGATCTCATGAATAGAGTCTACAAGCCGTATTTAGATAAGTTTGTCATTGTCTTCATAGACGATATACTTATCTATTCGCGTAATCATTCTGATCACGAAAAACATCTTAGATGCATCCTAGAGCTCTTACAGCAGGTGAAACTTTATGCTAAGTCCTCCAAGTGTGAATTCTGGCTTTGCGATGTCCAATTCCTTGGACATGTCGTAAGTGAGTGTGGCATCTAAGTGGATCCCGCTAAGATTGAAGCAATCATGAACTTGGAAGCACCTAAGACACCCTCAGAGATTCGTAGTTTCTTAGGTTTGGCAGGTTATTATAGGAGGTTCATTGAGAACTTTTGAGGATAGCCATTCCTTTGACTACTTTGACCCGTAAGAATGTTAAGTTTAATTGGGGTCCAAAACAACAAGAATCTTTTGAGATTCTTAAGCACAAGTTGAGCAATGCTCCAGTGGTGACGTTGCCTAAAGGCATTGAAGAATTTGTTGTCTATTGCGATGCTCAACACACTGGCATGGGCTGTGTGCTTATGCAAAGAGGCAAAGTGATTGCCTACGCATCACGACAACTCAAGGTTCACGAAAGGAACTACACCACCCATGACTTGGAGTTGGGTGCCGTTGTATTTGCACTGAAACTGTGGAGACATTACCTATACGGAACAAAGTGTATTATATACACTGATCATAAGAGTCTCCAACACCTGTTCAATCAAAAGGATCTGAATACGAGACAACGACGATGGATAGAAACGTTAAATGACTATGATTGCGAAATTTGCTACCATCCTGGCAAAGCGAATATACTCGCTGATGCGCTGAGTCGCAAAGAAAGGGTTAAACCTATAAGGATTAATGCCAAAAGCATCGAGTTAAAGAACAGCTTGAATGAAAAGCTGTTAAATGCACATAAAGAATCTATGTTAGAAGCTAACCTTCCAAGTGAAGGGTTAGGTGGAACTGCTGATCAGTTGTCACCTGGAAATGATGGAATCCTTAGATTCAATGGTCGAATTTGGGTTCCAATCTTTGGAGGACTTAGAGATCTAATCCTCCAGGAAGCACATAATTCTAGATACCCAGTTCATCCTAGAAGCTAACCTTCCAAGTGAAGGGTTAGGTGGAACTGTTGATCAGTTGTCACCTGGAAATGATGGAACCCTCAGATTCAATGGTCGAATTTGGGTTCCAATCTTTGGAGGACTTAGAGATCTAATCCTCTAGGAAGCACATAATTCTAGATACCCAGTTCATCCTGGAGGTGACAAGATGTATCAAGATCTGAAAGCAAACTATTGGTGGATGGGTTTGAAGAAATCTATAGCCACAAATGTAGCTAAGTGTCTGACATGTTCGCAGGTTAAAGCCGAACACCAAAAGGCGTCAGGACTTCTACAACAATTGGAAATTCCCACATGGAAATGGGAAATAGTAACCATGGATTTTATTACTAAGTTACCTAAAACCAAGCACGGTAATGATACAATATGGGTCATTGTTGATAGACTGACTAAGTCAGCACATTTCTTACCCATAAAGGAGACGTATAGCTTGTATGTGGATGAGATTGTGTCCCTACATGGAGTGCTAGTATCTATTGTATCCGATAGAGATATTAGATACACTTCTCACTTTTGGAAAAGCTTCCAACAATCCTTAGGCACTCGATTGAATTTCAGTACGGCTTACCATCCACAGACTGATGGACAGAGTGAGCGTACTATCCAGACTTTAGAAGGCATGCTTCGTGCATGTGTGATCGACTTAGGTGGAAGCTGGGATGACAATCTCCCCCTAATTGAATTCTCCTACAATAATAGTTATCATACGAAACATTAAGGTTGCGCCTTTCGAGGCCTTGTATGGGAGAAAATGTCGAACGCCCAACTGATAGAACCTGAGATCGTCCTTGAGATGATGGATAAGATTATACAAATCCGTGATCGTCTAAAAGCCGCCAGAGATAGGCAAAAGAGATACGCTGACAAGAGGCGCAAACCTCTTAAGTTCCAGGTAGGGGACAAAGTTCTGCTGAAAGTATCACCTTGGAAGGGTGTAATGCGATTCGGCAATAACGTGTTAACATGTGTCCTTAACCCTAATTATGTCAAATATTGACTAGGAAGGACTATTGTTGCCAAACAATGAAAAGATGTATGTGGAGGGACTAAAAGTGTCAACATGCTTAAACTAAGCCTCTGAATGACCTTTTATGGTACCCGTATTCTTTAACGAGCCAATTATTGGACGTACGAAACCGTTTATGATTTAAATCAAAAGTTTATGAATTGAAGGGTTAAAAGTGTCAACATGTTAATTACACCTCTGAGTGACCTTTTAACGAACCCGGAGCTTAATGATGTTCGGTTATACTTTCAGGAATACCTACAACCTAACTTGAAGGGTTAAAAGTGCTATTTATGAAAGTTATATTGAGTTAAAAGGTTGAGGGGTTGATCTTGCCAAGTTGTAAAGTTGTGTTGCTAAAACAATGGGTCCTCGCGGGGCGCGACCCCCTTGGGTCTATTTGTGACAACCCGATTTTTCCAGGTCTTTTCTCGACACGTTATTCGTTTCACTATTGTATTTGCATAACTTGGTTATCTTGTAATTGTGCACGTTTTTTATATGTTTAAGATATTGTGTCATTAGTAAATATACATTGTGTTATTAGTTAATATATGGTTAATGTGATTAGGATGTTTGATTTCATAAACCTTTGAACTATTTGCAATCCAAACCATACTCGACGAAACTTAGGTGTTTCACCACAAACCATCTCTACGAAACTTTGGGAGTTTCGCCATCTTTCACTCGATGAAACCTAGGGGGTTTCATCATGTACTTGTCGACGAAATAGTATGATACCCAGTTTCTTTATATATTCGCATAATAGTATGATAGCGAAACCCTAACCTTTTTTCCCTTGAAACACGACGGCAACTCCCATTCCTCGAAGCTCTATCGCTGCACATAATCCTCGGATTATCATTCGAATTGGTTAGTTTATTGCTAATTTTTATTTGTTATGAATCGATAGTAAATACATGATGATCAATGAATATTCAACGTTTTGATGATCCATGGATGCATGATCTGTATGTTGTTGGTTAATGTGTCTGAATGTTTGATCCGAACCTGTATGATAATTGCATGGTGTGTTGCTATTAATAGTCCGATGTAGAATAGGGTTGTACGATAAGAATTATGCTCATGACGATTAACTAACAGACTAGGGTTTTATGATAAAAGATGTTGGCGAATGCCTGTTAATCACAACGAATTGCTTAGGATGGATGAGGATTGAATGATTGGACCTGATCGTATGTGCAAGGTGCGTGATTAGGTTTCTTGTTGTCTGCTATTATTGAAGAAAAACCCAGGTCGACGAAACACAGGGATCCGACTAAACATATGTGGACTTTCGTCACACACGTTCACGACGAAACATTATAGGTTTCGCTACTCAACATCTCAACGAAACTTCACAAGTTTCGTCACTTGGTGTCTCGACGAAACTCTATAAGTTTCATCGTCTGGAGTTTCATCGTCCAGTACCTGATTCACAACAGACTGTGCTTGACATGTGTGTGAAACCTAAATGCTCATTACCTGACTGCTTAGGATGTTGATCATGATTGAGGACATATATATTTGCATGCGAAACATAAATATGAAACTGTGGATTTATATCAGCTAGAATAACTGTTAAGTGCTATGTGATAGTTGTTGCCTGAATACACATTATGATCATGACTTATACGCGAACTATGTGGATGTCAACTGATTTTGTATATATGAATTGTCACACCCCTTTCTAAAGCGGAAGAACGAGGTGTGATTTCAAAAGGTTCTCATTACATACGAATGGTAAACATACTACATGCTCGTAAAAATAACTTCAAATACCAATAACATTACGTAATTGAAAACATAGGTTAAGTTTGGAGTTTACATCACATCATAAAACGTTGTCTGAAAAGTTTACAACATTATTCAAACATAAACAACATCCAAGAGCAAGAGTAAGGCCGCGCGCACATCCACTTTAGTTACCTGAAATACATGTGAGTTTTTGGAAAATCGTCAACATAATGTTGGTGTGAATTCATGCAGTTTTTGTATTGAACGTTTGTATACTTTGTATGAAAACATGGTATGTAATTTGTATAAATCAAGTATTTCTGTAAATATAGGGAAATCGATATCGCTAATGGTTTGCAAGGCCATTAACATGTGACACGACATAGGAAGCATCCAAACCACAGGCATTTTTAGTAGTCGATTCACGACTGAGACACAAAAGCACTGCTTGGTACTAGTTATCACCAAGAGTGTGGCTTTGTCACACCCTGGCTTTGCGGAAGCGTGGTAAATTTTGGGGTGACTTCTTAATACCATAGCTTAATCATACCAAAGCTATATGAGTTAAAAACATGCAAGATCATCCATTAAGTTTTGAAAACCAAACACAATACCATTGTTTAACATCCCCTGACAAACATAATCTTGTTCAACAACCATTACAAACTTGAAACATAACATAAACATGGTTTAAGGGTTGTGTCTTGTCCAGGAAAGAGACACATCCCCTAAACCCCGGATGACCTTGGAAACTAGTGCAGCGGAAAACATGCCATACCGTGCCAGATCTCGTTAATTTCCTGAAATACATGTAAGTTGAAAAATCAACAATAATGTTGAGCGAGTTCATGTGCAAGTGAGTAAGTAAAACACTTGTAAGTATAAAAGTTTCCTGGTATGTAGCAGTGTAAGAGGACTTGTGATCACCAATGGTTTGCAAGGCCATTAGCATGTTGTGAAATGCAAGTAGGAAGATTCAAACCTAGCGTATTTGGCGTTGGGGCACCAAGTCACCACCTGGTCCATTATGCGGGCTCAGGGGTTGGGCTCGCTACACCCAGATAGATCTACCGCTCGAGTCCCTCGGTGTTCTAACTACCCATCCACATGATCTAAACCTCCTTACGTTATTCATACCGTGTATAAAGTACTTGTAAACAATGTAACATGTATTCCACCCCCGCGGTTGAGTAAACTGAAAACAGTTAGAGAAAAGGGGGACATGAACTCACAGTGAATGCGCGTCTCTACCAAGTGTCTCCAATACAGTAAGCTGTGCAACGACCTACAAGTGCTAATTTTATTAGACGGACGGCCGTGCCTTAGCTTTAAAGTTTATGTTTTTGGGAAATAGTTAGACAACTATTTCGTGTTTATGTTCCGTATACACTTGGTAGTTATTCTTCTTCCCAAGGATGGGAGATACAATACATGTGCGTAAGTTACGTTTTATCAATCTTGTGGTAATGTAATTACCGGTGTAACTTATATGTTTGTGGAAGCGTTCGTAAAGTTTTGGAATCAATAACGCTTGTAAATATTATTTTTATTCTAAAATAATATTTATGTATTTTCACAAAATAATCATAAACAGTGTTGTGACAAGTATATTTATCACGTTAATCTTTGTGAAAATCCCACCTCCGAATATTTAGTAAAATATAGTGCTGGCGAAATTTATGTTTCGAAAGTATGTCCAAAGATAGTTCTAACACTTGTTGTGTAAAAAGTCTAAGTGTTAGGTTTTTAAGAAAATTTCGCCAGAGTTTCCTCTGTAACTGGAGGTGGCCACGCTTTCAAGCGTATCATTTTCTTTTAATAATCAAATCAATCAACTTCTTTATTCAATCAAACAATTTCCGACACATCAAACTAGTCAATAAATATGTAAATCGCATAATCGCATGAACTTGTAGTTTTTCCGAATCTATATTGTAAATCACCTTTATATGTGCAGATCTTTATATAAAGTAACTTTAATCTCATAAAAACCTCGTGTTTAGAGAAATCTGCCTTTACAACTTCTAGTAACAAGTGATAAACTTACTTCCTTGTCGGATCTCTTTGTTTCACAAGTGTTTACACACTTGTGGTTTATAAAACCATATTTATTAGTGTAAGATTCATCTTTAGAAAAATATGATTTCTTTAAAGTGTGGTCTTTCAAAAATACCACTTGCGGACACGTAGATCCGCTAGTTTTAAACACCAATTTACCGGTTAAATCACTTTTACACAAGTAAAATATTTCTACACAAGTTCATGCTCTAAATGTGGTAGTGTTTCACCTTTAACCCTTGTATCTTTCAAAAACGAGCTTATGTGATGATACGCGATTTTACAAGTCGGGTTAAACGGAGATTCGAGCTACCACATCATAGATCGGGTCTCAATACTCACATATTTCAAGTCCTACGACTTTTACACAAGTTATATGCTATTAACCTCCATTTTTGTGATTTTAGTAGACTTTAAAGTTCCAAAACGCATGTTTACGATAATTAACCGGCGAAAGTTCTTTTAACCACTTTAGATAAGCTTAAAAATGAGTTTTAAACAATATACCTCTAGCTCGGGGCTAGGGAAGAATCGTGATGAAAAACGCGTGGATAAAAGCTAACGGGAGTGGTCCTTCGCGTTCCGCTTGCGCCAAAGCTCCTAATACGCGACTTGTGAAGTGTGTATGATCTTGGAATGATGAGATCAAAAATCGAAAATATGATGTGTGGGTTTGGTGGGTTCGGCCGTGAGTGGGAGGGCAAAAGAGAAGAGAGTTGTTGTTGGCTTGATAAGTGGTAAAATCTCTAATAGGTTAGTGTTATTTATAGGAAAAATGCAAGTGTATTATCCAAAGGTATTAGTGTTAGTTAGATACCCAACATAACTCAATATTATAATCAAACCTGGTACTTGTTTGTTCCCCTAATTGGGGCCGGTTTCATTAGGGGGGGTTGGGTTAGTTCGATTAGAAGTGGGTGGTTAGGGGTTTAGTTAGGTTAACTAAGTTAGTTTAGGTGTTTAACTTAGTTAGTAATATAAGGCGTGTTATGACGGGTGTTAGGGTAATCAGGGACCCTAACTAGCTCAGAATAATATATATAGTGAAAATGTTAATATTTTCATGTTCCGGGTAAAGTCCGGTTGTTCGGTTGGATAGTAATCCGTTAAAGCTTTTTGTAACGCTTTAAAGTGTCGTTATATTATTTTAGTGACACAATTCAATTCCAACAATTTTAGAAACTGTCAAGTGTTATTTTCTCATGTTCTGGCACTTTACTAGTCAGCTAGAAGCTGGTTTGTTTATTAAAGTGCTGTGTTTGGTACTTAAAGTGCGTTCTTGGCACATCCGAATCAGTGTATCTTATCCCTAGAGACGCGGTACCATAATCCTTATATCCCTACACTCACTACCAGTGTAGTCAAAATATATGAGGCTCTTAACAGGCCTTAGAGGCAGTGTCTGCCTGATGCTGGTTATATCAGCATGTTCACTGTGTATCCGTTTAGTGCTACTGTGCTTTTTGTGCATCATGTTTGTCACTGAGGTGCCGTATGTAAATAATGTAGTGACAGCAAATAAAGTATGATGCAAGTAAGTGCATGTATCAGTATGCAGGTAGCAGTTTATCAGCTAGTTCAATCAAGCACAGTAATCAAGTAGTAATTAATCATTAATTAAGTTGTACGGATACCTGGTTTAGTGCGGGTTGTCACATTCTCCCCCCGTTAAATAAATTTCGTCCCGAAATTTAAGTTCTGCTTGTAGATGCAGAGTTCTTAGGAAATAAGTGGGGGTATTTCTCTTTCATCCGGTCCTCACGTTCCCATGTGAATTCAGGACCATGTCTGGCATTCCAACGAACCTTGACGAGTTTGACACTGCTCCGGCGGGTCTTGTTAACTTTCCAATCCGTGACCTCAACAGGTTCTTCAACGAAGTGGAGCGTGTCGTCAATGTGAATCTCGTCGATAGGAATGGCAACGTCAATTTGAGTTGGACTTTTCTTTAAATTGGATACATGAAATGTATCGTGAACACCATTTAGTTTAGCGGGTAGGTCCAACTTGTATGCTACCGTCCCAATTCTTTCTAGAATTCTAAAGGGACCAATGTAGCGCGGATTTAACTTTCCACGCTTTCCAAAGCGCGCCACCCCCTTCCAGGGTGAAACTTTCAATAGCACCATCTCTCCGACTTGGAAGTCCACATGCTTCCGGTTTGGATCCGCGTAGGCCTTTTGCCTGTGGCGAGCGGCTTCGATGCGTTTAAGAATTTGCGCGATCTTGTCTGTCGTCTCTTGGACGATTTCGGGACCAGCAAGCTGCCTATCACCTGCGTCAGACCAACATAGTGGTGATCGGCACATGCGTCCGTATAGGGCCTCAAATGGCGCGACACCAATACTGGTGTGGTAGCTGTTGTTGTATGAAAATTCGACCAAAGGTAAGTGTTTATCCCAGCTACCGCCTAAATCCATAACACATGCCCTCAGCATGTCTTCCAAAGTTTGTATCGTTCGCTCGCTCTGGCCGTCAGTTTGCGGATGGAACGCAGTGCTCAGATTCAACTGTGAGCCAAAAGATTCTTGGAAAGATTGCCATATTCTTGACACAAATCTTTCGTCTCTATCAGAGATGATCGAGAGTAGTACTCCATGACGTGCTACGATCTCTCTCAAGTAAATTTCCGCAAGTTTGCTAGTACTGTCTTTCTCCTTGATTGGCAGAAAGTGTGCGGACTTTGTTAGGCGGTCAACAATCACCCAAATCATATCATGGCCTCTTGGCGTTCTTGGCAGTTTTGTAACAAAATCCATTGAGATTTGTTCCCATTTCCACTTGGGAATCTCAGGTTGTTGCAGAAGTCCCGAAGGCTTCTGGTATTCCGCCTTGACCTTAGCGCACGTTAAACATTTGCTCACGTAAACAGCAACGTCGCCTTTCATCCTAGGCCACCAATAGTAATCCTTGAGATCTTGGTACATCTTATCCGATCCAGGGTGGATAGAGTACCGTGACTTGTGCGCTTCGTCGAAAATAACTTCCCTTAATCCACCAAACAGAGGAACCCAAATCCTTTTCTCAAAACATAGCGTCCCTTCCTCGTTTGGTACCAAAAGCTTCTCCATTCCACGGAGATATTCTTCCTCAAGGTTTCCCTCCTTGAGAGCTTCCTTTTGTGCAGCGCGAATGCGCGAGGAGAGATCGGTTCGTATAATCATTTCCAATGCTCTAACCCTTATGGGCTTGATTCTTTCTTTACGGCTTAGGGCATCGGCAACTACATTCGCCTTCCCTGGGTGATACTTTATCTCGCAGTCGTAGTCGTTTAACAATTCAACCCATCGTCTTTGCCACATATTTAACTCCTTCTGGTTAAATATATGCTGTAGGCTTTTGTGATCTGTGAAGATTGTGCACTTCGTACCATACAGGTAGTGTCTCCAGATCTTTAAAGCAAAACCACTGCACCAAGCTCTAAATCGTGTGTGGTATAATTCTTTTCGTGCACTTTCAGTTGGCGTGATGCGTAAGCAATGACCTTTTGGCGTTGCATCAACACACAACCCAATCCTTGACGCGATGCGTCGCAGTATACCACAAAGTCATCAGTACCTTCTGGTAGAGCTAAGATTGGCGCGTTACAAAGCCTATCCTTCAGTATCTGGAATGCTTCATCCTGTTTGATTCCCCAATCAAACGTCTTGTCCTTCTGCGTGAGGAGCGTCAAAGGTTGAGCGATTTTCGAGAAATCCTCAATGAACCTTCGATAGTAGCCAGCCAAACCCAAGAATTGTCGAATCTCGGTTGGCGTTGTAGGCGTTTCCCAATTCTTGATTGCCTCGATCTTTGTGGGATCAACATGAATTCCATCTCCATTCACCACGTGTCCAAGAAACTGGACTTCGCGTAGCCAAAACTCGCACTTGGAGAATTTGGCGTACAGCTGTTCCTTCTTTAGTAGCTCTAGTATGGTTCTAAGATGCTGTTCGTGTTCAGCCTTTGTCCTTGAATAAATCAAGATGTCGTCGATAAACACAATCACGAACTTGTCCAAGTATGGCTTGCAAACTCTATTCATTAGATCCATGAATACCGCAGGTGCGTTTGTCAAACCAAATGGCATAACGAGGAACTCGTAGTGTCCATAACGAGTTCGGAAGGCTGTTTTCGGGATACTTTCCTCCTGTATCCTTAATTGATGGTATCCAGATCGAAGATCGATCTTAGAATAACAGCTTGAACCTTGAAGTTGATCGAACAGATCGTCGATTCTTGGCAGTGGATACCTGTTCTTGATCGTCAGCTTGTTCAATTCTCTGTAGTCAATACACATGCGGAAACTTCCGTCTTTCTTCTTGACAAACAAGACCGGAGCTCCCCAAGGCGAGAAGCTTGGTCGGATAAAACCCTTGTCTAACAACTCTTGAAGTTGTGTTGACAGTTCTTGCATTTCAGACGGCGCAAGTCTGTAAGGTGCCTTAGCTACAGGCGCTGCGCCTGGAACTAAGTCAATGTGAAACTCCACTTATCTCTGAGGTGGCAATCCGGGTAAGTCTTCTGGGAAGACTTCGGGATACTCCCTTACGACAGGGATGTCCTCGATTGTTGGCTCAGCAGCCTTCTTGTCTACGATGTGTGCCAGAAAAGCAACACATCCTTTCTGTAAACACTTCCTTGCTTTCAAGCAGCTGATAAATCTTAGCGGTGTGTCACGCTTCTCTCCGTGAACCACAATCGTCTCACCATCATCAGTTGGGATACGAACAACTTTCTCGTGACATACTATCTCAGCCTTGTTTCCGGATAACCAATCCATTCCTACTACCACGTCGAAACTTCCCAATTGGACTGGTAGTAGATCCAGAGTAAACTCGCGTTCTCCCAATTCTATCACACAGCCTCTGATTACTTCGTTGGCTTCAACTAACTTTCCATTAACTAATTCGATCGAGTAGGGGGTATCTAACTTACTAGCGGTTAAACCAAGTATGTTCTTAAATTCTAATGACACGAAGCCATAACCGGCACCAGCATCAAACAAAATAGGTGCAAAAGTTTTGGTTGTTAGAGAACGTACCAGAAATCACACCTGGATCCTGGCATGCCTCACAAGCTCTGATGTTGGATTTTCTCTCATGGTCTTGTTTCAACTTCAGGCATTCCCTCTTAAAATGTCCAACTTCCTTACAATGGTAGCATCCTATCATTCGGCCATCTCCTTTCCCCTTTCCTCCTAGAGCGTTGTTACTGTTTTCTCCTTGTATGAAACTCTTCATCCCACAACCTTCCTTGTTGTGTCCTTCCCTCCCGTACCAAGGCTTCTGACCTCCATCATCACGGTGACACTTGAACTCTGCACATCTTGGTTTGGTTTCTAAGTAAATCTTATTATTGGCCTGTTTGTTGTTAGGGCAATCTTTCTTGAAATGCCCTTTGTCCCCGCAGTCAAAGCAACCTCGAATAGATCTTTGTTCATCGTTGTTCATTTGGGTATCTTCGGTAAGCTTCCTTTTGTTCTTTCCAGACGACTCTACCTGAGTTTTCTGGTCAGGGTTTGCAAGTTTTTCTAGTCTATTTGCTTCCGTAACGAGTGCCAAACCCATCTTACTTGCAACAATGGTTGTTGGTGGCGTAGATGCTGTCATCAAGCTCAAGACTTGAGGCGCCAGTTCCCAAATGAATTGTTCCAATTTCTTCAGTTCTGGTTTTACCAGGTATGGAACAATTTGTGACAGATCATGGAGTCGTTGCACGTACTCCAACACCTTCGGACCTTCCATCATTAGGCTCCGAAATTCATCTTCCCACTTCTGGGTTTCCGTGTGGGGGCAATACTTCTTATGCATCATTCCTTTCAACTCATCCCAAGTTAACGCGTATGCTGTAGTTAGGCCCATTATTCGAACCTGAAGATTCCACCATAATCGAGCTCCATCTTGAAACAACTCAGAAACGTATGGGACCTGTTGTTCTGGCGTACAGCCACTCATTCGAAAGATGGATTCCATGCTTTCAATCCATTTTACAAAAGTTATGGCACCCCCTGTGCCGTCGAACTTCGGAGGCTTGTAGTTGAGGAAGTGCCAGTAGGAACAACCGTTATTTTCTGAGGTACCTTTGATTGGTTCGGAGCGTAGGGCCTCGTGCTGTGCTATAGCTGCAGCAATTATCTCTTTAAGTTCTGCCTCAGAGGTGGGCATGCGCACTTCGCGTCTTGGCGGCATCTTCTAAAAGATGTTTCACATAGGTTAGGTCATAGCAAGTGAAGTGTACGTATGCATTCAACAATACCAACACATAACATTTCATGTTATCAACAAATCAATCACATAACCTCTTATGTTATAGGGCATAAACAATTGATGGAACATCGCATGTGATGAGAATACTGCGATTGTATGGCCACAATTCGAGACCACAATGTAAAGCTCGTAAGTACACTACTATATCATACTACATCAATGACTTAGTAGGGGACGACCCTAGACAAGTCGTGCGATCGCTGGTCATGTTCAGGAGTCTCTAGTTTGTCCTTCTTCAAATTTCAGGACTCCACGTCAAGTTTCTGAATTTCTGTCCTAAAACAACATTTCTTCTCAATCGTTTCCTTGAGCTCGTCCCAGCTCAGTGTATAAGCAGCGTCAGTGCCAAGAGTCCGAACCTGGAGATTCCATTAAGAGAGTGTGCCATCTAGAAATATCCCTGAGATGTAGGTAACACTCTGTTGGGGCGAACAGTTACTCATTCTTAGAGTGGAGTTGGTCTTTTCGGACCAACGAACAAATGCAACGGTGCCTCCTGTTCCGACAAGGTTCAAAGGTTTGCAGTTCAGGAACTGTTTATAGGTGCAGCCAGTGGGAGGATTATCTCCAGAAATGCCATCGTTGTACTTAGAGTGGAGGGCTTCATGTCGTGCATTTATCTGTGAGATGCGTTCTTGCAGCTCGTCTTCTGTCCTCAGTAACGTACCAGTGCTTGTGTCCCGTCTGGGTGACATTCCCTTTTTGTTGAAATAGTGTGAAGCGGGTTGGACAATGTTTCAATTGTCTATGGGGTATATATATATAGCAACGTAAGCCATCATGTAATCACCCCATTTCACACGCAAATATACTCACTGTATAAGTGGGGAAATAAATTCCTGAGCCTTCACATAGGCTTGTCAATTTGGCTTGTTGCTTGTAATAGAATGAACTCGAGGCTACATCGCCTAGGTCATTTGTGTTTAAGTTATTTCCTACTGCCTTGGTTATTATTAGCTTGGCCTGCAGAGTCCACCAGGATTCCTGTGCACTACAAATCGTTATTACGTGGGCCCCCGTAATAATAAATTGTCTTGCACAGTTACCCCAACTTTTCTCTCATCCAAGCAGATGGTCAATCAAGGAGCAACAGCCGGTGCATTGGCATGAACAGGGTCATATTCCAATGCGGGGTCAGGAGCAACGCCTGGCTCAGGGGCCACGGCTAGCTTTGAATAAAAAACTCCATCTCAAAATCAGCTGGATCAACAATCACAGGGGTTACAGGATCCCCCAAGGGCTGGTCTAAGTGCATGAACTCAATGTCATGGTCTGGATCAACACCAGGCGGAAAAAAAAAAAAAAAAACAGAATTGTCCTCATAATCGCGATCAAACTCAAAGCTGTGTGTGGGATCCGGTGCAGCTGATGATGCCATATCAGGGTCAGCGTCGTGTAAGTGGTGCTGCATTCCCTGTATGTGCGAAGACGCGGATGTCAGAGACTCAAATGAGTCTGGGATAGGGGAATGAGTTTCCCCTGCAGGAGCGTCCGCATGCAGTAGTCTAATGCTAGCAGCGAGAGGGCCTTGCCCTCAAGTGGGTCCTCCTCTTAATAGTTCGACATCGTCTTTAGAGGCAATGTCGGAGGCATATCAACAGCGGGATAAGCGGCAAGGGGCACAGGAGCAGGGATCACCGCCAGTGGTAAAATCCCAACAAGATGGCCATCAGTAGGCTCTGCTACGACTTCAGGCAGTGCACAAAGGCTGAAAGTCGTCATTGTCTGTGCCGGTAGTATCAGAAATGTACACCTCGTGCTTCGTTGAACTATGTCGTCTGATACTATGGTCATGGGGTTCGTAGTGCCCATCTTTCTAGTACTTGATGAAAGCATAACATTTGTAACACAAACACATATACGTATAATAATCAATCATATAATCAGTTAATCTCATAAGTCACCAAGTAAGGTATCACATACTTCTCCTAGTCTTACTAGCCAATTTCATCCAGTCTACAAGACTGCTCTGTCCTTCACTTAAACCAAACCTTGATCCTCCAGATCGATCCTATAACAAACCAACGTGCTCAACTACCTTGTTCACCTCGATCCTCCAGATCGATCCTATAACAAACCAACGTGCTCAACTACCTTAATCATCTCGATCCTCCAGATCGATCCTCAGCCCTCCAAGCTGAACTTATAATTAATAAAATGTGCTCAACATTTGTTTGTAAAAAAGTGTGGATCTGGACTTAAGTGGTATGCAGAAAAATGTTTTCGTGAGAGCCCTAGTGATCATAGTCTAGACTCGAGACAGAATCCTAGTTCGCTATGATCAGAGCTCTGATACCAAGCTGTCACACCCTGGCTTTGCGGAAGCGTGGTAAATTTTGGGGTGACTTCTTAATACCATAGCTTAATCATACCAAAGCTATATGAGTTAAAAACATGCAAGATCATCCATTAAGTTTTGAAAACCAAACACAATACCATTGTTTAACATCCCCTGACAAACATAATCTTGTTCAACAACCATTACAAACTTGAAACATAACATAAACATGGTTTAAGGGTTGTGTCTTGTCCAGGAAAGAGACACATCCCCTAAACCCCGGATGACCTTGGAAACTAGTGCAGTGGAAAACATGCCATACCGTGCCAGATCTCGTTAATTTCCTGAAATACATGTAAGTTGAAAAATCAACAATAATGTTGAGCGAGTTCATGTGCAAGTGAGTAAGTAAAACACTTGTAAGTATAAAAGTTTCCTGGTATGTAGCAGTGTAAGAGGACTTGTGATCACCAATGGTTTGCAAGGCCATTAGCATGTTGTGAAATGCAAGTAGGAAGATTCAAACCTAGCGTATTTGGCGTTGGGGCACCAAGTCACCACCTGGTCCATTATGCGGGCTCAGGGGTTGGGCTCGCTACACCCAGATAGATCTACCGCTCGAGTCCCTCGGTGTTCTAACTACCCATCCACATGATCTAAACCTCCTTACGTTATTCATACCGTGTATAAAGTACTTGTAAACAATGTAACATGTATTTCACCCCCGCGGTTGAGTAAACTGAAAACAGTTAGAGAAAAGGGGGACATGAACTCACAGTGAATGCGCGTCTCTACCAAGTGTCTCCAATACAGTAAGCTGTGCAACGACCTACAAGTGCTAATTTTATTAGACGGACGGCCGTGCCTTAGCTTTAAAGTTTATGTTTTTGGGAAATAGTTAGACAACTATTTCGTGTTTATGTTCCGTATACACTTGGTAGTTATTCTTCTTCCCAAGGATGGGAGATACAATACATGTGCGTAAGTTACGTTTTATCAATCTTGTGGTAATGTAATTACCGGTGTAACTTATATGTTTGTGGAAGCGTTCGTAAAGTTTTGGAATCAATAACGCTTGTAAATATTATTTTTATTCTAAAATAATATTTATGTATTTTCACAAAATAATCATAAACAGTGTTGTGACAAGTATATTTATCACGTTAATCTTTGTGAAAATCCCACCTCCGAATATTTAGTAAAATATAGTGCTGGCGAAATTTATGTTTCGAAAGTATGTCCAAAGATAGTTCTAACACTTGTTGTGTAAAAAGTCTAAGTGTTAGGTTTTTAAGAAAATTTCGCCAGAGTTTCCTCTGTAACTGGAGGTGGCCACGCTTTCAAGCGTATCATTTTCTTTTAATAATCAAATCAATCAACTTCTTTATTCAATCAAACAATTTCCGACACATCAAACTAGTCAATAAATATGTAAATCGCATAATCGCATGAACTTGTAGTTTTTCCGAATCTATATTGTAAATCACCTTTATATGTGCAGATCTTTATATAAAGTAACTTTAATCTCATAAAAACCTCGTGTTTAGAGAAATCTGCCTTTACAACTTCTAGTAACAAGTGACAAACTTACTTCCTTGTCGGATCTCTTTGTTTCACAAGTGTTTACACACTTGTGGTTTATAAAACCATATTTATTAGTGTAAGATTCATCTTTAGAAAAATATGATTTCTTTAAAGTGTGGTCTTTCAAAAATACCACTTGCGGACACGTAGATCCGCTAGTTTTAAACACCAATTTACCGGTTAAATCACTTTTACACAAGTAAAATATTTCTACACAAGTTCATGCTCTAAATGTGGTAGTGTTTCACCTTTAACCCTTGTATCTTTCAAAAACGAGCTTATGTGATGATACGCGATTTTACAAGTCGGGTTAAACGGAGATTCGAGCTACCACATCATAGATCGGGTCTCAATACTCACATATTTCAAGTCCTACGACTTTTACACAAGTTATATGCTATTAACCTCCATTTTTGTGATTTTAGTAGACTTTAAAGTTCCAAAACGCATGTTTACGATAATTAACCGGCGAAAGTTCTTTTAACCACTTTAGATAAGCTTAAAAATGAGTTTTAAACAATATACCTCTAGCTCGGGGCTAGGGAAGAATCGTGATGAAAAACGCGTGGATAAAAGCTAACGGGAGTGGTCCTTCGCGTTCCGCTTGCGCCAAAGCTCCTAATACGCGACTTGTGAAGTGTGTATGATCTTGGAATGATGAGATCAAAAATCAAAAATATGATGTGTGGGTTTGGTGGGTTCGGCCGTGAGTGGGAGGGCAAAAGAGAAGAGAGTTGTTGTTGGCTTGATAAGTGGTAAAATCTCTAATAGGTTAGTGTTATTTATAGGAAAAATGCAAGTGTATTATCCAAAGGTATTAGTGTTAGTTAGATACCCAACATAACTCAATATTATAATCAAACCTGGTACTTGTTTGTTCCCCTAATTGGGGCCGGTTTCATTAGGGGGGGTTGGGTTAGTTCGATTAGAAGTGGGTGGTTAGGGGTTTAGTTAGGTTAACTAAGTTAGTTTAGGTGTTTAACTTAGTTAGTAATATAAGGCGTGTTATGACGGGTGTTAGGGTAATCAGGGACCCTAACTAGCTCAGAATAATATATATAGTGAAAATGTTAATATTTTCATGTTCCGGGTAAAGTCCGGTTGTTCGGTTGGATAGTAATCCGTTAAAGCTTTTTGTAACGCTTTAAAGTGTCGTTATATTATTTTAGTGACACAATTCAATTCCAACACTTTTAGAAACTGTCAAGTGTTATTTTCTCATGTTCTGGCACTTTACTAGTCAGCTAGAAGCTGGTTTGTTTATTAAAGTGTTGTGTTTGGTACTTAAAGTGCGTTCTTGGCACATCCGAATCAGTGTATCTTATCCCTAGAGACGCGGTACCATAATCCTTATATCCCTACACTCACTACCAGTGTAGTCAAAATATATGAGGCTCTTAACAGGCCTTAGAGGCAGTGTCTGCCTGATGCTGGTTATATCAGCATGTTCACTGTGTATCCGTTTAGTGCTACTGTGCTTTTTGTGCATCATGTTTGTCACTGAGGTGCCGTATGTAAATAATGTAGTGACAGCAAATAAAGTATGATGCAAGTAAGTGCATGTATCAGTATGCAGGTAGCAGTTTATCAGCTAGTTCAATCAAGCACAGTAATCAAGTAGTAATTAATCATTAATTAAGTTGTACGGATACCTGGTTTAGTGCGGGTTGTCACAGGCTTCCTGAAACCCATTAGATCTAACCTTTTGTTCTACGGTCTTAGTATGTACACGATTAATGGTGCTTCTGGTACCCTATTCGTGACATGATCTAAAGTATCATTCCTTAGTTTTTATATGCAACATACCATAACACATGTATTTTCCCCAAGTTTAAAAAGCATGTAAAAGTTTAAAAGTGGGGACATGAACTCACAACTTTGAGTATCTTGCGTCGTAAACTTCACCGGGTTTGCTTATATAGCGTCGTGACCTATACGTGTTTTATTAACGTTAGTCACTAGACTTGTATCGCACAAGTACAAGTCACCATTTTTTATGTATGTGTTCTTTGTTGTTAAAAATAATTTATATTTTTAACTATGTATCTTACTTATATTATTTTCCCAAAAATAAATATAAGTATCTTGTATTTTTCACCCGAGTTATGTATTTTTGTCCAAAACTTCATTTTAAGTTCATAACTTGTCCAAGTTATTTAACCTATTGAGAAATATATTTTCTTGTATTTGTCTATGCATGTTGTATGTGTATTTTGTATTTTTACTCCTTAGGAGTATTTAGTGTATTTTCAAGTCCTAATACACTATTACATATAATACATACTACATACACTTAGCACAAAATTTGGTGATCAATAAATATATATATTTTCCTCAAAAATATACATACTTAATATCAATTTTTATCTTGAAGAAATCATCATTTCTTAACTTGAAGTTTACATAAAAATTAGGGAAACCTTGGTAAATATTTTTAGGTGAATTTTTAGGGAATAAGTTTCACCAAAACTTATATTTTTCTAAGTGTCAAAATTTTATAGAAATTTTGACATGGTTTAGGTTTCCCATGTTTTCAAGACATGTGTTTATTTTCTTTTAAATCATCATCAAACACCAACAACACAATCAAGACTTACCATAAGCCAAGATCATGTAAATTACACTACATCATGAACTTGAAGTTTTTGTAAAAACTTGTAGTAACTTACCATGTTATTTAGTAGGTTTAGTTACCCTTAAAAACATGGTTATTTGTTTGTAAATCACTTTATTAAAAGATTTAGTCATTTACAACTTGTAAGATGATTTTTCTACAAATATTTCTTTTGTATTTTTCTTGTTACAAACATGTTTCTAGTCTTGTTTAAACACTAAAAATATGATTAGTTTACTTAGAAACCATGACTTTGTAAATCTCATAAATAAACTTGGTATCTTGAGAAAATTAGTTTTATACTCATTTATTTACAAGATTTGTATTTTGTTTAAATCACCTTTACATATGAAAACCAATTTCATCATTCAAGTTCATGAAGACATAAAGCATGATGATCTTGGTCTTTCACAAGATCACCACTTTAACTTACTAGATCATGTGTTTAATCACAATCTAGTAGGTTTCTTATGATGTCTAACATCACTAACACAAACCATCAATCACTAAGAAGCAAATCAACACAATCAACATGTATTCTCATATTTTTAAGCTTATGTCAAAGTATCATGATCATGTTCTTTAGTGTTCTTGTGATTAACAACATTCATCATCTTTTATCCATCAAAATGTGAAGTAACAAAGGGTTATGTGGGTCTTACTACTAGCACAAGGCTAGGGAAGAACACTTGATGTTGAAGATGATAAATGGGTTGGATAATAGCAAATGAAGAAGGTCCTTCAAGATCCACAAGCTCCAAGCTTCCTTAATCACCTTCTTACACCTTAGGATGGCCTTGAAATGGATGGGATTGAGTTGGAAATAATGGTGGTGTGGGTGGTGTAGTTCGGCCGAGAATGGAGGGGAGAGAAGGAGAGTGTGTTGTGATGAAGATAAAGTGAGCTAATGATTCTTTTATAACCATGTTTGTGTAATAACCAATGTGTTTAGTGTCTCATATAGTACATGCAAGATCTCTAGTGAATCCAAGGAAATCAAATGGGATCTTGGTGAATCAAGGGAAGATTTTGTTGGTGGGGTCACCCATTGTGACCGTAAATATGAGGGGGGGGGGGGGTAAAGTGTAAGTTCCAATCACTAATTACATAAATAAGTTAAGGTTCAAGTGTCTTGATTAGGAATTTAATGTGTTATTATGTTATAAGAGGTTTTATGGTGTTCGGGGATCATAACTAGCTCAGAAACATTAAAACAATGCTTCTAGTAATATTTTGGTATTTCGGGTAGTGTCCGGTTGTTCGGTTGGATACCGATTCGTTAAAGTGTCAAACTATTCCGTTTAGTGATCTTTAAGTACCCTTTTGTGACACATTTAATTCCCGACACTTTGGAAAGCATTCAGGACCATTTAGTCATATTTTTACATGTTACTAACTTGTTACAATGCTGAATTTTGCTGAAATATATGAAATTCAGCATTTAAAGTTGGTTTCGGGTGCTTTTCAGTGCGTATTTTAGCTTCCGGAAAGTCTATATGTTAACCCTTGTATATATTCTTGGGTTTTAATGTATTTTAGACGTTGGACCCACTCCTAGGCCCCAATTCTATTGTCTGACTGCTTTCTGCAGAATTGCTGACACAGTGTGTCTTACCGGTGAGTTTACTAGTCTTTCTGACGCAACGCTAACATTAATGCATAAAGCCATATTTGAAGTATAAAACGTGCATGAATTCACAAGTATAACATGTAATCAAACAATGTTGACATTTAAGCACATAACTGCAGATATTAAGTAATAATTAAATTGTACGGAAATTACCGGTTTTGTGCCAGTTGTCACATGAATACTATAGGTTTTGACTGATTAACTGTGAACAAGTAGATTAACAAACCAAGCAAACCAAGGTGAGTTCACACTTTCTACAAGAAATAGGATTCCCGGTGGTTGGGAATGGGTAAAGTATTTAATCGAAAACTACGTGATCTCCTGGTTTGGAACACGTACTACATCCTCTTCATTGAAGGGTGACAACATGTACTAAGGATTTAATCGGAACCTGCGTGATCTCCTGGTTTGGGGACACGTACCACATCCTCTTTATTGAAGGGTGATAACATTGATACTAGACCAAAAACTCTATCATGAAGTCCCTCCTTTTTATATCGACTTAATCGCCGGGCCAATGGCGAGCGGGTCATTAGTTAGATAGCGCTATTTAGATTTGACAAGCCTCACACCGTGCCGCAAAGGACGGGCGTGAACTAATGGATCTGGGCACTAGTTAATGATGATAGACATTGACGTTAGGGCACCAACTTACTTCAGTCAGTGGTCGATATGGTAACGGGTCTAGTGGATGACATGGGGTAGCCCCCACTGGTTATGGTTTGGGAAACAAGGAATTGGTTAACTCATGGATTATAAATGAACTTATGGTTTTTGGAACAACTTTAAAATGAACATCAACTGTGAACTCGCCCAACTTTGTTATTGACTCGTTATTACGTGCCTTACAGGTCGTTAGAGGTTTAGCTGGAGCTTGCAGGGGAGAAGGGGTCGTTGTGGGACATGGACCGTCGGGTGCCATGTTAAACTTTATGAACATTTAAACTTATACTTTGGTTTTTAAACTTTATGCTTCCGCTGGTAACTTGAATTTGATTAACTTGTTTTAAACACCAATTATATTGTGTGGTTGGACTTTTATTTATTTAATTACATTATTCAATATGATTGGTGGCTGGATCCTGGTCGGTCACGCCTCCTGCGGCGATACTCCGCTTGTAGATTTTGGGGGTGTGACAGATTTGTATCAGAGCCATTGTTTATAGTGAACTCGGTTTTTAAAAAAAAGGGAAAAGCTTTTTAACAAAACCAAACTATAACCTGTACAGTGCTCAACGATCCACAACGACGCTTCGCTCCACGTGCAAGGCTCAACACTATAGGTGATATGGTTTATGTTTATATTGCCTGTATGTTAGTTTACATAGTGCATTGATCATGGTATGCTTAGTCAGTGTAACAACTGTTGCTTAAAAATCTGTGTGCTTACTCTCTTTTGTCATTCCATACTTACGCACTTTTGCGACACTTTCTCACTTATGTTTGCTTCAATGTGAAGATCATGAGTGGACGTCTCAACTTGACTCAAGCCCAGCTGACGGCTCTAATCAATGAACTAGTTGCTGAGGCACTCGCAGCAGCTCAAGTAGGAGGTATAACCTGCGATTTCAACTTACCCTAGAATGTTTAGATCCTACTCTCGTGAACTAACTCTCGTGCTTAACTTTGTCCTTTCTTAGTCTCGCGATAGGTCAACCTGCTCAGCCTCCTGTGTGTACGTTCAAAACTTTCATGGATTGCCGATCCAGTACCTTCAACGGCACAGAAGGAGCTGTAGGTCTTCTCCACTGATTCGAGAAGGTCGAATCGGTTTTCGAGATGTGTGAATGCCCTGAAGCCCATAGGGCGAAATTTGCTACTGGGACACTTGAAGGTGTTGCGTTAACTTGGTGGAACGCACGGGTTCAAATGTTAGGGTTGGCAGCTGCTAATGCCACCCCATGGAACGACTTCAAAGATCTGATCAAGGAGGAATACTGCCATCGCGACGACATTCACAAACTAGAGGTGGATTTTTACAATCTGAAGATGACGGGGTCTGAAATCAAAGCGTATACGAAGAGGTCGAATGAATTGGCTATATTGTGCCCTACTATGGTGGATCCTCCTATCAAACGTATCGAGTTGTACCTCAAGGTTTTAGTTCCAGAGATTCAGAGCCATGTGACTGTAGCTAACCTCGGTACCATCCAGCAAGTCATATGACTAGCCCATCGTCTCACTGATCAGGCAGTTGAGCAGAACAAGCTGCCTAAGCGTATTAGTGCTACCACTACTTCTGATGCTCCTAGCGACAACAAGCGCAAATGGGATGGAAATTCGAGCAAAGGTTCTACTTCTGTTCAGTCTCAGTCTCAGCAACGAAGGACTGACGACTTCAAGAGCCCTGGTCAGCAATCCTCAGGTAATCAAAGTCAAGGTCAGAGTGGATACAAGGGAAATCACCCCAAATGCAATCGTTGTGGTTTTCACCACAGCGGGCCGTGCACCAAGGGCAACTGTCAGAGATGTAACAAACATGGCCATGCGGCCAAGGATTGCAGGAGTCTCTATCCTGCGAATCAGCGATGACAGCAACAGCAGCAGACTCCACAGAATCAACGTCAGCAGCAACAGCAACAGCAGGGTAACAACAAGGGATGCTTTCAGTGTGGTGCTGAAGGCCACTTCAAAAGAGAATGCCCCCAGCTGAACCAGAACCAGAACAACAACAATAACCAGGGGAACGGAAATAATAACGGGGGTAATAATGATGGCAATGGTGCCAGGGGACGTGCTTTCGTGATTGGTCAGGGTGACGCGAGGAACAACCCAACGTTGTGATGGGTAAGTTTCTACTGGATGACTTCTTTGTTTTAGTTTTATTTGATTCGGGTGCTGATACTAGTTATGTGTCCTTAAAAGTTAGTCAGATGCTTAAACGTACCCCAACACTTTTGAACACCAAGCACACTGTAGAACTAGTAAACGGTAAAAGTCTCGAGGACACACACATAGTTAAGGGTTGTAATCTTGTTCTTACTGGTCAGACCTTCTCTATCGACCTTATCCCCATCGTTCTTGGTAGCTTCGACATTGTCATTGGGATGGATTGGTTATCTCAACATCAAGCGGAGATTCTTTGCAAGGAGAAAATCGTCCGTATTCCCCGATCAGGTGATGAACCTCTCGTTATTCGTGGAGATAAGAGTGGTGCTATTGTGGGCATCATCTCTTTCCTTAAGGCCCAGAAGTGTTTGCGTAAGGGCCATGCAGCTATTCTAGCCCTCGTTACTGACACCTCAACGAAAGAGAAGAAGATAGAAGACATTCCGATCGTACGCGCCTTTCCTGAGGTATTTCCTGAGGAATTGCCTGGTCTTCCACCTCATCGTCAGGTCGAATATCGAGCTAACTCCTGGAGCAGCGCCCATAGCTCATGCACCTTATCGTTTAGCCCCATTAGAACTAGAAGAACTATCCGCGCAACTACAAGAACTCTTGGACAAGGGTTTTATTTGTCCTAGCTCTTCACCCTGGGGAGCTCCAGTATTGTTTGTAAAGAAGAAAGACGGTACTTTCCGAATGTGTATTGATTATCGTGAACTCAACAAAGTGACCGTGAAGAATCGTTATCCTCTTCCGCGTATTGATGACCTATTCGACCAGCTGCAAGGGTCGAGCTTCTACTCAAAGATTGATCTGAGATCGGGCCATCATCAACTGAGAGTCCGGGATGGGGACATTTCAAAGACAGCTTTCAGGACTCGTTACGGGCACTACGAGTTTCTGGTTATGCCTTTTGGATTGACAAACGCACCTACGGTCTTCATGGATCTCATGAACCGAGTGTGCAAACCTTACCTGGATAAATTTGTTATTGTTTTCATCGACGACATCCTGATCTATTCTAAGAATCAGGAGGAACATGAGCATCATCTACGACTTATTCTGGAACTTCTTCGAGTAAAGCAGCTTTATGCTAAGTTTTCGAAATGCGACTTTTGGCTTCGTGAAGTCCATTTCCTAGGTTACGTGGTAAACGAGGATGGGATTCATGTGGATCCATCCAAGGTTGACTCAATCAGGAACTGGCCTGCGCCCCGTAAATCCGCCAATTCTTGGGTTGGCGGGCTACTACAGAAGGTTCATCAAGGATTTCTCAAAGACTGTGCAACCTCTCACTTCACTAACTCAGAAGGGCATCACTTATCGTTGGGGTGATGCACAGGAATCATCGTTTCAGCACTTAAAGGAGAGACTTTGTAGCGCGCCTATTCTCTCGTTGCTTGAAGCCAGAGAAGATTTCGTGGTTTATTGCGACGCATCAATCCAAGGACTTGGTTGTGTGTTGATGCAATGTGAGAAAGTCATTGCTTACGCATCACGCCAACTTAAGGTCCACAAAAGGAACTACACTACACACAATCTGGAATTGGGAGCTGTTGTTTTCGCACTCAAGATATGGAGACATTACCTGTACGGTACCAAGTGCACCATTTACACCGATCACAGGAGTCTCCAACATATCTTCGAACAAAAGGAGTTGAACATGCGACAGCGTCGGTGGGTCGAACTTCTGAATGATTACAAATGCGCGATCAAGTACCATCCGGGCAAAGCCAATGTTGTGGCCGATGCCCTCAGCCGAAAGGAGACTAAACCTAAGTGTGTACGTGCGTTAAAACTTACCATCCACTCTAGTCTCCCCGCTCAAATCCGTGATGCTCAGGTTGAAGCATTGAAAGCAGAGAACATCAAGGCTGAGTCCCTGCGAGGATCGAAGAAACGGTTAGAACAAAAGGAAGACGACGCTTACTACGTAACAGGGCGCATCTGGGTTCCACTATATGGTAATTTACGTGAACTTGTGATGGATGAAGCACATAAGTCTCGTTACTCAGTACATCCTGGTAAGGTTTTGTATGATGAAAAAACCAACTATAGAATTTGCCTACAAACATGTTTAAGAAAATCAACATACCATAAGCAATGGCTGATCCGACACCGGCAAACACAAAAAGAAGTGTGGCAATAAACTCAGCCAAATAAGTCTTGATTGAACCAGCACTCAAAGAGTCACCAATGGAACCAAAAGCAATCTTCACCATTTTTAGAAGTTGGTATATGATATGATTGACTTGCTAAATTTGTGATTTGCAAATGGTTTAAGCAGGCTTAATATAGTGCATAATTTCAAATTTTTAAATAATATAATTATTTACTTTTAAGTGGGGTGGATATAACATGTGGCTATGAAGGGCCCAGTGTGTAGAGAATTCGTGCTGGCACCGACGTGGGGCCAAGATGGCTAGTTTCTAACCGTTGATTGGAGCCAACTCACCGGCCATCGTTTTAATATTTTGGTTGAATATGAGTAGAGACATTATAACTAACTAGTGCTATTAAATCCGTGCGTTGCGCCGGAAATCCTCGCGTTGCGTCGTGGGTGGGTATTAGTTCGTTTAACTTCGGTACCACGACCTAAAGACTACGTAATGGTGGCCTAGCATGAAAGCCAACATAGCAACTTACGTTAGTAAATGTTTGACTTGTGCGAGAGTCAAGATTGAATATCAAAAACCATCCGGCCTACTTCAACAACCAGAGATCCCGACATGGAAATGGGAACAAATTTCCATGGACTTCGTTACAGGCTTACCTAGATCTCAACGGGGAAATGATACTATTTCGGTGATAGTAGATCGACTAACCAAGTCTGCACACTTTCTGGCTATCAAGGAAACGGATAAGTTTTCTACTCTAGCAGACGTCTATTTGAAGGAAGTAGTTTCGAGGCACGGGGTGCCAAGCTCCATCATTTCCGATCGTGATTCACGTTTTACCTCTGAGCTGTGGTAGGCGATGCATAAATCCTTTGGCTCTCGTTTAGACATGAGTACAGCATATCATCCACAGACGGATGGGCAGTCGGAACGCACCATCCAAACTCTTGAAGACATGCTTCGAGCATATGTAATCGACTTTGGTAACGGCTGGGAACGGCATCTTCCTTTAGTGGAGTTTTCGTATAATAACAGTTACCACACCAGTATCCAGGCTGCTCCGTTCGAGGCATTGTATGGACGGAAGTGCCGATCACCTCTTTGTTGGGCAGAGGTTAGCGACAGCCAAATCACTGGCCCAGAACTTGTAGTAGACACAACAGAGAAGATTGCTCAGATACGACAACGAATGGCGGAAGCTCGTGACCGCTCGAATTCCAGGTTGGGGATTGAGTACTATTCAAAGTCTCACCTTGGAAAGGTGTAGTCCATTTCGGTAAAGGAGGCAAACTTAACCCGCTATATGTCGGACCTTTCGAAGTCATCAAGAAAATAGGCGAGGTGGCCTACAAACTGAACCTACCTGAAGAACTCAGTGGAGTTCACAACGTATTCCATGTGTCAAATCTGAAGAAGTGTCTGTCAGATGAGACCCTCATAGTTCCTTTCAAGGAACTCACCATCGACGATCAGTTACGATTCGTCGAGGAACCAGTAGAGATTACTGACCGAGACGTTAAGGTTCTCAAGCGTACCAGAATACCGATTGTTCGAGTTCGTTGGAACTCCCATCGTGGGCCAGAGTTTACCTGGGAATGAGAAGATCAAATGAAACTCAAATATCCCCAGTTGTTCGAGAAAACTGAAACCACTACTGAGGCTGAAGCTACTGCGGAATTTCGGGATGAAATTCCAAACCAATGGGGGGATGATGTGACACCCAGGAAAACCAGGAAACCACACAACCCAACTAGCTTCCTCAGTAACTACGTGCTAAATTTCAGGACGAAATTTCTTTCAAGTTGGGGATGATGTGACAACCCGAGTTTTCAAGGTCTTTTCTTGACACGTTATTCGTTTCACTATTGTATTTGCATAACTTGGTTATCTTGTAATTGTGCACGTTTGTTATATGTTTAAGATAGTGTCATTAGTTAATATATATTGTGTTATTAGTTAATATATGGTTAATGTGTTTAGGATGTTTGATTTCATAAACCTTTGAACTATTTGCAATCAAAACCATACTCGACGAAACTTAGGTGTTTCACCACAAACCATCTCTATGAAACTTTGGGAGTTTCGCCATCTTTCACTCGACGAAACCTAGGGGGTTTCGTCATGTACTTGTCGACGAAACTTAGGAGTTTCGCCAGTTGGGTTCGCGACCCAAGCAAGGCCCAGTTACGAGTCGGTTATGTTACCCAGTTTCTTTATATATTCGCATAATAGTATGATAGCGAAACCCTAACCTTTCTTCCCTTGAAACCCGATGGCAACTCCCATTCCTCGAAGCTCTATTGCTGCACATAATCCTCGGATTATCATTCGAATCGGTTAGTTTATTGCCAATGTTTATTTGTTATGAATCGATAGTAAATACATGATGATCAATGAATATTCAACGTTTTGATGATCCATGGATGCATGATCTATATATTGTTGGTTAATGTGTCTGAATGTTTGATCCGAACCTGTATGATAATTGCACGGTGTGTTGGTATTAATAGTCCGATGTAGAATATGGTTGTATGAAAAGAATTGTGCTCCTGACGATTAACTAACAGACTAGGGTTTTATGATAAAAGATGTTGGCGAATGCCTGTTAATCACAACGAATTGCTTAGGATGGATGAGGATTGAATGATTGGATCTGATCGTATGTGCAAGGTGCGTGATTAGGGTTCTTGTTGTCTGCTGTTATTGAAGAAAAACCCAGGTCGATGAAACACAGGGATCCGACGAAACATATGTGGACTTTCATCACACGCGTTCACGACGAAACATTATAGGTTTCGCTACTCAACATCTCGACGAAACTTCACAAGTTTCGTCACTTGGTGTCTCGACGAAACTCTATAAGTTTCGTCGTCTGGAGTTTCGCCGTCCAGTACCTGATTCACAACAGACTGTGCTTGACATGTGTGTGAAACCTGAATGCTCATTACCTGAATGCTCATTACCTGACTGCTTAGGATGTTGATCATGATTGAGGACATATATGTTTGCATGCGAAACATAAATATGAAACTGTGGATTTATATGAGCTAGAATAACTGTTATGTGCAATGTGATAGTTGTTGCCTGAATACACATTATGATCATGACTTATACGTGAACTATGTGGATGTCAACTGATTTTGTATGTATGAATACTATAGGCTTTGACTGATTAACTGTGAACAAGTAGATTAACAAACCGAGCAAACCAAGGTGAGTTCACACTTTCTACATGGCATGGGATTCCCGATGGTTGGGAATGGGTAAAGGATTTAATCGGAAACTACGTGATCTCCTGGTTTGGAACACGTACTACATCCTCTTCATTGAAGGGTGACAACATGTACTAAGGATTTAATCAGAACCTACGTGATCTCCTGGTTTGGGGACACGTACCACATCCTCTTTATTGAAGGGTGATAACATTGGTACTAGACCAAAAACTCTATCATGAAGTCCCTCATTTTTATATCAACTTAATCGCCGGGCCAATGGCGAGCGGGTCATTAGTTAGATAGCTCTATTTAGGTTTGACAAGCCTCACACTGTGCCGCAGAGGACGGGCGTTAACTAATGGATCTGGGCACTAGTCAATGATGATAGACATTGACGTTAAGGCACCAACTTACTTCAGTCAGTGGTGGATATGGTAACGGGTCTAGTGGATGACATGGGGTAGCCCCCACTGGTTATGGTTTGGGAAACAAGGAATTGGTTAACTCATGGATTACAAATGAACTTATGGTTTTTGGAACAACTTTAAAATGAACATCAACTGTGAACTCGCTCAACTTTGTTGTTGACTCGTTGTTACATGCCTTGCAGGTCGTTAGAGGTTTAGCTGGAGCTTGCATGTGAGAAGGGGTCGTTGTGGGACATGGACCGTCGGGTGCCATGTTAAACTTTATGAACATTTAAACTTATACTTTGGTTTTTAAACTTTATGCTTCCGCTGGTAACTTGAATTTGATTAACTTGTTTTGAACACCAATTATATTATGTGGTTGGACTTTTATTTATTTAATTACATTGTTCAATACATTTGGTGGCTGGATCCTGGTCGGTCACGCCTCCTGCGGCGATACTCCGCTTGTGGAGTTTGGGGGTGTGACACTATTCGATCGCGTGGCGCGACGGGCAGCTCTGTGCAGAAAGTGTTGCACAGCTGCCAGCTCTTCGTTGTTCACCACACATACCACCCTATACACACATAATTCGAAACCATGAGCTTGTACCTGGTATTAAACATCTCCCTGGACACCTGGAGTGATCTTGCAACCTGTCAAACACCTGGCTTGATCCCCCAAACTCAACTCCAAAAATATATAGGTGCTTTGGGTGGCCATAATTCCTTGCACCTTCTCAATTCTTTACTTCTCACTCTTTTGGAGATTCCTAACTGAAAGGAGACTCCATCTCAGTTCTATTTTCAAGCTAGGACCCTTTGTAAGTGTCCCTAACTCTTGCTTTTCATTTTATAGGCTATTCAAAGCCAAAAGTCAAGCTTTTTCGATAAAAGCTTTGATTTTCGGTTTAGATCTTTATGGTCCAGCCATTGTTCGAGGCGAACATGGTTACGTGATCGTAATTAGGTAGGTGTTAATCCCTCAAAAGGGCACCTCCTAAGAATCACGTTTGTTTGGTCAATTGACGGGTCAAAGTTATTAAAATTAAAAAGTCAAACGGGTCAGTTTTAAAAATAATTAGAATCTGATAATGTAGGTGTTATAAAATATATTTTATCACTTTAGTAACTTGGTAATAATTATTAGAACATGTGTAAACATGTTCAGCCCATCAATTCCAAGTTTAGGGTCGGTTCACAACTAAAAGTCGTGAAGTTTGACTTCTTCTTTGACTTTCGATTATGACCCGAATTAGATTAGTTTCTTATTGTTTGAAGGTTCCATTATAACCATACTATTATGTAGTATAATCCGCTGAGGTTATATTACATAGTCATATAGTAATCTGAGTTCATTTGCAAGTTCCGTTATTATACTTAATTTTTGACTAAAATGTCCTTTTGTTTAAAAAATAAGGTTTTAAACTTTAATGAGCATGCAAATGAATTATGTACTGATATGTTAACATGTTTAACATAATTTGATGTTATAAATCTGATCATAAACTGAGTTTTTATATATTATCGTAAATTATGTCTTTAAAGGACCAAAATGCCCTTATGGCATCTAAATTGGTTTTAAACATAATTTCACCATAAAACTCATTACCTGCTGATGTGATATTATAAATAGGATTATTTGGGATGTCAAATCAGATTACATTCTGAGTTTAAATACAAGTTCTTATATTATGACGGTAAATGACGATAATGCCCCAATGGCACTTAAAATGTTTTTTAAACATGATAATCATACAAAACCTTTTACTTACGGATATGTTATGATAAATAACATATTTTAACTATTTAAAACTGGTCATAACATCAGATTTCATAAACCATTGTAAATATCGTCATTTAACGACTTTAACGCCGTTTAGGCGCATAGTATGGTTTTAAACCATATTTATCAACCAAGACTTGTTACCTACTGATTTTATAAATCATTTTAAATATTTTTACAGTAAGTATAAGTTATAAACTCAGAGTCCCAAATAAGTTCTCAAAACTATGTGTGAAATGACCAAAATGCCCCTACGGTGCATAGTTTTGTCTTAAAACATAAACCACACATATATTTGATATCCTACTGATATTATATCATACTTTAACTATTTTTACAGAATGTTTATGATCATAACATCAGTTTACTTGCAAGCTCCTTCTATAAGTTGTAAAATTACCAAAACGCCCTTATGGAGCTTAATTCAATTTTAAAACCTTAACTGGCATACATTATGATATCCTACTGATATTATAACATGTTTTAAGTATAATGATATATGGAACATGTATGACTCATCCGGTTACCCGTTAATGCTTATACACGTCCGGTTCGACTTATGTAACTAGTTTACATAAGTTTATCGAAACGGGTTTAACCTTATCTTTTTAATCTCAATTTCCAGAATGTAATTAGTTTACCCATATTATACAAGTCTTCATGCTTGTTGAGTTTAAACTACATTCTATTCTGGTCATCGCTTAATCTAGCGTATTGTACTGTTTTGCCACCCTTTAAGCTAGCCGGTCTAAGTCTTCGACTTAAAGAGGACCCGTTAGTATTCTAGTTGGTTATTATTACCATCATTCCAGACTAGAACCTTCCAATAAATGATACCTATTGTTGATTATACGACTGAGTTATTTAAATCTTGCACTAGAATCGAGGTATAGCTCAGGTAAATACTTTTAACTTTTTTCTCTATACGGGCTTGGGATACGGTAAATTATTACCACTTGGTCGGTATGGGATCACTTAGCTGGATTGTGGCTATCAAATCTACATAACTCATTTTAATCTGTTTTGTTTGATAACTTAAACATTGGGGGTTATCGACAGTATCTTGGATATCCTCGGCTCATTTAAGTTACTAATGGCCTCGACCTAAGCACGGGGTGTAGGCATACACCTGACAGATGCGAATGCTAAAATATGTTTACCCACAAGTTGGGGATAACTCCTTTGTGGGTTTATAAGTGGCGAGTCAGTTAATCATGTCTCGGTTTCTATACTAGGCCCCATATGTATTGACAAACATGTAAAACTATATACAAGATTAAAATTCTTAATTGTCCCAAGTTATAAAATATTTTCATGTGCCTTATGCACTTAAATCAATTTTGGAAATGTTTTCAAAATGTATCGGTTAATTGTATTTACTAGTGTAAACTATCGTATTTTCAAAAGACTAAGTTACAGGTATAATACGAAATAGGCTGGAAGCTGCTTGGTATTAATAAGAGGATCTTGCAAATCCTTAGAATGCCTAAAGTCTGTTGAACATCATTTGTACATTTATAAGATCCGCCTGTGGATCTTTTATTACAACCGTCTGTATATTATTTTTGAACTTTGAACACTTCAGTCTGTAATAGTAATTTTATTCCAAGACTTTCGTTGTGCTATTTTGTGTTTATTGACTATGATGAGATCAACTTACGTCATGATACCCCCCACCGGGCCCGCCGGGTTATGTTGGAAATTCGGGGTGTGACATGGGTTCCATTGTCGCTTCGAATTCCTTTCACTTTCTTGCCAGTCTGATTCTCCATGAAGATTATGAATCTTTTGAATAGTTATGCAGTCTCACTCTTGTTAACTAAGAAGAAAACCCAAGTAAAACGTGAGTGATCATTAGTAATCACCAAACAGTAAGAATTTCCTGACAGACTGAGCATGTTCACAGGTGTCACGGCCCCAGCCCGGTTTGACCCACTCATGAGCCGCGGGACAGGAACCCGTGGTATTTAATTGATGCGACAGCGGAAAATTTTTAACAGGATCTTTTAAAACTTGAAAATGCCCAACTATTTTTTCCATAATTCGGGATAAACCCCGTAATTTACAATAGAGGAATTTTAACTGAGAAATTCCCTAATTTATTAAAACATGTTTATTCATTTTAACTGAGCCACCTCTTCAAGCTTGTTAGTGCTCCGTATCACGTTTTTCCTTGATTTACAGCAGGTCGCCTGAAACATGTTTTAAAAATATTTTGTCAGCAGGGAAATACTGGTGTATCATTCTTTTTAATAAAATGACGTGTTGTTATAATTTACGGTATTAAGAGCGATTACAATGTTTATGCATATCAACCATCTACCCACGATATTTATCACTCGACCACCTATTGGCTATCTCGTTGTCCAATGGTGTCTGTGATTATGGTCATATCACCCCTTGGCTAACCCGTTGTCCAATGGTGACGGTTATCAAGTAATGTATACAAAACCCCACATACCAGCTATAATTTGGTGACTACAAAGACTTAATCACTGTAATTATAACTTTGAAAACAAACATGATTTTTGAAATCAAATTTGATAAAAAGAGAATGAATCACATTGCAGATTTATATGGGCAGAGTTTAAGCCTACTGATTAGCCTTTTGACCTAAATTAATAACATGCACACGAACTAGGTTAGTAACTAATACAACATTTACGATAACTCACGAGATTAAAAATCTTCACAACGAATGAAAAAATGCGATACTTAAACATCAATCGAATTCACAACGAATGACAAAGCATAAACCTTAATGTGGGCAGCACTTAAATATCCATTGGATAGTTTCAATCAATCGGACATTGAATCGTAGCAGCGATCGAGTTAATACCCGGTATCGAAGTAGCGCCTCGCTAATTTAATTGAAATTTCGACTTAAGAGTAATGAGAATTCATTTTTGAAAGTTTTCGTCTACACAGAATGAAAGCCCCTGAGCTAGGCTATTTATAGGTGAAATTTAAGGTTATCGCGGCCCGCGTGAGCTTTAGCTCAACCTTTACGCGGCCCGCGTGGCCACCTAGTCTACATATAGGTTTGCATGATCATGCATAGGTTTGCCAGATGGGTGATACGTGGTTTGGTTATGCTTATCCGGTCAAACACATGTTGACGCGGCCCGCGTAAGCTTTCCTTAAATCTTACGCGGCCCGCGAGAGGACTAAGATTCTGAATTTCTTGATTTTTAATATGGATTAGGGTTTCCGGGGTCCAGGTTTTCACTTACGGGTAAAATTGGGACATTTTTGAGAGTCCTTACATCCTCCCCACCTTATTTAAAAATCTCGTCCTCGAGATTTACTGAAATAAGTGAGGATACTTTCGCTTCATCTCTGATTCCAGCTCCCAAGTGTATTCGGGTCCTCTTCTTGAATCCCACTTGACTTTGATAAGTACTAGTCGCTTGTGCTTGAGGAACTTGATTTTTCTATCTTCTATCTGAAGAGGTTTCTCAACAAATTTTAACTTTTCGTTTACCTCTATATCTTGAAGAGGTACTACCAAAGATTCGTCTGATAGGCATTTCTTGAGGTTGGATACATGAAATACATCATGTACGCCTGCCAACTCTTTTGGTAGTTGTAAACGATAAGCAATTGGTCCTATACGTTGGATCACTAGGAATGGTCCTACGTATCTTGGACTTAGCTTTCCTTTCATACCGAACCGAACTACTCCTTTCCAAGGAGATACTTTCAATAGTACTTTGTCTCCAATTTGAAACTCGAGTGGCTTGCGTTGATTGTCGGCATAGCTTTTCTGGCAATCTCGAGCCGTTTTTAATCTTTCCTTGATTTGAGTAATCTTGTCGATAGTTTCTTGCACAATATCTGGTCCTGATAATTGACTTTCTCCTATTTCTACCCAACAAACGGGAGTTCTGCATTTTCTTCCGTACAGTGCTTCGAACGGGGCAGCTTTAGTACTTGAATGATAACTATTGTTATAGGAGAATTCAATTAAAGGTAAATGGCTATCCCAATTTCCACCAAAATCTATCACACATGCCCTAAGCATGTCCTCCAGGGTTTGGATCGTCCTCTCACTTTGTCCGTCTGTTTGACGACGATATGCCGTGCTTAAATTTCGTCGGGTTCCCATTACTTCTTGGAAACTTTTCCAGAAATGGGAAGTGAAACGACTATCCCTATCCGATACAATGGAGAGTGGAACTCCATGTAAGGATACTACTTCATCTACATACAGCTTTGCCAACCTTTCCATGCTAAAGGTTTCTTTCATAGGTAGAAAATGAGCTGATTTGGTTAATCGATCCACAATTACCCAAATCGCATCATTACCTTTTCTGGTTTTGGGTAACTTAGTAACAAAATCCATTGTTATGAGTTCCCATTTCCATACAGGCATTTCTAGTTGTTGTAGTAAACCTGAAGGTTTCTGGTGTTCTGCCTTAACTTGCGAACAAGTAAGACATTTAGAAACGTATCTAGCTATATCCTTTTTCATTCCGTTCCACCAGAAATTGTTTCTTAAATCTTGGTACATCTTATTGTTTCCTGGATGCATGGTATACCTAGATTTATGAGCTTCCTCTAGAATTTTATTCCTTAATTCGCCTTGCATTGGTACCCAAATTCGTTTCTTATGGAATCTCCAAATTCCATCATCTCCTTGCTCTAATTCCTTTATTCTTCCCTTCATTCCTTCATCATCATCCTTAATTGCTGTTTCTTGAATGCTTTTCAATTGATTCATTAAGTCTAATTGTAAACTTAATCTAAGAGCACGAACTCCTCGTTGTTTCTCATGATAGTTACGACTTAAAGCATCAGCAACTACGTTTGCTTTTCCTTCGTGATATTGAATATTACAATCGTAATCACTTAGGATTTCCATCCATCTCCTTTGCCTCATATTTAATTATTTTTGCCCAAATATATATCTTAAGCTCTTATGATCTGTATAGACAGTAAACTTACTTCCGTACAGATAATGTCTCCAAATCTTAAGGGCAAAAATTATGGCTCCTAACTCTAAGTCATGAGTCGTATAGTTTTCTTCGTGCTTTTTCAATTGCCTTGATGCATATGCAATTACCTTCTTGCGTTGCATAAGCACACATCCTAATCCTAGTTTTGAAGCATCACAATATACTTCAAAATCTTCTATTCCTTCTGGTAAGGCTAGAATTGGAGCATTTGTTAGCTTTTGTTTTAAAATCCTAAAAGCCTCATCTTGTTTGGGTCCCCACTCAAACTTTGTTGCTTTACAGGTTAGCTTAGTTAATGGCATGGCTATCTTAGAAAAATCCTTAATAAACCGTCTATAGTATCCGGCTAATCCTATAAAACTTCTAATTTCCATTGCTGATTGCGGAACCTTCCATTTGGTGATCGCTTCTATCTTAGAAGGATCTACGTGAATGCCTTCGTGATTCACCATGTGTCCTAAAAATTGCACTTCTTGTAGCCAAAATTCACACTTCGAGAATTTGGCGTAAAGCTTCTCCTTTCTTAACAAAGTTAAGAGTACATGCAGGTGCTCACAATGTTCCTCCTGACTTTTGGAATAAATAAGTATATCGTCAATAAAGACAATTACAAATTTATCCAAATACGGTTTACAGATTCTATTCATCATGTCCATAAATGCTGCAGGTGCATTTGTTAACCCAAAGGGCATGACTGTAAACTCGTAATGACCATACCTAGTTCTGAAAGCAGTTTTAGGTATGTCTTCTTCTTGTACCTTTAATTGATGATATCCGGAGCGCAAATCTATCTTAGAAAAATATCTAGCTCCGTGCAGTTGATCAAAAAGATCATCAATTCTAGGTAATGGGTATCGATTCTTAATTGTAACCTTATTTAATTCTCTATAATCGATACACATTCGCATCGAACCATCCTTTTTCTTTACAAACAACACTGGAGCTCCCCAAGGGGATGAGCTAGGTTGTATGAATCCTTTGCTTAGTAATTCATCTAACTGCTTTTTCAGTTCTAGCATTTTGGTGGGTGCTAACCGATTAGGTGCTTTGGCTATTGGTGTAGTTCCAGGAATTAGATGAATTCTAAATTCTACATCTCTATCAGGTGGTAATCCAGGTAGTTCCTCTGGGAATACATCTAAATATTCTGATACTACTGGAATGTCTTTAAGTTCTTTATTTTTCGTGTTAATGATTACAGAAATCATATACACTATTCCTTGTTTTCGTTCATAGCTAGCAACTTTCATTACTGAGATGAACTTCATTGGCTTTCGTGGCTTATCTCCTGTAATCACCACTAATTCTCCTGTGGGTGTATGAATTTCTATGGAATTCTTATCACAAAGAATTCGAGCATGGTTGGCTACTAACCAATCCATTCCTAATACAACATCGAATCCGGCTAAATTCATAGGTGACAGGTTTGCAGAAAATTTATGACCTAAAAGTTCTATCTTTCCTTCTTGCAAAACCTTATCTATGTTGACAGAATTTCCATCTGCCGTTTCGACTGTAAAAATCTGCCTAAGTTGGGTTAAAGGTAAATTGAGTGCTTGGCAGAATGAAGTATTTATAAAACTTTGGTTTGCCCCGGAGTCAAATAATACTTTTGCATAAACGTCGTGAACTAGGAACGTACCAGCTATAACATCAGGGATGAGTTCTGCCTCCTGAGTAGTTAGTTGGAAGGCTCTTACGTTCTTCTTAGTAATTCCTTCCGCAGTTTTGGCTTTATTGTCTGCTGGTTTGACCAACTTAGGGCATTCTGGTTTAAAATGCCCAGCTTCTCCACAGTTATAGCAGACCCTTGTTTTCTTTCTGCAATCTTCTTCACGATGTCCTACAACTTTTCAAAAGTTGCAGGTTACATTGCATTTTCCAAAATGTTTCTTTCTGCAATTCCTGCAGAACGGCGGAGTTAAGGATTGCCTCGTTCCTCTCTTCTTGAAGTTGCTATTATTACCCATACGAAATCCTTGGGTAATTTTTTGAGCTAATTCTTTCTTCCGGTCTTCATCTCCTGTGTGTACCAGTCCGTCAGTTAGGGTATTAGCTAATTCAACAGCATCGTCAATAGTACGGGGTCGCGCAGCTTTGACGATATCTCGAATTTCGCCAATTAATCCCCAAATATAATGGGAAATAAGTACCGGTTCTGGCGAAGCCAGAGTAGGTACTACTCTTGCATACTCGAAGAATGTCAAAGTATACCCTCGACAGTCTACACCCATCATTCGATGGTTCAGGAATTTATTTGCCATTTGTTCCTTTTCATATTCGGGACAGAATTTTCTTTCTATTAGTTGCTTAAATTCCTCCCAACTCATGGCATAGGCCATACTTCTTCCTTTGTCTTGAAGTACTGTATTCCACCATTCTAGCGCCCCTTCTTTAAAAAGATTAGACGCATACATAACCTGGTCTGCTTCAGCACATTTACTTATCATAATTACTACTTCGGTTTTCTCCAACCAACGCAGTGCTGCAGTCGCCCCTTCGTTACCTGCAAACTCAGCTGGTTTATAGGCAAGAAACTCCTTGTAAGTGCAACCAGGTGTTGCAGCTTTCATTCTTTTAAGGAGTGGAGCTTGCATTCCATCGTTATTGTTATTAGTATGGTTACCGCCTCCGTTTACACTATTACTAGAATTGTCGCCTTGTGTACGCTTGCTAGGAATAATTTGTTGAGGTTCAACTGGATTTCTAGCAACAGCAAGTATTGCTGGAATAGCATTGGCTATCCCTTGAGCAACAATATTCTCGATATCTTGCCTATTCAGAAATTGATCTTCATGATTTTGCTCAGATTGATTTACTTCATTAACTGGTTCATTACCAACGTTTGCCATCTGGTAATTAATTTATATAAGTGATTACCATAAAATAACTAATATTCATACATAACAAAACAAGCGCACATAATCACAATAACACGTATAGCCAAAAGTTATCAATTTCTCAACTTTCATTTTTATTTATTATGTTATGCCTTCGTATTCACTGTTATCTCACAACCGTTTTATTTTGAGATTATTACACATACTGGTTTTTATTACTATTATTATTATACAAACATAGCGTCACAACCCCACTTTTCCTTCTTCAGCTAGCATTTTAAAAGCGACGTTCCCTCTCATCGTATTTCCAGGAGATTTGTTCGCCTATCTCCCGGATCCTACTCCCTGCATCCATCAACTCCTCGCCAAAATGGCGGAGTTTAGCTAAGTTTCCATTACTCATTGGTGGATTTGGTGCAGGTTCTAGGTCGAACTGAGGGAAGAAAGTATAGGGATTATTTAGGAGGTTTTGAAATTCCCAATCGGTAGTCCACCATTCGTCCATTTGAGGTTGGGTGTGAATTAAAGGTACTGGAATGGCTGGTTCCAAATTTATTGGAAGTTCGGTTTCAGCAGGATAAGGGTAGAGGTTTGTATTGACAGGCCTAAGGATATCACAACTTGCCAGTATTTGATCCAGTTCCTCCTGCAGTGGCAATTCCTCGGTTTGCTTAGAACTTTCCCCAATTTCCCTTCCTACTTGCCTTGAATCTCCCTCAATCTCGATCCCTTTTCATTTATCCATGGGATTCTCTATCTTGGGAATTCTCCTTGTTGCGGGTTTTCTTCTGCGTACACGCCTCCAGCCCACAAATCTTCTTCTTTTCTTAGGTTTTGCTTTCTCCAGAGGTGGAGCTTGAAATTCCATAGGTTGTTCCACATCAGCCAAGTAACCAGTAAAATCTTTAGAAACTTCTATTTTCACCGGATATAAATTGAGATTCTGAAGGGCTTCAAATAACTCATTCACGCTGTTTAATATATATGCAAAATGTACACAAAATGCTAAGTTAAAATTTTATAACAAAATCTCACAGATAACCTTCAAGTATTATTGCATACTGTGTGACTTAATTTAATACAACGGACAACTGACAATCAAAATATACTAGGGTTTATTATTAACTTATTTATTTACTGGGTAAAGTTTCTGGCTTGTAGGTGATATGGGTGCTAATACTGAGTCAGGGTATTTAAAAATTTGCATTTACTGCTACAGTGGCTAACATATAGAGGTCTGTCCATTTTTCATCTAACTTGTCTTCCCAGGGTGGGTTACGGTCTAATTCCTGTGTTTCCTGATTAATCCTTACTTCTTTTGATCGTGGTTTCTATATTTTCTCCTGACTTTTCTTAATAATCAAACTTCTTTTATTAGGAGAAAGTGGTTCCTCATATTGTGCCTTTCGAACAAATATTCCTTCCTTAATATATGTTGGGTATTTTGAGGATGAATTTCCTTTTTCTTTCAGTGAAGTATCTAATTTATGGTAGATATCCGAAAGTCTTTGCTTACCCATACTGTAATTAACAGATAGACAAATAGAAAATCATAAAATCACAAAATGACAATTAGGAAAATTAAGTATTTTCCAAATACTTAATAGGCTTAAATCAGTGGCTCGATCAGTGGCTCTGATACCACCTTTTCCTGTCACGGCCCCAGCCCCGGTTTGACCCAGGCAGGAGCCGCGGGATAGGAACCCGTGGTATTTAATTGATGCGATAACGGAAAATTTTTAACAGGATCTTTTAAAACTTGAAAATGCCCAACTATTTTTTTCCATAATTCGGGATAAACCCCGTAATTTACAATAGAGGAATTTTAACTGAGAAATTCCCTGATTTATTAAAACATGTTTATTCATTTTAACTGAGCCACATCTTCAAGCTTGTTAGTGCTCCGTAGCACGTTTTTCCTTGATTTACAGCAGGTCGCCTGAAACATGTTTTAAAAATATTTTGTCAGCGGGGAAATACTGGTGAATCATTCTTTTTAATAAAATGAAGTGTTGTTATAATTTACGGTATTAAGAGCGATTACAATGTTTATGCATATCAACCATCTACCCACGGTATTTATCACTCGACCACCTATTGGCTATCTCGTTGTCCAATGGTGTCTGTGATTATGGTCATATCACCCTTGGCTAACCCGTTGTCCAATGGTGACGTTTATCAAGTAATGTATACAAAACCCCACATACCGGCTGTAATTTGGAGACTACAAAGACTTAATCACTGTAATTATAACTTTGAAAACAAACATGAGTTTTGAAATCAAATTTGATAAAAAGAGAATGACTCACATTGCAGATTTATATGGGCAGAGTTTAAGCCTACTGATTAGCCTTTTGACCTAAATTAATAACATGCACACGAACTAGGTTAGTAACTAATACAGCATTTACGATAACTCACGAGATTAAAAACCTTCACAACGAATGACAAAGTGCGATACTTAAACATCCATCGAATTCACGACGAATGACAAAGCATAAACCCTAATGTGGCAGCAATTAAACATCCATTGGATAGTTTCAATCGATCGGACATTGAATCGTAGCAGCGATCGAGTTAATACCCGGTATCGAAGTAGCGCCTCGCTAATTTAATTGAAATTTCGACTTCAGAGTAATGAGAATTCGTTTTTGAAAGTTTTCGTCGACACAGAATGAAAGCCCCTGAGCTAGGCTATTGGTATGTGAAATTTAAGGTTGTCGCGGCCCGCGTGAGCTTTAGCTCAACCTTTACGTGGCCCGCGTGGTCACCTAGTCTACGTATAGGTTTGCATGGTCATGCATAGGTTTGCCAGATGGGTGATACGTGGTCTGGTTATGCTTATCCGGTCAAACACATGTTGACGCGGCCCGCGTAAGCTTTCCTTAAATCTTACGCGGCCCACGAGAGGACTAAGATTCTGAATTTCTTGATTTTTAATATGGATTAGGGTTTCAGGGTTCCGGGTTTTCACTTACGGGTAAAATTGGGACATTTTTTAGAGTCCTTACAACAGGACCAAAGAGATCCATGTGAAGAAGTTTCCTGACACTGTTAATTGTATTTACAGTCTTGGGAAAGTGTGGTTTTCGATGCCGTTTACCCTTTGCACATGAAACACATTTTTCAAAGGTTATAAAATCTTTCACTGGTAGACCCCTTACTAACCCCAGTTTTGCAAGACGGTTCAGATTTTTAACGTTTGAATGTCCTAAATGACGAGGCCACAACATAGCATTATGTTCAAAGATTTTGGTAAACAGGTAGGTAACACTTTCAGTAGGTGGTTTGTTCATGTCAATGACATAAGCGTTGCCCTTTCCGTTAGACTTCAGCAAAATCCGTTCCACAGGAATGACCATTCCTGGTTTAAAATGAGGCAGTGTTTGTAGGTGAAGTGAGTTGAGTAACCGTTGTTGTATATTTGAGAGACGCTTAGTAGACTATGCTTCAACTCAGGAACGTAGTTGACTTCTTTGAAACAAAGATCACCATTCTTTACTGTGCCTCGTTGGGTGATCTTTCCCTTCTCTCCTCCCGCAAAAGCAACATATCCACATTGAATTATTCAAGATTAGTTAGTTGGGATAAGTCGCCAGTCATATGCCTGGAACAACCACTATCAATGACCCAAAGTCGAATGACAGCCTGTTGGATCTGAGTTTGGTTTTGATTGTATTTTCTGTTTGAATTAAAATGGAAATGGATGAGTTGTGCAGCGGAATTAATATGGAAACAAACTTTGCATACAATCAAATGAGAATATTGCTTTGATCAAGACATTTTCAACAAAGAACCGAATGATTGAATTTAATTTCAACAACGATTACAAAGTAATGCTTGAATACAAACTCCCCCTCAGCCAGAGCTCAGTGTTTGTTCGTGCAAAGAAGCCGGTGATGCCAAGAGCTAATAGAACAGTACAGAGCACTGTTCTATTTATAGACACTAGCAAACCACTGAGCATCTAATGCTGACGTCACCATGAAAGTGACATCTAACCTCCTAACAAACTCTAACCTCTGATCAATACAAACACTGCTATGCTAACTACTGCTTAATACAATACATTACATAAAGATAGAATAAATAACTGCTGCATCCCTCCACTACTGTGAACCCAGCAGTACTTGTCCGGATCAGCAGTGCCTGAACCAAGGCAGTAGATTGAGTAGCAGGGCTTTAGTCTTCCATCAGACCTTTACTTGAACAGCAGTTGTAGGTCAGCAGTTTGCACGATCAGTAGATAGGAGGTCAGCAGATGTTGAAATCACTTTCAAGGGGAGAGACTTGTATGTAAACATCTGCTTATTCTGGATCCACTGCTCTGATCCAGTTTTGGCTTTAATTATATGTTCCTCTGGTAGGGTTCAATCCCAACAATCTCCCCCTGGAACAGATAATGCCAAAACTCTTCATTATTGTGGAGTGTTTATTGCCTCATCAGCAGTTCCCTTATCTGACCTTTAAATTGTAGTTCAAAGTCTGGGGCATCAGTGTCTTCATCATCCCTGCTAAGTGGAAGATCAAGGAGATCCTGCAAATCTTCAAGACTCAGGCCAAGAGCTTGTTCCCTTGATATTTTCTTCACTTCTCCACCAGACCTGAGCAAAGTCAATACGTAGGTCTGTTTGTCAGTTTCCCACTTTTGTATTTTTGAGCCTGGTGGGTTTCTTGGGAGATGTTTATTTGCAGAGGTATTTGGTGAGCCTGGCCTATTCATGACTGGCTGAGCAGTACTTGCAGGTTGTTCCAATTCAAGATCTTCTTTTATCATTAATTTAATGCCCTATTTTACTATAGCACTTCCAGCTTTTAGATCTTGAATTGATTCAGCACCTGACTGGTTTTTACTCATTCTTTTGTAGATGGCAGCACCAGCTGAAGCAGTGGTTCTTTTGACTTGCAGCTTTGGTGGTCTTTTTGAGACCTCTGCTTTGGAGTAGTCAGGCTTTTGTGGAACTTTTGGATCTTTCTTTCTAAGTTCCTCTAAGCTTTTGTAGGTAGCCCTGACCCTATCTTCTCCCCACTTTGTCACAGAGTTCTTTGACCCATAATCAGCTGCTATCAACTCCTCTTTCATTCTCCTCAACTCTAAAATCTTATCAGCTTCAAATTGTTTGAATTTTTCAGGAGGAGCCTGCTTGACCTTATTTTTGATCATGTCTTGAATCCTAGCTGCCTCCTTTTCAAGCTCAGGAATGGTCCAGTTTTTGTACATGTGTTTCTCCCCCTTGTATTTCTTGTAGGTCATGATGTTCTCAATGTAGTTATTTCTCAAGGACTCATCTGCCCTTTCTGAGAGTTGTCGACATACATTTTTGGCAAATTGCTCCATTGCACTGACCTGTGTAAGTAGAAACTGATAGCTTTGCTAAAATTCTCTATCAGATTTCCCTTTTCTGTTTTTGATTGCGATATCCTTTGCTTGCTTGGCCTTGAGTTTCAAATATTCTTCGATATTGTTAGGCCTGGGATATCCTTCAACTGATGGCAAACTCCTTTTAACTGGGTCATCCTCATAGTAGAAAGATTTGATTTCTTCCCTAACAGCAATGAGTTCAAGAGGAAATGAGACACCAGCAGGAGGTAATGGCTTTAGAATTTGAGCTGAAGAGAGAGGTATGGGTTTTGGAATTGTGACAAGTGACAGAGATTTTGAAGATGTTGGTGATGGAGATGTGTCATCATCTTTTAAAATTAGCCTTCTCCTTTTTGGTTTAGGAGGGACTGATGATGTTTTAGTTGGAACAGTGGTGGTAAATTGATTGGCAGTGGTTTTTGATTGGCTAACATCAGTTGAAACAACTGGTGCTTCAACCACTGTTGTCATTACAACAGATGTTATAACATATGTTGTCTTCTGCTTTTTGTCAGCAGGTGAAAGTGGTGGTGAGATTGTTTTTGTTGGTGGTGGTGGTAAAGCACTGGTTGTGGTGTGTGTTGAAGTGATAACAGATGTTGAAACCTCTGAAGTACCAGCAGTAGTTGATACAGCAGGAGTTACAACAGCTGTTTGGGTGGAGGTTTGATGCTGATGGCTTTTGGATGGTGGTTTAGGAATATGCTTTGGAATTCTGGATGGGATGGACTTAGGTTTCCTTTTTGTCTTAGGATTTTTAGTATCCTTTGACCCAGAACAACCCTGCGCATACAGCTCCATGAAAGCTCTTTTCTCCTCATTCCACCTTGAAATATCCTTTGCCAATCTATCCTTCTTTACACTTGCTACTCCTTCATCAAGTGCTTCTTGAGTTGCATCAACCTTTTTACTACCATCTGGCACAGGAATTTTTCTGGTCATAGCATCCCTTTCAGGTTCAATGTAAAGACCATCATCTATTCCCTTCTTCTTCCACTCCTGAATTTTCTCCCCCTTTTTGGCATTATCTTCTGGAAGTTGATCAATGAAAAGTACTGTTGGAGGAGCAGTGCCAGTGGTTTTCAATAAATGGGCCTTGATTGCCTTAATATCTTCTTGAGTGTTCTTGTACCTAGACTCCATAATGTTTCTCAGCTTTTGGACATGAAGTTCATGTTGCTGATCAGCCATTTCTTTTTGTTGTTGGAGAAAAGGTTGGAAAAGGTTCCAGAGCTCATTTGTAGCAAAAGCTTGTGGTGGAGCAGGTGCTTGAGGTGGAACAACAGTGGATTGCATCTTTTGTATTTTCAACACCTGCTGTAGCATGTTTTTAATATCTGTAACAGATGTATCCAATTTGTCAACTCGATCCGTCAAATCCTGATATTTTAAATCATCACCCAATTTAATGGGATCATCTGATTTCCCACTAACAGTGGTTTTATCAGTGGTTGAGGTAGGGAGTGTACTCCAAACACTAACCACTGATGCCCCTTTTTTTTGGTACTGGGGTCTTCTTCCTTTAACACTTGACAACCTTTTGATGTTGCCAGTTGGAAAAATAAATCCACTGGTGGTTGGCAGAGGTGCTATGTAAGGAATTGCCTCCAAGGAAGTCTTATTAATGTAACCACTGTCCAACTGTAAACCAGGGAGTTCAACAGTTGTAGTGGCTGCTTCACTTGGATTACCACCAAGAGTTACTTGTAACTCAAGGGGTCTAACCTCCTCAGGTTGTGTTGGTGGGTTTGCAAAGATTGATACATCAGACCCAGTCATTTGATGAGGTATGTTCTCATTGATAGGTGATTGAGAAGGACTGGGTAGTGCCTGGTTCAAATCAATTGCATCCAACAGCAGTTTAGTTTGTGAGGGAATTGTGGATGTGAGGTTTGGGGTAGAAACAGGATTTGCCCCGGGCATTGAGCTGTGGATGATGGAACCAAGCGATTCCAGAGCATCATGATGTGGTGGCCCTATATGTATAACCTGTTCTTTTTGTGAAGAAGCAGGAGGAGTATTGGTTATGGGTTGACATATTTGTACCAACTGCTGTGAGGAAGAAGCAGCAGTGGTTTCTTGTGACTTTTGTGTTGTCACAGGCATTTGCTCTGGTATCTCATCCTCCAGAGTTGCCTTTTTTATTGGTTTGGGGGGTTTTGAATTTTTCTTTTTCTGTGGCTTTTTGGTGATTTTAGGTGTGGGTTTCAAAGCAGTTGTGATGCCACTTTGATCACCTTGAGTAGTGGGCTCAACAGCAGATACCTGAGGAGCAGTTGTAACTGCTAAAATCTGCTCACGCACCTCTACTTGTGTTTTGCAAGGTGTTAACATTCTTGTAAAAGTTTCAGCAGTTAAGCTGTTCATTTGAAAATAATCACCTTGGTTTATTACAGCAATATCATCCTTACTAAATTTCTTTTCAAAATAATAACTTAAAAACCTTGGAAACAGTAAGAATGATTTTGTTTCAACATTGTTAACCAAATCATTTAAGATTTCCCAAGAAAAGTTAAAATTTTCTTCTTGAAGAATAGCATATCCCAGATTTTGAATCTTTAATGGTATTTCATTAAAAGAAGTGGTTTTGTTTGAAACACACATTAGGAGGGTATGGAATAAAAACCTTGTTGCAGAAGGAAAGACACCTTTTTTGTAAGGTAGCTTTCTTCATCATTGTGTCTGCATACCCTCGCTCAATGAAGTCAATTTTTAACTCGTTTTTAGGGAAAGAAGTTTTACCTTGCTGATCCTCGAGTTTAAAGACTTCTGATATGGATTGTGGCGTGATTTGAATAGCTTTTCCCTTTATAGTTGAGTTAATGGGTACCACATTTTCACCTTGTTTGTCAAGGATTGCGTTCTTCCAAAACTCTTGTTGGGTTGCTAGGTAAATTGGTGCATCGGCTATTAACAAAGTTTAGTACTTTGATTTAACCATTTTGGCGATGATGGAGTCGAAAGTATCTGTGGTGCCTGGTTTTGTGAGAAGACCCAGTAGATTGTGAGATGGTTTGTATGGAATTTCAGCGGGTTGTGCCTTTTGAGAGACATCTTTTGTGGATGATTTGGAAATGGATTTCCCAGATGACTTCGATTTTGTCATTTTGGAGATGATGATCGAAGAAATTTTTGAAGGAATTTGAAGAAAAACTGTTTTGAGAAGAGAATTTTTGAGAATTCAATTCGACAGTAAAACCCTATTTTTGGTGTGAAGTGGGGGTTTAATAGAGGAAAAAGTGAAGGCTGACGTGGCAGCGGTTACAAAAGTACTGATCACTATGTACTGCCCACATGCCAAACTCTGAGGAAATGAAGGACAGTACTTTTATGAAAGTTACTGATGAAGGCAGTGGTTACAACGGTAAAATGGAAACAGTGGATGATTTTCACTATCAGTGGATAGCATATCAGTGGATAAGGCACTGCTTTTGAACAACAGAGTTTATCAAGGAAACGAGAGAACAGAGGATGGCTTTCAGCAGTGGACAGACTTTGAAGTAGAGCAGACTTTTGAACAAACAGTGGTTATGTCATACTTTTAAGGATTTTAATGAAAATTTCATTTTTGGCTATTTTTAAGGATGGATTTTTTATTTTCTGAAAACATTTTGATGCTTTTATACATAGAAGAACAAGATTTTGCTTGTTATTCCATGTTTAGCATCCCAATTCTAGAGACCAAGCTTTCAAAGGTGGCTGTATCAAGTGCTTTTGTGAGCACATCTGCCAGCTGGTCTTTAGTTGGGACATGATGCAGAGAAATCAAACCTTTTTCATAGCAATCCCTCACAAAGTGATGTCTGATGTCGATGTGTTTGGTGGTTGAATGGGAAACTGGATTTTTGATGATATTTTCTTCTGCCTGGCTATCCAACATGAGTGGTGTCTTTAAGGCAGTGATACCAAAATCCAGCAACTGATTTTGAAGCCACAGGAGTTGGGCTGTACAGCTTGCAGCAGCAATGTATTCAGCTTCAGCAGTGGATGTTGAAACAGCTGCTTGCTTTTTGCTTTGCCATGAAACTAAGCAATCACCTAGAAACTGGCACCCTCCTGATGTGGACTTCCTTGTGGTGTTACATCCAGCAAAGTCACTGTCTGAAAATCCCGAAAGCTTGATATTTCCATTAGCTGGATACCAGATACCAAGTGTGGGAGCACTTTTTATGTATCTGAATATCCTTTTTACAGCAATAAGATTAGATTTTCTAGGGGCTGATTGACTTCTTGCACAAACACATGTTGCAAACATGATGTCTGGCCTAGATGCAGTTAGGTACAACAAAGACCCAATCATGCTTCTATATAAAGTTTGGTCAATCAGCTCATCCTTTTCATCAGACATGACAAGCTTATTTGTTGCCATGGGTGTGCTGCATGGTTTACAATCATTCATATCAAATTTATTCAAAAGTTCTTTAGCATATTTTGCTTTGATGAATGAAAGTTCCATTTTGCATTTGCTGAACTTGGAGACCAAGAAAGCATTGCAGCTCACCCATTGCACTCATTTCAAACTCAGCTGTCATGAGTTCTCTAAACTCTTCACACATTTTGTTACATGTGCTTCCAAAAATAATGTCATCCACATAAATTTGGACAATCATTAAATCCTTCCCTCTCCATTTTAGAAACAGTGTTTTATCAATGGTACCTCTTTTGAAACCATTTGAGAGTAGGAAGTTGGAAAGAGTTTCATACCAGGCCCTTGGTGCTTGTTTCAGGCCATACAAGGCTTTGTTTAGCCTGTAGACATGATCTAGATAAAATGGATCCTCAAAACCTGGAGGTTGACAAACATATACCTCTTCTTGAATTGTACCATAGAGGAAAGCACTTTTTATATCCATTTGAAACACCTTCATTTTGTGGTTGACAGCAAAGGCCAGGAATAGTCTAATGGCTTCCAATCTTGCAACAGGGGCGAATGTTTCATCATAATCAATCCCCTCTTCCTGTCTGTAACCTTGAACCACTAGCCTGGCTTTATTTTTGACAACAATACCCCTTTCATCAGTTTTGTTCTTGAAGACCCACTTTGTGCCAATGGGACTAACCTCTTCTAGCAGTGGTACAAGCTCCCATACTTGTTGTCTTTTAAACTGTTGGAGCTCCTCTTACATGGCTTCTACCCACCTGTTGTCTTTCAGTGCCTCTTGGTACTTGACTGGCTGATGGAGAGATAGAAAACCAGCAAAAAGACAAATGTTTTGGGTTTGGCTTCTTGTGAGCACCCCTTCATTTATGTTGCCAATGATTTGATCAAGTGGATGAGATCTCAAGAAGATTAAATCTCCTTGGTATGGTATGATGGCATTTGTTGGTGAGGGCTGTAAATGTGTATCATCTGAGCTATCCACTACTGGGGACTTTGATGATCCAGCAGTGGCTTCAAAAGGTGGTGGAATTGGTGGTAATGAGGTGGACACATCTTGACTTTTATCCACTGTTTGTGGACTTTTGTCAGCAGTGTTTGAGGATGTGGAAGCAGTGGTTGATGGGCTACTTTGGTCAACAACTATTGAGGTAGCAGTGGTTGAGCTTTGACAGCTGTTTTGAACATCTGATGCTCTTCCCATTTTGACAGACTTTTGAGGAATGATGATTTCATACCCATAGTCTGGTGTTGAATCCTCTGATGGACCTGCACTGTTAGTCTTGACAGCAGTATTTTCAAAAGTAAATTTTTCAAGATCAAACAGATCTGCAGGATTTGCTCGGATTTTCATTGATGAAAGTTCATTGAACTTTACATTCAAAGTCTCCTCCACTGCCTTGGTCCGTGTATTGAACACTTTGTAGGCCTTGGCAGTGGTTGAGTATCCCAGATGATAACCACAATCAATTTTGGCTGCAAATTTTTAAATGGAATCTTTTAAGTTCAAAATAAAGCATGGGTAGCCAAACACCTTGAAGTAAGAGATCAGTGGTTTGATTTTATACAGAATTTCATAAGCAGTCTTTTTGTGCCTGGGGTTTATTAAAACTCTGTTCTGGGCATAGCAAGCAGTGTTTACTGCCTCTTCCCAGAAAGTTAATGGCAAACCTAAATCAGCAAGCATGGTTCTGGCAGCCTCAATCAAAGTTCTGTTCTTCCTTTCCACTACCCCATTCTGCTCTGGTGTTCTAGGGATGCTGTACTGCCTTACAATCCCTTTCTTCACACAGAAGGCATCTAACTCCTTATTTTTGAATTTTGTGCCATTGTCACTCCTGAAGACTTTTACTGGAAGGTCAAATTGCTTTTCAACCTGTATCACAAAGTCTTGCAAAATGCCTGCAGTCTCATCTTTTGAGTGTAAAAAGAAAGTCCATGTAAACCTAGAAAAGTCATCAACAATAACCAAACAATATCTTTTCTTCTTGAGGCTCATGACTTGAACTGGGCCAAACAAATCCATGTGTAGCATTTGCAAACACTGGGTTGTTTTGGACTCTTCAATGGACTTATAAGAACTTTTATGTTGTTTTCCTTTTAAACAGGAAATGCAATGTTCAGGACATGAAAACAATTTTTGTGGTAGGCCTCTCACCAAACCATTTTTTGAAATTTCAGTGATTGTCTTAAGATTTGTGTGCCCCAGCCTTCTGTGCCAAAGTTCTGTCTCTTTGTTAGAGGCAGCTGAGAACAGACAGGCATCAGCTCTGGGACACTCTTTAGACATATCAACAACATAAACATTGCCACTTCTTTGAGCAACACGTTTAGTTTGACCAGTTTTGATTATTGCTTCAATCCTTTTGACCATTTCTGGTCCAACAATCCTACAACAATCTTTTGTGAAGAATGACCCAAACCCTTTGTCACTCATTTGAGACACACTAAGAAGGTTGAATTTTAGATTGTCTATCAGATTGACATTTTCAAATTTTACATTTCCAGACTGCACTGTACCAGACCCCAGAACTTTCCCTTTACTATTATTCCCAAAGGATATATCACCCCCTCCATGGATTTTAAAGTCTTTGAGGAGGGCTTTACATCATGTCATGTGCCTGGAACCTCCACTATCTACATACCAAAGACTATCAAAGCATGCAGAAGCTCCCTGCACATGAAGTAAAAGGATTAGTTCATTAGGGTCTCCAAAGCCAACAAGGCTTTGGATGGGGTCTCAACAGTGTCTAGGATGGATGCAGATTGATGGACAGTGGTTAAGTCAGGGGTTTGGACAGTTTTAGTACTGTTTCTTGCTAACCACTGTTGGGGGTCTTGACCAATCACCTGTTGGTAACCAAAAGGATGCCTGTTCACTTTAGGTTTGGAGGGCCTTTCGTAGGCCTCATAAACGTGTGGAATCTTTTGGTAAGACTGTTTTTTTTTTCAAATAAACAAATGCTTTTCATTATTCAAAAGATTACAAAGTAAATCAAAAGATTATAAGCATGCTTACTAACTAAGCTCCCCCTCAGCCTGATACTACAGTGGTTAGATTGCACAAGATGAAAGGATTGAATTGAGGAGAAGAACTCACTCAAGACGAATCAAATGTAACAGTACAGGGTACTGTTCCATTTATAGACAATTCAATCCACTGATGCATCTCAGCTGACGTCACCATGAAAGCGACGTCTAACCTCCTAACAAACTCTAACCTCTGATCAATACAAACACTGCTATGCTAACTACTGCTTAATACAATACATTACATAAAGATAGAATAAACAACTGCTGCATCCCTCCACTGTTGTGAACCCAGCAGTACTTGTCCGGATCAGCAGTGCTTGAACCAAGGCAGTAGATTGAGTAGCAGGGCTTTAGTCTTCCATCAGACCTTTACTTGAACAGCAGTTGTAGGTCAGCAGTTTGCACGATCAGTAGATAGGAGGTCAGTAGATGTTGAAATCACTTTCAAGGGGAGAGACTTGTATGTAAGCATCTGCTTATTCTGGATCCATTGCTCTGATCCAGTTTTGGCTTTAATTATCTGTTCCTCTGGTAGGGTTCAATCCCAACACAGCCCTCCATAGCTGTTCCTGCACATTATGCGGGATCAGTTAGATTTTGGTACCTAAGCCATAGTAGCAGTGGGCACACCCTATTCATTAACATATGTTACTTGCATCCAAATCATATTTCCTTTAGAGTAGATAAGTTTATCATTGGTTTACGATGATTCAGGAGAGGCATCTAGAACAGGACTCTTTGGTCACCAAACTTGCATAGGCTTTTCCAATTTCTTAGATGCCATAGGCAAAACAGTTTTAGAGTTTGGAGACTTTAAGTTTTTTTTAAGTTTCATTTCTTTTGCCTTGGTCCAGTCTTCATCAGAAGGCTTCACCTTGGAATTCAACTTCTTAACAGGTTTAGATTGTTGAGTCTTCCCTGTTTTGAAGGTTTGAGATTCCATTTTGGAGCCTTTTGATGCTCTCTCTCTTTCACGTGCGGCTTTGCTTGAGATCGATCAGCCTTTTCAGAACTTGATGACCTGTGTGGATCCTGAGATTTAAGCGAGACAGGTTTATTTTGATTTTTTGAAGCACTATCATGACTGTTCAAACTTTTTGCTCTTGATTTGGGTGGAATATATTTAGATTCACCACCCTTCTTAGTTTGCTTTACCAATAGATTTTTAGATTCATCGGCTTTATTAGGCAAAACAACTTAATTTAAATCAACACAAATAGAACCAAAGAAAATGTTAGAACATTCACCGCTCTTAAAGACAAAGCTCACACAATCTAAAGCATCGGAAGAAATTGAAATATTGTTTATTTTTTCAGAAATTAAAATGTTGTTTTTCTGAATTTTATTTTTCAAAGCAATTAAATCAACATCATCCTCCTCATCTTCATCCACCCACTCTTCAATAATCACTTGGTCTACATTTGAAGCAACAGGGTTAATAACATTCACTTGTTCAGAGTGTCAGGCGATGCCGTAGTAGCACTTTAAGTTTCGAGTGACACCGTTGGTTCAGAAGATTCAGAATCATTATCATTTGAAAGTACAGCAGGAGCTTCTGTAGTCGTTTCACCATTAGACCTAACAGAAGCTCCTGATGTCGATTCTGATTCTACGTTGGTTAATTCTGATCCAGCTGTTTCAGATGATTCGTTGCCAGATTCTACTATATCAACTAACTCTGAATTTTCACAGTTAGCTATTTCTGAGGAATCATATGTCGAATCCGATTAAATGGGTGATTCATTCTGTTCGCTAGACTCGACTTCAGTCTGTAGTGATTCAACTTTTTTAGGTGATTCATTATTGGACTCGACTGATTCAACTATTTCTAATTTCTCACAATTAGTTGTTTCAAAAGAGTCGCATGTTGAATCAGATGAAGAAGATGATTCACTTTGTTTGCCAGACCCAAACCCTTTGAGAAATTCAGCCAACCCCTTCATCATGGCAAACTCAGTATTGTCTGATTTTGTTTCAAATTCTTGCTCTTGATATGGTACTTCAGGTGAATTTTGAGAAAAACATGATTCAGTATTATCTAATACTTGAAAGTGTTTGTCAATATTAACATTGTTCTCAAAATTTAGAGTCTCAGTTTGGTTTGAAACATCTGCTAGTTTGATAAACTTTTCTGGTAGGCCTGTTTTTCCATAATGATCTCAGTTTTATCAGGCCATGTTATCTTTACTTTCCTAGATTTAACAGGCTCAACTTTTCTATCCCCAGGTTTCCCATATTCCATTTTAGGCAGATTATCTATCTCCTCTTCAGTCATGGGAATTGAAGTATAATTGTGATTGTATGGTGGAGGTATGCATACAAATCCCAATCCTTTGTTCCTCACTTCCTTTTTACTATATTTCAACAGTTGATTAATCATTTTTTTAACTTTTTCACTTGATACATCAAACTTTTTAAAATTAAATTATGTGTTTTCAAAGGTTGATTTTAGATTATCAAGTTCAACCATTAATTGTTCATACATTTTCTTGAAGTGGAGATGTCTACGTCGCTCCTCACTCAGATCGTTATGCAACTTTCGGATATCACGCTTCTGCGCCTCTACCATATCCTTGTATCCATTTAATTTCTTTGTAGTTTCATAATCATTAGATTTGGAACATCTAAGTTGCATAACGAGAGAGTATACCTGCTCTTTGTACCCACTAAGTTTTTCCCTACAAGCAGGAGTACAACATATATTGTCTACACATACCTCAGCTTCAGAAGGAGTGTAGTCGTTCATCTGAGCCATGAGAGCTTGATAAACGGTCTCATCAATGATTTCAGTAGCTGATTCAATATCTTCATTCACCTGTGCCACGAGTGCTTGATTTGCTTGATACATAGTGTCTGGAGTGATTTGCAGGTCATGCATTTGTTGCGTCCAATCAAACCCACCTCCCTCCTGAACCACCAGGGCGTTTCCAGGGTTTGTAGCAGATCCTGATGAGCTTGTTTGGTTTCTAGCAGCAGTGTTTGAGTTTGAAATGTGAGCAGGACGAGTAACAGTGATGTTTGAGGTAGACATGACATTCGGAGTTGGTCTTGTTGCTAAACTGACTGCGAAAGTAACGTTTGGGTCAGGTCTCTCTATTCTTGGTTGTCTGCATTCACGAGCAAAGTGCCCAGGTTTGTGACAGTTGTAGCACCTGGGCTTCGATTTGTTCCAACCAAGCTCATAATCAGTTGTCTCCTACTTGTTTCTATCGGTCCTTTTGATAAAGTTTTTAGCAGGAAATACTGCCATTGCCATCTGCCAAGTAATGTCCATCTCTTCAATGTCATCAAGATGGACCTCGTGCAGTTCAGTTGATGCAATTTGATTGCCAGCCATTTTCCCAGTAATAAATGCATGGTAGCAGTTCATGACCCCTGTCATAAAACCATGTGCTCTTCGAACTCCTTAGAAACAGTAATAGGAGGAGACCAGTTAGATGTAGCAAATGCAGCAGAAGTGGCAGGATGAGCTTGAGCAGGTACAGGTTAAACTGGGTTCACTTGTTGAACTGGAGCACGGAAGTATCCAGAATAGCCAGGATAAGTCCCAAGGTTAGAAGGAAATAAGACGGTAGATGGTGTGCTTGAGTAGTTGGTAGGGTTCGTTATTGTAAAAGGGAACATCTAAAACGAGCCAGCTCCTTGTTGAGAAACCAATGCAGTGTTGGTTAACACCCCTGCATTGTTGTAGCTAGAGGTATGGTTGTAGAGTCGTTGCTTGTCATCCATTTCATAGGACTTGAGCAAGGAGATAAGCTCTGCAAGGCTCATTCTTGTCAGGTCTTTGGTTCTTTTGATGAGAGTGACATTTGTATCTAGCTTCTTGGAAGAGCACTTAAGAGCTTTTTGTTAACTATAGAGTTCTGTAGTGGCATGTCATGGGTTCTCATCTCACTGACCAAGGCAACGAACCTTTGAATCTGGTTCTCAAGTAACTCTCCTGGATAATGGTTGAACAAATTGAACCTTTGAGTCAGCATATCCCTTTTGCTCTCCTTCATCTCTTCATTCCCTTCATACATTGCCAGCAAAGCATTCCACAATTCTTGAGCAGACGTGGCATCCCTAACCCCAATATCAATCTCTGGTGCCAATGCTGAGTGTAGCATTGCAGTAGCCTTTTCATCAGTGGCAATCTTCTCACGATCTTCCTCAGTCCATTCAGTTTCAGGCTTAGGTGCAGTGGTTCCCTTTTCATCATCCACCACGTAAGTGAGCACAGTCGGTCCGTTCAAGATGGACCTCCAAGCCTTTGGATCCTTGATTTTCATATACTGAATGAACCTGAACTTCGATTCTGAGAACGATCACCCTAAGATCAGCCTGGTGGTCCTGTTGTTAGTTCCAATGATATTATCGAGGTCCTGATTAATAACAGCCTTATCACTCAATGCTAATTGATTAGTTTGATCCATTTTTGAAAAACAATTAAAATTATAAGTGACAAAACAGTTAAGATAATTCAGTTTATTACAAGCCTATATGGTTACAGTTCAATTCGATTAAAACGGTCCATAAAGGTCCAAAGTTCTGTCGCACAATCAAAAAGGGTCAAACTTAGGTCGCACAGTCAAGGGTTCCAAGCAGAAACCGTACAGTCCAAAGATCAACGATTAACCACACACTTCCAATGTCGCACACTTTAATCCAGAGACCAAGTCACTGAAGTCGCACACTCCAAGAGGTTCAGATAGGATTCTCACAGTCCAAAACTGAACATGCACACTTGAAGAGATTCAAAAGAGTATCTCACACTTGAAAAAGTTCAAGTAACTGAGGTCGCACACTTCAAGTCTAACCCGTACACTTGAAGAAGCCCAAATAATGTTGCACACTATTAACATTGAACCCACACACTTTCAAAGGAGTCAAAATAAGCCACACACTTCAAAATGTGAACTCACACACTGTCAAACAGTCCAGGTCAATTTGCATAGTCCAAAGTCTAAAACAGTAGACCGCACACTTGACTTGAGGTCGCACACCCTTTTATTGGACCGCACAGTTTTACAATTTGGGCCTCACAGTTGTTCAAATGGGCTCGTACACTCTCCAAAAGCCCAAACAAGTTTCCAACACACTTCTTGTCGCACAAGTGTTCCCGCACACTTATTTTTGGAAATCAAATCAAAGTTATTCCAACTAATTCTCTGAAAGATCAGGACTTTTATTTATTTTTTTTTTTATCTTTTCGATGATTATCTTCAACCAACTTTCCAAAAATCCTGCATAAACACTTAGTCTTGCACCAAAAACATATCAAGTGCCCAGTTTAGATCAAAAAAAATTTGAGTTTTATGATAATTATGAACGAAAAATCCAGAACTTTAAATTTTTAAGAACAATTTTGATTAAAAAAATTCCAAGTTTTTGTAATTTTCAAAACTACTGATTTCACAATTTCAACCTTTTCAATATCAAAACCTGATTTTTAATACCAAAGGCAACCTGTTTCAAGAATATTGCACCAAAACGGACTGAGTTACAAATTTTAAAAACCCGATGTTTTGTTTCACAAAAAAGGACAGTTCTAGGTTTTATACTAAAACATTAACAGTTTGTTTCTGGGTTTGATCCTTTACTTCGGTCAGGTTTAAGAGACAGAAATTAGAGTTTTTCAAGAAGAAAAACCTGCATGATATACTTCAACACAAGATGAATCAGTCGAGCAAAGATATATTATTAAACAGTTTCGAACAAAATAGAAAACCAAACCTTACTAGTTGTCTTTGAGTCTTCGAACAGCAGCGAACACACGTCCAATCTTCAAGATATCCGATCCAACCGAGCCTTCTTGAGACTACTTAGGCTCTGATACCAATTGTAAGTCCAGAAACACTTAACAATCGGATATCAAGACACCAGATGTAACAACCCTCAATAAACCGACACTTTCATAATATCTCCGACACCCTAATATATTTTAGAATGTCCCAATATGTCCCAAAATACACCATACTCGAATGCGGGCCTCAAATATATTAAATAATATTAAAAATAATTAAAAATCTGAAAGTTAAGTTGAGGCGGGCCGCGTAGAACCCACCTCAACCTTACGAGGGCCGCGAGTGTCCCAAATTGTGGCGCAGCCCTGGGCCGCCACGTGGCCCAACACCCGGCTAAGCTAGTTGTCGAATCAGCTAAGCTATACGTTGACCTGGAGTCAACGCGGGCCGCGTAAGCCCTGCCCGTATGTTACGCGGGCCGCGACAAACCCAGAATCAGCAACTATAAATAGAACGCATCGGATTTCATTTCAATTCGTTCATTATTCGTTTCTCAATCACAATTTCTGAATATTAGGCATAGAAAGCGGATATTAAACTGTTACACCCCAACCGATGGCGGAATCATCGGGGCGCGGCACTAGGCGAATCAGATTGCTCAAGAGAATCCATAACAACTATATTGCGATAATATTTAATACATTCGTTATCCCATACTAACAAATAATACAATCACATAAGTTATCACAGATTTATTGTCCTCTCGAACAATGCAAATCCGACAACCTAGGTTTTAGTTGAGTTTCTAGACTTCCTAGCTTGATTTGATGTAGTCTGCGATCTAGTCTGCAACATACGTTAAAATATTTGTCAATACAAAAGTATTGGCGAGTATACAGGTTTGACAAGTATAGCATAATAGATTAAAAGAGCTACGAATTTCCACATGCATAAACGTAATACACGACATATATACTCACAAAACTGATACTACCAACTAAGTCCTCGATGCTCGATTGTACGATGGCATAACTAGGCCCCGTCGGGCGCAATAGTACTATACTAGTCGTGGTGGGACATCGCGAGTATAAGCCCTAGCACATATGCAACTAGCATCACGTATATCTATGCATAACAGTTATTCGCAAGTGATAATTCGATGGATTGAATATTTCGTTTGATAAGTTCGATTTGTTAGAAACGTATGTTACACCCAAAATTCGATTAAAAAGGGGTCAAGTATACTCACAGTGCGTATTTAGCGAGATTACAACTTGATTGAGTCGGTTGCGAGTACGTCTGTAATGATCCTTGAAGAGATAGAGTAAACGATATATGGTTAAGAGAGATTACCTTGAAAAGTTACTCATTTGGTTGATTGGTCCTCATCCGTGCGGTTAGACATGCTATCCGTCCGGATGACAAGTCATCCGTCCGGATGGCATGTCATCCGTCCGGATTCAGATAGTCCGTGCGGATGAAGATGATGCGTGCGGACTGATTTGCTTGTGCGCGCGGATGAGTGTGCGCGCGGGTGACAGCCCATCCGTGCGGATGACTGGTGCGTGCGGGTGACATCTCATCCGTGCGGGTGACTGGTGCGTGCGGGTGACATGATCCGTGCGGATGACAGTCGTGCGTGCGGATTGACTTGTCATCCGTGCGGACTGGCTTGTCATCCGTGCGGACTGGCTTGTCATCCGTGCGGACTGGCTTGTCATCCGTGCGGACTGGCTTGTCATCCGTGCGGACTGGCTTGTCATCCGTGCGGACTGGCTTGTCATCCGTGCGGACTGGCTTGTCATCCGTGCGGACTGGCTTGTCATCCGTGAGGACTGATAGGTCTGGTTCGCACTCTGATCACCGTTTCCGAGTGTTTAACGGGAGGAATACGTTTGTTTTCACTAGGGTAGTGTAATTTCGCATTAACACTTGAAGTCCCGTCAATTCCGACTCGTTCTAACGGTCGGGAATCACCCCGTTCCATCAGATCTGGCCGTTCATGGTGGTCCTTCATAGTTAACTCGAAATCGCACAGATTTAGGTGAGATTTGTCATTAAAACACGTGGAAATCACCCGGATCTGAGTCGTTTATAGTGAAATGAGACCCCAACTTGAAGTTCATAAGAACTCTTGGTGACATCACCTCAAAACGCCTCAAATCCTCAGATTTCACGGTTAGAATTTGAGTTTTGAAAGATAGAATGATGTAGATTCGAGTGTAGATTGTAGAAGTACAAGTTTTAGGTTGAAATCTTACCGGAATCGCGAAGAAATCGAGAGAAAAGGGTCTTGGTGTGCGTTTGGTTGAATAGGAGCTGTCACATCACTGTTCAAGTGGTGTGACAGGGTATTTATAGGCAACAGAGAAGAGGGAAAGAGATCTGGCCCGGATAGCCCATCCGTGCGGATGGCCCAATCCGTGCGGATGGCCCATGCGTGCGGTTGGCCATCCGTGCGCATGCCCATCCGTCTGGATGGTCCATCCGTCCGGATAGCTATCCTGACGCTTGGACTTCTCCGTTTTTTATCGTTTTGATAGTTTTCGAAGCGCGTACCTTTCGTAATTAATTTATATTATTATTATATTGTTATTATTATTATATATATATATCTCTAGGGGTCGTATTTACGTATCCAAAATCCAAAGTTTCGATAATTAACAATCGGTTTCCGATTCGAGTATGCGACTATTAGCGACGTTTCACGGCCATCAATGAGGGTAGTATATATCCCTCCTTGATGTAGTGCCACAAAGACTGACGGGGTACCGTTTACTCGTATTGTCATCATCGTCATGTCGACTGGAGCTACAGCACTCACCCGGGAGTCCTTGTTAGCGTCAATTGTTTTACGTTCGACACATCACGGCCACTGAGGAGGGTAGAATAGGTCCACACTCAATGCCTCCGTGAGTGTTAGTGTGATAATAGTGTAGTATAATGATATTGTAGCTTGAAAATATGCGATTATCCTTCGAATAGCGATATACATGCGATATGGTTACATTATGATCCGAATCTCTGGTGCTAGGCGTAACGAGTATAACGAGTAGTAACAACGCACGAAAGTGCGGGTTGTTACATAAACCCCTACTTTAGGAAATTTCGTCCCGAAATTAATCCAATAGGTAGACTTCTAAGAGTTGATCTTGACAACGAGAACGTTTCGAATAAAAGAGATCGACTGCGATGGCGAGAAGGCGACGTAAGGACGAAAGTATTAATCCAACGAGTGGGCATTCCAAGGTACCTTGTCTTGTGTAGAATTCGTTAGTTCGATGCGTTTGTAACTTGAAAGGTTTCTCATGACGTAGAGTTAACTGAGTCGATAGTTAACCAACGTTACAAGAGGCGTTCGTTTTTGATATTAAAAGGGATTTTGGGATGAAATCTTTGAAAATTTTCCTTTTAACGTGCGGTCGCGCAGAATCGATGGTAACTGATGTTGCAAGGAAGTTCAAGTGTCTAACATTTTAAGGAATTCGAGAATGAAAACAAGGGTTACGTAGACTCTCCTATGATATGAGTTCCAGTTGAAAGTCCTGTTTTTGATCTTTGAAAAAAAAGGTTTTAAGGAAAAATTGAACTCATGAAGCTCCCTTCGAATATGGAGGTAAGCTGATTCGATGTTACCTCCACATTGTGAGGGATTTCACTTGTTCCATGGTTTTAATAAAAGTTTTATAAAAATCAGTTTTTAACCCTTTGAAAAGGATGATTTGGCATCGAGCCCCCACTTGGCACCTTCCCACGGAAGTTCGTTAATATGTTTAAAACACTTATATATAGGAATTACCAGCGGCGTATCCACCATGTTTTGCCCATATTACCTTCGTTTCGTGAGGCAGTGTCAGGTGAGCCGACATGACTTGGATAGAATTGCGTTTACTCGGCCCAATCGATAGAAAGTCGGACCGAGCATAAGGTAGGTTCGAATAGATTAATCCAGCGAGTTGAGAAGCGAATAGTGCGTGTTCGATTAGATTACACATTAAACCCACATGGCACGTTTCCACGAGGGTTTGCTAACATGGCGAAACATCATGCTTAACCAGGTTAGTTTTGCCTCGTGAAGTGGTGTCACGTGTACTAATACCACATAGACTATAATGAACACCAAGCGAGCGATAAACGGTAGATTATACATGATATGCGATAAGCGATTAGATGGTTTAAACGAATGATACCAGCACAACACTAGCAAAGATGGTGATGATAATCGAATTACGATAAGCGGCAGTTGCTGTGTGCAAGCGATGAAGGTCCGATTTTGATGTACGCGGTTCAGTTCGATTGATTAACACCACAGAGTTTGACTAACATTAGACCACACATGGCCTTTTTCCACGAAAGGTCGCTGATATGACTAAAACGCCCTGCTTTAGTCATATGAGTTTCATCTCGTGAAGCGAGGTCATGCGTGCTAACTTAACACGAACACCACAGATGACGATAGGCGACAGCGATCGATTGATACACAGCAAGCGATATAGGTTCACATAATAAGCGATTTGAGATTGCGAGATACACATGACAAACGATTGCGGTTAGTCGAGTTTTGTTTCGAATAAGCTCAACGTTACGTTGCGTTGCATCACGGCTATTGAGGAGGGTAGAATAGGTCCTCACTCAACAATACCGTGAGCGTTTATTTGCTTGATTGAGATTCGTTGCAACAGACTTACGACCAGTCTTGCGATGATACGGTTTGTTACGCCTTGCGATTGAGTGTAGTGTGTTGAAAATAATCACAATAGTATATAGGTCTAATAACGTACAACTCCACGTGGCACTTTCTTCACGGAACTTCGGTAGTATGATAAAGCATACCTCGCCCGACCCCTACTACTTTCATCCCGTGTTTCGGTGTCACCTTTTGTCAACGCTATGGCACCTTTAGAATTCACTACGATCACCGTGCACTGACCCAAATAATCCCGTGTGCACCCGTGATTATTCGTTCCTTGCACGTTTATCGTACCTCTTTCTAAGAGTGTAGTGAGGGTAAAACACATCATTTCGTGATATAGTATATAGTATATAGTATGTGTGTGAATTTAGTCTAAGTGCGATGATTAGAGAGTGAAAGAGAATACGAGGGCAACATTGAGTAATAGAGTAAGTTCAATGCTTAGAGATAAACGTCGAAAATCGTATCATTACAACTTTATCCTACGCTTGCTAGATGTCTGATGCTGGAAAACTTTTGCTGGAGCTGTTGTTGTTGTACTCAAGTTCACGGTTCGATGTGACAGTTGTGGGTGAAGTGACCGTAACGGTTGCAGTTATTGCAATAGCGACAGTCAGCCCCAACTGGATGATGATAGGTACACGAGTAACACTGAGGATGAGCTCCAGTGTAAGCTCGTTTTGGAAACACCGAAACTGCTTGAAGAGGTTTCGGTTGCAGCAGTTCGGTTGTTGATGAGCTCGGGCTTGAAGTCTTTCGCTTGCGGCTGGGTTTGTCGGTGTCTTGCGAAGAAGTGTCGTCGTTGGAGGATTCGTCTGAAGACTCACTTGCAGAGTCTTTGGCTGATTTGTCGGAAGATCCATCGGCTGATTTGTCAGAAGAATCGGCAGCAGATCCGTCCGAAGAATCGTTAGTAGATTCGTGATAAGAATCGTTAGCTGATTCACTAGAAGAATCGCCAGCAGATTTGTCAGAGGATTCGTCAGTAGATTCATCAGAAGGTTCGTCACCATGTTCGCCTGAAGAATTAATGGCGATTGCTTGATGAGCTTGCTTAACAGGATTCTTGGAGTAAAATCCTTCCACGAGTCGTTTGTTGTTGATTTCTGCGGCTAAGCGGTAGGTCTCTTCGATGGTAGTTGGTCTTGCAGCTTCGACAAAATCACCCACACACTCAGGCAAGCCACGAATGTACTTCGTGATGGCTTTTCCTGGAGTGTTGACTTGACTTGGGCAGATTATGCTAAGCTGTTTGAACCTTGCGGTGTAGCCAGCATTGTCACCTTCGGTTTGCTTGATTTTCCAGAATTCGTCTTCCTGTTCCTGAATCTCGTGAGGAGGACAGTACTCTTTCTTCATGAGCTCTTTCAGCTCATCCCAAGAGAGAGTGGAAGCTGCGGAGATCCCACGTTTGTTTCGTTCGGTGGTCCACCAGTCGAGTGCTCGTGATTGAAATACTCCTGTAGCGCAAGTAGTACGGAAACCATCGGGACACCCGCTTTGACGAAGGGTAACTTCGATAGAATCGAACCACTTGAGTAGTTGAGTCGCACCTCCTTCACCCGTGAACTCCATCGGGTCACAGGCTTTGAAGTGCTTGTAGAGAAAAGTAGATTGCGGCTCTTCTGTCTTAACGTCTTCCGAAGTTCGAGAGTTGATAAGAGAGTGAACTCGTGTGGCAATCTGAGGAATGACTTTGACCACTTCCCTGGTCACAAGTGAAGCAATCCTCTTTTCGCTCCTTCGTTTGGCTCGTCTCTTTGCTATCATTCTCGAAGTAGAGTTGTTGGAAGGCATCTAGACAGGAAGAGACTTGGAGTGAGATTCGATCATAATGATTTTTGAGTTTTGTGTTGCGATTGAGCGCGTTCAAAACTTGGTGCGATATTAAAGTAATACGAATCACATAGGAGCCACATAGGAAACACGAAATTCCTAAGTTCTCACACAATGACTTGTTTGTTTATACGTATATATACTTATATTTATATAGATGTAATCCGAATTCATGCACATATAGGTCGATTTAGAATAAGCGAAGTCGCGTTGAAGTGAGAGAACGAGAGCGAATGCGATAGATTATGTATTAGTTTTGTTGCGAACATTCGGATTTCGTTTTGGATTGCGATGGCTGTGCGAATCGTGCGTTTATAAAGTAGGGAGTTAAATCGAGAAATCAATAACGCGTAAGGTTTCAAAACGTAATTAAGTTCCAGCCAGTTGTAAAGTTGGTTGTTCGTACGATAGAGTGCCTTGGGTGTTTAGGCGTTGACTACCCAAGGGAATCCAACTATATTTAACAAATTCGGGCGCGCACGTTGACCTAGAAGACTCCATGCTTCCACTGGGATGCAGCTCATGGCATTCGTCTTCTTTGTCATCGCGTGGCTCGAGTTATTGCAATAGTCGAGTCCTTGGTGAGAGCTTTTGAAAACCAGTTTATAGAGAGTGGAACGACTTATTAAGGTACGGGTTTCACCCCTGTCTTAACAGTTTCGTTCCTAATTGTGGTTATGCTCTCGAATAAATTCGTAAGTTCCACTAGATTTCGAAATGGAGACTTTCGTCGAGATGTGGGTGTCACTCCTAACTCGATGAAGGGTTCTCGTGCTAGAAAAATGCGCTGAGTGAGCAATCATATCGAGAGTTCTTGGTTTTCACACCTGGTCTCGACTAGATCGCTCGGTTCTGTTTTGCGAGTATTTTTGAAAACACGTGTATTGTGTCGGCCTTAGGAAAGGCTAAGTAGTATTTCAGCCTTAGGAAAGGCTCCTTCGTGTGAAGTTGTAGTATGCGGTGTTCACACAAAGTTGTAGCTTTCAACAATTTCGATCGAGAGTATCAAGTAAGCCCAATACAAACCCCACTGGGTTCGTACGAGTCGGCCTGTTGGTACTTAGACTATAGACTAGGTCAATTTCTAAGACGTCGACCCGGACTAGGTCGAGTCTGACCTAATTCCCTATAGTTATGGCTCTGATACCAATCTGTCACACCCCAACCGATGGCGGAATCATCGGGGCGCGGCACTAGGCGAATCAGATTACTCAAGAGAATCCATAACAACTATATTGCGATAATATTTAATACATTCGTTATCCCATACTAACAAATAATACAATCACATAAGTTATCACAGATTTATTGTCCTCTCGAACAATGCAAATCCGACAACCTAGGTTTTAGTTGAGTTTCTAGACTTCCTAGCTTGATTTGATGTAGTCTGCGATCTAGTCTGCAACATACGTTAAAATATTTGTCAATACAAAAGTATTGGCGAGTATACAGGTTTGACAAGTATAGCATAATAGATTAAAAGAGCTGCGAATTTCCACATGCATAAACGTAATACACGACATATATACTCACAAAACTGATACTACCAACTAAGTCCTCGATGCTCGATTGTACGATGGCATAACTAGGCCCCGTCGGGCGCAATAGTACTATACTAGTCGTGGTGGGACATCGCGAGTATAAGCCCTAGCACATATGCAACTAGCATCACGTATATCTATGCATAACAGTTATTCGCAAGTGATAATTCGATGGATTGAATATTTCGTTTGATAAGTTCGATTTGTTAGAAACGTATGTTACACCCAAAATTCGATTAAAAAGGGGTTAAGTATACTCACAGTGCGTATTTAGCGAGATTACAACTTGATTGAGTCGGTTGCGAGTACGTCTGTAATGATCCTTGAAGAGATAGAGTAAACGATATATGGTTAAGCGAGATTACCTTGAAAAGTTACTCATTTGGTTGATTGGTCCTCATCCGTGCGGTTAGACATGCTATCCGTCCAGATGACAAGTCATCCGTCCGGATGGCATGTCATCCGTCCGGATTCAGATAGTCCGTGCGGATGAAGATGATGCGTGCGGACTGATTTGCTTGTGCGCGCGGATGAGTGTGCGCGCGGGTGACAGCCCATCCGTGCGGATGACTGGTGCGTGCGGGTGACATCTCATCCGTGCGGGTGACTGGTGCGTGCGGGTGACATGATCCGTGCGGATGACAGTCGTGCGTGCGGACTGACTTGTCATCCGTGCGGACTGACTTGTCATCCGTGCGGACTGACTTGTCATCCGTGCGGACTGACTTGTCATCCGTGCGGACTGACTTGTCATCCGTGCGGACTGACATGTCATCCGTGCGGACTGACTTGTCATCCGTGCGGACTGACTTGTCATCCGTGCGGACTGACTTGTCATCCGTGCGGACTGACTTGTCATCCGTGCGGACTGATAGGTCTGGTTCGCACTCTGATCACCGTTTCCGAGTGTTTAACGGGAGGAATACGTTTGTTTTCACTAGGGTAGTGTAATTTCGCATTAACACTTGAAGTCCCGTCAATTCCGACTCGTTCTAACGGCCGGGAATCACCCCGTTCCATCAGATCTGGCCGTTCATGGTGGTCCTTCATAGTTAACTCGAAATCGCACAGATTTAGGTGAGATTTGTCATTAAAACACGTGGAAATCACCCGGATCTGAGTCGTTTATAGTGAAATGAGACCCCAACTTGAAGTTCATAAGAACTCTTGGTGACATCACCTCAAAACGCCTCAAATCCTCAGATTTCACGGTTAGAATTTGAGTTTTGAAAGATAGAATGATGTAGATTCGAGTGTAGATTGTAGAAGTACAAGTTTTAGGTTGAAATCTTATCGGAATCTCGAAGAAATCGAGAGAAAAGGGTCTTGGTGTGCGTTTGGTTGAATAGGAGCTGTCACATCACTGTTCAAGTGGTGTGACAGGGTATTTATAGGCAACAGAGAAGAGGGAAAGATATCTGGCCCGGATAGCCCATCCGTGCGGATGGCCCAATCCGTGCGGATGGCCCATGCGTGCGGTTGGCCATCCGTGCGCATGCCCATCCGTCTGGATGGTCCATCCGTCCGGATAGCTATCCTGACGCTTGGACTTCTCCGTTTTTTATCGTTTTGATAGTTTTCGAAGCGCGTACCTTTCGTAATTAATTTATATTATTATTATATTGTTATTATTATATATATATATATCTCTAGGGGTCGTATTTACGTATCCAAAATCCAAAGTTTCGATAATTAACAATCGGTTTCCGATTCGAGTATGCGACTATTAGCGACGTTTCACGGCCATCAATGAGGGTAGTATATGTCCCTCCTTGATGTACTGCCACAAAGACTGACGGGGTACCGTTTACTCGTATTGTCATCATCGTCATGTCGACTGGAGCTACAGCACTCACCCGGGAGTCCTTGTTAGCGTCAATTGTTTTACGTTCGACACATCACGGCCACTGAGGAGGGTAGAATAGGTCCACACTCAATGCCTCCGTGAGTGTTAGTGTGATAATAGTGTAGTATAATGATATTGTAGCTTGAAAATATGCGATTATCCTTCGAATAGCGATATACATGCGATATGGTTACATTATGATCCGAATCTCTGGTGCTAGGCGTAACGAGTATAACGAGTAGTAACAACGCACGAAAGTGCGGGTTGTTACATAAACCCCCTAATTAGCGAGGTTCTGCTCCGTTGTAAGTATTATAACCCCAGTATCGTAATAGATACGCTGCCCGATTGATTTAGGGTTCCGTAACAACTGTCGTGGTTCTGCCCGACGTAGTTGTTGGAATACCGTCTCGGGGAGGGTATCATTAATATTTTCAAAGGGTTATGATCCTAACCTATGTACATTTGTATAAATTATAGATTATTCCCAGTAAACCCTTACGCGAAGTCTAAGATAGCAATGTGAGTTTATCCTCTTTTTGTTAACCTTTTTGGAATATTTTACAAAACCTTAATTGTTTTACAATGTGATTAAGTGGTGATTGAGTCTTTGTAGTTCTTCAATTACTGCCGGTATGTTGGGGTTTTGTATACAAAATTTACTACTGCGAGTAGTAAGTCGGGACGACAGTACGTTACCATTGGACAACGAGTTAGCCAATGTGTAATATGACCCACAAGTCAGGATTGATAGTACTGAATGAGTAATTGTGTAGAAATAAACAATGTGATCGCTCTCAATACTGTTTTAATTGATAAAATGTTTCTTGATTAAACTAGGATTCACTCACCAGTATTTCCCACTGACAAATGTTTTAAAACGCGTTTCAGGTAACACAATGTGACAGCCAATTAGTAAAAAGCCAGCTGGAGATCACTGAAGGCTTGGGAAAAATGTGGCTATAAAAGTTGCCTAATAAACGATGTTTTAATTCAATAAAATAGGGTTTATCCCTATAAACGTATTGTAATAAGAAACTTGGGTTTTACCCATGTGATTATTAATATTAAATGAGGTGGTTTTACTCTGATAAACATTTCCTAACTACGGTCCTGATGTAATTTCCGCTGCCAAATTAACCAAACTGATACCACCGAAAATCTGAGTTCGCGTCCGCCCGTTCCCGGGACAGATAAGGGATCGGGGGTTGCGACAGAAGGTGGTATCAGAGCCTAGCCACTGGTCTGAGCCAAAGAAGTGTTCTGCTGACACTTAAATTCTAAATTTTGTGTTAGGAAATAAATTATGGAAATACGTGCATAACTGTATTTATTTGTTATGTGTTATTTGACTATCTGTTAGTTTACAGTATGAGTGATCAAGGCCCCTTAGACATGTGTCGTCAGTTGTCTGATTCACCTAGGAGTGAAGGTACCTCTTCACAGCCTGCCCTTTCTAGGTATTCTACTGATCAGGAAGAAGGGATGTTTGCCTTTAAAGCTCAGTCGGAAGAGTCATTCCCTCACAAAAGGAGAGGATGGTTCAGTAAGGAAGCATTTGCGCGTAGGAAAAGAATGCGAAAGTTGGAACAGCAAAGAGCCTTAGCAGCCGTTAAGCAAAAGATAGATGCCCATGCACAGGATATATGCTTAATAGAAGCCTAGCCAATTTTCATATCCTAGCTACCACTTTTGCTGACCCAAGTCTGGAACAATTAGTAGCCCCACAACCACCAATCCCAGATCAACCCATGGAGATAGAAAACCCTGAAAACCAAGTGGAGATGCATGACTTCAACCCAGAGGAAATCCCAAGGGTACAAGCACCAAATCCCCTAGACCTAAATTACGACCCCTGGTGGGACGATAATAGGGACTTTGTGCAACGTTACCCGATACATGAGGATACACCCATACAGAACATAGGAGCCTATCCAGGTATGGACCCTTTAGATCCCTATTACCATGATGATTACATTAGGGAAATCTTAGAAGATCCTTACCGATTTCATGCACTTTCACCCCCATATCAGGAACCCGCACCCCAGATTCCGAACCCAGTCCTAGAATCTGCACCCCCAATGAGTGCAGAAAACGTCCAAGAACTTAGGACATTTGGTGAGGAAATTTTAGAGAGCAGTGAGAGAATGCGTCAGGTAGGAGAGCGTCTCGTATGGAAATACGACGAGCGCAATATGGATTTTTGGATAAATCCATATCCGTGAGGTGATGGAGGAGATGGTAATAGTAATAATAATATAATATAATAAAATAAAATATGTGTGTACGGATGCCTATTACTATTAGTGTGATTCTATTCCTGTTGGTATTGTAATTTTTATTTCAGTACTAGTGTGTAATAGATGCATAATAGTATATGAATAGAGTATAGTTGCAATGATCGACGCTTTTGGCTAAATTGCGTGTCATGTGATTGGCTATATTAAAATATTATTTTGTGCTATTAATATGAGGTAAATGTTTAAAATTCAGATGGCCGACGAAGGAAATCAAGGAAATCTGAATAATGAGAACCAGAGTAACATTAACGTGGTTAATGAGAATCCAAGCATCAATAACAATGGAAACCAAATGGATAATAGTGCCGTTCAACATATAGTGGCACAAGGAATCATAGATGCCATGCCATTTATTATTCAAACTATTCAAGAATCGAATAATAAAAGTAAGCATAGCAGTAAGCGACCCATCGAACCTGAAAACAGCATGAACAATGGACCTGTACTTCAATTGCCCATTCCCAAAAGGAGAAGAACCGTGTCTTACGGTTGTTCTTATAAAGAATTCTGGTCTTGTAAACCAATGGAATTCTCGGGCAATGAAGGGGCCATTGCAACCTTACGCTTGATAGAAAAGACTGAGGCAGTCTTAAGAATAAGCAAGTGTGCTGAAGAAGATAAGATATTGTTTGCTTCTAATCTATTTAAAAATTCAGCACTAGAATGGTGGAACACTATCCTCCAATCAAGTGGAAGTGATAGAACCTACAATATGGGATGGGAAGAATTTAAGAATAAGGTAGAAAGGAAATTCTGCTCACCTAATGAGAAGGAACAGATAGCAAACAAATTCCTAAACCTTAGGATGACTGGTGTGGATAGTAAGGGATACACTAAAATATTCTTCGAATATGCCAGAATAGTACCAACTCTTGCTTCACCAGAACCAGTATTAATCTCCCGTTATATCTGGGGATTAATTGGAGAGATTAGACATGTGGTCAAGGCAGCTAGACCTCAAACCATAGAAGAAGCTGTAGAACTAGCAAATACCTTGACAGATGAATTAGTCCGTACCCGAGAGGAGGATCAAAGGAGGAACCTAACTCAGAAGTTGACACAAGAATTTCGTTCTGGAAATTTTAATCATGGGAAAAATATAGGTTCTACCTCTGCACCCTACTGTAGGTATTGCAAAAGAAAGCATTCAGGAAGATGCTCCATATACTGTAACTTTTGCAAAATATCGGGACACAAGGAAGAAAACAGCAGGAAGAAAGCTAACAATAGGATATGTTACAATTGCGGAGAACAAGGTCATATCAAGCCTAATTGCCCGAAATTAGCTCCAGCTATAGACAACAAGAATACTAAAAATGCTAGAGCATGTGTTCTAACTGCAGATGAAGCCAAGATGATTCCAGATGTGATAGCTGGTACGTTTTTAGTTAATGATATCTTTGCTAAAGTATTATTTGACTCTGGTGCAAACCAAAGTTTTATTAATACATCATTTTGCAAAATTCTAAATCAGTCATTAACTAAACTACCACAAGAATGCTTAGTAGAGACAGCTAATGGAGAAACTGTTAGGATTTCTGAATTCTTGCAGGGAGCAAGCATAGAAATTTTAAATCAAAAATTTATTGCAAACCTTTATCCCATGAATCTGGCAGGATTTGATATTGTTTTAGGAATGGATTGGTTAATAACCAATAAAGCCAGTATTTTATGTGATCAAAAGTCAATTCAAGTAAATTCACCAAAAGGTAAAACAATCACAATTAAAGGAGATAAACCATCTAGATCCACAAAGTTCATCTCTGTGATGAAAACTGCAAGTTATATAAGAAAAGCTTCTATAGTGTATTTGATTTCCATAATCACTAACACTAAAGGAAAGGATTTAAAAGATATTCAGTAGTATCCCAGTTTTCAGATGTATTTCCAGAAGAATTACCAGGACTACCGCCAGACAGAGAAGTGGAATTAAGAATCCATTTAATACCAGGAACAGCACCGATTGCCAAAGCACCTTACCGTTTGGCACCCGCCGAAATGCAGGAATTGAATAAACAATTAGATGAATTACTGGAAAAAGGATTTATATAGCCAAGTTCATCTCCATGGGGAGCACCAATTTTATTCGTTAAAAAGAAAGACGGATCAATGCGTATGTGCATTGACTACCGTGAATTAAACAAGGTCACGATTAAGAATCGGTACCCATTACCGAGAATCGATGATCTGTTCGATCAACTACAAGGAGCTCGATTTTTCTCTAAAATCGATTTAAGGTCAGGATATCATCAATTAAAGGTACAGGAAGAGGATATTCCTAATACCGCATTCAGAACGAGGTATGGTCATTATGAATTTACTGTCATACCATTTGGTTTAACCAATGCCCCAGCCGCATTTATGGACATGATGAACCGAATATGTAAGCCATATTTGGATAAATTCATAATTGTCTTCATAGATGATATTCTTATTTACTCTAAGAATGAAGAGGATCATGCAAAGCATTTGCACGCACTTTTAAGTTTATTAAGAAAGGAAAAGCTTTACGCTAAATTTTCCAAGTGCGAGTTTTGGCTAGAACAGGTACAATTTCTTGGACACCTAGTCAACCATGAAGGAATTCATGTGGATCCCACAAAGATCGAGGCAATCACTAAATGGAAAACCCCTGAATCACCAACCGAGGTTAGAAGTTTCTTAGGATTGACCAGTTATTATAGAAGATTTATTCAAGATTTCTCTAGAATAGCCATTCCCTTAACTAAGCTAACCTGTAAATCTGTTAAGTTTGAATGGGGATTAAAACAAGAAGAAGCCTTTAGAATCCTTAAGCGAATATTAACCCATACACCCATACTAGCATTACCAGAAGGAGCTGAAGACTTTGGAGTCTATTGTGACGCTTCTAAATTAGGTTATGGATGTGTATTGATGCAACGACAAAAGGTTATAGCCTATGCATCTAGGCAACTTAAGAATCATGAAGAGAATTATTCAACCCATGATCTAGAATTAGTAGCTATAATTTTTGCTCTTAAGATTTGGAGACATTACCTTTATGGTAGTAAATTTACCATATTCACTGATCATAAGAGTTTAAGGTATGTTTTCAAGCAAAAGGAGTTGAATATGAGACAAAGACGCTGGATGGAAATGCTTAGTGACTATGATTGTGATATCCAGTATCATGAAGGAAAAGCAAATGTAGTGGCAGATGCTTTAAGCCAAAAATATCATGAAAAGCCAAAAAGGGGTACGTTCTCTTAAATTAAATCTGCAAGTAGATTTAAATGAACAAATCAGAAAGGCACAAGAATCAGTAATCAAGGATGATTCTGAAAAATTAAAAGGTATGCTAAAAGAATTGGAACAAGGAATAAATGGAATTTGGAGATTTCATAAAAAGAGAATGTGGATACCTAAATTAGGAAACCTACGTCATCGTATATTAGAAGAAGCCCATAAGTCTAAATATACGATACATCCAGGAAATGATAAGATGTATCAGGATTTAAGAAAGAATTTCTGGTGGATAGGAATGAAAAAGGACATAGCAGCCTATGTTTCTAAATGTTTAACCTGTTCACAAGTCAAAGCTGAACACCAGAAACCCTTAGGATTTCTACAACAATTAGAAATGCCAGTGTGGAAATGAGAATTAATAACAATGGATTTTGTTACTAAATTACCTAAAACAAAGAAAGGAAATGATACAATCTGGGTGATTGTAGATAGACTAACCAAGTCAGCTCATTTCCTACCAATGAAGGAAACTTTCAGTATGGAATAGTTAGCTAAATTATATGTAAATGAAATTGTTTCTTTACATGGAATTCCTTTATCAATTATTTCTGATAGAGATAGTCGATTTACCTCTCATTTTTTGTTAAGTTTCCAAAAGGTAATGGGAACCATGTTAAAACTAAGCACAGCTTATCATCCTCAAATGGATCGACAAAGTGAAAGGACAATTCAGACAATGGGGGACATGCTTAGAGCTTGTGTAATTGATTTTGGAGGTAATTGGGATGATCACTTACCTTTAATAGAATTTTCTTATAATAATAGTTATCACACAAGTATCAATGCTGCACCATTCGATGCACTTTATGGACGAAAATGCCGAACCCCAGTCTGTTGGGCAGAAATTGGGGAAAAGCAACTATCTGGACCTGAGATAGTGCAAGAAACAACCGACAAGATCATTCAAGTCAAGGAACGATTGAAAGCAGCACGTGATCGACAAAAGAGTTATGCTGATAACCGACGCAAGCCATTGGAATTTCAAGCAGGAGATAAGGTATTGTTAAAAGTCCCTCCTTGGAAAGGAGTAGTAAGATTCATCAAACGGGGAAAGCTAAGTCCCAGGTATATTGGACCTTTTGAGATTATTAGAAGAATAGGACCTGTAGCCTATCAGCTACAACTGCCAGAGGAAATGGCAAGAATACATGATGTATTTCATGTATCTAATCTCAAAAAGTGTTTAGCTGATGAATCACTGATAGTACATCTTAAGGATATAGAGGTAAATGAACAACTCAAGTTTGTAGAAGGCCACTACAGATTGAAGACAGGAAAGTCAAGAACCTCAAGCATAAAATGTTAGTGCATACGTCTGTCGACTTCGTCTTGTATCGAGTCTTGTATTGTATTGTAGATAGATAGTTCAGGGCACGTAAAATGAGAAAAATGTGTTTGTGGGTAATTTCGCACGAAATTACACATAGGTAATTTCGTACAAAATTAGATAGTAATTCCACATGAAATTAGATTTTGCATGAAATCTAATTCCGCTTGAGCTGGTCCGTGTGAAATTATGTTGCCTATAAATACCTGATGTGTCTGTGTCATTTGGCACGAAATTAACTTTCCGGTTTGAGAGCCGAAGTGCTGCCGAAGTGTCTACTCGCTGTAAAACTTTGTCAAATCAATCTAAAGACAGTTTAAAGTGTATTTCTAGCTGAATTGAACTCGATACGTCTGTTTCTGCCTTTCGTATTGAGAAAAACTCTTCTGAACGACTCGTTTGGGTCTGAAAACGATCCTACAAGTAGTATCAGAGCTCAGGAGGAAGAGTTCTTACCAATTCAGCTGCAAATTCTGATTTCTACACCTTCTTTTTCAAAATTAACTTGATTTCACGGTCAAAATGTCTTGAATTTCACCCATTATGTGCGCAATAGTGTTTTAACAAACCCTTGAAAGTTTCAGACTTAAAATCGAACAAAAACCTAATAAATTTTAACAAAAACAGCTCGAGATGATGACATCAGCAGTATTTCACACGAAATATGTCACACCCCGAATTTCCACGTATTACCGGTGGGCCCGGTAGGGGAGTATCGTGACGTGGTTGATATCATCATAGTCAAACAACACAATATATAAACGCACAGCGGAAGCAAAAGGATAAATATATTACAATCCGAAATAATGTAACATCAAAGTATTACAATGGAAGTGAAGGATCCACAGGCGGATCGAAAATAAAATAACATTGTTCAACAGACTTTAGACATCTAAGCTTGCGAGACTCTTTATTGATGCTAGGAGTAGCCAGCCAATTCCGATTAGTACATGCACTTAGCCTTTTTGGGAAAATACGTCAGTTTACACTGGTAAATACAATCAACCGACTCATTTTGAAAAGGGTTTAAAAATGATTGATTTGAATGCACATGGCATAAATAATATTTTATAGCTTGAGATAATTATTTGAATATAATACTTGTAAAGGATTTACATGTTCCTTATGCGTTCAGTAGCCCGGATCGAGCCGGGTTAAAGATCAATAGACACACCACATTGTTTAAATGAGACACCGACAGGCGTACGCCTACGCCCCGTGCTGAGGTCGTGGCCATTTCGTAAAATGATGCCAGGGATATCCGGGACATGGTCATTAACCCCCAAAGGCTTTAAGCAAACAAAACAATTTAAACGAGACATCTCAATACTTTATCCGTCATACAATTAAAGATTCAATGCCCGACCAAGCGGTATTTTATATACCGTACCCCAAGCCCGTATAGGGAAAATAAGTTAAAAGTATTTACCTGAGCTAAATATAAATTCAATCCCAGCCGTATCAAATCAGCAAGTACAGATAGATTTTTACTGGGCTCCTAAATCTGGAATGAAGGTTTTTAATAACCTATTAGAATCCTAACGGGTCTTTAATTAAGTCTTGACTTAGACCGGTTAGTTTTCAAAAGGAAGATACGGTTCAAACGCATGATAAGGCGAAGACCGGAATAGAGTGTGATTTAGACCCAACAAGTTTAAAGACTTGTATAATATGGGTAATCTAAACACATTCTGGATTTGAGATAAAAGCGATAAGGTTTGACCCGTTTCGGCTAATTTATGTAAACTAGTTACATAAACCGAACCGAACGCGCAAGATGCGTAACGGGTAACCATAAGGGTCCTAAACAGATTTCCTAAGTTAACATGCCTTAAATATGTTGTGATATTAGTAGGATACCTTCCATTATGCCCAAAACGAGTTTAATCTTATATTAAGCCCCGTAGGGGTATTTTGGTCATTTTAAAGATTATAAAAGGGATCAATTAAGCTTCTGTGATCTGGGTCTGAATAAATCAGTAAAATAGCTTATTTTAACATGGTATATCAGTTGGTGTTAAGTCTTATGTGACAAAATGGTTTTAAACCCTTACTATGCGCTTAATACGCGTATAACGTCGTTTTAAGCGATTTACGGATTAAAATAGTATTCTGAGTTTCCAGGTCAGTTCATAAGGTTCAAAACACTTTAATTATTATTTAAAATCAGTAGCAATTGGATTGGTAGCAAAAGGACTTGTAAAACTCATTTTATGGCCGAAAAGGGTATAATCGGTATTTACCGAATCAAGGCACTAATCCTAGCTTATGATCAGTTTAAAAATAATTAAAAATCTTCAAAAATCCCAAAATATTATATTACATCAGTGGGTAAAAGGTTTGATGTCAAAAATTGGGTTTAGATAGGCTTTACGCTAATGACGCCATTTAATTACTAAGAAGCGTTCTAATTACGTCATTAAGCATAACTCCTAATCTAGACCTCCAACTGATGTGAAATTTTAGGGACATGTTTAATAATCAGTAACTAAGATTATTGTACTTTCATATTTCCAAAATTCTCGTTTTATAGGCATAAGGGCATTATGGTCAATATTTAAGTAATTAACGGAAACGTCGGACAATTAAGGATTTAAGTGGTATAAACGCATAGGGTTATACAAACATGTAACTAGGTCCTAATGGAACTTTAAGGTATGTCTAAACCTATCAAAACCGGGTCAGAACTGAGGTCAAAGCAAAAGTCAAACTTTTGCGTCTTTCGGTTCCGAATCGGTTCAAAACAGAAAGTTGTCGAATCAAACAAGCTTAGACAAGTTCTTATGCTTATTATCAGGTTATATGAATGATAAAATAGGTTACACGTCTTTTTCATTGTTAATCACGTGTTAATTTGAAAATAACAATTCTGTTGACTTTTTCGGACAACGTTTGACTCGTCATTTGACCTGGTTAGATCGGGAATCAGTGAGTACCCTTTTAAGGGTTTATTACCCACTTAATTACCTACTTATAACAACTTTCATTTCGGAAAAACACTGGACCGTTTGTGTTTTATCGTTAAGTCAAACCGTAATTACGACGGTTTGACTTCTAAGCTAAATACTAAGCATAACTTAATTAAGAAGGGTCAAACATACTTACACAAGTCCTATGAACGATTTGGAAAGCTTGATGATGGTCCTTGTGCTCCAGAAATGATCAGAGATGAAGTTGGAATGGATGAACACAAAGTTGCAACTTTGTGTAACTTTATAAATTGATCAAAACCCGTTTGATTGTTGACATGTAAGTCTATAAATGTTCATGGATACTTACAAGTGCCCCCTATAGCCTCAAAACCAGTTTAGGAAGCCCATGGTATCACAAAAATGCAATTGGAGTCGGTTACAAGGCTGAACAGGCAGCTGTGCAACAATTCTGATCAGACAAGGCAGTCGCGTAGCGCGACTGCCAGGGTGTTTAGTGCTCGCGCTACGCGAGCCCCTGGTGACCTGCCTAAACAAGTTTTCATAAATTGCATTTCAGTCCCTGGTCCTCCAAAAGGTCGCTTTCTCATTGTTTCTTGCATTCTAAGCCTTTACATTTGACATTTAGGGGCTTTAAGACTTATACCCACTTTGTGAAACCCTTGGTCACTTTGTGTTTACCCGAAAAGTCATGAATTTCAACGTTGACGCTTCTAACCCCTCGCACACGAATTTTATCATAACTTTCTCATACAGTAACGAAACTTGGTGAAATTTTTATGGTGCATTCTAGTGAGCATAATTAATCGTTACAAGGCTTCGGGTTTGCTAAAAGGTCACTCAGAGGTATATCTTAACATGTTGACACATTTAACCCCTGTAGTTTGTAATCTCTCACTTTCTTTCACAATTCGCTTCATATGATCCATGTTCCATTCGTTTAAGGTTATAAACATCATGTAGGGTTATTGTAAAGTATATTTATTCATTGTTGACATTTTGAACCCTTATATTTACATAGTTTCATTGTTTGTCAACTTTAGTCCTTCAAGAACATTCTTTCACACGTTCAAAGGTTATGACACGTGTCAGTACATTATAGGACGTAAATTTTCGAGGTGTTACATCCTCACCCCCTTAAAAGAAATCTCGACCTCGAGATTTACTGAAATAAATGAGGGTATTTCTCTTTCATAGTGGACTCTACCTCCCATGTGTATTCGGGACCTCTACGGGCATCCCATTTGACTTTTACAATCGGTACATGCTTCCTTCGAAGCTTCTTAACCTGTCGATCCTCGATCGACAATGGTTTTTCCACAAATTTTAAGCTCTCATCTATATGCACATCCGTATGTGGTATGACCAGTGATTCATCAGCGAAACACTTTTTCAGATTGCAGATGTGAAATACATTGTGAATTCCACTGAGCTCTTCTGGTAAGTTTAGCTTATAGGCGACTGACCCGACACGTTCGATAACCTCGAAAGGTCCTATGTATCTCGGGCTTAGCTTGCCTTTCTTACCAAACCGCATCACTCCCTTCCAGGGTGATACTTTAAGTAAGACTTTGTCACCTACTTCAAAGTGAAAAGATTTACGCTTGGGATCAGCGTAGCTCTTTTGCCTATCTCGGCAGCTTTCAGACGGTCACGAATCTGGACAATCTTGTCCGTCTTTTCAAAGACTATCTCTGGTCCTGATAATTGGACATCTCCAACTTCCGCCAAACAAACGGGCGTTCTACACTTTCTACCGTATAAGGCCTCGAAAGGCGCAGCCTTAATGCTGGTATGGTAGCTATTGTTGTAGGAGAACTCAATTAACGGCAGGTGGTTATCCCAACTACCACCCAAGTCAATCACACATGCACGAAGCATGTCTTCCAACGTTTGAATAGTACGCTCACTCTGGCCGTCCGTCTGAGGATGGTAAGCCGTACTAAAATTCAAACGCGTGCCAAAAGATTGTTGGAAGCTTTTTCAAAAATGTGACGTGTATCTAGTATCTCTGTCAGAGATAATAGACACAGGAATGCTATGTAAAGCTACAATCTTATCCACGTACAACTGGGCTAACATGTCAGAGCTGTATGTCTCCTTAATGGGTAGGAAATGTACTGACTTAGTCAGTCTGTCAACGATAACCCAAATGGTATCATTTCCTTTCCTTGTTTTTAGGTAACTTAGTGATAAAATCCATAGTTACCATTTCCCACTTCCACGTAGGAAGTTCAGGCTGTTGTAGCAAACCTGACGGCTTTTGATGTTCTGCTTTGACTTGCGCACAAGTCAAGCATTTAGCTACATAGGTAGCTACAGACTTTTTCAAGCCTATCCACCAATAATTTGCCCTAGATCCTGGTACATTTTATCAGCTCCAGGATGAACGGAATATTTAGAGCTATGGGCTTCCTGGAGGATAACATCTCGGAGTCCTCCATAAATTGGAAGCCATATTCGTCCATTCAATCTCATAATTCCGTCCTTGCTAAGAGATAACTGCTCCTCAGTTACCCCTAGCTTTTCATTAGGGTAGTTAGCTTCCAACACAGCTTCCTTAATTAGGTCTTAGCTCGTAAGCTATTTAATCTTGATGCATTCGATTTCCTTCGAATGGTTCTATATATTCAGAGCTTAACTAGCCTGAAAATTTAACAATTTGGCACACCCTTCCTGGGTGATATCCCTTGTTGAACCCTATTCCTTAACAAGAATTTAAGAAGGTTGCTACTTTCCATTAATCCTTGATTTTCTGCCTAATACTGGCAACTTACAATCGATTATGGATTTGTATGATCTTATTCGTTGTTCCCTAGGCAACTTTCAGATCCTGATAATTGGACTTACCAATTCTCTATCTAACAATAGATGTTTAACATTCCATCTTTACAAGGTCTCCAAGGGAGTAGCCTTGATGCTTACATATCAACTATTATAGCAAAGCTTATCTTAAGGTGAGATGGTTATTCCAACCACTACTTAACTAATATTAAGGAATAGCTAATCCTTGGCGTTAGTCGAACAATTCGACGATCCTGGGTAGCAGATGGCAATTCTTAATCGTTGTTAAAATAGGGTTGGGTAATGAGTGCATAAGCAAAATGAACCGTCTTTCTTATTTAACAATATCAAACTCTCGGAATATCGAGTTAGGCTATATGAACCATCTATTTTTAAAACTTAGTAAATCAGGGTTTCGATTCTTCCAATGATGGTACTAACCGTCTTGGAGATTTCATAATAATACAGCCTTAAATGGGATATAAATCTTAATTCTACCTGCCTCTCAGGGGTAAACAGGGAAATCTTAGGAGAAGATAGTCAAGATACGAGGAGGTTACTGAGATTTCCATATCTCAGACTCCAGTTCACCCATCATTGCTTGTGTGAAATAAGTGACACCTTTATGTTACTAGTCCACGAATTCCTTAATCGGAAACATTTACTGGGACAATTCCATTCTGGATATCTCTTTTGAATAGCATTAGTTGACTTTAGTACCATATGACCTCTCGGAATATCTTTGTGGTCCCATGCATTAAACCCCCATACTGATCAGGCATGGAAGCAATCTATGGAACTTAGTAAGATACACCAATCCTCATATGGCGCTTTTATCATACTATCTGGGATTAGGAATCGATAGAGATTAAAGAGATATCAACTATATATGCTGACGCACCTCCTCTTAGAGAGAGGACATTTCGAGAACTTTACGACTGAAGGTTTCTGATAGGAACAAAAGAAATGATTCTTCCGATTTCGTCTGTAACTTTTACCTTACACTTAATATCTGGGGTTCTTATAGGAAAATTTCTAAAAGTTTGCTAAGTTTAAGATCTTATGAGAGACTTAGCAGCATCTTTACCCAAACGTATCTCCTTGAGTGGTCAAAGGCTCACCATAAGGAGTTTTGATAACTACTCGCTTCTTATCATCCACAATATGGGCTTGGCTACCAGACGACCAACCCATTCTTATCACTATATCGGGTCCTTAATTAAGTAAATGGAAACGAGGACAGCAGAAAAGAATGATTCCTAATGGATATAAAACATCCATCTAATATTGCTGAAGCAGTCTCTGAGGTACTATCAGTCAATTTTTTTTTTTACTTTACATTTAACGCTTAGAGTTTTAGCAGGCAGATTTAATGATTTACAAAATCTATTGTCTACGAAAGACTTATCTGTACCTGAATCAATTAATACTCTAGCATGAGCGTTATGGATAAAGAAAGTACCTGTCGTGACATTGTTATCCTGAACAGTCTCTTGAGAATCCAGTTGAGAGCTTCCAGCTTTGATCTTCTCAGCTTCTTCAGTCTTTTTAGCGTATCTAGGGCAGTTGGTCTTAATGTGCCCTTTCTCATTGCAACCATAGCAGGTTGCGTCTCCCAATCTCTTGCAATCCAAGGACTTATGCTCCTTGGACTTGCAGATTCCACAGGGTAGAGGTTTAGATTCAAATATGCATTTCCCGAGGTGGTATTTCCTACAGGTTCTGCATCTGGTCTTTTCACTGGTCTGCTGTTTGCCCTTCAAATCCTTCCCAGACTTAGTTATTCCTTCCTTGGCAGCCATAGGGCAATTAGTACTGATGTGCCCTTTTTCGCCACAACCATGGCAGGTCGCATCTTCCATCTTCTTGCAATCTAAAGTCTTGTGACCCTTGGTTTTGCAAATTCCACATAATTTAGCACGTGGTTCGATGGTGCATTTTCCAGAATGTTGTTTCCTACAGTTATTGCATTTGGGCTTTGCCTCTTTTGGCTTGGACGGTTTACGGTTTGAACCGGTCTTACCCTTTTTACAACCTTTATTTGGGGTATTATCGCTCTTTCGCTTATGACCCTTTAATATGCGGTCCACGGCTTTGTTTACGGCCGTATCTAACATAGCCTGCCACTCGGTGCTTGTTAATTTTAGTCTTGCATCATCATTCTGATCAGTTGGATGATTGTGAGCTTCAGGGGAGTCAGTCATGGTGAAGCTTTGGGGCTACAAACCAAGTAGTAATAATTTGTTTAATCATATAGCGAATTGTCGAATTTGATGAATAAATAGCCCTGGTGCAATTAAACCATATAGGCCACTAGATAGTATTTAATTTATTTGATTATGCTTTGCCTAAGTTTTTAAATAAACCATCTTTGGCGTTTAAACGGAATATAATCCTTCATATTTTTTAGACAGGGGACATGAGTCACGACTGCCAATGTCATACTGACATCTCTCATATGTAGCACAAGGGCTTGTTCCAAAGGACTTTTGATGGCTCAGAGGCCTTGTCACTAGGAAATTTTAAAACATAATCAATGATTCCTTTGGATCGGAAGATTTCATAGTTCATTGCCTTAACAAGAAGTTATGAAATAAAAACTACCTTTTTCATGCATTCATCTTTGCCCGTAGGTATACATCGCGAATGGATGTTTTGATGCGTACATCATGTTCGACGTTTATTAGCCATGATTTCCATCGATCGCTTATGCTAAAAGGGTTTGGAAAATTTTCCTAATATAAAGATGACAAGTGTGATTTTATCGCATCACTGTTGCCAGGAGTGTTATCATACTTACAATGTTACAAGGATTTGCATCCTTTGAATAGGTTCTACCATCTTGGCCTTGTCTGGAATGACATATAGGCTAGGTCGTACCTTTAAGATTCTTTTTACTATGTATATTGGCATGGAAGGAAGGGTATTTATTTTATTCAGGATTTTTATCATAAATCCTAATTTATAAGTTAATAATAGCACAAATGGCCTATTCACAAGGACAATTATAAATTATAAGTTATGATTTCAGAGAATCAAAGCATTTAGGTTTGAACATAGTTCATTACCTTTCTCGGACAGGGAGTCATCGCTACCACTGTCTTTTGGCCCATGTAGAAATGAGCAAGGCCCGTAGGCACTATATTACTAATGTATGGTCAAAATATGATCATCCTAATTGATGATTTAAACCCATGATTCAGAGATCATTAAACTGGGTGAGGATTCTTTTGAAGAATCCTATATAAAAATGACGTGTGTGATTTTAATGAATCATGACCGCCAGGAGCGTTAACACGTTTTCAGATGTTAACAGGGATTCGAATCTTTTAAACAGGTCTTACCATCTTGGCCAGGTCTTTATAATGACACTCAGGCTAAGTTTCACTCTTAAGATTCTTTTAATATTTAACGCAGAGCAAACCTAAATTGAAATGTTAACGAGGATCTGAATCTAATTGTGGAACTACCGTCTTGGCCTTGTCTTAATGTGACACATGGCTAAGTCTTGTCCTTTTTAGATTTTGCCATTTTATTATAATGGTAGATCTTATAATATAGGAATGATATTTCAAATATAATCGTTCCTTTAAAATTTAAACAAGTATATGGTTGCCCTAAACGGGACTTCTACTGAAAATGACTTGCCCATGCAAGGGCTAATCAGAAAAATAACAAAGGAACCAAATAAGGACAAATAAAACGAGTTAGAATTTGTCCTATGTTCTTGTCTAGACTCAAGAATGTGCAACTGTGTAACTGAGATTAAACAAAAAAAGGCTAGTGTTTAATTCACTCAGTGTTGGCTCTGATACCAACCTGTCACACCCCGAATTTCCACGTATTACCGGTGGGCCCGGTAGGGGAGTATCGTGACGTGGTTGATATCATCATAGTCAAACAACACAATATATAAATGCACAGCGGAAGCAAAAGGATAAATATATTACAATCCGAAATAATGTAACATCAAAGTATTACAATGGAAGTGAAGGATCCACAGGCGGATCGAAAATAAAATAACATTGTTCAACAGACTTTAGACATCTAAGCTTGCGAGACTCTTTATTGATGCTAGGAGTAGCCAGCCAATTCCGATTAGTACATGCACTTAGCCTTTTTGGGAAAATACGTCAGTTTACACTGGTAAATACAATCAACCGACTCATTTTGAAAAGGGTTTAAAAATGATTGATTTGAATGCACATGGAACAAATAATATTTTATAGCTTGAGATAATTATTTGAATATAATACTTGTAAAGGATTTGCATGTTCCTTATGCGTTCAGTAGCCCGGATCGAGCCGGGTTAAAGATCAATAGACACACCACATTGTTTAAATGAGACACCGACAGGCGTACGCCTACGCCCCGTGCTGAGGTCGTGGCCATTTCGTAAAATGATGCCAGGGATATCCGGGACATGGTCATTAACCCCCCAAAGGCTTTAAGCAAATAAAACAATTTAAACGAGACATCTCAATACTTTAACCATCATACAATTAAAGATTCAATGCCCGACCAAGCGGTATTTTATATACCGTACCCCAAGCCCGTATAGGGAAAATAAGTTAAAAGTATTTACCTGAGCTAAATATAAATTCAATCCCAGCCGTATCAAATCAGCAAGTACAGATAGCTTTTTACTGGGCTCCTAAATCTGGAACGAAGGTTTTTAATAACCTATTAGAATCCTAACGGGTCTTTAATTAAGTCTTGACTTAGACCGGTTAGTTTTCAAAAGGAAGATACGGTTCAAACGCATGATAAGGCGAAGACCGGAACAGAGTGTGATTTAGACCCAACAAGTTTAAAGACTTGTATAATATGGGTAATCTAAACACATTCTGGATTTGAGATAAAAGCGATAAGGTTTGACCCGTTTCGGCTAATTTATGTAAACTAGTTACATAAACCGAACCGAACGCGCAAGATGCGTAACGGGTAACCATAAGAGTCCTAAACAGATTTCCTAAGTTAACATGCCTTAAATATGTTGTGATATTAGTAGGATACCTTCCATTATGCCCAAAACGAGTTTAATCTTATATTAAGCCCCGTAGGGGTATTTTGGTCATTTTAAAGATTATAAAAGGGATCAATTAAGCTTCTGTGATCCGGGTCTGAATAAATCAGTAAAATAGCTTATTTTAACATGGTATATCAGTTGGTGTTAAGTCTTATGTGACAAAATGGTTTTAAACCCTTACTATGCGCTTAATACGCGTATAACGTCGTTTTAAGCGATTTACGGATTAAAATAGTATTCTGAGTTTCCAGGTCAGTTCATAAGGTTCAAAACACTTCAATTATTATTTAAAATCAGTAGCAATTGGATTGGTAGCAAAAGGACTTGTAAAACTCATTTTATGGCCGAAAAGGGTATAATCGGTATTTACCGAATCAAGGCACTAATCCTAGCTTATGATCAGTTTAAAAATAATTAAAAATCTTCAAAAATCCCAAAATATTATATTACATCAGTGGGTAAAAGGTTTGGTGTCAAAAATTGGGTTTAGATAGGCTTTACGCTAATGACGCCATTTAATTACTAAGAAGCGTTCTAATTGCGTCATTAAGCATAACTCCTAATCTAGACCTCCAACTGATGTGAAATTTTAGGGACATGTTTAATAGTCAGTAACTAAGATTATTGTACTTTCATATTTCCAAAATTCTCGTTTTATAGGCATAAGGGCATTATGGTCAATATTTAAGTAATTAACGGAAACGTCGGACAATTAAGGATTTAAGTGGTATAAACGCAGAGGGTTATACAAACATGTAACTAGGTCCTAATGGAACTTTAAGGTATGTCTAAACCTATCAAAACCGGGTCAGAACTGAGGTCAAAGCAAAAGTCAAACTTTTGCGTCTTTCGGTTCCGAATCGGTTCAAAACAGAAAGTTGTCGAATCAAACAAGCTTAGACAAGTTCTTATGCTTATTATCAGGTTATATGAATGATAAAATAGGTTACACGTCTTTTTCATTGTTAATCACGTGTTAATTTGAAAATAACAATTCTGTTGACTTTTTCGGACAACGTTTGACTCGTCATTTGACCTGGTTAGATCGGGAATCAGTGAGTACCCTTTTAAGGGTTTATTACCTACTTATAACAACTTTCATTTCGGCAAAACACTGGACCGTTTGTGTTTTATCGTTAAGTCAAACCGTAATTACGACGGTTTGACTTCTAAGCTAAATACTAAGCATAACTTAATTAAGAAGGGTCAAACATACTTACACAAGTCCTATGAACGATTTGGAAAGCTTGATGATGGTCCTTGTGCTCCAGAAATGCTCAGAGATGAAGTTGGAATGGATGAACACAAAGTTGCAACTTTGTGTGACTTTACAAATTAATCAAAACCCATTTGATTGTTGACATGTAAGTCTATAAATGTTCATGGATACTTACAAGTGCCCCCTATAGCCTCAAAACCAGTTTAGGAAGCCCATGGTATCACAAAAATGCAATTGGAGTCGGTTACAAGGCTGAACAGGCAGCTGTGCAACAATTCTGATCAGACAAGGCAGTCGGGTAGCGCGACTGCCAGGGTGTTTAGTGCTCGTGCTACGCGAGCCCCTGGTGACCTGCCCAAACAAGTTTTCATAAATTGCATTTCAGTCCCTGGTCCTCCAAAAGGTCGCTTTCTCATTGTTTCTTGCATTCTAAGCCTTTACATTTGACATTTAGGGGCTTTAAGACTTATACCCACTTTGTGAAACCCTTGGTCACTTTGTGTTTACCCGAAAAGTCATGAATTTCAACGTTGACGCTTCTAACCCCTCGCACACGAATTTTATCATAACTTTCTCATACGGTAACGAAACTTGGTGAAATTTTTATGGTGCATTCTAGTGAGCATAATTAATTGTTAAAAGGCTTCAGGTTTGCTAAAAGGTCACTCAGAGGTATATCTTAATATGTTGACACATTTAACCCCTGTAGTTTGTAATCTCTCACTTTCTTTCACAATTCGCTTCGTATGATCCATGTTCCATTCGTTTAAGGTTATAAACATCATGTAGGGTTATTGTAAAGTATATTTATTCATTGTTGATATTTTGAACCCTTATATTTACATAATTTCATTGTTTGTCAACTTTAGTCCTTCAAGAACATTCTTTCACACGTTCAAAGGTTATGACACGTGTCAGTACATTATAGGACGTAAATTTTCGAGGTGTTACAAAATAAGGTTCTAATTTCGCACGAAATTACTTATTTCACACCAGATTGTAATTTCGTTTGAGAGGTCCACATGAAATCAGCTATTTCGTACCAAATTGTAATTTCGTTTGAGTATTTCGTGTGAAAGGGTGTTATTTCGCATGAAATCAGTGATTTCGCACAGAATTGGTTATTTCGCTTGAAAGGATATTTCGTTCCAAAGGGTATTTCGTTTGAAAAGACTGTTTTGTGAAAATTGTTGCCTTAAACATGGAAGAGGAATTTTATAACGCACTTGCTACTACCCCGACTACTCCGGCATCTGTTACTCAGAACTTGAACATGGAAAATGAAATGGGCACTATGCAAAAACCGCCTAAGCTCATGAATATAGAGGAGTATAAAGGATGGGAAGAATGATTTGAGAACTGGGTTCAAGCAAATTATTTGGATGCTTGGAAATGTGTTGAAACAAAATATATCAGACTGTTGAATGATGATGAAGAGGAGATTGCTATTAAAGATCTAAGTGTTGATGATAGAAAGAAATACAAAAATGAAAAAATGATGATCAGTCTATTGCATCAAGCGGTGAAAGAAGATATTTTGGTTTTATTGCAACACAATGGAACTGCATATTCAATTTGGAAAGCTTTAAAATCAAAGTTTGTTGGAAGTAAAGAAATGATAAAGAACAAAAAATCACTTTTGAAAAAGGAATTTGATCTATTTCGTGGTTTGTGAACTGAGAGTACTAAGCAGATTATCGAAAGATACTGCAATTTGTTAGTCCAAATGAAGAGAGTGAGCATGACAAAAGATAATGAAGAGTTGGTAGATAAGTTGGCTGATGCATTGCCACATGAAACTTGGGGCACATATCTTATGATGTTGAAAAATAAGAAAGATTTTGGGAATTTAACACTGGGAAAGTTCATTGAAAAACTTGAAGCTCAAGAGACGGAACAAAGAAAGATTTCAAGAATGAAAGATTTCGATGGAGAACAAGATATAGGTCTTTATTACAAAGGAGGTATTAGTGATAAGACCAACATGTCACCAAAGATTGAAACTGCATTCAATGTTAAAAGTTCATCCGGAGGATCATCTAAAGGTTCAAACAGCAAAACAAGTTTTTCTTCATATCCATCATTTGATCCAAACATTTCTGCAACCAAGAATGGCAAGATGTTACAATGCAACATTGTATTAAATCTTGAAAATGATCAAGATTTCTCAGAAGAGGTTGCAAAAAGTCACATGTCTTTGTTAGGAACTATGTTGGAGTCATATGGAACTTTAGTAACAGGAAGGATCGGTAATCCAATGTTAACAAAAGAGGATTACGATCAGATTGATGCTGAAGAGATGGAATTGATGGATATAAAGTGGTGTTTGGCAAGTGTTTTGAGAAGAGCTGAGAAATTCAAACAAATTACGGGAAGAGATGATTTCCATGATGCAAATGTTTCTACTTTAGGATTTGATAAATCTAAAGTTACTTGTTTTCGTTGCAGGGAAAAAGGACATTTCAAGAGAAAGTGCACAAATCGTGAAACAAGTGGAGCTCAAAATCCGTTCAACAACAATGATTACTATCGAAAAGCAATTTATCATCAAGTTGCTCAACAAACTCATCAACAACAACCACAAACTGCTCATGCCAGGAAGGAGATTGAAGAATCATCTAAGAGAGCTTGTATGGTAAATCAAGATGATGGAAGTTCGTCTAAAGGATTCAGTTAGGATAAATATATTTTAGATAACAGCAAAGCTTGTCTGATAGATCAAAATGATGAAAGACTACCATAAGGTTTTAGCTGGAAAAAATTCAGTTGGGATGACTATGATTCTAACAAAATTACAAATCATAAAGCTTTTGTTGCTCGAGTTGATGATAACAGTGATAATGATAATGATTATTATGCAAGGAAAATGAAAGAGCACTTAAAGTTGATGGAAGAAAGTGACAGTGATGATGGAAAAGTTCGAAAGAAAACTAAGAAAGTTAAAAAACCCGTCAGCAGTGATGATGAAGAAATTCGAGTGATAAGGAAAAAGGTCAAAGGTATTCCAGTTTTCAAAGTTGAAGCTGAAGCTGATGTACAAAAGATTCCGGTGATATGTGAAAACTGTGAAGCAGTGAAAAAGTAAAACAGTATTTTGATTCATAACATGAACAGATTGAAAGAATCTTATGATATTCTAAACAAAGCAATGAATCAGTACAATCAATCAAGCAGTGAACAAGCAACAGCCATGAAGACACTTCAGGGAGCTTTCATGACAAAGCAGAAAGTTGTCAACAATTACATTGAGAAGTGTGCTGTGCTTGAACAGAAACTGGAAACTCAAAGAATTGAAACAGAAAGAGTTAATAGATTGTTAAAAAGTTACACATGTACTTCTTATGTTATTGACAGGATTTATCCAACCGTTGAAGGCATGAAGGAATTTGAAGAAGAGGAAACATCTGAAGAAAAGACTTATGAAAAAAAGAAGACTGGAGTGAATGATTTTGGTAAGAAAAAAGGTTTCAGTTATAACAAGTGTCCACCCCCGCTTGAAAATGGATATTCTTCACGAAATCCAAATTCAGAAAGAGTCGAAAAGGCAACCAACTTACAGTGGGAGTCTGAACCATCGGATAACTTGCCAGAAAACATTGATGTTACTTTTACTTCGTCTGATACTGATCATGAGTCCGAGTTAATAAAAAAGTGGTCGATCAGGTGTTGGATAAAGATGAAACGGAGGAGTCAAAGTCGGAGTCAAAGTCAGAGTCAAAGTCTGAGTCCGACACTTCAAGTCCAACTGTCAAAAAGGAAAAACGGGTTTACAATAAAGAATTTCTTCTATCAAAATCTAATTTGAATGACGAACCAATCAAAGTGGCATATACTTTGAATGATTCAGACAAATTATATTCTGATGAGGAATTTCCAATAAGAGGTGTTAAACCTGAATTAATCAAAAAGGTTTTCAAACTAACAGAAATTAATATTTCTGAAATAAAAGATGTAAATCTTTTTGAAAAACCTAAAAAGTACACCTCAAGAGTTCAACAAAGAGAAAACAAGAAAAAAGGTTATAGTTCTGGTTCTGGTTTTCAAAAGAAACCAAACCATAACGGTAATTTCAAAAGAAAGGGATTGGGATTTATTCCACCGAAAAATTATAAAAATAAAAAAACTTATAAACCAAAAACTGTATTTGTTTCAGGGACAAGTGCAGAGGAGGAACAAAAGAGCCCATTCTGGAAACAATCTAACAGAGAATTCCTTGCAAAGAAGCAAGAGGATATGAAGAAGGAAATTGATCAAAAGAAGGAGACAGGAACCTGTTTTCAATGCAAAACAGTTGGTCACATTGCCAGGAATTGTCCAATGGCAATCCAAACAAAACAGGGAGTCTCTGATAAACTCAAAGAAAAGATGGTTGAAAATGAACCACCAATCAAATCTTTTATAGTTTTCAAAAATTCAAAATTTGAGGTTGGTGAATATTCAAAAAGATTTTACCAAAGAAAAGCAAATCTTGACAACCAAAAATGGGTCGTTAAGAAATCTGATGATAGTTCTAGCAATGATTCTGATTCGTCAAAATCAGAGAAGCTATTTTCTAGCGATGAATCTGTCTCGTCAAAGTCAGAAGAGTCACATGTTGAATTAAAATTGAAAACATCAGTACCGCCAATGGATGATGCAAATTTTCCACCATTGAGGGCTGAAAATTTTAAACAAAAAATTGGTAAAGTTGAGATTTCAAATCAATTTTTCTCTGAAAAGAAAGATTTTGATGTTGAAAAAGCTTTTAACCCCAAGGTGAAACATATTTTCGGAAAAATGGTTGACAAGAAAGTCAAAGGGGTAAAAGAATTTTATGAGAAGAAAATGAAAGGAAAGAAACCGAGTGTTGGTAACTCGGAATCTCCCAAGATCTGTCAGGCTTGGGAGAACCTCTTTAACTGAAAAACCTGACTTGCCGGAGCTTCCAGGTTGGTAAGTGTGAAGCAGGTATCGGCATCTTTCTTGAGAAATTCACGTTTGTGATATTTCGAACTACAAGTGGTTATTGATTTGACTTACAAGTGGTAAATCAGGGACATTAAGTTGTACTTGATTTCCTGCAAGTGATTTTATGGATTGAATCTAAAACTGTTAAATTTTTCAAGTGGATGAAAGAACAAGGTGATGAATTGAACCCCTAACCTACAAGTGGTTACAAAACTTATTTTCCGGAACAACCATTTGATTAAAACAAACTTAAGTGTTTTGAAATCTAATGGGAAAATAGTTAGTTGTAAGGGGGAGTTCTGATTGTTTATGTCAAGTGGATGGCGATTTGAAGCAATTCACAACAGTTGTAACTTCATTTGTACAGTTTGTTTTCAAATTTCTTAAAATGTTTTGAATTTTAGGGGGGGTAAGTTTTTCAGAAAATCCAAAAACATTTGAAAATTTGAAAAAGGCAAAAGCATGATAAAATAAAAAGAGTTTTGTTGTGAAAAAAGAGGAAATGATAGTACATCAGTGAACTATCACGGCATGCTAAAGAATTAGAAAGAAAAGTGTGATTAACGGTCTCACTGATGATATGCCAGTAGGTTTTTATACATTTAGTATATTGTGACGAGATATAAACCTAAATTTCAAACTTACTTATATTGTGGGGAACATCTCTCGGATATATGGGTAACCCCCAAAATCTTATTTGAAATGTCCCTCTTTCTGAGATACTAGGTCTTTATACTCAGTGATATCTGGGGTATTATCCTGGGACTTCTGATTTTGCGGAAGCAATGGCCTAGTCCCCGTATAATACTTTGCACTTGCTTGAAATATAGCACCCCCCTCAGCATAAAAATGATGAAACATTGCAAAATGCTAATCATGTGCTGTTGAAGAAAAGATTCTCTAAAGGGAACACACCTAAAGTCGAAGCCATCATCTCTCTGATTTTACGGAAGCAATAGCCTGAGCTCTCATGGCCCTCGCATTTTAACCCTTTACAGATATCATCTAGGTATACTCACCTGTAAGACTGAATATTGGGATCTGGATACAGGAGTATATTCTGAGGTGGGACACGCGAATAAGGTCAAGTGCTTAAAACATTAATATCGTATCTCGAAACAGTTGAACTTTGTGTGAAAATTTAAGTGGATCAGTATACTGACAATCTAAGTGAATCGTTTAGAACTTAAAATGTTTAAAGCTTAACGGTGTTGGTGATTTGTCTCATTAACTGATATGATCCTCTTACACAAACTCACAAAAATATTGTTTATGAATATTTCTTTATTAAATTTCTTTAATATCAAATATCCAAAAAGATTTTCGGAGTGTTTTAGCATAAATTTTGAAAAATTCAAAAAGATTTTAGACAACTGATGTTGGAGAGCTGATTTTCAAAATTCCAAGTGCTAAACATGATGACAATCAGTGAGGGGGAGTCTGTTTGAGATAAGACCTTGAATTTGAAAAGGAAAAAAAAATTAGTGGTTCATCAGAGTTTAGAAATGTTAAATCATTTTATACAATACATGCAAATGATGTATTAAGTTTGTGTCTACAAGTGGTAAGCAGAGAATAAATTTGTAAAATTTTAAATTTGTGAAATTTATTTCTGGGTTAAGAATATGCAGGTTTCGATCCTGAGTAGGATGTGAGCCAGGTTTCGATCTTGAACCTGTGGAAGCCAGACTGCGATCCCAAGCACAATTTAAGGGGGGAGTCTGAAGATTGTAGAGCCAAGTTCAGATCCTGATGTTCACGCAAACTGATGATACTGATAAACTTAAGGAATCAAGAGATCTGATCAAGAGAATTAGAGAGAGATTAGAGCCAGATTGAGATTCTGGAGATGAAAAGAGAAGAGGAATTGAGGATACTTTACATTGTTAGATATTTCGGAAGAGTTCGAGAAGACTGATAAAGACTGAAGATTGAAGACTCGACACTGAAGACTTCGTCAACATTCGAGGGGGAGTCTGTTAGTGCATACGTCTGTCGACTTCGTCTTGTATCGAGTATTGTATTGTCTTGTAGATAGATAGTTCAGGGCACGTAAAACGAGAAAAATGTGTTTGTGGGTAATTTCGCACGAAATTACACATAGGTAATTTCGTACGAAATTAGATAGTAATTCCGCTTGAACTGGTCCGTGCGAAATTATGTTGCCTATAAATACCTGATGTGTCTGTGTCATTTGGCACGAAATTAACTTTCTGGTTTGAGAGCCGAAGTGCTGCCGAAGTGTCTACTCACTGTAAAACTTTGTCAAATCAATCTAAAGACAGTTTAAAGTGTATTTCTAGCTGAATTGAACTCAATACGTCTGTTTCCGCCTTTCGTATTGAGAAAAACTCTTCTGAACGACTCGTTTGGGTCTGAAAACGATCCTATATAAAAGACTAGTTCTGGTCAAAGTGAAGTGGGACTCCAAAAGAGGACCTGAGTACACATGGGAGCTTGAATCTGAAATGCAAAGAAAATATTCGCACTTGTTCCAGTAGATCTCGAGGACGAGCTCTAAAACAAGGTGGGGAGGATGTAACAACCCACAATAAACCGACACTTTCATAATATCTCTGACACCCTAATATATTTTAGAATGTCCCAATATGTCCCAGAATACACCCCATACTAGAATGCGGGCCTCAAATATATTAAATAATATTAAAAATAATTAAAAATCTGAAAGTTAAGTTGAGGCGGGCCGCGTAGAACCCACCTCAACCTTACGCGGGCCGCGAGTGTCCCAAATTGTGGCGCAGCCCTGGGCCGCCACGTGGCCCAACACCCGGCTAAGCTAGTTGTCGAATCAGCTAAGCTATACGTTGACCTGGAGTCAACGCGGGCCGCGTAAGCCCTGCCCGTATGTTACGCGGGCCGCGACAAACCCAGAATCAACAACTATAAATAGAACGCATCGGATTTCATTTCAATTCGTTCATTCTTCGTTTCTCAATCACAATTTCTGAATATTAGGCATAGAAAGCGGATATTATACCCCCTAATTAGCGAGGTTCTGCTCCGTTGTAAGTATTATAACCCCATTTTCGTAATAGATACGATGCCTGATTGATTTAGGGTTCCGTAACAACTGTCGTGGTTCTGCCCGACGTAGTTGTTGGAATACTGTCTCGGGGAGGGTATCATTAATATTTTCAAAGGGTTATGATACTAACCTATGTACATTTGTATAAATTATAGATTATTCCCAGGAAACCCTTACGCGAAGTCTAAGATAGCAATGTGAGTTTATCCTCTTTTTGTTAACCTTTTTGGAATAATTTACAAAACCTTTATTGTTTTACAATGTGATTAAGCGGTGATTGAGTATTTGTAGTTCTTCAATTACTGCCGGTATGTTGGGGTTTTGTATACAAAATTTACTACTGCGAGTAGTAAGTCGGGATGACAGTACGTTACTATTGGACAACGAGTTAGCCAATGTGTAATATGACCCACAAGTCAGGATTGATAGTACTGAATGAGTAATTGTGTAGAAATAAACAATGTGATCGCTCTCAATACTGTTTTAATTGATAAAATGTTTCTTGATTAAACTGGGATTCACTCACCAGTATTTTCCACTGACAAATGTTTTAAAACGCGTTTCAGGTAACACAATGTGACAGCCAATTAGTAAAAAGCCAGCTGGAGAGCACTGAAGGCTTGGGAAAAATGTGGCTATAAAAGTTTCCTAATAAACGATGTTTTAAATTCAATAAAATAGGGTTTATCCCTATAAACGTATTGTAATAAGAAACTTGGGTTTTACCCATGTGATTATTAATATTAAATGAGGTGGTTTTACTCTGATAAACATTTCCTAACTACGGTCCTGATGTAATTTGCGCTGCCAAATTAACCAAACTGATACCACCGAAAATCTGAGTTCGCGTCCGCCCGTTCTCGGGACAGATAAGGGATCGGGGGTTACGACACCAAACAAGTAGCGGAAATACGAGAATGATGTAGAAGATTGAAATGTATTGATTCAATAACAATAGCACACTATCTAGGATGATCGTTTGGTACTCATGTCGCACAAAACACCAAAGTTTCAATGAGAATCAACAACGTAAAACATAAGAGGAACATCCTATTTATAGTTACATAGGATGCCCTAGTACATCGGGCCAAACCCATACTCGTTAGACCTCTAAACTGCCAACCAAGCCTAATAGACTAATCGAACCCAAACCAAACAAATAACCCAAGACAAACGTAAACCTAAACTAGTTTATGCCCTTACATATTGAGTGGGTTGTGATAAATGACGATGTTTTTAATCTCTTTTTGCGTGTGTTTTAGTTTTTGTATTGTTTGAGTTTTTGATACATAGACATGTGTGTGCTTGGTTTTGTAGGTGGAGTACTCCCTTAACAACGCAGTGGTGCCGGTACGAGTCCTCACCCCTATTTTGTGTTTTTTTCCTTTTTAATATTTTAGCTTTAGGTTTCTTTTTTATTAACATTGTTTTTATCATTTTGTCTATGTTTCCGTTTAAACTTTGTTAAAAAACGACCCGCCCCTCGCTGTAGAGCACGGTATAAGAGCATTCAAAATCTTTCCTTTCAAATATTTGTGAGTGTTCTCTTTATATTATAAAAAGTGGTTGTGAGTGAGAAAAGAGAAAATGTTACTATTCATCTTTATATTTAAAGAGACACTGTTCACACTCTATAATTTTTTTAATATATTTTGAAATTTTGTAAATGGTTGTGAGTGGAGGAGAAAGAAAAAAGTAATGATAAATGTATAAAAATTATTATTTACTTAAAAAAGAGAAAAAAATATAGTGATTTTTAGTGTAATTATAAAGTAAATAATATAAAAGCTTCCACTATTCTCATACCCCTAAATCTTATTTTCACATCATTTTTCACTCTATATATATATAGAAAAAAATAGAGTAGAGGGGTGTGTTAATATCATCTCTTATATATATATATATATATATATATATATATATATATATAGTAAACTTTCGTTTTGCTCCCTATGGTTTGGTCGTTGTAATGGTTTTTCCCCAATCCTTTAAAATAGCCATTTTCCTCCTTGATGTTTTAATTTTTTCGCCAGTTTGCTCCCCGGCTCTAACACAGTTAAAATGATCAGTTAAAAGTAGGGGTATTTCAGTAATTTTTTCGCCATTTTCCTCCTTCAGTTAAAAGAAAGGTATTTTCGTAATTTTATACATAAGCATTTAAGTATTTATTTTAATTTAAAAAAATAAAAGTTTAATTAATTATTTATTATGTCATATATATACATATACCGATATACAGATAGATGTATCAAGGAGGCATCAAATTGGGTTATTTTCTCTCTCACCACCAACACCGGCTGCCGCCACCAACCTCCACCATCCACCACCTCACCATCACCCGATATCACTACTTCACCTCCCCCTGACATCACCACCATCAGCCACCGCCTCACCACCACCAACATCATCACCGTAAGCCACCAACATCACCAGTACGACTTCCCTCATCCCCCAATCTTTCTCTCTCTTTGATTAGAGCAAACCCTCAAGTTTCTGCTTTAGATTTTCTCAATTTCAAGTGTTTCTTAAAGTGGGTTTTCTTTATTTCATGGCTGATTAGTGTTTCTTGAAGTGGGTTTTCTTTATTATCTGTTTTTACCTCTGTTTACACCTAGGGTTTGTTGTTTAGGGTTCTGGGTGTTTTGAATTTCTTGATCCGACCCATTATTTGATGAGAAATCTGAGTTTTTAGGTTTAAAGACTTGGAATGTGGGTTTAGAAAACCATCTTTTTCAAAACCCCCAAAATTTGCAGAAATCAGACAATGTGGGTTCAGAAAACCATCAAGAACAGAAAAACCCTTGATTATTTTGCAAATTCTAAGTGGGCTTTCAATCTTTCTTCTCTCCGATGATTTACGACGGTGCAACCTCCGGAGCTTCGCCGCAGAGAGAGAAGATAGGTGGTTGGGTAGGGTTGAGAGAGAAGAGAGATTGCAGAGAGGTAGAGAGAGAGATTGCAGAGAGGGTAGAGAGAGAAGAGATATGGTTTTGTTATTTTTTATTATTATATATAATAATATAATCTTTTATTTTTAGTTTTACTAAAATACCTTCTTAAGTTACCAAAATACCCTTTCAGTTAATAAACAATTTGGATGGAGTTAGAGGCGGAGAATGAAATCATGAAGAGCTTCATAGACCAGGGAGTAAACTGGCTATTTTTAAAGGATTTGAACAAAACCATTAAAGTTACCAAACCAAAGGGAGCAAAACGGAAGTTTACTCATATATATATATATGCATATATAGAAAAAAATAGAGTAGAGGGGTGTGTGAATATCATCTCCTATAAGCTTCCCATAGAAGCAACATAGAATACTCTAAGCCACTACTTCTTACTGAATTGTCCTTTTTAATGTTATTTTGTGAAACTTTTTTGAAAAAAAAGTGACTATATAATGAAGTACTATTCAACCTTTAAATCTAGTATCTATTCAATTAGGATTCGACATCTTTTTAAACAGGATATCTTAACTCGTAAGAAAGATCTTTTATTAAAGGGGAGGGGCACTTAATCCATATACCCCAAGTCCTACCAATCTTCCCCTACACATTACTTAGACAATCCACTACCTTAAAATACACTTTTTGGTGACATCACTACCCTAAAAACAATTTTTTATTATCTATTAAAATCATTTTTATTCACAAAATTTAGACTTCAATAATTAACAAACTAAAATATCCTAAAATTATTTAGAATTTTTAAAATTTGTATAGTTATCAAATTTTCAAATTAAAGTATTAATAAATATTATATATCATTTAGTTATTGTAGAGTTTAATTTGTAATTTTAATTATTGTAATGTTCAGTTTGTGTAATTTTAACTATTGTAATGTTTAATATGGTGTTTTAACTTTTGGAATGCTTATCTGGTGATTTAGTTGATCGTTAAAGAAAATAATGCTCTAAGAAAATGATAGTGACGTTAGACCACTTACTTCAACTTTACCTTAATAATTACTCTAAAAGATTATTATATTCAAAGTAAAACTTTAATATTGGTGATTATCTTTGGATTCCAAAATCAAAGTAGATAACTAAACAGGCCTAGAAGATGAAATAGATGCAAGATGAAACAGATACAAGATTAATTAAACATACGAAGGGTGCTATATCATAACCCATTATTAAGAGAAAATCATTATCAATCAGCATACATAGATGGAAGAAAGAAAGCCAAGAACCATGAGTAAGTTTCAAGCACTAAATTTATCATCTCTTTCAACAAGTTCCTTCAACTCATTAGGAAGATATTTGATTTCCACATACTATTCGTTTTTCACCTAGGCTGTTTTGGCTAGCTTATCGGCACACTAGTTGGCGTATTCTCGTGGAACACGCCTTAATAGTTATATTGTTCTTGTCAAAAAATGGGACCTTTTCTATAAAAAGTAAATGCTCGTCAAGTTTTGATGAAGCTCGAGCTCGGCTCGGTTCAAGCGTACATATTTGAGCTCGAGCTCGGCTCGCTAGTAAAATCATAAGCTCCTGCTATTTTGAGAACAACCTTAAACGAGCTAAAAGTTGGGCTCGAGCTCGCTTCAACATCGCTTAAATGATCCAAAGCTCGGCTCGAGTTCGGCTCACCAATGTTATCGTCATTATTATTATATTATATGTAAAAAAATAAATTTTGTTTGGGCTCGTTTAGGCTTGCAAGCCTAAATGAGCTTTTTATTTTAGACTCGAGCCCGGGCTCGATGACTAAACAAACTCTATTTCAGGTTTTGGCTCGTTAAGGCTCGGCTCATTCAAACTTTTAATTAAGCCAATCATGACTAGCTCTCGAGTCTCTGTACTTATTTACACCCCTAGTTATGGCTCATGCCTTGGTCTCCTGAATTATCCCAACATATATAAGGTGCTTTTGTAAGGGTATAATATGAAAATTAGAGCATTCACATCCAGCCCCTAAAATTATACATACATTCCACTAAAAAACAACTCCTATATCAATATATTTCCACTAAAAACAAATACTTTTTCTCTCTCTTTTTCAATTAAATAATATTTTTATACCTTTATCATTATATTTTTCTCTCTCCTTCACTCACAACCACTTTCAATATATATTAAAAAATTATAGTGGGTGAACAGTGTCCCCCCAAATATACAGATGAACAATAACATTTTCTCTCTCCTCCACTCACAACCATTTTTTATACTCTTTATATTTTAAAAACCCCACACTCACAATTTAGTTCTTTGGATTTGAATGGTTAGAAGTAAAAAAGAAATAGAACACTAGATTTGAAAATTTAATCTTAGTGTCAAAATATGACGTAGTGCAACCAATAGTAAAGCTGACGACATCGAATCATCGATGTTTTATAATATAATAAACCTTACGATAGACATGGTTGTTTTCATCTAGAAAACTAATCGTACGATATTTTGTTCTATACCTAAGGCTTAAGGGTGTGGGGTGCGTCCCGGCACGGTGAGTCCCGACGTCAGGGACGTCTATCAGGGGGTGCAGGAGGTGCCTGTGATCAAGGTCCAAATCAATATAGGGCCCGAAAATTTTTTATAGTTATATATATATATATAGTTAGGTTACGTACAAATGCCCTTATCGTACAATATGTACGCGCTAATCTCAGTCGTCAGATCTTCATCCCATGTTAAAATCGCATGTTTTTTTTTAACAATTTCGCATGTTTTTTTTACATGCGATTTCATCAAAATTAACACATGCGAAACTGTTACAAAAAACCAACATGCGATTTCATCAAAAATTATCACATGCGAAATTGTTATAAAAAACCAACATGCGATTTCATCAATGTTATTCTATAACATGCAATTTCCCTATATCGTACGTAATGTACGTTAAGGGATATTGTATTTTACACTTTCCCTATATATATATATATATATATATATATAAATATATATATGGTGTGGTTCGGCTACAAAGTCCATTTTTCTACAAAGTGTACAAAGTCATAAAACACCACAATTTCAGTCATAAAACACACTCAAAACCCACAAATAACAGAGTGAAGATCACTAAAACACAATATCCAAACCTTAACAGTCTATAAAAACTTCAAACACGCCATCGTAGAACTATGAATATAAAACACAACATGATAATCAACATAAAACACACTAATATTAGTCATCCGATAATCAAAGCCTTGCCATCCAAAATACAACACAACCCACAAATATGGTGCTTTAGTAATCCCCACATTAACCACTGGGTCTTGGCCCAGTGGCCACCGACATCCTCTCTAAAGTCTCTCGGGGACCCTCAAACGGAGAGGTCTCGGGTTCGATCCCACTCGAGTATGACTAGAGGATATTTACCGCTAGGGATCTTTGTCGGGTAGTGAACTGGGAGGGGAGATCCCCTCCGTGGCTAAGGATACCGTGCACCTATCCTTTTTTTTTAGTAATCCCCACATTATTATTTGTGGGTTTTGAATGTGTTTTGTGGCTGAAATTATAGGGTTTTATGACTTTGTACACTTTGTAGGAAAAATGGACTTTGTAGCCAACTCCCACTCTCTCTCTCTCTCTCTCTCTATATATATATATATATATATATATATATATATATATATATATATGATAAGGATCATTACAGAACACTAATTATTGCGAGAACAAAAAGAACAATTCTAAATTACTAAATTTTGGGATCTAAGATTCATATTTCTTAAATTTTACGTTTCTTACATTCATATGTGTATTATATATACATAAAAAAATCATATATTTTTCCCTACACATAGTCTACATACATGTAGGTAATTTAGCCTACACATAACCCACATGTGTGTGGGTTATTTAAAAACTGAAGATTTTTTCATATTTTGTTTTAAATTCTAGTGTGAGAAACAATAAATCTTACATTTATAACATCTTCATTTACTTTTTAGGTTTTTAGGATTGAAAAAATGAGTAATTCATTTTGTTCTGCGTGTTCTCGCAATATTTAGTGTTCTGCATAGAACCTTCCCCTATATATATATATATATATATGTATATATATTTAACAAAAACTCTGGATGTTTGTATAAATAAGGGTCTGCTAAAAGTTTTTTAAATAAGGGCTTGTTTAAAAGTTTAAAAAAAACGGCACAATTAAAAAGCCTAAGTGACTAGTCTAAACAAAAATAAGGGCCTACTAGATCAGGAAAAGGAAACAAAACGTCACACTGTCGCACGCAGAAAAGTATATCGCACAGGGAATTGGGACGAGGGAAACTGGAAACAAAACATCGATCATATGTTTTTGTCGTTTTGATTTCATATGTTTTTGATGTCATACGTTTTTGATTTCATAATATATTAATATGTGTGATTCTGATTTCATATACTATAAAACTTCATGTGATTGAATGAATGTTTTTTTGTTAATATTTAGAAATTATGTTTCCCGTTCCTAAATACAAACACCTATCCGGCTATCAAAAACGTAAGAAGAGGAAGCTAGAGAAAGAGAAAAAAAAAGGCGGACGAAGTAAAACAAAACCGAATACACAAGTTTCTTCAAAAGAAACTCAAAATTCTAGTTCTAACTTGGGTGACGATAATGTGGGTGAAGAAGATGTGAACGTAGATGAAGAACCACACTGTTCGCTTAGCAAGTAGGTTCGATAATTTGATCATTTTTGCTACACTATTTTTGTTAATTTGTTTTATCAATTTCATAACAATTATCGTAGTATTATGAGTTTTTAGTATTTATATATTTGATTGAATGAATAATGAGTTTATATTATATGAAGATTTGTGAATAGGGCCCAAATTTTTTATCTCGAACAGAGCCAATTTTTTTTTTGTTTTTTTTTTTGTGATTTTCAGAGAAGGCCCTGCCCGGCGTCACCGCCCCCTCCCGGTTCGTCCCATCCCTAACGTTTGATCCTTGGAGCCTGCGACGCCCAACCTCTCTCTTTTCTTCTTTATACTAACACACATACACACACACACACACACACACACACACACACACACACACACACACACACATATATATATATATATATATATATATATACTAGTAAACTTGTCTGCGCGCGTTGCGACGCGAGAACTTAGCGAAATTCAAGTTGAGGAATCTAAGTAAAACGTAAACCAATGTGAGTTCAGTAACGTCAATGTTTGAGATCCTTGTAGATATTAGACAGATGGGTTATTTCTTGCCTTCTATGTAACAATCTACGCGTGTTAAAAGACAATGGAAAAGCATATTGTAGTTAACTGTAATTATATAATTTTTGCCAAAGAAACTAAATTTAGAAACATATGATATCTCCCTTCTATGAAGAAACGTAGAACAAACTTTTTTTTATATATTTAAAATTGAGTTAAATGCCCGGATAGTCCCTGTGGTTTGGCATTTTTTCACCTTTAGTCCCTAACTTTCTAAAATTACCTCTATAGTCCCCAACTTTTCAAGTTTCGTTCCCGGATAGTCCCTGGCGTGGATGGAGGTTGGTCTTTTCAGTTAAGTGGGTGTGAAATGACCTAAATACCCTTACTATTAAAAAATAACATTTAAATCAATAACCACCTTCAATCCAAACACACCTCTTCTTCCTCATATTAAGATTCATCTTCAATCCAAACACACCTCTTAGAATAAAAAAAAAACACAATCAAATTACCATCAAAAGCAACAAAATAACTGAACCCAAGAAGTCAAGAACAGATAATCAATTTATTTAGTTGAGGACTTACATCAAACACCTTGAATGCAACATCCCACTGATGAAAACCCCATCTTTTAACCCCAAAAAGTTACAAACAGCAACAAATTCTTCATTCCATTCAATAATCCCATCATGGAGGACAGTATGGCTGAGGATTCGATGCAAACTCAAAGTCCGGTATCTCCATTTAGTCAAGCTCCAGTGAGTACAACTACACCAGGGTTCATGTTTGGTTCAGCCACCCCAACACCGACATCATCGTTAAGCCCCGCACCAGTTTCTTTCTCGTTTGGTGGGCAGCAGAACCAAGCATCGGCGCCTCAGAATCCTTTACAATCATCGAGCGTAGAACCCGTTCCAATCATCAAGCAAGAACAGGAAGAAATGAGCGGCAGCAGGTCAATTCCATTTTTGTCTCCAAATAACTCAGCGGATTAATCAACTTATCCGACCCTTTCCACTTAACTTCAACACATAATTTCCACTGATGTTCCTATCTGCGACAGCGGTGGTGGTTGTGGCGGAGGGTGGTTGTGGCGGTGGGGAAGATGAAGTGGGTGCGGCGGTGGTGGTTGTGGCGGAGGGTAGCTGTGGCAGTGGTGATGATGGCGGCGACGCCGTTGTGGCGGGGGTGGCTGTGGCAGTGGTGGCTGAGTGGTATAGCGGTGAAAGGCGGCGAGGGCGATGGGTTGGTGATAGAGGTGTTGACAGGCGGTGGGGTTTTATGGTGGTGGTGGTGGTGGAGATGAAGGTGGTGGTGGTTTAGAGAGAGAGAGGGGGTTCTGAAGGTGATGATGAAGACAGTGGTGGGGATAGGGATGAGTTTGGTTTTTATATTTTAAGAAAAAATACTTAATTAATTCATTTTGTTTACTTAAGGGCATTATAGTCATTTTACACTAACTTAACTGAGAAAACTAACCTTCATCCACGCCAGGGACTATACGGGAACGAAAATTGAAAAGTTAGGGACTATAGATGTAATTTTAGAAAGTTAGTGACTAAAGGTGAAAAAAGGCAAAACCACATGGACTATCTGGGCATTTAACTCTTTAAAATTCTAATAAAGAATATATGTAATTAAACATCGTATTGATTTTTTAACAACCAAACACAACGATTTATTCCACCAAAACAAAGTCTTCACCTAAGTATCGATGCTTTGTAGTTTGAAGATAAGATTAAAACAAATAATTATTATATGACACCTCGAAAATTCATGTCCAATAAGGTATTGACACGTGTCATAAGCTTTGAACGTGTAAAGGATTACTTTAGAAGGACTAAAGTTGACAAATAAGAAAAGTATGTGAATATAAGGGTTCAAAGTGTCAACAATGGATAAATATATCTTTCAATAACCCTACATGGTGTTTATACCCTTAAACGAATGAATCATGGATCATACGAAGCTAATTGTGAAAGAAAGTGAGAGACTACAAACTACAGGGGTTAAATATGTCAACATGTTTAAAGTATACCTCTGAGTGACCTTTTAGCAAACCCGAAGCTTTGTAACGATTAATTATGCTCACTAGAATGCATGATAAAAATTTCACCAAGTTTCGTTATCATATGAGAAAGTTATGATAAAATTCGTATACGAGGGGTTAAAAGCGTCAACGATGAAATTTATGACTTTTCGGGTGAACAAAAGTTAACAAAGGACTTAACAAAGATGGTATAAGTCTTGAAGTCCTTAGAAATCAATTTAGAGGGCTTATAATGTAACGCCCCGCTACTTTGTACTTTCCATTTATAGCAAGCCTTGTTCGTATTTCTATTTTTGGAAACCTTGTGTTCCTGTAATCGTTCTTTCTTTGTAACCGTTGTAAAATCCGAGACTTGAATCATGAATAAAACTAGTATTATGTTAATTACATGTTATACATAACTCATATGTGCTCATACGTTCAATTTCATGAAACATGGAAACTATGTGCTAAACTTGTAAATACGTGAAACTTATGCATACATCAGGCTTTGAACTTAAACGATACTTGATAATAAAATTCACATTTTATACATATTTTATTCACACAACCAATCATTTAAATACGTATTTATACGCAAACCGACACTATTCATACGTATAAATACTTATACGTACATCCTCAATACTTGAATTATACTTTTTATACTCAATTACATAATATATACTTAAGAAAAACCAAGAAATATACCAATCACCTTTTTCCACCTCTTTTCTTCTCCAATCACCTTTTCCACCTCCTTCAATCATCTTTCCACCTCATCAATCCTCTTCCACTCTTTTTAACCAATCATATTTCACCCTTTTCCACATTCTTCACCTATAAATACCAACCTCCTTCTACCATTTTCTTCCCACTAGTCTTCTTTCTATCTCTCTAATTCTCTCAATCTCTTAAATCAAGAATTTTAAGAATTCTAAAAGAACACCAAGTGTTCAAACCATTCTTCTCTCTTCGTAGTATGCTCTGTGGTTGCAGCTTAGTCTGATCTTCCACATCAGAAACGGGGATTCTGTTGACTGTTTTATATACGGAAGAATTGTATCGCTTATAGGCTTGAAGTTTCCAACCTTCAACTCGTCACGGGATTACCAAAGGAACAACTTTGAGAAACCGTGAGTATACTCGTATTCCCCTTTTTTTACTTTTACCACTTTTTGGGGTGTAACATGTTTACTTATCAACAACTTACACATGAACATTTTGCTTAAACACATGAACATTCCTATAACATACTTGTATACGTGACTGCTTGATACTTTAAACTTGGGTAAAACATTACGTGTTCATACGAGCCAATCCTTGACATTTGTAGCGCTATAGGATTAACGACCCGCCATCTTATCTCGTGGTAATGTCATGAGCATGTTGCGTTTCTTTGGTTTGATATGTTAGACACATGCCAAATTTATTGTTTATCTTGAATCACATGCTTGCTATGAGGAATTGTTTAAAACTTATCTTATGCTATGTACGTACCAAACTTGTATACTCGCCTTTGCTTTTGCATTGAATTGTATTTTAAACATGTTACAGGTTGACGATGATGATGCTATGAAATGAAGTAGCAATGATGCCTAGATACACATATAGACGTTTAGGTTTAAATGATGTATCAACTTTTATTATGTTGTTATGTATTTCCTTTGAATTTGTTGTTATTTGAATTTCTTGTATTGTTGACAATTTACCTATGAAATGAAATCAATTTATTAAATATTGTCACAAATAGTGTTATGATGTCTCGAGCAATCTTCACACTTCGTCTCATCCCGATGTTTCCGCCATTGGTTGGGGTGTGACAGATTGGTATCAGAGCCATAACTATAGGGAATTAGGAAAATTGCTATGCTTTTGCCCTAGTCTATAGTTTTAGGAAAATTTCCTCTTATTTGTTGTTTAAAACTTATGCATTCTACCTTACATGCTTCCTAGCTACACTTCTTGTTGTTAATTTTACATGTCTTTCCTAAGGCTAACACGAACACACTTTTGTTAATTTTATACTTTTGTAACATAAACGAGACAACTTTACCAAAATAGGCGTGAAACCCACAATTTGGTAAACGACTCTCATTCTACCTTAAACCATTTTTGCACGAAATTTCACCATTAAGCTAGGAGTGAAATCCATAACTTAATGGTAATTTCCTTTTCAACCCTAGTGGACCCTTGTCAAAGTGTCGAAATTTTATTTTGACCCGACAAGTACCAACCACATTTAGGGTACGAAATCTTCAAGTTAGGGGTGAAACCCGCACCTTGTCGATTAAGTCCCACTCCTCGATTTTCGATCTCGCCAAAGTCCCGATTGTTTGATCGATTAGAGACGTGTAGTAACTGGAAGGGTAAGATACCGTTAATCGCTTCTCGACGAGAGTATTGATGCGTGCGAAGTGTCGTATATTAGGTGTATATTTTAAGCCCTTTTTAACACTTATTTTAGCCAAGTTTTAAATTTATAAAACACGATATTTCACTAACACTAAACACACATATGGGCAAGTGCACCCATCGTTGAGTGTAGTATAGCGTTGGTAAGATACCGAGGTCGTCCAAGGACACAAGAGCTTTTAGTACCGGTTTATCCTCAACGTCTAACCAAAATAAAAAGTTTAGAAAAAATGTTTTAAACTAAGAAAAATAAAACTAACTAAAATGCTGAAAATAAAAATAAAATAAAAACAGATAGACAAGATGGATCACTTGGTTCCGACTCGTATCTAGTATAACCTTTGATTATTTCCGCACTTTTGCACATAATTAAGAGATTATCTTAGTTATTGTAGTAGGCCCCTCTTTTGAAGGCGACGTTACCCTCACCCCAGTAGTTTGAGTCAGCAGGGATACAATCCTAAAAGGGTGGATTATTGGAAGATAATGAATTAAGTTATTAATGCAGTATTGTGGTAGGCCCCGCTTTTGGCGGTGACGTTACCCTCGGCTAAGTAGTCTGAGTCAGCAGGGATACAGTCCTAAATAGCCGGGTTATAGTATTAATAGTAGTTAACTTATGAGGGGATCAAAGAGTTTGGACCCCCGCCATCCAATACCGTGAAGTATTGAAGGAGGTCCTACTAAATTTGACCCAGGTCCATTGCTGGACCACTAAACGCTGAACAATGGCAAGACCTTTACCAAACCGTTCCCTTAACCCCCTACCAGGTAGCCAACATATCTCCATATAGACCGTGGAGATATGAATGGTGAAAATCCTTTATTTTATATAGACAGTAAAATAATGCCAAGACACCACGGACAAACGATAAGGAAAGATCACCTTCAACATAAGTAACTAGTTATTAAAGTCATTAATAGAAAACCAAATAAAAAGTGCAAAAGATTAGAAATAAAAAGTATTATACAAGACACTTTGTCTTCACCAAGTGATGTAAGAGACTTAGGCAAACATGGCCTTGATTGTCAAGAACTCTTACGATCAATCTTGGATCCCGAGACGACTCACACACTCTACGATGGACAATGGATGATGGTGGTGGATGATGGTGTTGTGATGGTGGTGGGTGGTGGATGAAGTGTGAGAGAGGTGGTGTGCCAAGGGATGAGATGAAATGAATCCAAGCACTCCTATTTATAGGCTGAACAGAGAGCTGGACACGGCCCCGTGTCCGCTGGGCACGGCCCCGTGTCCGTCTGACACTCTCTCTCCTCATTAATTGTAATTCGCAATTACAATAAATGCGACTGCTGTACTTTCGACACGCCCCCGTGTCCGCTGAGCACGGCCCCGTGATGGGCAATAGAAGCTTCTATAGGTTTGTCTTTTCTGCTGCTTCTTGGGCACGGCCCCGTGCTGGCTGAGCACGGGGCGTGTTCAGTCTTCTGTTTTCTCTATTTTGCTTTGGAAGGTGCCGTTGAGGGTTCGGGCAGTCCACTAATGTTCCTTTTCTTGTATTTATGTTGGATTTAGCCGTCTTTTTGCTTCTTTTGCGTTTTTGAGCTCATTTAATCCTGAAAATACAAAAGGAAGACAAAAACACTCTTTTTCCAATATTAGTACTAAAAAAGGGTTAGTTTTATGCCTTATTTGATGTAATTTATATGTTGCATTTTACACACATCAAATACCCCCACACTTGAACTTTTGCTTGTCCTCAAGCAAAACTCTTTAATATGTGGCTTACACTCCCAAATGGAATAGGTAGAAGAAAAGGTTTTGGGCTTGTCGTAGAGTGTCGGGATTTCCAAGATCTTTTTGGGTTTTATTTTTATTTATTTACAATCCTATTCGTAATGATTTATTTAGAACTGTTCATAAGAGAAATTACTTATTTGGGCATAACATGCCTTTTTTTTTAAATTCTATTTATATACAAGTTCACATACCTCGCGGGGAAATCACTCACACTCGGCCGAAGGTGTATTTTTAGTGAATCACTCGAGAGCGGCACGGAACTTATTCCTACCATAGGCTTGCCAAGAAATCAATCCTCCTCCTTTTTAACTTTTATACCTTTGTAGATATCAAGAGGACTTTGTGGGTTAAGGGTTGGCTAGGGTTAAAGGTAGGTGGTTGGGTTAGTGGTTAGTAGAAAAGGGGCTAAAAGCGTAACAAGTGTCGGTTTTCGTATTTTTACAACTTTTTATTTTGATGAAGCTTTTATTCAAACTAAGTTATTTTTGATTAACTTGTTTGTTTATTTTCTTTTTGCTTCATCATTATCAAAATTTTTTTTTTTTCACGAAGAACCGAACTTGTTACTAAAATAAAGGGTTAAAAATGAAAAAGGTTTTGGTGGATGAAAGGGTTTTTGTTTGGGTGGTGAAACGAAAAGGTTTAGGCTCAAAGGGGCTAACTAGGGGGATTTTTGGGTAGGTGGTAAAGGAAAAAGAAAAATAATGGTGTAGAAATGAAAAGGGTTAGTCCTAATGCCTCCATCATTTACTTACTCGGGTTTAAGTTGATAAGGACCGGGAATGTATTGTCATGGCAAGTTCTAGAGTCGTAAGAACCAAGCAGCTATTCACACAAGAAACGAAAAATGAGCATTTAGTCAAATGATATGTAATTGTGTGCTCAATAAAGGCTCAAAACTCACTTTTGTGGGAATGGGTTTTTATGTGATCAAGTATATAATCAAATTTTAAATGAGTTTGCTATGCCTTTTCATAATTTTCTTATGTTGGTTCTTTTTATCACTACGCTATCGGTTGTAAATTTGTAAAAATATAACCTTTTTGAGAACTTGAATTTCCCGAGTTAAACCTAGACAAGTAAAAAAAATGAAATTTTTGAAAAAATTTGGGGTGATTAGCGGTTCCAATAGAGTTTTGTGTAAGGCTTGTATTTAGGACTTTCAAAATTCAAGGTTTTAGCATCCCCCCCACACTTAAATTACACATTGTCCTCAATGTGTCCCAAAAATAAATTTTTAGGTTGATTAGATGTGTAAAATAGTGTTTAAAAAGAAAAAAATTTGTGTTACTGGGCGCTGAACACGGCCCCGTGTTATCCGGGCACGGCCCCGTGTTCAAGTGCCAGTAACAAAATTAAAATAAGAGAAACAGAAGTCTGGACACGGGGGCCTGTTGGGTGAACACGGCCCGTGTCCAGGTACCTGGACTGGGCGTTTTTCTGCAGGTGGTTCGGCACGGGGCCGTGTTGGTAGGGCACGGCCCGTGTTGAACCTTCTGAAATGGAGAAAATTGTCGGGTTGCCTCGTTCTTGTGCATGGGTTCATTTTTCTCGTTCCCCTTTTCATCCTTTATCACCATGAGTGTGTTTTATTCATTACAAACCATCCAAACCTTAAAACCATCATTTCATTTCATCATAGAGAGAACTTACATAATCCTAAATTAAACTAGATAAAACAAAGAAATAACAAACCATGGAGTCCTAGCCTTTACTTTATTTTAATTTAGCAAAATTTCCAAGAAGTAATTAATCTTGGTTAAACAAGGCCTTTTTGAACTCCTTCTTCCGAGTGCGGTTCTCCTCAAATGTCGGCGAGCCATTCTTCTACCTCCCTTGGAAGGAGAAAAGAAGGCTCATTGGCATTAGTTTGAGGAGTTTCAACTTCCACCGGGATCTCTTGTTGGTGTTCCATGGGAGGTTCCGCCGGAAAGTCTTCCCACCCGGTAGGGTTGTTGATTCCGAGTGCCAGGTTCCAATCCTGTTGAGGAAGGACTGGTTCCATTGGAGGCGCTACAAGAATATTTAACCTCTGGTGCAAGAGGTTAATTTCTTGGAAGCTGCTTTCAAGTCCCATCGTAAGATCGTTAATACGGTCGATTAGGACCTCCTCTACTGAAGTCATTTCGTCGAGGGCCTCCCTTAATGCTATCACATAGTGTACAAGTGTAGCTTCAATGGAGGGTCTTCTTCCTCTTCGGCTGTTTGGCGAATGCACAGGAGATGTTTCGCTGTTTTCACTCGTCATCCTACGAAAAATAAACTAAAAATAGTTTATTTAATGAAACAGTGACCGGACACGGCCCCGTGCTCACTGAGCACGGCCCCGTGTTCATCTTTCTGCAGAGTTTTGGAGCAAGGAAACTTGGATTTTTAAGTTACTTTCTGAACGTTGTGGGGCCTTTTTGGCTACTAATAACTTAAAACAATGTTTCATGACATGTTTTTACCAAGATTCTTTGAACAAAACTCCTTTATCCCTACCATAGAGTTGGAGGAATTCCAAACTTTCAATGGTAGCTCTTGGAGAAAGATGAAGAAGAAGGAAATGGCTAAAAGAGGAAAGGACAAGATAGGTTGTTGGAACCTTCTTTTAGACTTACCTAGGATAGTTTGAGAGAAGATTCCTGCAAATCTCTGCCCCAAGTTGGTCCAAATGTGCAGAATTCTTGGCTGCATTTATAGAAAACGACAGCATCCTGGACACGGCCCCGTGTTCAGTGGACACGGCCCCGTGTGCAGGTGGATTCCTGACACATTTTGTCCGTATTCTGACCAAATCAGCAGAGAATCTCTTTGACGAGCACGGGGGCGTGTTGACCTGGACACGGCCCCGTGTCTGGAGACTGTTTTATGGAGTTGTCTAGTTTTTTAAGGAACTTGTTAGTATCGGGTGGCTCCTGACTGGTTGGAACAACCCCAAAGTGCCTAATATACCTTAATTGTCCTAGACTAAGGCGAGAACGCAAGAGGTTGTCGGTGAGGGTAATTCCTATTTTCATTCTAGGTGGACAAGTCCAACCCTTTCCCGGGCTCTTGTTAAAGAAGGTATATGTCGAATCGCTCAGGTCTATGTATGCACCGAACGAAGTCGATGGAGAGTCCTTCACGGCACAATCGACACAGGGACGACTATCGTCCAAGTCTTTGCTAGGTACGAAGGTATTTTTGGGAGCAACGAGGTTGTCGGAATGCGGTTCCAACATTTCTTCATGGGTATCGTCTTGGGGTGGATTAATAAAATCCTTCCCAAGCTCTTCTATCCATTTCAGAATTAGCTCTTCTAGTTGAAATAACTCGCTAAGGAGCATTTCCCCTAGAATATCTGGCTGGGCGCATTCGAGGGAGAAATAGTGCTTATTTTTACTTTCGCCCCTCTTAAGGTTGTGAGAAGATGGTGGGTCCATGTAGTGGGGCCTATAATTTAGGAAGTAGCATTTTACTTCTTCATGTTCGCCACCACATAATTGACACCACGTACCATAAGAGTGCCGAAAGTAAAAATAATTACTATCACTCATGTTTATGTCAGAAATTACCAACCGTCGGGATCTAACGGTTCTGTTTTCAGTAACTGAAACTTGGGCACGGGGGCGTGTTGAGTGGGCACGGCCCCGTGTTCAGCTTACTGTCTGATGTAAAACAGGATTGCCAGTTCCAATGATTGAGCACGGGGGCGTGTTCAGCGGGCACGGCCCGTCCTGAGCTCTGCAGAAGCTGGAAAACTAAGAAAAAATCCTAAAAAATAAAAAGAAAAATAAAAGATGATTAGGCCGTTGATTCCTAACTTTCTTAAAATCCTTGTGTCCCCGGCAACGGCGCCAAAAACTTGATGCGTGCGAAGTGTCGTATATTAGGTGTATATTTTAAGCCCTTTTTAACACTTATTTTAGCCAAGTTTTAAATTTATAAAACACGATATTTCACTAACACTAAACACACATATGGGCAAGTGCACCCATCGTTGAGTGTAGTATAGCGTTGGTAAGATACCGAGGTCGTCCAAGGACACAAGAGCTTTTAGTACCGGTTTATCCTCAACGTCTAACCAAAATAAAAAGTTTAGAAAAAATGTTTTAAACTAAGAAAAATAAAACTAACTAAAATGCTGAAAATAAAAATAAAATAAAAACAGATAGACAAGATGAATCACTTGGTTCCGACTCGTATCTAGTATAACCTTTGATTATTTCCGCACTTTTGCACATAATTAAGAGATTATCTTAGTTATTGTATTAGGCCCCTCTTTTGAAGGCGACGTTACCCTCACCCCAGTAGTTTGAGTCAGCAGGGATACAATCCTAAAAGGGTGGATTATTGGAAGATAATGAATTAAGTTATTAATGCAGTATTGTGGTAGGCCCCGCTTTTGGCGGTGACGTTACCCTCGGCTAAGTAGTCTGAGTCAGCAGGGATACAGTCCTAAATAGCCGGGTTATAGTATTAATAGTAGTTAACTTATGAGGGGATCAAAGAGTTTGGACCCCCGCCATCCAATACCGTGAAGTATTGAAGGAGGTCCTACTAAATTTGACCCAGGTCCATTGCAGGACCTCTAAACGCTGAACAATGGCAAGACCTTTACCAAACCATTCCCTTAACCCCCTACCAGGTAGCCAACATATCTCCATATAGACCGTGGAGATATGAATGGTGAAAATCCTTTATTTTATATAGACAGTAAAATAATGCCAAGACACCACTGACAAACGATAAGGAAAGATCACCTTCAACATAAGTAACTAGTTATTAAAGTCATTAATACAAAACCAAATAAAAAGTGCAAAAGATTAGAAATAAAAAGTATTATACTAGACACTTTGTCTTCACCAAGTGATGTAAGAGACTTAGGCAAACATGGCCTTGATTGTCAAGAACTCTTACGATCAATCTTGGATCCCGAGACGACTCACACACTCTACGATGGACAATGGATGATGGTGGTGGATGATGGTGTTGTGATGGTGGTGGGTGGTGGATGAAGTGTGAGAGAGGTGGTGTGCCAAGGGATGAGATGAAATGAATCCAAGCACTCCTATTTATAGGCTGAACAGAGAGCTGGACACGGCCCCGTGTCCGCTGGGCACGGCCCCGTGTCCGTCTGACACTCTCTCTCCTCATTAATTGTAATTCGCAATTACAATAAATGCGCCTGCTGTACTTTCGACACGCCCCCGTGTCCGCTGAGCACGGCCCCGTGATGGGCAATAGAAGCTTCTATAGGTTTGTCTTTTCTGCTGCTTCTTGGGCACGGCCCCGTGCTGGCTGAGCACGGGGCGTGTTCAGTCTTCCGTTTTCTCTATTTTGCTTTGGAAGGTGCCGTTGAGGGTTCGGGCAGTCCACTAATGTTCCTTTTCTTGTATTTATGTTGGATTTAGCCGTCTTTTTGCTTCTTTTGCGTTTTTGAGCTCATTTAATCCTGAAAATACAAAAGGAAGACAAAAACACTCTTTTCCAATATTAGTACTAAAAAAGGGTTAGTTTTATGCCTTATTTGATGTAATTTATATGTTGCATTTTACACACATCAGTATCTTACCTATAGGCCAAAGCACGTTTTCTCTAATTCGAAAGGACTTTCGACCCACTTTGGAATAGTCGACGTTTCTCTACCCGAAACAATCCAATGTTTTATTGAGCCTCTCTTTTATGTATCTCAATTTATATGTGATTTTATACTTGAACGTTCTTCATTTCAAACTTTTTAAACTCGTTTCGCACGTCATCGCAACCAAGAACAGTAATAACTCTCGTGAACAAACTAAATTTATACCCCCTTTACGCAATCATATGTGTTATACTTGTTGAATACATGTTGGAAACTTATGCTTTATGTGAACTTTATATGATACATGAACACTTACTTACATGCAAAAACCTTGTTTTAAAATTATGACCAAGTCTCATCCATTCCTTTTCTTTCCATCCTTAGATGTCGTCCAGAGGTGCATCAAGGAGGACCAAGTCTAAGAGGGGTTCGACTTCCAAAACCATGTCACAAAAGGATTGCATGAGATTCATGGCCAAACAATTTGCTAAGGTCCTACCCGACGTTGTTAGCAAGATTCAGACAAACACCGATTCACCGCATGGCTCCGTCGACTCAAGGGCAGACAAACCCAAATCGACCTTCCGTTTTAAGCAATTTATGGCTTGTAGACCCTTAGAGTTTACTGGCAAGGATGACGCTACCGCCATGATGAACTGGATCGATGCAATCGAGCTTACCTTCCTGCAAAGTGGCTGCCCTGATGAACTAAGAACCTTGAACGCTACTGGGGTATTTCGTTAAAAGGCACTCGAATGGTGGACGACGGAACGCAACAAAAAGGGAAACGATGTTGCACATGCTATGCCTTGGGACGATTTCAAACAACTTATGAAAGACCACTTCTGTCCTCCCCATGAACTCCAAAAATTGGAGAACGAATTTTGGAGCCTTACTCAGAAAGGGAGTGACATGGATGGCCTGATCACGCGCTTTAAACAACTTAGTGTCCTATGTCCTGGACAAGTCGAGACCGTCCCCAAGACCATAGCCAAATTTGTTCGTTGTGTTGCACCTTCCCTGACTAATCATCTTGCCTCCGCCAACCCCCAAACCCTCGAGGATGCTTTTCGTATAGCCACTGAACTTAACAACAACTGCGTTCTTCATGGAACCTTTGACAAGATTTCAACGAAGAATGCACGCCAAGCTACAACTGACACTACTACTGATGAGACCTTACACTCCCGATCATCCAGGAGAAATCAAGGAAGGAAGCGGAAGGCTTCGAGCCAAAATTATGCGGTCGTCACTCCGCCAAACCCACAACCCCTACAAGCCATACCTGCTAATGCCAACGAGGAAACTCCGCACAGAAATTACGTGGGAACGCTACCTAAGTGTGATAAATGCCAATATCATCACCCTCCAAATGCTCGTTGTCGAAAGTGCGACAGGTGTGGCCGAAATGGGCATACTTCCCCGTACTGCCGCATCCTACCACAGGCTCATCAAAACCAAGCCCTTCTGGCTCCAAATCAAGTCGCCCCTGTGCGAGCATGTTTCACGTGTGGTGATACCAACCATATGGCCAACGCCTGCCCTCAGCGATACCAACCGCAACAGCCTCAACATCAACAACCACAGCCACAGCAACAGCCACAGCAGCAGCAACAGGCTCTACCACCCGCTCGAGGTCGAGCTTTTCTTCTCACTACTGCTCAGGCTCAGAACGCGAACGACGTCATTTCTGGTACGTTTCTTGTTAACCATGTTTATGCTTCATGCCTATTTGATACTGGAGCCGATAAAAGTTTTGTATCGTTAGAATTCGAATCCTTGCTCAAGTGTAAACGCTCTAAGTTGCCAAAATCTTTCGCCGTCGAAGTTGCTAATGGTAAAACCGTCGCTGTTGATTCCGTTCTCTCCAATTGTTCTTTACTCCTTAACGATCATACGTTTTCTATCGACCTCATACCTATGCAAATGGGTAGTTTCGACGTCATAGTAGGTATGGACTGGCTTAGGCGAGTTCGTGCTGAAGTTGTCTGTTCTGAGAAGTTTATTCGCCTACCTCTTCCAAACGGTGATTCCCTACACGTCTATGGTGAAAATCCTTCTCAAGGCCTTAAGCTTATGTCGTGTATCAAAGCAAACAAATGCTTACGCAAGGGTACCTTCGCCTTTCTTGCCCACATTGTGGAAAAGAGGGACAAAGGCCCAAGCATAAGCGACGTTCCCGTTGTACGTGACTTCCCTGATGTGTTTCCCGACGATCTTCCTGGTCCGCCTCCTGCTCGTTCTGTCGACTTTCGCATCGATTTAGTGCCTAGCGCAACGCCCGTCCCTAAATCTCCCTACCGTTTAGCACCCTCTGAGATGCAAGAGCTCTCAAGTCAACTTCAAGAGCTTCTTGATAAAGGCTTTATACGCCCTAGTACTTCTCCTTGGGGCGCTCCCGTGTTATTCGTCAAAAAGAAAGATGGGTCATTTCGAATGTGTATTGACTATCGTGAACTCAACAAGCTTACTATCAAGAACCGATACCCTCTTCCACGCATCGACGATCTCTTCGACCAGTTGCAAGGCGCGACCTGCTTTTCAAAAATCGACCTTCGTTCTGGGTATCATCAACTTCGAGTTCTCGAAGAAGATGTGCCTAAAACCGCCTTCCGTACACGTTATGGTCACTACGAATTCGTGGTCATGCCCTTTGGTTTGACCAACGCACCTGCTGTATTCATGGACTTGATGCACCGAGTGTGCAAAGCATATTTGGACCGTTTCGTGATCGTTTTCATTGACGATATTCTCATCTATTCCAAGACGCGAGAGGAGCATAAACAACACCTGCGTCTTATCCTCGAACTTCTTCGTGCTGAACGTCTATACGCCAAATTCTCCAAGTGTGAATTTTGGTTAAAAGAGGTTCAATTCCTTGGTCATACAGTCAACGAACTTGGTATTCACGTTGACCCCGCTAAAATTGAAGCTGTGAAGAATTGGGTCACACCTAAATCTCCATCCGAAATTCGTTCGTTTCTTGGTCTTGCTGGTTACTACCGTCGCTTCATCAACAACTTTTCGAAGATCGCTGTCCCTTTGACCTCCTTGACTCAAAAGGATAACCCTTTTGTTTGGGGTCCCGAGCAAGAGGAGTCATTTCAAACGCTCAAGGACATGCTATGCCATGCTCCTATCCTCACACTTCCTGATGGAAACGACGACTTCGTCGTATATTGCGATGCTTCTCGCCTTGGTCTTGGTTGTGTGCTCATGCAACGAGACAAGGTCATCGCTTATGCGTCAAGGCAGCTCAAAATACATGAGAAGAACTATACTACTCACGACCTTGAACTTGGAGCAGTTGTTTTTGCGTTGAAGATTTGGCGACACTACCTTTATGGTACTAAGTGTGTGGTCTTCACCGACCATAGGAGCCTTCAACACATCTTCGATCAAAAAGAACTGAACATGCGTCAGCGTCGTTGGGTGGAACTATTAAACGATTACGACTGCGAGATCAAATACCACCCAGGTAAAGCGAACATAGTAGCAGACGCTCTCAGTCGTAAAACTCATGTCAAAAGTATCCGTTGTTTCCAACTCGTCCATGATCTTCAGAATCGCATACGTGAAGCCCAATATTCATCTGTTAATGAGGGTAACCTCTACAACGAGATGCAATGTGGTGCTGAAAACAGTCTCGTGTCCAAACCTGATGGTATTTTGCACTACCTCGATCGTATCTGGATTCCTAATCGCAATAACCTTCGCAAGTTCCTGATGAAAGAGGCGCATAACACGAAGTATTCTGTTCACCCCGGTGCCGACAAGATGTACCATGATATGCGTACGTCCTATTGGTGGCCTGGAATGAAGAAGGATATAGCCACTTACGTCTCGAAATGTCTCACGTGTTCGAAGGTGAAGGCTGAACATCAACGTCCCTCTGGCTTACTTGAACAACCAAGGATTCCTGTCTGGAAATGGGAGAGCATTTCCATGGATTTTATCACTAAGCTCCCCCGCACTTCTTCTGGCCATGACAGTATCTGGGTGATCGTTGATCGATTAACCAAGTCGGCTCATTTTCTTCCCATCCGTGAAGATTTCAAAGTCGCTAAATTGGCTCAAATCTACACTGATGAGATCATCTGCCGCCATGGCATTCCCGTTGACATCATTTCCGACCGTGACGCTCGTTTTACGTCTCGCCTTTGGCAAACTTTTCAATCTGCTATGGGTACTGAACTTAACCTTAGTACTGCCTTCCATCCTCAAACAGACGGTCAAACCGAGCGTACTATCCAAACCTTAGAGGATATGCTTCGTTCATGCGTAATTGATTTTGGTGGCAACTGGGATAGACACTTACCCTTGGTCGAATTCTCGTACAATAACAGTTATCACACGAGTATTAAAATGGCACCTTTTGAAGCATTGTATGGTCGCAAGTGCCGTTCTCCTATTTGTTGGCACGAGATTGGTGACGCTCAAATCACTGGTCCCGAACTCATACAAGAGGCGACGGACAAGATTTTACAGGTTCGAGATAACTTACTGAAAGCCAGACACCGACAAAAGGTCTACGCCGACGAGAAACGTAACCCAATGGAATACGAGGTAGGTGACTTCGTACTTCTCAAGGTATCCCCTTGGAAGGGCGTGGTCCGATTTGGCAAGAAAGGGAAACTCGCACCTCGCTACGTTGGTCCTTTCAAAATTCTCGAAAGGATTGGCAATGTTACGTATAAATTAGACCTGCCTGAAGAACTCAGCAATGTACACCCTGTCTTCCACGTATCCAACTTGAAGAGGTGCCTAACTGACGAAGGACTACACGTCCCTCTCGAAGATTTACAAGTCAACGAAACACTTCATTTTGTGGAAAAACCGGTTGAAATCATGGACCGAGGAGCCAAGGAATTGAAGCGCAGTCGAATTCCTATCGTCAAGGTTCGGTGGGAAGGAAAACGTGGCGCTGAATTTACTTGGGAGCTCGAGAGTGATATGAAGGAAAAGTATCCACATCTGTTTCCTAAGTCTTCTTCAATTTCGGGACGAAATTCCCAAAAGAAGGGGAGACTGTAACGCCCCGCTACTTTGTACTTTCCATTTATAACAAGCCTTGTTCGTATTTCTATTTTTGGAAACCTTGTGTTCCTGTAATCGTTCTTTCTTTGTAACCGTTGTAAAATCCGAGACTTGAATCATGAATAAAACTAGTATTATGTTAATTACATGTTATACATAACTCATATGTGCTCATACGTTCAATTTCATGAAACATGGAAACTATGTGCTAAACTTGTAAATACGTGAAACTTATGCATACATCAGGCTTTGAACTTAAACGATACTTGATAATAAAATTCACATTTTATACATATTTTATTCACACAACCAATCATTTAAATACGTATTTATACGCAAACCGACACTATTCATACGTATAAATACTTATACGTACATCCTCAATACTTGAATTATACTTTTTATACTCAATTACATAATATATACTTAAGAAAAACCAAGAAATATACCAATCACCTTTTTCCACCTCTTTTCTTCTCCAATCACCTTTTCCACCTCCTTCAATCATCTTTCCACCTCATCAATCCTCTTCCACTCTTTTTAATCAATCATATTTCACCCTTTTCCACATTCTTCACCTATAAATACCAACCTCCTTCTACCATTTTCTTCCCACTAGTCTTCTTTCTATCTCTCTAATTCTCTCAATCTCTTAAATCAAGAATTTTAAGAATTCTAAAAGAACACCAAGTGTTCAAACCATTCTTCTCTCTTCGTAGTATGCTCTGTGGTTGCAGCTTAGTCTGATCTTCCACATCAGAAACGGGGATTCTGTTGACTGTTTTATATACGGAAGAATTGTATCGCTTATAGGCTTGAAGTTTCCAACCTTCAACTCGTCACGGGATTACCAAAGGAACAACTTTGAGAAACCGTGAGTATACTCGTATTCCCCTTTTTACTTTTACCACTTTTTGGGGTGTAACATGTTTACTTATCAACAACTTACACATGAACATTTTGCTTAAACACATGAACATTCCTATAACATACTTGTATACGTGACTGCTTGATACTTTAAACTTGGGTAAAACATTACGTGTTCATACGAGCCAATCCTTGACATTTGTAGCGCTATAGGATTAACGACCCGCCATCTTATCTTGTGGTAATGTCATGAGCATGTTGCGTTTCTTTGGTTTGATATGTTAGACACATGCCAAATTTATTGTTTATCTTGAATTACATGCTTGCTATGAGGAATTGTTCAAAACTTATCTTATGCTATGTACGTACCAAACTTGTATACTCACCTTTGCTTTTGCATTGAATTGTATTTTAAACATGTTACAGGTTGACGATGATGATGCTATGAAATGAAGTAGCAATGATGCCTAGATACACATATAGACGTTTAGGTTTAAATGATGTATCAACTTTTATTATGTTGTTATGTATTTCCTTTGAATTTGTTGTTATTTGAATTTCTTGTATTGTTGACAATTTACCTATGAAATGAAATCAATTTATTAAATATTGTCACAAATAGCGTTATGATGTCTCGAGCAATCTTCACACTTCGTCTCATCCCGATGTTTCCGCCATTGGTTGAGGTGTGACATATAATGCAAGAAATAAAGGTAAAACAACTTTTAGAAGGACCGGGGACCAAAACTGCAATTAATTGAAACTTGTTAACCTGAACTGGGGCCTCAGGCGGGGCGCATAAGGCTTGCCAGGACCTTACGCGGGGTGCCTAAGGTGCCCAGATGCAGAAAACACTGACAGGTGTCTGTTCAGCCATGTTAACCGACTTAATTCGATTGTTTTGCATACCATGGGCTGTCCTAACTGGTTTTTAGGCACTAGGGGCACTTGCAAGCATCTTGGTTCCATCCTAGACTTGCTTGGCATGATCATGGGAGATTAAAACCCATATAAATAGAGCACTAAGTTGCAACTTTTTGATCATTCATTCAAACTTCACTTCTGATCATTTCTGGAGCTCAAGGCCACTCCCCAAGCATCATTAGTCGTGCATTAGACCTTGGTAAGTATCATTAACCTTCCTTAATCGTGTTTTACTTAGTTATTAGCTTAAAAGTCAAACCATCGTAATTAAGGATTGACTTATCGACTAATCACTAATGGTCCAGTGATTAGTCAAACTTAAGGTAGTTATAAGTTGGTAATTATGTGGACATTAAACCCTTAAAAGGGCACCCTCTGATTCTCGTCCTAACTAAGACATTTGTCGGGTCAAAGTTGTTTATAAAAAGTCAACAGAATCTTAATTTTCAAATAAAAACATAATTAGCAATGTAGAAGACGTGTAACCTATTTTATCACTCATATAACTTGGTAATTACTATAAGAACTGGTCTAAGCTTGTTCGATCCGACAATTTTCTGTTTAGGCTCGGTTCGGAACCGAAAGTCGCAAAACTTTAACTTTTGTTTTGACTTCAGTTCTGACCCATATTAGTATGATTTAGAAATGCCTTAGAGCTCCGTTAGGACCAGCTTGTATGATAGTATAACCCTCTGCGTTTATACTACTTAACTCGTTGATTGTCCGATGTCTCTGTTAAATACCTAATGTTGACCAATATGCTCATTCGACCTTAAAACAAGAATTTTGGAAATTTGAGAGGACAATAATCTTTGTTACTGATTTATAAACATGTCCCTAAAATTTCACATCAGTTGGAGGTCTAGATTAGGAGTTATACTCAATAGCGTAATTAGAAAGCTTTTTATTAATTAAATGGCGTAATTAGCGTAAAGCCTATCTAAACCCAATTTTTGACACCAAATCTTTTACTCACTGATGTAATATAATATTTTGGGATTTTTGAAGATTTTTAATTATTTTTAAACTGATCATAACATAGGATTATTACCTTGATTCGGTAATTACCGATTATACCCTTTTGCTTGTAAAATGAGTTTTACATAATATTTTGACACCAATTCAATTGCTACCGATTTTATATAATAAATGAAGTATTTTGAACTTTATAACCAGATCAAAAAACTCAGATTTCCTGTTTAACCCGAAAATCGCTTAAAACGGCTTTTTACGCGTATTAAACACATAGTATGGGTTTAAAACCATTTTGTCACATAAGACTTATCACCAACTGATATAACCTATTAAATTAAGTTTTTTTACTGATTATTTCAGACCTGAATCCCAGAATTATAATTAATCTCTTTTATAATCTTTAAAATGACCAAAATACCCCTACGGGGCTTAATTTGAGATTAAACTCGTTTTGGGCATAATGGAAGGTATCCTACTGATATCACAACATATTTAAGGCATATTAACTTAGGAAACCTGTTCGTAACTCATTCGGTTACCCGTTATGCGTTATTCGCGTTCCGTTCGGTTTATGTAACTAGTTTGCATAAATTAGCCGAAACGGGTCAAACCTTATCATTATTATATCAAAATCCAGAATGTGTTTAGTTTACCCATATTATACAAGTATTCAAACTTGTCGGGTCTAAATCACATTCTATTCCGGTCTTCGCTTAATCATGCGTTCGAACCGTATTTTTCCTTTAAAACTAACCGGTCTTAGCTTAGGCTTAATTAAAGACCCGTTAGGATTCTAATAGGTTATTATAAACCTTCGTTCCAGAATAGGAGACCCGGCAAAAGCTACGTGCACTTGCTTGTTGTGAATATTACTTGCAAAGGTAAATACTTTTAACTTATTTTCCCTATACGGGCTTGGGGTACGGTATATAAAATACCACTTGGTCGGGCATTGAATCTTTAATCATATGAGGTTATTTTATTGAAATGACCCGTAAATGGTCTTGTTTGCTTAAAGCCTTTGGGGGGTTAATGACCATGTCCCGGATATCCTTGGCATCATTTTACGAAATGGCCACGACCTTAGCACGCGCGTGTAGGCGTACACCCGCTAGTGCATATATATATATATAATGAGGTATAACCGCCGGTTAAGGGAATAACCCACCGCGGGACTATATCATGTGGTGTGTCTATTAATCTTTAACCCGGTGTCAAATCCGGGCTACTGAACGCATAAGAAACATGTAATTCTTTTACAAGTTTATATATAAATAATTATCCCAAGTTATAAAGAGTTTTGTGCCACGTGCATTCAAATCAATTTTATTAAACTTTCAAAATGAGTCAGTTAATTGTATTTACCAGTGTAAACTGACGTATTTTCCCAAAACGATTAAGTGCAGGTACTACTCGAAATATGTTGGCTTTCTCTTTAGCATCAATAAGAGTCTCGCAAGCTTGGATGCATTTTAGTCTATTGAACAAAGTTTCTTTTTATTTGATCCACCTGTGGATTATTTTCAACTATTTTGTGATACTTAATATTACAATTATATTCGGTTGAAATGAATCTATCTTTTGCTTCCGCTGTGCATTTACATATTGTGTTGTTTGACCATGATGACATCAACTACGTCACGATACTCCCCACCGGGCCCACTGGTAATACGTGAAAATATCGGGGTGTGACAGGTTGGTATCAGAGCCAACACTGAGTGAATTAAACACTAGCCTTTTATGTTTAATCTCAGTTACACAATTGCACATTCCCCAATTTTCGAGTCTAGACAAAGAACTTAGGACTAATCCAAATTGTTTTTAATTCTAACTTTGTCCTTTATATTTCTTTGTTGTTTCTTTCTTCTGTTTTGACATGAAATATGCCACCGAGATTCCGAAGGGGAGGAAGAGGTAAGGGGCCAATCAGCGCCCCCAACGATCACGAGGCCGGGCCTTCTCACCGGCGAGCTCCTTCTACAACAATGAGTGCCGATCCTCAAGGGAACTAGAGGACCTATGTGGAGCCCGCTAGACGATCGGTCTCGCATAGCTCAACGCCTTCGTATCGTCACTCCTTTGGGCCACAATCTGAGAACGAGCCCGAAGACTCACGCCATTTCTATTTGCCTTTGCAGCGGTCCTTGTCGCACTATTCCTTTGGCGACCCCACTCCTGTCTTCCAGGGCCGGTTCAACCTGGCAAATTACATTCAAGAACCAATGGGTTTTAACCCATTGGGCCCCGAGGACTATTTCCCCGAAGCTCAGGGGATGGATATAAATGAAGACACAGATCCAGTTGAACCACCGTCTAGGACACCTACTCACCCCATCGAGATCTCTGATGGATCATCCTTCCATGGATCACCTTACCGTGGTCCTGACAGCTACCAAGCAAGGTTCAACCAGTATGAATGGTACTTTACACCCTCTCACCATTCGTCGCCTCACGAGCAGCAGCAGCAGCAGGATCCCTCCGAGGATTCGCGTTTGTGGCAGTAACGCCACCGCCACCACCGCCGCCAGTACAGCAAGCACCTCCAGAACCACCGAGGCGTAGGAGAACAGGCGCACAAATGTTCGTGCAAGAAAGGGGTTTTCACTTTAGCACCCCCCAACACTCAAGTAGCAGTCACTATCCACCACTGCATGAAGACCCACAAATGGGTGGGCCTTCAAACCCAGTTTCGGAGGTAAATTCTGCACCAATTGCGCCGCCACCATTGGGATTTGGCAATCCAATCCCTACGTACGCCGGTTCAATGGCGTATAATCCGTTTGAGCAGCCGGCTCACACCAACTATAATTACGCTGAAGCCCACCCATACTTGGTAGCGGCCAACTACAACGCCCTTCATCTTGAAGGACCGTATGGAGCCCCTTGGGGAGTGGGATACCCAAATCATGGGTATCAAATACCTGCTAGACCTCCAATTCAGCCGCAGCCACCACGGTTTTCCCCACCGGAACAGGAGGAAATCCTCCAAAGACTAAGCAGGGTGGAACGAGACTTTCAGGAAGAGCGTAGGAACAACCGGGGATTCCTCCAAGGCCTAGCAAGCTTATTAAAAGGAAAGAAGAAGAGGGATCATTGAATCCCTATATGTATTGTGTAATTCCTTATTTCAATCAAGTCCCTGCATGGACATTTAGCTATGTACTTAGTCCCTGCGTGGACTTGTCTTTCTTTAGTCCCTGCGTGGACGTTTATCTATGTACTTAGTCCCTGCGTGGACATCTAGCTTTGTACTTAGTCCCTGCGTGGACATTTAGCTTGTACTTAGTCCCTGCATGGACACCTATTTTTGTAATCAGTCCCTGCGAGGACTTGTATTTCAGTTTAGCCCCTGCGTAGGCAAGTTGCCTCTATTAAAAGTCCCGTTTAGGGCAATGTGTACTCCTTCTGATGTTATTGGAATGTTAAATTTAAAAATTTCATTTTGTCATTATATGCAAAATTATATTATACATGAAATAAATAAATAAATTAAAAAAAAATCGTTCCTCTTAGAATAATCTGCCTAATTAAATATTAAATAAGAATCTTAAAGGTATAACTTAGCCTGCATGTCATTATAAGACTTGGCCAAGATGGTAAGACCTGTTTAAAAAGATTCAAAACCCTGTTAACATCTGAAAACATGTTAACACTCCTGGCAGACGTGATTCGTTAAAATCACACACGTCATTCTTATAATAGGAATTCTTCAAAAGATTCCTATCCTAACCTGATGATCTATAAATCAAGGGTTTAAATCATCAATTAAGATGATCATATATTAAACATCCATTAGTGATGTAGTGCCTACGAGCCATACTCATTGTCATATAAGACAAAAGACAGTTGTAGTCTACGACTCCCTGTCAGAAAAAGGTAAAGAACTATGTTCGAACCCTAATGTCTTGATTCTCTGAAATCATGGCTTATGACCTAGAATATCCCTGTGACTAGGCCTTTTGTGCCACTAATAATACTATTACTGTTTTATAATTAGGATAAATTATAATAAAAATCCTAAATAAATATGATTAGTGAATTAACCCAATATGGTCTATGTTTACCATGGTTAATGAATTGCCATAAAAGACAATTCCATAATAAACTCCCAAATAAATTATTGTCAATATTTTATGTAACAGTTCAAACTACATGGCTGACTCGGACAAGATCAACAGTCGGCCAAGGGAGAATCATGACACCACCAGGATCAATGTAACTGGTGCAGAGCTCCAAGCGTTAATTGACAATGCTGTTACAAAAGCCTTGGATAGGCAGTATAGTGAGTCGAGCGGTACTCAAAACAGAACCCAATCAGTACCCCATTCCAAGCCTAAGACTCATTCTGAGGCTCACAGCAGCCACCTCCCAAGAAGGAAGAGCCAAAGAAAGACGATGACGATCGTCAGTCCTCAAATCAGCAAAGTATCCCATCAAAGAAGATCGAGCTTAAGCAGGAACCGTGTGGTATGTCCTGCACATATAAGTATTTTGTCTCATGCAAACCGAGAGACTTTACTGGGGAAAAAGGAGCTGTCGACTGCATGACTTGGTTAGACGAAATGGACACTGTGGTTGATATCAACGGGTGCGCTGATAAGGATGTGGTAAAGTTCGTATCACAGTCATTCAAGGGCGAGGCATTAGCTTGGTGGAGGTCATTAATCCAAGCTACCGGAAAAATCCTATTGTACAATTTGTCATGGGATCAGTTTGTGACATTGATTAAGGAAAACTACTGCCCTCAGCATGAGGTTGAAAAGATTGAATCTGATTTCTTGTCTTTGGTTATGAAGAACCTGGACTGTCAAGCCTACCTTACCAGCTTCAATACAATGTCAAGGTTGGTTCCCTATCTTGTGACACTGGAACCAAAAAGGATAGCTCGATTCATCGGGGGTTTAGCCCCAGAGGTTAAGGCTAGTGTGAAAGCCTCTAGACCAGCTACCTTCCGGTCTGCAGCTGATATATCATTATCTCTTACTCTGGACGTGGTCAGGCAGAGATCGCTGAGGAACACTGATGCTGAGAAAAGGAAACGTGAGGATGATAACTCACGGCGATCGGATAAGAGACATAAGGGAAACAATGACCACAAAAAGGGTTCTGGATCCAAGAAAGATGGTCAGCAGTCGGGTGATAAACCCAAATGTAAAATCTGCAAGAAACAGCACTTCGGGAAATGCAGATACGAATCAAAATCCCAGTCTCAGCCAAGGGCATGTGGGATTTGCAAGTCTTCTGAGCACAAGACCTTAGACTGTAAGAAAATCAAGGATGCTACGTGCTATAGCTGCAACGAGAAAGGGCACATTAAGTCGAACTGCCCGAAATATGCCAAGAAACCAGAAGAAGGTAAAAAGACCAACGCTGGGGTCTTTAGAATGGATGCTAAGGAAGCAGTGCAGGATGATAACGTGATAACAGGTACCTTTCTTATAAATGATGTTTACGCAAGAGTGTTATTCTATTCAGGAGCTGATAAATCATTTGTATATAATAAGTTTTGTAAGTTACTGAATTTACCTGTTAAAACCCTAAGTGTGAAATATGAGGTGGAATTGGCAGATGGCACCTTAGAAACTGCCTCAACCGTATTGAATGGATGTCTCATATCCATTAGGAACCACTCTTTTCCTTTGTCCCTACTTCCTTTGTAGTTAGCCGGTTTCGACATAGTTTTAGGCATGGACTGGTTATCTCATAACCAGGCCCAGATTGTCTGCAATAAGAAGCAAGTGGTGATCAAGACTCCATCTGGTGAATCACTTACCATTCAGGGAGATACCCAGTATGGACTGCCTGAGCAAGTGTCTATGCTCAAGGCCTCTAGGTGTCTGAAGAAGGGTTGTGTCATCTACATGGCGCAAGTGACTATTGATGAGCCGAAGCCCAAGATTGAGGATATCCATGTCATTTCTGAATACCCTGAAATCCTGAAGAGCTACCTGGTTTACCACCAGATAGACAAGTGGAATTCAGAATTGACATCATCCCTGGAGCAGCACCAGTAGCAAGGGCGCCTTATAGGTTGGCACCAACAGAGATTAAGGAATTGAGGACACAACTAGATGATTTACTAGCCAAAGATTTCATTAGACCTAGTTCGTCTCCATGGGGAGCGCCAATCCTATTTGTCAAAAAGAAGGATGGATCGATGCGTCTGTGCATCGATTACCGTGAGCTTAATAAGGTCACTATCAAGAATAGGTATCCTTTGCCCAGAATCGACGATCTGTTCGATCAAATTCAAGGGGCAAGTTACTTCTCTAAGATTGACTTAAGGTCAGGCTATCATAAACTGAAGGTTAGAGATGAAGACGTACACAAGACTGCATTTAGGACTCGTTATGGTCATTACGAGTTCTTGGTGATGCCTTTTGGGCTCACTAATGCACCTGCCGCATTCATGGATCTCATGAATCGCATCTGCAAGCCTTACTTGGACAAATTCGTCATCGTTTTCATCGACGATATTCTCATTTATTCGAAGAGCCAAGCTGATCATGAGAGGCACCTCCGCTGCATTCTGAAACTGCTTCATCAAGTAAAGCTCTATGCCAAATTCTCTAAGTGTGAATTTTGGCTTCGTGAAGTCCAATTTCTTGGACATGTGGTTAGTGAACGCGGAATCCAGGTAGATCCCGCTAAGGTTGAAGCTGTCATGAATTGGCAAGAGCCGAAGACGCCCACAGAAATTCGCAGCTTATTGGGATTGGCAGGATATTACAGACGTTTCATTGAAAAATTTTCAAGGATTGTTGCACCCCTAACTTCTTTGACTAGGAAGAATATTAAGTTCGACTGGGGACCGAAGCAACAAAAATCCTTTGATATCCTTAAACAGAAGCTAAGCAATGCACCAGTGCTGACATTGCCTGAAAGGATTGAAGAATTTGTGGTATACTGTGATGCATCACACACCGGTATGGGGTGTGTGCTTATGAAGAAAGGCAAGGTTATTGCCTATGCTTCTCGACAGTTAAAGGTGCACGAAAAGAACTACACCACCCATGACTTGGAGTTGGGTGCCGTTGTATTTGTACTGAAACTTTAGAGGCACTACTTGTATGGAACTAAGTGTGTGATCTATTCGGATCACAAGAGCCTTCAACATCTGTTCAATCAGAAGGACTTGAACATGAGGCAGCGACGTTGGATGGAAACTTTGAATGATTATGATTGTGAGATAAGATACCATCCTGGCAAGGCGAATGTAGTTGCCGATGCCTTAAGTCGAAAGGAAAGAGTGAAGCCTTTAAGAATCAATGCCAAGAGCATTGAGATAAAGAATGGTTTGAATGAAAAGTTGTTAGCTGCGCAGAAGGAAGCTGTGCTAGAAGCTAACTATCCTGAAGAAAAGCTAGGGGTAACTGAAGAACAGTTATCCTATGGCAAGGACGGAATTCTGAGGTTAAATGGACGAATATGGGTTCCTGTTTATGGAGGACTTCGAGATGTTATCCTCTAGGAAGCCCACAGTTCTAAATACTCCGTTCATCCTGGGGCTGACAAGATGTACCAGGATCTGAAATCAAATTTTTGGTGGATAGGCTTGAAGAAGTCTATAGCTGCCTATGTAGCTAAATGTTTGACGTGTGCGCAAGTCAAAGCTGAACATCAGAAGCCGTCAGGTTTGCTACAACAGCCTGAACTTCCCACATGGAAGTGGGAAATGGTGACAATGGATTTCATCACCAAGTTGCCAAAGACAAAGAAAGGAAATGATACTATATGGGTGATAGTAGATAGAGTGACTAAGTCAGCACATTTCCTACTATTTTAAGGAGACCTATAGCTCCGACATGTTACCCCAATTGTACGTAGATAAGATTGTATTTTAGCATGGCGTACCAGTGTCTATTATCTCTGACAGAGATACGAGATACACATCAGATTTTTGGAAAAGTTTCCAACAATCCTTGGGCACGCGCTTAAATTTTAGTACGGCTTACCATCCTCAGACGGACGGGCAGAGTGAGCGTACAATCCAAACTTTGGAAGACATGCGTCGTGAATGTGTGATTGACTTAGGTGGTAGTTGGGATAACCACCTGCCATTAATTGAGTTTTCGTATAACAATAGCTATCATACAAGCATTAAGGTTGCGCCCTTCGAAGCCTTGTACGGTAGAAAATGCAGAACGCCCGTTTGTTGGGCGAAAGTTGGAGATGTCCAACTGACAGAACCTGAAATAGTCTTTGAAATGACAGACAAGATTTTCCAGATTCGTGACCGCCTGAAAGCTGCCAGGGATAGGCAGTAAAGCTACGCAGGTTTAAAGCGTAAACCTATGAGATTCGAGGTAGGTGATAAAGTTCTACTTAAAGTATCACCCTGGAAAAGGGGTAATGCGATTTGGTAAGAAAGGCAAGTTAAGCCCGAGGTACATAGGACCATTCGAGATCATCGAATGTGTCGGATCAGTTGCTTATAAGTTAAACTTACCTGAAGAGCTCAGTGGTATTCACAATGTATTCCACATCTGCAATCTGAAAAAGTGTCTAGCTGATGAATCACTAGTCATACCACATACGGATGTGCATATAGATGAGAGCTTGAAGTTTGTTGAATAACCTGTGTCGATCGAGGATCGACAGGTTAAGAAGCTTCGAAGAAAGCATGTACCGATCGTAAAAGTAAAATGGGATGCCCGAAGAGGTCCCGAGTACACGTGGGAGGTAGAGTCCACAATGAAAGAAAAATACCCTCATTTGTTTCAGTAAATCTCGAGGTCGAGATTTCTTTTAAGGGGGTGAGGATGTGACACCTCGAAAATTCATGTCCAATAAGGTATTGACACGTGTCATAAGCTTTGAACGTGTAAAGGATTACTTTAGAAGGACTAAAGTTGACAAATAAGAAAAGTATGTGAATATAAGGGTTCAAAGTATCAACAATGGATAAATATATCTTTCAATAACCCTACATGGTGTTTATACCCTTAAACGAATGAATCATGGATCATACGAAGCTAATTGTGAAAGAAAGTGAGAGACTACAAACTACATGGGTTAAATATGTCAACATGTTTAAAGTATACCTCTGAGTGACCTTTTAGCAAACCTGAAGCTTTGTAACGATTAATTATGCTCACTAGAATGCATGATAAAAATTTCACCAAGTTTCGTTATCATATGAGAAAGTTATGATAAAATTCGTATACGAGGGGTTAAAAGCGTCAACGATGAAATTTATGACTTTTCGGGTGAACAAAAGTTAACAAAGGACTTAACAAAGTTGGTATAAGTCTTGAAGTCCTTAGAAATCAATTTAGAGGGCTTATAATGCAAGAAATAAAGGTAAAACAACTTTTAGAAGGACCGGGGACCAAAACTGCAATTAATTGAAACTTGTTAACCTGAACTGGGCCTCAGGCGGGGCGCGTAAGGCTTGCCAGGACCTTACGCGGGGCGCCTAAGGGGCCCAGATGCAGAAAACACTGACAGGTGTCTGTTCAGCCATGTTAACCGACTTAATTCGATTGTTTTGCATACCATGGGCTGTCCCAACTGGTTTTTAGGCACTAGGGGCACTTGTAAGCATCTCGGTTCCATCCTAGACTTGCTTGGCATGATCATGGGAGATTAAAACCTATATAAATAGAGCACTAAGTTGCAACTTTTTGATCATTCATTCAAACTTCACTTCTGATCATTTCTGGAGCTCAATGCCACTCCCCAAGCATCATTAGTCGTGCATTAGACCTTGGTAAGTATCCTTAACCTTCCTTAATCGTGTTTTACTTAGTTATTAGCTTAAAAGTCAAACCATCGTAATTAAGGATTGACTTATCGATTAATCACTAATGGTCCAGTGATTATTCAAACTTAAGGTAGTTATAAGTTGGTAATTATGTGGGTATTAAACCCTTAAAAGGGCACCCTCTGATTCCCGTCCTAACTAAGACATTTGTCGGGTCAAAGTTGTTTATAAAAAGTCAGCAGAATCTTAATTTTCAAATTAAAACATAATTAGCAATGTAGAAGACGTGTAACCTATTTTATCACTCATATAACTTGGTAATTAGTATAAGAACTGGTCTAAGCTTGTTCGATCCGACAATTTTCTGTTTAGGCTCGGTTCGGAACCGAAAGTCGCAAAACTTTGACTTTTGTTTTGACTTCAGTTCTGACCCATATTAGTATGATTTAGAAATGCCTTAGAGCTTTGTTAGGACCAGCTTGTATGATAGTATGACCCTCTACGTTTATACTACTTAACTCGTTGATTGTCCGATGTCTCTGTTAAATACCTAATGTTGACCAATATGCTCATTTGACCTTAAAACAAGAATTTTGGAAATTTGAGAGGACAATAATCTTTGTTACTGATTTATAAACATGTCCCTAAAATTTCACATCAGTTGGAGGTCTAGATTAGGAGTTATGCTCAATAGCGTAATTAGAAAGCTTTTTATTAATTAAACAGCGTAATTAGCGTAAAGCCTATCTAAACCCAATTTTTGACACCAAATCTTTTACTCACTGATGTATTATAATATTTTGGGATTTTTTAATATTTTTAATTATTTTTAAACTGATCATAACATAGGATTATTACCTTGATTCGGTAATTACCGATTATACCCTTTTGCTTGTAAAATGAGTTTTACATAAAATTTTGACACCAATTCAATTGCTATTGACTTTATATAATAAAGGAAGTATTTTGAACTTTATAACCTGATCAGAAAACTCAGATTTCCTGTTTAACCCGGAAATCGGTTAAAACGGCTTTTTACGCGTATTAAACACACAGTATGGGTTTAAAACCATTTTGTCACATAAGACTTATCACCAACTGATATAACCTATTAAATTAAGTTGTTTTACTGATTATTTTAGACCCGAATCCCAGAATTATAATTAATCTCTTTTATAATCTTTAAATTGACCAAAATACCCCTACGAGGCTTAATTTGAGATTAAACTCGTTTTGGGCATAATGGAAGGTATCCTACTGATATCACAACATATTTAAGGCATATTAACTTAGGAAACCTGTTCGTAACTCATTCGGTTACCCGTTATGCGTTATTCGCGTTCGGTTCGGTTTATGTAACTAGTTTGCATAAATTAGCCGAAACGGGTCAAACCTTATCATTATTATCTCAAAATCCAGAATGTGTTTAGTTTACCCATATTATACAAGTCTTCAAACTTGTAGGGTCTAAATCACATTCTATTCCGGTCTTCGCTTAATCATGCGTTCGAACCGTATTTTTCCTTTAAAACTAACCGGTCTTAGCTTAGGCTTAATTAAAGACCCGTTAGGATTCTAATAGGTTATTATAAACCTTCGTTCCAGAATAGGAGACCCGGAAAAAGCTACGTGCACTTGCTTGTTGTGAATATTACTTGCAAAGGTAAATACTTTTAACTTATTTTCCCTATACGGGCTTCGGGTACGGTATATAAAATACCGCTTGGTCGGGCATTGAGTCTTTAATCATATGAGGTTAATTTATTGAAATGACCCGTAAATGGTCTTGTTTGCTTAAAGCCTTTGGGGGGGGGTTAATGACCATGTCCCGGATATCCTTGGCATCATTTTACGAAATGGCCACGACCTTAGCACGCGCGTGTAGGCGTACACCCGCTAGTGCATATATAAATAATGAGGTATAACCGCCGGTTACGGGAATAACCCGCTGCGGGACTATATCATGTGGTGTGTCTATTAATCTTTAACCCGGTGTCAAATCCGGGCTACTGAACGCATAAGAAACATGTAATTCTTTTACAAGTTTATATATAAATAATTATCCCAAGTTATAAAGAGTTTTGTGCCATGTGCATTCAAATCAATTTTATTAAACTTTCAAAATGAGTCAGTTAATCGTATTTACCAGTGTAAACTGACGTATTTTCCCAAAACGATTAAGTGCAAGTACTACTCGAAATAGGCTGGCTTTCTCCTTAGCATCAATAAGAGTCTCGCAAGCTTGGATGCATTTCAGTCTGTTGAACAAAGTTTCTTTTTATTTGATCCACCTGTGGATTATTTTCAACTATTTTGTGATACTTAATATTACAATTATATTCGGTTGAAATGAATCTATCTTTTGCTTCCGCTGTGCATTTACATATTGTGTTGTTTTACCATGATGACATCAACTACGTCCCGATACTCCCCACCGGGCCCACCGGTAATACGTGGAAATATCGGGGTGTGACATATTATTTTGAAGAAAGACATTTTATACATTTCTGCATACCCAAAAAAGAAAATAAAATGTTTCATTCCAACATTAACTTCCTCCATCTACTCTTTCTTTCTCCCCAAACCACACCACCATTGCTGTCGTTACAACACCTTCACAACCACACCTGAGCCGCAGCCACCACAACCAACGTTCATCAAATTTCTATGAACTCTCTCTCTCTCTCTCTCTCTCTCTAAAAACCCTAACTTTTTCTCTCTCTAAACAAACCCAAACTTTTACTGATCAACTCGTACTCATTCACACACACATACATGAGAGAGAGAGAAAGTAATGCTAGAGAGAGAGTGGAGAGGAGCGTTTACGCCCACACGCAACGGCAAACTTTCGGGGTCCATGGCGGTTCACGCCGGTGGTTTCAACCCCAGATCTCATAAAAAAGAAAGTGGTGGTAGTTCAAGCTGAAGAAAAATCGCCCAAGAAGAAATATATGCACAGTAAGAGAGAAATAGTTGTATGCGTGAAATCCTCGACTGTATTGTTCTTTAAAAGGCTAGACCGGCAGAGCAATGAAACAAACTCATGTACAAATTCTAAAGTAGACACTTACACACAAAAGGCACCAAGGCAGGAACCATATCTGCAAAAAAGAAACACATGAGGGGTCAAAGTGAAAATGCATAAGAAGGCCTAAATGCGTAAATACCACCGACATTCTATTTTAAGATAATAGATATAATATATATATATATATATATATATATATATATATATATATATATGTTCAAAAGTGAACACTAGTGTAGCTTGCGAACTGAGTGAACTAATCCTGGCCATACACGTGTGTAGATCAATGGCCAGGATTTGTTCACTCAGTTCGCAAATACACTAGTGTTCACTCTAGAACCCCACCCTATATATATATATATATATATATATAGGACAAAGATCCGTTAGGAACCACCCTTTATTGCGAGAACCGCGAGAACCAGTGTGAACACAAACAGTAATTCCTAAAAAAATCTAAAAAACGCCCAAAAATTTTTTTTTTATTTTTTTTCTATTTTTTTTGAAAAAATCGCAATATTTTGTTAATAAAAAAAATTTCAAAGAAAAAAAAAATTCGAGTAACAGTTATCCATGCACATGTGCATATGTATCGTTTCTTTGTCAAATTCCGTAATTCATTACAAATAATAGTCAATTGCACTTTCATTTACACTACCACGTGTAATACACTACTTTTTACCTTAACAATGTTAGAAATGCACATGTGCATCTATATGTATCAACAGGAAATAAGGTGTTTTGGTACACTACTTTCTCTTTCATCTATCATTCCATCCATAATACACAAGCATGCACATGTGCATTTTTGTCATTTCTTTGACAAATTCCATAATTCATTACATATATTAGACAATTGCACTTTCATTTACACTACCATATGTAATACACTACTTTTTACATTACCAGTATTAGAAATGCACATGTGCATTTATATGTATCAACATGAAATAAGGTGTTTTGATACACCACTTTGAATACACTTTCCCTTTCATCTATCATATCATCCATAATACACTACCATTACCTCCTACCATCCATAATACAATACCATTACCTCCTACCATCCATAATACAATACCATTAACTCCTACCATCCATAATGCAATACCATTAACAATATTTTCACTTTATTACATGTATGTAAACACCATTTATACCATCCAATCAACATATTACATAAAAAATTGACAACTATAACCAAACCATCAACCACTAGATATAACTAACCAAAAAACATGTATATGGGCCTACTTCTCCATTCAAAATCACAAACTTTTTGTACCAAAACACGTTATATCATGGTTATACCTAATTATGCACATGTGCATTTTGAATATTGGTAATGTAAAAAGTAGTGTATTACTAATGGTATTGTAAATTAAAGTGCAATTGTCTATTCCTGATAACGTATTACCGAATTTGTTGAAGTAATGATACATATGCACATGTGCATGGATAACTGTTACTCGAAAAAAAAAGTTTTTTTTTTTATGGTAACGAAATATAGCGATTTTTTATTAAAAAATATTAAAAAAAATAAAAAAAAAATTTGAGTGTTTTTTTTATTTTTTTTAGATTTTATTTTGTGTTCACATTGGTTCTCACGGTTCTCGCAATAAGGGTGGTTCTCGCATGAACCTCACCCTATATATATATATATATATATATATATATATAGAAACAGGATCAGTAGAGAACGCTCAAAAGTGTGAGAACGGTGAGAACGCTTCCTGGCCCAACACGTGTCACGCCGCTTAGAGAAGGGCGGATGGGTTTTTTTGTCCTTTCATATTTCTTTTTTTTTAACGCGTGTCACTTCATCTTTTTATTTTTTTGGCGTTTAATAAATACGCGGCGTTTTTATTGTTTTTAGATCAGAATCATAGTAAACATTTTGGCGTTTTTATTGTTTTGGCGTTTTTATTGTTTTTTAGATCAGGATGCAGGCGTTTAATGTAAAAAACACCAGTAATTTTCTTGATTTTATTATATCAAGTGTTTTTGCCATTTAGGATACAGGCCTATAATGTGACAGACAATTATGGCGTTTTGAAAAGATAAATAAATTTTATTTTTCCATTTAGTGGTATTAATATAACAAAGTATTACTGGAAAAATCAACACTAATTGACATATGGCGTTTTATATAGCAACATCATGTTTTGATAGTATTCGCTCTCACAGTTTTTCAAACTATCAGGCGTTTTGGTGTTTGTAGTTTTTGGCGTTTTATACTCAATTTTTTTAAAATAGTAGAGAATTAGATGATAAACAACAGAGAATTACATAACAAACAATAGAAAATGAAAAAAAATTAAAAATTATAATCTAATTTCTCATCTAAATCTTCAATGTCATCAGCCTCTTATACTTTAACTTTTTTTGCGTTTTGAACCTGTTTTTAAATACCTTATGTAGATCCTTATTTTCCTACATAACGCCCGTCTTTACAAGATGCTTATTTTTTGTGGCATCCTTTATGGTTGGTGGATATATACTTGTTTAATGGCATGTTGAAGATCAATACCTGCTCTAATGTATTGATCCCTTCATGCCATCCATATATCTATCAAGAACAAAGTGACATGATGTCATATCAGTGTCATCAGTCTCTTTATCTTGAATATTTGTCCATCTTATTCAGCAAAAAATTATAGAGATACCCAACTCAGAGAAGAATCCATTCAGTGAAACTTCATTTAGATCAATACTCAATATAGCAGAATCGAGGTTTTGCAACTATGGCTTTTTTAACTATTATTTTTGGCGTTTTTAAAGTGAATGGTTTCTAGGAAATATGGCGTTTGTTTCTGGGTTTGTGATCAGTTGATTGTCCAGAGACATCTATCTTGTAGGATGTTTTTGACGCGTAGTTTAGGCGGGATTTTATTTATAATAAATGATATTAATAAAGTAGCCGTCTTTTCAGTTATTGTGTATTTTTTACTGTTTTTGTTCAGTTTTTTATGAGTTTTTAGGGTCATAGACTTTCCATCTTCCAAGTTTGGCGTTTTTGAATGTGTTTAAGTAGTTTTTGACGTTTTTCCATTTTTAGGCTTTATTAATTAATACTTCTGCAAACCACTTTCATTATATTTTGGGAGTTTTTGGCGTTTTTACTCTATTTTATGGCGTTTCATATGCATTATGACTGTTTGGCGTTTTCTTAACATAATATATTTTTTTATTTTTAAGTTGAAAAATACAAAACAAACAACAGAAAAAGAAAATAAAAAAAATAAAAATAAAAACAATTCATCTTCTAAATCTTCATTGTCATCAGTCTCTTTCTTCTTTTGAACCATGTTCGCTGGTGGTTTGGCTTAGCCATGCTTGTGTTTTTGTGGGCGTTTGGAAAGACAAAATGACATAAGTTTTTTGTTTGAATTTGTATCTTCAAACAACTCATCAGTGTCATTCGTCTTTTGATGCCATTAAAATATTCATCAAGAACAAAACACAGAAAATGACATAAGTCTGCCCCCAGCATGTTTTTGTTTATGATTTGTCCATCTCATGCAGCAAAATGTTATTTGAGTCACAGCACCTCAGGGAAGAATGCATTATACGAAACTTTGGCGTAGAACAATATTTGAATATACAAGAAACGATATTTGGCATTTTTGGCGTTTAACTGAGGAAATAGTGTATCTGAAAGAACCGTCGATTTTTTTTGTAATCTTTGATGTTTGAGTGTTTTGGCGTTTTCTAAGATGAATGGTATATAGTAGAAAATATGGCGTTTTTTGAGTAGGGGTGTTTGATGTTTTGGGGATTTTTGGCGTTTTGTAAGATGAATGGTATATAGTAGAAAATATGACGTTTCAGGTTCTGGGGGGTGTGTTTTTATGTCTGGGATATTTTTGTTTATATAGTGATGTGTTTTGGTCTGTAATGGCGTTTTATTCATCAGTATGGCGTTTTGGTATAGAGGTGTAAAGACATTTTTACCCTTAATGAGGCACGCCCACGTAATAAAATTGTTGTTATTTACGAAAACGTCACCGCGCCAATCTAGTCCATACATTGTTTTGATCGGACGATCCATAAGCGTTCTCACCGTTCTCACACTTTCTACCGTTTTCTCTAAATCACGACCCTATATATATATAGGGAGGAGCTCATGCGAGAACCACCTTTATTGTGAGAACCGCGAGTACCAATGTGAACACAACCTAAAATAGCTAAAAAAACCTAAAAAAAACCTATCCCCCACCCCCCCCCCCCAAAAAAAACCTAAACCCCCCCCACCCCCCTCCCCAAAAAAAACCTAACCCCACCCCCCCCCCCCCCCAAAAAAAAAAACCTAAACCCCCCCCCCCCAAGCTAAAATGCTAAAAACTAAACCCCAAAAAAACCTAAAAAAACCTAAAAAATCTAATAAATTTCTAAAAAAATCAAAAAAAAAATCTAAATTTTTTTTTTTTTGAATTTTTTAATATTTTTTATGTTAAAATCGCTACTTTTAGAAGCAAAAAAAAATTTTTTTTTTAAAAAAAAAAAAAAAAATTTTACATTTTTTTTTGGCTTCGAAAAGTAGCGATTTTTTATAAAAAAATATTAAAAAATTCAAAAAAAAAAAATTTTGTGAGATTTTTAGCTATTTTTAGGCATTTTTGGTTGTGTTCACATTGGTTCTCGCGGTTCTCGCAATAAGAGGTGGTTCTCGCATGATCTTCTCCCTATATATATATATATATATATATATATATATATATATATATATGAGGTCGGTTCATCCCCCGCACCCATTTACATAGACGCCTACGTGATGGATCATTCTTTAATTATTACCTATATATATATATATATATATATATATATATATAGGGGAGGGTTCATTGGGGAACACTAAAAAAGTGAGGAACGGGGGAACACTCTTAAAAATTATACTTAACATGTTAAAAAATATTTTTATAAATTTTTTTCGGCGCTTTTTCTTATAAATACAAGTAGAAACATTTTTGATAAAAAAATCAAAAACTAAAAATATAAAAAAATGTTTAAAAAACAGTTATATCTTATAGAATTAACTTAACATGTTAAAAATATTTATTTTTTTTAAATTTTTCAGCGCTTTTCTTTATAAAAAGGAGGAGAAACTAGTCGAGTAAAAAAATAATTTTTCTAAAAAAAACAATTTTAGCCTTTTTTTATTGTATTTTTTAATATTTTTAGTTTTTGATTTTTTTTATTAAAAATGCTTCTACAAGTATATATAAGGAGAAGCGCAGAAAAAGATGTTTAAAAAATTAATTTTTAACATGTTAAGTTAAATTTTTAAGAGTGTTCCCCGGTTCCCCACTTTTTTAGTGTTTCCCAATGAACCTCACTATATATATATATATATATATATATATATATATATATAGGAGACCGCTAAAATGAGAACCACCTCCAGTTATGAGAACCATGAGAATCACTTTCTAGCCTTTAGATCTTTAGGATGGATGGATGAGATTAAAAGTAGTAAAAATTAATATTAAATGGTTTTTGTCTTATTATGTCTTTAATATTATAATCCAAAAGGGTAATTTAGTAAAATAACTCTATTTTGTCTTTTTATCTTTATTGTTTTTTATTAGTTTTTGTTTTATTATATTATTACTTTTTTTTAAACATAACTTTTTTATTAAAAACATTTTAAAATTCAGATTTTTTTAAACATTTTTTATACTTTTTACAATTTAAGTTTTACGTTAAACTTTTTACGTTTTACGTTTTTTTGACGCGCCGTTTTTACGCCTGGTTTTTTCAAGCGTCGTTATTTTAACACGCCGTTTTTTACGCGCCAATTTTTCAACGCCGTTTTTTTACGCGCCGTTTTTTCAACGCGCCGTTTTTTACGAGCCAATTTTTTAACGCCGTTTTTTACGCGACAATTTTTTACGACCCGTCTTGCGCCCGACTTTTTCACGCGTCGTTTTTCCAACGCCTGTTTTTTAACGCCTGTTTGCCGCTAGAATGAGAACCACCCCGAGTTATGAGAACCGCGACCCACGGGGGGGCGTTGACCACGATTTTTTTTTTACACCTAGATGTGTATATTTTAAAAACATTCGTAAAAAAAAAATTAAAACGGCGCGGCCGAGGGGGTAGTTTTTTACACCCAAAGTTTGGTGTTTTTATTTTTTTTTCTTTTTTCTTTTTTTTACAAACTTTGGGTGTAAAAACCTACCCCTCGGTCGCGCCGTTTGAAATTTTTTTTTACGAATGTTTTTAAAATATACACATCTAGGTGTAAAAAAAATCGTGGTCAACGCGCCCCCGTGGGTCGCGGTTCTCGCGGTTCACATAACTCGGGGTGGTTCTCATTCTAGCGGTCCCCTATATGTTTTACCTAAAAACTTTTTACGCTTTACAAAAAACTTTTTACGGTTTACATAAAACTTTTTACGTTTTACGAAAACCTTTTTACGTTTTACGTTTTTACGTTAAAAAAGTTTACGTTTTACGTTAAACTTTTTACGTTTTTACGTTAAAAAAATTTACGTTTTACGCTTTACAAAAAACTTTTTACATTTTACGAAAAACTTTTTACGTTTTACGTTTTTACGTTAAAAAAATTTACGTTTTACGTTTTACCTAAAAACTTTTTACGCTTTACAAAAAACTTTTTACGGTTTACATAAAACTTTTTACGTTTTACGTTTTTACGTTAAACTTTTTACGTTTTACGTTTTTACGTTAAAAAAATTTACGTTTTACGTTTTACCTAAAACTTTTTACGCTTTACAAAAAACTTTTTACGGTTTACATAAAACTTTTTACGTATTACGAAAAACTTTTTACGTTTTACGTTAAAAAAGTTTACGTTTTTACGTTTACGTTAAACTTTTTACGTTTTACGTTAAAAAGTTTACGGTTTACACAATTTTTTTTTACAAATAACTTTTTTACGCAACACGAACGCACCCAGAAAACGCAAACTCGGTAGGTGTCTCAGATAGATTGTTATCGTCATCGACTAGGGAAAAAAATATAAAAAACCAACATCATCAAAACAAAGCGTATCTCGAAAAAAAAGGGGTTTGGCTCAGATTTTCCGATAATAAAAAAGGCTGCAAAATGGGGTTGCAGGTTCAAAAAACCTACCCTCCCGCCGTCTTTGCCGCGCCATCGTCATAAAAATCAACATTTTTTTTTTGCATCATCGCCCCCCAAAATCTAAACCGATCAAAACCCACATAATCAAAAGAATTCAAATCAACAGAATCAAGAATTCAAATCAACCCCAATCGCAGATTCAACCGATTTTAGAACATACCACCATCACATTCAAGAACACCCAGATTCAACATCAAACCCAGATTCAACATGAAACCCAGATTCAACATCAAACCCATATTCAAACATCAAACCCATTTTCAAACCCAGATTCAACATCAAACCCATATTCAAACATCAAACCCATATTCAACATCAAACCCAGATTCAACATCAAACCCATCAAAATAATCAAAAAACCCAAACTTTTTGAATCAAAGAACCCAGTCAAAACAGAAACAACAAATCAAAAGAACCCAATCAAACCAACAAACAAGATCAAATTCCCCACACATGCTAAACCCAGAAAAATCAAGAACACATGACGAAAAAAAATACCAGAGAAATCAACAACACAGGAGGAGACCGGGACCTCCGCCGCTCACGGCGGCACTGCCGCCGGTCCACCACCCAGCCGTCGACCAGAGCATAAACTCGAAATCCCAAGTCGCACAAACGAGCAACGGAGATGGGGTTGCAGATCACCCATAGCGTCTCTCCCTGAGGTGGTAGCCGGTGGTGATCACCGATGGTGTGTGGTGGTTGGTTTTGACTTTTGATTTGGGGTTTTCATAAGGTTTTTGAGCTTTGATTTGTGTCTGCAGAAGATTTTGGAACAAATATGAAAGAGAAATGTAAAATGAGAGATGAAATAGGAGAGAGGAGAGAGATATATAACTAGTCAGTCATATTAAATGAAGAGAGAGAGGAAAGACTTGACATATGGGGTAAATGACCATAATACCCTTTGGGTTGTCAAATTCTGATTGGTTGAAAATGGTTCTCATGGTTCTCATAACTGGAGGTGGTTCTCATTCTAGCGGCTCCCTATATATATATATATATATAGGGGAAGGTTCATTTGAGAAGAAATTTGATGTGAGAAGAAAAAGAAGAAAGGGCATATTAGTAAAATGGTATTTCATTTATAACTCATATAATTAATTTTTCTCTCTTTAATTAATTAGTCAACTATTCATTAATTATCATACATATAATCTACAAACCTACACATATCAAAATTTTCCTACATATACCCTACACATTATAGAATTTTATCCTACACAGTCGAATTTTATCCTACACACCTCGAAATATATCCTACACAACTCGTAATTTATCCTACACAACTAGTAGTTTATTCTACACTTTAAATTAAGTTGTTTTTTTAAATTTGGAAAAAGTATATATTTTGAAAAGGAGTTACAAATTTAATTTAGCTAGTTATTAAAGGAGAAGAATACAAATTAATAATTCATGTAAGTTTACCAATATACCCTTATATTAAAATTAAATACAAATATTAAATGAAGTAAAATGAAGCATTCTTATTGGTTGAAACTTCTTCTTTTTTCTTCTTACAAAAAAATTCTTCTCATTTGAACCCTCCACTATATATATATATATATATATATAGAGGATCGCTAGAATGAGAACCACCTCCAGTTATGAGAACCATGAGAACCACTTTCTAGCCATTGGATCAAGTAGATGAATGGATGAGATTAAAAGTAACAAAAATTAATATTAAAAGCTTTTTATCTTATTATGTCTTTTATATTTTAATCAAAAAGGGTAGTTTAGTAAAATAACATTTTTTTGTCTTTTTCTCTTTATTAATTTTTAATTACTTTTTTGATTTATTATATTACTTTTTATTTTTATTATATTACTTTTTATTTTCTAAAAAGATATTTTTATTAAAAACGTTTTTAAATTCAGATTTTTTTAACAAAAGACAATTTTTTTTTGCGCGCCGGTTTTTGCACGCGTCGTTTTTTCGACGCGTCCTTTTTTAACGCGCCGCGTCCCGTTTTTACGCGCCGTTTATACGGCCCGTTTTTTCACGCCGTTTATACGGCCCGTTTTTACGCGTCGCGGCCCATTTTTTACGTCCCGTTTTTACGAGTCGTTTATACGGCCCGTTTTACGCGCCGTTTATGCGGCCCGTTTTTACGCGCCGTTTATACGGCCCGTTTTAACGCGCCGCGTCCCATTTTTTACGTCCCGTTTTTGCGCCCCAGCTTTTACGTCCCGTTTTAACGCGCCGCGTCCCGTTTTTAAGTCCCGTTTTTACTCGCCGATTATACGGCCTGTTTTACGCGCCGTTTATACGGCCCGTTTTTACGCGTCGCGGCCCATTTTTTACGTCCCGTTTTTACGAGCCGTTCATACGGCCCGTTTTACGCGCCGTTTATGCGGCCCGTTTTTAAGCGCCGTTTATACGTCCCGTTTTTGCGCCCCAGTTTTTACGTCCCGTTTTAACGCGCCGCGTCCCGTTTTTAAGTCCTGTTTTTACGCGCCGATTATACGGCCTGTTTTACGCGCCGTTTATACAGCCCGTTTTACGTTTTTTGCCGTCCCGTTTTAGCCGTCCCGTTTTAGCCGTCCCGTTTTTTGCCGTCCCGTTTTAGCCATCCCGTTTTCTGCCGTCCCGTTTTAGCCGTCCCGTTTTTTTACAAGCCGACCCGTTTTACGCCCCGTTTTTTTACGTTTTACGCGTCGGTTTTTTACGTTTTACGCGTCGGTTTTTTACGTTTTACGCCCCCCGTTTTTTACGTTAACGTTATTTTACGTTTTACACGTCGGTTTTTTACGTTTTACGTGTCGGTTTTTTACGTTTTATACGGCGCGTTTTAACGCGCCGCGTCGCGTTTTTATATCCCGTTTTTTCGCTTCACGTTTTTACGTTTTACGTAAAAAAGTTTACGGTTTAATTTTTTTTTTAACAAAAAATTTTTACGTAAAACTTTTTACTTTTTACGTTTTACGTTAAAACTTTTTACTTTTTACGTTAAAACTTTTTACGTTAAAACTTTTTACGTTTCACGTTTTTACGTTTTACGTTAAAATGTTTACGAGTTACGTTAAAAAGTTTACGATTTAATTTTTACGTCCCGTTTTATTTTACGTTTTAACGCGGCGTTTTTTAAGTCCCGTTTTATTTACGTTTTACGTTTTACGAAAAACTTTTTAAATTTTACGTTTTACGAAAAACTTTTTACGTTTTATGTTTTACGTAAAACTTTTTACGTTTTACGTTTTACGAAAAACCTTTTACCTTTTACGGCTTTTTAACGCGTCGTTTTTTAACGCGCCGCTTTTACGGCCGACGTTTTACGTTAAAAAGTTTACGTTTTTTGTTAAAAAATTTATGTTTTACGTTAAAAAGGTTTACGTTTTACGTTAAAAAATTTACGTTTTACGTTAAAAAGTTTACGTTTTACGTTAAAAAGTTTACGTTTTATGTTTTTACGTTTTACGTTAAAATATTTACGTTTTACTTTAAAAACTTTACATTTTTACATTAAAAAGTTTACGTTTTATGTTAAAAGTTTACGTTTGACGTTAAAAAATGTATGTTTTACGTATTACATTAATTTTTTTAATCTTTTTACGTTTTACATTAAACTTTATTACGTTTTACGTTTTAAACTTTTTACGTAAAACTTTTTACGTTTTACGTTTTACGTTTTTACATTAAAACTTTTTTACGTTTTACGTTAATTTTTTTAATCTTTTTACGTTTTACGCTAAAATTTTTAAGTTTAACGTTAAAATTTTTACGTTTTACGTTAAACTTTTTTACGTTTTAAACTTTTTACGTTAAACTTTTTACGTTTGACGTAAAAGTTTACGGTTGAACTTGTTTTTCACAAAGATTTTTTTACACAAAAACTTGTTTACGCAAGACGAACGCACCCATAAATCGCAAAGTCGGTAGGTGTCTCGGATAGATTTTTATCGTCATCGACTGGGGAAAAAGATATAAAAAACCAACAACAAAACAAAAGAGTATCTCGAAAAAAAAACGGGGTTGGGCTCAGATTTTTTCCGATAATTAAAAGGCTGCAAATGTGGGGTTGCGGGTTCAAAAACCTACCATCCACCATCGTTGCCGCGCCATCGTCATCAAAATCTACGGGTTTTTTTTTTTTTTTTGCATCATCGCCACCCAAATTCACTGATCGAAATCTACCAAAAAGCACCAGATTCAAAACATTTAAAAGGGACCCAATTCAACAGATTCAAACATTCAAAAGCACCATGAACATCATTCAAACAGATTCAACAAATTCAAAAAGCACCAGATTCAACTGAATCAAACACAGCAAAAACACTTACAAAAAAATTGGTTTTTTTTCTTTTTTTTTCTTTTTGCGTCATCACCGCCCAACATCAAGAACACAGATCAAACACCCACCAGAGAATCAAAAGCACCAAAAAAATAGAATCAATCTATCAACAGTTGATTCCACACCTATCAACATAATCAAATAGATCAAACCCACAAAAATCAAGAAACCCCCAAGAAACTAAAAAAATTTGTTTCCAGATTCAAAAATTTCAAAAAGCACCATAAAAAACCTTACCAAACACCAGCACCACCAACACCGTCGCCCAATGGTTCATCCACCGCAGCTCACACAGCCACCGCCTCCAAACACCACCGGTCTCCCCACAAAACCCCCACCGGTCTCCCCACAAAGAGATGAATGAGAGATGGGTGTCGGCTTGTTGTCGGAGGATGGTGTGGGTGTCGGCTTGTTGTCGGATGGTGGTAAAGGCGGTGGTAAAAGCTTGCTGTCGGATGGTGGTAAAGGCGGTGGTAAAGGTGGGTTTCAGGCGTCGTCATCATCTTCGTTTTATCGGGGATGCAGCAGTGGTAAAGGCGGAGGTTCGATGGTTGTTGTGGAGGAGGAAGTGGAACTAGATCAGCTTGTATTTCAATGGAATTTGGGAATTCCATTCACACAGAACTTGAAAAATGGAGGATAGATGAAAGTAGGAAATGGAGAGAGAAGGGAAAATGAGGAGAGATGAGAGAAGATGTGCAACTTAAATGAGAGAGAGATGTCTGCAACTTTAAAGAGGAGAGAGGAGAGAGAGAGGAGAGATTAGACATAAAAAGGAAATGACTAAACTACCCTTTGAGTTGTCATAATCTTATTGGCTGAAAGTGGTTCTCATGGTTCTCATAACTGGGAGTGGTTCTCATTCTAGCGGCTCCCTATATATATATATATATATAGGGTAAGGTTCATGCGAGAACCACCCTTATTGCGAGAACCGGGAGAACCAATGTGAACACAAAATAAAATCTAAAAAAAATCAAAAAAGCACTCAAATTTTTTTTTTATTTTTTTTAATATTTTTTAATAAAAAATCGCTATATTTCGTTCCCATAAAAAAAAAAAAAAAAAAAAAAACTTTTTTTTTTCGAGTAAGAGTTATCCATGCACATGTGCATATGTATCATTACTTCAACAAATTCGGTAATACGTTATCAGGAATAGACAATTGCACTTTAATTTACAATACCATTAGTAATACACTACTTTTTACATTACCAATATTCAAAATGCACATGTGCATAATTAGGTATAACCATGATATAACGTGTTTTGGTTCAAAAAGTTTGTGATTTTGAATGGAGAAGTAGACCCATATACATGTTTTTTGGTTAGTTATATCTAGTGGTTGATGGTTTGGTTATAGTTGTCAATTTTTTATGTAATATGTTGATTGGATGGTATAAATGGTGTTTACATACATGTAATAAAGTGAAAATATTGTTAATGGTATTGTATTATGGATGGTAGGAGGTAATGGTATTGTATTATGGATGGTAGGAGGTAATGGTAGTGTATTATGGATGGTATGATAGATGAAAGGGAAAGTGTATTCAAAGTGGTGTACCAAAACACCTTATTTCATGTTGATACATATGAATGCACATGTGCATTTCTAATATTGGTAATGTAAAAAGTAGTGTATTACATATGGTAGTGTAAATGAAAGTGCAATTGTCTAATATATGTAATGAATTACGGAATTTGGCAAAGAAATGACAAAAATGCACATGTGCATGCTTGTGTATTATGGATGGAATGATAGATGAAAGAGAAAGTAGTGTACCAAAACACCTTATTTCCTGTTGATACATATAGATGCACATGTGCATTTCTAACATTGGTAATGTAAAAAATAGTGTATTACACGTAGTAGTGTAAATGAAAGTGCAATTGACTATTATTTGTAATGAATTACGGAATTTGACAAAGAAACGACACATATGCACATGTGCATGGATAACTGTTACTCAAAAAAAAAAAAAATTTATTTTTTTTTTATTTTTTTTATAGCGATTTTTTCAAAAAAAATAGTAAAAAAATAAAAAAAAAATTTTTGGGTGTTTTTTAGATTTTTTTAGGAATTACTGTTTGTGTTCACACTGGTTCTCGCGGTTCTCGCAATAAGGGGTGGTTCCTAACGGATCTTTGTCCTATATATATATATATATATATATAAGGTCGGTTCATCCCCGCACTCGTTTACATAAACGCGTTCGTGAGGGATCATTCTTTAATTATTACCTTCTACACCCAATAGCTTAACACAAAAGATTAGAGAATCATCGTTATGCCTAGCTTGTTTGACACTAGCTAGTGGCTACCATTTAAAAATAATAATTGCTAAACTGTATGTTTGATTTGAATAAGAAAAGGCTAGTGGTTTTCTTAATACAACTAACGAAACCAAAAGGAAATGCTTTAGACCACTTTTATTTCTACTTTCTTTTAAAAATTACTCCAAAAGATTATGAAGGAGAGGATTAAATAGCAAGTATAATTTGGATAGAAAGAGTAGAAAAGAATAATGTTGTGATATGTGACAAAATTGAAAAATAAAGACGAAGGTTTCTTTTTATTAACATTGTTTTACCACTTTGTCTATGTTTCCATTTAAACTTTGTTAAAAAACGACTCTCCCCCTGCTGTAGAGCACTCTATAAGAGTATTCACAATCTTTCCTTCCAAATATTTGTGAGTGTGCTCTTTATATTATAAAAAGTGGTTGTGAGTGAGAAAAGAGAAAATGTTACTATTTATGTGCATATTTAAGGAGACACTGTTCACACTCTATAATTTTTTAATACATTTTGAAATTTTGTCAATGGTTGTGAGTGGAGGAGAAAGAAAAAAGTAATGATAATGGTACAAAAATTATTATTTAATTAAAAAAGAGAAAAAATATAATGATTTTTAGTGTAATTATAAATGATATAATATAAAGGCTTCCACTATTCTCACACCCTAAATCTTATTTTTACATCTTTTTTCACTCGATCTCTCTCTCTATATACATCTATGTATATATAGAAAGACATAGAGTGAAGAGATGTGTGAATATTAATACAGGCTCCCCTTGTTCCCACACCCCCTATATCTTATTTTCACACCCCTAGTGTATACAGGCCGTATACACTTATACGGCCCGTATAGAATGTTTTTGAATAGGAAAATGCGCAGAGAATGTTTTTTTTTGAGTTTATTATATACGGGCCGTATATAGTTATACGAGCCGTATACATGTTTATACGATTTGTAAAACGTATACGGCTCAATGGATTTATTTTGTGAGGTTTTTGATGTTACCAAATGTATACGAGCCGTATAACTGTATACGGGCCGTATATAAGGATGTTTTTTCAAGTATCATGTTTTTTTTCAGCAAAAACACCATCATTCTAGGGTTTCTAAACTCTTCATCACCTTTAACAACGTTGATCGGAACATGCCGCTTAAATCGGAGCACAAGTAGAGTAACGTTACCGATCAGTCCGTTGATCGAGTAACTAGCAGAAGAACTCGACACAAACAAGTTCTCCACAGTTTGTTATTCAGATCTCTATTCGGTCATCTTTCCAAACTAAAACACACGATAACTTTAAACTTTATATTGTGTGATTTGACCAGGAAATGATTGGAGGTGATTGCTACTTTTAATAAGCTGTCATAGTTGTCAAATTCGATTTGAACAAATCTTTTCCTTTTCCTTCAATTTCTAGAACATTCTCCGTAACATGAAGACGTGTCGGGTTCTTCTACTAGTGGTATTTTAATGAAGTATTGAAGATTGAATGTGCAAACCGTAACCGTTTTTTACTACGAAAACGGTGGCTATGCGAAATACAAACCGCAACCGTTTTTTACTACGGAAACGGTGGCTATGCGAAATACAAACCGTAATATTTTGTGACTATGGGAAACATAAGTTTTCTTTTTGAGCTTGATGGATGTCCGTTATCTCAGTTGAGGCGTGCATTGTTTAAATCTGAATATAACTAGATGTTACATGTAACTTCATTAAACCAAGAACAAAGCCTATTTCAAAACACATGTGTTCATATCAGCATTGTTTATCACCCTGTGTGAGCATTGGAAACCCGACAAACAGTCTTGACAACTGTGATAGCTTATCTATCTGTGTGTGTCACATCCATCCTGTTATAGCAATCGATATGATTAATTTTACAGATTTTTTTTCTAATTAGCGTTGTTAACTACCAAAAGAATGCATACACAAAATAGTTCTAGTGGACAAAGCAAAGAGACCGTTGTGTATCTGAATCAGGTTATCCGAATGTAAGTGAATCGAGTGATATGCTTATCTATTCTGGTCAAGGTGGGCATGGTTTGTTCGGGAGTAAATCCCCACCCAAAGATCAACAACTTATGAGTGGGAATATGGCTATGAAGAATAGTATGGATAAGAAATCACCGGTTCGGGTGATAAGGAAAGTTGCCTTGTTCTAATAGATTAAAAGAAGGATCATTCTAATAGATTAAAAGAAGGGGTTTATGGTATTTTGGTAGGTTGAAAGAGGTGAAAGGTCTTGAAAGATTTGTTGAAATCGAAGAAAAGAGTAACTAGCAGAAGACGTGTCGGGTTCTTCTGCTAGTTATTCGGAATGGTTTGAATCATCACAGAAGACGTGTCGGGTTTGTATTTCCCATAGCCACTGTTTCCGTATACAAAACGGATGCGGTTTGCATATTCAATCTTCATTGCTTCATTAAAATTACAACACACGATAAAATGCTTTCCGTCGCATGATAGAAGATACAAATCGTTCGTTCAAGTTGAGCTTCCTTGTAACACCCCGTGTTTCGAAAGTCAAAGTCAAAGTTAAGTTTGACTGTTTTGACGTCTTTGACTTGTAGATGATCTGTCTATATTATTGCTTTAGCTGTATTATGTGGAGTACTTATTAATAATCAAGGTTTAATCACTATTTATTGCATGTTTATCGCTCATCGCATCGCACTCGCAACTCGAACTTACGCGCGTTGGTTATTGTTTTATGTGTGTGTGCCTTTTATATGTTACTTGTGCATGTTTATTATTTATGTTATGTTGTGGTGATCAATCGAAAACGCAATCGCAACGCTATCGCAATCGAATCGCAAACACTGAACGTAAGAAAAGCAGGATGATTTTATGTTAGATATAGTAGTTGGGATTAAAAGTAATTTGAGAAGGAAGCTCTATCGCATCGCTCACTCGAATCGCATCGCAACGCACTACACGTGAATCGAAACGACAAAACTCATCGCACCGAGCACTCGAGCCAAGTGGCCAGCCGACCGAGCTGCCACCCGACCGGGCTGCCACCCGATCGAGGTGCCACTCAACCGAGCGGCCACCCGGACGGAGTGTCACTCGAGCGACCAGCCCTCATCCCCCCTTTCCATATTGGGAAACCCTATAAATACCTCACTTGTTACCAGTTTTGGATGGTGACATCTCTCTGCTCGAACCAGCCACACTCAAGCACTTTTCTTCCGATTTCTCTCAAATCTTGTAAGTTTCCAACCTAAATCTTGTACTTTCTTGATCTACACGCACTCCTACACCTTTCTATCTTTCAAATCTTAACTTTTAACCGTGAAATCACTAGATTGGAGGTGTTCTAGGATAATGTCATCATGTCTTCTTCGGAACTTCATTATTTGGCTTCAATCCACCAAGAACAACTTGAATCAGAATGATTTCCACACAAATAAACAAAGATCTTGCATAAATCTGAACATATTCACGGTGAAAAAGATTGAAAGATGGTTTTCTAACTTTCTTTCAACTCTTTTACACTCAAAGCACTCAAAACCGATAGAATCGGAGCTTGATCTGGCCTTCTACTCCTTCTTGTTGATGTGTTGGTTCAAGATCTGGATTCTATCCGTGAGATAACTGATTTCGGGTTAAACATGAAACACCGTCTCGAACAGTTAACTGGTCGGGCTAGGATGATTCCTGTCCGATCAGGTTACTAAGTCTTGACGAGGTTCCTGTTGTCTAGCACGTTATCAAATCATCTCGAGAAAATAACAAACTATCAAAACCGCCAAGGAAGAAGACGACCAGGTCATCTGGAACGGACTATCGTCCGATCGGATAGCCACCAGCCCGGACTGCCACCCGATCGGATTACACCTTGGGACCCACACTCAACTTTTACTTTCAAACTTTTGAGGATTGAACATTGAACGAAATGCTGTCTGATCGGATTACCACTCAACCATGTGATGTTCTCACTTCAACACTTAAACAATTTTCAACATGTTCAATATGCAAGATTGCCACCCGATCGGATTGTCATCCGATCGAGTGACCGTCCTGCGGTGAACTTGTTCTCAACCTGAGAAGCCTCGCCAATCGGATTACTGTCCGATCGAACTTTCGTTCGATCGACCGACCTGAAAGGTAGAGATACTTCTCTGTTTTCAAAATGCTACAACGAAAACTTCAAAAGACAAGCCATCATACACAAACACATCCATCCCAAACAAGGTAACAATCCACTCGTATGGTCATCCGATCGGATAACCCATTCGAGCGGATTGACATCCGAGCGACCGGCCATCCGACCGGATTGCTGTTCGACCTACTGACGCCTTGTTCTTTTTACGCGCCGCTTACCATTTATACTATCGTACTGTTCAGGCTAACTTCCGCTCTAAGCGCTCCCTTCAATCCATCATCGCTGTGAGTATACTCGAACCCTTTTTGCTTTATGCACTTTTGGGCGTTACGTACGTTACTTATTCTAAATCACATCGAACACACTACTCAATACTTTAATGCTAACCGTTACCGCATGTTATACGTGACTAAATGAATGCTTGTTTGTTATGTTTACACATGGAATGCTGTCTACCTGCCTTAGCAACGGTAGTACTATTAGTTTGGACTCAGTGCACCTGTTCACTCATGGGTTTTTAAGGACAATTAGTTACATGGCTCACAATGGTGAGTGTGTATCGCGAACTGCCTTGGGCAGTCAACCCGCAGTCATTAGTATCGATAGGTTCATGTCGATAACTAACATGCCTCATTTCACTCTGTGTACGTGCTAGTTATGCTTAAACGATTTCGAACTTTATTATATCTATTAAACTTGTATGCTCACCTTTACACTATGTGTATTGACTTTTACTTTAACGTATGTGGCAGGTGCTTAGGATGTTTATATGCTTTTTGCTTGTTGTGAAATCGAGGCTAGGAAAGACCTAGGTCAACAATAAAATGTCTGTACTAGAAATCTGAGTTGTCGGAACAGAACAATTTGACTAGATTTTGTCTGTAATAATTATGTTACTTTTTATGTCATGGTATGGGACGTGATGTTTAAATAATTGGTAATCATAGTTGTTATGGAAACTTTTGGACAATCTGTTTCGCTTAGTGGCACGCCCCGATGTTTCTGCCATCGTTTGGGGTGTGACAGATTGGTATCAGAGCCATAACTATAGGGAATTAGGCAAGACTCGACCTAGTCCGGGTCGATGTCTTAGAATAACCTAGTTTATAGTCTAAGTACCAAAAGGCCGACTTGTGCATAACCTGTAAAGGTCTTGTGCAAACTAACTCGCTGTTTCTTGCTATTCTCGCTTACACTACACTATCACTGCAATCTAATTTTCAAAAAAATGAACGAGCGATAAGGTTGAGATTAGGTGTGAAAACCGCGAACTCTCGACCAAATTGCTTGTTATTTATCTGTAAACAGGAGAATTTGCATTGAATCAGGAGTGAAATCCGTACTTTAATGCAAATTTTTCTCTCTACTTTTAACAAAACAGGAAAAAGGTTACTAAGACAGGGGTGAAACCCGAACCTTGATGACCTGTTCTGTACATTATTTTTCTCTCACCAAGGACTCGACGGACTCCAACGACTGAAGTCACACTGTAACTAGAAGAACGCGTGCCATTGCCCGGAATCGAGGCAAAGGCATAATTCCGACAGTTGAAGAGTGTACTGAAGGTCCTTGTGAATAGTCGAACCACCTTGGATAGTCGATGTCTAATTAGCCTAAGACAATCTATTTTCGATTTCAAGCTCGCAATCGCTAATTTTATGTGTTTCGATTCTGAGCCCGCAACAGCTGACTATGATATTTGTCGATTTGATATTTGTCGATTTTATGTGAGTTTTATGTGTCTTATGTGATTTATACCTATTTATGTGTTTTAATTCTTGATAGTCTACTGCTTTTCACTTACGCTTTGACCGACACACACAATACGCCCTACACATCTATCCCAAAACGCTGACAGGTCGTTATTACTTGTGGAGGATTACATATTATGATGATGCTTATACTATACTACTCGCTATGCTACTTGCTATATCGTGCGTGAACTATGAGTGATAGGATTCTGTATTCTGACTGCTTCTATGTGCTCTTATGTGTCCAGTGTGCCTTACGTGCTTATGTGTTTCAGTGCTTATGTGATTCCTTGCTTACGTGCCTATGTGTTTATGTGATACATGATTGTGTTCCTGAGCTTTATGACGAATCGCTAGACTATACTAGGAATAATCGAAATTGTGTTGAGTCCTGTGACGATGTCTGTTGCAGACAATGTCGTCATCCGGACCCCGCTACTCTCGACACGCTCGCCGAGAACACAGAGACAAACGCCTTACAGCACTCGTCGCTGAGCAAGTGGCGAAAGTTGTTCCGCAAATCTTCAGCGAGATAAACGAGAATGCTAGCAAATCTTCTGAAGAATCAAGGACCGAAACTCCCAAGTCTGCTTTTAGTTTCAAGCAGTTCAAAGCTTGTGGGCCAAAGGAATTTATAGGCGAGGACGGCCCTACGGCTTTGTTTCAATGGTTTGATTCCATCGAGGTCACCCTACAACAGAGCGGTTGCCCCGATGATCTCCGCACTCTCAACGCTACTGGCGTCTTCCAGTCCCGCGCTTTAGACTGGTGGACGGCTGAGAGGAACAAACGTGGCAACGATGCAGCGTATGGTCTGACCTGGGATGAGTTGAAGGAAGTCATGCTGGAAGAGTTCTGCCTACCTCACGAGCGTCAAAAACTGGAAGACGAATTCTGGCATATTAAGCAGAAGGATGGTGACAATGCTGCTCTGACTGCTCGCTTCAAGCAGCTCAGCATAATCTGTCCTGATCAAGTGAAGACCGCTGATATGACAATCAAGAAGTATATCCGAGCTCTGCCGGATTGTGTTGCAGATTTTGTGCATGCTTCAAAGCCAGCAACAATCGAGGAAACTTATCTGCTTGCCGCCGAAATCAACGACAAGCGTGTCAAGGCTGGTTTTTGGGATAAAGCTTCGAAGAACCTGTATCAAGCTACCACCGCAAAAACCGCTGAAACCGCCACCACCCCTCAGTCTTCAAAAGCCTCTCGTCACAAGCGGAAAGTCAACAACAACACCAACAACAAGAACTGTGCAGTTACCACTGCTGCCCCGCTCCAAACAGTTCCAGCTTCGAACAACAACACCAACAACAAGCCTCTCGTCACCGCCAACTGCCGTAAAGGCTCCCGACAAGCTCCAGCCACTGCTCATCAAGCTCTACTTCCTGCTCCTCAAGGCCAGCAAGCGGCTCAGGCACCCGCGATCAATGCCAGAGTCTGCTTCGCGTGTGGTGAACCCAACCACTTCGCGAACATGTGCCCGAATCGAGTGGTGAAACAAGAGCCACAACAGCAGCAGCTCCAGCAACAGCCTCAGCAACAGCAGCAGCAACAACAACAAGCAGCACGTGCTCGAACTTTCAACATCAACGTGTGCCAAGCCCAGGCTGACAACAACGTGGTCAATGGTACGTTCCTCATGAATGGTATTTATGCTTCATGTTTGTTTGATACTGGTGCTGATAACTGTTTTGTATCGTTTGAGTTCGAAAAGCTCCTTAATCGTAAGCGCGCCCATCTCCCCTCGACGTTCGATGTCGAAGTCGCCACCGGAAGAACAGTCGCCGTCAACTCCGTTCTTCGTGATTGTACTCTTGAACTCAACAATCACATCTTTCCCATCGACCTTATCCTGATGCAACTCGGTAGTTTTGACGTCATAGTAGGCATGGACTTTCTTTGCGAAAACCATGATGAAGTTGTTTGCTTTGACAAGATGATTCGATTCTCGCTCACTGATGGTGATCAATTGTGTGTTTACGGTGAAGTCGCGTCGAAGAAACTCCAACTCATGTCGTGTGTCCAAGCTAGCAAGTATCTCCACAAAGAATACCAAGCTTACTTTGCTCACATCGTAGTAGCAGAGAAAAAAGGAAGTTAAGGGAGTAAACGATGTCCTTGTTGTTCGTGAATTTCCAAACGTTTTCCCTGATGATCTTCCTAGTTTACCACCCAGTCATGATATCGACTTTCGTATCGACCTCATTCCTGGAGCAAACCCCGTTGCTAGAGCTCCTTATCGACTCGCACCGTCCGAAATGCGCGAACTGTCGAGTCAGCTCCAGGAATTACTTGACAAAGCCTTCATTTACCTTAGCACCTCTCCTTGGGGCGCACCAGTCCTCTTCGTCAAAAAGTAGGATGGGTCGTTCTGGATGTGCATCGATTATAGGGAGTTGAATAAGCTAACGATCAAAAATCGCTATCCCCTGCCCCACATCGACGACTTGTTTGACCAACTACAAGGTGCTACGTGCTTCTCCAAGATCGATCTATGTTCAGGTTACCACCAACTACGCATTCTAGAGGAGGATATACCCAAAACCGCTTTTCGCACCCGATACGACCTTTATGAATTCGTTGTTATGCCTTTTGGTCTAACTAACGCACCCGCGGTTTTTATGGATCTGATGAATCGCGTGTGTAAACCTTTTCTCGACCACTTTGTCATCGTGTTCATCGATGATATCCTGATCTATTCCAAGTCGAAAACAGAACACGCGCAACATCTACGTTTGGTTCTCGAGCTACTCCAAGAGAATCGACTCTATGCCAAGTTCTCCAAGTGCGAATTCTGGCTGGAGGAGGTTCAATTCCTCGGTCACATTGTCAATAGTCAAGGTATTCATGTCGACCCCGCGAAGATCGAAGCTGTCAAGAGTTGGGTTACACCTAAGAACCCGACTGAAGTCCGTTCTTTTCTCGGACTGGCGGGCTATTATCGCCGATTTATCGAAGGATTCTCTAAAATCGCCGTGCCTCTTACCTCTCTCACGCACAAGGACAAGCCTTTTGTTTGGGGAACTGGACAAGAGACTGCCTTTCAAACCCTCAAGCATATGCTTTGCAACACTCCCGTTCTCACTCTACCCGACGGAAACGATGACTTTATTGTCTACTGCGATGCCTCGAACCTTGGCCTTGGTTGTGTTCTCATGCAGCGAGACAAGGTTATAGCTTACGCATCTCGTCAACTCAAGATCCACGAGAAGAACTACACAACCCACGATCTCGAGCTAGGTGCAGTTGTTTTTGCGTTGAAGATTTGGCGACATTACCTGTATGGTACTAAGTGTACGATCTTCACAGATCATAGGAGCCTACAACACATCCTCAGCCAGAAAGAACTTAATATGCGCCAATGCCGATGTGTTGAACTTCTCACGGATTACGACTGTGAGATCCGTTATCATCCTGGCAAAGCAAATGTCGTTGTTGACGCACTCAGCAGACGGAGCTATTTGCAAAGCGCCCGTAATATCCAAGCCCAATATGATCTCGAAACCCTTATCCGCGAAGCCAAACATATGCTTGTTTTAATGAGCGCACCTTGAAGAAAGAAAGGATCTACCACGATGGAGCCCAGCTAGTGAATAAGTCGAATGGGATATTCCACTATCTGGACTGAATTTGGATCCCTAAGCGGACTGATTTACGAGAGATTTTGATGGTCGAAGCCCACAAATCCTGATATTCTATTCATCCCGGTACCGATAAGATGTACCAGGACCTTCGCTACAAGTACTGGTGGCCGGGCATGAAGAGGGATATCGCTCTCTATGTTGGAAAATGCCTGACTTGCTCGAAAGTCAAGGCTAAGCACCAAAGACCCTCTGGCTTGCTTGAACAACCCCCAATCCATATGTGGAAGTGTGAAAGCATAGCTATGGATTTTATAACGAAACTTCCGCGCACGCCATCAAGTCACGACAGCATCTGGGTTGTCGTTGACCGTTTGACTAAATCTGCTCACTTCTTGCCGATACGAGAAGACTATAAGGTAGAACGATTAGCCCTAATCTACACCGATGAGATCATTTGTCGACACGGGACGCCTCGCGACATCATCTCTAACCGTGATGCTCGGTTCACCTCGCGTCTTTAGGAAACGTTCCAATCTGCTCTCGGTACATCGCTTAATCTAAGTACCGCTTTTCATCCCCAAACCGACAGTCAGACTGAAAGAACGATTCGTACCCTTGAAGACATGCTCCGTTCGTGTGTCATAGATTTCGGTGGTAATTGGGACACATACTTACCTTTAGTTGAATTCTCGTACAATAACAGTTATCATGCCAGCATTCAAATGGTACCATTTGAGGCATTATACGGAAGAAGATGTCGATCGCCTCTTGTATGGCACGAGATCAGGCACTCGCAATTAACCGGTCCTGAGCTATTGCAAGAAATGACTGACAAAATCCTCCAGATTCGAGACAATCTACTAAAAGCTCGGAGTCGTCAGAAAAGATACGCCGATAGACGACGCAAGCCCCTTGAATTTGACGTTGGTGACTACGTACTCCTAAAGGTTTCACCTTGGAAGGGTGTGGTCCGATTCGGCAAGAAAGGAAAGCTCGCGCCTCGATACGTTGGACCCTTCAAGATTCTGGAAAGAATTGACAAAGTGGCCTACAAACTCGAACTACCGGAGGAACTTAACAACGTTCACCCAACTTTCCATGTTTCGAACCTCAGAAAGTGTCTGACTGAGCATGATTTACATGTTCCTTTAGAAGATCTACAAGTGAACGAAACATTACACTTCGTGGAAAAGCCTGTAGAGATCATGGATCGACAAACCAAGCAGCTCAGACGCTCACGTATTCCCATCGTGAAGGTTCGCTGGGAAGGCAAACGAGGCGCAGAGTTCACTTGGGAACTCGAAAGTGACATGAAGGCGAAGTACCCACAGTTGTTTGTTACGGCTTCGGCCTAATTTCGGGACGAAATTCCCTCAACAAGGGGAGGCTGTAACACCCCGTGTTTCGAAAGTCAAAGTCAAGTTTGACTGTTTTGACTTGTAGATGATCTATCTATATTATTGCTTTAGCTGTATTATGTGGACTACTTATTAATAATCGAGGTTTAATCGCTATTTATTGCATGTTTATCGCTCATCGCATCGCACTCGCAACTCGAACTTACGCGCGTTGGTTATTGTTTTATGTGTGTGTGCCTTTTATATGTTACTTGTGCATGTTTATTATTTATGTTATGTTGTGGTGATCAATCGAAAATGCAATCGCAACGCTATCGCAATCGAATCGCAAACACTGAACGTAAGAAAAGCAGGATGATTGTATGTTAGATATAGTAGTTGGGATTAAAAGTAATTTGAGAAGGAAGCTCTATCGCATCGCTCACTCGAATCGCATCGTAACGCACTACACGCGAATCGAAACGACAAAACTCATCGCGCCGAGCACTCGAGCCAAGTGACCAGCCGACCGAGCTGCCACCCGATCTAGGTGCCACTCGACCGTGCTGCCACTTGGACGGAGTGTCACTCGAGCGACCAGCCCTCATCCCCCCTTTCCATTTTGGGAAACCCTATAAATACCTCACTTGTTACTATTTTTGGATGGTGACATCTCTCTGCTCGAACCAGCCACACTCAAGCACTTTTCTTCCGATTTCTCTCAAATCTTGTAAGTTTCCAACCTAAATCTTGTACTTTCTTGATCTACACGCACTCCTACACCTTTCTATCTTTCGAATCTTAACTTTTAACCGTGAAATCACTAGATTGGAGGTGTTCTAGGATGATGTCATCATGTGTTCATAGGAACTTCATGATTTGGCTTCAATCCACCAAGAACAACTTGAATCTGAATGATTTCCACACAAATAAACAAATATCTTGCATAAATCTGAACATATTCACGGTGAAAAAGATTGAAAGATGGTTTTCTAACTTTCTTTCAACTCTTTTACACTCAAAACAAATAGAATCGGAGCTTGATCTGGCCTTCTACTCCTTCTTGTTGATGTGTTGGTTCAAGATCTGGATTCTATCCGCGAGATAATTGATTTCGGTTAAACATGAAACACCCTCTCGAACAGTTAACTGGTCGGGCTAGGGTGATTCCTGTCCGATCAGGTTACTATGTCTTGAGGAGGTTCCTGTTGTCTAGCACGTTATCAAATCATCTCGAGAAAACGATAAACTATCAAAACCACCAAGGAAGAAGACGACCAGGTCATCTGGGACGGACTGCCATCCGATTGGATTGCCGTCCGATCGGATAGCCACCAGCCCGGACTGCCACCCGATCGGACTACACCTTGGGACCCACACTCAACTTTTACTTTCAAACTTTTGAGGATTGAACATTGAACGAAATGCTGTCCGATCGGATTACCACCCGATCGGATTACCACTCGACCATGTGATGTTCTGACTTCAACACTTAAACAATTTTCAACATGTTCAATACGCAAGATTGCCACCAGATCGGATTGTCATCCGATCGAGTGACTGTCCTGCGGTGAACTTGTTCTCAACCTGAGAAGCCTCGCCAATCGGATTGCTGTCCGATCGAACTTTCGTTCGATCGACCGAGCTGAAAGGTAGAGATACTTCTCTGTTTTCAAAATGCTACAACGAAAACTTCAATAGACAAGCCATCATACATAAACACATCCATCCCAAACAAGGTAACAATCCACTCGTATGGTCGTCCAATCGGATAACCCATTCGAGCGGATTGACATCCGAGCGACTGGCCATCCGACCGGATTGATGTTCGACCCATTGACGCCTTGTTCTTTTTACGCGCCGCTTACCATTTATACTATCGTACTGTTCAGGCTCACTTCCGCTCTAAGCGCTCCCTTCAATCCATCATCGCTGTGAGTATACTCGAACCCTTTTTGATTTATGCACTTTTGGGCGTTACATATGTTACTTATTCTAAATCACATCGAACACACTACTTAATACTTTAACGCTAACCGTTACCGCATGTTATACGTGACTAAATGAATGCTTGTTTGTTATGTTTACACATGGAATGCTGTCTACCTGCCTTAGCAACGGTAGTACTATTAGTTTGGACTCAGCACCTGTTCACTCATGGGTTGTTAAGGACAATTAGTTACATGGCTCACAATGGTGAGTGTGTATCACGAACTGCCTTGGGCAGTCAACCCGCAGTCATTGGTATCGATAGGTTCATGTCGATAACTAACATGCCTCATTTCACTTTGTGTACGTGCTGGTTATGCGTAAACGATTTCGAACTTTATTATATGTATTAAACTTGTATGCTCACCTTTATACTATGTGTATTGACTATTACTTTAACGTATGTGGCAGGTGCTTAGGATGTTTATGTGCTTTGCTTGCTGTGAAATCGAGGCTAGGAAAGACCTAGGTCAACAATAAAATGTCTGTACTAGAAATCTGAGTTGTTGGAACAGAACAATTTGACTAGATTTTGTCTGTAATAATTATGTTACTTTTTATGTCATGGTATGGGACGTGATGTTTAAATAATTGGTAATCATGGTTGTTATGGAAACTTCTGGACAATCTGTTTCGCTCAGTGCCACGCCCCGATGTTTCCGTCATTGGTTAGGGTGTGACATTCCTGATACATATCGTCCGTTCAAGTTGAGCTTCTTGATACATATCGTCCATTCAACTTGAGTATTTTTCTAACTTTATGCTTGCATCCACCGGTCAAATCACACACTATAAAGTGTAAACTTATCGTGTGTTGTAGTTTGGAATGATGACCGAATAGAGATCTGAATCAGGCGTTGTTCTTGTTGTTGCATCGGGAACGAAGGAGGAGACTCAACTGTCGCTGCACTGTTCTCGTTGTGGTCGACGTATACCAACTGTTCTGCGAAAAAAAAACATCATTTGTTCATCATTGCTCTTGAAGATGAAGATGAAGAAACGAGGGTTTATTTTCTTTAATCTATTAGAGCGATCCTTGTTTTGAGAACCTGATTCTGATTTAAACAATGCACGACATGTCTGTTAGTGGTTTCTGTAACCAATTGGGAATCACATATTTGCTTCAAGATTTACGTCTGATGTCCAAGTTTGATCACATTTGACTTTGTTCTTCGTTTTTTGGATCGTTCTAATATATTAAAGAGAATAAACCATTTTTTACCCTAAGAATACGGGCCGTATACTATTATACGGCCCGTACACACCATGTGAAAAAAAATTACCAGATCATTTTTTACCATGTTAATACGGGTCATATACTATTATACGGCCGTATACATCAGGTGAAAAAATTTAACCGATCATATACAATGTATACGATGATTGTATACGAGCTGTATAATATTATATGGCCCGTATACTATGGCTAAAAATGGGTAAAAAATGGTTTATTCTCTTTAATCTATTAGAACGATCCTTGTTTTGAGAACCCTGATTCTGATTCAATAAATAATATCTAACTGAGAAGCATTAAAACGGTTGCAGTTGTCCAATTCCATACCAGTAATGTAAGGAGAAGCGTTGAGATAACGGACATCCATCGAATACATCTTTCAAATTTTCAAAATTCAAATCAAACTAACACAAAGTATCTCGATATGGTTGGTGTAAAAGCTCACATTTTACTACGTTGACCATGTTTTTTGACAAATCATCTGCTTCCTGAATCTGAATCTGAAAGTTAACTAGACCCCTCAAGTTGTCATTCATAACAACTAAGCGTCTGGAGAAGAGTATGTTGATATAGGAGAGTTGATGCAATTTTCCAAGCATTTTATCGGTTGTATTCAGTTAATATTCACTGTGGTGGATGCAAGCATAAAGTTAGAAAAATACTCAAGTTGAACGGACGATATGTATCAGGGAGCTCAACTTGAATGGACGATATGTATCAGGCAACTCAACTTGAACGGACGATACGTATCTTCTATCATGCGACGAACCCAATTCTTGCTCAACTCTTGTGGGCCCGTATCGGAAGAGCGGGATGCGATAAATGTACAACCGAAATCAGTTGTATTTTTTTTAGTTGCTTCTCTTGTTAAGTTTCTGAACCAACCGAAATCCACAAAATCCAACAGTTTCTTCGTAGATTCCGTCCGGTTTTCAAAGCCGGTTGATGAACCGAAGCTGTTATTTCTGTTGTTCAGTACTTCCGAGATCTGAACCAACCGAAATCCACAAATTCCAACAGTTTCTTCATAGATTCCGTCCGGTTTTCAAAGCCGGTTGATGAAACCAAAGCTGTTATTTCTGTTGTTCAGTACTTCCGAGATCTGAACCAACTGAAATCCATAAATTCCAACAGTTTCTTCGTAGATTCCGTCTGGTTTTCAAAGCCGGTTGATGAAACCGAAGCTGTTATTTCTGTTGTTCAGTACTTCCGAGATCTGAACCAACCGAAATCCACAAATTCCAACAAATTGCATCAGGAAGCTCAACTTGAACGGACGATATGTATCTTCTATCATGCGACAGACTCAATTCCATCCATATATCTTGCAAGTTAAATCCACAATCAACGTATACAGGTGAAAGAGAATGGCAAGTTATTTCAGTTATTTCTGTTGATCCATAAATTCCATCAAATTGTGTCAGATAGAGAAAAGAAGGGGGAGATAGTCTGATACAATCATTTTTTACCCATAGTACACGATCCGTATAAGTGTATACGGTCCGTATACACTGATCGTATACATTGTATACGATCCGGTAATTTTTTTTAACTTTGTGTATACGGGCCGTATAATTGTATACGGCCCGTATTCTTATGGTAAAAATGGTAAAAATTGGTTTATTCTCTTTAATCTATTAGAACGATCCAAAAAACGAAAGGGATTTCGAGCAGTTGGTATTAAACAAATCATTTGTTGATGTATATAACAGAGTAACCCTCACTCTCGGTCATTTCTATAGAGAGAGTTGGGTTTTCAACCATTTTAGTGCTTCTCAATCAGATATTATTTATTGAATCATAACTGAAACAATCGGAAAATAACTAAACCGAACCAACATAGTTGAAGGTGCAAGAGAATGGCAAGTTATTTAAGTTATTTCTGTTGATCCACAAATTCCAACAAATTGTATCCAATGCAAGGATCTTCGAATGCAGTGTTTACGTTAATTTTCAATAATGTTGGAAGGATTGTAGTTATAGAACCCGACAAACAAAATCCGAATAGTTCAAACATTCTAAACCCTAAATGTGTATGTGCTTGTGCTGTAGAAACCGGTGATGAATTTGTGTATCTGAATCAGGTTCTCAAACAAACACCACTAAAGAATGGACCCAACAGTGAAATTAGCGAATCTGGAAGTGATAATGGTTTATTCTCTTTAATCTATTAGAACGATCCAAAAAACGAAAGGGATTTCGAGCAGTTGGTATTAAACCAATCATTTGTTGATCCACAAATTCCAACAATTATTGATCTCAAACAAACACTACTAAAACGTGTAGCTATGGACCGACACATGTCACATAGTTTGTCAGTGAACAAAAGATATAGATGTAGGAATATAACTAGATGTTACGTGTAGCTTCATTAAACCAAGAACAAAGCCTATTTCAAACAAAGACATAGATCTCTGCCTTAGATCGGTCATTCCTTGTGATACATGAACGTTGTATTCTTGTCTTTCAGAAGAGTTGGTATTGAACCAAGAATACTTCAAACATTCTAAACCCTACCTGGAAACAAACCAACAAAATCCTGATAGTGAAAACATCAGCAACAATTTTTTTCTTTTCCTTCAATTTCGAGAACATTCTCCCTGTGTATGTGCTTGTGCTGTAGAAACCGGTGGTGAATTTGCGTACACAATTGAAGATTCAGTGCACGAAAAGTTTCTTACGAAATGTACGTGACAAAACGAGTATGTTGGGAATTAAACGCATGTACGTGACAAAATAAGGATCGTTCTAATAGATTAAAGAGAATAAACCAAGTACTAATCATCTGCTTTCTGAATCTGAATCTGAATGTTAACTTTGACTCATAAACCCTTGAATCCCAACGCTTCTCTAAAAAAAATTGTTTCTTTCCTTTTCATGAGGTAAAACCGGTTTCAACATCAAGGGTTGTTTTTCACCCTGTGTGAGCATTGGAAGCCCGACAAACAGTCTTGCAATTACGTCTTCAATGAAGACCGCATTGTTAATTTTAATAATGATTCGAAACATTCCGAATATCTAGCAGAAGAACCCGACATGTCTTCTATGATGATTCGAAACATTCACGAACCATAATGGACTCAGACTCATACTACTCACTCTCCCTTGAGGAAAAGTTTTCCCAACGACTCAAGATAAAGCAGTTGGTTTGTGTTCATATCAGCGTTGTTTATCACCCTGTGTGAGCATTGGAAGCCCGGCCACTAGCAGAATAACACCATTCCCATAATCCCGCGTTGATAGCTTCCGTTTTATTACAGTCATACGACACGTTTTTTTGTTCTTCAATCTTTGTTACTTGTTAATGTTTTATTTTTTTTCTACTTTTAGAAAGGTTTGAGCACCTCACGACTGTAAAATGTCTCGTGTGATTGACACCTTAAATCCCTTAAATACTTTGAGAAATATCTAATTTTCGAACCATACGGGCCGTATAACAGTATACGGCCTGTATACACGTTCGTATATATTGTATACGACCAGGCAAATTATTTACACATGGTGTATACGGGCCGTATAATGTTATACGGCCCGTATGGAATAAAAAAACTGACAAAGTCTGCTGACACAGACTTTGTTAGTTTTTTAAATTCTATACGGGCCGTATAACATTATACAGCCCGTATACACCATATGTAAATAAATTTTTCCCATGTGTTAATATTAGGACACTTAATATAAAGGCTTCCAATGGAAAGAATATGAATACTTTAACCTGTTGATCAGTTCTGTTTAAACATGATGGAAAACATGAATCACATACCTGTTATAGTATTCAAAGCAGTAGAGAATCCAGTCAGAGATCCAGCCATAGAGTTTGACATCTTTGTCAGGGTGATCCGGTTCCTCCTTAGGGTGTAAAGTAATGATGGTGATCAAACCGAAAGTAGGGTGAGTTTCGGTTGAGGGAGAGAGTCACGAAATTGATGTTAGTGAGGGTTGTATGATTGTGTAAAGTGTCTAACCCTTTAACTCTCTAATAAGCCCCTTATTTATACACCCAAGAGGAAACCCAATTAGTTAATAAGGGTAATATGGTCCATCAACAATTACCAACTAATTATTAATAGGTTATTAATATATTTTGATCTAATATAAGATAAATGATTATATAGGCTACAAGATTAAATATTACATAAATAATATATTTAATCTCACATTCTCCCACTTAGCCAAGTAATCATTTATCATGAGTATTAGGTAAGCCTGGCCAGGAGTTAACACTCATTTTAGCCTTAAACCAAGAACTATAGCAGAGAAATACAGCCGTTGAATCATCATTCGACTCAGGACCCCCATTAATCATACTATAGCCTCAATTTAAAACCTAACAGTTACGATCAAAATACGCAGCCCTTTAGCGTCTGATTTGTATTTATATTTGTCTATATGTCATTACACCGGTAGAACATATGTTAGAGACATACAAAATCAAACTAAGGAAATTTTATTAATTAAAACATAAGCTAGTACAATATGCCATTAAACAAGGTCTTTAATAAGTCCCATATTCGATACATGTTCTTCGAAAACTTTAGGTGGGAGACCTTTAGTCATCGGATCCGCAAGCATATCTTTAGTACTAATATACTTAATACAAAGATTATTTTCCTCAACTCGTTCACGTACGAACAAGTACTTTGTATCAAGATATAAACCAGCTCCAGTCGAACTGTTACTGTTCGAGAAACTAACGGCATCTGAATTATCACAGTAAAGCTTCAATGGTCTAGAAATGGAATTAACGATTTTGAGTCCAGTGATCAGATTTCTAAGCAACATTCTATGACAGGTTGCGTTGTAAACAGCAATGTACTCTGCCATCATTGTGGAAGTTGTAGTTAACTGTTGTTTATGACTCTTCCATGAGATAGGTCCGCCTGCTAACATAAAGATGTAGCCCGAAGTGGATTTCTTGTCATCTTTGCATTTAGCAAAGTCAGAATCAGAATAACCTACCACTTCTAAATGATCACTTCTTCTATATGTCAGTTTATAGTCTTTCGTCCCTTGCAGATATCTGAGGACCTTCTTAGCTGCTTTCCAGTGGTCTAGGCCAGGATTAGTCTGATAACGACCTAGCATTCCAGCAATGTAAGCGATATCTGGGCGAGTACAGACTTGAGCATACATCAGGCTCCCGACTACTAACGCGTAAGGTATCTGGCTCATTTGCTCCTTTTCAACCTCTGTTGTCGGACACTGGAATGAACCGAAAACATCTCCCTTAACTACTGGAGCGACGGAGGGTTTGCACTGTTGCATGTTGTAACGTGTAAGGACACGATCTATGTAAGTCTTTTGAGACAATCCTAAGATCCCTTTGTGTCTATCTCGGTGAATTTCGATGCCAATGACGTAAGAAGCATCTCCGAGATCCTTCATGTCGAAGTTATGCGAGAGTAACCGCTTCGACTCATGCAACATGTCTAAACTATTACTTGCCAATAGAATGTCATCTACGTAAAGGACAAGTATAGTAAAGTTACTCCCACTCATCTTGAGGTAGGTGCATTGATCCACTTGATTCTTCATAAAACCTTGCCTCTTCATGACTTCATCAAACTTTAGGTACCATTGACGTGATGCTTGTTTTAACCCATAAATGGATTTCTTCAACTTACAGACTAGATGCTCCTGACCTTCAGGTTTAAAGCCTTCAGGTTGTTTCATGTAAACATCTTCGTCTAAGTCTCCGTTAAGGAAAGCAGTTTTGACGTCCATTTGATGTAGCTCTAAATCAAAATGAGCTACTAGGGCCATAACGATCCTTAATGAATCTTTACGAGAGACAGGTGAAAACGTCTCTTGATAATCAATTCCCTCTTTCTGAGTATAGCCCTTTGCAACCAATCTCGCTTTGTAGCGTTCAACGTTCCCATTCGGATCCAGTTTTGTTTTGAACACCCATTTACAACCTACAGGTTTGGCACCATTGGGTAATTTGACTAAATCCCAAACGTCATTTTTCTTCATGGATTCAAGCTCATCAATCATTGCTTTGTTCCATTCAGAAGACTGATCACTGCTAATGGCTTCATTATAAGAGATAGGATCATTGAGCTTTCCAGCATCCATTTCAGTCAGGTAGGTAACATAATCATCCCAATTAGTAGGCCTTCTTTGCCTAGATGACCTCCTGAGTTGATTATTGGGTTCAGCGTTGTCTAGGTTTTGAGCGTTTGATGTGCCTTCGTTATGAGGTATAATGGGTTCTGATTGTGGAGATGGAATTTGTGCAGTGACTTCAGGTGCAGTTGCATGGGGCACAAGAGGAGTAAACGGAGTAATGATAAGCGACGAGTCTCTCCCCCCGCGTCTTGTACTTCTTGCAATTCTTCGTAAGGGTTAGTACTGCTCCCACTGACCTTGAAATCCTCCAAGAACGCAGCACGCTTGGTTTCAACAATACGGGTGACATGGGAAGGACAATAGAAACGATAACCCTTCGAATGATCAGGATACCCGATAAAGAAGCAGGTAACTGTTTTAGGGTCAAGTTTCCTTAGGAAAGGATTGCAAAGTTTTGCTTCAGCAATGCAGCCCCATACTTTCATATATTTAAGACTCGGTTTCCTTCCTGTCCAAAGTTCATAAGGAGTTTTAGGGACAGACTTAGAAGGAACTCTATTGAGTATATGAACAGCTGCTTTTAACGCTTCAGTCCAGAGGAATAATGGTAAATTAGTGTTGGCTAACATACTGCGCACCATGTTCATAAGGGTACGATTTCTTCGTTCAGCGACACCATTCTGCTGAGGTGTACCAGGCATGGTGTATTGGTTCACAATCCCCTGGCCCTTACAAAACTCATAAAATGGACCAGGAGCTTGACCCACATCAGTATGTCTACCATAATATTCACCGCCTCTATCTGATCTCACAACTTTAATCTGACGATCTAATTGCTTTTCAACTTCAGCTTTATAATCTTTAAAAGTTGTTAGAGATTCAGATTTTTCCTTTATAAGATACAAGTACATGTAACGAGAATAATCATCAATGAAAGTGATAAATGAAGTATGTCCTGTTATACCAGCAATTTGATAAGGACCACTAATGTCAGTGTGAATGAGTTCTAATAAATTAGAGCTCCTAGTGACTCCTTTCTTATTTGCTAATGTCATTTTGCCTTTGAGACATTTGACACATGTTCCAAAATCGGTGAAATCGAGAGGAGGTAAGACTTCATCCTTTACGAGACGATTTAATCGTTCTCTTGAGATGTGGCCTAAACGTTGATGCCACAACATAGATGAAGTCTCTAAGTCTCGAATTTGTTTCTTTTCCATCTTTGTGAGTGATTCATTAATATTATATGACAACAAAGATTTGGAAAAATTATCATCTAGTTCTAATCTATAGAGACCACCATCCAGAATGCCAGTACCATAAACAACGGAATCATAGAGAATAGAGAGTTTGCAATGACCATGAGAAACGACAAAACCGTCCATGTCTAACTTTGGTCCTGATACAAGGTTCCGAGTTACCTCAGGAACATATAAGGTATCATAAAGTTTAATACATAAACCAGTTTTCAAAAATAATTGTAATGTTCCTATGGCCTTCACTTCTAATTCCCGATCATCTCCAACTTTAAGTGTTCTTTGGTTTCTTCCCAGCTTCCGGATTGTAAGGAATCCCTGTAGTGAATTGGTAACATGAACCATAGAACCAGAATCAAACCACCAAGAGTTAGCAGGAACATTTAAATTAAAGGACTCAAGTATCATGAAAAAATCGTTACCTTTCTTAGCCAGCCACTCCTTGAAGTCAGGGCATTCCTTTTGCTTATGTCCTGTTTTCTTACAGAACTTGCAGTAGGGTTTGCCTAAGGAGTTCTTAGAGCTGGAAGGTGCACTTGTATTAGGAGTTGGATTTGGCTTTTGAACCTTAGAAGCATCCTTTCTTTGATAATTGTTCTTCCTCTTCTTTGAGCTGGAGGTGGTGAAGTTAGCAACATCAGTATGGCGATCCATCTTCATACGCTCTTCCTCCTGCACGCACATAGCGATCAGCTCACTCATCGTCCATTTGTCCTTCTGAGTGTTGTAATTGATCTTGAATGCTTCATAGGACGAAGGAAGCGAAGTGATGATGAAGTGAACAAGAAAACCATCACTGATCTCCATCTCTAGGCCCTTCAGCTTATTGGCCATGTCATGCATCATCATGATGTGTTCGCGAATGCCGCTCCTCCCATCATACTTAGTCGTCACCAGCTTGAGGATAAGAGTGCTAGCGTGTGCTTTTGATGTTCCCTTGAATTGATCCTCCACAGAAGCCAAGTAGGTTTTAGCATCGTCAGAATCAGGAATAGCTCCTCTAATTGAGTGATGAATGGACTGCTTCATGAACATGAGAGACATGCGGTTACTTCTAGTCCACTTATCATGAAGTAACTGCTGAGGAGCAGTACTCTGTGGAGTAAGGTCCGCTGGCTTATCCTCTCTTAGAGCATAATCAAAGTCCAACACTCCAAGTGTAAGCATGAGGGCATCCTTCCATGCAGCAAAGTTATCACCAGTCAAAGGTGGAATCCCTTGATTGGGTGCTGATAGTGGAAATAAGATGAGCAAGTTATGATACTAAGAAAGAAGTCTTAATGTGATCTAAGGGCATGTTATACTAAGGCAGGCATAAGTAATGACCATTATAATTATGAAGCTGTGATAATGTCTATTACTAACATCAAAATAATAGACTTAGGAAAATTCTATTTAAATGAAGACAAATCAGCTTTGGCCAGAAGTGTAATCATTTAAATATGTGTGCAAAGTAATTGTGACAAATCAGCTTTGGCCAGAAATGAGACAATCACTTTAGTTATGCACTTGTCAAGTCATGCTAAACATAAATGAATTAAATCAGCTTTGGCCAGAATTAAGACATTTCACGTTTGTAATGCATACTTAACATAGCCTTTTATAATACTTGAACAATAAATAGATGTATTAAATCAGCTTTGGCCAGAATTAATACATCAGAAGTTCATTCAAGTTAAGCTATTTTGGTTTTGTAAAATTATCTGATTCTGATTAATTAAGTAAGTGTTAACAAAACCAAGTATTTAATAGCAAACCACCTGTTAGCGCGGATTGATCAGTAAAAAAATAATGAGGTTTCGAGTCTTGTGCGATCAGTAATGCTTTGTGCGATCGGTAATGCCTTGTGCGATCAGTTAGGCCCAATAACTTGTGCGATCATTTAGGCCCAATAACTTGTGCGATGTGTGTAAGGCCCAAGTCTTGTGCGATCCATAAGTTATTGTGCGATTATGCAGTCTTGTGCGTTTTCCCTTGTATGATCAGCCTTGTGCGATCAGATCCACCTTTTTTTTTTTTTTTGTGTGACCTGATCTTGTGCGACTGTTATAGGGACTTGTGCGATTATAATTTCGAAACCCACTTAAGGCTGTTTATTGTGATAACTGAAAATCGAAATTTAAGAGATTTTTGGGATAATGTTTCTTATTTTATTTTTGATCTAAAATTATCAAATATCTCGAAAATAATAACCGAAAATTCATTAACAGTTTTCGAAATTTCTAATAGATAAAATTAAGATCAAAATCATTGAAACACCCATCAATCCAAATCATATTCCAAAATTTATGGAATTTTCGAATTTTCTAAGAACATTATGATGAACCCTAAAAATAAGAACATAATCTGGAAATCCGAAACCTGATTTTAATGGTTTTGTAATGGATTTCGTGACAATAAGTTTAATCCTTTATGATTTCGAGTCGATTTATCAATTAACAGTTTTCGAAAACAGGGATTTCGGTCACAAACAACTCGAAAACAGTTTTTGATTTTAAGGCTTTAAAACTTCCGTTTTCCAGATTTTTGATCCGAGAATAATGGATACGAAAAACAGAACTGATTTATCAACATATGCTCTGATACCACATGTTGATCAGTTCTGTTTAAACATGATGGAAAACATGAATCACATACCTGTTATAGTATTCAAAGCAGTAGAGAATCCAGTCAGAGATCCAGCCATAGAGTTCGACATCTTTGTCAGGGTGATCCGGTTCCTCCTTAGGGTGTAAAGTAATGATGGTGATCAAACCGAAAGTAGGGTGAGTTTCGGTTGAGGGAGAGAGTCACGAAATTGATGTTAGTGAGGGTTGTATGATTGTGTAAAGTGTCTAACTCTTTAACTCTCTAATAAGCCCCTTATTTATACACCCAAGAGGAAACCCAATTAGTTAATAAGGGTAATATGGTCCATCAACAATTACCAACTAATTATTAATAGGTTATTAATATATTTTGATCTAATATAAGATAAATGATTATATAGGCTACAAGATTAAATATTACATAAATAATATATTTAATCTCACATAACCCACTACTTATTTAATGTTATTTTGTGAATCACTTGTCAATTTTCTAAAATACTTTTTGAAAAAAAAGTTACTATATCAGTACTGTTCAAGCTTTAAATCTAGCATCTATTCAACTAGGATTCGACATCTTTTTAGACAGGATATCTTAACTCTTAAGAAATATCTTTTATTAAAGGGGAGGGGCACATAATACATATACTCTAAGTCCTACCAATCTTGCCATTACACGTCACTTAGATTATCCAATACCTTAAAATACCGTCTTTGGTGTCACCACTATCCTAAAAACAATTTTTTATTATCTAATAAAATCATTTTTTATTCACAAAATTTAGACTTCAATAATTAACAAACTAAAATATCCTAAATTATTTAGAATTTTTTACATTTGTATAGTTATCAAATTTTCAAATTAAAGTTTTAATAAATATTATATATCATTTAGTTAGAGTAGAGTTTAAGATATTTGACTGTCATATCTAAATTGGGTATTTATTAAAAAAATTTATTTACCATACCATAACCGCCACCCCCAAACGGCTACATTGACCCAGCCAATCAAAGTTAGACATGTCACACTGCCCCCAACCCACGCCAAGCTCAATCCCCACACCAGCTGGGCAACGTCATGGCCAACGCTAGCCCAGTGTGGTCCATCCAGCGTTGCTTGGCAACCACCACCCCACACCCCACGGTCTAATGGACCACCACCCCATTGGTAAGAGTAATTATGATTACTCTACAATAATTACTCTACTATTGTAAAATCACGATTTTTTTAAATTATAAGATTAAAATACGTGCTTAATAAGATAGGAAAAAAATTGATTTTTTTTCTCTCCTTACTCTAATATCATCTTATATGTTAAAACTCATTTATACAATAACCTTACTCTATTTATTAATACTAATGCCCGTCTTCAACTTATTCATCTTTAATCAGGATTTTAATCATTGGTTTAATACTTGCCAGTTGCCATCCATGCATGTAGTAACCGATCTTGGAGATTTTCAACTTGAAAAATTTCATTATAATAAAAAAACCTCTATATGGACAACATTTTTTAAGTTTGTATGGATGACATATCGTCTCTAAAGGCGTTTTTCACTTATAGAGATTATACAAAATTTGCTTCTATAGCTCTGTCCCTATAGGTCATAAAAGCCATCCATATAAATGAGTTTATAGAGATGACATGTTATCCCTATAGGGTAACTTATCTTAAAAAACATAAAAACCTTATACAAATAACATATCGTCTCTATAGGATGATCTATAAAATCAACATTTGTTGTCGTTATAGATGTCATCCCTATGAAAATTTTCTTTTATAGTGCGCAAGCACTTCCTAGAATTCCTAGGATAGGTGAAAGTATTTTTTAGGTCATCTATTTAAAGTAATTACAAATTATCAAATTTATACAATATAAGTATCTTTTAAGATAAACTGTAATTTAAAATAAAGTAATTATATATTATCAAATTTACACAATTTATTTTTTATGTCATCTTTTTAGAAACTCAACTAATCAAAATAAAGGAATTTGTAAAAAAATGTTTAAAAGAAAACCTAACATCCGAATTCTAGAAATAACACTTTTTTTAATATTTGAGGTTTTTGGAGGCATTTTAAAAGAGTAGTAATGTATTGTTTTAAAAATCAAGTTAATTGATAATTTCGTATTAAACTCTAAATTTGGAAAGTGTATATGCACAATATATTTATTTACAAACTTTAAATTTGAATATAAACCTATATACAAACAAACCGAATTTGTTCATAGATACCGTATATTATTTCCAATAATTCCCTTTATATTTTAATAAAATATACGTTTAATTATATTAAACAGGACACTTTTAATGGGACGGATGTAGTAATTATATATACGATTAGGAAACTAAATATGAATCGGATTAACTTAAATAAAGGTTTTGTAACACTTGATTATACTTTCTAGGCGTTTTAAATACATGGGACACTCTTTTAATTTCATTCTTGAATCTACCACTATATATATCATCCGAGGGTATAGCCACATGAGTAAAAACTTAAGAAATTAACCATGGGTGCCTCTGAAAGCACTGCAAGGTCCAATGAAACAGAGGATGAGCAGCAACCTCAGCAAGAAAACAACAATTCCCTTGGTGATGCCATTGCAGCTGCGACTGCAGTAGCAACAGTTGCGGCCGGCGCAGCTGGTGTTGTTTGGGGCATTTCTAAAATGCTTTCCAACAACACAGAAACCGAGGAAAGTAACCGTCAGGTGACGGAACCATCGTTGCTTAACACTTCTCGTACACTGGTGGAATTCCAAAGTAACCGTCAGGTGACGGAACCGGTGGCATTCCAGGGGTGTGAGGGACGTAGTTTCTGGTCTCCCCCTCCACCAGGACGCTTCAAAATGAACACCGATGGCGCATGTCATCCCACGCGCCAAGACGGTGGTGTCCAACGTGGACCAAGCGGGTACGGGGGGATCCTTCGAGACCATCATGGAAACTGGGTTCGAGGGTTTATAGGGTTCATTGGTGAGTCTGATTCTTTTACATCTGAGCTTCGTGGGATTCTTAAAGGGTTGGAGCTTTTAGATAAACTTAAACTCAAACAAGCCATTCTTGAAACCGACAGTCAAGCTGCTTTCCAGTTTGTCACTGGACATGATAACGAATACCGTCGCCAAAAAGAAATTGTTCGTGCATCATGGTCCAACATCCAGAAGTGCAAGCAACTGGCTGAAGATAATGAGATAAGTTTCAACCTTGTTCCTGGAAAAGATGCCAACCAATGTGCTGATAAGTTGGCTGATATGGCCATTTTGAGAAGATCAGCGTACGTGGAGTTGAAAGATCTTCCTCAAGAATTGAAGTTTCTTGTTGAAAAAGATGGCCAACTTTAATCGTTGATACTTGAAACGTACTCATGGTTATTGGTTTTCGTCTATCCTGATTAATAATGGTAATAGTTTGTCTGTTTGATCTTGTATTTGCTTCATGTTTGGTTCTGAATAATCTTTTATCTTTGAAGTTTGAACCTGTTTCTTGTTCAATGTGTTTCATCTTCTAGTCATATTTATGTTTCTATTTTTTTTTAAATCTGTTGATTCAAAATAATCTACCCAACATTAAAGTTACAGATTTTTAACAATAAGTAATTCAGCAAATTGCATAAAAAACATTGTGTAACACATTAAAACATATCAATTAAGTAGAAATAAAAGTTTTCTAAAGCCTTTTCTTTTACTTTCGAAATCAAGAAAAAGCAATCACACACTAATATCACTGATTAAGACATTTACCATTCAGCTAAGATAGCTTAAAGTGCTCGTGACCCGAAGCTTGTTAAAAAGAATTGGGAAAAACTCTCCCAAAATTAAAACAATTTGTTACACATTCAGTTGATTGCTGCTGCCACTAGACTAACAACAAGCAAACACATAATTATGATATTTACATCGAGATAGTCGGTAAATGGGCAACAAACTACGCCGTTACCCCTTTTTTAATAGCAAAACTAAGTCGTTTAAAAACTACATCCATAGATCTTGTGGTCATAACATTATTATGCATGACCCTTTGAACTCGACTAAGTAGGTCCACAGCCTCTGGCGTCAGAAAATCAAACGTATCAAAAACAAATGGGATAAACACGTGCTGGTTGTCAAGGCACGCTTTCTCGTGTTTGGTCACTTTACCCGAAGCAGCCTTTAAAGCAGCTTGACCCACCGTGAAAGCACTACCCCCTAAGCCTACAAGTGGAGAGACCCTTGTTAGATCCTGGCTCGGTTGGAATCTTTTCCAGGAACAAGGTTGAAACTCAACCTACACCCGGATCCTTTACGCGAAAAAAAAAACAAAACCATAGGAATAAAACGAGGCCGAGAAGGAAAAAAGTAAAAGAGGATCGCCGCATATATGCATGGACAAATGACGAAGAGTTGGTTTGGATAAAAATGACAAAAAGTTGTAAACGCCACGGACATAGGTGAGAAAATAAAACTATTTAAATTAAAGTGTTATTTATGACAAAAACAAAGTGACTTATAAACTCAATTCTAGTCTTTCTCTCTCCCCAGAAACCCTACCGTCGCCGCTCTTCCCTGCCCGTCGCCGGAGGCTCGACGGAGTGGAGATCTCCGGTTTAGCGCTCGAGGTCGCCGCTGCTGGCTGGACCTCTATCTCTAAACCGTATTTCGAAGCTCCCATTCGCTAACCGGGACTGGTATCGTTGTTTCTGTGTTTGGTTTGTTGTTGCTGGATACAATACGCCGGTTGCTTGACGAAGAGGTGGCAGATTGGATAGAGTGTGAGGTAAGACTAGGGAGCATATTGGTTGCGTCTCAAACGTTACCTTCCATTCTATCTGGTTTCCCAGTGATTCCATTCGCTCCGGGTTTTGTTTTCGGCGTTCTATCTGCCTCAGCTTACATGGACGTGGGGGAAGATGAAGGTAGCTGGACTGAAGTGCCGTGTAAGAAGGATTCCAGGAACAAAGGACGGGAAGGCGAAAGGAGGAACAACGGAAACATTTCGAAGTTTTTTATCACGAATCTTCCTCAAGGATGCAGACCTTGGGACGTTGCTGATTTTGTGAAAGTTTTCGGTGACGTATCAGGTGTGTATATTGCCAGAAAGTCGGATAAAAAAGGTAGGAAGTTTGGCTTCGTGAGTTTTAGAAATGTAGTGGACGTAAAAGAGATGGAACGGGCCTTAAATGGCACCAAAATGGGGGGGTCGAAGCTTATCGCTAATGTCGCCAGATTCGCGAAAGAAAACGAAGGTTTTTCAGAAGCAAAGACAGGAAACATGGACGGTCCTAGAAAGGATGTTTTCGGTCCTCCTATGGATACAAAGAGTCATCATCATGTGTCAAGGTTTCAAGAAGGTGGAAAGAGTTTTTGTGATCTTTTCAAAAATAATGGGGTTTCTAACGAAGGAAAGACTAAATCGGCAGTGGAGGCTGGTATTACCATTGATTTAGCGGATGAAACCCTGGCCTTTAGTGATTTGATTGGCAGAGCCTTAGTGGGGAGATGCAAGGACCTCAGAACCTTGAGAAACCTAAACTCTATTTTAGCTGATAATAACTAATATGGGATCAATCTAAGTTATTTGGGAGGGCTTACAATGCTCATGAAGTTTGGGGAAGAGGAGTCGTGTATTAATTTCATGCTCGAGTATCTAAAGTGGAAGGATTGGTTCAGTAGTTTAGAACTCTGGGAAGGCCAGTCACTGCCTTTCGAAAGGCTGGCTTGGGTAAAAATTCTAGGTGTTCCTTTACATCTTTCGGACAACGATGTGTTGAACAATATAGCCGAACATTTCGGAAAGGTTGTGCACGGTTCAGACTTGGAAGCTGAGGACGACGACTTGTCGGCTGGTTGGATCGGTTTGTTGGTTGGGGAAGGTGAAAGGATCCACGAGCAGGTTTCTTTGAGATGGAAGGGTAAGATGTTTAGAACTTGGATAGTGGAGGAAGTGAGTGACTGGTTTCCGAAATCTGTGGGGTTGGTGGCCATGCCCGGGGCGGAACGGGAGAAGCAGGGTTTTCAGGACGACCCAGTGTTGTCGGAGGAAGTTGGAGGGTCGGTTCCGATCGGTCACGAGGAAGCTGCTCCGGTGCTCGAGAAAGATGGGGGGTGCACGTGCAGTCTCCTTCTGGTGGAATTAAGTTGTTTGGTGTTCCCATGCAGGAGGAGGGAGTTTTTCAAGATGGGGGCAAACCCGATGCTAATTATGTGATAGGGGGTCCCATCTAATGCTGATCAGGAACTTGGGGGAGTTGGGTCCGGAAATGTTGGGGCCCAAGCCGATGGGGTGGCTTCTATTCTTAAAGGCCCAGGTAAACGGAGAAGATTCAGAAGGCCCAAATGTCAAGCCCAAAACCGAAGAGGGGGAGCTCTCTCTTCTCCCCTTAGTGACAATAGGCCCAAAAAAAGACTTAGAGAGTTGGAGGAGGAGCCCTTTTGTTTCCCTTTGGATGTTTCGAACGCTAGCACGGGATGCGGCAGGTCAACTCATGGACCTGCAACGTCTCCGGTTGTAGGGGCAGACGCCGGGACGAAGGATTCAATGACAGGTGCTAATTCCGATCCGTCTCCAGCTCAGTTTATTCAGGTTAGTTCGGAGGATAAAGGAGGGTCGGAAGCGGCTTTGGAGAAGGAGATTGAAGCTTTGGTTAAGGTTGGTTCTCAGGTGGGAGTGGATCTTAAGGACCACTCTGAACTGATTAATAGCATTTTCGGTTGCCCAGGTAACAATTAAGTGGAACCATGAATTTCTTATCTTTCAACATTCGAGGTATTGGGGGTTTGGAGAAACAAGGGTGGGTGAAGAGATTGAAAGTAGAGTATAGTATCGGTTTTATGGCTTTTCAGGAGACGAAAAAGAAGTCACTTTGTATTTCGGATTTGGAGGGTTTTTGGGGAAACAGGTCTTTTGGTTTTGATTGGGTAGAGGCGGTGGGTCTTTCGGGAGGTCTGGCTTGTATCTGGGATACGTCGGTTTTTCAATTGATGGGGGTGACTAAAAACAGGAATTATTTGCATATTAGAGGGAAATTAGTGGGTGATGGCTCTATTCTAAACGTCTTGAACGTTTATGCTCCACAAGGTATCCCGGCTAAAAAATCTCTTTGGGATCAGTTGACTCAGGTCATTGCTGAAAACGACGGGCAGTGGGTTGTTTCAGGAGATTTTAACGCGGTTCGATACAGAGAAGAGAAAAGGAATTGTGCCTTCAAACAGGCCTGCTCGAACAACTTCAATGCTTTCATTTTTTATGCTAGCCTGCTGGAATATAATATGAGAGGGAGGAAATTCACGTGTATTTCGGGGAATGGCAGAAAACTCAGTAAGCTCGACAGATTTCTTGTTAATCCAGATTTTTTCAACTGTTGGCCAGAAGCGAAGGTTGAAGCGGTTCCTTGTGTGTTGTCGGACCATTCTCCGATAATCCTGTCTACCGTTTCTTGTAATTTCGGGGCGAAACCATTTAGAATTTTCGACTCTTGGTTGGGTAAGCCAGGCTTTGAAGATGTTGTCAAGGAGGCCTTGAATAGTTCCTGTGAGTATAGCGGTCCGGCCGACACTGTTCTTTTGAGGAAGCTGGGTAAAGTTAGGCACAAAGTGAAAGAATGGAGGGATGAGATGCTGAAAAATAGCTCAGCGGAGGCTGCGGCGGCCTTGGCCTACCTTGAAGCGGTGGAGATGGCTATGGAAGCCAGGGAATTAAGTGAAGAAGAACAGTGGATTTTATTGGAAAGTAGGAAGATTCTGCTGGAAGAGGAAAATCGGAAGTGTAGTGATCTTAAACAAAGGTCAAGGCTTCGGTGGGTGAAGGATGGCGATGAGAACTCGATGTTCTTCCATGCGATGATTAATGGGAGGAAAGCCTCTAATGTTATTCATGGGCTGGTTGTTAATGGGGAGTGGGTTTCTAAGTCGTCATTGGTTAAAAAGGAAGTCTTGGGCTTTTTCAGAAAAAAATTTGTGGAACCGTGTGAGAGGCGGCCTTTTTTGTTGTGTCAGGATATTAGCAAGATATCGCCAGCTGATGGTATTGCTTTGGATGCTCGGTTTTCTGCTGCGGAAATAAAGTCGGCTGTGTTCGAATGCGGTGATGACGGTATAAATTTCCGCTTCGTTAAACATTTTTGGTCAAGTCTCGAGGCTGATTTTGGTAATATTTTGGCTGAGTTTTTTGAGTTTGGAAAGATTAATATGGGCTGCGGTTCGTCCTTCATTGCTTTAATCCCGAAAATTAACGATCCGCTCGGTTTGAAGGATTACCGACCGATTAGTTTGGTTGGTATTATTAACAAAGTCATCTCAAAGATTTTGGCTAATCGGCTCAAGAAGGTTATGGATTCTATTATTTCTCCCACCCAGTCCGCTTTCATTAGCGGTAGGTATATTTTAGACGGGCCGCTCATTGTGAATGAAATCCTGAGGTGGTCTAAGAAAGCGAAAAAGAAGGTTTTTTTTTCCTAAAGATAGATTTTGAGAAGGCATACGATAACGTCAACTGGCTTTTTGTGATTGACATTTTGAGCCAAATGGGCTTCTCGAGTAGATAGTGTAAGTGGATTAAGGGTATTATTTCTTCGGCGAGGGCGTCGGTCCTGGTCAACGGCACTCCTACTTTTGAGTTTGAATGCCATAAAGGGATGCGTCAAGGGGATCCGATTTCTCCGTTCTTATTTGTCGTAGTAATGGAGGCTCTGTCTTATATGATCAACAAGGCGTGTGGTCTTGGTATTGTTCGCGGCGTTGATCTTCCTGAAGACGGTCCTTCGGTTTCTCATCTTTTTTTTGCGGACGATGCTATCATTATGGGGGAATGGGATGCCGAGAACATCAAAAACGTGGTTAGGATATTGAAATGCTTCCATCTATGTTCGGGGTTGAGGATAAATTTTGGTAAGTCCAATCTTTTTGGAGTTGGAGTGGATCGTGCAGAAATGGAGGAAATGGCGGCTTTGATTGGGTGCAAAGCAGATTCGTTCCCCTGTAAGTATCTCGGTCTTACTATCGGAGCCAATATGAACCGGGTCGGTAACTGGAGACCGGTTTTTGATGTCTTCGAGAAAAGGCTCTCGAGGTGGAAAGCCTCGTGTCTTTCTTTTGGAGGTAGAGTTACTCTAATCAGGTCAGTTTTTGAATCCCTCCCAACGTATTTTTTTTTCTCTCTATCGTTCCCCGGTGAAAGTAGTAGAGGATTTGGAAAGAATGATTAGGAGGTTTTTGTGGGGAGGGTCTTCCTTGGATAAAAAGCTCCATTGGGTAGCTTGGGAGAGGATTGCTTCGCCTAGAGATATGGGAGGGTTGGGCCTTCATAGCCTGAATGATATTAATACGGCTTTACTTTCGAAGTGGGGTTGGAGATTCAAAACGGAAGTTAACAATCTATGGGTTAGGGTGGTTAAGGCTATCCATATGGGAGGGTCCGGTTGGGATTTTCTACCCTCCAAAAAGTCTATCGGTGGTTCATGGAATAGTATCGTTTCTGTTCTTAAGAAACCGATTGCGGGGGAGTGTCAGCTGAGAAGTTTGCTTAGAGGAGTGGTTGGAAGAGGTGATAATATCTTATTTTGGCTTGACTCTTGGTTATTCGATGTTCCGTTGCGTGAGAAGTTTCCGGCCCTCTTCCAGCTTGAAATTGTAAAGACTTGCAGTGTTCGAGATAGATTATATGGAGAAGGCTTGTGGCTGTGGAAACACGACTTAGATTCAGCCTCGGAAATAGAGGAGTGGGGTTTACTCGAGTCGGCTTTAGGTTCGGTCTCTTTATCGGATGCTAATGACAAGTGGAAATGGGTTGGTAACGGCTCAGATACATTTTCGGTGGCTGCAGTTAAAAGGCATATCATTCTTGAAAAAGATTTCAGCAGTAGGTATGTTATAAAATGGTGCAAATGGGTTCCGCTTAAATGTAGTTTTTTTGCTTGGCGGGCAGAAATGAATAAGATACCTACGGTCGAAGCCTTAGCTTGGAGGGGGGTGCAGATTGAAGATGATGGCTGCAGTTTCTGCAACGAAGGCCCGGACTCGGTTTCGCATATTTTCACGGCTTGTCCGTTGGCTTTGGGGTTGTGGGAAAAGATAAGCTTTTGGTGTCGTGTCAGGAATTTTTTCGTGTTCTCCTTTAGAGATTTGATGGAGCTGTATTCGATCGGAGACAGAAGCAAGTCAGAAAGAGACGTGTTACACGGGATCATCATCTCGGCTTGCTGGATTTTATGGAAGGCTAGGAACAATCGGCGTTTTAATGGGATAAATCGGAATGTCGAAGATATTTTTAGCGAGGTTCGGGCCACTAGCTTTCTCTGGTGTAATCATAGGCTGAAAAAAGGGATGTTAAAGTGGGCGGATTGGTGTAAATTTGTAAATATGTAGTCTGGTTGTGTGTTTTGGCCGGCCCGGTTTTCGGGCTCGGCGGTTTCTAATGAAGTTCACCTTTCAAAAAAAATAACAATTTATTCGTTATTTTATTTATTTATTTGTTTTTTTTAAATCAAGTAAATTGTTATTTTAATCCATAGAGTAGAATGCAAATAGAAATTAGAGTAGAGTGTATTTACTCATTTCTGCCGTTAGCCCTTTCTATAGTTAAAAGGAAGTTAGGGAATCTTCTTTGGAACTTCAAAAATATCTTCCAACGAACTGCAGGAGATCGAAGAGTTCCTGCACCACGCACACACAGCAAACGACAGGTCTTGGAAATATACATCCTTAATTGTAACTTCGGACTTTTGCCAATAGCCATCCATGCAGCAACCGGTCTTGGAAGTATACATCTTGGGAGCTACCAATGTTGAATTAATTAAATCAACACACTTTCTAATAAATAAACTTTAATCTAATACTGATAGCTATGATCCGTTCAAAAAAAAAAAAAAAAAATATTGATAGCTATGCTACAATTGTAACTTATTTACTTATTAACAATAGGAACAAAAAATTCGTAGGAAAAAATAGTTCCTTCTCTCTCGCATCGCCGGCGGCTCGACGAAGGCAGTTTGCTAGGGTTAGTGTGCGAGGTCGCCTGTTTCTCGGCTCGACCTTTCATCCTAACTCTCCGGGCTGGTACTTCCATTCGCTTTCGGGTTCGGGATTCTCTCCGCTTTTTCTGTATCGATCGTTGGTTGTCAGCCTCTATTGCCGGACCTTCTTCTTCTTGGCTTAGCGGGTCTGATATTGGTCGCGTCTATCCCGTATAGCACAGCTAGACTGATTAGAATCCCGTTAACACTTCGTTGAAGTTGCGTCCTGGTCGATTGGCTTGGTGGTTTTTGTTTCTTGGTTTTCTTCATGGGTAGGAAATTCTGGAAGGGGGAGAGTCACAGAAACGATGGTTGGAACACAGTCTTGAGTAAAAAACACGTGCTGGTTGTTAAGGCACGCTTTCTCGTGTTTGGTCACTTTACCCGAAGCAGCCTTTAAAGCAGCTTGACCCACCGTGAAAGCACTACCCCCTAAGCCCAAAATCAAGGAAACCCCTGTTAGATCCTGGCTCGGTTGGCATCTTTTTCAGGAACAAAGTTGAAACTCAACCTACACCCGGATCCTTTACGCGAAAAAAAAAAACGAAACCATAGGAATAAAACGAGGCCGAGAAGGAAAAAGTAAAAGAGGATCGTCGCATATATGGATGGACAAATGACGAAAAGCCAGTTTGGATGAAAATGACAAAAAGTTGTAAACGCCAAGGACATAGGTGAGAAAATAAATCTATTTAAATTAAAGTGTTATTTATGGCAAAAAAAAGAGTGACTAAAATAACAATTTATTCGTTAATTTATTTATTTATTTGTTTTTTTTAAATCGAGTAAATTGTTATTTTAGTCTATAGAATAGAATAGAATGCAAATAGAAACTAGAGTAGAGTGTATTTAGCCATTCCTGCCATTGGCCCTTTCTATAGTTAAATGGAAGTTAGGGAATCTTCTTTAGAACTTCAAAAATATATTCCAACTTTTTTTTTAACGGCGTACGGTTAGGATATCGCTAACCGGGTTAGTAGTTAGTATGTTAGTATCACCAAGTTAGTATTAAAACTCCCTTGCCTGGACTTAACCCAGGACCTCCAAGAGAAGCAAAACTTCCCACCTCCCCCTTAACCACTAAGCCAAGAGTTCCTGCACCACGCACACACAGCAAACAGGTCTTGGAAATATACATCCTTAATTGTAACTTCGGACTTTTGCGGCTTACATTTGCCAATAGCCATCCATGCAGCAACCGGTCTTGGAAGTATACATCTTGGGAGCTACCAATCTTTAATTAATTAAATCAACACAGTTTCTAATAAATAAACTTTAATTTAATATTAATCTAGTGATATCTTGAGGGTGGGATAAGGCTTATGACCATTAGGTTATGAGTTCGATTCTCACAAAGAGGGTTTTCCCTAGATTTATTGAGTTTCCTCCTGAATTGATGTATAGGCATTATTGCCTAGTGGAGATGGATATGATCGGATGGTTCTAATTTACAACTCGCGAATCGTCATCCATGTAGAAACAAACCTTCGAGATAATAGTCTTGGAAACTACCACCCATTATATATATATATATATATATATATATATATTGTTGATGAAGAACGATTAATACTAACTTTATTTTGTAATAATATATAATTTTTTTATTCTTTTATTTAATATATTATAATAGTTTATTATTATATTTACTTTTAATAATATATTTTTATTTTTTTTCCTTTTTTAAAACCATATATTTCCTTTACCATTTTTTCTAATAATTTTTTTTCTTTTTTAGAACATATATTAATTTATCGATTAACTTGATAGTTCTTTAATAATTTACGTTTATAACTTTTTTTTTTCTAAAACTTAGGTACATAGTTTTGCTTGATTTTTTCCCCGACATTCCGTTATAAGTTTTGTTAAAAACGAAGTTGAACTCATAATAAAGTATTTATTTGGTATCATAAAGCGGTACGATGAAAAACTAAATCGTTCAAATGGTTTGACTTTCTAAACAACATGCTTTATTTTCAAATCACGTTTGTTTTACATTATCATTTGCTCGCTTTCGCCGCAATGCACTACGTAAAAAAAACTAGTTTCCTTGAAATGTGTTACTTTTTTCATCAAGAAAGTGACATTAGACCATCCGTGCCAGAGCATCATAGGGGCTTTATGTCGACGATCGTGCCCCATAACGCCGGGGAACACCGCCACCCCGGGCGCTATGGGCTAAAAAATGGAGAGGGCCACTATGAGCAGAACGACGTTGTAGAATGGTTTCTCACACACACATACATATATACATATAATTGAAGGGGTATAACCCCACATCTACATAATCCCCCCACCCCCACTACAAACTTATGTCTGATGAACAATGTCACCACCCTTGGGCGTTTTCTGCCATGTTGCAGTCCAGTCAGCAAAGGGGCATTATTGGACGTTTTTACAAGAGTGGCGTAGTGGAATAATGCCCAATAACGCCCAATCCAATCATTACACAATTATTATTTTTTTTTAAATTAAAAACTTAAAATACTTCATTAAATTAAAAAAATTACAATACTAGAAATAAATAAAATAAAAACCGACTAAACTTAAAAAAAACCGGAAATAAAAAAGAAAATAAACTTAAAAAAAGATGATGATCTAAAGGCCGTATTTTTCCCGAAGTTTTGGCGGTGCATTTGCGCAACAATCAACGCGTCGCCTTGGAGGTGATCGATCGGTTTGGACAAAAACTCTATGTCCTTTTCTGTTTGCCTTGCCGCTTGCATCTCGTTAAACTTTTTGTTTTCGGCGACTCGTTCTTTCATAGTCTCCCAACGCTTGTGGCCGAGGTCTCGAATGCCTTGGAGACGACGGTTCATCTCCTCGAAATCTTCCTTCAACTCGAGATTATCGGAAGACGACTCCACCGGTTTTTTCCCGGTTCGCTTATCCTTTCTTCTACCGGCCGGTCGGGTCAACTCTTCAACTTCCTCGTCATCGTCCACAACAACATTTAAATCGACGTTGCGGGCATCGGAAGTTGATGTTTCCGGGTCAACGGAGGATGACGTTTAGACCGTTTAGCTTTACGTCTACTACTAGACGTCATGGTCGGTACGCCAACCCATTTTGTACTTTTTCTTAGAAGCTCCCAACATCTACTACTAGACGTCATGGTCGGTACGCCAGTCCACTTTCTGGACCCGTTTGAAAGTTTGCTACAAAAAGTAAAAAAAAATAAGTTGTACGTTAAAAAAAATCGATGTGTAGAAAAAAATAAGTAAAAAAATAACACTTACCCACTTCGGGGTCCTCCGAAACATTGACCCACCGCCCGAACCAACGTGTATTCCTCGTCCTTCGTCCAAATAACGTAAGTATGCTTACGACGAGGTTGGTTGGCGTCCTTCTTTTTATGTGACCTTTTACCACGTTTGGATGTCTCGCGATCCGGTTCGGGTTCGGGTTGCGTCTCCGGCACGGTATCCACCTCGGGTTCGGGTTGTTGTTGGGATGGTTGCGAAGTGTCGGGTTGGGCAAAGCCGTAAGTGTGTGGCATGTAAGGAGTAGAGCTGCTCAAGTAAGCCGCGTACGATAATATGTTTGGGTCCATGTTTTGAAGGTTAAAGTTTTGTTGCGGTTGGGTGGTATTCGGGTTCCCAGGTCTTGATGGAACACCAAACGGGGGTCAGAATGGATTCATGGTTGAGTTTATAAAAGTTGGAAGATTGGGTTGAGAGAAAGTTTGATAGAAAGTGGGTTTTTTTATATAAAAAGTTAGAAGAAATGTGGGGTATTTAAAGATTAAAATGGGAATTTAAAAAAAAATAAATAAAAATATTAAATGTTTTTACCGTTTGAAAACGGTCAAATTTGAAAAGTTGTGCAAAATTGGTGTGTTTTAAAACACGCTGGATCGATTTTTTTCGAAAAAAACGCCCAAACATGTCGCGGGGGGTGGGGCTAGGGCGATATTAGGCGTGTTTGGCTGAAAATTTTGAAAAAACCACGCCTATTACGGGTGGTCTTATATAACACCCATTTCTTATACATTTTGCCATTTGTCACATACCACCTCCCCCCATGGAGACTCTATGGGGCTTGACCCCTACACATGGTCTTAGACCAAGGGGTATGGTATAACAACCCTCCAAATTATTTTCGACATCCCTAATATATTTAGAATGTCCCTATACGTATTAAAATATACCCCATATACGAAAAACCGAGCCCTAAATACTTTATATAATTAAAAATAAAATAAAAACCAGAATTTAGTGCCGCGAATACTTACTCTTCGGGCTACGCGGGGCTCGACAGCGAGTCAGCAGGGCGACACCATGAGCTGCCACGTGTCACCACTCGTGTCAAACCTAGTTTGACGAATCAGCAAAGCTAAAACCTACAACCCTAGCACGCGGGCCGCGAAGGCTAAGCCTTCGGCTTACGCGGGTCGCGAGGAAGCTCAAATCAGCTCCTATAAATTGGGAGCTTCGGCAGTCATTTCCGTCGCTCATTCACAACTTTCTCTCTCGAATTTCTATAGTATAAGCATAATATTCGGGTATTATACCTACTAAAATAGCGGAGCTTTGCCCCGTTGTAAGTATTTTAACCCCGGTTACGTATTAGATACGCTGCCCGATTGATCCAGGGTTCCATAACGGTTGTCGTGGTTCTGCCCGACGTAGTCGTTGGAATACCGTCTCGGGGAGGGTATCACTAATGTGAATATTGGGTTATTATACTAGCGCGTGTGCATTTGTGTAATTAATAGATAATCACCAGGAAATCCTAAAGGAAAACCCTAAGACAGCAAAGTGAGTAATCTCCTTTTTGCAAACTATTTTTACAAAACCTCATATAATTAACATATATTAAACAGTGATTGAGTATTTGTATTCTACAATTATCGTCGGTATGTTGGGGTTTTGTATACAAAATTTGATACTACATTGTGAGTAGTAACATGACCACAAGTCGGGTTGACAGTACCGTGGGTGGTAATTAAAGTAGATGGAAACAAATGTAATTGCGTGACCGCCCTCAATGTTGTAGACTGATAAAACTGTTTTGATTAAACTGGGATTCACTCATCAGTATTTCCCACTGACAAAATGTTTTTAAACGCGTTTCGGGTAACAAAATGTGAAAGCCAAATAGAAGCCAGCTGGACAGCACTGAAGGCTTGGAAAAGTGGCTATAAAAGTTACCTAAATAAAGAGACGTTTTATTTGAATAAAATAGGGTTTATCCCTATGAAAATGTGTGTACTTGAAACTTGGGAATTTCCCATGCGTTTAATGTTATAAAAGCGTGGTATTTTACTCTGATAAAATATTTCCTAACTACGGTCCTAATGTAAATTCCGCTGCCAAAATGATAAACACCCGATACCACAAAACTGGTCGCGGCCGCCCGTTCCCGGGTAATCAGGGAACGAGGGTTGCGACAGAAGGTGGTATCAGAGCTAAGCCACTGATTCAGCCACAGAAGTGTTCTGCTGACACCAAAGTATTATTTAATGTGTTAGGAAATTATTTGCAGAACTACGTTGTAAGGACCTGCAAAAATGTCCCTAAACGACCCGTAAGTAAAAACCCGGACCCCTGAAACCCTAACGTACATGAAAAATCAAGAAAACAAAATTTTTAAGTTCCAGGCGCGCCGCGTAAAGGTAAGCTTAGCCTTACGCGGGCCACGTCAAAGTGATGTTGACCGGATAAGCATGCCAGGGCCACGTGTCGCACACGTGGCGACCCTACTGATGACACGCTAGCCCTACACGTAGACTAGGAGTCCACGCGGGCAGCGTAAGGGTCAAGCAAGGGTTTACGCGGGCCGCGTAAAACACAAAAATCTGCTATAAATAGGTTGGCCATGAGCAGTTCAGCTGTGTCAAAAATTTCAATAAAAAACACGAAGAAAGCTGCTTAAATTCGAATTTCCGAGTAGTGAAACGCTGCTACGACTACAGGGTATTAACTCAATCGCTGCTACGATTCAATGTCCGATCGATTGAAACTATTCGATGGATGTTTAAGTTCTGCTCGTAACCGGGCTATACTTTGTCATTCGTCGTGAATTCGATGGATGTTTAAGTATTGCACTTTGTCATTCATCGTGAGGGTTTTAATTTCGTGAGTTATCGTAAATGTTGTATTAAGTTACTGACCTAGTTTCGTATGCATTGCTGTTTTAATTAGGTTATCAGGCTTATCAGTAGGCTAAACTCTGCCCGTTTAAACTTGCAATGTGAGTCATTCTCCTTTTTACCAAATTGCTTTCAAAATCTTACTTATTTTCAAAGTTATAATTACAGGGATTAAGTCTTTGTAAATCTTCAATTACTACCGGTATGTGGGGTTTTGTATACATTACTTGATACCCGTCACCATTGGACAACGGGTTAGCCAATGGGTGATCTGACCATAGTCACAGATACAGTCGAGTGACAAATATCGATTTGGGGTAATTGGTTGATAAAAACAATATAATCACCCTTAATACTGTAAATTATAACAATGTGTCGTTTTGTACAACTTGAGTGACTCGCCAGTATTTCCCCGCTGATAAAATATTTTTAAAACATGTTTCAGGTGATCTGCTGTGATCCAGGAAAAAGTGCCGTGTAGCACTGCAAGCTTGAAGAAGTGGCTTAATAAAATAAAGAAACATGTTTTGTAAAACAGGAAATTTACTCGTGAAATTCCTCTATTGTAAATTACGGGGTTTGTACCAATTTATGAAATAAAATAATTGGGCATTTTTCAAGTTTTAAAAGATCCTGTTAAACTTCCGTTGTCCACTCAATTAATAAATACCACAGGTTTTCTGTCCCGCGGCTCCGGGACCGGGTCACACCAGGGCGGGGGCCGTGACATATGTGCATTATTGTTGTGTGTTATTTGACTATTTGTTAGTTTACAGTATGAGCTGTCACACCCCAACCGATGGCGGAATCATCGGGGCGCGACACTGAGCGAAACAGATTGTCCATGAGTATCCATAACAACTATTAATTACCAGATACTTAAACGCCATGTCTCATACCATAACATATCCAAATAAAACAGTTATTACAAATAATTGTCTCACAAACAAATACTGATCCGACAACTCAGATTTCAATTAGTCAATTTGTTTGTTTATTTCTAGACTCTTTCCTAGCCTCAATTTCATCACACAGCAAACCAAGCATCCTAGCATCTTAAGCACCTGTAACATACGTTAAAATAAAGTCAATACACATAGTTTAAAGGTGAGCATACAAGTTTGATAGTATAATAGAGTTCGAAATCGTTTACGCATAACCAGCACGTACAACGTGTGATGTGAAGCACGTAAGTTGTCGACAAAGTTCCTATCAATACCAATGACTGCGGGTTGACTGCGTAAGGCAGTTCGCAACACATATTCACCACTGCGCACATGTGAGTAATGGTCCTTAACAACCCCTGAGTGAACAGGTGCTGAGTCCAAACTATAGTACTATCGTTGCTAAGGCAGGTAGATATCAATCTATGTGTAAACATAACAAACAGGCATTCATCGAGTCACGTATAACACACTGTAATGGTTAGTGTTAAAGTGTTTGCGTTGTGTGTTCGATGTGATTTGAATATATGTAACGTATTTAACACCCAAAAGTGCGTAAAGCAAAAAGGGATTGAGTATACTCACAGCGATGATTGTTAATGGATTGAAGGGAGCGCTAGAGTGGGGTCAGCCTGATCAGAATGATAGCGTAAGCGAAGAACGGTGTGTAAAACGGTTCAAGTAAAACAAAGTGACGAGTGGTCATCCGGCCGGATGGCAATCCGAATGGATGGCCATTCGATCGGATGTCAATCAGTTCGGATGGTCATCCGTTCGGATGGCCATTCGATCGGATTGAAACATCGTTTGGGGTAGATGTGTTTGTGTATGATGGCTTGTCCTTTGAAGTTTTCTTTGTAGCATTTTACGAAACAAGAAAGGTTTCTACCATCCAAGTCACCCGTGCGGATTGCCGTTCAATTGGATGGCAATCCGATTAGATGGCAGTTCGCATGGTGACTTGTTCGTTTTGAAAATTTTTAAGTTTGAAAATTTGCGGTTTGATCGAGACGGTATGACATCAGTTTAAACATTAGGAACTCCATCAGGCCCGAGTCATCTAATTGAACGGGAATCACCCCATTCTTACCAATCAACTGTTCTTGACGGTTGTTCGTGTTTAACCCGAAATGGGTTGTCTCCTTGATAGATATCAGATCTTGAACCGATACTTCACTAAGAATGAGTAGAAGATAAGAACGAGGCCCGATTATATCGGTATTGAGTGTAAAAGAGTTTAAAGAAATGGAATAAACCATCTTTCACTCCCCTTTTAACTCAGAAACGTTTAGATTCAGGTGAAAACATAGTTTAGTCTTTTGGAAATCGTTCAGATCTAAGTTGTCATTGGTGGAATGAAGCCAAACTATGAAGTTCATAAGAACTCCATGATGACATCACCCTAGAACACCTCAAACCCACTGATTTCACGGTTAAAAGTGAAGATTGTTCGGTGAAAAAGATGAAGAATCACGTGTAGATCATAGAAGTACAAAGATCTAAGAAGAAACTTACAAGAATCGAGAGAAATCGAGAGAAAAGTGTGCTTGAGCGTCTGGTTCGGGTGAAGGAGTTGTGACATCAAATGATGTGACAGGTGGGGGTATTTATAGGGTTTCCAAAAGAGGAAAGTGTCCAGGTATCGAGTGGGTCACCGATCAGATGGCAGCCCGATCGGATGGCGACCCGATCGGTTGGCCATCCGATAGAGTGGTCACTCGATCGAGTGGCTCCGGTGAGTTGGATTTCGTGTTTCGTTTCGTGCGTTGAGCGTTGCGATTCGTTTCGAGTATGCAATGCGATAGTATTAACCATTAATCCTAACCACTATATCTAACATACAATCACTATAAATAACTTGTGTTTAGCGTTTACGATTAGATTGCGATTCGATTGAGTTGCGATATTGATTGCGATTGATCACCACAAAACATAATTAAACATGCACAAGTAACACATAAATAACACACACACGTAAAACAATATCCAGACCCTGTAATTCACTGCGATTCGTATTGCGACTTGATAGCGATGCGATTAGCATTAGGTCGATTAGCGTTTAGTTAACTTTATCGCATTGTTACTTCTTATTTTTCACAGTCGTAAAGCGATTACCGGCGATAAACGTACATCGATTACTGTGATTAAGTGCGCTGATTATCATTTACTCCACATAATACAACTAAGTCAAATACATAAAAGTAGTTGATTACAAGTCAGGTCGCGCGATCGTCGTTGAGCAAGGAGTGGCAGATCGCAATTTGCAATCTTCTCTTCCTTTGACCTTGACTTTGACTTTGACTTCTGAGAACACGGGGTGTTACAGCCTCCCCTAGTTGAGGAAATTTCGTCCCGAAATTTAAGAAGTAGGCGTAACAAACAGTTGCGGGTACTTCGCCTTCATGTCACTTTCAAGTTCCCAGGTGAACTCGGCGCCTCGTTTGCCTTCCCAGCGAACCTTCATAATGGGAATGCATGAGCGTCGGAGTACCTTGGTTTCTCGGCCCGTGATATCGACAGGCTTTTCCACGAAGTGTAATGTTTCGTCCACTTGTAGATCCTCTAGAGGGACATGTAACTCCTGGTCGGCCAAACACTTTATGAGGTTCGAAACGTGGAAAGTCGGATGGACATTACTCAGTTCCTCCGGTAGTTCGAGTTTGTAGGCCACTTTGCCAATCTTTTCCAGAATCTTAAAGGGTCCCACATATCGAGGCGCGAGCTTTCCTTTCTTGTCGAATCTGATCACCCCCTTCCAAGGTGCAACCTTTAGGAGTACGTGATCGCCAACGTCAAATTCACGGCTCCGAGCTTTCAGTAGATTGTCTCGAATCTGGAGGATTTTGTCAGTTGTTTCTTACAATAGCTCAGGACCTGTAATTTGCGCGTCTCCGATCTCGTGCCATACAATAGGCGATCGACATTTTCTCACGTATAATGCCTCAAAAGGTGCCATTTGAATACTTGAATGATAACTGTTATTGTACGAGAATTCGACTAAAGGTAAATGCGCATCCCAATTACCACCGAAATCTATGACATACGAGCGAAGCATGTCTTCAAGGGTACGAATCGTTCTTTCAGTCTGACCGTCGGTTTGGGGATGGAAAGCGGTACTTAGATTAAGAGTAGTACCGAGAGCAGATTGAAACGTTTCTCAAAGACGCGAGGTAAACCGACCATCGCAGTCAGAGATGATGTCACGAGGTGTCTCATGTCGACAGATGATTTCGTCGGTGTAGATTCGGGCTAATCGCTCCACCTTATTGTCTTCTCGTATCGGCAGAAAGTGAGCGGATTTAGTCAAACGGTCAACGACAACCCAGATGTTGTCGTGACTTGATGGCGTGCGTGGTAGTTTCATTATGAAGTCCATAGCTATACTTTCCCACTTCCACATAGGGATCTCGGGTTGGACAAGTAAGCCAGAGGGTCTTTGTTTTCCAGCCTTGACTTTAGAGCAAGTTAGGCACTTCGAGACGTAGATAGCGATATCCTTCTTCATGCCCGGCCACCAGTACTTATAGCGCATGTCCTGGTACATCTTGTCTGCACCGGGATGAATGTAGTATCGTGACTTGTGGGCTTCGTCTAACAAGATTTGTCGCACGTTGGTAAGCTTAGGAATCCAAATTCAGTCCAAATAATGGAATATACCATTCGATTTATTCACGAGTTGAGCGCCATCATGCGTAATCCGTTCCTTTTTCAAGGTACGCTCGGTGAAACAAGCATGTTGGGCGTCGCGAATAAGAGTCTCGAGATAGTACTGGGCTTGAGTATTGCGAGCGCTATGCAAATAGCTTCGTCGACTGAGAGCGTCGGCAACGACGTTTGCTTTTCCTGGGTGGTAACGAATCTTACAGTCGTAATCCTTGAGTAGTTCTACCCACTGGCGTTGGCGCATATTCAGTTCTTTCTGGCTAAAGATGTGTTGTAGGCTCCTATGGTCGGTGAAGACCGTACACTTAGTACCATAGAGGTAGTGTCGCCAAATCTTTAGGGCAAAAACAACTGCGCCAAGCTCGAGGTCGTGTGTGGCGTAGTTCTTCTTGTGGATCTTGAGCTGACGAGACGCGTACGCGATAACCTTCTCTCGTTGCATAAGAACACAACCAAAACCGAGGTTAGAGGCATCACAATAGACTATGAAGTCGTCGTCTCCGTTGGGCAAAGAGAGAACGGGAGCGTTGCAAAGCTTAAGCTTGATAGTTTGAAAGGCTTCGTCTTGTTTGTTTCCCTAAACAAAAGGTTTATCTTTGTGTGTGAGAGAAGTAAGCGGTACAGCGATTTTCGAAAAGTCGGCGATGAATCGACGATAGTAACCTGCCAATCCGAGGAATGAACGAACTTCAGACGGGTTCTTAGGTGTGACCCAACTCTTAACAGCTTCGATCTTCGCAGGATCGACATCGACATGAATTCCTTGACTATTGACGATGTGACCCAAGAATTGGACCTCCTCAAGCCAGAATTCACACTTGGAGAACTTGGCATAGAGACGGTTTCCCTGGAGTAACTCGAGAACCAAACTGAGATGTTGCGTGTGTTCGGCTTTCGACTTGGAATAGATCAGGATATCATCGATGAACACGATGACGAAACGGTCAAGACAGGGTTTACACACGCGATTCATCACATCCATGAAGACTGCGGGGGCGTTAGTCAAACCAAAAGGCATAACAACAAATTCGAAATGGCCATAACGGGTTCGAAACGCGGTTTTAGGTATATCCTCCTCTTGAACGCGTAGCTGGTGGTATCCTGAACGTAGATCGATCTTGGAAAAACATGTAGCACCTTGTAATTGATCAAATAAGTCATCGATTTGTGGAAAGGGGTATCGATTCTTGATAGTCAGCTTATTCAACTCCCTGTAGTCGATGCACATCCGGAACGATCCGTCCTTCTTTTTTGACGAATGAAGCCTTTATCGAGCAGTTCCTGGAGTTGACTCGAGAGTTCCCGCATTTCTAACGGGGCGAGTCGATATGGAGCTCTAGCGACAGGATTGGCTCCAGGAATGAGGTCGATTCGGAAATCGATATCACGAGTGGGAGGTAATCCTGGGAGATCTTCAGGAAATATATTAGGAAATTCGCGAACAACGGGGACTTCTTCCAACGTTTTCCCTTTCTTTTTCTCCGCTACTATGATGTGTGCCAAGAAAGCATGGTACTCCTTGCGGAGGTACTTGCTAGCCTGGTGTCACGGCCCCCGTCCCGGTTTTACCCGGTGTAGGAGCTGCGGGACAGAAACCCGTGGTATTTGTTATTTGAGTTGACAGCGGAAGATTTACAGGATCTTTTAAAACTTGAAAATGCCCGATTATTTTATTCCATAATTTGGGACCAACCCCTTAATTTACAATAGAGGAATTTCACGAGGAAATTCCCTGGTTTACAAAACATGTTTATTTATTTAACTGAGCCAACAGTTCAAGCTTGTAAGTGCTCCGTAGCACGTTTTCCTTGATTCACAGCAGGTCGCCTGAAACATGTTTTAAAAAGGTTTTATCAGCGGGGAAATACTGGCGAGTCATTTAGGTTAAACAAAATGACACATTAGTATTAAATTACAGCATAAGAGCGATTACAATGGCTTCTATCTTATTTTTATCTGGCGCCGTGTCACCTCCTAGTGACGATGGTCATACCACTATTGGGTCCTTTCACCCAAGTAGTGATGATTATCACTGTTAGGATTTATTAGCCTAACCGTGAGAAATTAGTAATGTGCACAATACCCCACTAGCCAGTGATTCAAGATAACCACGACTTAATCCCTGTAATTATAACTTTGAAAATAATTTGGAGTATTGTAAAACATTGTTTGATAAAAATAGAATCACTCACATTGCAAGTTTAGTCGGGCAGAGTTTAGCATACTGATAGCCTGTTAACCTAATTAAATAACAATGCACACGAAAACTAGGTTAGTAACTTTAATCCAACTTTTACGATAACTCACGAGATTCAAAACCTTCACAAGGAATGACAAAGCGCGATACTTAAACATCCATCGAATTCACGACGAATGACAAAGCATAACCCGAGTTTGGGCAGCACTTAAACATCCATCGAATTGGTTTTTCTCGATCGGACATTAAATCGTAGCAGTGATCGAGTTATTACCCTGTTATCGCGGCAGAACTTCGTGATTGTGTGTGTTTTTAGAGTAATCAGACGATATCTTAGTGTTCGAATTGAGTTTTTACGTCGAACCAACGCCAGAAATTAAGTGCCAATGCCCTCTATATATACTGAAAAAATGTCTCCCTCGCGTGGCGCGAGGGCCTGTCGCGTGGCACGAGGAGACCACTTCTAGCATAGGGTAGCCACGTCTGTTACTAGCTTAGCTGAGTTGACGGTTCGAAGAAATTCGCAATTGACAAGAAACTGTAATGATAATCGTCAATGGGGAATACACCCCCTGAGTTTTAGGGGCCCTGATCCTGATTTCCGATTGTTCTGAAAATTTTAGGGGTTATGCAAGATTACTTAGGGGTCTTAATTAGGGTTTCCTATTAGTCAAAATAGAATAAGAGATAGTAATTTTAATGAGAGTTGTTACATCCTCCCCACCTTAATAAAAAATCTCGTCCTCGAGATTTACTGGAACAGGTAGGGATATTTTCGCTTCATCTCTGATTCCAGCTCCCAAGTGTATTCTGGTCCTCTCTTTGAATCCCACTTGACTTTGACCAGTACGAGTCTTTTGTGCTTGAGAAATTTGACCTTTCTGTCTTCTATCTGTAGTTGCTTCTCAACAAATTTTACCTTTTCATTTACCTCTACATCTTGAAGAGGTACTACCAGGGATTCGTCAGATAGACATTTCTTGAGATTGGATACATGAAACACGTCATGTACCCCGGCTAGCTCTTCTGGTAGTTGTAAGCGATAAGCAACGGGTCCTATCCGCTGGATTATTGGGAATGGTCCTACGTACCTTGGACTTAACTTTCCTTTCTTACCGAACCGAACTACTCCTTTCCAAGGAGAAACTTTTAAGAGTACCTTATCTCCGATTTGAAATTCCAGTGGCTTGCGTCGATTATCTGCATAACTTTTCTGGCGATCTCAAGCCGTCTTTAGTCTTTCCTTGATTTGAGTGATCTTATTGGTGGTCTATTGTACGATCTCTGGACCTGATAATTGGCTTTCTCCTATTTCTGCCCAACAAACTGGAGTTCTACACTTTCGTCCATACAGTGCTTCGAATGGGGCAGCTTCTATGCTTGCATGATAACTATTATTATAGGAGAATTCAATTAAGGGTAGGTGGTCATCCCAGTTTCCACCAAAATCTATTACACATGCCCTAAGCATGTCTTCCAGGGTTTGAATCATCCTTTCACTTTGTCCGTCTGTCTGAGGATGGTATGCAGTGCTTAAATTTAATCGGGTTCCCATTGCTTCCTGGAAACTAGTCCAGAAATGTGAAGTGAAATGACTATCTCTATCCGATACAATGGAGAGTGGGACTCCATGTAAGGATACTACCTCGTCTACGTATAACTTGGCTAACCTTTCCATGCTAAAGGTTTCCTTCATGGGTAGGAAATGAGCTGATTTGGTTAATCGATCCACAATTACCCAAATCGTATTATTACCCTTTCTGGTCTTGGGTAACTTAGTAACAAAATCCATTGTTATGAGTTCCCATTTCCATACCGGCATTTCTAATTGTTGGAGCAGACCTGAAGGTTTCTGGTGTTCTGCCTTAACTTGTGAACAAGTTAGACACCTAGATACATATCTAGCTATGTCCTTTTTCATTCCTATCCACCAGAAATTATTTCTTAAATCTTGGTACATCTTATTATTTCCCGGGTGCATGGTATACCTAGATTTATGAGCTTCCTCTAAAATCTTATATCTTAAATCTCCTTGCTTAGGTACCCAAATCCTTCTTTTGTGGAATCTCCAAATTCCATCAACTCCTTGCTCTAATTCCTTTATTCGTCCTTTCATTCCTTCAGCATCATCCTTGATTGCTGTGGCTTGGATATTCTTCAGTTGTTCCATTAAATCTAATTGTATATTTAATCTAAGAGCACGAACTCGCTTTTGCTTTTCGTGATATTTACGACTTAAGGCATCTGCAACTACGTTTGCCTTTCCTTCGTGATATTGAATATCACAGTCGTAGTCACTTAGGATTTCCATCCATCTCCTTTGCCTCATGTTCAATTCTTTTTGCCCAAATATGTATTTTAAACTCTTATGATCTGTATAAATAGTAAACTTACTTCCATACAGATAATGTCTCCAAATCTTAAGGGCAAAAATTATCGACCCTAATTCTAAGTCATGAGTCGTATAATTTTCTTCATGCTTCTTCAATTTCCTTGAGGCATACGCAATTACCTTTTTGCGTTACATTAGCACATATCCTAATCCTAACTTAGAAGCATCACAGTAAACTTCAAAACCTTCTGTCCCTTCTGGTAAGGCAAGAATTGGGGTGTTTGTTAATTTTTGCTTTAAAATTCTAAAAGCCTCTTCTTGTTTAGATCCCCATTCAAACTTTACTGCTTTTCAAGTTAGCTTAGTTAATGGCACAACTATCTTAGAAAAATCTTTAATAAAGCGCCTATAGTATCCAGTTAATCCTAGAAAACTTCTAACTTCCGTAGCTGATTGTGGGACCTTCCATTTGGTGATCGATTCTATCTTAGCAGGATCTACGTGAATACCGTCGTGATTCACCATGTGTCCTAAAAATTGCACCTCCTGTAGCCAAAATTCACACTTCGAGAATTTGGCCTAAAGCTTCCCCTTTCTTAACAAAGTTAAGAGTGCATGCAGGTGCTCACAATGCTCTTCCTGACTTTTGGAATAAATAAGTATATCGTCGATGAAGACAATTACAAATTTATCCAAGTACGGTTTACAGATTCTATTCATCATGTCCATAAATGTTGCAGGAGCAGTTGTTAGTCCAAAGGGCATGACTGTAAACTCGTAGTGACCATACCTAGTTCTGAAAGCAGTTTTATGTATGTCTTCTTCTTGTACCTTTAACTGATGGTATCCGGAGCGTAAGTCTATCTTAGAAAAATACCTAGCTCCCTGAAGCTGATCGAAAAGATCATCGATCCTAGGTAATGGGTATCGATTCTTGATTGTAACCTTATTCAATTCCCTATAATCGATATACATTCGCATCGAACCATCTTTCTTCTTTAGAAACAACACTGGCGCTCCCCAAGGGGATGAACTAGGTTGTATGAATCCTTTACTGAGCAATTCATCTAATTGCTTTTTCAGTTCTAACATTTCAGTGGGTGCTAATCGGTAGGGTGCTTTAGCTACGGGTGTAGTTCCAGGAATTAAATGAATTCTAAATTCTACCTCCCGATCTGGTGGTAATCCTGGCAGTTCTTCTGGGAATACATCTGAGTATTCTGATACTACCGGAATTTCCTTAAGTTCTTTACCCTTAGTGCTAATGATTACCGAAATCATATACACTATTCCTTGTTTTCTTGAATAACTAGCCATCTTCATTACTGAAATGAATTTCATTGGCTTACGTGGCTTATCTCCTGTAATCACCACTATTTCTCCTGTAGGTGTATGTATTTCTATAGAGTTATTATCACAGAGGATTCGAGCATGGTTGGCTACTAACCAATCCATTTCTAACACAACATCGAATCCGGCTAACTTCATAGGTAACAGATTTGCAGAAAATTTATGGCCTAGGAGTTCTATCTTTCCTTCTCGCAAAACCTTATTTATGTTAACAGAATTTCCATCTGCCGTTTCTACCGTAAAAATTTGTCTAAGGTTGGTTAAGGGTAGGTTAAGAGCTTGGCAGAATGAAGTATTTATAAAGCTTTGGTTTGCACCAGAGTCAAATAATACTTTTGCGTAAACGTCGTGAACTAAGAACGTACCAGCTATCACATCAGGGATTAGCTCGACTTCCTGAGTAGTCAACTGGAATGCTCTTGCATTCTTCTTGGTAGCTCCGTTTGCAGGTTTGGCTTTGTTGTCAGCTGGTTTGACCAGTTTCAGGCAGTCTGGCCTAAAATGTCCAGCTTCTCCACAGTTGTAGCAGATGGTTGCTTTCTTCTTCCTGCAATCTTGCTCTTGATGTCCTGGAATCTTGCAGAAATTGCAATACCCTTTTCATCTACCATAATGCTTTCTTTTACAGGTATTGCAGAATGGAACAGTGGAAGATTGCCCGGTTATCTTTTTCTTGAAATTATTACTATTACCCACACGAAATCCTTGGGTAATCTTTTGGGCCACTTCCTTTTTCCGTGTTTCTTCTCGCGTACGTACCAGTCCGTCCGTCAAGGTGTTGGCTAATTCTACTGCATCGTCAATCGTGCGAGGTCTCGCAGCTTTAAGGATATCACGGATTTCGCCAATCAACCCCCAAATATAGCGAGAAATAAGTACTGGTTCTGGCGAAGCCAGGGTTGGTACCACTCTAGCATACTCGAAGAATGTCGAAGTATACCCTCGACAGTCTATATCCACCATCCGGTGGTTCAGGAACTTGTTCGCCATTTGTTATTTCTCATATTCGGGGCAGAATTTTCTTTCCACCAGACGCTTAAACTCTTCCCAACTCATGGCATAGGCCACGTCACTTCCCTTAGCTTGTAGTACCGTATTCCACCATTCTAGCGCCCCTTCTTTAAAAAGATTCGACGCGTACATGACCTTGTCCTCCTCGGCACATTTACTTATTTTAATTACCGCTTCAGTTTTCTCTAACCAACGCAATGCAGCAGTCGCCCCCTCGTTGCCTGCAAATTCAACTGGTTTACAGGCAAGAAATTCCTTATAAGTGCAACCAAGCGTTGCAGCTTTCATTCTTTTAAGAATTGGGGCCTGCATCACATCATCGTTATTATTAATGTTGCCTCCTCCATTTACGCTATTACTGAAGTTGTCTTCATGAGTACGTTTGCTAGGAATAATTTGTTGAGGTTCAACTGGATTCCGAGCAGCAGCAAGAATTGCTGGAATAGCATTGGCTATTCCCTGAGCAACGATATTCTCTATATCTTGCCTATTCAGAAATTGATCTTCATGGTTTTGCTCGGATTGGTTAACCTCGTTAACTGGTTCATTACCAGCGTTTGCCATCTGGTAATTAATATATATAACTTATTAGCACAAATGAATAACAACCAAACATAATAAAACAATCGCACATAATCAAGTTAACACATATAGCCAAAATTGTCGATTTTTCGACTTCCATTTTTATATATATTTTAATATGCGTCCGTACACGCTAGTTATCTTACAAGAGTTTTATTTTTAGTTATTTCACATGATTATATTTTATTATTATATTATTATTAAACACATACTCCTACAACCATACAACCACAGTCAGCTGGCATCTCAGAAACGACGTTCCCTCTCATCGTATTTCCATGAAATTCTTTCCCCCACCTCCCGGATTCGATTTCCTGCATCCACCAGCTCCTCGCCAAAATGGCGGAGTTCAGCCAGGTTTTCATTGCTCATCGGTGGGTTTGGGGCAGGCTCCGGGTCGAACTAAGGGAAAAAGGTATTAGGGTTATTTAGGAAATTATGAAATTGCCAGTCGGTTGTCCACCATTCTTCTAGCTCTGCTGGTAGCGGTTGGGTGTGGATAATAGGATCTGGGATCTCCGGCTCTAGGTCAATTGGAAGTTGTGCTTCCGCTGGGTAGTTAAAGAGGTTTTCACCGGCAGGTCCGATGAGGTCACTAAGTTCCAGTTTATGGTCCAGCTCCTCCCAGGGTGGCATTTCCTGGTTCTGTCTGGAACTTTCCCCAATCTCTATTCCCTTGCCTTTATTCTTCGGATCCTTAGTCTTGATAACTTTTCGTGTCGCTGGTTTCCTCCTACGCACACGCCTCCAGCCCACGAATCTTCTTCTCTTCTTTGGCTTTGGTTTCTCCTTAGGTTGAGCTTGAAATTCCATAGGTTCCTCCTCAGTGTCGGCACAATAACCGGTAAAGTCTCCAAAAACTTCCACATTAATAGTATAGAGATTGAGATTCTGAAGAGCTTCAGACAACTCATTCATGCTGTTTAGCATATATGAAGAAAACACACAAAATTCTAGGTTAAAATTTTGTAGATTAAATTTTTACAGAATCAGAAAAATTAAATATTAATTATAAACATCTAATTCAATTCTACAAACAAATTGATTAAAACGAAATATTGCGAATTTTATATATATATTACAATTTACAACTGAAACTCGAAATATACTAAGGGTTGTGCATTCAGAATTTATTATGTTCACATGTCATTATATAAGGTTTATTTTATCTTCTCCTACTAAGTTGTTTATCTAAAGGGGCAAAGTTTCTTGTAAAGTTTCTGGCTTATAGATGATATGGGTGCTAGTACTGGGTCAGGGTGTTGGCAGTTTAACTTAATTAAAAGTTAACATTTACTGCTGTAGTGGCTAACATATAGAGATTTGCCCATTGTTCATCTAATTCATTTTCCCATGGTGGGTTATTGCCTATTTCCGGAGTTTCCTTATTAACCATCACTCCTTTTGATTGTGACTTATTTATTTTCTCTTGACTTTTTCTAATAATCCAAGTTCTTTTCTTAATGGTAAGTGGTTTCTCAAATTGTGCCTTACGAACAAATATTCCTTCCTTAGTATCTGATGAGTATCTTGAGGAATTTGATTGAAATGAGGTTCCCTTGATATTTTTTTTGTGAACTATCTAACTGACGATAGATGTCCGAAATTCGTTGCTTACCCATAATGTAAACTAATAAATAGTCAGAAAATCACAAAAACACATAATCACATAATGGCAATCAGAAAAATTAAGTATTTCTAAATACTTAATTGGCTTAAATCAGTGGCTCTGATACCACCTTTTTCTGTCACGGCCCCCGTCCCGGTTTTACCCGGTGCAGGAGCCGCGGGACAGAAACCCGTGGTATTTGTTATTTGAGTTGACAGCGGAAGATTTACAGGATCTTTTAAAACTTGAAAATGCCCGATTATTTTATTCCATAATTTGGGATCAACCCCTTAATTTACAATAGAGGAATTTCACGAGGAAATTCCCTGGTTTACAAAACATGTTTATTTATTTAACTGAGCCACCACTTCAAGCTTGTAAGTGCTCGGTAGCACGTTTTCCTTGATTCACAGCAGGTCGCCTGAAACATGTTTTAAAAAGGTTTTATCAGCGGGGAAATACTGGCGAGTCATTCAGGTTAAACAAAATGACACATTAGTTATAAATTACAGCATAAGAGCGATTACAATAGCTTCTATCTTATTTTTATCTGGCGCCGTGTCACCTCCTGGTGACGATGGTCATACCACTATTGGGTCCTTTCACCCAAGTAGTGATGATTATCACTGTTAGGATTTATTAGCCTAACCGTGAGAAATTAGTAATGTGCACAATACCCCACTAGCCAGTGATTCAAGATAACCACGACTTAATCCCTGTAATTATAACTTTGAAAATAATTTGGAGTATTGTAAAACATTGTTTGATAAAAAGAGAATGACTCACATTGCAAGTTTAGTCGGGCAGAGTTTAGCCTACTGATAGCCTGTTAACCTAATTAAATAACAATGCACACGAAAACTAGGTTAGTAACTTTAATCCAACTTTTACGATAACTCAGGAGATTCAAAACCTTCACAATGAATGACAAAGCGCGATACATAAACATCCATCGAATTCACGACGAATGACAAAGCATAACCCGAGTTTGGGCAGCACTTAAACATCCATCGGATTGGTTTTTATCGATCGGACATTAAATCGTAGCAGTGATCGAGTTATTACCCCGTTATCGCGGCAGAACTTCGTGATTGTGTGTGTTTTTAGAGTAATCAGACGATATCTTAGTGTACGAATTGAGTTTTTACATCGAACCAACGCCAGAAATCAAATGCCAATGCCCTCTATATATACTGAAAAAATGTCTCCCTCGCGTGGCGGGAGGGCCTGTCGCGTGGCGCGAGGGGACCACTTCTAGCATAGGGTAGCCACGTCTGTTACTAGCTTAGCTGAGTTGACGGTTCGAAGAAATTCGCAATTGACAAGAAACTGTGATGATAATCGTCAATGGGGAATACCCCCCCTGAGTTTTAGGGGCCCTGATCCTGATTTCCGATTGTTCTGAAAATTTTAGGGGTTATGCAGGATTAATTGGGGGTCTTAATTAGGGTTTCCCATTAGACAAAATAGAATAAGAGATAGTAATTTTAATGAGAGTTGTTACACCTGGACACACAACATGAGTTGGAGTTTCTTCGAAGCGACTTCACCATAAACAAACAGTTGATCACCATTCGCGAGCGAGAAACGAATCATCTTATCAAAACAAACGATTTCAGCATGGTTTTCCTGAAGGAAATCCATACCTACTATGACATCAAAGCTACCGAGTTGCATTGGTATGAGATTAATCAGGAAAATGTGACCGTTGTGATCGAGAGTACAATCACGTAAAACAGAACTGACGGTGACGGTTCTTCCAGTAGCAACTTCTACGTCGAAGGTCGTTGGGAGGTTAGCGCGCTTATGATTTAGGAGCTTTTCGAATTCAAATGACACAAAACAGTTATCGGCTCCAGTATCAAATAAATACGAAGCATATACACCATTTACGAGAAACGTACCGTTAACAACATTGTTGTCTGCCTGAGCCTGATGGGCGTTGATGTTGAAGACTCGCCCGCGGGCTGCTTGTTGAGCTGGCTGCTGTTGTTGTTGCTGCGGTGCTGGCTGCTGGTATTGCTGTGGCTCTTGCTTAACCACTCTGTTGGGGCAGACATTTGCGAAGTGGTTGGGATCACCACACGCAAAGCAAGCTCGTGCGTGAGCAGCGGGTGTAGGAGCTCCTTGTTGTCCTTGCGGAGCTGGTAGAGCAGGAGCTTGTGCTTGAACTGGAGCTTGAGTCTGGCGAGCACGACAATTTGTGGTGAAGTGGCCGTACATGTTGCAATGTGCACAGAATCGGCATGCGATACCAGTCGGGTGATGATAGGTACAAGTAGGGCAGAGCGGGTGTGGACCGGTGTATGCATGCTTAGTAAGTGGTGCATTGGCCACAGGAGCCGCTACTTGACGCTGCTGAGCTTGCGGTTGAGCAGGTACTGCTTGGAGAGGTGCGGCAGCGACTGCACAGTTCTTGTTGCTGGAGTTGATGTTCTTTCTCTTGCGTCATGAATTGCGGTGCGGCGGTTGCTTCAGCGGTGGTAGTTGCGGTGACTTGATGAAGACTTTTGGCAGCTTTATCGAAATAACCAGACCTTACTCGCTTATCATTGATCTCTGCTGCGAGCAGGTAGGTTTCCTCAATAGTAGTCGTCTTTGCAGGTTGCACAAAGTCTGCAACACAATCCGGAAGAGCGCAGATGTATTTCTTGATTGCAATCTCGGGAGTTGTCACTTGACCCGGACAGATAAGACTGAGCTGCTTGAAGCGAGCAGTTAAACCAGCGTTATCTCCGCGATCCTGCTTGATGTGCCAGAATTCATCCTCGAGCTTTTGGAGTTCATGGGGAGGGCATAACTCTTTCATTATGAGGTTCTTCAACTCATCCCAAGACAATCCGAAAGCTGCATCGTTCCCTCGCTTGTTTCTCTCAGCCGTCCACCAATCAAGAGTGCGGGATTGGAAGACACCGGTAGCATTGATTGTGCGGAGGTCTTCTGGACAACCACTTTGGCGCAAGGTGACTTCGATAGAGTCGAACCATTGGAACAAAGCCGTAGGCCCTTCTGTCCCAGTGAATTCTGTTGGACCGCAGGCTTTGAACTGCTTGAAGCTAAAAGCCGCTTTAGGAGATTCTGTCTTGGATTCTTCGAACGATTTGCTAGCATTTTCATTTATCTCGCTGAAAATCTACGGAATCACTTTGACAACTTGACTTGCGACGAGTGAAGGGCGTCGCTTGTCAGCTTGTTTGCGTCTAGCAGCGCGAGAGAGGTGTGATCCAGATGACGACATTGTCTGCAGCAGACATCATCACATGACTCAAACACGATTTCGATTACGTCTAGCATAGTCTATTATCTCCCTCAATACTACTTATATACGTATAAAGCTCAGAAACACGTAAACGCGAAATCAAGTAGGTACATAACACATAGAGGCACGTAAGCACATAAACACATAGAGCACATAATCACACTATATGTTGCACGTATTCACCTATAGATATAACACGGATTCACCTATCCTTCAAGTTGCGAATTCGATCGAGAGTAGCGATAACGTAATATCAACGATTTGTTAGCGTGGTGCGAGTTGTGTGTGTTTAGGTAGGGCGAGAAGCGGGGGAATCGAAACCATCAGTACCACCGTACTGTTTACCTCAAAACACTAACAAATAACATTTAAAACCTGATAAAGTAAATGATCTCAAAGTTAAAACACATAAATGCATAAAATGAGCGAGGTCGAGTTGAAATCAAAAATAGATTGTCTTGGCAAATTAGACATTGACCACCCAGAGTGGTTCGACTATTCACAACGGCCTCGAGTACATGCTTTATCCTTCAAGACTGTGCTCTTACACCGCATCGCGATGACTGGCATGCATCCTTCCGGCTAATACGCGAAATTGGGTCGTTGGAGTCCGTCGAGACTCCGGTGAGAGTGTTGCGAAATATAGGTAAAAGCGGAACAACTATGTTCCCTGTTTTGATGAAGTAAAGTGGAAAATTAGCGTCGAAGTACGGATTTCACTCCTAATCCAACGCAAATTCTCATGTTTAGTAGTAAAAATCGTGCATCGTGCGAGTGATTTAATCGGGAGTGTTCGGTTTTCACACCTATTCCCGATCGAATTACTTGATTGTGTTGAAAGTCGTGCGTGCGATAGCTTTGGAAAAGGCTAAATCAGCTTGAAAATCTTAGGAAAGATTGTCGAGCGTTTGGAGCTTGAGCTGGAATACTTCGTACGAAGTGCACAATTCGGGCAACGTGACCTACTTCATACGAGATGTTTCACTCGAGCGAAGTAACTCACCTTGTGCGAGTTGTCCCATTTCATACTGGTATCCCTAGTATAGCATAAGCGATAGAGTTCACACAAGTAGAGGTCGCGTTGGGTACTTAGACTATAGTCTAGGTCAATACTAAGACAACAACCCGGACTAGATTGTGTCTTTCCTAGTTCCCTATAGTTATGGCTCAGATACCAATCTGTCACACCCCAACCGATGGCGGAATCATCGGGGCGCGGCACTGAGCGAAACAGATTGTCCACGAGTATCCATAACAACTATTAATTACCAGATACTTAAACATCATGTCCCATACCATAACATATCCAAATAAAACAATTATTACAAATAATTATCTCTCAAACAAATACTGATCCGACAACTTAGATTTCAATTAGACAATTTGTTTGTTTATTTCTAGACTCTTTCCTAGCCTTAATTTGGTCACACAGCAAACCAAGCATCCTAGCATCTTAAGCACCTGTAACATACATTAAAATAAAGTCAATACACATAGTGTAAAGGTGAGCATACAAGTTTGATAGTATAATAGAGTTCGAAATCGTTTATGCATAACCAGCACGTACAACGTGTGATGTGAAGCACGTAAGTTATCGACAAAGATCCTATAAATGCCAATGACTGCGGGTTGACTGCGTAAGGAAATTCGCAACACATATTCACCACTGCGAACATGTGAGTAATGGTCCTTAGCAACCCTTGAGTGAATAGGTGCTGAGTCCAAACTATAGTACTATCGTTGCTAAGGCAGGTAGACAACAATCTATGTGTAAACATAACAAACAGGCATTCATCGAGTCACATATAACATACTGTAATGGTTAGCGTTAAAGTGTTTGCGTTGTGTGTTCGATGTGATTTGAATGTATGTAACGTATGTAACACCCAAAAGTGCGTAAAGCAAAAAGGGATCGAGTATACTCACAGCGATGATTGTTAATGGATTGAAGGGAGCGCTAGAGTGGGTCAGCCTGATCAGAATGATAGCGTAAGTGAAGAACGGTGCGTAAAACTGTTCAAGTAAAAAAAAGTGACGAGTGGTCATCCGACAGGATGGCAATGCGAACGGATGGCCATTCGATCGGATGTCAATCCATTCGGATGGTCATCCGTTCGGATGGCCATTCGATCGGATTGACACTTCGTTTGGGGTAGATGTGTTTGTGTATGATGGCTTGTCCTTTGAAGTTTTTGTTGTAGCATTTTACGAAACAAGAAAGGTTTCTACCATCCATGTCACCCGTGCGGATTGCCGTTCAATCGGATGGCAGTTTGCATGGTGACTTGTTCGTTTTGAAAATTGTTAAGTTTGAAAATTTGCGGTTTGATCGAGACGGTACGACATTAATTTAAACAATAGGAACTCCATCAGGCCCGAGTCGTCCGATCGAACGGGAATCACCCCATTCTGACCAATCAACTGTTCTTGACGGTTGTTCGTGTTTAACCCGAAATCGGTTGTCTCCTTGATAGATATCAGATCTTGAACTGATACTTCACTAAGAATGAGTAGAAGATCAGAACGAGGCCCGATTCTATCGGTATTGAGTGTAAAAGAGTTGAAAGAAATGGAATAAACCATCTTTCACTCCCCTTTTAACTCAGAAACGTTTAGATTCAGGTGAAAACATAGTTTAGTCTTGTGGAAATCGTTCAGATCTAAGTTGTTCTTGGTGGAATGAAGCCAAACTATGAAGTTCATAAGAACTCCATGATGACATCACCCTAGAACACCTCAAACCCACTGATTTCATGGTTAAAAGTGAAGATTGTTCGGTGAAAAAGATGAAGAATCAAGTGTAGATCATAGAAGTACAAAGATCTAAGAAGAAACTTACAAGAATCGAGAGAAATCGAGAGAAAAGTGTGCTTGAGCGTCTGGTTCGGCTGAAGGAGTTGTGACATCAAATGATGTGACAGGTGGGGGTATTTATAGGGTTTCCAAAAGAGGAAAGTGTCCAGGTGTCGAGTGGGTCACCGATCGGATGGCAGCCCGATCGGATGGCGACCCGATCGGTTGGCCATCCGATAGAGTGGTCACTCGATCGAGTGGCTCCGGTGAGTTGGATTTCGTGTTTCGTTTCGTGCGTTGAGCGTTGTGATTCGTTTCGAGTATGCGATGCGATAGTATTAACCATTAATCCTAACCACTATATCTAACATACAATCACTATAAATAACTTGTGTTTAGCGTTTGCGATTAGATTGCGATTCGATTAAGTTGCGATATTGATTGCGATTGATCACCACAAAACATAATTTAACATGCACAAGTAACACATAAATAACACACACACGTAAAACAATATCCAGAACCTGTAATTCACTGCGATTCGTATTGCGACTTGATAGCGATGCGATTAGCATTAGGTCGATTAGCGTTTAGTTAACTTTATCGCATTGTTACTTCCTATTGTTCACAGTCGTAAAGCGATTACCGGCGATAAACGTACATCGATTACTGTGATTAAGTGCGCTTATTATATCATTTAGTCCACATAATACAACTAAGTCAAATACATAAAAGTAGTTGATTACAAGTCAGGTCGCGCGATCGTCGTTGAGCAAGGAGTGGCAGATCGCAATTTGCAATCTTCTCTTCCTTTTACTTTGACCTTGACTTTGACTTTGACTTCTGAGAACATGGGGTGTTACATGAGCGACCAAGGACCTTCGGACGCTTACCGTCAGTTGTCCAGCTCACCTAGGAACAAAGGCACCTCTTCACAGCCATCCCTCTCAGGGTATTCGCCTGACAATGAAGATGGGATATTCGTGTTCAACGCCCAATCTGAAGAGCCATTCCCTCCCAAGAAAAGAGGATGGTTCAGCAGAGGAGCGCATGAACGTAGGAAAATGATGAAAAAGTTACAACAGCAGCGAGCCTTAGTAGCCGTTAAGAGAGAAACAGATGCTCACACCCAGGATATGCTCAATAGGAGTCTAGCAAATTTCCATATCTTAGCAACTACAGCTGCACACCCTAATCTAGAGCAACTCATAGCACCCCAACCCTTACCACTGTTTCCTACATAGCCAATGGAAATTGAAGCCAACCCAGAAAACCAAATCCCGATGCCTGACTTTAACCCAGCCAAAATTCCTAGTTTATCTGCACCCCCTCCTCTAGACTATGACCCATGGTTTGATGACCACAGGGACTACCAGCCACTTTACCCAATAGATGAGCCCATGCAAGATCTAGTAGGACCCTACCCAGATCTTGACCCTCTAGACCCCTATTACGATAATGACCAATACATCAGGGAGATTCTAGAGAATCCATACCCTCAGGAAGAACAGATGCCCCAGTTCCCAAACCCAGTACCAGCCCCTGCACCACCAATGAGCACTGGAAATGTGCAAGAACTCTGAACCTTTGGTGAGGAGATTTTAGAAGGAAGTGAAAGGATGAGGCAGATAGGAGAACGACTCGACTGGAAGTATGACGAACGTAATATGGAGTTCTGGATGAACCCATACCAGTAATAGTAATAATAAATATAATAATAAAATAATAATATATAATAGGTGTGTATGTTTGAAAAAAAATCTAGACTATAGCTATGGATGCATAATAGTATTGTAATTTTATATCTCAGTCTCGGTTTGTATTAGACGCATAATATAAAATAGAGTAAGTCGCAATGTTCGATGATTTTGATCAATATGCGTGTTACGTAATCATTTGCATTAAATATTATTTCGTGATGTTAATATGTGGCAAATGTTTACAATTCAGATGGACAATGAAGTGAACCAGGAAAATTAGAATAACGATAACCAGAATAACAATAACAATGGAAACCAAGTGGATAATAGTGCCATCCAACACATAGTGGCACAAGGAATTATAGATGCAATGCCATATATTATCCAAACGGTTAGGGAAGCTGATAATAAAAGTAATCATGGCTGTAAACAACCTACTGAACCAGAACACAGTGTAAACAATGGTCCCATACTTCAAGTGCCCATTCCCAAAAGAAGAAGAACCATGTCTTTTGGTTGTTCTTACAAGGAATTCTGGTCTTGTAAACCAATAGAATTCTCGGGCAATGAAGGAGCCATTGCAGCCTTACGTTGGATAGAAAAGACTGAGGCAACCTTAAAAATAAGCAAGTGTGCGGAAGAGGATAAGATAATGTTTGTTTCCAATCTGTTTAAGAACTCAACTTTAGAATGGTGGAACACTATCCTCCAGTCTAGAGGAAGTGATAGGATTTACAATATAGAATGGGAAGAATTTAAGAACATGGTGGAAAGGAAATTCTGCCCTCCCAATGAAAAAAAAAACAGATAGCAAATAAGTTCTTAAATCTTAGAATGACTGGAGTGGATAGTAAAGGTTACACTACGTTATTCTTCGAATATGCTAGAATAGTGTCAACCTTTGCATCACCAGAACCTGTATTAATCTCCCGCTACATATGGGGATTAATCAGTGAGATTGGACATGTAGTCAAGGTAGCTAGACCTCAAACTATAGAAGAAGATGTAGAACTAACAAACACCTTAACTGATGAATTAATACGTACACGAGAGGAAGACCAGAGAAGGAACCTAGCTCAAAGGCTTACCCAAGAATTTCGTTATGGAAATTCCAACCGTGGGAAAAATGTAGGTTCTACCTCTATACCTTATTGTAAGGCCTGCAAGAAGAAACATTCAGGAAGATGCTCCACATACTGTAATTTCTGCAAATTACCGGGACAAAAGGAGGAAGATTGTAGGAAGAAACCTAATAATGGGATGTGCTTCAACTGTGGAGAAAAGGGTCACATCAAGCCGAACTGTCCAAAACTAGCTCCAGCCATGAACAACAAGACTACTAAAAATGCTAGAGCATTTGTTCTGACTGCAGAAGAAGCCAAGATGATTCCGGACGTGATAGCCGGTATGTTTTTAGTTAATGATGTTTTTGCTAAAGTATTATTTGACTCTGGTGCGAACCAAAGTTTTATTAATACTTTATTTTGCAAACTTCTCAATCAACCATTAACTAAAATCCCATAAGAATGTCTAGTAGAGACAGCCAATGGGGAAACCATTAAGATTTCTGAAATCTTGCAGGGAGCAAGAATATAATTTTTAAATCAAAGTTCATTGCAAACCTTTATCCAATGAATCTGGAAGGATTTGATATGGTATTAGGAATGGATTGGTTAGTAGCCAATATAGCCAGTATTCTATGTGATCAAAAGTCAATCCAAGTAAATTCACCAAGAGGTGAAAAGATCATGATTAAAGGAGATAAGCCATCTAGATCCACAAAATTCATCTCTGTAATGAAAACAACAAGTTATGTAAGAAAATGATCATTAGTGTATTTGATTTCTATAATCATTAACACTAAAGGAAAAGAGCTGAAAGATATTCCTGTAGTATCTCAGTTTCCAGATGTGTTTCCCGAAGAATTACCAGGACTACCGCCAGACAGGGAAGTCGAATTCAGAATCCACCTGCTACCAGCAGAAATGCAAGAATTAAAGAAGCAATTAGACGAATTGTTGGAGAAAGGATTCATGCAACCAAGTTCATCGCCGTGGGGGGGGGGCGATCTTATTCGTTAAGAAGAAAGACGGATCGATGCGTATGTGCATTGATTACCGTGAATTGAACAAAGTCACGATTAAAAATCGGTATCCATTAGCAAGAATCGATGATCTGTTCGATCAATTGCAAGGAGCTCGATTTTTCTCTAAAATCGATTTGCGCTCAGGATATCATCAATTAAAAGTACATGAAGAGGACATTCCTAAGACCGCTTTCAGAACAAGGTATGGCCATTATGAATTTACAGTCATGCCATTTGGTTTAACTAATGCCCCAGCTGCATTTATGGACATGATGAACCGAATATGTAAGCCATATTTGGATAAATTCATAATTGTCTTCATAGATGATATTCTCATTTACTCTAAGAGTAAAGAGGAACACGCAGCGCATCTGCATGCACTTCTAAGTTTATTGAGCAAAGAAAAGCTCTATGCAAAGTTTTTGAAGTGCGAATTTTGGTTAGAACAGGTACAGTTTCTTGGACATTTAGTTAACCATGAAGGAATTCATGTAAATTCCACCAAGATCGAGGCAATTATCAAATGGAAAACCCCTGAGTCGCCAACTGAGGTTAGAAGTTTCTTAGGATTGGCCGGTTATTATAGAAGATTTATTTGAGATTTTTCTAGAATAGCCATTCCCTTAACTAAGCTAACCTGTAAATATGTTAAGTTTGAATGGGGACCAAAACAAGAAGAAGTCTTTAGAATTCTTAAGCAAAGACTAACCAACGCACCCATACTAGCATTACTAGAAGGAACTGAAGATTTTGTAATCTATTGTGACGCTTCTAAGTTAGGTTATGGATGTGTGTTGATGCAACGTCAAAATGTTATAGCTTATGCATCTAGAGAACTTAAGAATCATGAAGAAAATTATTCAACCCATGATCTAGAACTAGGAGCCATAATTTTTGCCCTGAAAATTTGGAGACATTACCTTTACGGTAGTAAGTTTACCATTTTCACTGATCATAAGAGTTTAAGGTATGTTTTCGGGCAAAAGGAACTGAATATGAGACAAAGACGCTGGATGGAAATTCTTAGTGATTATGATTGTATTATCCAGTATCATGCAGGAAAGGCTAACGTAGTAGCCGATGCTTTAAGCCGAAAGTATCCTGAAAAGCCAAAGAGAGTACGTTCTCTTAAATTAAATCTACAAGTAGATTTAAATGAACATATCAGGAAAGCACAAGAATCAGTAATCAAGGATGATGCTGAAAAGTTAAAAGGAATGATTAAGGAATTAGAACAGGGAACAAATGGAATTTGGAGATTCCATAAGAAAGGGATGTGGATACCTAAATTAGGAAATCTACGCCATCGAATATTAGAAGAAGCCCATAAGTCTAAGTATATGATGCATCCTGGAAGTGATAAGATGTATCAGGACTTAAGAAAGAATTTTTGGTGGATAGGAATGAAGAAAGATATAGCAGCTTATGTTTCTAAATGTTTAACCTGTTCGCAAGTCAAAGCTGAACATCAGAAACCTTCAGCTTTGTTGCAGCAGTTGGAAATACCGGTGTGGAAATGGGAATTAATAACAACGTATTTTGTTACCAAATTAGCCAAAACAAGAAAAGGTAATGATACAATCCAAGTGATTGTAGATAGACTAACTAAGTCAACTTATTTCCTACCAATGAAGGAAACTTTCAGTATGGAACAATTAGCTAAGTTGTATGTAAATGAAATAGTTTCATTACATGGAATTCCTTTATCAATTGTTTCTGATAGAGATAGCCGTTTTACCTCTCATTTTTTGACAAGTTTCCAAAAAGCAATGGGAACCAAGCTAAATCTAAGCACCGCTTACCATCCTCAAACGGACGGACAAAGCGAAAGGACAATTTAGATAATGGAAGATATGCTTAGAGCTTGTGTAATTGATTTCGGAGGTAATTGGCACGATCACTTACCATTAATAGAATTCTCTTATAATAATAGCTATCACACAAGTATCAATGCTGCACCATTCGAAGCACTTTATGGACGAAAGTGCCGAACTCCAGTCTGTTGGGCAGAAATTGGAGAAAAGCAACTATCCGGACCCGAGATAGTGCAAGAAACAACCAACAAGATTATTCAAGTCAAGAAACGACTGAAAGCAGCACACGATCGACAAAAGAGTTATGCTGATAACAGACGGAAACCATTAGAATTTCAAGTAGGAGACAAGGTATTATTAAAAGTCTCTCCTTGGAAAGGAGTGGTAAGATTCATCAAAAGGGGAAAGCTAAGCCCCAGGTATATTGGACCTTTTGAGATTATTAGAAGAATAGGACATGTAGCTTATCAGCTACAACTGCCAGAGGAAATGGCCGGAATACATGACGTATTTCATGTATCTAATCTCAAGAAATGCTTAACTGATGAATCGTTAGTCGTGCCTCTTAAGGAAATAGAGGTAAATGAAAAGTTAAAATTTGTGGAGAAGCCTCTACAGATTGAAGACAAGAAAATCAAGAATCTCAAACACAAGAGATTATTTCTGGTCAATGTGAAATGGGATTCCAAGAGAGGACCAGAATACACATGGGAGCTTAAATCAGAGATGCAAAGGAAATATCCACACTTATTCCAGTAGACCTCGAGGACGAGTTCTATAACAAGGTGGGGAGGATATAACGACTCTCCAAATTATTTTGGACATCCCTAATATATTTAGAATGTCCCTATACGTTTTAAAATATACCCCATATACGAAAAACCGAGCCCAAAATACTTTATATAATTAAAAATAAAATAAAAACCAGAATTTAGTGCCGCTCGCAGGCCGCGAAGACTTACTCTTTGGGCTACGCGGGGCGCGACAGCCAGTCACCAGGGCGACACCATGAGCTGCCACGTGTCACCATTCGTGTCAAACCTAGTTCGACGAATCAGCAAAGCTAAAACCTACAACCCTAGCACGCGGGCCGTGAAGGCTAAGCCTTCGGCTTACGCGGGCCGCGAGGAAGCTCAAATCAGCTCCTATAAATTGGGAGCTTCGGCAGTCATTTCCGTCGCTCATTCACAACTTTCTCTCTCGAATTTCTATAGTATAAGCATAATATTCGGGTATTATACCCACTAAAATAGCGAAGCTTTGCCCCATTGTAAGTATTTTAACCCCTGTTACGTATTAGATACGCTGCCCGATTGATCCAGGGTTCCGTAACGGCTGTCGTGGTTCTGCCCGACGTAGTCGTTGGAATACCGTCTCGGGGAGGGTATCACTAATGTGAATATTGGGTTATTATACTAATGCGTGTGTATTTGTGTAATTAATAGATAATCACCAGGAAATCCTAAAGGAAAACCCTAAGACATCAAAGTGAGTAATCTCCTTTTTGCAAACTGTTTTGACAAAACCTCATATAATTAACATATATTAAACAGTGATTGAGTATTTGTATTCTACAATTATCGTTGGTATTTTGGGGTTTTGTATACAAAATTTGTTACGACATTGTGAGTAGTAACATGACCACAAGTCGGGTTGACAATACCGTGGGTGGTAATTAAAGTAGATGGAAACAAATGTAATTGCGCGACCGCCCTCAATGCTGTAGACTGATAAAACTCGTTTCATTAAACTGGGATTCACTCACCAGTATTTCCCACTGACAAAATGTTTTTAATCGCGTTTCAGGTAACAAAATGTGAAAGTCAAATAGAAGCCAGCTGGACAGTACTGAAGGCTTAGAAAAGTGGCTATAAAAGTTACCTAAATAAAGAGATGTTTTATTTGAATAAAATAGGGTTTATCCCTATAAAAATGTGTGTACTTGAAACTTGGGAATTTCCCGTGCGTTTAATGTTATAAAAGCGTGGTATTTTACTCTGATAAAATATTTTCTAACTACGGTCCTGATGTAAATTCCGCTGCCAAAATGATAAACACCCGATACCACAAAACTGGTCGTGACCGCCCGTTCCCGGGTAATCAGGGAACGGGGGTTGCGACATATGGGGTACGTCCCTGGTCCGTCGCCCACGTCCCGGGTCGTCCCACACCGGCCCCGGATGCTCCGTCGCGTCTCAAGCGGCTCCTCCACGACGTTGGAGACGAGCCAAATGTGGTGGGCCCCTTCAATCATGCCATTTCACAACGGCTAGTTTTTTTTTTTAAACAAATTCATTTAATTTAAAACATATATAAATACCCACACATTTAACCATTTTATACAAAAATTCACCCACTTTCTCCAAACAACTCCCTTTACATACCATTTTTATACAAAAATTCACCCATATTCTCACATAATCTTCTCTAAAAAATACACCATGTCATCTTCCTCTTTATCGGGTTCGACGGACACCATGGAAGCCGTAAAATATTTTATAAACAAGGTGGTAGAGGCGACACAACTAATTTTGGAAGAAGAAGAGGAGGAGGAGGTTTCGTCACAACCACGAAACAGGAACCCACACATCGAGCGAGACCGAGAAAGTTAGTTATATTTTTATTCTTATGTTTTTAGTCTTATATATTTATTTTTATGTTTTTAGTCTTATATTTTTATAGCGTTGTATTATATTTTTATTTTTATTTATAAGTTGTATATATATTTTTGAGTTAATTGCCATTTTAGTCCCTGTGGTTTGGGCCATTTTGCCAGTTTAGTCTAAAGGATTCATTTTTAACATTTGGATCCAAAAAGGTTTCATCGTTGCCATTTTGGTCCAACTGACTTAACTCCATCCATATCTGTTAAGTCTGCCAAGGGTATTTTTGTCATTTCATTTAAAAGAAAAAGCAATAAAGAAAAAAGGGTTAATAAAAAGAAAATTGAAATGACAAAAATGCCCTTGGCAGACTTAACAGATATGGATGGAGTTAAGTCAGTTGGACCAAAATGGCAACGATGAAACCTTTTTGAATCCAGATGTTAAAAATGAAACCTTTGAACTAAACTGGCAAAATGACCCAAACCACATGGACTAAAATGGAAATTAACTCTATATTTTTTTATCTTGTAGGTGCTCACCAAAGATTATTCGCCGATTACTTTGCCGACGAGCCGTTGTAATCGGAGGCTATTTTTAGACGCCGTTTCAGAATGAGTCGTCGACTTTTCTTACGTATAGCCGACGATTTAGTCGCTTATGACGAAGGACATGCAATTTGTGAGTATGACGAGAATGCGGTGGAGCAGAATAATGTTTCGGTTAGCGGAGAACAACAAGATTTAAACATGTTCTCGTTACATAACGATTTCACACATGCCAATCTTCAATCGGACTTGATCGATCACATTTGGAATCTCGGATAAAACAACGAGTAGTTTTTTTTATTTATTTGTAACTTTAGGCTTTTTTTAATGTAACTTTAGGTTTTTTTTTAATGTAGCTTTAGGATTTTTTTTAATTGAACTTTAGGTTTTTATTTAAATGTAACTTTTTTATTTTTATTTACTTTGTTTTAATTAATATGGAAAAAAAATAATAATAAAAAAATGGGGGAGGACCATCCAACACACCCTTGGGTAGTCCTCAAGGGGATGGTCCTCCACCTATGCTTAGTTGGCGCCTATGTGGCGGATGGTCCCTTTGGGGACTATCCTCACCATACCTCATAGTCTTATGTGGGTAGGGGTTGAGCAAAGCATTGGAGTTATTGTTTTGTTCCCATTAAAATCAAGGGTTCGATCTCCATTAAAAGCGGATTTAATGTAAATTTCAAACTGTTTAAAAAAATGTCATTATTTAAAATCGAGAAGTCGCAATGGATTTTTTGAAGCCCACACACGGATGTGGCACTCACAAATGATCATGACTCGGACACCCGCATTGCTCGTGCATGGTAGGGATGACAGACGGGTATATGAATAACGATCTCATACCCGATTTATATAAACCATTCGTCTTACATCTTGTTTGGTACTAGCTACTTATTGCCCATCTGAGTGAAGGCGTCCCACGTGGTGAGCAAGTTTATGTGCAAATACTTGTGTAATATTGGTCAGCTTGAAACAACCAATCCAATAGTATGGTTCAAAGGTCGGAAGGGTTAGTTTAGGAGGACGTGGTTGGAGGTGATGGTCCATTGGAGGGTTCTCTTAGACCGTGTGTGATCCATGATAAAGAGTATCGGTGATCCGCTAGTGAAGTATTTACCTACGCCTAGTTTCCTCACAAAACTTCACCAACAAATGTAACTTTATAAAAAATATTGCCGATGAATCTTTTCACTAGTGAAAGTTCTCTTAGACCCTTCATATGTCGATCCAATTGATAGAAAAACAGGGAAGAAGTAACGTAGGAAGTGTTGAAAAGGGCAGCATGACCTACTTTTCTTTTGAACAGCCAACGAATTTTTCAAACAGGCTACTAGCGAAATTCACCAAATCGGGATACACTCGCCTCCGAACCGGGGAAAACCCTCACCTAGGGCCGAAGCCCGTGAACACTCGCCCGAAGGCACGACAGTGCGGTGAGGTAAAACCCGTTCAGTCAAGGATCGAACTAGCGATCTCCACACATATTCGTCTAGCGAACTTGGGTCACTTAGAACACCAAGTCTCTCCGTTACCACTCCACCACCTCATTGGCCATGCCCTACTTTTCTGTTAATGGGCTTTTAATTATTTAATCTATGGCCCAACTAAAACTTAATAAGAATTTGTTGGAGTTAAATGTCATTTTAGTCAATATGGTTTGAAAAATTTTGTCCATTTAGTATAAATGTTTTATTTTTCGCCTGTGTGTTCAAAAAGGTCTCACCATTGACATTTTAGGCTACTAGGTTAACTTTATCTATTTTTATGTTAACGAGAAGGGCAATTCGCTCATTTTATATGTAATTCTGTTAACTGGAAGGGTAATCCGGCTATATAAAATGACCGAATTGCCCTTCTTGTTAACAGAAATAATGGACGAAGTTAACCCATTGACTATATGGTAATGGTGAAACCTTTTTGGACCCACAGACGAAAAATGAAATTTTCAGACTAAATTAGTAAAATGACTCAAATCACAAGGACTAAAATGACATTTAATTCAATTTGTTTTCTTTTTCTTGTAAAAATGAATGCTTGAAAAGCTCAACAAGATCAAGGTCTATTTTCTTTTGCTATATGCTTAAAAATCATAATACAAGTAGATGTCGTTTCAACTTTTTATTTTTTTAAATTTATTTCATTATTTACCATTATATTATTATATTATTATACATATTAATTCAAAGTGGTCATGAACAATGTTTCTTGAATTTTTTTTTAATATTGATTTTTTTCTAGGTTTTTATTATTATATTGTTTTATTAGTTTAATTGATTTAAACATATATTTTTATATAACTTTTAAGATACGATCAAAGTACCAGTTATCAAACAAGAAATAAAAAAAATGAATGTATACTGGTACTGATGTTGTTCAATATGGTATTGTAGCGATACGATATTAATTCATCAAAAGCAAAAAACACTAAAAATAAATATTGATACGGATACAGATGTTATTCAACCGGTTTTGATTGAATTTGGTATGATAGCGACACAATATCCGTTTAAAAAATATACATCGTAATGTTGAAATAAAAAGAGAGGAACAATTGTTTTTTTTTTCAATATTACTTTTTCGAAGGTTTTATTATTTTATTGGTTTATTACTTTAATTGATTTAAGTATATTTTGTTCTCTCATATAACTTTTAAGATACGATCAAAGTACCCGTTATCAAACAGGAAACAATAAAATGGAATATATACCAGTAACCGATGATGTTCAGTACAATATGGTAGCGATACATTATCAGTTTATTGAAATCAAAAAAAAAAAAAAATATTGGTACCGATACAAATGTTGTTGTTCCATTGGTTTTGATTAGGCTTGGTACGATAGTGGCTGAATATCCGTTATCAAAAAACAATATCGTAATGTTGAAATAAAATAAACATAAAATGCAAGCGAACCGAACAGATATCAACTGAACAACATATATAGGTATCATATCAATATGTGTATTTTTTGTTTTAGATCGATGTAGTGCTTTCTCTTTCAATTACTATATCGAGTGCAGGTACTGTAACGAACCAAATTAATACCGACTTAATCCCCGCCGCGAAGCGCGGGGGAATACACTAGTATATATTGTTAATGAAGCACGATACAGAGTAACTTTATTTTTATAATAATATATACGTTTTTATTATTTTTTATTTAATATAATAGTTTATTATTATATTTACTTTTAATAGCATATTTTTATTAGTTTTCCTTTTTTAAAATCATATATTTTTTAATAATTCTTTTTTCTTTCTGTTAGAACATGTATTTATTTATCGATTAATTTGATACTTTTTTAATAATTTACGTTTATAACTTTTTTCTAAAATGTTAAGTACGTAGTTGTGCTTGATTTTTTTCATAATATTCCGTTATAAGTTTTGATAAAAATGAAGCTGTACTCAAAATATAGTATTTATTTGGTATCATAAAACGGTACGATGATAAACAAAACGCTCTAATGGTTTGACTTTCTAAACAAAATGCTTTATTTTTAATACACGTTTGTTTTACATTATCATTTGCTAGGTTTCGCCGCAACGCGTGACGTCAAAAGAAACTAGTTTCAATTAAATGCATTAGTTACTTTGATGCAGAGTTCTAATTTTAACAAAAAAAATTCACAAAAAAAACTTCATATTGATCGATATACTCTAGGTTATTGTTACTAACTTAATATCGTTATAGTGATCATAGTACATCCATTGAATTATATAAATATACTTTTTTTGTATATACAAATTACATTGTGACCCCTGGCCATATCGTCGTATGGGTTTTTACTTTATATATATGTAATTGATGAGTTTATATTATAAGGTGGGTAGGGTTTGGTTCTTTTATCTTACCTAGGGCCCAAATGTTTTTTAACATTTTCGAAGGCGAGGTTGAAGTAAGTTAACAAAATTCTATAAGTATATACATATAGAAAGCCAAACTTATATATATGAAAAAATAACATCCACGTGCATGAAATGACCAAAAACATAACTCGACACTGGTGTTTTTTTGTGTCCAAAATTCCAAATTTCTAATACATCAATGATCATAATCTCGGCAAAGAAAACGTGTGGATACTATCATCATCTATTACATTTTTAAATTTCTAACAATATGATCCTTTTGTAGTAATTTTATCAAACAATAACCATAAGTTTTAAATTAATAACGTTATCACTCTATGTTGAACATAAATATAAATTAGAAACAGTCCCATTTATTTCATTCACCATGGCTAACCAATCTCCACAACAAGAACACTTGCCACCACCGCACCGGCCTTCAGGCCGGCCAAGGCGGCCGAACTGCCACAACTTGAGTCACCCGGTCCACAAGACCTTAGCCGCTGCATCCAACCTAGCCAACCTCCTTCCAACCAGCATGGTTCTAGCCTTCCGAGCCCTCACTCCATCATTCACCAATAGTGGCACCACTTGCATACCAGCAAACCGCTATCTCACCACGTCGCTAATAGGTGTTTCGTCCATCATTTGCTTCCTATCCTCCTTCACTGACAGCTTCATTGACCCCTTTGATAAGAAACTTTACTATGGTATAGCAACCTTCAAAGGGTTTTATATATTTAATTATGGTTCTTATGGAACTCACCACCATTGTTGTGAACAAGAAGTAAAAGCAGCAAATGATGAAGATGTAGAGGGGTTGAAAAGGTTTAAAATCAATGGCATTGATGTTGTTCATGCTTTTGTTTCCCTTCTTGTGTTCTTGGTGTTTGCTTTTAGCGATATCGATGTGCAAAGGTGCATGTTTCCTCATTCGGGTGCGAATTTGAGTGTTGTAATGATGAATTTGCCGTTGGGTGTTGGGATTTTGGCGAGCTTTTTGTTCACCATATTCCCAACTACGCGTAGAGGGCTTGGTTATGCTGATTTTCCTCTGCATGAATGATGAACTTTGGTGCAGTTTATATATAGATATGTTCATATGTAAGAATAGTAGTTGTGGCTCAGATGATTTGTTAAAATTAAGGAGACAAATATTTCAAGTTGAGTGTCATATGATGTTTCACACTTTCACCACCAATGTAAAACAAGCGAAAAAACAGTTACAAAAATTAGTTGGGAATTTTCACATTATATAACATGTTTAATATGAGTTTCTGAACTCCTTGATAAGAGTTATCCGAAGGAACTCAGGAATGTTCGAAATAAAGATAAAATGAATGAGACGCCGATACTTAAAACAGATTCATACTTATGAGTGACATGCTGTGAAACGAGCGCTAGTGAAGCCTGCTCGGAGTATGTCTGTGAAACTTCTGTCGTTGATCAGACGTATGTCACTAATACGCATGTGACAAGTTATCAATGATCTTTTGGTAACATACATCAATATCAACCGCATTTGTTAGTAGTTATGGACAACCTTAGCGACATAATTGAAGGATAACGATTGGTAAACAAGTTCGTCTCAGTTTTAGTTGTTCTCGGTAATTAAAGAGGTAGCTTTGACAAACATCCAGTCAAGGTTCTGCTGGTGAACCTTCTGTGGGTGAACCGTCAAAGAACATTTCGTCATTGATCTATCGATGATAAAAAATGTCACGCTTCGGTAAAAATTATTCATATGTAGGTGATTTCAGAACAACTAAACATCCATACACCATCTGTGTTTACCCGCAAGTGACGAGTGAAAACCAATCATGTAATTCGATACGTAAAAATCAAACATGCAACACACATAAAAACCACCCATGTACTTAACCGAAAAGAAATACATAACCTAGTAATATATAAACCTTAACACCAATACGTGTACATGACAAATCGGTACGATTTGGTAAAATAAGGTACGATATGTTTAAACTCAAGCAAATACTTTGCAACGCATTGAAGTATTGTAGACCAATGCATTATACAAAAAGCATGTAATCTAAATCAAAAAAACAAAGGATCTAGTCGATTTGTGAAGAAATAAAAGCTTAACCTTTACAAACACATCATAATGAAAATTTCTCCTTCATCCGAGAAATAAGCTTAAACTTTTCCTCAGCCTCGACCTGCTGTCGCATATCTGACCCTGAAGCTCGATCTGGGTGGAAGCTCAGTAACGCTCGCTTATAAGCCACACGCACCTGAAATCATCATCATAGATTCTTAGGTCCACATAACTTTCTTTAAGAAATGAGAGAGTTATAAGTATGCAAAATTACTACAAAGGTATGTATGCAACCAACCTCATTCGGAAAGACAACAGGACCGTTACCAACTTGGATTCCTAAACCACGCAACAACGAAGCCATATCAAGACAAGTAATTTCCAGCCTTTTAAGATCCTGTATGACTTCCGTGCGGTATTGTTCCTTCAAATTCATATTTTCTTCATCCTGAAAAACGAGAATAATAGATATTAACAATAGTAGTTATCATCGTCATCAACATAACAGTAGTGTTTATTCGTTCTACAAACCTTTTTTTGACTTTCCCTAATTTCTTCGACACGTTGCTTCTGTCTTCTCTCCATGTCTAATAAACGTAAGCCTTCAGCCTTTTTTCTTTTCAGCAAACGACGCAACTGTTGAGCTTCCTCTGCCTGCAAAAGTTAAATACAAGTTTCTTTATTTAAAAGTTGGCAAATATGTATTGTTACTCTGCATAAAACATCCTAAATCCTGGTATCAAAATACAAAATGTTTATAAATTAATATTTTTTTTCGTAATCACATTTCCCACACCATTTATAAAAACATAACAATAATAATTGTCCGCAATTCGGATCAACAGAATTTGACCGAGCCATTTTTTACCCGTACCAAGACATAGCCGTTTGAGCCGTCACCCAACCCATCCATTTTCCAATCATGTGATTATCTTATTAATTAAACTAACATGTAGTATTTACCTGTCTTTGTAAGGCTTCTTGTCTTGCCAGCAATTCTTCTTCTAGTGCCCTTTTATATTCATCAGTCTCTTTAAGCTTTTCACGTTCACCAATAATCGAGTTCTCAACAGCGACATCATCCTCATCATTAACGGTGGCCGCATTTTCCAAATCATTTTTTTCATTCTCCTCTTCACTACTAGTTTCAGGCGTCTCACCAAGCGGTAAATCATCCTTACCACCATCAACATCTCCATTAATGTTAGAACCTTGATCATGTTGCGTGTTTTTATCCACTCCAACCTCACTACGCGTCTCGGTGTACGGCACAGAAGAACTCGCGTGATCATTCTGTACAACGCCTTTTCTCTTCAACGACGCTCTTTCCCACTCCTCTCGTAGCTTTCCCGAAAAATCCTCCATAAACTCGCAATCCGGACCGTCATCATCCGACGAATCGCCATCCGATTGTGTTTTAAAACCTCTTCCCGAATACGTTCTTTTGCCCTTTGATAGCTTTACCGGAGAGGGATTTTCCGAACCGTATCTTCTGCTAGACGAAGCACCGTTTTCGAAATTTCTTTCACCATTTACATCCGCACCGGCATTATGGTCGCAAGGGCTTTCATCACCATCGTCATCGTCGTCGTCGTCATCTATGTAAATATATGTCCTCGGCCGAGTCTTGTGACTCTTGTCATTCGAACCTCCTTGTTTCTTTGTATGACTTTCGGGTATGTCAAGTATAATAACGTTATTGAAATCGTAAGTATCAACGTCAATCAAAACTACGTTATCCGCTTCAATATTGTTCCTGCATCTACTTAAGGTCTTCATATCGTCTATTTTCCTTAGCTATTGACTATATCAATTGTGTTTTAAAAGTCTTCTCAAATTTCTTCTGGATTCCACATTTACAATTTAACGATTCTCTTAACTCTGTCTTTATCGGCTGTGCTGCACAAGTCATTCCTAAGAATCGTCACCGAAGATGAGAACATGTACAGTTAGAGATAGAAAAAAAGATACATTTAAAAAAATCAAATCAATGACGTAATTACATTAGCCATCTCAGGAGTGACAAAAAAGCGCGCCTGAGGTACAAGGCGTACGAGATGATCTGGAAAACACCACTATGTATATACAACCAAAAGGATAGGATGAAAAAAATTATAAATGGTTTCCTAATAAAACAATCTGATATGTAAAAAAGACGAAAGAGACGCAGCTTTTGGTTGTACAAAAACCTTATTTAGTTGTACATAGAGCAATGCCTCACACCTCAGCTTTCAAACCGTAAATGCTTCGAAGCGCCTCACACTATCTAAAATCAAGCATGTGTGTATTATGTATACGACGAATATATCACGACCCTAAATAAGTTTCCTTTACATTATTAACTTGTGATTACGACAGTACACTATCATCATGTTCATATAACACGTCAACGACTAATAACCGACACTAGTGTACTCGGATCAATTACATCATGTTACATAACAACAGAACTAAAACCTTCAAGTTCCATACAGTCATACACACCATCCACAATGCTATCACTTTCAAAACTAATCTCAAGAACACAAATTATAAACTCAAAACAAACATAAACCCTAATTTACCCACATGCAATCTCACCTCGATCCAAACCGACTAACCGTTAAATAACCCAAGACCTATAAACCCAACAATCCTACAAACAAACAAGCATGCAGAGCTAACAATCGCATGCGTAACAATTTCAAGAAAACCCCAATTCGTATAAACGCGAAAACCCTAAATTGAAACCCATCGCATGCGTAACAGATTATAAAAGAACCGAAATTTCGATTTCAAATTACCTGTAAGCCGAATTCGATTACTCGATTGTGGAATCCATTGCACTGGAAATTGAATTATTGGGGAAAATTGGAACGGGGGTGGATGATAAAAGGGGGTGGAATTTTCGAAACAAACGTGTGTAAATTTTGGGGAAAAACTCAAAAAGGGTGAGTTTGTGCACAAATAGACCGGTTCGCTGACTTGGAATTAGTAATAACCATTTTTCATGGTCGGTTTTTCGATTTTTGAAGACTATGATTGCATAAATTGGTCTTTTTCACACACTCTTTTATGATTTTAATAAGTTTTGAAGAGATAGTGGGTTAACAATAAAAAGCGTACTTAAGAAGCTTTGGTAAGTTTGGGTTTACAAACAAGTTGGACTAACGTGATTTGATTTAGAGGGTGTTTGGGATTACGTTTTGAAGTGATTACTTGATTATTGCGTTGTAAAATATAAATAATCTAAAAAAGTGTTTTGATGAAAAAGTGATTATCTGCCTCAAAAACGCAGTTTTGGAGAAGCATGTACCTACATGCTTTTTCAAAATGCAGTTTTGAAAACGCAAAATCTATTTTGAAAATGCATAATCTATTTTGAAAACGCAACACCAAACACCCCCTTAATAGGTCGTATTTGGGCTGACATGTTTAACACAGTTGGTTTGACCTATTTAGCCTAACCGTACGACCTGCTAACCTGTTTACAACCTATATATTATAAACCTCTAATCCGTTTAGCATGTTTACAACTTGAATGATCTTGTTTACAACTCATTGACATGTTGATCCATTAGATAAATGGGTTAAACGAGTTGTGTTTGGGTTTTTACACACTTTTAAATCTTTGGGTCATGGTCAAGTTAAGTTATTCAACATGTCCCGATTGACACCCCACCCCTAGAAGAGTCTTGATTTAGGAGCCCTAAGGACTAAAGAACACTGTCTAGTAAGTTAGGTTTGATAGACCTTGTGGGCAGCTTTTAATCGAGGGTGATAGAGACACATGTCTAGGGCAAACAACCCTAACCCTATTGGATTAAGGCCATATATGGACTTAACTTGGGGATTAATTTTGGTAAATCCTAATTTGTCTCTATGAATGTATTTGATGTACTTGTAATTTGATAATTGGTAAATCCTAATTAGTTTCTATAAATATATTTGATGTACTTGTAATTGGATTATAACTTTAATATTAAAGAATAACATAGTTGTAACTTGTGGACATAGTTCAGTTTAGATCGAACCACATAAAGTCATTGTTCTTTTATTGCTTTCACATTTTTAGATTGTGTTCGTATGTGCTCGAGGCTAAAACTAACAGGTTGAACGTGTCCTGGCCTGAAGGCAAACCTAAAACCAAATCAGAGGGTTTTCTTAGCAGTTCCTTCAACATGTTATGTCTGTTTAAAAAAGTATATATATGTTTTAGTATTATAAGTCAAAGACGATACAACAATCCAATATTAAATTCAACACCATGGTGTAATTACAACAAACAAAGAACGATTAACAAACAAAAAAACCATGGTGTGTTTTAAGAACAACTAACCTTTAATCAGGAATCTTTGAAGTATATTGATGGTGTGAAGGATTAAATCTTCACAACTTAACGATATCCATAGACGACGCAAGCATGCTTAAGTATGTGTTATCCAACAACACTAAACCTTTAAGAACCAAGCTTTGGAAACGAGAACACCTTTTTTCTCTATCTTTCTCTCTCTCTAGCTTAAGCAAATCAGGTTTCTAGAGTCTCTCAATTATAGAAAGTCATGTGATGATGGAATGAACAATTCATAAAACCCTAGTCTTATTTATAGTGGTTTAGAAGTGAAACCCTAAAACAATTACAACTAGTTTTAGTATTATCTATAAATCCATAAAATTTCAAACTAGAGATTTTATGAATCCTTTCCACATATATAGGGATCTAATATATAATAAATATATAGTTGTGATTAGGGTTAAAATGTTTAATCAAATTTTTTGTTCACTAGATAAACCATATAAGTAAAGCCCTAAGACAATAAAAATTAGTTCCAGTCTTATCAATAAACCCATAAAATCTCAAAACCTAAGGGTTCGTTTGGTTAACAAAATATTTACTAGGGAATTGAAATGTTTGAAATTATTTGGAATATGAAGGAATTTGAATTAATTCCAACAGAAACTAGTGTTGTGTTTGATTTGTATATTTGTATACGAAATTTGAATACAAAAACAAATCATTTATACAATTACCTTGCATAACCTCACTCCTATATATAATAAGAAGGTGAATAATGGAAATATATAGGTATTTTGGTAACCTTGAAACATTCCTTTGGAAAGTTTATAATTTCCTCCCATATAGGAAAGATTTTAAATTCCTTTAACCGATGGGATTTGAAGGAATGTTTTCCAATTCTAATTAGAAAAACCAACCAAACATAATTTTTAAAAGAATTTTTTAAATTCCAATTCTATTTCCCTCAGATTCCATGAACCAAACGACCCCAAAGAATTTTGTGAATCCCTTCCATATGTATAGGATTTAATATGTAATCAATTTAATCAAATATTTTATTCACTAGATAAACTATATAGCTAAAATCCTAATGAAATCAAATTTAGTTTCAGTATTATTTATAAATCCATAAAATCTTAAAATATTAAGATTTTGAAAATACCTTCCATATAGGTATGAATTTGATATACAATCAATAAATAGTGTTTCCTTATTCTCTTCTAAACTTCTCTCTCTTTCTTTCTCTCTCTATATAAATATATAATATATAATCAATTTAATCAAATTTTGTATTCACTAGATAATCTATATAACTAAAATCCTAATGAAATCAAATTACTTTCAGTCTTATTTATAAATCTTAGAATATTTGGATTTTGGAAATCCATATATATATATATATGGATTTGATATATAATCAATAAATATTGTTCCCTTTTTCTCTTTAAAACTTCTCTCCTCCCACTCTCTCTAGATATATATTATACAAAAGAATGATTATTTGATAAGAAACTTCATGTGAGAAGAAAAAAAAGAACATAATGGTAAAACAATAAATAGTTTATAACCCATCCCATTAATTATTTTTTCTCTCGTTAATTAAACAAAAACCCTTTATCCTAGACATTTCAAAATTTATTCTACACATATCAAAATTTATCATAAATATATATCATACACATATCGAAATTTATTGTCACACCCCAACCGATGGCGGAAACATCGGAGTGAGACGAAAACGAGATTGTAAGAGATTTCATAACACTAATGCGATAAGTATTTAATAATAAATTTCATTTCATTGCTAAAAGAATCAAATACATTGTTTGAAATAGAATACAACAAGTTGAAACAAATGAATTACATTACAACGCGTATTTAAACACTACAACAAGTATTTTAGTCATTGCACTTGTATTGTTGGTTATTTTATGCTATAACTTGTATTATTTACAAAAAAAATAAGTATAAATCATGTATATAAGTGTAACTCAAGTAAAGTGAATGTATAAATAAGTAGTTGAATGGATAAAGAGTCCTAAAACGCATATTTGTTCATGAAATAAGAATGTGTTTACGAGAATGATGAGCAAGTATCAAGTATGTGAATAAGTCGAATGTAAAACAAGTATGAATAATCAATGTATAGTCCGTATAAAATGCTCAAGTTTTATTACGATCAACGTTTTGAATTATGAAGCTAGAAGTGAAATACGAATACGATACGGATATAAGTTTCCAAAAATAGGGATATAAATAATTTTTCTAAATAATGAAGGTTTCAAAAGCGAGGCGTTACATTTATCCTACACTTTATCTTATACATATCGAAATTTATCTTAGACTTTATCCTACACATATCGAAAATTGTCATTCACCACAAATTAGGTGGTCATGAAAGAGTTTATTTTATATATGAGTTATAAGTTTACTTAGTTGGCTAATTTTGGGAAATACAATAATTTAATCAAAATTACAAATTTATCTATATGTTTTATAATAACATTAATTATGCATATTAGATTGAACATTTCTATTGACTTAAAACTTATTGTTTCTATTATTTTATTTTTCTATTCTCATTTGAACCTACACATATATTTATATATTATATAAATGTTAAGATCCATAACTTATTGATTTATCTTCCATATATTAAATCAGTAAATAAACTTTTATTATTATTATTATTGTTTTGGTGAAAAATTACCGAAGCAATTAAGTGATGTAGTGTGCTAAGAATGTGTATCGAAAATATGCTGATTTAGTTGTTTGCAAAAACAGTTTTCAGGATACGGCTCAGGATATCGAGCTGTATCAATGATCAAACAATGAGCAAAAAAGGTAAAGGGTGACACAGGATGTACGAGGAAAGCCCTTGATCAATCTAGATCGCCGGCACAAAACCTCGGGAGCTGACAATCGCAGCTGCCTTGTTCTTCTTATTACTTCAAATATCAGGATACAGTGCAAGATATGATGCGGATCAACTAGGTGTTACAATGCGATTTGAATACACGTGTAAGTGTATTGTGAGTGATTGTAGCTAGAGAGCAAGAGAGTTCGAGAGATTGTGTGTCCTTATCTGATCCGATCAATCCTATTTATAGTAAAACAAAACTAACTAACTAGCCTACAATTCCGGGATATAACGAATATTCCCTTTGTGAACGTTGTAGTCCACGTCTTCTGGCTTCAACGTTCATATTCCAACAGATTGGCCCGAGTCTTTGGGAGAAGAAGTCCACTTGAACGTTGTTATGGGTGATTTTCTGTTCGTATATCCTGGGCAATATTCTGACTTTGCTTGTTTTATTGTGACTAGGATACTGAATCAGGATATTGGTAACATCCTGGTACGATATCCTGGTAATAACTAATTAACCCACGTGCAGATTAGTAGGTGCGAGTCTCTAACGTTCAAGTGGACTTCTTCTCTTCAAGACTCGGGCAAATCAGTTGGATTATAGACGTTGAAGCCGGAAGACGTGGACTACAACGTTTGCATATGGAATATTCGCTGAATCCCGGAATAGTAGGATAGTTAGTTATTTTCTTTTACTATAAAAAGGATTGATCGGATCAGATTAAGGCACACAATCTTTCGCACACTCTTTCTCTCTTGTTGCAAACACTCACAACGCACTAACACTTGTAATCAAATTACATTGTAACACTTAGTTAATCCGCATCATATTCTGCACTGTATCCTGACATTTGAGGCAATAAGAATATCAAGGCAGCTGCGATTGTCAGCTCCCGAGGTTTTATGCCGGTGATCTAGATTGATCAAGGGCTTTCTTCGTATATCCTGTGTCACCCTTTACATTTTTGCTCATTGTTTGATCATAGATACAGCTCAATATCCTGAACCGTATCCTGAGAACTGTTTTTGCAAACAACTTAATTAACATATTTTACACACATTTTTTCAGCACACTACCTCACTTAACTAATTTGATCACTTAATTGCTTCGATAATTTTTGACCAAAACAATTTGGCGCCCACCGTGGGGCAAGTGGTGCTACTTCTACTAAAAGTTTTTGCAAAATCGTTACTTGGTTTTTTATTTTCAAAACTTTTTGCCACACTATTTTCAATGGCCTCGAGATCAAACATGAGCTCTTCCACCGTGTCTGCTACAACCTCTGCAACAATTGGTTCGGTGCTTCCACCACCTCCTCTGAGAACGCAAGCCTTTTCACAAGGAAGTGAAATTCATGTGGCTCGGGATGTTATCCCCGCTCGCAATATCCAGGGATCTGGTCCTGTTTTGGCTTCTAATGAAGAAATTCTGAATTTGTTTGGTAGTGTACAGGAACAGATGAGGCAGCAACAAGAAACTAATCAGATGCTGATGAGAGAGATACAACTCTTGAAATCCGGCTCAAGCAGGCCTGCTGAAGATACTGTCACTCCCTTGCAACCCAGGGCTTTGAACTTCAGTTCTGCAGTTTATACTAAGGATAACCGGGGGAATATTGTACCTAGCCATTCCCAGAATCATACTCCTGAGATACCCTCTTCAGTCAGAGTGTCAACTGTGAGAAGCTCAGGATATGCTTCGGGATATGGCCAGAATCCTCAGACTGGTAATGTATCAAATAATAATAATACTCTTGCTACTAATGGTGTTGGATCTTTGCAGGATGCAGGTATGACATCAACATTTTCCAGGGAGCTTCAAAAACTGAAAGACATGATATCCAGTGTACTTGGGGTGGTCCAGGCGATTCCAGAAGTATCCCAAGACAGCCACAAGATATCACGGTTCGCGTATACCATCTGTGATGCTGAAATCCCAAAAAGATTTCAAACCCCCAACATGAGGCTCTATGACGGAACTACGGATCCTGAAGAGCATATTGCTCAGTATAGGGAAAGGATGGAAATTAACCCTATCCCTCCGGATCTCAAGGAAGCATGCCTCTACAAGGGCTTTGGTTCTACCTTAATAGGATCAGCCTTAAAATGGCTCTTAAACGTTCCTCCTCACTCAATTACTTCATTTGCTCATTTAGTTAATTTATTTAATAGTCAATTCTATTGCAGCCGAAGTTTTGAGAAACTAACCAGTGATCTTTACAGGATAACTCAAGGACCTCAGGAATCCTTGAGGGATTATGTGAACAAATTTAGCCGGTAATCCTTAGATATCCCGCATCTTGATGTTGCAACCGCTGTGCAGGCTTTCAAGATGGGCTTGCAAAAAGACTCTCAATTTTACCAGGATCTTGTAATGAATCCCTGCAGGAATCTGGATGAAGCTCGTAACAGGGCTTTAAGATATATTCGGTTGGAAGATGACAAAAAGATGCAAGAGAGGATGAATTCGTCAACAACCTATGAGTCAACCAACAGGAAATCAGAATCCACGTATAAACCATATCGCTCCAAGCCATATGGCAGAAATGATAGCAAAAAAGTGAATGTTATTGAAGATGAGGATCCTGAGGAGTATCCTGAATTGTCTGAATATTGTTTTTCTGTTAACATACCTGAATTGATGTATGCTATGCAGGGTTTAGGAGACAAATCAAGATGGCCCCGGAAGAATCAACAGAAAGCTGATTGGAAGGATAAGTCCAAATGGTGTGCCTTCCACAAGGATTTCGGACATGTTACTGAGGATTGCATTGCTCTAAGGAAAGAAATAAGCTATCTTTTGAGCAAGGGATATCTGAAGGATCCTGAACGAGCGGCATCACCTCCTGCAGATGCCAAAATAATTAACTTTATTTCAGGAGGATCCACATCTGCGGCACATCATATTCTGCGGCAAAAAGACACGCGAAGGAAGCCAAAGCAGAGAGGGGAGATAAGCCAACCAGGATGTCAACCCTCACGACTGACAAAGTGATCACGTTCGATAACGATGATAGGGATACTGTCCAGGATCCTCATCATGATGTTTTGGTAATAACGTTATATGTTGCTAACCATTTTGTGCGCAGGATATTAGTGGATAATGGCAGCTCCGTCAACATAATTCAGCTGGAAACGTTGAAGAGGATGAATGTATCTCCAATGGATATTACTTCGAAGTCCACTGTGCTCGTTGGTTTCAGTGGAGAAGCTAGGAATACCGTAGGAGAGATAAAGTTGCCCGTGTATGTTGAAGGGGTTAACTAAATGCAGCGTTTTTGTGTCATGGACTCCTTATCCTGCTATAATATTATATTAGGTAGGCCTTGGATCCATGATATGAAAGCTGTGCCGTCAACTTATCATCAATGTATCAAGATCCCTACCCCTTGGGGAGTAGTTAATGTGGAAAGTGATCAACAGGAAGCGAAGGAGTGTTATTCTTCTTCGATGAAATCCTCAACAAAGCCTACTGCAGCATAGCAATTAAAGATGCGAGGCAAAAATATCATGGAGGCTTCAGAAAAGGATGTGAAGAAAGTTATCCTGGATGAGGATAATCCGGATATCTCGGTGCTCGTAGGAAGCAATATCCCTGAGGATATTGAAAACCAATTGACTAACTTTTTGAAATGCGGGATGTCAACATTCGCGTGGAAACACGAGGATATGACAGGAATTTCCAAGGATATTATAACTCACAAGCTCGGAATTGATAGGTCTTTCAAGCCTGTCCAGCAGAAACGAAGAAAATTTGCTCCAGAACGGAACACTATCATTCAGGAGGAAGTTGAAAGATTATTAAAGAGGAAGATGATTAGGGAAGTGAAGTTTCCTAAATGGCTGGCAAATGTAGTTGTGGTGCAAAAGAAAAACGGGAAATGGAGAGTCTGTGTAGATTACCCAGACTTGAACAAAGCTTGTCCCAAAGACTCGTTTCCTCTACCTCATATCGATTCAATGGTGGATGCTACTGCTGGCCACGAGATGCTAACCTTCATGGATGCCTCCTCAGGATTCCAGCAGATCCAGATGGAACCCTCGGATCAGGAGGATATTGACTTCATGACACCAATAGGTATTTATTGTTATACTGCTATGCCTTTTGGTTTGAAAAATGCAGGTGCAACATACCAGAGATTGGTAAACATGATGTTTAAAGACAAACTGGGGGACACCATGGAGGTGTACATCGATGATATGGTAGTAAAATCCAAGAAGGTTGAGGATCACCTCCAGGACATTAAGGGAGCATTTGATATCCTGGACCAGTACAACATGAAATTAAATCCTGCTAAATGCCATTTTGGAGTGGGGGCAGGAAAGTTTCTAGGATACATGGTGATGAAAAGGGGGATAGAGGCAAGCCCGGAGCAGATTAAAGCTATCATGGATATCAAGTCACCTTCAAATATGAAAGATGTTCAACGATTAACAGGGCGAGTAGCAGCATTATACAGATTTATCTCAAGATCCTCGGAAAAATGCAAGGAATTTTATGATATCCTGAAGAAGAATAAGAAATTTGAATGGGGAGAGAAGCATGAGGCAGCCTTGCAGGATTTGAAGCAGTATCATTCAACCGCACCTCTATTGATGAAGCCTGAGGATGGTGAACCATTATTTCTGTATCTTGCAGTATCAGGGAATGCAGTAAGTGTTGTCCTTGTAAAGGATCATGAAGGTCAGCAGTATCCTGTTTATTATGTTGGTAAAAGTTTATTAGATGCTGAAACTAGATATTCTCATTTAGAAAAATTAATATTAGCCCTAGTTATGGCATCAACGAAACTTAGACATTATTTTGAAACACATAGGATTCATGTTAAAACTAACTATCCTGTTAAAAATGTGCTTAGGAAACCCGAGATGTCAGGTAGGATGGCTAAGTGGTCAGTGAAATTAAGTGCATACGATCTAGTATATGAACCTAGAAATGCCATAAAGTCTCAGGCTTTAGCTGACTTTGTGGCTGATTTCAGTAGTGATATTCAAAATGAAGTAGACCTAGAAGTGCAACAACTAGGAGAAAATATAGAATCTTGGACACTATATACTGATGGTGCATCTAATGTAAGAGGTGTAGGTTTGGGTATACTACTAAAATCGCCACAGGGGGACATATTACCCCAGGCTATTAGATGTGAGTTTCCTGCCACTAATAATGAAGCAGAATATGAAGCTTTAATTGCAGGATTAGAATTAGCTAAGAGCATGAATATCAAGGGTTTACAAGTATTTGTTGATTCCTTGTTAATTACTAATCATTTTAATGGGACCTATGCAGTTAAAGGTGAGAAGTTGATTGAGTATCTCGAAATTCTCAAAAAATTAGCAGGATATTTCGATATTTTTACACTTGAACAGGTACCAAGAGAGGATAATGCTGAAGCTGATGCCTTGGCAAATCTAGGATCATCAGTCAGGATACCGGAGGGGACCCAAATACCAATATTACATATCCTGTATCCTGCGACGGATCCTCAGGATAAGGAGGTAGTAAGTGTTCAGGATCCTGACGATGAGTATCCCGAGGAGGATCCTAAGTTCTGGACGGCTCCAATCATGAGATATCTCGAGGAAGGACACATCCCAAAGGATGAAAATCCTAAGGCCTTTAGAATGAAGGTATCATGATTCACTATTATAAATAATGTTTTGTATAAGAAATCTCTTGCAGGACCATATCTGAGGTGCTTGGAGGATCCCGAAACTAAAGAAGTGCTTCAGGATATACATGAAGGGGATTGTGGTAACTATACTGGGGGGCAGATCGTTATTCTCAAAGGTATTAAGAACAAGATACTATTGGTCGACGATGAGAAAAGATGCTGCAGAATATGCTCGAAGATGTGATGCGTGTCAAAGACACAGTAATATATTACATCAAGCTGCTGAGCCACTTTATCCTATCGCTTCTCCTTGGCCATTCATGAAGTGGGGAATGGATATAGTAGGAAAATTGCTAAAGGCTCCAGGAGGAAAGGTCTTCATGCTGGCAATGACTGATTATTTCTCTAAGTGGGTTGAAGCTGAATCATTTGTTCAAGTTAGAGATCAAGAAGTAGTATCCTTCATAAAAAGGAATATCCTGACTAGGTTATTTGGAGTACCAGCTGAGATAATTTATGACAATGGATCTCAGTTTATAAGTAAGAGGACTACTGACTTTTGCAAGAGTTGGGGAATCAAAATGATCACATCCACACCGGTACATCCTCAAGCAAATAGACAAGCAGAATCCTCAAACAAGATAATTGTTAACAATTTGAAGAAAAGGCTTGGAGCTAAGAAGGGAAGATGGGCAGAAGAATTACCCTTTGTTTTATGGGCTGATAGAACAACGGTGAAAAGCGCAACTGGCCAAAGCCCGTTTTCCTTGGTATTTGGAGCAGAAGCGGTGATCCCGACAGAAATGGTGATACCTATACCAAGATCCAATCTTCGGGATCCTGGGTAGAATCCTGAAGCCCTTTGCCAGGAATTGGATACTATTGATGAAACAAGAGATGCGGCAAAGCTAAGAATGACAGCATATCAACAGAGGATATCCAGAGCATATAACAAGAATATAAGGACTAGAAGGTTCCAGGTTGGAGATTGGGTATTGAGAAAGGCTTTTCAGAATACTACTAATCCTGCTGATGGAAAGTTGGCTCCGAAGTGGGAAGGACCCTATGAGATTGAATTAGAATCAGGAAAAGGAGCATGCCGACTCAAGAATATGGAGGGGGATATGCTACCAAGATCCCGGAATGCTATACACCTAAAGTTTTATTTCAAGTGAGTTTAGAATTTAATTTCTAACTCAGGATGGTATGAATTCTTTCTCTTTTAATATGTTTGATATTGTTTATTCTTTTGAACCTAATACTGACTTAAGCATCGGAGGGGTGTTAGCTAGGCTAACACCCACCTTAGTTTACGATTGTTTTGCAGTATATGCTTCGGGATATAGCTCCAGGATACACACTCAGGATACTTCGAAAGATTAGAGGATTGGCCCCCTCTCTCACGTTTAAGGGATCCTGATCCCTTCACTGGTTTAAAGGTATTCACCTTTCTCTCGAATTGGGTTTAAACACCCCGCCTGGAGCGCAAGTTATGCAGGGATAGTTCAAGATAATGGGACCAGTCCATGTAAAAGTGGCTGACAATTTCGTTATTGTTTGCTATATCCTGGATCCTAAATCTATATGAGGATTGATCACCCTCTCTCACGGAAGGGTATTTTCATACTCTCTAAGGTTTAAAGGTTATCACCTTTCTAAGTCTTGGAGTTTATACATGTAACAACTCTCATTAAAAGTCCTATTTATTTTATTTTATTATTTTATCCAATAGGAAACCTTAATTAAGACACCCAAGTGATTCTGCACAAACCCTAAAATTTTCAGAATCATCAAAATCATGATCAGGGCCCCTAAAACTCAGGGTTGGGGGGGGGGGGGTAAACCCTATTTACGATTATCCAAATTAAACGCTGTCAAAATCGAAATTTCAAGAATCGTCGACTCAGCAAGCCTACACACACACGTGGCAAGCCTATAGTGAAAAGGTGTCCCTTACGGACCGTATGGGATAAGGCTTACGGTCCGTAAGCATGTCAAATTTCGTGTATAAATAGCAGACATTGGGACTTGAATTCTGGCGATTGAACGATGATAAAATTCGATTCATACACTGAGATATCGTCCAATTATTACAAAAACACACACGATCACTAATCGTTGCCGCAATACAGGGTATTAACTCGATCGCTGCTACGATTCAATGTCCGATCGATCTAAACTATCCGATGGATGTTTAAGTTCTATCCTTTGTCATTAGTCGTGATTCCGACAGGATGTTTGAGTACCACCCGAACTAGGGGAATACTCTGTCATTCGTTGTGAATCCGACGGATGTTTAAGTGATTGTACTTTGTCATTCGTTGTGAGGGTTTTAATCTCGTGAGTTATCGTAATTGCTGTATTAAGTTACCTACCTAGTTCGTGTGCACTAGGTTACAAGGCTAAATCAATAGGCTAAGCTCTGCCTGTATAAATCTGCAATATATCAAAGCTTATCTGTAGACTAAACTTTGGCCGTATGAATCTGCATGCTTATAATGTGAGTCATTCTCTTTTTATCAAATCTGTTTACAAAAGTATGTTTATTTTCAAAGATTATAATTACAGTGATTAAGTTTATGTAATCACCAAGTTACAGCCGCTATGTGGGGTTTTGTATACATTACTTGATAACCGTCACTATTGGACAACGAGTTAGCCAATGAGTGATATGACCATAGTCACAGACTCCATTGGACAATGAGGTTACCGATGGATGTTCGAGTGACAAATACTGTGGGTAGTTGGTTTGATATCAGAAACATTGTAATCTCTCTTAATACTGTAAATTATAACAAACAGGTCATTTTTAGTAAAAAGAATGATTCACTCAGTATTTCCCGCTGACAAAACCTTTTTCAAACATGTTTCAGGTAATTACAGTAGATTGGAGTAAGAGATGGATACGACACTGAAAGGCTTCAAGAAGTGGCTTATTTTATTAATTAAATCAAATTAAGAAATATTGTTTTATGTAATCAAATTTATCTTTATTAAAGCTACCATTGTAAAACATGGGTTTATCCCATCTATTTAATAAATAAAATCCGATGTTTTCTAAACTCTGATATTTTTCCTAACTCACGGTCCTGATGAAATTTCCGCTGCAACGTTTTCAAAATAATCACCGGTACCACGTGGCTGTTCGCGGCTCCCGATTCCGTCCAGGGTGGGTCGGGGGTCGTGACAGAAGGTGGTATCAGAGCCACTGATTTAAGTCAATAGGTGTTGTAATAAAATATCTAAATTTAAACAAAGAGTTAGGTACTTGATATTTTATGGTAGCACTCAGGATAGTATTTAGACTTGAACTTAAGAAAAAAAAATGCCTTAGTATAAGCTTCAAAGATAAGCTATTTACTTATGAAAATAAAGTGTGGTAGGTTCTGGTATGCTATAAGAATGACGATTAGAACATTGCAGGTAATAGCACTTAATTGCTATTAATTCTTGCTTATTGATATTACTTGGTCTAGAATAAAGATATGTTATGGAAATACAAATTTCCCTGATTCTGGATAAAAGCCCTAATAAAAGAGGCAGTTTTAAAATCTTGAAAAGATACTATTTATGGGAAATAGAAAATTTACTCCGACAAGACTGGGTATGGTATAGCAGACTCTCCAGCTTGTTCGGATATACTGAGATTACCTCTCCGGCGCGAACCGGATAAGATGAGATATATAATATGTCAAACAAGTGACAAGATTTCCCTAAATAGTATCATGACCAGATATTTGACTGGTTCTTGAAAATACAAATCTGTTAAATACATTATGAAGTATATGTATATTACAGTATGTGAAATATATGATTATATAGATATGTATATCTATAAGGAAATCCAAAAATCACAAGGATTGACAATTTGGAATAAAGCACAAACATCTGTGTCTAGATTTTTTTTATCAGGAATTTCTTTTCCGATATCAAACATTATTTCGTTTGATCATCTACCTCATAACTTGTACAACAAAATAAACAATGGAAACTCTTTAAGTTGGTACACCATCAAAAGTATAAGAATTACCAATGCGTTACCATAAACTATTAACGCAAGTAAGAAGCATGAAAAGTTGTGCTAATGCACAAGAAAACATATGAAACTTAAATTATACGTCTACAGACGTTGAAGTATAACACACACGACTTCCAAGGCAAGACTTTTGGAAAATATAAATTTTGGCACGATAACACCAATGCTAATTCCGTCAGTAGGAGAACTAAAAGCAGCACTTTGCCACGTGATCCTATAAACGACATGAATATCGCTGAGGTACATTGGAACAAGATTTCACAACCATCGGTGCACAGTCTAATCAGAGTCATAATTATTATCACTGCAAAAGGAGTCACATACCTTTGCAAATCCCCTATTTCATTTTATTCGACATTCCTTGATAATGTCACTTAACAACGGTTATCACACGAAATTCCAGATAGAAGTTCTTATATTTATTTCATTGAAATTCTGACTTCTACATATAATAAGTTGACTTTCGTGTTTCTACACCCTTAACGGTCATCATACCATGAGGATTTTTTTTTCATAGTAGTGAATATTGATTTATTTCATTTCTTGGTAAATCTACACGTTACACATGCACTGTTTGTTGCGCATGTGGTTCGTTTGATTTATGAAGACCACTGGAGGGCTTCATTCCGATTTGTTATTTTATCAAAACTCAAATATCATTTCGCTATACTTGATTTTTAGTACTGTAAACCGCATTATTACAAAACGATAACTCTTTAATATCGAGTCAATGAATTTCTTGAAAAACTCAAATTTCTTTACATGGTTTTTGTTGTAACCATGTCCGAACTTATTAAAACTCATTTTGTTTAAACCGAGTTCAATTATTTGAATTTGCTTGCATTACATATTCAATTCAAGGTTCCATATGATGAATTAAAACCATCATATTCGAAATAATCTTAACAAGCATTTTAATTTTCTTGAACTATAACATGCTTGTGTGATCCTCGACTCCATTAAATTATTTCTTTGATCACGATCACCTTGTGGTGATGTTTTCACAAAATCTGAAGCTTGCGCTAATCTCGGATTTAATTATTTGTTCATTTATATTGAATCCGCTTGGTTGATTTATTCTATACAAGCAATCTTAACACAATCATGTGCTAAGATAATGATACGCTAATTCATTTCATATTTCAGTATATCTCTTAATAATTCTTACAACATCAATCGAGACTTTCGTGATATTATTGCTTTATCATCATTGATCGAAAAATTTCTTGTTAAACCATTGAGGTGAAGAATTTATATTTTTATATATATATGTATAAAAATTATGTTGAGGTATACTCTCATTTTAAGTTTATGTTTAAGTTATTTATTATTAATAATTTTATTATTAGTAATAAATTAATAACAGTAGTGTTAGTTATTTCTTATATTTTTAAATACTAGGGTTATTATCAGAGGCAGATATTGAGTAGCCTAGCCTTAGTTAGGCATGGACTGATCACCTATGCTTATACAATGCAGCACTAACCAATATCCACCCATGATAATGACTAGCTAATATATAAATTAAGTCATCATACATATTTAGTAAATTTTAAATTATATATAAAAATATTTTACTTTGTACTGTAAAGGGAATACATATTTTCATAAAACAATACAAGAATTAGAGGGACGAATAAAATTATATAAATAAATTGTTTATCACATGTTTTGTAAGGAAAATGACCATATAAGAATAATATGGTAATCATCAACTACGTTGGGTTAGGGGAACATTGTAATATATAAGAATAGTCCTCATTTTCACTTATTTACAACATTTGTAAATACATTCACAACGTTATATAGTTTCAAAATGAAAATAAATAATCACATAGAATCGACCCATTAAATGTTATATATTTACAAATTAATTTACAAATACTTTTGTACAATAAATATTTTTACACTTGTATTTACAATTTTCATTTAACGTTATAAATAATAGTGATTTCTTTTACAAAATAATAATACTAAAATATTTTGTAATGTAATAACTTCATTGCGGTATTTTGTAATATATATTACATAGTAAATATAAGTATTTTACATAGTATAGTAAAATACTAAAATAATATTTATTTAAAAGTGGTAACCATTTACATATAGTAAAAATGTGTAACAAATAATATATATTACATTTGCTTTACAAATATAATATAATGATTAGTCATGCCAAAACAATTTGTTCTTATTATATTTCAATCTCTAGGACATAGTATGAAAAATATGGTCACTAAATAGTGTACTATCACATTGTTTCACAATTAAAACAACTTGGAACTCTAAACAATGATACACTAATTCTATTGTCTTTTGGTGTATCTTTGCAATTCACTCATCTCAACACTTTGATTCTCTCATATCATAATTCAATATTTGACAAATCATTTTTCATGCTTTTATTTCATTTTTGAACCTGTCGATTCTAAGTCTTCCTCAGTTGCCAATCAAAGTAAGCTTTCTTTTAACAAATTTTTTTTTTATTCTAAAAATCCTTCACATTCATTTTAAATATCTATTGATCATATATCTTTTGGCTTGAACCTAGTCACTTTGGAAATTATATCATTTCATTTCATTCGTTTGTCATCAATTTCTTGAACTAATTCAGTTGAACCATTGAATCCTATTTATTGTACAACTCGTATTCACAAAATTTGATATTTTAATTTTGTGTCATCTACCTTAATATTGTTTTTATTGACTAAAATATGACATAAATCTAAAAGAAATATCGTAACCCAAATCTCGAGGACGAGATTTTTATTAAGGTGGGGAGAATGTAACAACTCTCATTAAAAGTCCTATTTATTTTATTTTATTATTTTATCCAATAGGAAACCTTAATTAAGACACTTAAGTGATTCTGCACAAACCCTAAAATTTTCAGAATCATCAGAATCAGGATCAGGGCCCCTAAAACTCAGGGGGGGGGGGGGGTAAACCCTATTTACGATTATCAAAATTAAACGCGGTCAAATTCGAAATTTCAAGAATCGTCGACTCAGCAAGCCTACACACACACGTGGCAAGCCTATAGTGAAAAGGTGTCCCTTACGGACCGTAAGGGATAAGGCTTACGGTCCGTAAGCATGTCAAATTTCATGTATAAATAGCAGACATTGGGACTTGAATTCTGGCGATTGAACGACAATAAAATTCGATTCATACATTGAGATATCGTCCAATTACTACAAAAACACACACGATCACTAATCGTTGCCGCAATACAGGGTATTAACTCGATCGCTGCTACGATTCAATGTCCGATCGATCTAAACTATCCGATGGATGTTTAAGTTCTATCCTTTGTCATTAGTCGTGATTCCGACATGTCACACCCCGATTTCCACGTGTCACCGGTGGGCCCGGTGGGGAGTATCGTGACGTGGTTGGCAACGTAATAGTCAAACAACACAATATTTAATATGCACAGTGGAAGCAAATTGTAAGATATAATTCAACCGAATATAATATTGTAATATCAAATATCACAACTGTCGATTGTTTATCCACAGACGGATCGAAAATAAAATATGAAACAATAGTTCAACAGACTTTTAGGCATCTTAAGCTTGCGAGACTTCTATTGATGCTAAGGAGAAATCCCAGACAATTACGCTTAGTACCTGCATTTAATCTTTTTGGGAAAATACGTCAGTTTACACTGGTAAATACAATCAACTGACTCATTTTGGAAAATGATTGAAAATTGATTTGGATGCACGTGGCATAAACATTTTATAACTTGGGCGAATTATTTAAATATATAATCTTGTGAACGAATTACATGTTCCTTATGCGTTCAGTAGCCCGGACGTACCGGGTTAAAGATCAATAGACACACCACATTATTCTTTTGTGCACTGACGAATGTACGCCTACACCCCGCGCTTAAGTCATGGCCATTTCGTAAAATGATGCCAAGGATATCCGGGACATGGTCATTAACCCCCCAAAGGCTTTAAGTAAACAAGACTGTTTAAACGAGCCGATCAAATTATTCAATTAACCACCCAATGATGGAAGATTTGATGCCCGATCAAGCGGTATTCTATATACCGTAACCCAAGCCCGTATAGGGAAAATAAGTTAAAAGTATTTACCTGAGCAAAGTAATAGTCACAATAAGCAAATTGCAAGTAGCTTTTACTGGTTCTCCTAATCTGGAACGAAGGTTTATAATAACCTATTAGAATTCTAACGGGTCTTTAATTAAGCTTAAGCTTAGACCGGTTAGTTTCAATGATACGGTTCGTACGCACTATTAAGCGAAGACCGGATAGAATGTGATTTAGACCCGACAAGTTCAGAGACTTGTTTAATATGGGTATTTCATACACACTCTGGATTTTGAGATAAAACCGATAAGGTTTGACCCGTTTCGGCTAATTTATCTAAACACAAACTATGCCCCGTAGGGGTAGTTTGGTCATTTACAAGCTTATAAAAGAGTTTAAGTATTATCCTGAGTTACAGGTCTGATGTAATCAGCAAAAATACATAATTTGCTAAGTTATATCAGTAGGGTAAAGTATATATGTGAAATTTATCAATTACAACCAAACTATGCACCGTAGGGGCATTTTGGTAATTTCACATAAGCCGAAAAGCTCAAAACTGAAGTATGAGTTTAACCACTTTTGCTTACTGTTAAAATATTATAATTTACCTAAAATATCAGTAGGTATCACCCTTGTATGTTTAATAATAGTCTTAGTACATACTATGCGCTAAAAACGCTTAATAAGGCGATTAGAAGCCATTTACGGGTTCGATACATAAAGCTGATATTTTTATTATTCCAGAAGGCTTAAAATAATTTATTTATCATATCTAATCAGTAGCAAAAGGTTTGGAGTCGTTTAGATATGTAAAACTCATTTTATGGCCCGTTAGGGCAAAACCGACAATTACCGGATTAAGCCTATGACTATTAGTTATGCTCAGCCTAAAATTAATTAAAAATCTTCAAAAATCCCAAAATAATATATTACATCAGTGGATAAAGATTTTGATATCAAAAAGTAGGCTTAACTAGGCTATACGCTAATTACGCCGTTTAATTAACATAAAGCTTTCAATTTACGCTAATTAGCATAACTCTCAATCTACACCACCAATTGATCTCAAATTTTTGGTGCAAGTTTATATATCAGTAATTAAAGTTTCTACTATTTTACATTTTCAAAAATCACGTTTTAAGGTGATAAGGGCATAATGGTCAACATATGAGCAATTAACGGAATCATGCGAATTAATTGGTTAAATAATGAACCATGGTGTATAATCACAGAGGGTTATACTAGCATGTTACCTGGTCCAAATTAAGCTCTAAGGCATTTCTAAATCATGCCTAAACGGGTCAGAACTGAAAGTCAAAGTAAAAGTCAAACTATGCGACTTTCGGTTCCGAACCGGGTCTTTACAGGAAATTGTCGGGTTGAACATGTTTAGACATGTTCTTACACTTATTACCAAGTTATATTAATGATCAAACAGGTTGTATATGTTCTACATTGCTAATTATGCATAAATTAGAATTTAAGGATCCTGTTGACTTTTTCTTAACAAGTTTGACCCGACATTTGACCTAGTTAGAGTGGGAATCAGGGGGAACCCTTTTGAGGGTTTATTACCCACATAATTACCAACTTATAATTACTTTTGATTCGACTAATCACTGGGCCATTAGTGATAAATCTTAAAGTCAACCGTTAATTACGGCGGTTTGACTTTTAAGCTATAACTAAGCAAAACTTAACTAAGAAAGGATTAGCAAACTTACTGAAGTCCTAAGCTTGATTAGTGATCACTTTGAGAGAAGACTTGAGCTCCAGAAATGATCAGAAAGTGTGAAGCACTTGGTTGCAACTCATGGCCCTTTTATAGTGAATTAATCACCACAATATGTTGACATCTAAGTCTACCACTGCCCACAATTCATCCACAAGTGTCCCTAGTGCTTAGGGGGTGCCTAGGGGTCGTCCAAGATGAGGAAATTCGGTTAAAGGTCGAGCAGAAAGCACTTAGCAGGCAAAAACCCATAATTCTCGGATCAGATAGACCCTCCCGTGGCGCGACGACCCCCCCCCCTTGGGGCTTCGCGTCGCGTGACACCCTTCTGCACAGAATCAAAATTTTTAGATTTTTGCGTTTTGATCCTTGGCTCTTCAAACTTTGTTTAGACCTTTGTTTCTTGCATCTTGAACCCTCCTAATTGACGTATAAGGGCTTTAGGGCATATACCCACTTTGTTTAGTCCTCGGTTAACTTTATTGTCACCCGAAAAGTCCTAACTTTCAACGTTGACGCTTTAACCCTTCGCACACGAATTTGATCATAACTTTCTCATACGATAACGAAACTTTACGAAATTTATATCGTGCAATCTAGTGAGCATAATTAACCGTTACAAATCTTCGGGTTTGTCAAAAGGTCAGTCAGAGGTATAACTTAAACATGTTGACACATTTAGCCCCTGTAGTTTGTAATCTCTCACTTTTAGCTTCGTATGATCCATGATTTATTCGTTTGAAGGTATGAGCATCATGTAGGGTTAATATACAATATATTTATTCACTTTTGACATTTAGAACTCGTATTTTCATGTACTTTTCATGTTTGTCAACTTTAGTCCTTTCATAACATTCTTTCACACGTTCAAACATATGACACGTGTCAACACATTATAGGACGTGAATTTTCGAGGTGTTACATCCTCACCCCCTTAAAAGAAATCTCGACCTCGAGATTTACTAAAATAAATAAGGATATTTTTCTTTCATCGTGGATTCGACCTCCCACGTGAATTCGGGACCTCTACGGGCATCCCATTTGACCTTTACAATAGGTACATGCTTCCTACGAAGCTTCTTAACCTGTCGATCCTCAATCGACAATGGTTTTACCACAAATTTTAAGCTCTCATCTATATGCACATGTGTATGTGGTATGACCAGTGATTCGTCAGCGAAACACTTCTTCAGATTGCAGATGTGGAATACATTATGAATACAACTGAGCTCTTCTGGTAAGTTTAACTTATAGGCGACTGACCCGACACGTTCGATAACCTCGAAAGGTCCTATGTATCTCAGGCTTAGTTTGCCTTTCTTACCAAATCCCATTACCCCCTTCCAGGGTGATACTTTAAGCAACATCTTGTCACCTACTTCGAAGTGAAAAGCTTTACGCTTTGGATCTGCGTAACTCTTCTGCCTATCCCAGGCAGCTTTGAGACGGTCACGAATCTGGACAATCTTGTCCGTCGTTTCGAACACTATCTCTGGTCCTGATAATTGGACATCTCCAACTTCCGCCCAACAAACGGGCGTTCTACACTTTCTACCGTATAAGGCCTTGAAAGGCGCAGCCTTAATGCTGGTATGGTAGCTATTGTTGTAGGAGAATTCGATTAAGGGTAGGTGGTTATCCCAACTACCACCTAAATCAATCACACATGCACGTAGCATGTCTTCCAAAGTTTGAATAGTACACTCACTCTGACCGTCTGTCTGAGGGTGGTAAGCCGTACTGAAATTTAAACGTGTGCCAAAAGATTGCTGGAAACTCTTCCAAAAATGTGACGTGTATCTAGTATTTCGGTCAGACATAATAGACACAGGTATGCCATGTAAGGCTACAATCTTATCAACGTACAACTGGGCTAACGTGTCGGAGCTATAAGTCTCCTTGATGGGTAAGAAATGTGCTGACTTAGTCAGTCTATCAACTATAACCCATATTGTATCATTTCCTTTCCTTGTCTTAGGTAACTTGGTGATAAAATCCATAGTTACCATTTCCCACTTCCACGTAGGAAGTTCAGGCTGTTGTAGCAAGCCTGACGGCTTCTGATGCTCGGCTTTGACTTGCGCACATGTCAAGCATTTAGCTACATAGGTGGCTACAAACTTCTTCAAGCCTATCCACCAATAGTTTGCCCTTAGATTCTGGTACATCTTATCAGCTCCAAGATGAACAGAGTGTTTGGAACTATTGGCTTCCTGGAGGATGAAATCTCGAAGTCCTCCATAGACTGGAACCCATATTCGTCCATTCAATCTCAGAATTCCGTCTTTGCAAAGAGATAACTGCTCCTCAGTTACTCCTAGCTTTTCATTAGGATAGTTAGCTTCCAACACAGCTTCTTTCTGTGCAGCTAACAACCTTTCAGTCAAACTGTTCTTTATCTCCATGCGCTTGGCATTGATTCGGATGGGTTTCACCCTTTCCTTTCGACTCAAGGCATCAGCGACTACATTCGCCTTGCCGGGATGGTATCTGATTTCACAATCATAATCATTCAAAGTCTCCATCCAACGGCGCTGCCTCATGTTTAAATCTTTCTGGTTAAACAGATGTTGAAGGCTCTTGTGATCAGAATAGATCACACATTTGATACCATACAAATAATGCCTCCACAGTTTTAGTGCGAATACAACAGCACCCAACTCCAAGTCGTGGGTGGTGTAATTCTTTTCATGCACTTTTAACTGTCGTGATGCATAGGCAATAACCTTGCCTTTCTGCATAAGCACACACCCCATGCCAGTGTGAGATGCATCACAGTAAACTACGAATTCTTCTACTCCATCTGGCAATGTCAGTACTGGGGCGTTGCTCAACTTTTGTTTGAGGATATCAAAGGACTCTTGCTGCTTAGGGCCCCAAATGAACTTTACTTTCTTCTTAGTCAAGGAAGTTAGGGGTGCAGCAATCCTTGAAAAATTTTCAATGAAACGCCTGTAATATCCTGCCAATCCCAGGAAGCTACGAATCTCTGTAGGCGTCTTTGGCTCCTTCCAGTTCATAACTGCTTCTACCTTAGCGGGATCCACTTGGATACCACGCTCACTAACCACATGTCCAAGGAATTGGACTTCTCGAAGCCAAAATTCACACTTAGAGAATTTGGCATAAAGTTTCTCCTGATGTAGAATTTTGAGAATACATCGAAGGTGTTTCTCGTGGTCAGCTTGGTTCTTAGAATAAATGAGAATGTCTTCGATGAAAACAATGACGAATTTATCTAAGTATGGCTTGCAAACGCGATTCATGAGATCCATGAACGCGGCCGGTGCATTAGTGAGCCTAAAAGGCATCACTAGGAACTCGTAATGACCATAATGAGTCCTAAATGCAGTTTTGTGTACGTCTTCATCTCTGACCTTCAGTTGATGGTAGCCTGACCTTAAGTCAATCTTCGAGAAATAGCTCGCTCCTTGCAACTGATTGAACAAATCGTCGATTCTGGGCAAAGGATACCTATTCTTTATCGTGACTTTATTAAGTTCACGATAATCGATGCACAGACGCATCGATCCGTCCTTCTTCTTGACAAACAGGACTGGTGCTCCCCAAGGAGACGAACTAGGTTTTATGAAACCTTTAGCTAGCAATTCATCCAGTTGTGTTCTTAATTCCTTCATCTCCGTGGGTGCTAACCTATAAGGTGCTCTAGCTATTGGAGCTGCTCCAGGGATGATATCAATTCTGAATTCGACTTGTCTATCTGGTGGCAAACCAGGTAGATCTTCAGGAAACACTTCAGGGTATTCAGAAATGACGGGGATGTCTTCGATCTTCGGTTTAGGCTCATCAAAAATCACTTGTGCCATGTAGATGACACAACCCTTCTTTAAACACTTGGAAGCCTTGAGCATAGTCACTTGCTCAGGCAATCCATACTGGGTATCTCCCCGAATGGTAAGTGATTCACCAGACGGAGTCTTAATCACCACCTGCTTTCTGTTGCAAACAATTTGGGCCTGGTTATGCGATAACCAGTCCATACCCAAAACTATGTCAAAACCGGCCAATTTAAAGGGAAGTAGGGATAGAGGAAAAGAGTGGTTCTTAATGGATATAACACATCCCTCTAACACAGTTGAGAGCCATCTGCTAACTCCACCTCATAGTTTACACTTAAGGTTTTGACAGGTAAATTCAGCAACTTGCAAAATTTATGATCTACAAACGACTTATCAGCTCCTGAATCAAATAGTACTCTTGCATAGACATCATTTACAATGAAAGTACCTGTAATCACATTGTCGCTTAGAACCGCTTCTTTGGCATCCATTCTGAAGACTCTAGCATTTGTCTTCTTTGTCTCTTCAGGCTTCTTGGCGTATTTAGGGCAGTTGGTTTTAATGTGCCCTTTTTCATTGCAACGGTAGCACGTTGCGTCTTTCAGCTGTTTGCAATCCAAGGTCTTGTGATCCTTGGACTTGCATATCCCGCAAGCAAAAGTTCTTTGCGAGTTCGATTCTAGTCTGCACTTTCCAAAGTGCTGTTTCTTGCAAATCTTGCATTTGGGCTTCTCACCAGAGTGGTGCCCATCTTTCCTTGACTCAGATCCCCTCTTGTTGTCACTGTTTCCACGGTGCTTCTTGTTCGACCTCGGTGAATTATCATCTTCACGTTTTCTCTTCTCAGCATCCTTATTCCTTAGCGATCTTTGCCTGACCGCATCCAAGGTGAGGGACAAAGATATGTCAGCTACAGATCTAAAAGTAGCTGGCCGAGAAGCCTTCACGCTTGCCTTTATCTCGGGGGCTAAACCACCGATAAAATGAGCTATTCTTTTTGGTTCCGGGGTCACCAGATATGGAACCAACCGGGACATTGTGTTGAAGCTCGTGAGGTAAGCTTGACAGTCGAGGTTTGTCATAACCAATGATAGAAAATCAGACTCTATCTTCTCAACCTCATGCTGGGGGCAGTAATTTTCCCTGATGAGGGCATCAAATTGATCCCATGACATGTTGTACAACGGGATTTTCCCGGTGGCTTGAATCAGTGATCTCCACCAGGCTAAAGCTTCGCCTTTAAAAGATTGCGACACAAACTTGACTATATCCCTCTCAGCGTATCCGCTGATATCCACAACTGTGTCCATCTCGTCTAACCACGTCATGCAGTCAATGGCTCACTTTTCCCCAGTAAAATCTCTGGGCTTGCACGAAACGAAGTATTTATTCGTTAACCACGGTAAACAGAGACCATATTTGGTTAATTTATTAATCATATTTAATTAGGATTTCAATTATAATTTATCCTAATTATAGACAATAACAATATATATTAGCACATAAGGCCTAGTCACAAGGACATTTTAAATTATAAGCTATGATTTCAGAGAATCAAGGCTTTTAAGGTATACTGGCACAACAGGCCTAGTCACAAGGACATTTATAAATTATAAGCTATGATTTCAGAGAATCAAAGCATGAAGGTATATTGGCACAACAGGCCTAGTCACAAGGACATTTATAAATTATAAGCTATGATTTCAGAGAATCAAAGCATGAAGGTTTGAACCTAGTTCATTACCTTTATCTGACAGGGAGTCATAGCTACCACTGTCTTTTATCCCAGAGGACGTTAATTATAGCCCGTGGGCACTTCATCCATAAGGGATGATTATATAAATAAGGGAATTTAGAATAACCCAAAATGACTTATGTGATTTTATCGTATCACATTTTGTCGAGCATGTTAATATGCTTTCATATGTTTAATAAGGATTTGAATCTCTTGAATAGGTCCTACCATCTTGGCCTTGTATGCCGTGACATTTAGGCTAGGTTTTACCTTTAAGATTCTTTTTAATATTTAACACAGAACAATCCTAAATTGAACTGTTAACAAGGATCTGAATCTAATTGTGGAACTACCATCTTGGCCCTGTCTTAAAGTGACATATGGCTAGGTCTTGTCTTTTTAGATTTCGCCATTTTATTATAATGGTAGATCTTATAATATAGGAATGATATTTTAAATATATAATCGTTCCTTTAAAATTTAAACAAGTATATGGTTGCCCTAAACGGGACTTCTTAAAAAAAATGACTTGCCCATGCAAGGGCTAATCAGAAAAATAACAAGGAAGTAATTAAAAGACAATGAAACGAATTTGGATTAGTCCTATGTTCTTGTCTAGACTCAAGAATGTGCAACTGTGTAACTGAGATTAAACACAAAAGGCTAGTGTTTAATTCACTCAGTGTTGGCTCTGATACCAACCTGTCACACCCCGATTTCCACGTGTCACCGGTGGGCCCGGTGGGGAGTATCGTGACGTGGTTGGCAACGTAATAGTCAAACAACACAATATTTAATATGCACAGCGGAAGCAAATTGTAAGATATAATTCAACCGAATATAATATTGTAATATCAAATATCACAACTGTCGATTGTTTATCCACAGACGGATCAAAAATAAAATATGAAACAATAGTTCAACAGACTTTTAGGCATCTTAAGCTTGCGAGACTTCTATTGATGCTAAGGAGAAATCCCAGCCAATTACGCTTAGTACCTGCATTTAATCTTTTTGGGAAAATACGTCAGTTTACACTGGTAAATACAATCAACTGACTCATTTTGGAAAATGATTGAAAATTGATTTGGATGCACGTGGCATAAACATTTTATAACTTGGGAGAATTATTTAAATATATAATCTTGTGAACGAATTACATGTTCCTTATGCGTTCGTAGCCCGGACGTACCGGGTTAAAGATCAATAGACACACCACATTATTCTTTTGTGCACTGACGAGTGTACGCCTACACCCTGCGCTTAAGTCGTGGCCATTTCGTAAAATGATGCCAAGGATATCCGGGACATGGTCATTAACCCCCCAAAGGCTTTAAGTAAACAAGACTGTTTAAATGAGCCGATCAAATTATTCAATTAACCACCCAACGATGGAAGATTTGATGCCCGATCAAGCGGTATTCTATATACCGTAACCCAAGCCCGTATAGGGAAAATAAGTTAAAAGTATTTACCTGAGCAATGTAATAATCACAATAAGCAAATTGCAAGTAGCTTTTACTGGTTCTCCTAATCTGGAACGAAGGTTTATAATAACCTATTAGAATTCTAACGGGTCTTTAATTAAGCTTAAGCTTAGACCGGTTAGTTTCAATGATACGGTTCGTACGCACTATTAAGCGAAGACCGGATAGAATGTGATTTAGACCCGACAAGTTCAGAGACTTGTTTAATATGGGTATTTCATACATACTCTGGATTTTGAGATAAAACCGATAAGGTTTGACCCGTTTCGGCTAATTTATGTAAACTTGTTACATAAACCGAACCGAACGCGTAATAAGCGTAACGGGTATCCGTAAGAGCCATATACAGGTTTCCTAAGTTAATTTGCTTCAAATATGTTGTGACATCAGTAATATGTCTTTTATTATTCCCGAAACGTATTTAAACACAAACTATGCCCCTTAGGGGTAGTTTGGTCGTTTACAAGGTTATAAAAGATTTTAAGTATTATCCTGAGTTACAGGTCTGATGTAATCAGCAAAAATACATAATTTGCTAAGTTATATCAGTAGGGTAAAGTATATATGTGAAATTTATCAATTACAACCAAACTATGCACCGTAGGGGCATTTTGGTAATTTCACATAAGCCGAAAAGCTCAAAACTGAAGTCTGAGTTTAACAACTTTTGCTTACTGTTAAAATATTATAATTTACCTAAAATATCAGTAGGTATCACCCTTGTATGTTTAATAATAGTCTTAGTACATACTATGCGCTAAAAACGCTTAATAAGGCGATTAGAAGCCATTTACGGGTTCGATACATAAAGCTGATATTTTTATTATTCCAGAAGGCTTAAAATAATTTATTTATCATATCTAACCAGTAGCAAAAGGTTTGGAGTCGTTTAGATATGTAAAACTCATTTTATGGGCCCGTGAGGGCAAAACCGACAATTACCGGATTAAGCCTATGACTATTAGTTATGCTCAGCCTAAAATTAATTAAAAATCTTCAAAAATCCCAAAATAATATATTACATCAGTGGGTAAAGATTTTGATATCAAAAAGTAGGCTTAACTAGGCTATACGCTAATTACGCCGTTTAATTAACATAAAGCTTTCAATTTACGCTAATGAGCATAACTCTCAATCTACACCACCAATTGATCTCAAATTTTTGGTGCAAGTTTATATATCAGTAATTAAAGTTTCTACTCTTTTACATTTTCAAAAATCACGTTTTAAGGTGATAAGGGCATAATGGTCAACATATGAGCAATTAACGGAATCATGCGAATTAATTGGTTAACTAATGAACCATGGTGTATAATCACAGAGGGTTATACTAGCATGTTACCTGGTCCAAATTAAGCTCTAAGGCATTTCTAAATCATGCCTAAACGGGTCAGAACTGAAAGTCAAAGTAAAAGTCAAACTATGCGACTTTCGGTTCCGAACCGGGTCTTTACAGGAAATTGTCGGGTTGAACATGTTTAGACATGTTCTTACACTTATTACCAAGTTATATTAATGATCAAACAGGTTGTATATGTTCTACATTGCTAATTATGCATAAATTAGAATTTAAGGATCCTGTTGACTTTTTCTTAACAAGTTTGACCCGACATTTGACATAGTTAGAGTGGGAATCAGGGGGAACCCTTTTGATGGTTTATTACCCACATAATTACCAACTTACAATTACTTTTGATTCGACTAATCACTTGGCCATTAGTGATAAATCTTAAAGTCAACCGTTAATTACGACGGTTTGACTTTTAAGCTATAACTAAGCAAAACTTAACTAAGAAAGGATTAGCAAACTTACTGAAGTCCTAAGCTAGATTACTGATCACTTTGAGAGAAGACTTGAGCTCCAGAAATGATCAGAAAGCTGAAGGAAAGTGTGAAGAACTTGGTTGCAACTCATGGCCCTTTTATAGTGAATTAATCACCACAATATGTTGACATCTAAGTCTACCACTGCCCACAATTCATCCACAAGTGTCCCTAGTGCTTAGGGGGTGCCTAGGGGTCGTCCAAGATGAGGAAATTCGGTTAAAGGTCGAGCAGAAAGCACTTAGCAGGAAAAAACCCATAATTCTCGGATCAGATAGACCCTCGCGTGGCGCGACGACCCCCCCTTGGGGCTTCGCGTCGCGAGACACCCTCCTGCACAGAATTAGAATTTTTAGATTTTTGGGTTTTGATCCTTGGCTCTTCAAACTTTGTTTAGACCTTTGTTTCTTGCATCTTGAACCCTCCTAATTGACGTATAAGGGATTTAGGGCATATACCCACTTTGTTTAGTCCTCGGTTAACTTTATTGTCACCCGAAAAGTCCTAACTTTCAACGTTGACGCTTTAACCCTTCGCACACGAATTTGATCATAACTTTCTCATACGATAACGAAACTTTACGAAATTTATATCGTGCATTCTAGTGAGCATAATTAACCGTTAAAAAGCTTCGGGTTTGTCAAAAGGTCACTCAGAGGTATAACTTAAACATGTTGACACATTTAGCCCCTGTAGTTTGTAATCTCTCACTTTTAGCTTCGTATGATCCATGATTTATTCGTTTGAAGGTATGAGCATCATGTAGGGTTAATATACAATATATTTATTCACTTTTGACATTTAGAACTCGTATTTTCATGTACTTTTCATGTTTGTCAACTTTAGTCCTTTCATAACATTCTTTCACATGTTCAAACATATGACACGTGTCAACACATTATAGGACGTGAATTTTCAAGGTGTTACACGACAGTCTATCAACTATAACCCATATTGTATCATTTCCTTTCCTTGTCTTAGGTAACTTGGTGATAAAATCCATAGTTACCATTTCCCACTTCCACGTAGGAAGTTCAGGCTGTTGTAGCAAGCCTGACAGCTTCTGATGCTCGGCTTTGACTTGCGCACATGTCAAGCATTTAGCTACATAGGTGGCTACAAACTTCTTCAAGCCTATCCACCAATAGTTTGCCCTTAGATTCTGGTACATCTTATCAGCTCCAAGATGAACAGAGTGTTTGGAACTATTGGCTTCCTGGAGGATGAAATCTCGAAGTCCTCCATAGACTGGAACCCATATTCGTCCATTCAATCTCAGAATTCCGTCTTTGCAAAGAGATAACTGCTCCTCAGTTACTCCTAGCTTTTCATTAGGATAGTTAGCTTCCAACACAGCTTCTTTCTGTGCAGCTAACAACCTTTCAGTCAAACTGTTCTTTATCTCCATGCGCTTGGCATTGATTCGGATGGGTTTCACCCTTTCCTTTCGACTCAAGGCATCAGCGACTACATTCGCCTTGCCGGGATGGTATCTGATTTCACAATCATAATCATTCAAAGTCTCCATCCAACGGCGCTGCCTCATGTTTAAATCTTTCTGGTTAAACAGATGTTGAAGGCTCTTGTGATCAGAATAGATCACACATTTGATACCATACAAATAATGCCTCCACAGTTTTAGTGCGAATACAACAGCACCCAACTCCAAGTCGTGGGTGGTGTAATTCTTTTCATGCACTTTTAACTGTCGTGATGCATAGGCAATAACCTTGCCTTTCTGCATAAGCACACACCCCATGCCAGTGTGAGATGCATCACAGTAAACTACGAATTCTTCTACTCCATCTGGCAATGTCAGTACTGGGGCGTTGCTCAACTTTTGTTTGAGGATATCAAAGGACTCTTGCTGCTTAGGGCCCCAAATGAACTTTACTTTCTTCTTAGTCAAGGAAGTTAGGGGTGCAGCAATCCTTGAAAAATTTTCAATGAAACGCCTGTAATATCCTGCCAATCCCAGGAAGCTACGAATCTCTGTAGGCGTCTTTGGCTCCTTCCAGTTCATAACTGCTTCTACCTTAGCGGGATCCACTTGGATACCACGCTCACTAACCACATGTCCAAGGAATTGGACTTCTCGAAGCCAAAATTCACACTTAGAGAATTTGGCATAAAGTTTCTCCTGATGTAGAAGTTTGAGAATACATCGAAGGTGTTTCTCGTGGTCAGCTTGGTTCTTAGAATAAATGAGAATGTCGTCGATGAAAACAATGACGAATTTATCTAAGTATGGCTTGCAAACGCGATTCATGAGATCCATGAACGCGGCCGGTGCATTAGTGAGCCCAAAAGGCATCACTAGGAACTCGTAATGACCATAACGAGTCCTAAATGCAGTTTTGTGTACGTCTTCATCTCTGACCTTCAGTTGATGGTAGCCTGACCTTAAGTCAATCTTCGAGAAATAGCTCGCTCCTTGCAACTGATTGAACAAATCGTCGATTCTGGGCAAAGGATACCTATTCTTTATCGTGACTTTATTAAGTTCACGATAATCGATGCACAGACGCATCGATCCGTCCTTCTTCTTGACAAACAGGACTGGTGCTCCCCAAGGAGACGAACTAGGTTTTATGAAACCTTTAGCTAGCAATTCATCCAGTTGTGTTCTTAATTCCTTCATCTCCGTGGGTGCTAACCTATAAGGTGCTCTAGCTATTGGAGCTGCTCCAGGGATGATATCAATTCTGAATTCGACTTGTCTATCTGGTGGCAAACCAGGTAGATCTTCAGGAAACACTTCAGGGTATTCAGAAATGACGGGGATGTCTTCGATCTTCGGTTTAGGCTCATAAAAAATCACTTGTGCCATGTAGATGACACAACCCTTCTTTAAACACTTGGAAGCCTTGAGCATAGTCACTTGCTCAGGCAATCCATACTGGGTATCTCCCCGAATGGTAAGTGATTCACCAGACGGAGTCTTAATCACCACCTGCTTTCTGTTGCAAACAATTTGGGCCTGGTTATGCGATAACCAGTCCATACCCAAAACTATGTCAAAACCGGCCAATTTAAAGGGAAGTAGGGATAAAGGAAAAGAGTGGTTCTTAATGGATATAACACATCCCTCTAACACAGTTGAGACGGTTTCTATGGTGCCATCTGCTAACTCCACCTCATAGTTTACACTTAAGGTTTTGACAGGTAAATTCAGCAACTTGCAAAATTTATGATCTACAAACGACTTATCAGCTCCTGAATCAAATAGTACTCTTGCATAGACATCATTTACAATGAAAGTACCTGTAATCACATTGTCGCTTAGAACCGCTTCTTTGGCATCCATTCTGAAGACTCTAGCATTTGTCTTCTTGGTCTCTTCAGGCTTCTTGGTGCCCTTTTTCATTGCAACGGTAGCACGTTGCGTCTTTCAGCTGTTTGCAATCCAAGGTCTTGTGATCCTTGGACTTGCATATCCCGCAAGCAAAAGTTCTTTGCAAGTTCGATTCTAGTCTGCACTTTCCAAAGTGCTGTTTCTTGCAAATCTTGCATTTGGGCTTCTCACCAGAGTGGTGCCCATCTTTCCTTGACTCAGATCCCCTCTTGTTGTCACCGTTTCCACGGTGCTTCTTGTTCGACCTCGGTGAACTATCATCTTCACGTTTTCTCTTCTCAGCATCCTTATTCCTTAGCGATCTTTGCCTGACCGCATCCAAGGTGAGGGATAAAGATATGTCAGCTACAGATCTAAAAGTAGCTGGCCGAGAAGCCTTCACGCTTGCCTTTATCTCGGGGGCTAAACCACCGATAAAATGAGCTATTCTTTTTGGTTCTGGGGTCACCAGATATGGAACCAACCGGGACATTGTGTTGAAGCTCGTGAGGTAAGCTTGACAGTCGAGGTTTGTCATAACCAATGATAGAAAATCAGACTCTATCTTCTCAACCTCATGCTGGGGGCAGTAATTTTCCCTAATGAGGGCATCAAATTGATCCCATGACATGTTGTACAACGGGATTTTCCCGGTGGCTTGAATCAGTGATCTCCACCAGGCTAAAGCTTCGCCTTTAAAAGATTGCGACACAAACTTGACTATATCCCTCTCAGCGTATCCGCTGATATCCACAACTGTGTCCATCTCGTCTAACCACGTCATGCAGTCAATGGCTCCCTTTTCCCCAGTAAAATCTCTGGGCTTGCACGAAACGAAGTATTTATTCGTTAACCACGGTAAACAGAGACCATATTTGGTTAATTTATTAATCATATTTAATTAGGATTTCAATTATAATTTATCCTAATTATAGACAATAACAATATATATTAGCACATAAGGCCTAGTCACAAGGACATTTTAAATTATAAGCTATGATTTCAGAGAATCAAGGCTTTTAAGGTATACTGGCACAACAGGCCTAGTCACAAGGACATTTATAAATTATAAGCTATGATTTCAGAGAATCAAAGCATGAAGGTATATTGGCACAACAGGCCTAGTCACAAGGACATTTATAAATTATAAGCTATGATTTCAGAGAATCAAAGCATGAAGGTTTGAACCTAGTTCATTACCTTTATCTGACAGGGAGTCATAGCTACCACTGTCTTTTATCCCAGAGGACGTTAATTATAGCCCGTGGGCACTTCATCCATAAGGGATGATTATATAAATAAGGGAATTTAGAATAACCCAAAATGACTTATGTGATTTTATCGTATCACATTTTGTCGAGCATGTTAATATGCTTTCATATGTTTAATAAGGATTTGAATCTCTTGAATAGGTCCTACCATCTTGGCCTTGTATGCCGTGACATTTAGGCTAGGTTTTACCTTTAAGATTCTTTTTAATATTTAACACAGAACAATCCTAAATTGAACTGTTAACAAGGATCTGAATCTAATTGTGGAACTACCATCTTGGCCCTGTCTTAAAGTGACATATGGCTAGGTCTTGTCTTTTTAGATTTCGCCATTTTATTATAATGGTAGATCTTATAATATAGGAATGATATTTTAAATATATAATCGTTCCTTTAAAATTTAAACAAGTATATGGTTGCCCTAAACGGGACTTCTTAAAAAAAATGACTTGCCCATGCAAGGGCTAATCAGAAAAATAACAAGGAAGTAATTAAAAGACAATGAAACGAATTTGGATTAGTCCTATGTTCTTGTCTAGACTCAAGAATGTGCAACTGTGTAACTGAGATTAAACACAAAAGGCTAGTGTTTAATTCACTCAGTGTTGGCTCTGATACCAACCTGTCACACCCCGATTTCCACGTGTCACTGGTGGGCCCGGTGGGGAGTATCGTGACGTGGTTGGCAACGTAATAGTCAAACAACACAATATTTAATATGCACAGCGGAAGCAAATTGTAAGATATAATTCAACCGAATATAATATTGTAATATCAAATATCACAACTGTCGATTGTTTATCCACAGACGGATCAAAAATAAAATATGAAACAATAGTTCAACAGACTTTTTGGCATCTTAAGCTTGCGAGACTTCTATTGATGCTAAGGAGAAATCCCAGCCAATTACGCTTAGTACCTGCATTTAATCTTTTTGGGAAAATACGTCAGTTTACACTGGTAAATACAATCAACTGACTCATTTTGGAAAATGATTGAAAATTGATTTGGATGCACGTGGCATAAACATTTTATAACTTGGGAGAATTATTTAAATATATAATCTTGTGAACGAATTACATGTTCCTTATGCGTTCAGTAGCCCGGACGTACCGGGTTAAAGATCAATAGACACACCACATTATTCTTTTATGCACTGACGAGTGTATGCCTACACCCTGCGCTTAAGTCGTGGCCATTTCGTAAAATGATGCCAAGGATATCCGGGACATGGTCATTAACCCCCCAAAGGCTTTAAGTAAACAAGACTGTTTAAATGAGCCGATCAAATTATTCAATTAACCACCCAACGATGGAAGATTTGATGCCCGATCAAGCGGTATTCTATATACCGTAACCCAAGCCCGTATAGGGAAAATAAGTTAAAAGTATTTACCTGAGCAATGTAATAATCACAATAAGCAAATTGCAAGTAGCTTTTACTGGTTCTCCTAATCTGGAACGAAGGTTTATAATAACCTATTAGAATTCTAACGGGTCTTTAATTAAGCTTAAGCTTAGACCGGTTAGTTTCAATGATACGGTTCGTACGCACTATTAAGCGAAGACCGGATAGAATGTGATTTAGACCCGACAAGTTCAGAGACTTGTTTAATATGGGTATTTCATACATACTCTGGATTTTGAGATAAAACCGATAAGGTTTGACCCGTTTCGGCTAATTTATGTAAACTTGTTACATAAACCGAACCGAACGCGTAATAAGCGTAACGGGTATCCGTAAGAGCCATATACAGGTTTCCTAAGTTAATTTGCTTCAAATATGTTGTGACATCAGTAATATGTCTTTTATTATTCCCGAAACGTATTTAAACACAAACTATGCCCCGTAGGGGTAGTTTGGTCATTTACAAGGTTATAAAAGAGTTTAAGTATTATCCTGAGTTACAGGTCTGATGTAATCAGCAAAAATACATAATTTGCTAAGTTATATCAGTAGGGTAAAGTATATATGTGAAATTTATCAATTACAACCAAACTATGCACCGTAGGGGCATTTTGGTAATTTCACATAAGCCGAAAAGCTCAAAACTGAAGTCTGAGTTTAACAACTTTTGCTTACTGTTAAAATATTATAATTTACCTAAAATATCAGTAGGTATCACCCTTGTATGTTTAATAATAGTCTTAGTACATACTATGCGCTAAAAACGCTTAATAAGGCGATTAGAAGCCATTTACGGGTTCGATACATAAAGCTGATATTTTTATTATTCCAGAAGGCTTAAAATAATTTATTTATCATATCTAACCAGTAGCAAATGGTTTGGAGTCGTTTAGATATGTAAAACTCATTTTATGGGCCCGTAAGGGCAAAACCGACAATTACCGGATTAAGCCTATGACTATTAGTTATGCTCAGCCTAAAATTAATTAAAAATCTTCAAAAATCCCAAAATAATATATTACATCAGTGGGTAAAGATTTTGATATCAAAAAGTAGGCTTAACTAGGCTATACGCTAATTACGCCGTTTAATTAACATAAAGCTTTCAATTTACGCTAATGAGCATAACTCTCAATCTACACCACCAATTGATCTCAAATTTTTGGTGCAAGTTTATATATCAGTAATTAAAGTTTCTACTCTTTTACATTTTCAAAAATCACGTTTTAAGGTGATAAGGGCATAATGGTCAACATATGAGCAATTAACGGAATCATGCGAATTAATTGGTTAACTAATGAACCATGGTATATAATCACAGAGGGTTATACTAGCATGTTACCTGGTCCAAATTAAGCTCTAAGGAATTTCTAAATCATGCCTAAACGGGTCAGAACTGAAAGTCAAAGTAAAAGTCAAACTATGCGACTTTCGGTTCCGAACCGGGTCTTTACAGGAAATTGTCGGGTTGAACATGTTTAGACATGTTCTTACACTTATTACCAAGTTATATTAATGATCAAACAGGTTGTGTATGTTCTACATTGCTAATTATGCATAAATTAGAATTTAAGGATCCTGTTGACTTTTTCTTAACAAGTTTGACCCGACATTTGACCTAGTTAGAGTGGGAATCAGGGGGAACCCTTTTGAGGGTTTATTACCCACATAATTACCAACTTATAATTACTTTTGATTCGACTAATCACTGGGCCATTAGTGATAAATCTTAAAGTCAACCGTTAATTACGACAGTTTGACTTTTAAGCTATAACTAAGCAAAACTTAACTAAGAAAGGATTAGCAAACTTACTGAAGTCCTAAGCTTGATTAGTGATCACTTTGAGAGAAGACTTGAGCTCCAGAAATGTTCAGAAAGCTGAAGGAAAGTGTGAAGAACTTGGTTGCAACTCATGGCCCTTTTATATTGAATTAATCACCACAATATGTTGACATCGAAGTCTACCACTGCCCACAATTCATCCACAAGTGTCCCTAGTGCTTAGGGGGTGCCTAGGGGTCGTCCAAGATGAGGAAATTCGGTTAAAGGTCGAGCAGAAAGCACTTAGCAGGAAAAAACCCATAATTCTCGGATCAGATAGACCCTCGCGTGGCGCGACGACCCCCCCCCCTTGGGGCTTCGCGTCGCGCGACACCCTCCTGAACAAAATCAGATTTTTTAGATTTTTGCGTTTTGATCCTTGGCTCTTCAAACTTTGTTTAGACCTTTGTTTCTTGCATCTTGAACCCTCCTAATTGACGTATAAGGGCTTTAGGGCATATACCCACTTTGTTTAGTCCTCGGTTAACTTTATTGTCACCCGAAAAGTCCTAACTTTCAACGTTGACGCTTTAACCCTTCGCACACGAATTTGATCATAACTTTCTCATACGATAACGAAACTTTACGAAATTTATATCGTGCATTCTAGTGAGCATAATTAACCATTACAAAGCTTCGTGTTTGTCAAAAGGTCACTCAGAGGTATAACTTAAACATGTTGACACATTTAGCCCCTATAGTTTGTAATCTCTCACTTTTAGCTTCGTATGATCCATGATTTATTCGTTTGAAGGTATGAGCATCATGTAGGGTTAATATACAATATATTTATTCACTTTTGACATTTAGAACTCGTATTTTCATGTACTTTTCATGTTTGTCAACTTTAGTCCTTTCATAACATTCTTTCACACGTTCAAACATATGACACATGTCAACACATTATAGGACGTGAATTTTCGAGGTGTTACACGACAGGATGTTTGAGTACCACCCGGACTAGGGGAATACTCTGTCATTCGTTGTGAATCCGACGGATGTTTAAGTGATTGTACTTTGTCATTCATTGTGAGGGTTTTAATCTCGCGAGTTATCGTAATTGCTGTATTAAGTTACCTACCTAGTTCGTGTGCACTAGGTTACAAGGCTAAATCAATAGGCTAAGCTCTGCCTGTATAAATCTGCAATATATCAAAGCTTATCTGTAGACTAAACTTTGGCCGTATGAATCTGCATGCTTATAATGCGAGTCATTCTCTTTTTATCAAATCTGTTTACAAAAGTATGTTTATTTTCAAAGATTATAATTACAGTGATTAAGTTTATGTAATCACCAAGTTACAGCCGGTATGTGGGGTTTTGTATACATTACTTGATAACCGTCACTATTGGACAACGAGTTAGCCAATGAGTGATATGACCATAGTCACAGACTCCATTGGACAATGAGGTTACCGATGGATGTTCGAGTGACAAATACTGTGGGTAGTTGGTTTAATATCAGAAACATTGTAATCTCTCTTAATACTGTAAATTATAACAAACATGTCGTTTTTAGTAAAAAGAATGATTCACTCAGTATTTCCCGCTGACAAAACCTTTTTCAAACATGTTTCAGGTAATTACAGTAGATTGGAGTAAGAGATGGATACGACACTGAAAGGCTTCAAGAAGTGGCTTATTTTATTAATTAAATCAAATTAAGAAATATTGTTTTATGTAATCAAATTTATCTTTATTAAAGCTACCATTGTAAAACATGGGTTTATCCCATCTATTTAATAAATAAAATTCCGTGTTTTCTAAACTCTGATATTTTTCCTAACTCACGGTCCTGATGAAATTTCCGCTGCAACGTTTTCAAAATAATCACCGGTACCACGTGGCTGTTCGCGGCTCCCGATTCCGTCCAGGGTGGGTCGGGGGTCGTGACAATACACTTCCGCCTGTAGCGCATGAAAATTTGGGATTTTCCCCAGGATACTTATGGGTTTATCCCCAGGATACTAAGGATTTATCTCCAATACATTTTAGGGTTTACCCCCTGTAACACAAGAACTGTTCAAACAGTTGGAACTGATGTTCAGAAAATTTCTAAGTGTTCAAAGACTTTATGCACAGGGGACATTCCTTCTGAGGCGATTATATAAAGCTCAAAGGATCAAATTTGGACCTAGTGTACTAAGTATCTCGGACTGGGGACATCTTAGTGGAAAAATTGCAAAAGGATTGAAGCTCGAAAATAGGGTTACACTCTATTCCTGGTATGATATTTCTTTTGTAAACCTTATAAAAGTCATTTGAACTTTTGAAATTATGTTTGAAAAAGGCTTAAATATCCTGATTAGGATATATCCTTAGGATATATTCTCAAAATGTGTTTTTGGAATATGTTTCTGGATATTTGGTTGGAATATTTGGGATATAATACTTGGGTTAAAAACTAAAACTCTAGTCAAACAAGTATTATCAAAACGAACTTTGTAAAATAAACTGTCCTTTTTTCTTTAAAAACTTTATCTGAATTGTTTGAATTTTGAAAAACCCTATTAGACGAAAGTCTTTGTAGGATATCGCCGAGTATACTGATCGGGATATTTTCAAAAAATAATGGCACTAATTTTGGAAAGGTGAAATTTAAACTAAGCAATGCATAACAAAAAATTGAGAGGCAACAGCAAATAAGTCAAAAGGAGGTTATATTATTAACATGTCAAAAGTTGTGCTTTTGGTTTCACCTCAAACCGAGGCCCATCCACCAAAAGCACGATTAGTTCCTTACCATATTTACTTAACAGTTGAAGGTTTCGTCTCAAACCGAGACCCATCCGCCTCCAACCGTTGTATTGTTCAAAACATATTATACTAGTTGATGACCAAGGGCTTCATCCTGAAACCCAGGACCCATCCACCTTTGGTCATCATAGTGTTTTAGTGCATGAAATGTAAATTGTTCAAAGACAGGAGAAATAAAATTGTTTAACCGACCACAACCATCAGACTTAAAAAAGTGGGCTCCGACCATAGCACATACATCCATCATCGCCCACTTCGCTGCCTCTAAGGGGCAGCTCCTTCTTCCGTCATGACCTCGTTAGCAGCATCCTTCCCAGCATTCTCTCCAGCATCACCACCAGCATCCCTCGGAGCATCAGCATCATCCACCTTCTCGGCTACCTTAGCAGGCTCCTCCGCTGTGGACTTCACAGGGGGCTCCACAGGATTACCACCAAGATCTTTCAGCTTCATCTCCCAAGCCTTGATATTCCATGAAGGACATTCAAAGCCCATAGCCATAGCTTCGTAAGCCATTTTCAGTCTTGTTTTGGTAAAAAAATTACCGAAGCAATTAAGTGATCAAATTAGTTAAGTGAGCTAGTGTGCTAGAAATATGTGTCGAAAATATGCTGATTAAGTTGTTTGTAAAAACAGTTTTCAGGATACGGCTCAGGATATAGAGCTGTATCTATGATCAAACAATGAGCAAAAAATGTAAGGGGTGACACGAGATATACGAGGAAAGCCCTTGATCAATCTAGATCGCCGGCATAAAACCTCGGGAGCTGACAATCGCAGCTGCCTTGTTCTTCTATTACTTCGAATATCAGGATACAGTGCAGGATGTGATGCAGATCAACTAGGTGTTACAAGGTAATTCAAGTACAAGTGTTTGTGTGTAGTGATTGCTAGTAGCTAGAGAGAAAGAGTGTGTGTGAAATTGCGTGCCTTAATATGATCCGATCCATCTATTTATAGTAAATGAAAAATAACAAACTACCCTATTAAACTGAGATTTGGCGGATATTCCTTATACGAACGTTGTAGACCTGGTCTTTCGGGTTCAACGTCTCTCATATAACTGGCTTGCCTGAGTCTTAAGGAGAAAAGGTCCACTTGACCGTTAGTGACCCACAACTTCTAACCTACACGTGATCAATTCAGTTAATACCAGGATATCGCACCAGGATGTTACCAATATCCTGATCCGGTATCCTGATCACAAGTAAATAATCAAAAGCAGAATATTAGTCAGGATATATATGCTCAGAAAATGACCCATAACAATTGTGCCCAAATATATCTATTGGTATACCAATCCAACGGATATATTTCAAAAACCCTGTCTCACGAATCAAGGCCATTAAATCGAGATGACGGTCAAGGTTGCACTATACAACTCCAGCGCGCTTTTCACTCGATGGACATCTACAACGCTCCTATATCTTCTCTCTTTTTGTTTGAGAAGCAAATATCATCAACCGAATCTCCAGGTAATCACCTATCCCTTCCACGTTTTCTGTTAACTTTATTCTTCCTCCGATGGCTACTGTAGTCCATTCTCAGACCGGTGAATCGTCGGAATCCTTCATTCAGCAAAACCTTCTCAAAAATCCCGAGAAGGAGGTCTGTGCTTTTGATAACGTAGACATTGCGGCGTTGAGAGCCTCCGGCGCTTTCCCTGATGGCACGATTTTTAGACCATTTGTTCGAACAATTCGATCAGATGTTTCTTCTACCGATTGGGTCTCTTTTCCGGCATACCCTTTCTCGCTAGGTCTTCGGTATCCATTTCCCGAATTCATGATGCAATTCTTCCGAACTACCGGTATTTCCTTTGCCCAAACCATGCCCATGGTCTGGAGAGTATTAATCATGCTCAACCAAATTAAAAACCTTCACTATCCCGACCTCTGCATCGAAGATATGCCAATCGCTTACCGCCTCCGATCTCACGGTTCCAGTCGGTTCCTGCTCTTTTCAACTTCTAGCAAACCCCTTATTCTCAAAGCCACCAAAAACGAAGATGGATGGCAAAGCAAGTTCTTCTTCGTCAAACGAGACTCCATTCATGAGGGTACTAGTCTTCCGGTGGAGTGGTTAACCACCGGTAGGATCATGAATGTCCCCATGTACTTCTAGACTTCTATCTTGTGCTAATATCTTCTTATTTGATCTTTTTGCAGTGAATTTTAAAGAAGTAGCTCCCCCTACTGCGGAATCATAAAAAAGAATCGAAGCAGTTTACCAATTGCCTGCAAGTGACAGGAGTTTTACCACACATATCCCGAGTTCCAGCCAATATTCATCATCCGAAATGTTTGGTAAGAGTTACTTTTGAAATGATTAATTAATGTAATATAATATAATAAAGAGTAATAAGGATGGAGGACTTTCCCTTTTGTTAGGGGAGGATTTTCCAATGATCAGTGATCCTCAATTACTGTTGGGCTTAGTGATCCTCAATTCTGTTTGAATTATTGATCCTCAGGAAGTATTGTAGGATCAGGATCATGGATCATCATAAGGATCCTTATACTAACGGTTGTCTGCTTTGAATATGATGTTGTTTTGCAGGAGTACGAGCTTGGACTTGGTCTTGGCGATATTCCTGGACCATATTCCCTATTTATTCCGCACGTGCTTGACTGAAATGGACGTTATGGAGGTCGTGGAGGACTTAAACGAAATGCAGATAATTAGTTAGCTTAGATATTTTCCATTTTTAAAAGGGGATAGCGAGCTAAATTAGAACACTTGGATATTTTTAGCTTAACACACACACTCGTAACTGCTCTCATCAGCTCTCGAGATTTCACTTGGCGATTACATACTTTTTTGCACATTACACTATAGTGATCCTTGTAACTAGCTCGCTATCATCCAAAGTTGTAATACCTTTTTTGTTTAATCTGAGTTGGTGATCGGTAGTTTCCATCACCCGAGGTTTTTTATGCCGGAGATCAACTCTTGATCAAGGGCTTTTTCCTCGTATAAATCTTTGTGTCACTTGTTCATTACATTTCTGAGTGATCCTTAGCATTGTTCATTGATTCAAGCATGACACCTCACAACAGAAATTTTGGTTGCATTATCTTAGCTTGATTTTTGACCAAAACAGTTTGGCACCCACCGTGGGGCAATTGGTGCTTCATTCCTAAGAAGATTCATATTTTTGTGGTCATTTCGGTTCGTTACAACCAAGCAGATGGCTTCCTTAACAAAGAACACTTCAAGTTCAATGCCGGCAATGAGTTCTTCACAAGGCGTTCCACCTTTGCCTCCACCACCTTCTGGATCCCAGAAGAATGCTGAAAATGCTGCGAAGAGACAAACCCTCATTTTCACAAAACCACCAACTTCTTCTGTTTCCACTAATCCTACTACTAATGATCTTTTTAATCTGATTTTGCAGATGAGGGATCGCATGCAAGAGCAGGACAAAACCAATGAACGGATCCTCCAAGAGATTGGTGATATCAAGAAACAAAAGAAATCAGTGGAGGATCACTCTCCTCTGATACCAAGGTCATTGAATTTTGACACTCCAGTTGTAACTACCCTACAATCGGCAGTTCCGGGCATCCAGTATCAAAGTGGTCCATCAGAACGGCGTTATGGAACAACAACTATGAGTCAAGCATTTGGCTCTCACTCCCAGCCTCAGGGATCCTATTTTTAGCCATCGGGATCCTCTTATCAGCATCAGGGATCCTTCGTCAGCTCAGGAGGATATTTGGGAATGCACACAGTTCAAGGATCCTCCCAGGTCCAAGGATCCTCCCAGGTTCAAGGATCCTCCCAGATCCAAGGATCCTCCCCGGTCCAAGGATCATCCCAGGTCCAAGGATCCTCCCAGATCCAAAGATCCTCCCAGATCCAAGGATCCTCCCAGATCCAAGGATCCTTTATGGTTCCAGGATCCTTTCATGTTCCAGGATCCTTTCAGGTTCAAGGATCATCTCAGCTTCAAGGATCCAACATCTTTCAGGACCAAGGATTCCTAAGAAGTATGCAGCCTCCAAGCTTAGATGTTCATCAGGGAGACTTCATACCGATGCAGACCATTGCTTCCTCTGGTCCTTCAATCATACCAGAGTCCTGTCAATATGGATTCACATCTGGAATTCCAAACACGAATCCTCTGGGAGGTAACACTTTTAATAATTCATATAACACTAACTGTTTTGGTCAAAAATCAAGCAATGACAATGTAACCAAACTTTCTGTTGTGAGGTATGATGCTTGAATTGATGGACAATAATAAGGATCACTATGAAGTGTAATGAACAAATGACACGAAGATTTATACGGGAAAAAGCCCTTGATCAGGAGTTGATCTCCGGCAAAAAAAACCCCGGGTGATGGAAACTACCGATCACCAACTCAAATTAAACAAACAATCTGTTACAACTTCGGATGATAGCGAGCTAAGTACAAGGATCACTATAGTGTAAGGTGTAGAAATGTATGAAAAATGCTAAGTGTTTGTCGAGAGCCAGTGAGAGCGGTTGTATGAGAGTGTGTGTATAGCCAAAAATAGCTAAGTGTCACTAATATAGCTCGCTACCCCTTTACAAATAGAAAATATCAAGCCTAACTAACATTCCGCAAAAGGTGCAAGTCTTCCACGACTCCACAACGTCCATTTCTGGCCAAGCACGTGCGGAATACACTAAGAATATTCTCCAGGAATGTCGCCAAGACTCAGTCCAAGTTGATATTCCTGCAAAACATTTACGAATTCAAAATAGACAATCGTTAGTACTGGGATCCTTATAGTTATTCATGATCCTGATCCTGATCCTGATCCTGCAACACTTCTGAGGATCACTACTTCAGACAGAATTGAGGATCACTAAATCCAACAGCAAATAAGGATCACTGGTCTTTTAGAAATCCACCCCTAACAATTGCCCCCAAAATATAAGGAGTAAATATGTAAATAAATGAGTTATATTTTGTCGATCTTATCCGTAGCAAACTAACGGATAACTAGCCGTTATAAGCGGACTAGCCGTTGCAAACCTGACGTCACTGAAGTGACAAACCTGCAAATCATCATTATAAATAGAAGTTAGAGATAGGAGCAATTCACATTTTAATTCAAGAGAGAGACTCCCTTTAAATTTAAGTCCGCAGATCAAACAGGTAATCCTCTTTCTCTTCTTCCTTTACGTTTTCTTTCTTTGCTCCTTCTTTCCTTACATTCTTCACAGTCATGATGATGCTACGATCCTCCCCCGCCAAGGATCATAAGAAGGACAGTCCTCTCAAAAGCCACGGGATCATTAAAGACTCACCGAAAGAGAGGTGCTGCTTCAATGATGCACAAATAGACAAAATTCGCCACTGTTTTCCGGCGAACACCGATTTCAAGCCATTCGATCCCACTGTTCTGAGCGACCACATTTCTGAGACATGGATTGCCTTTCCTGCTACCCCATTCATCATAGGATACACCTATCCTTTTCCAGCCTTTACCCAATCCTTTTTCTCCCTCACCGGCATCTCCTATATTCAAGCCATGCCAATGATCTGGAGGGTCTTGTTTACCCTTGAAAGGATCATTGAGCAAGAAGGAATTGACTTGGGAATGTCAGAATTAGCCGAGATGTATGACCTTACCACATTTGGATTCCACCGATATCTATTCAAGCGTAAACCCGGAAAAGAACATCCCATCTTTAGAGCTACTAAAAACGATATCAACTGGAACCGACGGTTCTTCTTCGTCAGAAGGGATTCTATCCCGGATGGAAAGGATTTACCGAAGAAATGGAGCACTCATGGTAGGATAGGAGGATCCTTAGAAGGATCACTAAGTAAGCTCATTCTGATAATGCTTACTAATATGCTTTTGTTTCTTTTTGTGCAGCTATCACATTCTCGCACATTATTCCTTCAGCTGCCACCAAGGGGAGACTTACTGCCTTTAGAAAGCTTGATCCTGAAACCAAAACATTCAAGACAACCACCCAGGACTCACAAGAGGTATCCTCAGGCTCTGTCACCATGTCAAGTAAGTATCCTGTTCTTTTTATATTCAAATGTTTAAATAAATAGTTATATATGAATAGAATAAGGACACTTATCTGTTTTGGGTGTGTAGGCGCTGGAAAATCATCAAGATCTGCCTCCAAATTTAGTGTCACTGAGCTTGACACCGTACGATCCTCCAAGAAGAAGCTTCCTGCTAGCCCAACTGCTTCTATCCCCAAGGCACCCGCTAAAGGAAGGGGTGGCAAGAAAAGAAAAGCCTCCGAAGCTGAGGATCTGCAAGGTCTACCTTTGATCCGCCACCAGTTCCTTGAGTACTTCAACGAGGTAAGGATCCTTATCCCTGCTTTAGGTATCCAGCCTATTTGAGGATCACTTGTTCCTAAACTGTTCTTTGTCTTCTTTGCAGAAATTTGCTGAGATTGAAGATTATGTTGGGCATGTCGAGGAGCAGGACAAGAAGATTGCTGACCTCCAACAAGTCGCATTGCTTAAAGATCTCAAGATTGCTGACCTCCAAAAGGATCTCAAAGATGCCAAAACTGAAACGGCCAAGATTCTAATCAATTTTGATTATGAAAAGCAGGAGATCACAGAGGACGCCAAAGTCTCCGCCGCCATAGCCATGTACAAGACTAAGCTACAAATGGCTCAAGAAGCTTAGGATCCTGTCTTTGATAGGAGCAACTGGGATGTGGAAGGCTGGAAGGCAAGGCTGGCTGAACTGGATGACGAGGAGGAGGCTGAGGAGGTCCTGGCAATTGAGGCTGGAGGCAGTGGCAAGGATCATGGTGGTGAAGCTAGTGGAGCTGGAGATGGTAGTGCAGCGAAGGTGTAGGCTGCAACAATGGGCAATGATGGACATTTCTAGACGTAGCCGAAGCCCATTTTTTAGTTTGGTTATGGTTTTTTGTTTTGATGGTGTTTTGATGAACAATGGTTGGTCTGTACTCAAACAATAGTAACTAGGATTGAGGATCATAGATGATCCTTCGAACAATAGGTAGGATTACAAATGGTGGAGGGATCCTCTGTTTGGGGGATGAAGCCATTGTGATCCTGCCGTCTTTTGATTCCTGCACTTGAAAAACCTATGAACAATGGACACCCTTTACCTACCCCAGCGGACGGGCCACGTATTGCTGGTAGATGCTCGGGGTAGGTAATTTTGACAACCTAAAAAGGGTTTAAACTTTTGTGAATAAAATGACTTTAACTTTTTGGCTATATCCTGTGTTGTTATCCTTATTGTTATTTTATTTTTCAATTTATTGTGATGTCCATGTCGTTTAAACTTATCAAGTAAAGAAAAAATTTAAAAAATATCCCTTAAAAATTAAGGATATGACCAAGGATCACATAAAAATAATTTAAGGATCATAATTCCAGTTGTCAAAGGATAAGTGTCACTCAAACACATAATGAATAAAATCAAAACAGTTTAGGATCATACCTGAGAACCCAAGTTAGGATCCTATCCTTCAACACTTAAAATTAGGATAACCCAAGATACAAACCTTAGTTGAAAGTAAGGGTCGAGAATCTTTGGCCATTTATCTTCACAAACCTGAAATAGGATATTGCTTGGAATTGAGCCATCATAAGATGAATGTTAGTGACTGGGGACAAGCCCAAAGGATAACTGGGGACAAGCCCAAAGGATAACTGGGGACAAGCCCAAAGGATAACTGGGGACAAGCCCAAAGGATAACTGGGGACAAACCCAAAGGATCGTATGTAAACTGGAGTATGGCCCTTACTGGCGACTATCCAAACTTAGTGACATGAAAATGCCAAAACCTTAGCTAACGTGAAAACGTTAGAAACCTTAGGAACGGATGTATGGTACGTCTACCATTATACGTAGGATCCTGAATATAGCCAGTACAACGAAATTGTCAGCCCCTAAAGTGGGTACTGGTCCCATTGCCATGAACTATACCAGGATCATCGTGCGCTACTGGCGAAACTGGGGACAGGCCCAGACTGGGGACTAGCCCAAAAGATAACTGGATACTTCTGTGGATACTCAATGCTTAGTTAAGGATGCCTGAACCTTCAAAACTCAGAAATCAAGTAAAAGGAGGATAAAGGACGCAGGATCCTTATCCTCATAAGAATAAAAAGAATGAAATAGTTTAAGATTGGAATGTTACCAGAAAGAGGATCATCTATCAGCGGGGATCCTTCAAGGATACTTGTCTGGTAAGGATCATGGATCATGATCACATGAAATATTTCTTCAAAAGGACAGCATTCCAAGCTCTAGGTAGCAAATCACCCTCCATTGTTAGCAATCGATATGCCCCCTTTCCTGCTTCAGCTTCAATCAAATAGGGTCCTTCCCACTTTGGTGCTAGCTTTCCATCAGCAGGATTGGTGGTGTTTTGAAATGCTTTCCTTAATACCATATCCCCAACTTGAAATTTCCTGAGCCTGACATTTTTGTTGTAAGCTCCAGCCATCCTTTGTTGATAACTGGCCATCCTTATCCTTGCTAAATCCCTGATTTCTTCTATAGTATCCAAGTCTTGAATCAAGTTTTCAGCATTTTCTTCAGGATCACGAACGCTTGTTCTTGCAGTTGGAACCACCATCTCTGTAGGGATCACTGACTCTGCCCCAAATACCAAAGAAAATGGAATTTGGCCTGTAGCATTCTTGGGAGTTGTTCTATCAGCCCACAGCACGTAAGGTAGTTCTTCTGCCCATTTTCCTTTCTTGGATCCAAGCTTCTTCTTCAAATTGTTGATGATGATCTTATTGGATGATTCTGCCTGACCATTAGCTTGTGGATGGACTGGTGTTCATGTTATCATCTTAATTCCCCAACTGTCACAAAAGTTAGTGGTTCTATTCCCAATAAATTGGGATTCATTATCACAAATAATTTCAGAAGGGATGCCAAATCTAGTAATAATATTCCTTTTAATAAAGGATATAACTTCCTTTTCTCTGACTTGAGCAAAGGCTTCAGCCTCTATCCACTTAGAAAAGTAATCAGTCATAGCAAGCATGAATACTTTTCCACCTGGTGCCTTAGGAAGCTTTCCAACTATATCCATTCCCCATCTCATGAATGGCCAAGAAGAGGATATAGGATGCAAGAGCTCTGCTGGTTGGTGAAGGATATTACTATGCCTCTGATAAGGATCACACTTCTTGGCATATTCCACAGCGTCCTTCTTCATAGTGGGCCAATAGTATCCTGTTCTCAGGATCCTTGAGAATAATGCCCTGCCCCCAGTGTGGTTTCCACAATCTCCTTCATGGAAATCCTTTAAGACTTCTTGAATTTCAGGATCCTCAATGCATCTCAAATATGGTCCTGCAAGAGATCGTTTATACAACATATTATTTAATATTGTAAATTGAGATACCTTAATTTTAAAAGCCCTTGGGTTTTCTCCTGTAGGGATTTCTCCATGTTGTATGTATCTCATGATTGGAAGTATCCATGATCCTGAATGAGATTGGGTATCATCACTAGGGATGATTGCAGAATCTTCTCCTATCTCCATAGTTACATGATCCTTGATAGCAGGGGTCAGGATATGGATAATAGGGATCTCAATATCCTCAGGAATCTTCAAAGATGATCCTAGATTGGCTAATGCATCAGCTTCTGCATTCTCTTCCCTTAGTACCTGTGTCAAACTAAAGGATATAAAAGAGAGTGCCAATTCTTTGACTATCTCCAAATATTTGATTAGCTTTTCACCTTTAACAGCATATGATCCATTAAAGTGATTAGTGATCAATAAAGAATCTACATGTACCTCAAGATACCTGATATTCATATGCTTTGCAATTTGCAAACCAGCTATCAAGGCTTCATATTCAGCCTCATTGTTGGTAGTTTGAAATTCACAAGCTATGGAGTGGGGTATTATGTCCCCCTGTGGTGATTTTAGTAGTATCCCAAGCCCTGTTCCATTCACATTGGAGGATCCATCAGTAAACAATATCCAAGGATCCTTGGTTTCTTCAAGCTGTTGGACTTCTAGTTCAGCTTCCTTTTGCAAATCACTACTGAAATCTGCCACAAAGTCAGCTAATGCTTGGGATTTAATGGCTGTCCTAGGCTCATATCTTATATCATATGCACTCAACTTCACTGCCCACTTAGCCATCCTTCCTGACATTTCAGGTTTCCTGAGAACATTCTTAATTGGGAAATTAGTTTTAACAATAATGGCATGGGTCTCAAAATAATGTCTTAATTTAGTAGATGCCATAATTAATGCAAGGATAAGTTTTTCTAAATGTGACTACCTGGATTCAGCATTAAGTAAGCTCTTACTTACATAATAAACAGGATGTTGTGTACCTTGGTGATCCTAAACAAGGACCACACTTACTGCTTTTGAGGATACCGCCAAATATAAGGATAACACATCTCCCTTTTCTAGTTTCATTAAGGCTGGGGCTGAGGATAGGTAATCTTTAAGAGCTTTAAGGGCACTTTCATGCTTCTCAGTCCATTCAAATTTCTTGTTTTTCCTCAGGATGTCATAGAACTCCTTGCACTTTTCTGAGGATTTGGATATGAATCTGTTCAAGGCTGCGATCCTGCCGGTCAACCTTTGCACATCCTTAGCATTGGCAGGAGATTTGATATTCACAATGGCCTTAATTTGCTCTGGACTTGCTTCAATGCCCCTCTTTGTTACCATATATCCTAAAAATTTACCTGCCTTTACACCAAAATGACACTTAGAAGGATTTAGTTTCATATTAAATTTATCAAGGATATTGAATGCTTCCTCCAAGTCTTTAAGGTGATCCTCAGCTCTTTTGGACTTAACCACCATGTCACCAATATAGACTTCCATAGTGTATCCAATTTGTTCTTTGAACATCATATTGACAAGCCTTTGGTAAGTAGCACCTGCATTCCTTAATCCAAATGGCATAGCAATATAACAGTATATACCAGTTGGGGTCATGAAGGCTGTATCCTCTTGATCGGATGGTTCCATCTGAATTTGTTGAAATCCAGATGAAGCATCCATAAAAGTTAACAACTCATGACCCGCGGTAGCATCCACCATGGAGTCAATGTGGGGTAATGGGAAAGGATCCTTGGGACATGCCTTATTTAAATCTGTAAAATCGACACATACCCTCTACTTTCCATTTTTCTTTTGAACAACAACCACATTGGCTAACCATCTTGGATACTTAACCTCTCTAATCATACCTGCTCGAAGTAGCTTATCTACCTCTTCCTGGATAATAGCATTTCTTTCAGGTGCAAACTTCCTTCTTTTTTGATGAATTGGCTTGAATGACCTGTCAATGCCAAGTTTGTGAGTAATTATATCCTTAGATATACCTGTCATGTCTTCATGTTTCCAGGCAAAGGTGGTCTTCCTTCTTTTAAGAAAGGATACTAGCTCTTGTTCAATATCGCTGAGGATCCCTGACCCTATGAAGATCTTGGATTCAGGATCATCAGGATCCATGAGGATTTCTTTCAAATCCTGTTCTCTTGCCTCCAAGACGTCTCTTGAAGGATACTTTAATTGCTATTGCTCCCTTGGTCTTGAGGCTGGTTTCATTGATGAGGTATAGCAATTCTTAGCCTCCTGTTGATCACTCTCAATTTTCACCACTCCACATGGACTTGGAAGCTTTACACACTGATGATAGGTGGATGGAACTGCCTTCATATCATGTATCCATGGCCTACCAAGGATAACGTTACAGCACGATAAGCAATCAATAACACAAAACTTTTGATAAGAATGCAATCCTTCAATATAGATTGGGAGTTTGATGTCCCCCAATGTATTCTTTGTTTCTCCACTGAATCCTACAAGTACTGAGGATCTTGGGATAATATCGGACTCTGGGATGTTCATTTTCTTGAGAACATCCAGCTGAATGATGTTCACAGAGCTTCCTCCATCTATAAGGATCCTGCGAACAAAGTGGTTAGAAATAAACAATGTAATTACGAGACCGTCATGGTGAGGATCCTGGATGTCAACACGATCATTCTCATCAAAAGTAATGACTTTATCCTGGGTGACAACGGAGGTCCTGACGGGTCTGTCTCCATTATCCATCTTGGTTTCCTTAGCGTGTCTTTTTGCTGCTGAGAAGGATGTACCACAGATGTCTGATCCACCGGATATGAAATTTATGACTTGTGCATCTGCCGGAGGGGCAGGAGCCCTTTCCGGGATCCTCTCAGGATCCTGGGTTCTTGACTTCTTTCGTCCCAAGAGTTCCTTTAAATGCCCCTTGCTCAATAAATAACCAATCTCCTTTCTAAGTGCAACACATTCTTCAGTGAGATGCCCAAAATCCTCATGATACGCACACCACTTGGATTTATCCTTTGTAGCAGCTGGTTTATCACTTTTCCTTGGCCACCTAGCTTTCTCACCTAGATTCTGCATTGCAAGGATTAGTTCATTGTTATCAACAGAGAAACAATATTCAGAAATAGGAGGATAATTCTCATCATCCTCTTCTTGTTCCACTGCGTGCACATTCTGGTTATCAGATCTGTTATAAGACTTGGATTTGTTGTTCCTGAAGTAGGATCCTTGCTTATCCTGTTTGGTGGATCCTGTCAATCTGTCCTGGATCCTTTTGTCATCCTCTAGGCGGATGAACCTAAGGGCCCTAGTCCTTACTTCATCAAGATTCCTGCAAGGTGTCATAACAAGATCATCATAGAACAATGAATCCCTAAGCAATCCCATTTTAAAGGCTTCAACAGCCGTAGCTATATCCAGATTGGGAATGTCTAAGGATTCTTTACTAAACTTAGTGATATAATCTCTAAGTGATTCATTTTGACCTTGTGTTACCCTATATAGATCACTAGTTAATCGTTCAAACTTTCTGCTACAAGAGAATTGACTATTGAACAAGTTAACTAAATTAGCAAATGAAGTAATAGAGTAAGGGGGAAGACTTAGCAGCCATTTAAGAGCAGATCCTGTAAGTGTGGACCCAAATCCCTTGCATAGGCATGCTTCTTTCAATCTTTCCGGAATTGGATTGATCTCCATCCTCTCCCTGTATTGAGCTACATGCTCTTCTGGATCCGTCGAACCATCATATAGTTTCATTGATGGTATCTGGAATCTTTTAGGTATCTCAGCATCGCACAAAGGTGGTGCAAAACGAGATATCCTATGGCTACCATCCGCAATCTCAGGAATGGGTTTAACCACTCCTGGTACACTGGATATCATATCCATAAGCTTTTGCAGTTCCCTAGCCATGGCCTGATTGATACCTGTATCATGCATAAAGCCATGGTTAGTGTTATATAAATTATTAAAAGTGTTACCTCCCACAGGATTCGAGTTTGGAATTGAGGATGTGAATCCATCTTGTCGAGACTCTGGCATAATTGAAGGACCAGATGAGGCAATGGTCTGCATTGGGATGAAGTCTCCTTGATGGACGTCTGAGTTCTGAGGTTGCATATTTCTCAAGGATCCTTGATTTTGAAGGGGGTTGGATCCTTGGAAATGTGATGATCCTTGAATCTGAAAGGATCCTGGGACCAGAGAGGATCCTAGGACCTGAGAGGATCCTTGGACCTGGGAGGATCCTTGGACCTGGGAGGATCCTTGGACCTGGGAGGATCCTTGGACCTGGGAGGATCCTTGTACTGCATGCATTCCCACATATCCTCCTGACGTAAAGTATCCTTGATGCTGAGAAGAGGATCCTAATGGTTGAGAAGAGGATCCCTGAGGCTGGAAGCAAGAGCCAAATGCCTGACTCATTGTTGTTGTCCCATAACGCCTTCCTGGTAGTTCACCCAAGTATTGCACGTCCGGAACTGCTGAGTATTGTGAGGTTATGACCGGAGTGTCGAAGTTCAGCGATCTTGGCATCAGAGGGGAGTGATCCTCCACTGATTTCTTCTGTTTCTTGATTTCATCGATTTCCCGGAGGATTCTTTCGTTGGTCTTATCCTGCACTTGTGCATGATTCCTCATCTGCAAAATCAAGGCATAGAGATCATTAGTAGTAGGATTAGTTGAAACAGAAGAAGTAGGTGGTTTTTGGAAAATAGGAGTTGGTTTCTTCGCAGCATTCTCAGCATTCTTCTGGGATCCAGAAGGTGGTGGAGGCAACGGAGGAACGCCTTGGAGGAGCTGAATGAGGGCATCAAACTTGAAGTATTCTTCACTGAGGAAGCCATCTGTTTGGTTGTAGCGGATCGAAATGACCACAAAAACACGAATCTTTCTAAGAATAAAGCACCAATTGCCCCACGGTGGGCGCCAAACTGTTTTGGTCAAAAATCAAGCAATGACAATGTAACCAAACTTTCTGTTGTGAGGTATGATGCTTGAATTAATGGACAATAATAAGGATCACTATGAAGTGTAATGAACAAATGACACGAAGATTTATATGGGGAAAAAGCCCTTGATCAAGAGTTGATCTCCGGCACAAAAAACCCCGGGTGATGGAAACTACCGATCACCAACTCAAATTAAACAAACAATCTGTTACAACTTCGGATGATAGCGAGCTAAGTACAAGGATCACTATAGTGTAAGGTGTAGAAATGTATGAAAAATGCTAAGTGTTTGTCGAGAGCCAGTGAGAGCGGTTGTATGAGAGTGTGTGTATAGCCAAAAATAGCTAAGTGTCACTAATATAGCTCGCTACCCCTTTACAAATAGAAAATATCAAGCCTAACTAACATTCCGCAAAAGGTGCAAGTCTTCCACGACTCCACAACGTCCATTTCTGGCCAAGCACGTGCGGAATACAATAAGAATATTCTCCAGGAATGTCGCCAAGACTCAGTCCAAGTTGATATTCCTGCAAAACATTTACGAATTCAAAATAGACAATCGTTAGTACTGGGATCCTTATAGTTATCCATGATCCTGATCCTGATCCTGCAACACTTCTGAGGATCACTACTTCAGACAGAATTGAGGATCACTAAATCCAACAGCAAATAAGGATCACTGGTCATTTAGAAATCCACCCCTAACACTAACCATGGCTCTATGCAGGATAAAGGTATCAATCAGGCTATGGCCAGGGAGTTACAGAAGCTTAAGGATATGATATCCAGCGTACCAGGAGTGGTCAAACCCATTCCTGAAATTACAGATGGTAGCCATAGGATATCTCGTTTTGCACCACCTATTTGTGATGCTGAGATACCCAAGAGATTCCAAATACCAACTATGAAGCTATATGATGGTTCAATGGATCCAGAGGAACATGTAGCTCAATACAGGGAGAGGATGGAGATCAATCCAATTCCCGAGAGGTTAAAAGAAGCATGTCTGTGCAAGGGTTTTGGATCCACACTCACAGGATCTGCTCTTAAATGGCTGCTAAGTCTTCCCCCTTACTCTATTACTTCATTTGCTAATCTAGTTAATTTGTTTAATAGTCAATTCTCTTGTAGTAGAAAGTTTGAACGGTTAACTAGTGATCTATATAGGGTAACACAAGGTCAAAATGAATCACTTAGAGATTACATCACTAAATTTAGTAAAGAATCCTTAGATATCCCTAACCTGGATATAGCTACGGCTGTAGAAGCCTTTAAAATGGGTTTGCTTAGAGATTCATTGTTCTATGATGATCTTGTTATGACCCCATGCAGGAATCTTGATGAAGTAAGTACCAGGGCCCTTAGGTTCATCCGCTTAGAGGATGACAAGAGGATCCAGGAAAGACTGACAGGATCCTCAAAACAGGAGAAGCAAGGATCCTACTTCAGGAACAACAAATCAAAATCCTACAATAAATCTGATAACCAGAATGTGCATGCAGTGGAACAGAAGAGGATGATGAGGATTATCCTCCCATTTCTGAATACTGTTTTTCTGTTTATAACAATGAACTAATTCTTGCAATGCAGAATCTAGGTGAGAAAGCTAGGTGGCCGAGAAAAAGTGATAAACCAGCAGCTACAAAAGATAAGTCCAAGTGGTGTGCATATCATGAGGATTTCGGGCATCTCACTGAAGAGTGTATTGCACTTAGAAAGGAAATTGGTTACTTGTTAAGCAAGGGGCATTTGAAAGAGCTTTTGGGACGAAAGAAGTCAAGGATCCAGGATCCTGAAAGGATCCCGGAAAAGGCTCCTGCTCCTCCAGCAGATGCACAAGTTATAAACTTTATATCAGGTGGATCAGACATTTGTGGTACTTCCTTTTCAGCAGCCAAAAGACATGCCAAGGAAACCAAGATGGATAATGGAGACAGACCCATCCGGACGTCCACTGTCACCGAGGATAAGATCATAAATTTTGATGAGGATGATCGTCTTGATGTTCAGGATCCTCATCACGATGGCCTTGTTATTACACTGTTTATTTCTAATGCTTTTGTTCGCAGGATCCTTATAGATGGAGGAAGCTCTGTGAACATCATTCAGCTTGATGTCCTCAAGAAGATGAATATCCCGGAGTCTGATATTGTCCCAAGATCCTCAGTACTTGTGGGATTTAGCGGGGAAACCAAAAACACATTGGGGGACATCAAACTCCCTATCTATATTGAAGGAATCCATTCTTATTAGAAGTTTTGTGTTATAGATTGCTTATCTTGTTGTAATGTTATCCTTGGCAGGCCATGGATACATGACATGAAGGCAGTCCCATCTACTTATCATCAGTGCGTGAAGCTTCCTAGTCCATGGGGAGTGGTGAAAATTGAGAGTGATCAACAAGAAGCTAAGAATTGCTATACCTCATCAATGAAGTCAGCCTCAAGACCAAGGGAGCAATAGCGATTAAAGTATACTTCAAGAGATGTCTTGGAGGCAAGAGAGCAGCATGGATCCCCATGATCCTGAATCCAGGATCTACATAGGATCAGGGATCCTTAGCAACATTGAACAGGATCTAGTATCCTTCCTTAAAAGAAGGAAAACTACCTTTGCCTGGAAGCATGAAGACATGACAGGTATATCTAAGGATATAATTACTCATAAGCTTGGTATTGACAGGTCATTCAAGCCTATACATCAGAAGAGGAGGAAGTTTGCACCTGAAAGGAATGCTATTATCCAGGAAGAGGTAGACAAACTACTTCGGGCAGGTATGATAAGAGAGGTTAAGTATCCAAGATGGTTAGCCAATGTGGTTGTTGTTCAAAAGAAAAATGGAAAGTGGAGGGTATGTGTCGAGTTTACTGATTTAAACAAGGCATGTCCCAAGGATCCTTTCCCATTACCCCACATTGACTCCATGGTGGATGCTACCGCGGGTCATGAGTTGTTGACTTTTACGGATGCTTCATCTGGATTTCAACAAATTCAGATGGAACCATCTGATCAAGAGGATACAGCCTTTATGACCCCAACTGGTATATATTGTTATATTGCTATGCCATTTGGACTAAGGAATGCAGGTGCTACTTATCAAAGGCTAGTCAATATGATGTTCAAGGAACAAATTGGACACACTATGGAAGTCTATATAGATGACATGGTGGTTAAGTCCAAGAAAGCTGAAGATCACCTTAAAGACTTGGAGGAAGCATTCAATATCCTTGATAAATTTAATATGAAACTAAATCCTTCCAAGTGTCATTTTGGTGTCAAAGCAGGTAAATTCTTAGGCTATATGGTGACAAAGAGGGGCATTGAAGCAAGTCTAGAGCAAATCAAGGCTATTGTGAATATCAAATCTCCTGCCAATGCTAAGGATGTGCAAAGATTGACAGGCAGGATCGCAGCCTTGAACATGTTCATATCCAAATCCTCAGAAAAGTGCAAGGAATTCTATGATATCCTGAGGAAGAACAAGAAATTTGAATGGACTGAGAAGCATGAAAGTGCCCTCAAAGCTCTTAAGGATTACCTATCCTCAGCCCCCGCCTTGATGAATCCAGAAAAAGGGGATATATTATCCTTATACTTAGCAGTATCCTTAAAAGCAATAAGTGCGGTCCTTGTTAAGGATCACCAAGGAAACCTGAAATGTCAGGAAGGATGGCTAAGTGGGCAGTGAAGCTTACTGCATATGATATAAGATATGAACCTAGGACTGCCATCACCCAAGCCTTAGCTGACTTTGTGGCAGATTTTAGTAGTGACTTGCAAAAGGAAACTGAGTTGGAAGTCCAACAGCTAGAAGAAACTAAGGATCCTTGGATACTTTTCACTGATGGAGCTTCTAATGTCAAAGGAACAGGGCTTGGAATACTACTAAAATCGCCACAGGGGGACATAATACCCCACTCCATAGCTTGTGAATTTCAAACTACCAACAATGAGGCTGAATATGAAGCCTTGATAGCTGGTTTGCAAATTGCTAAGCATATGAGGATCAGGTATCTTGAGGTACATGTAGATTCATTATTAATCACTAATCACTTTAATGGATCCTATGCTGTTAAAGGTGAAAAGCTAATCAAATATTTAGAGATAGTCAAAGAATTGACACTCTCTTTTGTTTCCTTTAGTTTGACACAGGTACCAAGGGAAGAGAATGCAGAGGCTGATGCATTAGCCAATCTAGGATCATCCTTGAAGATCCTGGAGGATATCAGGATCCCTATTATCCATATACTGACCCCTGCTATCGAGGATCACGTAGCTATGGAGATAGGAGAGGATTCTGCAATCATCCCTAGTGATGATACTCAATCTCATTCAGGATCATGGATCCTTCCAATTATGAGATACATACAACATGGAGAGATTCCTACAGGAGAAAACCCTAGGGCCTTCAAAATCAAGGTATCTCAATTTACAATATTGAATAACATGTTTGTTAGGGGTGGATTTCTAAATGACAAGTGATCCTTATTTGCTGTTGGATTTAGTGATCCTCAATTCTGTCTGAAGTAGTGATCCTCAGAAGTGTTGCATGATCAGGATCAGGATCATGGATAACTATAAGGATCCCAGTACTAACGATTGTCTATTTTGAATTCGTAAATGTTTTGCAGGAATATCAACTTGGACTGAGTCTTGGCGACATTCCTGGAGAATATTCTTATTGTATTCCGCACGTGCTTGGCCAGAAATGGACGTTGTGGAGTCGTGGAAGACTTGCACCTTTTGCGGAATGTTAGTTAGGCTTGATATTTTCTATTTGTAAAGGGGTAGTGAGCTATATTAGTGAGACTTAGCTATTTTAGGCTATACACACAACCGCTCTCACTGGCTCTCGACAAACACTTAGCATTTTTCATACATTTCAACACGTTACACTATAGTGATCCTTGTACTTAGCTCGCTGTCATCCGAAGTTGTAACAGATTGTTTGTTTAATTTGAGTTGGTGATCGGTAGTTTCCATCACCCGGGGTTTTTTGTGCCGGAGATCAACTCTTGATCAAGGGTTTTTTCCCCGTATAAATCTTCGTGTCATTTGTTCATTACACTTCATAGTGATCCTTATTATTGTCCATCAATTCAAGCATCATACCTCACAACAGAAAGTTTGGTTACATTGTCATTGCTTGATTTTTGACCAAAACAGTTTGGCGCCCACCGTGGGGCAATTGGTGCTTTATTCTTAGAAAGATTCATGTTTTTGTGGTCATTTCGATCCGCTACAACCAAACAGATGGCTTCCTCAGTGAAGAATACTTCAAGTTTGATGCCCTCATTCAGTTACTCACAAGGCGTTCCTCCTTTGCCTCCACCACCTTCTGGATCCCAGAAGAATGCTGAGAATGCTGCGAAGAATCCAACTCCTATTTTCCAAAAACCACCTACTTCTTCTGTTTCAACTAATCCTACTACTAATGATCTCTATGCCTTGATTTTGCAGATGAGGAATCATGCACAAGAGCAGGATAAGACCAACAAAAGAATCCTCCGGGAAATCGATGAAATCAAGAAACAGAAGAAATCAGTGGAGGATCACTCCCCTCTGATGCCAAGATCGCTGAACTTCGACACTCCGGTCATAACCTCACAATACTCAGCAGTTCCGGACGTGCAATACTTGGGTGAACTACCAGGAAGGCGTTATGGGACAACAACAATGAGTCAGGCATTTGTCTCTTGCTTCCAGCCTCAGGGATCCTCTTCTCAACCATTAGGATCCTCTTCTCAGCATCAAGGATACTTTACGTTAGGAGGATATGTGGGAATGCATGCAGTACAAGGATCCTCCCAGGTCCAAGGATCCTCCCAGGTCCAAGGATCCTCCCAGGTCCAAGGATCCTCCCAGGTCCAAGGATCCTCCCAGGTCCTAGGATCCTCTCTGGTCCCAGGATCCTTTCAGATTCAAGGATCATCACATTTCCAAGGATCCAACCCCCTTCAAAATCAAGGATCCTTGAGAAATATGCAACCTCAGAACTCAGACGTCCATCAAGGAGACTTCATCCCAATGCAGACCATTGCCTCATCTGGTCCTTCAATTATGCCAGAGTCTCGACAAGATGGATTCACATCCGCAATTCCAAACTCGAATCCTGTGGGAGGTAACACTTTTAATAATTTATATAACACTAACCATGGCTTTATGCATGATACAGGTATCAATCAGGCCATGGCTAGGGAACTGCAAAAGCTTATGGATATGATATCCAGTGTACCAGGAGTGGTTAAACCCATTCCTGAGATTGCGGATGGTAGCCATAGGATATCTCGTTTTGCACCACCTTTGTGCGATGCTGAGATACCTAAAAGATTCCAGATACCATCAATGAAACTATATGATGGTTCGACGGATCCAGAAGAGCATGTAGCTCAATACAGGGAGAGGATGGAGATCAATCCAATTCCGGAAAGATTGAAAGAAGCATGCCTATGCAAGGGATTTGGGTCCACACTTACAGGATCTGCTCTTAAATGGCTGCTAAGTCTTCCCCCTTACTCTATTACTTCATTTGCTAATTTAGTTAACTTGTTCAATAGTCAATTCTCTTGTAGCAGAAAGTTTGAACGATTAACTAGTGATCTATATAGGGTAACACAAGGTCAAAATGAATCACTTAGAGATTATATCACTAAGTTTAGTAAAGAATCCTTAGACATTCCCAATCTGGATATAGCTACGGCTGTTGAAGCCTTTAAAATGGGATTGCTTAGGGATTCATTGTTCTATGATGATCTTGTTATGACACCTTGCAGGAATCTTGATGAAGTAAGGACTAGGGCCCTTAGGTTCATCCGCCTAGAGGATGACAAAAGGATCCAGGACAGATTGACAGGATCCACCAAACAGGATAAGCAAGGATCCTACTTCAGGAACAACAAATCCAAGTCTTATAACAGATCTGATAACCAGAATGTGCACGCAGTGGAACAAGAAGAGGATGATGAGAATTATCCTCCTATTTCTGAATATTGTTTCTCTGTTGATAACAATGAACTAATCCTTGCAATGTAGAATCTAGGTGAGAAAACTAGGTGGCTAAGGAAAAGTGATAAACCAGCTGCTACAAAGGATAAATCCAAGTGGTGTGCGTATCATGAGGATTTTGGGCATCTCACTGAAGAGTGTGTTTCACTTAGAAAGGAGATTGGTTATTTATTGAGCAAGGGGCATTTAAAGGAACTCTTGGGACGAAAGAAGTCAAGAACCCAGGATCCTGAGAGTATCCCGGAAAGGGCTCCTGCCCCTCCGGCAGATGCACAAGTCATAAATTTCATATCCGGTGGATCAGACATCTGTGGTACATCCTTCTCAGCAGCAAAAAGACACGCTAAGGAAACCAAGATGGATAATGGAGACAGACCCGTCAGGACCTCCGTTGTCACCCAGGATAAAGTCATTACTTTTGATGAGAATGATCGTGTTGACATCCAGGATCCTCACCATGACGGTCTCGTAATTACATTGTTTATTTCTAACCACTTTGTTCGCAGGATCCTTATAGATGGAGGAAGCTCTGTGAACATCATTCAGCTGGATGTTCTCAAGAAAATGAACATCCCAGAGTCCGATATTATCCCAAGATCCTCAGTACTTGTAGGATTCAGTGGAGAAACAATGAATACATTGGGGGACATCAAACTCCCAATCTATATTGAAGGATTGCATTCTTATCAAAAGTTTTGTGTTATTGATTGCTTATCGTGCTGTAACGTTATCCTTGACAGGCCATGGATACATGATATAAAGGCAGTTCCATCCACCTATCATCAGTGTGTAAAGCTTCCAAGTCCATGGGGAGTGGTGAAAATTGAGAGTGATCAACAGGAGGCTAAGAATTGCTATACCTCATCAATGAAACCAGCCTCAAGACCAAGGGAGCAATAGCAATTAAAGTATCCTTCAAGAGACGTCTTGGAGGCAAGAGAACATGATTTGAAAGAAATCCTCATGGATCCTGATGATCCTGAATCCAAGATCTTCATAGGGTCAGGGATCCTCAGCGATATTGAACAAGAGCTAGTATCCTTTCTTAAAAGAAGGAAGACCACCTTTGCCTGGAAACATGAAGACATGACAGGTATATCTAAGGATATAATTACTCACAAACTTGGCATTGACAGGTCATTCAAGCCAATTCATCAAAAAAGAAGGAAGTTTGCACCTGAAAGAAATGCTATTATCCAGGAAGAGGTAGATAAGCTACTTCGAGCAGGTATGATTAGAGAGGTTAAGTATCCAAGATGGTTAGCCAATGTGGTTGTTGTTCAAAAGAAAAATGGAAAGTGGAGGGTATGTGTCGATTTTACAGATTTAAATAAGGCATGTCCCAAGGATCCTTTCCCATTACCCCACATTGACTCCATGGTGGATGCTACCGCGGGTCATGAGTTGTTAACTTTTATGGATGCTTCATCTGGATTTCAACAAATTCAGATGGAACCATCCGATCAAGAGGATACAGCCTTCATGACCCCAACTGATATATACTGTTATATTGCTATGCCATTTGGATTAAGGAATGCAGGTGCTACTTACCAAAGGCTTGTCAATATGATGTTCAAAGAACAAATTGGATACACTATGGAAGTCTATATTGATGACATGGTGGTTAAGTCCAAAAGAGCTGAGGATCACCTAAAGACTTGGAGGAAGCATTCAATATCCTTGATAAATTTAATATGAAACTAAATCCTTCTAAGTGTCATTTTGGTGTAAAGGCAGGTAAATTTTTAGGATATATGGTAACAAAGAGGGGCATTGAAGCAAGTCCAGAGCAAATTAAGGCCATCGTGAATATCAAATCTCCTGCCAATGCTAAGGATGTGCAAAGGTTGACCGGCAGGATCGCAGCCTTGAACATATTCATATCCAAATCCTCAGAAAAGTGCAAGGAGTTCTATGACATCCTGAGGAAAAACAAGAAATTTGAATGGATTGAGAAGCATGAAAGTGCCCTTAAAGCTCTTAAAGATTACCTATCCTCAGCCCCAGCCTTAATGAAACCAGAAAAGGGAGATGTGTTATCCTTATATTTGGCAGTATCCTCAAAAGCAGTAAGTGCGGTCCTTGTTAAGGATCACCAAGGTACACAACATCATGTTTATTATGTAAGTAAGAGCTTACTTAATGCTGAATCCAGGTATTCACATTTAGAAAAACTTATCCTTGCATTAATTATGGCATCTACTAAATTAAGACATTATTTTGAGACCCATGCCATTATTGTTAAAACTAATTTCCCAATTAAGAATGTTCTCAAGAAACCTGAAATGTCAGGAAGGATGGCTAAGTGGGCAGTGATGTTGAGTGCATATGATATAAGATATGAGCCTAGGACAGCCATTAAATCCCAAGCATTAGCTGACTTTATGGCAGATTTCAGTAGTGATTTGCAAAAGGAAGCTGAACTAGAAGTCCAACAGCTTGAAGAAACCAAGGATCCTTGGATATTGTTTACTGATGGATCCTCCAATGTGAATGGAACAGGGCTTGGGATACTACTAAAATCGCCACAGGGGGACATAATACCCCACTCCATAGCTTGTGAATTTCAAACTACCAACAATGAGGCTGAATATGAAGCCTTGATAGCTGGTTTGCAAATTGCAAAGCATATGAATATCAGGTATTGTTTTGGTCAAAAATCACACAAGGATAATGCAACCAAATCTGATTTTGTGAGGTATGATGCTTGGTTAATTGTATGAACAACAAGTATATGAAATCAACGATGAACACCGAGATTTGTACGAGGAAAAAGCCCTTGATCTTTAGAAGATCTCCGGCATAAAAAACCTCGGGTGATGGAAACTACCGATCACCAAATATATTGCAAAAACAGCAGTGATCCTTATACAACTTCGGAAGAAAACAAGCTCAATACAATGAATTTCTAGTGTAAGTGTGTGTTTTTTGCTAAGTGTTTGCAGAGAATTCGAGTGTTGTGTGTTGTTTGTGTGGTGTGCACGACTTATGCCTTCATTGAGCTCGTTCTCCCCTTAAAATGATAAGAAAAATCAAGTAACTAACTTCCCGATAAAGGTGGAAGTCACCCCATGACCACCACTAACGGTTATTTCTTCAATATGCACGTGCCTAAAAGCATATTCCACGAGATTCCAGCAAAGAAGTGGTCCACTACGTCCATTACCTGCATTTACACATTAAAAACGTGCAAAATATAAAGGATCCTGATCCTCAGACTCGTGATCCTCAGACGCGTGATCCTCAGACTCTGGATCCTCAGACTCTGGATCCTCAGACTCTCTGCATCAGCCATTAAGCATCCGTGATCCATGCCTAGTCTCAGGATAGATGATCCTTAGCATAAAATTCATGCCCTAACAATTGCCCTCAATATGGCAGTTGTGATAAGGATTCACAGCTGTCATATTTCCGTCAGAAATGGACTAGCCGTTGCTGCCGGTAACTAGTTGTTACACTGCCTGTCGTCACTGATAAGACCTGCTATAACGATCATTGCAAATTATAGAGTTAGAGATAACTCCTCAAATGCCTTTACAGATCAGAAGATCTTTCCGTTCGTGGAGAATGAATCCTTCTACACCGTTTGCTATTAACCTTCCTGCACTTTAATTTCTGCATAGACACTTTAACTGTTAGATAGCCATGTCCGGCCTGGATGGATGGTCCACGGTTTTGCTGGTGAAATCCAGGCCAGATGATTTTGATACATAATGAATAGGTAATAAAATTAAACTTTTTTAGCTACATCTATAGTTGTTTCTTCCCTTTTTATTTTTCATGTATGCTTTCTATTTTCAAAAATATCATCACCAAACAACTGGAAAGTTATTGAAAATCTGATGATAATGTAAAACTTTTAACAGAAAACTTGAAGTGTTCGAACAAATGTGGATCAATGATCCCTAACCAAAAAGGATAAGAGACAACTTACAGCTTAGAAAAAGTTAGAATATAACATACCAGAGAATCCAAGTTAGGATTCTATATCCTTGTAAATTATTGCTGAATAAGCAAACTATGAAAAGTAAAGCTTCTAGGATCAAGGATCCTTATCGTCAGAACTTGTATAACTTTAGACAGTAGTTTCTAGGATGAAGGATCAGGGATCCTTGAACAATAGGCAGGATAATGGGTGGTGGATGGATCCTCTGTTTGGGGGATGAAGCCACTCGTTATCCTTCCGTCTTTTATTTTCTGCACTACAAAGACCCGTAAACAATGGACACCCTTTGCCAACCCATGTGGACGGGCCACGTTTTGCTGGTAGAAACGTGGGTTGGCAATTTTGACAACCGTAAATGGTTTAACCTTTTGTGAATAAAATAACTTGAACTTTTTGGCTTATTTTGTGTTGATATCCTTGTTAATATCTTACTTTCCAACTGTTGTAATGTTCATTCTGTTTATACTTATCAAGCCTTGTAAAATTAAAAAAGATATCCAAAAAGTTTAGGATATGATCAAGGATCACATATCCCATAACCGATAAGTTCTAAAAAGTGATATAGTTTAAGAATCACAAGTTCAGTTGTCAAGTATAAGGGTTATTCAAATGAATAATGAATAAAATCAAAATAGTTAAGGATCATACCTGAGAATCCAAGTTAGGATCCTGACCTTTATCATTATAAACAGGATAACCATAAGACAAACCTTAATGGAAGGTAAGGATCAAGGATCCTTGGTCGTTTGTCTCCAAAAACCTGAAATAGGATGCACCTTGGGACTAAGCCAATATAAGATAAGAGTTAGTAACTGGGGACAAGCCCAACAAACTGGGGACAAGCCCAAATAAACTGGGGACAAGCCCAAATAAACGGATGTAAACTGGGGTCAAGCCCATATAAACGGATGTAAACTGGGGTCAAGCCCATATAAACGGATGTAAACTGGGGTCAAGCCCATATAAACGGATGTAAACTGGAGTATGGCCCTCACTGGCGACTATCCAAACTTGAGCGACATGAAAATGCCGAAACCTTAGCTAACGTGAAAACGTTAGAAACCTTAGCTAACGTGAAAACGTTAGAAACCTTAGGAACAGATGTATGGTACGTCTACCATTATACGTAGGATCCTGGGTATAGCCAGTACAATGGAATTATCAGCCCCTAAAGCGAGTACTGGTCCCACTGCCTTGAACTATACCAGGATCATCATGCGCTACAGGCGGAACTGGGGACAAGCCCATAAACTTTGGAGAGTTGTCCAACCACTTTGATCTTCTGTAAAATGATAACCACTCTGCAAAAGCTTAAACTTTATGAAAATAGATGTTAACTGATTAACATCTTTAACTTATGATAAGTAATAAGTATGAAATGAATGAAAATGAAAGTAATGTGTTACCAAATGTAGAATCATATATCCTTTGAGGATCCTGGATTCTTAATCAGAATACCGGTATCGCTGAGGATCCCTGATCCTTCTTACTTAGTATTTTTTGAGATGAACAGCATTCCAAGCTCTTGGTAGGAGATCACCATCCATTGTTAACAAATGATATGCCCCCTTTCCTGATTCAGCTTCAATTAGATAGGGGTCTTCCGACTTTGGTGCTAGCTTGCCATCAGAAGGATTTGTAGTATTCTGGAATGTTTTTCTTAGCACAAAATCACCAACTTGAAATCTTCTAATCCTGACATTCTTGTTGTATGCTCCAGCCATTCTTTGTTGATAACTGGCCATTTCCTTTTTTCTGACTTTGAGCAAAAGCTTCTTCTTAGGATGCAGATGTTATGTTGGTTGGTGTAGAATATTACTGTGTCTTTGACAAGCATCACACTTCTTTGCATAATCCACAACATCCTTCTTCGTGGTAGGCCTATAGTATGTTGTTCTAAGGATCCTTGAGAATAGTGCTCTGCCCCCAGTGTGGTTTCCACAATCTCCTTCATGGAAGTCTTTTAAAACTTCTTGGATTTCAGGATCCTCAATGTATCTTAAGTATGGTCCTGCAAGAGATCGTCTATACAACATATTATTTAAAATTGTGAATTGAGATACCTTAATTTTGAAAGCCTTAGGGTTTTCTCCTGTAGGAATCTCTCCATGTTGTATATATCTTAGGATTGGAAGGATCCAAGATCCTGAATTCGACAGTGCAGGATCACCAGGTTTGATTGCAGAATCCTCCACTATCTCCATGGCTACGTGATCCTCAATTGCAGGAGTTAAAACATGGGTGATGGGTATTTTTCACATCTTCTGGCATCTTTAGGAATGATCCAAGGTTAGTTAAAGCGTCAGCTTCTACATTTTCTTCCCTGGGTACCTGTGGTAGACTGAAAAAAGCAAAAGAATCTGCCAGTTTCCTGACTCATGATTAGTGGTTTGGAATTCCATGCAGTGGATTGGGGTATAATGTCCCCCTGTGGCGATTTTGGTAGTGTGCCTTGTCAAGTTCCTTTAACATTTAAAGCTCCATCCGTGAAGAGTGTCTAAGGATCCTAGGTCTTCTCAAGTTGTTGAACTTTTAATTCAGCTTCCCTTTGTAGATCACTACTGAAATCAGCCACAAAGTCAAGTAAAGCTTGGGACTTGATTGCCCATTTTGCCATTCTACCTGACATTTGAAGTTTCCTGAGAACATTCTTGATAGCAAGGTTAGTTTTCACAATAATGGTATGAGTTTCTAAATAATGTCTATGTTTAGCAGAAGCCATAATTAAATCAAGAATTAACTTCTCTAAATGAGAATACCTGGCCTCAGCATCAAGTAGAATTTTACTTACATAGTATACCGAATGTTGAGAGCCTTCATGATCCTTAACTAGGATCACACTTACTGCTTTAGCTGAAATAGCTAAGTATAAGGATAACGATTCTCCATTTTCTGGTTTCATCAGGGCTGGTGCTGAGGATAGATAATCCTTAAGAACCTTGAGTGCAGCTTCATGCTTATCAGTCCACTCAAACTTGCCTTGAGCAATTTGTCTACCTCTTCTTGGATAATGGCATTCCTTTCAAGTGCAAACTTTCTCCTTGTTTGGTGCATTGGCTTGAAAGACCTGTCAATAGCAAGTTTGTGAGTAATAACATTCTTAGATATACCTGTCATCTCTTCATGTTTCCAAGCAAAGGTAGATTTTCTTCTTTCCAAGAAGGATACTAAATCCTGCTCAATACTGTCTAGGATCCCGGATCCTATAAAAAATTTTGATTCAGGATCCTCTGGGTTCAACAGAATATCCTTGACGTCTTGCTCCTTGGAGGTTGGCTTCAATGAAGAAGTGTAACAGTTCTTTGCCTCCTGCTGATCACTTTCTATCTTCACCACATCCCATAAAGTTGGGAGCTTGACACATTGATGATATGTTGAGGGGACTGCCTTCATATCATGTATCCATGGCCTGCCAAGGATAACATTATAGCAGGATAAGCAATCTATGACACAAAATTTTTGAAAAGAATTAACTCCCTCTATGTAAATAGGAAGTTTGATGTCCCCCAATGTAATCTTTGTCTCTCCACTGAATCCCACAAGGACAGATGATCTTTGGACAATATCGGATTCAAGGATGTCCATTCTATTGAGGACATCCAACTGGATTATGTTCACTGAGCTTTTCCCATCAATGAGAATCCTGCGAACAAAATGGTTAGATATAAATAATGTAATAACTACACCGTCGTGATGAGGATCCTGAGTGTCCGCACAGTTATCCTCATCATATGATATCACTTTCTGCTGGGTAAGGATGGAGGTCCGAACAGGTCTGCCCCCATTCTCCATCTTTGTTTCCTTTGCACGTCTCTTAGCTACTGAGAACCTCCGGAGATGAAATGGATGATTTGAGCATCAGATGGTGGAAGAGGAGCTTTTTCAGGAACTTTCTCAGGATACTTGATCCTTGACTTTTTCCTTCCAAGCAATTCCTTCAAGTATCCTTTGCTCAAAAGATAACCTATCTCCTTCCTTAATGCTATGCACTCATCTGTGAGATAACCAGAATCCCCATAGTAAGCACACCATTTTGATTCGTCTTTGGTGGTAGGCGGTTTGTCATTCTTCCTTGGCCACCTAACCTTGTCACCTAAACTCTGCATAGAAAGGATTAGTTCATTATTATCAGCAGAAAAACAATATTCAGAAATAGGAGGATAATCCTGATCATCTTCCTCTTGTTCCACAACATGTACACTCTGGTTGTCATGCTTGGAGTATTGCTTGGATCAGTTATCCTTGAGATAGGATCCTTATTTGTCTTGCTTTGAGGATCCTGACAATCTCTCGTGGATCCTTTTGTCATCCTCTAAACGGATGAACCTAAGGGCCCTGTTCCTTTCCTCATCTAAGTTCCTGCAAGGGGTCATGACAAGATCATCATAGAACTGAGAATCCTTAAGTAAACCCATTTTAAAAGCTTCAACAGCAGTAGCAATATCTAAGTTAGGGATTTCTAAGGATTCTCTACTGAATTTAGTTATGTAATCTCTAAGTGATTCATTTTGACCTTGGGTGATCCTATATAAGTCACTAGTTAACCTTTCAAAAGTTCTACTACAGGAAATTTGACTATTGAACAAGTTAACTAAATTAGCAAATGGAGTAATAGAGTAAGGAGGAAGACTTAGCAGCCATTTTAGAGCTGATCCTGTCAGTGTGGATCCAAAACCCTTGCATAGACATGCTTCTTTTAACCTCTCAGGAATGGGATTGATCTCCATTCTTTCCCTTGTGACTTCCATCTGGAATTTCAGGAATGGGCTTAACCACTCCTGGAACGCTGGATATCATATCTTTAGGTTTCTGCAATTCCTTAGCCATAGCTTGGTCGATACCTGTATCCTGCACAAAGCCATGGTTAGCATTGCAAAAATTATTCAAAGTGTTACCTCCTGAAGGATTCAAGTTTGGAATTCCGGATGTGAATCCATGTTGACGGAATTCTGGCATAACCGAGGGACCAGAAGAAGCAATAGTCTGCATCGGTATGAAGTCTCCTAGATGAACATCTGAACTTCCGGGTTGCACACTCCTTAAGTATCCTTGATCCTGGAAGATGTTGGATCCTTTATGTGCTGTGAATGAAGGTCTTGGAGGATAATCCATGGATCCGGAAACCTGAGATGAGGATCCTTGAACCTGGAAGGAGGATCCTTGAACCTGAGAGGATCCTTGAACCTGAGAGGATCCTTATACCTGAGAGGATCCTTGAATCTGCGAAGATCCTTGAACCTGAGAGGATCCTTGAACCTGCGAGGATCCTTGAACCTGAGAGGATCCTTGAACCTGCGAGGATCCTTGAACCTGCGAGGATCCTTGAACCTGCGAGGATCCTTGAACCTGAGAGGATCCTTGAACCTGCGAGGATCCTTGAACCTGCGAGGATCCTTGAACCTGAGAGGATCCTTGAATTCGCTGCGTCCCCATGCATTCTCCTAAACTGGTGAAGAATCCCTGATGCTGAAATGAGGATCCTGAAGGCTGGAAAGAGGATCCTCGAGCCTGAGACATTACCGATGATCCAGAACGCATTCCTATTGATGCACCCTGGTATTGGACATCTGGAGCTGCAAAGTGCTGGGAAGTTATGACCGGAGTGTCGAAATTCAGCGACCTCGATATCAAAGGGGAGTGATCCTCTGCTGATTTTATCATTTTCGCGAAGGATCCTGCCATTAGTTTTGACCTGCTGCTGCATGTGATCCTCCATCTGCACAATCAAAGCATAAAAATTACTGTTAGTAAGTGTAGAGGAAGAAACAACAGTTGGTTTTGTGAAAACGGGGGTTGTCTTCTTCGGAGAATTCTCAGCATTCTTCTGGAATGCAAGGGGGAGATGATGCAAAGGCGGAATGCCCTGTGAAAAAGTGACCGCCGACATAGAACTTAGAGTAGTTTTCCCTGAGAAGCCATGTGGTTGAAGGTAATGAACCGAAATGAATGAAATGAACAAAATTTCTCAGAATTGAAGCACCAATTGCCCCACGGTGGGCGCCAAACTGTTTTGGTTAAAAATCACACAAGGATAATGCAACCAAATCTGATTTTGTGAGGTATGATGCTTGGTTAATTGTATGAACAACAAGTATATGAAATCAACGATGAACACCGAGATTTATACGAGGAAAAAGCCCTTGATCTTTAGAAGATCTCCGGCATAAAAAACCTTGGGTGATGGAAACTACCGATCACCAAATATATTGCAAAAACAGCAGTGATCCTTATACAACTTCGGAAGAAAACAAGCTCAATACAATGAATTTCTAGTGTAAGTGTGTGTTTTTTGCTAAGTGTTTGCAGAGAATTCGAGTGTTGTGTGTTGTTTGTGTGGTGTGCACGACTTATGCCTTCATTGAGCTCGTTTTCCCCTTAAAATGATAAGAAAAATCAAGTAACTAACTTCCCGATAAAGGTGGAAGTCACCCCATGACCACCACTAACGGTTATTTCTTCAATATGCACGTGCCTAAAAGCATATTCCACGAGATTCCAGCAAAGAAGTGGTCCACTACGTCCATTACCTGCATTTACACATTAAAAACGTGCAAAATATAAAGGATCCTGATCCTCAGACTCGTGATCCTCAGACGCGTGATCCTCAGACTCTGGATCCTCAGACTCTGGATCCTCAGACTCTCTGCATCAGCCATTAAGCATCCTTGATCCATGCCTAGTCTCAGGATATATGATCCTTAGCATAAAATTCATGCCCTAACAGGTATCTTGAGGTACATGTAGATTCTTTATTGATCACTAATCACTTTAATGGATCCTATGCTGTTAAAGGTGAAAAGCTAACCAAATATTTGGAGATAGTCAAAGAATTGGCACTCTCTTTTGTATCCTTTAGTTTGACACAGGTACCAAGGGAAGAGAATGCAGAAGCTGATGCATTAGCCAATCTAGGATCATCTTTGAAGATTCCTAAGGATATTGAGATCCCTATTATCCATATCCTGACCCCTGCTATCAAGGATCATGTAACTATGGAGATAGGAGAAGATTCTGCAATCATCCCTAGTGATGATACCCAATCTCATTCAGGATCATGGATACTTCCAATCATGAGATACATACAACATGGAGAAATCCCTACAGGAGAAAACCCAAGGGCTTTTAAAATTAAGGTATCTCAATTTACAATATTAAATAATATGTTGTATAAACGATCTCTTGCAGGACCATATTTGAGATGCATTGAGGATCCTGAAATTCAAGAAGTCTTAAAGGATTTCCATGAAGGAGATTGTGGAAACCACACTGGGGGCAGGGCATTATTCTCAAGGATCCTGAGAACAGGATACTATTGGCCCACTATGAAGAAGGACGCTGTGGAATATGCCAAGAAGTGTGATCCTTGTCAGAGGCATAGTAATATCCTTCACCAACCAGCAGAGCTCTTGCATCCTATATCCTCTTCTTGGCCATTCATGAGATGGGGAATGGATATAGTTGGAAAGCTTCCTAAGGCACCAGGTGGAAAAGTATTCATGCTTGCTCTGACTGATTACTTTTCTAAGTGGATAGAGGTTGAAGCCTTTGCTCAAGTCAGAGAAAAGGAAGTTATATCCTTTATTAAAAGGAATATTATTACTAGATTTGGCATCCCTTCTGAAATTATTTGTGATAATGGATCCCAATTTATTGGGAATAGAACCACTAACTTTTGTGACAGTTGGGGAATTAAGATAATAACATCAACACCAGTCCATCCACAAGCTAATGGTCAGGCAGAATCATCCAACAAGATCATCATCAACAATTTGAAGAAGAAGCTTGGATCCAAGAAAGGAAAATGGGCAGAAGAACTACCTTATGTGCTGTGGGCTGATAGAACAACTCCCAAGAATGCTACAGGCCAAACTCGATTTTCTTTTGTATTTGGGGCAGAGTCAGTGATCCCTACAGAGATGGTGGTTCCAACTGCAAGAACAAGCGTTCGTGATCCTGAAGAAAATGCTGAAAACTTGATTCAAGACTTGGATACTATAGAAGAAATCAGGGATTTAGCAAGGATAAGGATGGCCAGTTATCAACAAAGGATGGCTGGAGCTTACAACAAAAATGTCAGGCTCAGGAAATTTCAAGTTGGGGATATGGTATTAAGGAAAGCATTTCAAAACACCACCAATCCTGCTGATGGAAAGCTAGCACCAAAGTGGGAAGGACCCTATTTGACTGAAGCTGAAGCAGGAAAGGGGGCATATCGATTGCTAAAAATGGAGGGTGATTTGCTACCTAGAGCTTGGAATGCTGTCCATTTGAAGAAATATTTCATGTGATCATGATCCATGATCCTTACCAGACAAGTATCCTTGAAGGATCCCCGCTGATAGATGATCCTCTTTCTGGTAACATTCCAATCTTAAACTATTTCATTCTTTTTATTCTTATGTGGATAAGGATCCTGCGTGCTTTATCCTCCTTTTACTTGATTTCTGAGTTTTGAAGGTTCAGGCATCCTTAACTAAGCATTGAGTATCCACAGAAGTATCCAGTTATCTTTTGGGCTAGTCCCCAGTCTGGGCCTGTCCCCAGTTTCGCTAGTAGCGCACGATGATCCTGGTATAGTTCATGGCAATGGGACCAGTACCCGCTTTAGGGGCTGACAATTTCGTTGTACTGGCTATATTCAGGATCCTATGTATAATGGTAGACGTACCATACATCCGTTCCTAAGGTTTCTAACGTTTTCACGTTAGCTAAGGTTTTGGCATTTTCATGTCACTAAGTTTGGATAATCGCCAGTAAGGGCCATACTCCAGTTTACATACGATCCTTTGGGCTTGTCCCCAGTTATCCTTTGGGCTTGTCCCCAGTTATCCTTTGGGCTTGTCCCCAGTTATCCTTTGGGCTTGTCCTCAGTTATCCTTTGGGCTTGTCCCCAGTCACTAACATTCATCTTACGATGGCTCAATTCCAAGCAATATCCTATTTCAGGTTTGTGAAGATAAATGGCCAAAGATTCTCGACCCTTACTTTCAACTAAGGTTTGTATCTTGGGTTATCCTAATTTTAAGTGTTGAAGGATAGGATCCTAACTTGGGTTCTCAGGTATGATCCTAAACTATTTTGATTTTATTCATTATGTGTTTGAGTGACACTTATCCTTTGACAACTGGAATTATGATCCTTAAATTATTTTTATGTGATCCTTGGTCATATCCTTAATTTTTAAGGGATATTTTTAAAATTTTTTCTGTACTTGATAAGTTTAAACGACATGGACATCACAATAAATTGAAAAATAAAATAACAATAAGGATAACAACACAGGATATAGCCAAAAAGTTAAAGTCATTTTATTCACAAAAGTTTAAACCCTTTTTAGGTTGTCAAAATTACCTACCCCGAGCATCTGCCAGCAATACGTGGCCCGTCCACTGGGGTAGGTAAAGGGTGTCCATTTTTCATAGGTTTTTCAAGTGCAGGAATCAAAAGACGGCAGGATCACAATGGCTTCATCCCCCAAACAGAGGATCCCTCCACCATTTGTAATCCTACCTATTGTTCGAAGGATCATCTATGATCCTCAATCCTAGTTACTATTGTTTGAGTACAGACCAACCATTGTTCATCAAAACACCATCAAAACAAAAAAGCATAACCAAACTAAAAAATGGGCTCCGGCTACGTCTAGAAATGTCCATCATTGCTCATTGTTGCAGCCTACACCTTCGCTGCACTACCATCTCCAGCTCCACTAGCTTCACCACCATGATCCTTGCCATTGCCTCCAGCCTCAATTGCCAGGACCTCCTCAGCCTCCTCCTCGTCATCCAGTTCAGCCAGCCTTGCCTTCCAGCTTTCCACATCCCAGTTGCTCCTGTCAAAGGAAGGATCCTGAGCTTCTTGAGCCATTTGTAGCTTAGTCTTGTACATGGCTATGGCGGCGGAGACTTTGGCGTCCTCTGTGATCTCCTGCTTTTCATAATCAAAATTGATTAGAATCTTGGCCGTTTCAGTTTTGGCATCTTTGAGATCCTTTTGGAGGTCAGCAATCTTGAGATCTTTAAGCAATGCGACTTGTTGGAGGTCAGCAATCTTCTTGTCCTGCTCCTCGACATGCCCAACATAATCTTCAATCTCAGCAAACTTCTGCAAAGAAGACAAAGAACAGTTTAGGAACAAGTGATCCTCAAATAGGCTGGATACCTAAAGCAGGGATAAGGATCCTTACCTCGTTGAAGTACTCAAGGAACTGGTGGCGGATCAAAGGTAGACCTTGCAGATCCTCAGCTTCGGAGGCTTTTCTTTTCTTGCCACCCCTTCCTTTAGCGGGTGCCTTGGGGATAGAAGCAGTTGGGCTAGCAGGAAGCTTCTTCTTGGAGGATCGTACGGTGTCAAGCTCAGTGACACTAAATTTGGAGGCAGATCTTGATGATTTTCCAGCGCCTACACACCCAAAACAGATAAGTGTCCTTATTTTATTCATATATAACTATTTATTTAAACATTTGAATATAAAAAGAACAGGATACTTACTTGACATGGTGACAGAGCCTGAGGATACCTTTTGTGAGTCCTGGGTGATTGTCTTGAATGTTCTGGTTTCAGGATCAAGCTTTCTAAAGGCAGCAAGTCTCCCCTTGGTGGCAGCTGAAGGAATAATGTGCGAGAATGTGATAGCTGCACAAAAAGAAACAAAAGCATATTAGTAAGCATTATCAGAATGAGCTTACTTAGTGATCCTTCTAAGGATCCTCCTATCCTACCATGAATGCTCCATTCTTTCGGCAAATTCTGGCCATCCGGGATAGAGTCCCTTCTGACGAAGAAGAACCGCCGTTTCCAGTTGGTATCGTTTTTAGTAGCCTTAAAGATGGGATGTTCTTCTCCGGGTTTACGTTTGAACAAATATCGGTGGGATCCAAACGTTGTGAGATCATACATCTCAGCCAACTCCGACATTCCTAGGTCAACCCATTCCTGCTCGATGATCCTTTCAAGGGTATATAAGACCCTCCAGATCATCGGCATAGCCTGGTTGTAGGAGATGCCGGTAAGGGAGAAAAAGGATTGGGTAAAGGCTGGAAAAGGATAGGTGTACCCTATGATGAATGGGGTAGCAGGAAAGGCAATCCATGTCTTAGAAATGTGGTCACTCAGAACAGTGGGATCGAATGGCTTGAAATCGGTGTTCGCCGGAAAACAGTGGCGAATTTTGTCTATTTGTGCATCATTGAAGCAGCATCTCTCTTTCGGTGAGTCTTTAATGATCCCCTGGCTTTTGAGAGGACTGTCCTTCTTATGATCCTTGGCGGGGGAGGATCGTAGCATCATCATGACTGTGAAGAATGTAAGGAAATAAGGAGCAAAGAAAGAAAACGTAAAGGAAGAAGAGAAAGAGGATTACCTGTTTGATCTGCGGACTTAAATTTAAAGGGAGTCTCTCTCTTGAATTTAAATGTGAATTGATCCTATCTCTAACTTCTATTTATAATGATGATTTGCAGGTTTGTCACTTCAGTGACGTCAGGTTTGCAACGGCTAGTCCGCTTATAACGGCTAGTTATCCGTTAGTTTGCTATGGATAAAATCGACAAAATATAACTCATTTATTTACATATTTACTCCTTATATTTTGGGGGCAATTGTTAGGGGTGGATTTCTAAATGACCAGTGATCCTTATTTGCTGTTGGATTTAGTGATCCTCAATTCTGTCTGAAGTAGTGATCCTCAGAAGTGTTGCATGATCAGGATCAGGATCATGGATAACTATAAGGATCCCAGTACTAACGATTGTCTATTTTGAATTCGTAAATGTTTTGCAGGAATATCAACTTGGACTGAGTCTTGGCGATATTCCTGGAGAATATTCTTATTGTATTCCGCACGTGCTTGGCCAGAAATGGACGTTGTGGAGTCGTGGAAGACTTGCACCTTTTGCGGAATGTTAGTTAGGCTTGATATTTTCTATTTGTAAAGGGGTAGCGAGCTATATTAGTGACACTTAGCTATTTTTGGCTATACACACAACCGCTCTCACTGGCTCTCGACAAACACTTAGCATTTTTCATACATTTCTACACGTTACACTATAGTGATCCTTGTACTTAGCTCGCTATCATCCGAAGTTGTAACAGATTGTTTGTTAAATTTGAGTTGGTGATCAGTAGTTTCCATCACCCGGGGTTTTTTGTGCCGGAGATCAACTCTTGATCAAGGGCTTTTTCCCCGTATAAATCTTCGTGTCATTTGTTCATTACACTTCATAGTGATCCTTATTATTGTCCATCAATTCAAGCATCATACCTCACAACAGAAAGTTTGGTTACATTGTCATTGCTTGATTTTTGACCAAAACAATGTTGTATAAATGATCTCTTGCAGGTCCATATCTAAGATGCATTGAGGATCCTGAAATCCAAGAAGTCCTAAAGGATTTCCATGAAGGAGATTGTGGAAACCACACTGGGGGAAGAGCATTGTTCTCAAGGATCCTGAGGATAGGATACTATTGGCCTACTATGAAGAAGGATGCTGTGGAATATGCCAAGAAATGTGATCCTTGTCAGAGACACAGTAATATCCTTCACCAACCAGCAGAACTTTTGCATCCTTTATCCTCTTCTTGGCCATTTATGAGATGGGGAATAGATATAGTTGGTAAGCTTCCTAAGGCACCTGGTGGAAAGGTATTCATGCTTGCTATGACTGATTACTTCTCCAAGTGGATAGAGGCTGAAGCCTTTGCTCAAGTCAGAGAAAAAGAAGTGATATCCTTTATTAAGAGAAACATTATTACTAGATTCGGTATCCCTTCTGAAATTGTTTGTGATAATGGATCCCAGTTTATTGGGAATAGAACTACTAACTTTTGTGACAGCTGGGGGATTAAGATGATAACATCAACACCAGTCCACCCACAAGCTAATGGTTAGGCTGAATCATCCAACAAGATCATCATCAACAATTTGAAGAAAAAGCTTGGATCCAAGAAAGGAAAGTGGGCAGAAGAACTACCTTATGTACTATGGGCTGATAGGACAACTCCCAAGAATGCCACTGGCCAAACTCCATTTTCTTTGGTATTTGGGGCAGAATCAGTGATCCCTACAGAGATGGTGGTTCCTACTACAAGAACAAGCATTCGTGATCCTGAAGAAAATGCTGAAAACTTGGTTTAAGATCTGGATACTATAGAAGAACTCAGGGATTTGGCAAGGATAAGGATGGCCAGTTATCAACAAAGGATGGCTGGAGCCTACAACAAGAATGTCAGGATCATGAAATTCCAAGTTGGTGATATGGTATTAAGGAAAGCATTTCAGAATACCACCAATCCTGTTGATGGAAAGTTGGCACCAAAGTGGGAAGGCCCTTACTTGATTGAAGCCGAGGCAGGAAAGGGGGCATATCGATTGCTAACAATGGAAGGTGATTTGCTACCAAGAGCTTGGAATGCTGTCCATTTGAAGAGATACTTCATGTAATAAGGATCCATGATCCTTACCTGACAAGTATCCTTGAAGGATCCTTACAGGACAGGGGATCCTCATTTTGGTAATATTCTAATCTCAAACTATTTCATTCTTTAATTATCTTATATAAGGATAAGGATCCTGCATCCTTTATCCTCCTTTCACTTGATTCTGAGTTTTGAAGGTTCAGGTATCCTTAACAAAGGATTGAGTATCCACAGAAGTATTCAGTTATTTGGGCTTGACCCCAGTTATTTGGGCTTGACCCCAGTTATTTTGGCTTTACCCCAGTTTGGGCCTATCCCCAGTAGCGCACGATGATCCTGGTACAGTTCATGGCAATGGGACCAGTACTCGCTTTAGGGGCTGACAATTTCATTGTACTGGTTGTATTCAAGATCCTACGTATAATGGTAGACGTACCATACATCCGTTCCTAAGGTTTCTAACGTTTTCACGTTAGCTAAGGTTTTGGCATTTTCATGTCACTAAGTTTGGATAGTCGCCAGTGAGGGCCATACTCTAGTTTACACACGATCCTTTGGGCTTGTCCCCAGTTGTCCTTTGGGCTTGTCCCCAGTATATTGGGCTTGTCCCCAGAATTGTTGGGCTTGTCCCCAGTTACTAACTTTTATCTTATATTGGCTTAGTCCCAAGTTGTATCCTATTTCAAGTTTTCGAAGCTAAATGACCAAGGATCCTTGATCCTTACCTTCTGTTAAGGTTTATCTTTTGGTTATCCTGATTATAAGTGTTAAAGGTTAGGATCCTTACTTGGATTCTCAGGTATGATCCTTAATTACTTTGATTTTATTTATTATTTACATAAGTGACCCTTATCCTTTGAAAACTGAACTTATGATCCTTAAGCTACACTACTTTTCAGAACTTGTCGACTATAGGATATGTGATCCTTGATCATATCCTAAACTTTTTGAGGATATTTATTAAATTTTTTCCTCTTTACTTAATAAATTCAGACAAAATATATATCACAACAATTGAAAAGTAAAGTACTAACAATGATAGCAACACGGGAGATAGCCAAAAAGTTAAAGTTATTTTATTCACAAAACATTAAACCCTTTAAGGTTGTCAAAATTGCCAATCCACGTTTCTACCAGCAAAACGTGGCCCGTCCACATGGGTTGGCAAAGGGTGTCCATTGTTTACGGGTCTTTGTAGTGCAGGAAATAAAAGACGGAAGGATAACGAGTGGCTTCATTCCCCAAACAGAGGATCCATCCACCACCCATTATCCTGCCTATTGTCCAAGGATCCATGACCCTTCACCCTAGAAACTATTGTCTAAAGTTATTACAACCCAAGATTGTTTCAAAACACCATAACCAAAATAAAACTACCAAATTCTAAAAAATGGGCTCCGGCTACGTCTAGAAATGTCCTTCATCGCCCATTCCTGCAGCCTACACCTTTGCTGCATCACCATCACCTTCACCAGCTCCTCCAGCTCCAGCATCACCCGCATGATCCTTCATCCCACTGCTGCCAGCCTCAATTGCTAAGACCTCTTCTTCATCGTCCAGCTCAGCCAATCTAGCCTTCCAGCCCTCTACATCCCAGCTGCTCTTGTCAAAGTTAGGATCCAGAGCTTCTTGGGCCATCTGCAACTGGGTTTTGTACATAGCAATGGCAGCGGAGACTTTAGCATCATTGGTGATTTCATTCTTCTCCTGATCAGCAGTAATGTGAGCCAGGACAAGTTCCCTCTTCACTAGATTTACGTCGTTTTCAAGAGAGGCAATCTTCTGATCATCGGCCAGCATGATCCTTTGGAGGTCGAAACACTTTTGCTCAACCTCTTCAATACTGCCTACATAGTCCTCGATTTCAGCAAATTTCTGCAAAAAGACAATGTAAAGTTTAGGATTACATGATCCTCAAGTGGGCAGGATAACTAAGCTAAGTCAATGATCCTTACATCAGCAAAGTACTCAAGGAACTGGTGGCGGATTAAAGGCAGGCCTTCTAGATTGTCAGCCTCAGAGGCTTTCCTCTTCTTTCCCTTGGAAGCAGTAGGCTTGGGGATGGCAGTACTTGGGCTAGCAGCAACCTTTTTCTTCCCAGACCTGGGACCAACAATGGTGAGATCGGTGACACTGAAACGGCTAGCGGACTTTGATGATTTTCCGGCGCCTACACATTCAAAACAGATAAGTATCCTTATTTCATTCTAATTTAAACATTTAATTATGCACAAAACGGGATACTTACTTGACATCGTAACAGAACCTGAGGATACCTCTTGAGAATCCTGGGTATTTGCTTTAAATGATCTTATTTCAGGATCAAGCCTCTGAAAAGCAGCAAGCCTATCCTTCGTTGCAGGTGTTGTAATAAGGTGTGCGACAGTAATAGCTGCAAAATAGAAACAAAAGGATGTTAGTGATCCTCAGCAGAAACAAGGTCATCCTGTGATCCTTCTAAGGATCCTCTATCCTACCATGGGTGGTCCATTTTCTAGGCAGATCCTTTCCATCAGGGAGAGAATCCCTTCTGACAAAGAAGAATCTCCGTTTCCAGTTGGTGTCATTCTTAGTGGCTTTGAAGATGGGGTGTTCTTCACCAGGTTTATGTTTGAATAGATACCGATGAGATCCGTGGCTCACAAGGTCGTACATCTCTGCTAACTCCGACATTCCCAGATTAATACCTTCATGCACAATGATCCTTTCAAGGGTATACAAGACCCTCCATATCATTGGCATTGCTTGGATGTAGGAGATGCCGGTGAGAGAGAAGAAAGATTGTGTGAAATCAGGAAAAGGATACGAGTATCCTATTGCAAATGGTGTGACCGGAAAGGCTACCCAAGTTTCAGAAACATAGTCGCTTAGGACGGTGGGGTCAAAAGATTTGAAAACAGTGTTTGTCGGGAAACAATGGCAGATTCTGTCTATCTGCGGATCAGTGAAGCAACATCGTTCCTTTGCAGAGTCTTTGATGATCCCTTGGCTCTTCAAGGGACTGTCCTTTTTATGATCCTTGACCGATGAGGATCTCAGCATCATCTTGGTCATAACGATGGTGGAGAAGAAGAAACAGAATGAGAAGATGAAGAGAGAAAGGAAAGAGAAGTGCCTAATCAAGTCTTCGAATGAGGATTTAAAGGATGAAATGCACGAATTTAAATGCCTCATAACCATTGTTTTGGTCAAAAATTACCGAAGTAATTAAGTGATCAAATTAGTTAAGTGAGGTAGTGTGCTAAAAGTAAGTGTCAAAAATGTGTTAGTTGAATTACTTGCAAAAACAGTTTCAGGATACGGCTCGGGATATTGAGCTGTATCGACGATCAAACAATGAGCAAATAATGAGCGAAAAGTAAAGGAAGTGACACGAGATGTACGAGGAAAGCCCTTGATCAATCTAGATCGCCGGCATAAAACCTCGGGAGCTGATAATCGCAGCTGCCTTGTTCTTCAATTGCTTCAAAAATCAGGATACAGTGTAGGATGTGGTACGGATCGACTAAGTGTTACAGCGGAAATGAAATACAAGTGTAGTGTTTGCAACTAGCTAGAATGTGATTGTGTTCGAGAGTGTAAGTGTGAAATGATGTGTGTTCTAAGTTGATCCGACCTCATCTATTTATAGTAAAGATAAAACAACTAACTACCCTAAACTCGCGGGATTCACCGAATATTCCCTCTTGGAACGTTGCAGACCTGGTCTTTCGGGCTCAACGTCTCTTTCTCAACAAATTCGTCCGAGTCTTGAGGAGAAGAAGTCCTTGTGACCGTTAGCAAGCCTCTGCCCTTAATCTGCACGTGATTAATTCAATAAGCTTCAGGATATCGCCCAAGATGTCAGCAATATCCTCTTCCAGCATCCTGATTACAAATAACCAAACGAAGGCAGGATATTGGTCAGGATACATATGTCAAGAAAATGACCCCTAACAATTGTCCCCAAATATATCAGTTGGGATACCAATCCAACGGATATATTTCAAAACTTTACTTCATAATTTAAGGCAATTAATATGAATAGACTCTTGAAATGACAGCAGTGCTATTTCCAAGACATTATTTACTTTTTACCCCCTTATACTCATCCTATATTAACCAAGGGACTCCTTGTCTCGGTCATCCTTATCTTCAAGCAAGCTTCAGGTAACTTCCCTTCTAATTTTCTCTCTTTAATTTTTCATGATTTGCTCAATGGCACCACGAACGAAATCCCGCTCAGTCCGGTCTGCCTCAACCCTGATAAGTCAAAACTTTATCACTGATCCAGCGAAGGAGATTTGCTGTTTCAATAACGCTGACATTGCTGCTCTCCAAGATTCCGGTGCCTTTCCCGCCGGAACGCTCTTTCGCCCGTTTGACAAGGAAGCCCGATCGGATGCATCATCCGATGAGTGGGTTTGTTTTTTCGCTTATCCTTTCTCCCTTGGACTCCGGTATCCATTTTCACCTTTTATCTCCAGTTTTTTCGACCTCACCGGCCTTAGTTATGCCCAAGTTATGCCAATGGTCTGGCGAATCTTGATAGTGTTGGATCAAATCAAATCTCGTCATTACTGTTTTGGTCAGAAAATCTGATGATGATAATGCAACCAAACTCTTTGTATAGGGGAATGATGCTTAAAATGTGTAACAACAATGAGGATCACTTCAATGTAGAATGCACAAACCACACAAGGATTTATACGGGGAAAAAGCCCTTGATCAATAGTTGATCTCCGGCACAAAAAACCCCGGGTGATGGAAACTACCGATCACCAAGCTTCAATAAATGAATAAACGTTTACAACTTCGGATAGTAACGAGCTAGGTACAAGGATCTCTACTGTGAAATGTGTAAAAAATGTAAGTAATCGCTAAGTGTTTGAACGAGAGCTTGTATGAGAGTGTTTGCGAGTGTGTGAAACTGCCAAAATGACTAAGTGTCACTAACCAGCTCGTTTCCCCTTTAAAATAAGAAAAATATCTAGTTAACAAACTCTCCGACTTTCGGGCCAAGCCTCCACGTTCTCCATAACGTATAGTTTTGATCTAGCACGTGCAGAATACTTCGGGAATATTCTCCAGGAATGTCGCTAAGACTTGGTCAAGCTTAATATACCTGCGAGACATTTAAAAAACACAAGTAAACAATCGTCAGTACGAGGATCCTTAAAGTGATCCATGATCCTGATCCTGAAGCTCTTCTGAGGATCACCACCTGTCACAGAAGTAAGGATCACTAGTTAGGATAACGAATAAGGATCACTAATTGTTAGAAAATCCTCCCCTAACAATTGCCCCCAAAATATAAGGAGTAATTCGTAAAATTTGGCGAGTTATATTTTCTTGATCTTATCCATAACAAACTAACGGATATATAGCCGTTAATTTCGAACTAGCCGTTGCGATGATGATGTCACGGAAGTGACAACCTGCAAGATCATGATTATACATAGAGATATAGATAGGATCAAATGCATTTAAATTTTCAGAGAAACTCCCTTTATAATCCACATTCCGAAGACGATCAGGTATTCTCTCTCTCTATCCTTTTCCCTCTCTTGCTCTGTTTTCATCTTTCCATCAAATATGTTGCTCCGAAGTTCTCCGGGCAAAGATCACAAGAAAGATAGCCCTCTGGAAAGTCAGAAAATCATCAAAGACTCCGCGAATGAAAAGTGTTGTTTTAACGAAGCACAGATAGACAGAATCCGTTGCTGTTTTCCGGCGGATGCTTTTATCAGACCCTTTGATCCTACTACCCTTAGCGACTATGTTTCAGAAACATGGGTTGCATTTCCAGCCACTCCATTCACCATAGGATACACCTATCCTTTCCCAGAGTTTACTCAATCCTTCTTTTCCCTTACCGGCATCTCTTATATCCAAGCCATGCCGATGATTTGGAGGGTCTTGTATACCCTGGAGAGGATCATCGAACAGGAAGGCATTGCTTTGGGCATGTCAGAATTAGCGGAGCTGTATGATCTTACTACCTTTGGTTCCCATCGTTATTTGCTTAAGCGAAAACCCGGTGCAGATCATCCTCTTCTGAAAGTCACCAAGAATGACAAAGACTGGAAACGTCGCTTTTTCTTTGTCAAAAGAGATTCTATCCAGGATGGAAAGGATCTTCCTAAAAATTGGGCTACCCATGGTAGGATGGAGGATCCTGATAAGGATCACCAGGAACTTTCTTTGATTGCTGATAACTTATATTTTTGCTTTCTTGTTTTGCAGCTATCACCATTTCACGTATCCGCACATCACCTGAAACCAAGGATAAGCTCGCTGCTTTCTGGAAGCTTGATCCTGAAACAAGGACATTCAAGATAGACACCCAAGACTCACAAGAAGTATCCTCAGGTTCCATTACCATGTCAAGTAAGTATCCTGTCTTTTATATAGTTTAAATATTAAAATAAATAGATAAATTGAAATAGGATAAGGATACTCATCTTGCTTTGAATGTGTAGGCGCTGGAAAACCTGTCAAGCCTGTTTCCCAATTCAACACAGCTGACCTCGATCTCGTACGGCCCAGGAGAAAGAAATCCACCAGCAGTCCCAGCATTTCCATTCCAAAGGCACCCACTAAAGGGAAGGGTGTCAAGAAGAGGAAGATTTCTGATGCTGAGGATCTTCAAGGGCTGCCACTGATTCGCCACCAATTCCTTGAGTACTTCAATGAAGTAAGGATCCTTAACTTTGCCTAGGTATCCAGCTCTTATGAGGATCACTTGACCTTGAACTGCCTTATCTTCTCTTTGCAGAAATTTGCTGAGATCGAGGACTACGTGGGTAATATTGAGGAGCTGGACAATAAAATAGCTGATCTTCAACAGGTTGGCGTGCTCAAAGATCTTGCACTTGCTGATGCTCGGAAGGAACTCCAGGATACCAAGCAGGCAATGGCCAAGGTGTTGGTTAACTTTGATTATGAAAAGCATGACCTCATCGAAAATGCCAAGCTCTCCGCTGCCATCACGATGTATCAGACTAAGTTGAAGATGGCCCAAGAAGCTCAAGATCCTAGCTTTGATAAGAACAGCTGGGATATTGAGGGTTGGAAAGAAAGGTTGGCTGAGCTTGAGGATGAGGAAGAGGAGGCTACTGAAGTCTTGGCGATTGAAGCAAGTGGCAGTGGGAAGGATCAAGTGAAGGATACCGCAGCTGGAGGAGAAGAGGATGCAGCAAAGGTGTAGGCTGCACAATTGGGCGATGATGGATATATGTGCTGAGGCCGGAGCCCAATTTTTTAGTTTGGTGGTTGTTTTTGTGGTTGTGATGTTTAAGACAATTTCATGGGTTGTACTTTGAACAATAGGTTTTTAGGATTAAGGATCATGTATGATCCTTTGGACAATAGGCAGGATTGCAATTGGTGGAGGGATCCTCTGTTTGGGGGATGAAGCCATTGTGATCCTGCTGCCTTTATATTCCTGCACTGCTTTTGAACTCATTATCCTGGACACCCTTTACCTACCCCAGCGGACGGGCCACATTTTGCTGGTAGAAGCTCGGGTAGGTAATTTTGACAACCTTTAAAGGGTTAGTCTTATGTTAATAAATAAAAACTTAACCTTTTGTCGCTTATCTTGTGTTGTTATCCTTTTTAGTATGTTATTTTCCAACTGTTATAATGTTCAATTTGTTTATACTTATCAAGCCTTGAAAAACTAGGAAAGATATCCAAAAAGTTTAGGATATGAACAAGGATCACATATCCCATAACAGATAAGTTTTAAAAAATGACATGATTTAAAATTTATAAGTTCAGTTGTCAAGTATAAGGGTCATTTAAAAGAATAATAAATAAAATCAAAAGAGTTAAGGATCATACCTGAGGATCCAAGTTAGAATCCTAACCATAATAAGGATAACTATAAGATAAACCTTAGAGTGAAATAAGGATGAAGGATCCCTAACTGCCTATCTTCAATGACCTGAAATAGAGCATAACTTGGGACTAAGCCAATATAAGAAAAGAGTTAGCAACTGGGGACAAGCCCAAGGATAACTGGGGACAAGCCCAAGGATAACTGGGGACAAGCCCAAGGATAACTGGGGACAAGCCCAAGGATCGTATGTAAACTGGAGTATGGCCCTAACTGGCGACTATCCAAACTTAGTGACACGAAGATGCCAAAACCTTAGCTAACGTGAAAACGTTAGAAACCTTAGCTAACGTGAAAACGTTAGAAACCTTATGAACGGATGTATGGTACGTCTACCATTATACGTAGGATCCTAAGCATAGCCAGAACAATGGAATTATCAGCCCCTATAATGAGTACTGGTCCCAAAGCCTTGAACTATACCAGGATAATCGTGCGCTGCAGGCGGAATCTGGGGACAAGCCCAAATAACTGGGGTTAAACCCAAAGGACGGATTGCTTCTGTGGATAACCAATGTTGTGCTGAAGATACCTGAGCTTTCAAAACTTGAACTCACGTGAGAGATGGATAAAGGATACATGATCCTTATCCTTAGATGAAAAAATTAAGAAATGAAATAGTTCAAGATTTGGATATTACCTGAGTAAGGATCACCTATACTTTGAGGATCCTTTAAGGATATCTCTTCGATGAGGATCACCTATAGCATAAGGATCCTGCTTACATGAAATATTTCTTCAAGTGGACAGCATTCCAAGCTCTTGGTAGCAATTCACCTTCCATGGTTAGCAACCTATATGCCCCCTTTCCTGCTTCAGCTTCAATCAAATAAGGGCCTTCCCATTTTGGAGCCAATTTTCCATCAGCAGGATTGGTGGTATTCTGAAATGCTTTCCTTAACACCATATCTCCAACTTGAAACCTCCTGATCCTGACATTTTTATTGTAAGCACCAGCCATTCTTTGTTGATAACTGGCCATCCTGATCCTAGCCATATCCCTGATTTCTTCAATAGTATCCAGGTCTTGAGCCAAGTTTTCATCATTTTCCTCAGGATCACGGGTACTTGTTCTAGCAGTAGGAACCACCATTTCTGTTGGGATCACTGATTCTGCCCCAAACACCAAAGAGAATGGTGTTTGACCAGTAGCATTCTTAGGGGTTGTCCTGTCAGCCCAGAGCACATAGGGTAGCTCTTCTGCCCATTTTCCTTTCTTGGATCCAAGCTTCTTCTTCAAGTTGTTGATGATGATCTTGTTGGATGATTCTGCTTGACCATTAGCTTGTGGGTGGACTGGTGTTGATGTTATCATCTTAATCCCCCAGCTGTCACAAAAGTTAGTGGTTCTGCCCCCAATAAATTGGGAACCATTATCACATATAATCTCAGAAGGAATTCCAAATCTAGTTATAATATTTCTTTTAATGAAGGATATAACTTCCTTTTCTCTGACTTGGGCAAAAGCTTCAGCCTCTATCCACTTGGAGAAGTAATCAGTCATAGCTAACATGAATACTTTCCCACCAGGTGCCTTAGGGAGCTTACCAACTATATCCATACCCCATCTCATAAATGGCCAAGAGGAGGATATAGGATGCAATAATTCAGCTGGTTGATGAAGGATATTGCTGTGTCTCTGGCAAGGATCACATCTTCTGGCATACTCCACAACATCTTTCTTCATGGTTGGCCAATAATATCCTGTCCTCAGGATCCTTGAAAATAAAGCCCTGCCCCCAGTGTGGTTTCCACAATCTCCTTCATGGAAGTCTTTTAAAACTTCCTGAACTTCAGGATCCTCAATGCATCTCAAGTATGGTCCTGCAAGAGATCGTCTATACAACATATTATTCATAATTGTGAATTGAGATACCTTAGATTTGAAAGCCCTAGGGTTTTCTCCTGTAGGAATCTCTCCATGTTGTAAGTATCTCATAATTGGTGAGATCCATGATCCGGATCCTGAATAGGATTGAGTATCCTCAGTGGGGATCATTGCAGAATTATTCCCTATCTCCATAGCCACATGATCCTCAATAGCTGGGGTTAGGATATGGATAATAGGGATCTTGATATCCTCTGGCATCTTCAAAGATGATCCTAAGTTAGCCAATGCATCAGCTTCTGTATTTTCTTCCCTTGGTACCTGTGACAAACTAAAGGAAACAAAAGAGAGTGCCAAACTTTTGACTATCTCCAAATATTTGGTTAGCTTTTCACCTTTAACAGCATATGATCCATTAAAGTGATTTGTAATTAACAAAGAATCTACATGTACCTCAAGATACCTGATCCCCATATGCTTTGCAATTTGCAAACCAGCAATTAAGGCTTCATATTCAGCCTCATTATTAGTGGTTTGGAACTCACAAGCTATAGAATGGGGTATTATGTCCCCCTGTGGCGATTTTAGTAGTATTCCAAGCCCTGTGCCTTTGACATTTGAGGATCCATCAGTGTGGAGTATCCAAGGATCCTTGGTCTCTTCTAGCTGCTGGACTTCTAACTCAGCTTCTTCTTGTAAATCACTACTGAAATCAGCCACAAAGTCAGCTAATGCTTGGGATTTGATAGCTGTCCTAGGCTCATATCTTATATCATATGCACTCAATTTCACTGCCCACTTAGCCATCCTTCCTGACATCTCTGGTTTCCTGAGGACATTCTTAATTGGAAAATTAGTTTTAACAATAATAACATGAGTTTCAAAATAATGTCTTAACTTGGTAGATGCCATTATTAATGCAAGGATAAGCTTTTCAAGGTGTGAGTACCTGGATTCGGCATCAAGTAAACTTTTACTTACGTAATAGACAGGGTGTTGTGTACCTTGATGATCCTTAACAAGGACCGCACTTACTGCTTTTGAGGATACTGCAAGATACAAGGATAACACATCACCTTTTTCTGGTTTCATCAAAGCCGGGGCCGAGGATAGGTAATCTTTGAGGGCTTTTAAAGCATTTTCATGCTTCTCCGTCCACTCAAATTTCTTGTTCTTCCTTAGGATATCATAGAATTCTTTACACTTCTCGGAGGACTTGGATATGAATCTGTTCAAGGCCGCTATCCTTCCTGTTAACCTTTGAACATCCTTAGCATTGGCCGGAGATTTGATGTTCACTATTGCTTTGATTTGTTCCGGGCTAGCTTCGATGCCTCTCTTAGTCACCATGTATCCTAAGAATTTACCTGCTTTAACACCAAAATGACATTTTGAAGGATTAAGCTTCATGTTATATTTGTCAAGGATATCGAATGCTTCCTCCAAGTCTCGTAGGTGATCCTCAGCTTTTAAGGATTTCACCACCATATCATCTATGTAAACCTCCATAGTTTGTCCAATCTGATCCTTGAACATCATATTCACCAGCCTTTGGTACGTTGCACCTGCATTTCTCAATCCAAACGGCATAGCAATATAGCAATATATACCAGTTGGAGTCATGAAGGCTGTATCCTCTTGGTCGGATGGTTCCATTTGGATTTGTTGAAATCCAGATGAAGCATCCATAAAAGTTAACAGTTCATGACCCGCAGTTGCATCCACCATGGAGTCAATGTGGGGTAAAGGGAAAGGATCCTTGGGACATGCCTTATTTAAATCGGTAAAATCGACACATACCCTCCACTTTCCGTTTTTCTTTTGAACAACAACCACATTGGCCAACCATCTTGGATACTTGACCTCTCTAATCATACCTGCCCGGAGCAATTTTTCTACCTCTTCCTGGATAATGGCATTCCTTTCTGGTGCAAACTTCCTTCTTCTTTGATGTATTGGTTTGAAGGATCTGTCGATGCCGAGTTTATGGGTGATAACATCTTTGGATATACCAGTCATGTCTTCATGTTTCCATGCAAAGGTAGTCTTTCTCCTTTTGAGGAAGGATATGAGGTCTTCTTTCATTTCGCCAAGGATCCCTGATCCGATATAGATTTTGGATTCAGGATCATCAGGATCCATGAGGATTTCTACCACATCCTGCTCTCTGGCCTCCAGGACATTCCTTGGAGGATACCTTGATTGCTATTGCTCCCTTGACTTCGAAGCTGGTTTCATCGATGAAGTGTAGCAATTCTTAGCTTCCTGCTGATCACTATCGATCTTTACTATTCCCCAAGGACTAGGGAGCTTCACACATTGATGGTAAGTAGATGGGACTGCTTTCATATCGTGTATCCAGGGTCTGCCAAGGATAACATTACAACAAGATAAACAGTCAATAACACAAAATTTTTGATAAGAGTGTAAGCCTTCAATATATATTGGGAGCTTAATGTCCCCCAAGGTGTTCTTAGTTTCGCCACTAAATCCCACGAGCACGGAGGATCTTGGTATGATCTCTGATTCGGGGATACCGATCTTCTTTAGAACGTCAAGCTGGATAATGTTCACTGAACTTCCTCCGTCTATTAGGATCCTGCGGACAAAACAGTTAGATATAAAAAGAGTAATAACTAAACCATCGTGATGAGGATCCTGGATATCAGTACGATCCTCTTCATCAAAGGTTATGACTTTTCCTTCGGAGACACTCGATGTTCGAACTGGCCTTTCTCCGTTATCCATTTTAGTTTCCTTCGCATGCCTCTTAGCTGCTGAGAAGGATGTGCCACAAATGTCGGATCCCCCAGAGATAAAGTTTATCACTTGTGCGTCTGCTGGAGGGGCTGGAGCCTTCTCAGGGATCCTTTCAGGATCCTGAGTCCTTGACTTTTTCCTACCCAACAACTCTTTTAGATGCCCTTTGCTCAACAAGTACCCAACCTCCTTTCTTAGTGCAATGCATTCTTCTGTGAGGTGCCCAAAATCTTCATGATATGCACACCACTTTGATTTATCCTTAGTTGCAGCTGGCCTGTCATTCTTTCTTGGCCATCTAGCTTTATCACCTAGGTTCTGCATGGCAAGGATTAGTTCATTGTTATCAACACTAAAGCAATATTCAGAAATTGGAGGATAATCCTCATCATCCTCTTCTTGATCAATAGAATGCACATTCTGATTATCAGATTTGTTGTAGGATCTGAACTTGTTGTTTCTGAATGAGGATCCTTGCTTATCCTGCTTTGAGGATCCTGTTATCCTCTCCTGAATCCTCTTGTCATCCTCTAGCCGGATGAACCTGAGGGCCCGGGTTCTTACCTCATCTAGGTTCCTGCACGGTGTCATAACAAGATCATCATAAAATAAGGAATCCCTAAGTAATCCCATTTTGAAGGCCTCAACAGCTGTGGCTATATCTAAGTTGGGAATGTCTAAGGATTCTTTACTAAATTTGGTAATGTAATCCCTTAATGATTCATTATGACCCTGGGTTATCCTATATAAATCACTAGTTAATCGTTCAAATTTTCTACTACAAGAAAACTGAGTATTAAACAAGTTAACTAGGTTTGCAAATGAGGTAATAGAATAGGGAGGAAGACTTAGCAGCCACTTGAGAGCTGATCCAGTGAGAGTGGATCCGAATCCTTTGCATAAGCATGCTTCCTTTAACTTTTCTGGGATTGGATTGATCTCCATCCTCTCCCTGTATTGTGCTATGTGTTCTTCAGGATCCGTCGAACCATCGTACAATTTCATTGTAGGCACATGGAACCTCTTGGGTATCTCAGCATCACAGATTGGTGGTGCAAAGCGAGATATCTTGTGGCTCCCATCTGCAATCTCTGGAATAGGTTTGACTACTCCCGGAACACTCGAGATCATATCCTTTAGCTTTTGCAATTCTCTGGCCATGGCATGATTGATACCTGGATCCTGCATAAAACCATGGTTAATAGTATGAGAATTATTAAAAGTGTTACCTCCCATTGGATTCAAGTTAGGAAATATGGAGGTTAATCCATATTGCTGAGATTCTGGAATGATCGAGGGGCCAGCAGAGGCATTGGTCTGCATTGGAATAAAATCTCCTTGATGGACATCTGAACTTCCTGTTTGCAAACTCCTCAAGGATCCTGGCATCTGGAAGGATCCCTGAAACTGGGATGATCCTGGAACAAAGGAGGATCCTTGAACCTGGGATGATCCTGGAACGAAGGAGGATCCTTGAACCTGGGATGATCCTGGAACGAAGGAGGATCCTTGAACCTGGGATGATCCTGGAACGAAGGAGGATCCTTGAACCTGGGATGATCCTGGAACGAAGGAGGATCCTTCAACCTGGGATGATCCTGGAAGGAAGGAGGATCCTTGAACCTGCTGCATTCCTGAATATCCTCCTGTACTCGTGAAGGATCCCATATGCTGGGGATAGGATCCTGCTGGCTGGAAATATGAACCTAGTGCCTGGGTCATAGCTGTTGTTCCGTAGTGCACTCCCTTTGGTCCACCCGCATACTGAATGTTTGGAACCACTGACGGTTGAGAAGTAACCACCGGAGTGTCAAAATTCAAAAATCTGGGCATCAGTGGAGAATGATCCTCTGCCGTTTTCTTCTGTTTCTTAATTTCATCAATCTCCCGGAGGATCCTTTCGTTGGTTTTATCCTGCTCTTGTGCATGATTCCTCATCTGCAAAATCAAGGTATAGAGATCATTAGTAGTAGGATTAGTTGAAACAGAAGAAGAAGGTGGTTTTGAGAAAATGGGAGTCGGTTTCTTCGCAGCATTTTCTGTATTCTTCTGGGATCCAGAAGGTGGTGGAGGCAAAGGAGGAACGCCTTGTGAGGAAGTGAATGAGGGCATCAAGTTTGAAGCATTCTTCGATGAGGAAGCCATCTGCTTGGTTGTAGTGAGCCGAATTAAGCACAGAAATGCGTATTTTCTCAAGGACGAAGCACCAATTGCCCCACGGTGGGCGCCAAACTGTTTTGGTCAGAAAATCTGATGATGATAATGCAACCAAACTCTTTGTATAGGGGAATGATGCTTAAAATGTGTAACAACAATGAGGATCACTTCAATGTAGAATGCACAAACCACACAAGGATTTATACGGGGAAAAAGCCCTTGATCAATAGTTGATCTCCGGCACAAAAAACCCCGGGTGATGGAAACTACCGATCACCAAGCTTCAATAAATGAATAAACGTTTACAACTTCGGATAGTAACGAGCTAGGTACAAGGATCTCTACTGTGAAATGTGTAAAAAATGTAAGTAATCGCTAAGTGTTTGAACGAGAGCTTGTATGAGAGTGTTTGCGAGTGTGTGAAACTGCCAAAATGACTAAGTGTCACTAACCAGCTCGTTTCCCCTTTAAAATAAGAAAAATATCTAGTTAACAAACTCTCCGACTTTCGGGCCAAGCCTCCACGTTCTCCATAACGTATAGTTTTGATCTAGCACGTGCAGAATACTTCGGGAATATTCTCCAGGAATGTCGCTAAGACTTGGTCAAGCTTAATATACCTGCGAGACATTTCAAAAACACAAGTAAACAATCGTCAGTACGAGGATCCTTAAAGTGATCCATGATCCTGATCCTGAAGCTCTTCTGAGGATCACCACCTGTCACAGAAGTAAGGATCACTAGTTAGGATAACGAATAAGGATCACTAATTGTTAGAAAATCCTCCCCTAACAATTACCCTAACCTTCTTGTTGAGGACCTTCCCGTAGCATACCGATTAAGATCCCACGGCAACCACCGTTATCTTCTATTCTCCATCAAGAGTCCTTTGGTCCTTAAAGCCACCAAGAACGAGGATCGATGGCGACGAAAATTCTTTTTCGTCAAAAGAGACTCCATTGATAAGGGTTTCGATCTACCAGTTAAATGGTTAACCAAGGGTAGGATTTAGGGTTTTAGGAATATCCCCAATCATATTCTCAAACTATATCCCGGACTGATATTCTGATGTTTTTATGCAGCGAATTTCAGAGATTTAGTGCCTCCTAGCGCGGAATCCGAATCCAAGATCAAGGAAATTTACCGTCTTCCTGCCAGCGAAAGAAGTTTTTCCCTGTCTCTCACAGATCCTCATCAAAAATCAAACTCAGAAATGTCTGGTAAGCATATTTTCATATGTTAATTATTTTCAAAAATATGATGAGTTTTAAGAGTATCTTCCCTTATGTAGCACCAATCGTCAACCTTGATGCTTTCGAACTCGATGAACTGGATTGTTATTCCAGTCTTGAACCCGCCAAACAAGAATCCAAGCCAAAGTCGTCTGCTACACCAAAGCCTACCTCCTCGAAAACTGTTTCTGCTCCCAAAGGCCCTCCGTCATCCAGGACCAGGGCATCCAGCTCTCGGAAGAGAAAGGAGACTGACTCCCCAGCTGTTTCTGAAACATTCTCTCTTAAGAATCATGGGTTCAATGACGCCACCTCATTTCTCAAACAGGTAGAATTTTCCTTCCAATATCCTGTATAAGTATGTTAGTCTTTATCCTGCTTATATTAATACCTGTGTCTTCATCTATAGGGTCTGGATCGCCTCATGCATTTATACGAAGATGCTACCGGTCTTAACAAGATGTTGCAGATTCAGCTGGAGAAAGCTCAAGCCACCATAGCTGATCAAGGGACCATCGCAGCTGCCAAATCCCAGCACTATGAGGACAAATACAAGGCAATGACTCAGGAACATCAAGCCGCCCTTCACAAAGCTAATGAGGATGCTCAAGCCAAGCTGGACGCCGCTCTTCTCCAATATCAGCAGAACATGAGCTCATACCGGGATAGCCTAAAAACTTCAGTGGTCATCTCTCTTCTCCAAGCCAGGATAAGGATGGCTTACGAAGCCATGGATCTGGGTTTTGAATGCCCTTCCTGGAATGTAAAGGCTTGGGAGGAGAAACTACAGGGCCTCGGAGGTCATCCCGTTGCTCATCCTGCAAAACATACTGGTGAAGAGCCTTCTAAGGCGGCAGAGGAGGTGCCCAATGCTGAAGATGGTGCTGAGAAGAATCCTGAGGGTGATGCTGGAGCAGATGCTGGCAAGGAGCTTGCTGTTCAAGAAGGTGCTGCCCCTTAGGCAGCAGAGTGGGCGATGATGGATATACGTGCCAAGGCCGGAGCCCACTTTTTAATTTCATGGTTGTGGTTGCATAAACAATTTACTTTTCCTGTACTAGAACAATATGATGACCAAAGGTGGATGCATCCTAGGTTTTAGGATGAAGCCCTTGGTCATCAATTAGCATAATTTGTTTTGAACATAGTAACGGTTGTAGGTGAATGGGTCCTGTTTTGAGACAGATCCTGCAACCGTTACAAAACTATGGTAACAACTAATCGTGCTTTTGGCGGATGGTCCTTACCAAAAGCACAACTTTTGACTTGTTAATAATATAACTATCTTTTGACTTATTTTCTGTTACTTTGCATTATTTAGTGTAAGTCTTAGCTTTGTAAAAATTTTATACTGTTATTTTACAAAATATTCTGACCAGTATGCTTAGAAACATACTGCAGAAGCCTTTTATTAAATAGATCTTTCAGATGTTCTTTCAATTTTGTAAAAATTTCTTTAGAAAGTAAAAAATAGTTTAGCTCTTCAAAACCAGGTTTTGATGATGATCAAAGTTTCAAGCCAATACTAGTTTTAAGCATCCTAATCAAATATCCTTAAAAGGACTTTGAGGATATACGTCAAGATACTTAACATGATGTTACTAAAAATTTAAATGAGGCTCACAAAGGAAAAATCATACCAGACATAGGATATAAACCTATTACCGAATTCCAATCCCTATGCAACTCTTCCAATGAAGATGTCCCCAGTGCAAGATACTTAATGCATTAGTCGCAAACTTCATTAGTTTTTTAGCACCATCTTGTCAGGGATGTCCCCTGTGTACAATGTCTTCAAGTATCTTAGAAATTTATTTAATGTCAGTTTGCATTGCATAAGCAATATTTTACGTCTCAAGGGTAGAACCCAAGGATGTACTGGAGATAAATCCTTTGTAACCTGGGGAAAATCCCAATTTTTCATGCGCTACAGGCGGGAGTGTATAAACTCCAAGACTTAGAAAGGTGAAAACCTTTAAACCTTAGAGAGTATGAAAATACCCTTTCGTGAGAGAGGGTGATCAATCCTCATATACCGTTAGAATTCAGGATATAGCCAATGGTAACGAAATTGTCAGCCACTTTTACATGGACTGGTCCTGCCACCTTGAACTATCCCTGAATAACTTGCGCTCCAGGCGGGGTGTTTAAACCCAATTCGGAAGAAAGGTGAATACCTTTAAACCTGTGAAGGGATCAATATCCCTTAAACGTGAGAGAGGGGGCCAATCCTCTAATCTTCTGAGTTATTCCGAGTGCATATTCTGGAGCTATATCCTGGAACCTATCTTTCAAAACAAATGTAAACTAAGGTGGGTGTTAGCTTGGCTAACACCCCTCCGATGCTTAAGTCAGTATTGGGTTCAAAAGAATTAATAATATAAAAATACATAAAAAAGAAGTAAGAATTCATACCATCTCGAGTTAGAAATTAAATTCTAGACTCACTTGAAATAGAGCTTGAGGTGTATAGCATTCCAAGATCTCGGTAGCATATCTCCCTCCATATTCTTGAGTCTATACGCTCCTTTCCCTGCTTCTGATTCAACTTCATATGGTCCTTCCCATTTTGGAGCTAACTTGCCATCGGCAGGATTAGTAGTATTTTGGAAGGCCTTTCTTAATACCCAATCTCCAACCTTAAATCTTCTGGTTCTAATATTCTTGTTGTATGCCCTGGATATTCTCTGTTGATATGCTGCCATCCTTAGCCTCGCTGCATCTCTCTTTTCATCTATAGTGTCTAAATCCTGACTCAAGGCTTCAGGATTCTTCTCAGGATCACTTAAGATAGATCTTGCAGTAGGTATTGTCATCTCCGTTGGAATCACTGCTTCTGCTCCAAACACCAACGAAAATGGGGTTTGACCTGTTGCATTCTTTATCGTTGTCCTGTCAGCCCATAAAACAAAGGGTAATTCTTCTGCCCATCTTCCTTTTTTGGCTCCAAGCCTTTTCTTTAAGTTGTTGACAATTATCTTGTTAGAGGATTCTGCTTGTCCATTTGCTTGAGGATGTACCGGAGTAGATGTGATCATTTTGATCCCCCAACTCTTGCAAAAGTCAGTAGTCCTCTTACTTATGAACTGAGAACCATTGTCACAGATTATCTCAGCTGGTACTCCGAATCTGGTCAGGATATTTCTCTTGATGAAGGATACTACTTCTTGGTCTCTTACTTGAACAAATGCTTCAGCTTCAACCCACTTAGAGAAGTAATCCGTCATTGCTAGCATAAAGACTTTTCCTCCCGGAGCTTTCGGCAACTTTCCTACTATATCCATCCCCCACTTCATGAATGGCCAAGGGGAAATTACAGGATATAGTGGTTCAGCTGGTTGATGTAGTATGTTACTATGCCTTTGACATGCATCACATCTTCGAACATATTCTGCAGCATCTTTCCTCATTGTTGGCCAAAAGTATCCTGTCCTCAATACTTTCGAGAATAATGATCTGCCCCCAGTATGATTACCACAGTCCCCTTCATGTATATCTTGAAGTACTTCTTTAGCTTCATGATCCTCCAAGCATCTTAAATATGGTCCTGCAAGAGATTTCTTGTATAAAATATTATCTATAATAGTGAATCGGGATACCTTCATCCTAAATGCCTTAGGATTTTCATTTCCAGGAATGTGTCCTTCTTTGAGATATTTCATGATTGGAGCCGTCCAGGTTCTAGGATCCTCTTCAGGATATTCCGCCCCAGGATCCTGAATACCAGCTACTTCTTTATCCCGAGGATTCGTTGCAGGATATAAGACATGTACTATTGGTATTTGTGTCCCTTCAGGTATCCTGACCGACGATCCCAGATTTGCTAAGGCGTCTGCTTCAGCATTATCTTCCCTTGGTACCTGTTTAAGTATAAAAACATCGAAATATCCTGCTAATTTTTTGAGAATATCGAGATATTCGATTAATTTCTCTCCCTTAACTGCATATGATCCATTAAAATGGTTAGTAATTAACAGAGAGTCAACATATACTTGCAAATTTTTGATACTCATGCTCTTAGCCAATTCTAACCCTGCAATTAAAGCTTCATATTCTGCCTCATTATTGGTAGCAGGAAATTCACACCTAATAGCCTGGGGTAATATGTCCCCCTGTGGCGATTTTAGTAGTATTCCCAATCCTACTCCTCTTACATTAGATGCACCATCAGTATATAATGTCCAGGATCCTGAGGATTCCCCTAGCTGTTGAACTTCTAGATCTACCTCATCCTGAATGTCACTACTAAAGTCAGCCACCAAGTCAGCTAAAGCCTGAGACTTTATGGCATTCCTAGGTTCATATACTAAATCATAAGCACTCAACTTTACTAACCACTTGGCCATCCTGCCTGACATCTCTGGTTTCCTAAGCACATTTTTAATAGGATAGTTCGTTTTAACATGAATCCTATGTGTCTCGAAATAATGCCTAAGTTTCGTTGATGCCATAATTAATGCTAGTATCAATTTTTCTAAATGAGAATACCTAGTTTCAGCATCTAACAAACTTTTACTAACATAATAAACAGGATACTGCTGACCTTCATGGTCTTTTACAAGAACGACACTTACAGCATTCCCTGATACAGCAAGGTACAGGGATAGTGGTTCACCATTTTCCGGCTTCATCAATAGAGGTGCGGTTGAGAGATACCGTTTCAAATCTTGTAGGGCTACTTCATGCTTTTCCCCCCATTCGAATCTTTTGTTCTTCTTTAGGATATCATAGAAGTCTTTGCATTTCTCCGAGGATCTTGAGATAAATCTGTTTAGAGCTGCTACCCGGCCTGTTAATCTTTGTACATCCTTCATATTCGAGGGTGATTTTATATCCAGGATAGCTTTAATCTGCTCCGGGCTTGCCTCTATCCCCCTTTTCGTCACCATATACCCAAGAAACTTTCCTGCCCCCACTCCGAAATGGCACTTAGCAGGATTCAGCTTCATATTATACTGATCCAGGATATCAAATGCTCCTTTAATATCCTGGAGGTGATCCTGAGCTTTCTTTGACTTTACTACCATATCGTCAATGTATACTTCCATGGTGTCCCCCAGTTTGTCTTTGAACATCATGTTTACCAATCTTTGGTATGTTGCACCTGCGTTTTTCAAACCAAAAGGCATAGCTGTATAACAATAAATACCTGTTGGCGTCATGAAGGCGGTATCCTCCTGGTCAGAAGGCTCCATTTGTATCTGTTGAAATCCTGAGGATGCGTCCATGAAGGTCAGCATTTCATGCCCAGCAGTGGCATCTACCATTGCATCAATATGGGGAAGAGGAAATGGGTCTTTAGGACAAGCTTTGTTCAAGTCTGTGTAGTCTACACAAACTCTCCATTTCCCATTCTTCTTCTGTACTACAACCACGTTTGCTAGCCATCTCGGGAACTTAACCTCTCTGATCATTCTTGACTTTAATAGTCTTTCAACTTCCTCTTGGATAATCGTGTTCCGCTCAGGAGCAAACTTCCTTCTTTTTTGTTGCACAGGCTTGAATGATTTATCAATTCCAAGCTTGTGAGTGATGATATCTTTGGATATGCCTGTCATATCCTCGTGTTTCCATGCAAACGTAGACATCCTGCATTTCAAAAAGTTAATCAATTGTTCTTCAATATCCTGAGGGATATTGGTCCCTACGAGCACCGAGATATCAGGGTTATCCTGGTCCAGGATAACTTTCTTCACATCCTGCTCCGGATCCTTCACGATATCCTGGGCCCGCGTCTTTAATTGCTATGCTGCACTAGTCTTGGCTGAGGATTTCATCGAGGATGAGTAGCATTCTTTCGCCTCCTTCTGATCGCTATCAACTTTAACAACTCCCCACGGGGTAGGTATCTTAATGCATTGGTGATATGTTGATGGCACTGCCTTCATATCGTGAATCCACGGTCTTCCCAGTATAATGTTATAGCAGGACAGAGAGTCCATCACACAGAAACGTTGTATCGAATTGACTCCTTCAACGTACACCGGCAACTTTATCTCTCCCACTGTGTTTCTGGCCTCTCCGCTGAACCCAACAAGCACGGTGGACTTCGAAGTGATATCCATTGGAGATACATTCATTCTTTTAAGTGTCTCTAGTTGGATTATGTTGACGGAGCTGCCATTATCAACCAATATCCTGCGTACAAAATGGTTAGCCACATATAACGTTATTACCAGAGCATCATGGTGAGGATCCTGGACAGTATCCCTGTCATCAGCATCAAATGTGATCACTTTGTCGGTTGTGAGCGTAGTCATCCTGACAGGTTTATCTCCCCTTTCAGCTTTGGCTTCCTTTGCATGCCTCTTTGCTGCCGAATACGAAGTTCCACAAATGTCGGATCCCCCCGAAATGAAGTTGATTATCTTGGCATCCGCAGGAGGTGATGCTGCTCGTTCAGGATCCTTCTCAGTATCCTGACCCTTATTCTTCTTCTTTCCTAAGAGATCTTTCAGATATCCCTTGCTTAGAAGATAGCTTATTTCTTTCCTCAAAGCAATGCAATCCTCAGTCATATGTCCGAAATCTTCATGGAAAGCACACCATTTCGACTTATCTTTCCAGTCAGCCTTTTGTAGATTCTTTCGAGGCCATCTAGCCTTGTCTCCTAGACCCTGCATAGCATACATCAATTCAGGGATATTAACAGAAAAGCAATATTCAGACAACTCAGGATACTCTTCAGGATCCTCATCTTCGACAGCATTCACTCTCTTGTTTTCATTTCTACCATATGGCTTAGGCCTATATGACTTAAATGAGGACTCTGACTTCCTATTAGTCGATTCATAAGTGTTGGATGAGTTCATCCTTTCTTGCATCTTCTTGTCATCTTCCAGACGGATATATCTCAAAGCCCTGTTACGAGCTTCATCGAGATTCCTGCAGGGATTCATTACAAGATCCTGATAAAACTGAGAATCCTTTTGTAATCCCATCTTAAAAGCTTGTACAGCTGTTGCAACATCAAGATGTGGGATATCCAAGGATTCTCGACTAAATTTGTTCACATAATCCCTCAAGGATTCCTGAGGCCCTTGAGTTATCCTGTAAAGATCACTGGTTAGTTTCTCAAAACTCAGACTACAAGAAAATTGACTGTTAAATAAATTAACCAAATGAGCAAATGAAGTGATTGAGTGAGGAGGAACGTTTAACAGCCATTTTAAGGCTGATCCTGTTAGAGTAGAACCAAATCCCTTGCACAAGCACGCTTCCTTGAGCTCCGGAGGGATAGGGTTAATCTCCATTCTTTCCCTATACTGGGCAATATGCTCCTCAGGATCCGTAGTCCCATCATAAAGCTTCATGTTGGGAGTTTGGAATCTCTTTGGGATCTCTGCATCACATATAGGGTACGCAAAACGAGATATCTTGTGGCTATCTTGAGATACTTCCGGGATCGGCTGGACCACCCCCGGTACACTAGATATCATGTCTTTCAACTTCTGAAGTTCCCTGGTAAGTGCTGATGTTACACCTGTATCCTGCAAAGATCCACCACTGTTAGTAGTATGAGTATTATTATTATTAGACACGTTACCAGTTGGAGGATTTTGCCCATATCCTGAAGCATATCCTGAGCTCCTCATGGTTGACATCCTAATCGAGGAGGGTATTTCAGGAGTATGATTCTGAGGAAGACTGGGCACGATATTCCCCCTGTTATCCTCGGTATAAACAGCTGAGCTAAAGTTCAACGCTCTGGGGTGTAACGGAGTGACATTGTCCTCCGCAGATCTGCTCGAGCCAGCCTTCAGGAGTTGTATCTCCCTCAAAAGCATTTGGTTCGTTTCCTGTTGCTGCCTCATTTGTTCCTGCACACTTCCAAATAAGGTTAAAATTTCATCATTAGAAGCCAAAACGGGAGCAGATCCCTGGACACTCCGAGTTGGGATAACATCTTGAGATTGTGTAGAGGCTGGCATCCTTGGAGGAGGTGGTGGAAGCACCGAACCGGTAGTAGCAGAAGTCATAGCAGACACAGTAGAGGAACTCATGTTTGATCGTGAGGCCATTGTGGACAATGTAGCAAAAAGTTTTGAAAATAAAAGACCGATTAGCGATTTAACAAAAATTTTTAGTAAAGAGAGCACCACTTGCCCCACGGTGGGCGCCAAATTGTTTTGGTCAAAAATTACCGAAGTAATTAAGTGATCAAATTAGTTAAGTGAGGTAGTGTGCTAAAAGTAAGTGTCAAAAATGTGTTAGTTGAATTACTTGCAAAAACAGTTTCAGGATACGGCTCGGGATATTGAGCTGTATCGACGATCAAACAATGAGCAAATAATGAGCGAAAAGTAAAGGAAGTGACACGAGATGTACGAGGAAAGCCCTTGATCAATCTAGATCGCCGGCATAAAACCTCGGGAGCTGACAATCGCAGCTGCCTTGTTCTTCAATTGCTTCAAAAATCAGGATACAGTGTAGGATGTGGTACGGATCGACTAAGTGTTACAGCAGAAATGAAATACAAGTGTAGTGTTTGCAACTAGCTAGAATGTGATTGTGTTCGAGAGTGTAAGTGTGAAATGATGTGTGTTCTAAGTTGATCCGACCTCATCTATTTATAGTAAAGATAAAACAACTAACTACCCTAAACTCGCGGGATTCACCGAATATTCCCTCTTGGAACGTTGCAGACCTGGTCTTTCGGGCTCAACGTCTCTTTCTCAACAAATTCGTCCGAGTCTTGAGGAGAAGAAGTCCTTGTGACCGTTAGCAAGCCTCTGCCCTTAATCTGCACGTGATTAATTCAATAAGCTTCAGGATATCGCCCAAGATGTCAGCAATATCCTCTTCCAGCATCCTGATTACAAATAACCAAACGAAGGCAGGATATTGGTCAGGATACATATGTCAAGAAAATGACCCCTAACAACCATTATCTCTAATTTCAATTTATAATGATGAATTTGCAGGATAGTCACTTCAGTGACGTCAGGATGCAACGGCTAGTCAGAAATTAATGGCTATATATCCGTTGATTTATTACGGATAAGAACGAGAAAATATAACTCGTTTATTTACAAATTACTCCTTATATTTTGGGGGCAATTGTTAGGGGAGGATTTTCCAATGATCAGTGATCCTCAATTACTGTTGGGCTTAGTGATCCTCAATTCTGTTTGAATTAGTGATCCTCAGGAAGTATTGTAGGATCAGGATCATGGATCATCATAAGGATCCTTATACTAACGATTGTCTGCTTTGAATATGATGTTGTTTTGCAGGAGTACGAGCTTGGACTTGCTCTTGGCGATATTCCTGGAGCATATTCCCTATTTATTCCGCACGTGCTTGTCTGAAATGGACGTTATGGAGGTCGTGGAGGACTTGCACGAAATGAGGATAGTTATTTAGCTTAGATATTTTCCATTTTTAAAAGGGGATAGCGAGCTAAATTAGAACACTTGGCTATTTTTAGCTTAACACACACACTCGTAACTGCTCTCATCAGCTCTCGAGATTTCACTTGGTGATTACATACTTTTTTTCACATTACACTATAGTGATCCTTGTAACTAGCTCGCTATCATCCAAAGTTGTAATACCTTTTTTGTTTAATCTGAGTTGGTGATCGGTAGTTTCCATCACCCGAGGTTTTTTATGCCGGAGATCAACTCTTGATCAAGGGCTTTTTCCTCGTATAAATCTTTGTGTCATTTGTTCATTACATTTCTGAGTGATCCTTAGCATTGTTCATTGATTCAAGCATCACATCTCACAACAGAAAGTTTGGTTGCATTATCTTAGCTTGATTTTTGACCAAAACACCTTTATGCAGCACCAGCCAAGATCCCTGAGGTTTTAGACCTTGATGAGCTGGACAGTTATTCTGATCAGGTCCAGATCAAGAAGGAACCTAGTCCCAAGGCCACGGCCTCATCCAAGCCCAGCAGCTCCAAGGCCATCATCATTCCCAAACCTTCGCCAGCTACGAAGCCCCGGAGTTCAAGTTCCCGTAAAAGGAAAGAGCCTGATTCTCCTGTTATCTCTGATACATTCCCCTATGAGAATCACGGGTTCATTGAGGGAACCGGATTCATGACTTCTTTTCTTAACCAGGTTAATATCCTCGAGCCATATCCTGCACCTTATACCGCTTATAAGTATTTATTAAAACCAATACCTGTCCTTTTACTTTGCAGGGTCTCGAACGTCTGGTTCATTTATATCAAGAATCCTATGGGCTCAACAAGACACTTGAATCCAAGTTGAAGAAAGCCGAGGTTACCATCTCCGATCAGGGTATGATTGCAGCCGCCAAATCTCGGCATTACGAGGACAAGTTCAAGGCTATGACCCAAGAACACCAAGCCGCCCTCAACAAAGCTGCTCTCCATGCCCAAGCCGATCTTGATGCTGCCCATGCTCAACACGAACAGGATATGATCAGCTACCGGGAAAGCCTTAAAAGTTCCGTCATCACTTCCCTTCTCCAGGCCAGGCTAAAGATGGCCCACGAAGCCAAAGCACTGGGCTTCGAATGTCCTTCTTAGGACATCAATGCCTGGGAAACAAAGCTAAGGAGTCTCGGCGGCACTTCTGCTAAACCTATAGCTGAAGGATCTTCAAAGGCAGTCGAAAAACCAACTGATGTTGAGAGGGATGCTCAGGTTGATCCCGAGACGGATGCTGCTGAAAATGCCTCGAACGAAGAAGGCGCTGCCTCCTAAAACTTATTTCCCTTAAATTTGAGAGTTACGCTTATTTGAACAATTTTATTTTCTGTATTAAAACAATCTGATAACCAAGGGTGGATGGGTCCTAGGTTTTAGGACGAAGCCTTTGGTTATCGACTGGCATCGTTTATTTTTAAATAATACCACCTTCTGACTTATTTGTTGTTGCCTTCTAATTTCTGTCATGCATTTCTTAGTTTAGATTTTAGCTTTGCAAAATTTCTGCAACTATCTTTTGAAAATATCCTGATAAATATACTCAGTGATATCTTATGAAGACCTTTATCAAATAGAATTTCTCAAAATCCAAACAATTTTAGACAAAATTTCTAAAGAATAAAAGATAGTCTATTTTCCAAAACCTGTTTTGATAACACTTGTTTGATCAGAGTATTAATTTTCAATCCAAGTATCATCTCCCAAATATTCCAATCAAATATCCCGAAACGTATCCCAAAAACACATTTTGAAGACATATCCTAAAGATATATCCTTGTTAGGGGTGGATTTCTAAATGATCAATGATCCTTGTTTACTGTTGGGTTTAGTGATCCTCAATTCTGTCTGAAGTAGTGATCCTCAGAAGTGTTGCAGGATCAGGATCATGGATCACTATAAGGATTCCTGTACTAACGATTGTCTACTTTGAATTCGTAATTATTTTGCAGGAGTATCAACTTGGACTTGGTCTTGGCGATATTCCTGGAGAATATTCTAAGTCTATTCCGCACGTGCTTGGCCAGAAATGGACGTTGTGGAGTCGTGGAGGACTTGCACCATTTGCGGAATGTTAGTTAGGCTAGATATTTTCTAATTTAAAGGGGGTAGCGAGCTAGTTAGACAACACTTGGCTATTTTTGGCTACACACACACACTCGTACAACTGCTCTCACCAGCTCTCAGCAAAACACTTATCATTTTTCATACATTTCTACACGATACACTATAGTGATCCTTGTACTTAGCTCGCTATCATCCGAAGTTGTAATACATTTCTTGTTTAATTTGAGTTGGTGATCGGTAGTTTCCATCACCCGAGGTTTTTTATGCCGGAGATCATTCATTGATCAAGGGCCTTTTCCTCGTATAAATCTTCGTGTCACTTGTTCATTACACTTCATAGTGATCCTTATTGTTGTTCATCAATTCAAGCATCATACCTCACAACAGAAAGTTTGGTTACATTATCTGTTTTGGTCAAAAATCAAGCAATGACAATGTAACCAAACTTTCTGTTGTGAGGTATGATGCTTGAATTGATGGACAATAACAAGGATCACTATGAAGTGTAATGAACAAATGACACGAAGATTTATACGGGGAAAAAGCCCTTGATCAAGAGTTGATCTCTGGCACAAAAAACCCCGGGTGATGGAAACTACCGATCACCAACTCAAATTAAACAAACAATCTGTTACAACTTCGGATGATAGCGAGCTAAGTACAAGGATCACTATAGTGTAACGTGTAGAAATGTATGAAAAATGCTAAGTGTTTGTCGAGAGCCAGTGAGAGCGGTTGTATGAGAGTGTGTGTATAGCCAAAAATAGCTAAGTGTAACTAATATAGCTCGCTACCCCTTTACAAATAGAAAATATCAAGCCTAACTAACATTCCGCAAAAGGTGCAAGTCTTCCACGACTCCACAACGTCCATTTCTGGCCAAGCACGTGCGGAATACAATAAGAATATTCTCTAGGAATGTCGCCAAGACTCAGTCCAAGTTGATATTCCTGCAAAACATTTACGAATTCAAAATAGACAATCGTTAGTACTGGGATCCTTATAGTTATCCATGATCTTGATCCTGCAACACTTCTGAGGATCACTACTTCAGACAGAATTGAGGATCACTAAATCCAACAGCAAATAAGGATCACTGGTCATTTAGAAATCCACCCCTAACAATTGCCCCCAAAATATAAGGAGTAAATATGTAAATAAATGAGTTATATTTTGTCGATCTTATCCGTAGCAAACTAACGGATAACTAGCCGTTATAAGCGGACTAGCCGTTACGATCATGACGTCAGTGAGGTGATTATCCTGTAAAATCATCATTATAAATAAGAGTTAGAGATAGGGATCGATTAGCATTCAAATTCAAGAGAACTCCCTTTAAATTCTCCTCTGACGATCAAGCAGGTAACTCTTTTCCTCTTCCTTCTTTACGTTTTCTTTTTCCGTTCATCTTTCTTTACCTTCTTCAAATCAAGATGATGCTGAAATCCTCACCAGCCAAGGATCATAAGAAGGAAAGTCCTCTCAAGAGCCAGGGTATCCTGGAAGATTCGGTGAAAGAAATATGATGTTTCTCTGATCCACAAATAGATAGAATTCGCCACTGTTTTCCGGCAAATACTGTTTTCAAACCATTTGTTCCCACCGTTTTAAGCGATTATATCTCTTAAACTTGGGTAGCTTTCCCAGTCACACCCTTCACAATAGGATATTCGTATCCCTTCCCAGACTTTACCCAATCCTTTTTCTCCCTCACTGGCATCTCCTATATCCAGGCTATGCCGATGATCTGGAGGGTCTTATATACCGTTGAAAGGATCATCGAGCAGGAAGAGGTTGACCTAGGAATGTCGGAGTTGGCTGAGATGTATGATCTCACAACGTTTGGATCCCACCGATATTTGTTCAAACGTAAACCCGGAGAGGAACATCCTATATTTAAGGCTACAAAAAACGACACCAACTGGAAACGGCAGTTCTTCTTCGTCAGAAGGGATTCTATCCCGGATGGAAAGTATTTACCGAAGAAATGGAGCACTCATGGTAGGATAGGAGGATCCTTAGAAGGATCACTAAGTAAGCTCATTCTGATAATGCTTACTAATATGCTTTTGTTTCTTTTTGTGCAGCTATCACATTCTCGCACATTATTCCTTCAGCTGCCACCAAGGGGAGACTTGCTGCCTTTAGAAAGCTTGATCCTGAAACCAGAACATTCAAGACAATCACCCAGGACTCACAAAAGGTATCCTCAGGCTCTGTCACCATGTCAAGTAAGTATCCTGTTCTTTTTATATTCAAATGTTTAAATAAATAGTTATATATGAATAAAATAAGGACACTTATCTGTTTTGGGTGTGTAGGCGCTGGAAAATCATCAAGATCTGCCTCCAAATTTAGTGTCACTGAGCTTGACACCGTACGATCCTCCAAGAAGAAGCTTCCTGCTAGCCCAACTGCTTCTATCCCCAAGGCACCCGCTAAAGGAAGGGGTGGCAAGAAAAGAAAAGCCTCCGAAGCTGAGGATCTGCAACGTCTACCTTTGATCCGCCACCAGTTCCTTGAGTACTTCAACGAGGTAAGGATCCTTATCCCTGCTTTAGGTATCCAACCTATTTGAGGATCACTTGTTCCTAAACTGTTCTTTGTCTTCTTTGCAGAAATTTGCTGAGATTGAAGATTATGTTGGGCATGTCGAGGAGCAGGACAAGAAGATTGCTGACCTCCAACAAGTCGCATTGCTTAAAGATCTCAAGATTGCTGACCTCCAAAAGGATCTCAAAGATGCCAAAACTGAAACGGCCAAGATTCTAATCAATTTTGATTATGAAAAGCAGGAGATCACAGAGGACGCCAAAGTCTCCGCCGCCATAGCCATGTACAAGACTAAGCTACAAATGGCTCAAGAAGCTCAGGATCCTGCCTTTGACAGGAGCAACTGGGATGTGGAAGGCTGGAAGGCAAGGCTGGCTGAACTGGATGACGAGGAGGAGGCTGAGGAGGTCCTGGCAATTGAGGCTGGAGGCAGTGGCGAGGATCATGGTGGTGAAGCTAGTGGAGCTGGAGATGGTAGTGCAGCGAAGGTGTAGGCTGCAAAAATGGGCAATGATGGACATTTCTAGACGTAGCCGGAGCCCATTTTTTAGTTTGGTTATGGTTTTTTGTTTTGATGGTGTTTTGATGAACAATGGTTGGTCTGTACTCAAACAATAGTAACTAGGATTGAGGATCATAGATGATCCTTCGAACAATAGGTAGGATTACAAATGGTGGAGGGATCCTCTGTTTGGGGGATGAAGCCATTGTGATCCTGCCGTCTTTTGATTCCTGCACTTGAAAAACCTATGAACAATGGACACCCTTTACCTACCCCAGCGGACGGGCCACGTATTGCTGGTAGATGCTCGGGGTAGGTAATTTTGACAACCTAAAAAGGGTTTAAACTTTTGTGAATAAAATGACTTTAACTTTTTGGCTATATCATGTGTTGTTATCCTTATTGTTATTTTATTTTTCAATTTATTGTGATGTCCATGTCGTTTAAACTTATCAAGTAAAGAAAAAATTTAAAAAATATCCTTTAAAAATTAAGGATATGACCAAGGATCACATAAAAATAATTTAAGGATCATAATTCCAGTTGTCAAAGGATAAGTGTCACTCAAACACATAATGAATAAAATCAAAACAGTTTAGGATCATACCTGAGAACCCAAGTTAGGATCCTATCCTTCAACACTTAAAATTAGGATAACCCAAGATACAAACCTTAGTTGAAAGTAAGGGTCGAGAATCTTTGGCCATTTATCTTCACAAACCTGAAATAGGATATTGCTTGGAATTGAGCCATCATAAGATGAATGTTAGTGACTGGGGACAAGCCCAAAGGATAACTGGGGACAAGCACAAAGGATAACTGGGGACAAGCCCAAAGGATAACTGGGGACAAGCCCAAAGGATAACTGGGGACAAGCCCAAAGGATAACTGGGGACAAGCCCAAAGGATCGTATGTAAACTGGAGTATGGCCCTTACTGGCGACTATCCAAACTTAGTGACATGAAAATGCCAAAACCTTAGCTAACGTGAAAACGTTAGAAACCTTAGGAACGGATGTATGGTACGTCTACCATTATACGTAGGATCCTGAATATAGCCAGTACAACGAAATTGTCAGCCCCTAAAGCGGGTACTGGTCCCATTGCCATGAACTATACCAGGATCATCGTGCGCTACTGGCGAAACTGGGGACAGGCCCAGACTGGGGACTAGCCCAAAAGATAACTGGATACTTCTGTGGATACTCAATGCTTAGTTAAGGATGCCTGAACCTTCAAAACTCAGAAATCAAGTAAAAGGAGGATAAAGGACGCAGGATCCTTATCCTCATAAGAATAAAAAGAATGAAATAGTTTAAGATTAGAATGTTACCAGAAAGAGGATCATCTATCAGCGGGGATCCTTCAAGGATACTTGTCTGGTAAGGATCATGGATCATGATCACATGAAATATTTCTTCAAATGGACAGCATTCCAAGCTCTAGGTAGCAAATCACCCTCCATTGTTAGCAATCGATATGCCCCCTTTCCTGCTTCAGCTTCAATCAAATAGGGTCCTTCCCACTTTGGTGCTAGCTTTCCATCAGCAGGATTGGTGGTGTTTTGAAATGCTTTCCTTAATACCATATCCCCAACTTAAAATTTCCTGAGCCTGACATTTTTGTTGGAAGCTCCAACCATCCTTTGTTGATAACTGGCCATCCTTATCCTTGCTAAATCCCTGATTTCTTCTATAGTATCCAAGTCTTGAATCAAGTTTTCAGCATTTTCTTCAGGATCACGAACGCTTGTTCTTGCAGTTGGAACCACCATCTCTGTAGGGATCACTGACTCTGCCCCAAATACCAAAGAAAATGGAGTTTGGCCTGTAGCATTCTTGGGAGTTGTTCTATCAGCCCACAGCACGTAAGGTAGTTCTTCTGCCCATTTTCCTTTCTTGGATCCAAGCTTCTTCTTCAAATTGTTGATGATGATCTTGTTGGATGATTCTTCCTGACCATTAGCTTGTGGATGGACTGGTGTTGATGTTATCATGTTAATTCCCCAACTGTCACAAAAGTTAGTGGTTCTATTCCCAATAAATTGGGATCCATTATCACAAATAATTTCAGAAGGGATGCCAAATCTAGTAATAATATTCCTTTTAATAAAGGATATAACTTCCTTTTCTCTGACTTGAGCAAAGGCTTCAGCCTCTATCCACTTAGAAAAGTAATCAGTCATAGCAAGCATGAATACTTTTCCACCTGGTGCCTTAGGAAGCTTTCCAACTATATCCATTCCCCATCTCATGAATGGCCAAGAAGAGGATATAGGATGCAAGAGCTCTGCTGGTTGGTGAAGGATATTACTATGCCTCTGACAAGGATCACACTTCTTGGCATATTCCACAGCGTCCTTCTTCATAGTGGGCCAATAGTATCCTGTTCTCAGGATCCTTGAGAATAATGCCATGCCCCCAGTGTGGTTTCCACAATCTCCTTCATGGAAATCCTTTAAGACTTCTTGAATTTCAGGATCCTCAATGCATCTCAAATATGGTCCTGCAAGAGATCGTTTATACAACATATTATTTAATATTGTAAATTGAGATACCTTAATTTTAAAAGCCCTTGGGTTTTCTCCTGTAGGGATTTCTCCATGTTGTATGTATCTCGTGATTGGAAGTATCCATGATCCTGAATGAGATTGGGTATCATCACTAGGGATGATTGCAGAATCTTCTCCTATCTCTATAGTTACATGATCCTTGATAGCAAGGGTCAGGATATGGATAATAGGGATCTCAATATCCTCAGGAATCTTCAAAGATGATCCTAGATTGGCTAATGCATCAGCTTCTGCATTCTCTTCCCTTGGTACCTGTGTCAAACTAAAGGATACAAAAGAGAGTGCCAATTCTTTGACTATCTCCAAATATTTGATTAGCTTTTCACCTTTAACAGCATAGGATCCATTAAAGTGATTAGTGATCAATAAAGAATCTACATGTACCTCAAGATACCTGATATTCATATGCTTTGCAATTTGCAAACCAGCTATCAAGGCTTCATATTCAGCCTCATTGTTGGTAGTTTGAAATTCACAAGCTATGGAGTGGGGTATTATGTCCCCCTGTGGCGATTTTAGTAGTATCCCAAGCCCTGTTCCATTCACATTGGAGGATCCATCAGTAAACAATATCCAAGGATCCTTGGTTTCTTCAAGCTATTGGACTTCTAGTTCAGCTTCCTTTTGCAAATCACTACTGAAATCTGCCACAAAGTCAGCTAATGCTTGGGATTTAATGGCTGTCCTAGGCTCATATCTTATATCATATGCACTCAACTTCACTGCCCACTTAGCCATCCTTCCTGACATTTCAGGTTTCCTGAGAACATTCTTAATTGGGAAATTAGTTTTAACAATAATGGCATGGGTCTCAAAATAATGTCTTAATTTAGTAGATGCCATAATTAATGCAAGGATAAGTTTTTCTAAATGTGAATACCTGGATTCAGCATCAAGTAAGCTCTTACTTACATAATAAACATGATGTTGTGTACCTTGGTGATCCTTAACAAGGACCGCACTTACTGCTTTTGAGGATACCGCCAAATATAAGGATAACACATCTCCCTTTTCTGGTTTCATTAAGGCTGGGGCTGAGGATAGGTAATCTTTAAGAGCTTTAAGGGAACTTTCATGCTTCTCAGTCCATTCAAATTTCTTGTTTTTCCTCAGGTTGTCATAGATCTCCTTGCACTTTTCTGAGGATTTGGATATGAATCTGTTCAAGGCTGCGATCCTGCCGGTCAACCTTTGCACATCCTTAGCATTGGCAGGAGATTTGATATTCACGATGGCCTTAATTTGCTCTGGACTTGCTTCAATGCCCCTCTTTGTTACCATATATCCTAAAAATTTACCTGCCTTTACACCAAAATGACACTTAGAAGGATTTAGTTTCATATTAAATTTATCAAGGATATTGAATGCTTCCTCCAAGTCTTTAGGTGATCCTCAGCTCTTTTGGACTTAACCACCATGTCATCAATATAGACTTCCATAGTGTATCCAATTTGTTCTTTGAACATCATATTGACAAGCCTTTGGTAAGTAGCACCTGCATTCCTTAATCCAAATGGCATAGCAATATAACAGTATATACCAGTTGGGGTCATGAAGGCTGTATCCTCTTGATCGGATGGTTCCATCTGAATTTGTTGAAATCCAGATGAAGCATCCATAAAAGTTAACAACTCATGACCCGCGGTAGCATCCACCATGGAGTCAATGTGGGGTAATGGGAAAGGATCCTTGGGACATGCCTTATTTAAATCTGTAAAATCGACACATACCCTCCACTTTCCATTTTTCTTTTGAACAACAACCACATTGGCTAACCATCTTGGATACTTAACCTCTCTAATCATACCTGCTCGAAGTAGCTTATCTACCTCTTCCTGGATAATAGCATTTCTTTCAGGTGCAAACTTCCTTCTTTTTTGATGAATTGGCTTGAATGGCCTGTCAATGCCTAGTTTGTGAGTAATTATATCCTTAGATATACCTGTCATGTCTTCATGTTTCCAGGCAAAGGTGGTCTACCTTCTTTTAAGAAAGGATACTAGCTCTTGTTCAATATCGCTGAGGATCCCTGACCCTATGAAGATCTTGGATTCAGGATCATCAGGATCCATGAGGATTTCTTTCAAATCCTGTTCTCTTGCCTCCAAGACGTCTCTTGAAGGATACTTTAATTGCTATTGCTCCCTTGGTCTTGAGGCCGGTTTCATTGATGAGGTATAGCAATTCTTAGCCTCCTGTTGATCACTCTCAAATTTCACCACTCCCCATGGACTTGGAAGCTTTACACACTGATGATAGGTGGATGGAACTGCCTTCATATCATGTATCCATGGCCTGCCAAGGATGACGTTACAGCATGATAAGCAATCAATAACACAAAACTTTTGATAAGAATGCAATCCTTCAATATAGATTGGGAGTTTGATGTCCCCCAATGTATTGTTTTTTTCTCCACTGAATCCTACAAGTACTGAGGATCTTGGGATAATATCGGACTCTGGGATGTTCATTTTCTTGAGAACATCTAGCTGAATGATGTTCACAGAGCTTCCTCCATCTATAAGGATCCTGCGAACAAAGTGGTTAGAAATAAACAATGTAATTACGAGACCGTCATGGTGAGGATCCTGGATGTCAACACGATCATTCTCATCAAAAGTAATGACTTTATCCTGGGTGACAACGGAGGTCCTGACGGGTCTGTCTCCATTATCCATCTTGGTTTCCTTAGCGTGTCTTTTTGCTGCTGAGAAGGATGTACCACAGATGTCTGATCCACCGGATATGAAATTTATGACTTGTGCATCTGCCGGAGGGGCAGGAGCCCTTTCCGGGATCCTCTCAGGATCCTGGGTTCTTGACTTCTTTCGTCCCAAGAGTTCCTTTAAATGCCCCTTGCTCAATAAATAACCAATCTCCTTTCTTAGTGCAACACACTCTTCAGTAAGATGCCCAAAATCCTCATGCTACGCACACCACTTGGATTTATCCTTTGTAGCAGCTGGTTTATCACTTTTCCTTGGCCACCTAGCTTTCTCACCTAGATTCTGCATTGCAAGGATTAGTTCATTGTTATCAACAGAGAAACAATATTCAGAAATAGGAGGATAATTCTCATCATCCTCTTCTTGTTCCACTGCGTGCACATTCTGGTTATCAGATCTGTTATAAGTCTTGGATTTGTTGTTCTTGAAGTAGGATCCTTGCTTATCCTGTTTGGTGGATCCTGTCAATCTGTCCTGGATCATTTTGTCATCCTCTAGGCGGATGAACCTAAGGGCCCTAGTCCTTACTTCATCAAGATTCCTGCAAGGTGTCATAACAAGATCATCATAGAACAATGAATCCCTAAGCAATCCCATTTTAAAGGCTTCAATAGCCGTAGCTATATCCAGATTGGGAATGTCTAAGGATTCTTTACTAAACTTAGTGATATAATCTCTAAGTGATTCATTTTGACCTTATGTTACCCTATATAGATCACTAGTTAATCGTTCAAACTTTCTGCTACAAGAGAATTGACTATTGAACAAGTTAACTAAATTAGCAAATGAAGTAATAGAGTAAGGGGGAAGACTTAGCAGCCATTTAAGAGCAGATCCTGTAAGTGTGGACCCAAATCCCTTGCATAGGCATGCTTCTTTCAATCTTTCCGGAATTGGATTGATCTCCATCCTCTCCCTGTATTGAGCTACATGCTCTTCTGGATCCGTCGAACCATCATATAGTTTCATTGATGGTATCTGGAATCTTTTAGGTATCTCAGCATCACACAAAGGTGGTGCAAAACGAGATATCCTATGGCTACCATCCGCAATCTCAGGAATGGGTTTAACCACTCCTGGTACACTGGATATCATATCCTTAAGCTTTTGCAGTTCCCTAGCCATGGCCTGATTGATACCTGTATCATGCATAAAGCCATGGTTAGTGTTATATAAATTATTAAAAGTGTTACCTCCCACAGGATTCGAGTTTGGAATTGCGGATGTGAATCCATCTTGTCGAGACTCTGGCATAATTGAAGGACCAGATGAGGCAATGGTCTGCATTGGGATGAAGTCTCCTTGATGGACGTCTGAGTTCTGAGGTTGCATATTTCTCAAGGATCCTTGATTTTGAAGGGGGTTGGATCCTTGGAATTGTGATGATCCTTGAATCTGAAAGGATCCTGGGACCAGAGAGGATCCTAGGACCTGAGAGGATCCTTGGACCTGGGAGGATCCTTGGACCTGGGAGGATCCTTGGACCTGGGAGGATCCTTGGACCTGGGAGGATCCTTGTACTGCATGCATTCCCACATATCCTCCTGACGTAAAGTATCCTTGATGCTGAGAAGAGGATCCTAATGGTTGAGAAGAGGATCCCTGAGGCTGGAAGCAAGAGCCAAATGCCTGACTCATTGTTGTTGTCCCATAACGCCTTCCTGGTAGTTCACCCAAGTATTGCACGTCCGGAACTGCTGAGTATTGTGAGGTTATGACCGGAGTGTCGAAGTTCAGTGATCTTGGCATCAGAGGGGAGTGATCCTCCACTGATTTCTTCTGTTTCTTGATTTCATCGATTTCCCGGAGGATTCTTTCGTTGGTCTTATCCTGCTCTTGTGCATGATTCCTCATCTGCAAAATCAAGGCATAGAGATCATTAGTAGTAGGATTAGTTGAAACAGAAGAAGTAGGTGGTTTTTGGAAAATAGGAGTTGGTTTCTTCGCAGCATTCTCAGCATTCTTCTGGGATCCAGAAGGTGGTGGAGGCAAAGGAGGAACGCCTTGTGAGGAGCTGAATGAGAGCATCAAACTTGAAGTATTCTTCACTGAGGTAGCCATCTGTTTGGTTGTAGCAGATCGAAATGACCACAAAAACACGAATCTTTCTAAGAATAAAGCACCAATTGCCCCACGGTGGGCGCCAAACTGTTTTGGTCAAAAATCAAGCAATGACAATGTAACCAAACTTTCTGTTGTGAGGTATGATGCTTGAATTGATGGACAATAACAAGGATCACTATGAAGTGTAATGAACAAATGACACGAAGATTTATACGGGGGAAAAAGCCCTTGATCAAGAGTTGATCTCCGGCACAAAAAACCCCGGGTGATGGAAACTACTGATCACCAACTCAAATTAAACAAACAATCTGTTACAACTTCGGATGATAGCGAGCTAAGTACAAGGATCACTATAGTGTAAGGTGTAGAAATGTATGAAAAATGCTAAGTGTTTGTCGAGAGCCAGTGAGAGCGGTTGTATGAGAGTGTGTGTATAGCCAAAAATAGCTAAGTGTCACTAATATAGCTCGCTACCCCTTTACAAATAGAAAATATCAAGCCTAACTAACATTCCGCAAAAGGTGCAAGTCTTCCACGACTCCACAACGTCCATTTCTGGCCAAGCACGTGCGGAATACAATAAGAATATTCTCCAGGAATGTCGCCAAGACTCAGTCCAAGTTGATATTCCTGCAAAACATTTACGAATTCAAAATAGACAATCGTTAGTACTGGGATCCTTATAGTTATCCATGATCCTGATCCTGATCCTGCAACACTTCTGAGGATCACTACTTCAGACAGAATTGAGGATCACTAAATCCAACAGCAAATAAGGATCACTGGTCATTTAGAAATCCACCCCTAACACTAACCATGGCTCTATGCAGGATACAGGTATCAATCAGGCTATGGCCAGGGAGTTACAGAAGCTTAAGGATATGATATCCAGCGTACCAGGAGTGGTCAAACCCATTCCTGAAATTACAGATGGTAGCCATAGGATATCTCGTTTTGCACCACCTATTTGTGATGCTGAGATACCCAAGAGATTCCAAATACCAACTATGAAGCTATATGATGGTTCAACGGATCCAGAGGAACATGTAGCTCAATACAGGGAGAGGATGGAGATCAATCCAATTCCCGAGAGGTTAAAAGAAGCATGTCTGTGCAAGGGTTTTGGATCCACACTCACATGATCTGCTCTTAAATGGCTGCTAAGTCTTCCCCCTTACTCTATTACTTCATTTGCTAATCTAGTTAATTTGTTTAATAGTCAATTCTCTTGTAGTAGAAAGTTTAAACGGTTAACTAGTGATCTATATAGGGTAACACAAGGTCAAAATGAATCACTTAGAGATTACATCACTAAATTTAGTAAAGAATCCTTAGATATCCCTAACCTGGATATAGCTACGGCTGTAGAAGCCTTTAAAATGGGTTTCCTTAGGGATTCATTGTTCTATGATGATCTTGTTATGACCCCATGCAGGAATCTTGATGAAGTAAGAACCAGGGCCCTTAGGTTCATCCGCTTAGAGGATGACAAGAGGATCCAGGAAAGACTGACAGGATCCCCAAAACAGGAGAAGCAAGGATCCTACTTCAGGAATAACAAATCAAAATCCTACAATAAATCTGATAACCAGAATGTGCATGCAGTGGAACAGAAGAGGATGATGAGGATTATCCTCCCATTTCTGAATACTGTTTTTCTGTTGATAACAATGAACTAATTCTTGCAATGCAGAATCTAGGTGAGAAAGCTAGGTGGCCGAGAAAAAGTGATAAACCAGCAGCTACAAAAGATAAGTCCAAGTGGTGTGCATATCATGAGGATTTCGGGCATCTCACTGAAGAGTGTATTGCATTTAGAAAGGAAATTGGTTACTTGTTAAGCAAGGGGCATTTGAAAGAGCTTTTGGGACGAAAGAAGTCAAGGATCCAGGATCCTGAAAGGATCCCGGAAAAGGCTCCTGCTCCTCCAGCAGATGCACAAGTTATAAACTTTATATCAGGTGGATCAGACATTTGTGGTACTTCCTTTTCAGCAGCCAAAAGACATGCCAAGGAAACCAAGATGGATAATGGAGACAGACCCATCCGGACGTCCACTGTCACCGAGGATAAGATCATAACTTTTGATGAGGATGATCGTCTTGATGTTCAGGATCCTCAGCACGATGGCCTTGTTATTACACTGTTTATTTCTAATCCTTTTGTTCGCAGGATCCTTATAGATGGAGGAAGCTCTGTGAACATCATTCAGCTTGATGTCCTCAAGAAGATGAATATCCCGGAGTCTGATATTGTCCCAAGATCCTCAGTACTTGTGGGATTTAGCGGGGAAACCAAAAACACATTGGGGGACATCAAACTCCCTATCTATATTGAAGGAATCCATTCTTATTAGAAGTTTTGTGTTATAGATTGCTTATCTTGTTGTAATGTTATCCTTGGCAGGCCATGGATACATGACATGAAGGCAGTCCCATCTACTTATCATCAGTGCGTGAAGCTTCCTAGTCCATGGGGAGTGGTGAAAATTGAGAGTGATCAACAAGAAGCTAAGAATTGCTATACCTCATCAATGAAGTCAGCCTCAAGACCAAGGGAGCAATAACGATTAAAGTATCCTTCAAGAGATGTCTTGGAGGCAAGAGAGTAGCATGGATCCCCATGATCCTGAATCCAGGATCTACATAGGATCAGGGATCCTTAGCAACATTGAACAGGATCTAGTATCCTTCCTTAAAAGAAGGAAAACTACCTTTGCCTGGAAGCATGAAGACATGACAGGTATATCTAAGGATATAATTACTCATAAGCTTGGTATTGACATGTCATTCAAGCCTATACATCAGAAGAGGATGAAGTTTGCACCTGAAAGGAATGCTATTATCCAGGAAGAGGTAGACAAACTACTTCGGGCAGGTATGATAAGAGAGGTTAAGTATCCAAGATGGTTAGCCAATGTGGTTGTTGTTCAAAATAAAAATGGAAAGTGGAGGGTATGTGTCGAGTTTACTGATTTAAACAAGGCATGTCCCAAGGATCCTTTCCCATTACCCCACATTGACTCCATGGTGGATGCTACCGCGGGTCATGAGTTGTTGACTTTTACGGATGCTTCATCTGGATTTCAACAAATTCATATGGAACCATCTGATCAAGAGGATACATCCTTTATGACCCAAACTGGTATATATTGTTATATTGCTATGCCATTTGGACTAAGGAATGCAGGTGCTACTTATCAAAGGCTAGTCAATATGATGTTCAAGAAAAAAATTGGACACACTATGGAAGTCTATATAGATGACATGGTGGTTAAGTCCAAGAAAGCTGAAGATCACCTTAAAGACTTGGAGGAAGCATTCAATATCCTTGATAAATTTAATATGAAACTAAATCCTTCCAAGTGTCATTTTGGTGTCAAAGCAGGTAAATTCTTAGGCTATATGGTGACAAAGAGGGGCATTGAAGCAAGTCCAGAGCAAATCAAGGCTATTGTGAATATCAAATCTCCTGCCAATGCTAAGGATGTGCAAAGATTGACAGGCAGGATCGCAGCCTTGAACATGTTCATATCCAAATCCTCAGAAAAGTGCAAGGAATTCTATGATATCCTGAGGAAGAACAAGAAATTTGAATGGACTGAGAAGCATGAAAGTGCCCTCAAAGCTCTTAAGGATTACCTATCCTCAGCCCCCGCCTTGATGAATCCAGAAAAAAGGGATATATTATCCTTATACTTAGCAGTATCCTCAAAAGCAATAAGTGCGGTCCTTGTTAAGGATCACCAAGGAAACCTGAAATGTCAGGAAGGATGGCTAAGTGGGCAGTGAAGCTTACTGCATATGATATAAGATATGAACCTAGGACTGCCATCACCCAAGCCTTAGCTGACTTTGTGGCAGATTTTAGTAGTGACTTGCAAAAGGAAGCTGAGTTGGAAGTCCAACAGCTAGAAGAAACTAAGGATCCTTGGATACTTTTCACTGATGGAGCTTCTAATGTCAAAGTAACAGGGCTTGGAATACTACTAAAATCGCCACAGGGGGACATAATACCCCACTCCATAGCTTGTGAATTTCAAACTACCAACAATGAGGCTGAATATGAAGCCTTGATAGCTGGTTTGCAAATTGCTAAGCATATGAGGATCAGGTATCTTGAGGTACATGTAGATTCATTATTAATCACTAATCACTTTAATGGATCCTATGCTGTTAAAGGTGAAAAGCTAATCAAATATTTAGAGATAGTCAAAGAATTGGCACTCTCTTTTGTTTCCTTTAGTTTGACACAGGTACCAAGGGAAGAGAATGCAGAGGCTGATGCATTAGCCAATCTAGGATCATCCTTGAAGATCCCAGAGGATATCAGGATCCCTATTATCCATATACTGACCCCTGCTATCGAGGATCACGTAGCTATGGAAATAGGAGAGGATTCTGCAATCATCCCTAGTGATGATACTCAATCTCATTCAGGATCATGGATCCTTCCAATTATGAGATACATACAACATGGAGAGATTCCTACAGGAGAAAACCCTAGGGCCTTCAAAATCAAGGTATCTCAATTTACAATATTGAATAACATGTTTGTTAGGGGTGGATTTCTAAATGACCAGTGATCCTTATTTGCTGTTGGATTTAGTGATCCTTAATTCTGTCTGAAGTAGTGATCCTCAGAAGTGTTGCATGATCAGGATCAGGATCATGGATAACTATAAGGATCCCAGTACTCACGATTGTCTATTTTGAATTCGTAAATGTTTTGCAGGAATATCAACTTGGACTGAGTCTTGGCGACATTCCTGGAGAATATTCTTATTGTATTCCGCACGTGCTTGGCCAGAAATGGACGTTGTGGAGTCGTGGAAGACTTACACCTTTTGCAGAATGTTAGTTAGGCTTGATATTTTCTATTTGTAAAGGGGTAGCGAGCTATATTAGTGACACTTAGCTATTTTTGGCTATACACACAACCGCTCTCACTGGCTCTCGACAAACACTTAGCATTTTTCATACATTTCTACACGTTACACTATAGTGATCCTTGTACTTAGCTCGCTATCATCCGAAGTTGTAACAGATTGTTTGTTTAATTTGAGTTGGTGATCGGTAGTTTCCATCACCCGGGGTTTTTTGTGCCGGAGATCAACTCTTGATCAAGGGCTTTTTCCCCGTATAAATCTTCGTGTCATTTGTTCATTACACTTCATAGTGATCCTTATTATTGTCCATCAATTCAAGCATCATACCTCACAACAGAAAGTTTGGTTACATTGTCATTGCTTGATTTTTGACCAAAACAGTTTGGCGCCCACCGTGGGGCAATTGGTGCTTTATTCTTAGAAAGATTCGTGTTTTTGTGGTCATTTCGATCCGCTACAACCAAACTGATGGCTTCCTCAGTGAAGAATACTTCAAGTTTGATGCCCTCATTCAGTTCCTCACAAGGCGTTCCTCCTTTGCCTCCACCACCTTCTGGATCCCAGAAGAATGCTGAGAATGCTGCGAAGAAACCAACTCCTATTTTCCAAAAACCACCTACTTCTTCTGTTTCAACTAATCCTACTACTAATGATCTCTATGCCTTGATTTTGCAGATGAGGAATCATGCACAAGAGCAGGATAAGACCAACAAAAGAATCCTCCGGGAAATCGATGAAATCAAGAAACAGAAGAAATCAGTGGAGGATCACTCCCCTCTGATGCCAAGATCGCTGAACTTCGACACTCCGGTCATAACCTCCCAATACTCAGCAGTTCCGGACGTGCAATACTTGGGTGAACTACCAGGAAGGCGTTATGGGACAACAACAATGAGTCAGGCATTTGGCTCTTGCTTCCAGCCTCAGGGATCCTCTTCTCAACCATTAGGATCCTCTTCTCAGCATCAAGGATACTTTACGTCAGGAGGATATGTGGGAATGCATGCAGTACAAGGATCCTCCCAGGTCCAAGGATCCTCCTAGGTCCAAGGATCCTCCCAGGTCCAAGGATCCTCCCAGGTCCAAGGATCCTCTCAGGTCCTAGGATCCTCTCTGGTCCCAGGATCCTTTCAGATTCAAGGATCATCACAATTCCAAGGATCCAACCCCCTTCAAAATCAAGGATCCTTGAGAAATATGCAACCTCAGAACTCAGACGTCCATCAAGGAGACTTCATCCCAATGCAGACCATTGCCTCATCTGGTCCTTCAATTATGCCAGAGTCTCGACAAGATGGATTCACATCCGTAATTCCAAACTCGAATCCTGTGGGAGGTAACACTTTTAATAATTTATATAACACTAACCATGGCTTTATGCATGATACAGGTATCAATCAGGCCATGGCTAGGGAACTGCAAAAGCTTAAGGATATGATATCCAGTGTACCAGGAGTGGTTAAACCCATTCCTGAGATTGCGGATGGTAGCCATAGGATAACTCGTTTTGCACCACCTTTGTGTGATGCTGAGATACCTAAAAGATTCCAGATACCATCAATGAAACTATATGATGGTTCGACGGATCCAGAAGAGCATGTAGCTCAATACAGGGAGAGGATGGAGATCAATCCAATTCCGGAAAGATTGAAAGAAGCATGCCTATGCAAGGGATTTGGGTCCACACTTACAGGATCTGCTCTTAAATGGCTGCTAAGTCTTCCCCCTGACTCTATTACTTCATTTGCTAATTTAGTTAACTTGTTCAATAGTCAATTCTCTTGTAGTAGAAAGTTTGAACGATTAACTAGTGATCTATATAGGGTAACACAAGGTCAAAATGAACCACTTAGAGATTATATCACTAAGTTTAGTAAAGAATCCTTAGAAATTCCCAATCTGGATATAGCTACGGCTGTTGAAGCCTTTAAAATGGGATTGCTTAGGGATTCATTGTTCTATGATGATCTTGCTATGACACCTTGCAGGAATCTTGATGAAGTAAGGATTAAGGCCTTTAGGTTCATCCGCCTAGAGGATGACAAAAGGATCCAGGACAGATTGACAGGATCCACCAAACAGGATAAGCAAGGATCCTACTTCAGGAACAACAAATCCAAGTCTTATAACAGATCTGATAACCAGAATGTGCACGCAGTGGAACAAGAAGAGGATGATGAGAATTATCCTCCTATTTCTGAATATTGTTTCTCTGTTGATAACAATGAACTAATCCTTGCAATGTAGAATCTAGGTGAGAAAGCTAGGTGGCCAAGGAAAAGTGATAAACCAGCTGCTACAAAGGATAAATCCAAGTGGTGTGCGTATCATGAGGATTTTGGGCATCTCACTGAAGAGTGTGTTGCACTTAGAAAGGAGATTGGTTATTTATTGAGCAAGGGGCATTTAAAGGAACTCTTGGGACGAAAGAAGTCAAGAACCCAGGATCCTGAGAGGATCCCGGAAAGGGCTCCTGCCCCTCCGGCAGATGCACAAGTCATAAATTTCATATCCGGTGGATTAGACATCTGTGGTACATCCTTCTCAGCAGCAAAAAGACACGCTAAGGAAACCAAGATGGATAATGGAGACAGACCCGTCAGGACCTCCGTTGTCACCCAGGATAAAGTCATTACTTTTGATGAGAATGATCGTGTTGACATCCAGGATCCTCACCATGACGGTCTCGTAATTACATTGTTTATTTCTAACCACTTTGTTCGCAGGATCCTTATAGATGGAGGAAGCTCTGTGAACATCATTCAGCTGGATGTTCTCAAGAAAATGAACATCCCAGAGTCCGATATTATCCCAAGATCCTCAGTACTTGTAGGATTCAGTGGAGAAACAAAGAATACATTGGGGGACATCAAACTCCCAATCTATATTGAAGGATTGCATTCTTATCAAAAGTTTTGTGTTATTGATTGCTTATCGTGCTGTAATGTTATCCTTGGCAGGCCATGGATACATGATATGAAGGCAGTTCCATCCACCTATCATCAGTGTGTAAAGCTTCCAAGTCCATGGGGAGTGGTGAAAATTGAGAGTGATCAACAGGAGGCTAAGAATTGCTATACCTCATCAATGAAACCAGCCTCAAGACCAAGGGAGCAATAGCAATTAAAGTATCCTTCAAGAGACGTCTTGGAGGCAAGAGAATAGGATTTGAAAGAAATCCTCATGGATCCTGATGATCCTGAATCCAAGATCTTCATAGGGTCAGGGATCCTCAGCGATATTGAACAAGAGCTAGTATCCTTTCTTAAAAGAAGGAAGACCACCTTTGCCTGGAAACATGAAGACATGACAGGTATATCTAAGGATATAATTACTCACAAACTTGGCATTGACAGGTCATTCAAGCCAATTCATCAAAAAAGAAGGAAGTTTGCACCTGAAAGAAATGCTATTATCCAGGAAGAGGTAGATAAGCTACTTCAAGCAGGTATGATTAGAGAGGTTAAGTATCCAAGATGGTTAGCCAATGTGGTTGTTGTTCAAAAGAAAAATGGAAAGTGGAGGGTATGTGTCGATTTTACAGATTTAAATAAGGCATGTCCCAAGGATCCTTTCCCATTAACCCACATTGACTCCATGGTGGATGCTACCGCGGGTCATGAGTTGTTAACTTTTATGGATGCTTCATCTGGATTTCAACAAATTCAGATGGAACCATCCGATCAAGAGGATACAGCCTTCATGACCCCAACTGGTATATACTATTATATTGCTATACCATTTGGATTAAGGAATGCATATGCTACTTACCAAAGGCTTGTCAATATGATGTTCAAAGAACAAATTGGATACACTATGGAAGTCTATATTGATGACATGGTGGTTAAGTCCAAAAGAGCTGAGGATCACCTAAAGACTTGGAGGAAGCATTCAATATCCTTGATAAATTTAATATGAAACTAAATCCTTCTAAGTGTCATTTTGGTGTAAAGGCAGGTAAATTTTTAGGATATATGGTAACAAAGAGGGGCATTGAAGCAAGTCCAGAGCAAATTAAGGCCATCATGAATATCAAATCTCCTGCTAAAGGTTGATCGGCAGGATCGCAGCCTTGAACAGATTCATATCCAAATCCTCAGAAAAGTGCAAGGAGTTCTATGACATCCTGATGAAAAACAAGAAATTTGAATGGACTGAGAAGCATGAAAGTGCCCTTAAACCTCTTAAAGATTACCTATCCTCATCCCCAGCCTTAATGAAACCAGAAAAGGGAGATGTGTTATCCTTATATTTGGCGGTATCCTCAAAAGCAGTAAGTGCTGTCCTTGTTAAGGATCACCAAGGTACACAACATCCTGTTTATTATGTAAGTAAGAGCTTACTTGATGCTGAATCCAGGTATTCACATTTAGAAAAACTTATCCTTGCATTAATTATGGCATCTACTAAATTAAGACATTATTTTGAGACCCATGCCATTATTGTTAAAACTAATTTCCCAATTAAGAATGTTCTCAGGAAACCTGAAATGTCAGGAAGGATGGCTAAGTGGGCAGTGAAGTTGAGTGCATATGATATAAGATATGAGCCTAGGACAGCCATTAAATTCCAATTATTAGCTGACTTTGTGGCAGATTTCAGTAGTGATTTGCAAAAGGAAGCTGAACTAGAAGTCCAACAGCTTGAAGAAACCAAGGATCCTTGGATATTGTTTACTGATGGATCCTCTAATGTGAATGGAACAGGGCTTGGGATACTGCTAAAATCGCCACAGGGGGACATAATACCCCACTCCATAGCTTGTGAATTTCAAACTACCAACAATGAGGCTGAATATGAAGCCTTGATAGCTGGTTTGCAAATTGCAAAGCATATGAATATCAGGTATCTTGAGGTACATGTAGATTCTTTATTGATCACTAATCACTTTAATGGATCCTATGCTGTTAAAGGTGAAAAGCTAATCAAATATTTGGAGATAGTCAAAGAATTGGCACTCTCTTTTGTATCCTTTAGTTTGACACAGGTACCAAGGGAAGAGAATGCAAAAGCTGATGCATTAGCCAATCTAGGATCATCTTTGAAGATTCCTGAGGATATTGAGATCCCTATTATCCATATCCTGACCCCTGCTATCAAGGATCATGTAACTATGGAGATAGGAGAAGATTCTGCAATCATCCCTAGTGATGATACCCAATCTCATTCAGGATCATGGATACTTCCAATCATGAGATACATACAACATGGAGAAATCCCTACAGGAGAAAACCCAAGGGCTTTTAAAATTAAGGTATCTCAATTTACAATATTAAATAATATGTTGTATAAACGATCTCTTGCAGGACCATATTTGAGATGCATTGAGGATCCTGAAATTCAAGAAGTCTTAAAGGATTTCCATGAAGGAGATTGTGGAAACCACACTGGGGGCAGGGCATTATTCTCAAGAATCCTGAGAACAGGATACTATTGGCCCACTATGAAGAAGGACGCTGTGGAATATGCCAAGAAGTGTGATCCTTGTCAGAGGCATAGTAATATCCTTCACCAACCAGTAGAGCTCTTGCATCCTATATCCTCTTCTTCGCCATTCATGAGATGGGGAATGGATATAGTTGGAAAGCTTCCTAAGGCACCAGGTGGAAAAGTATTCATGCTTGCTACGACTGATTACTTTTCTAAGTGGATAGAGGCTGAAGCCTTTGCTCAAGTCAGAGAAAAGGAAGTTATATCCTTTATTAAAAGGAATATTATTACTAGATTTGGCATCCCTTCTGAAATTATTTGTGATAATGGATCCCAATTTATTGGGAATAGAACCACTAACTTTTGTGACAGTTGGGGAATTAAGATGATAACATCAACACCAGTCCATCCACAAGCTAATGGTCAGGCAGAATCATCCAACAAGATCATCATCAACAATTTGAAGAAGAAGCTTGGATCCAAGAAAGGAAAATGGGCAGAAGAACTACCTTATGTGCTGTGGGCTGATAGAATAACTCCCAAGAATGCTACAGGCCAAACTCCATTTTCATTGGTATTTGGGGCAGAGTCAGTGATCCCTACAGAGATGGTGGTTCCAACTGCAAGAACAAGCGTTCGTGATCATGAAGAAAATGCTGAAAACTTGATTCAAGACTTGGATACTATAGAAGAAATCAGGGATTTAGCAAGGATAAGGATGACCAGTTATCAATAAAGGATGGCTGGAGCTTACAACAAAAATGTCAGGCTCAGTAAATTTCAAGTTGGGGATATGGTATTAAGGAAAGCATTTCAAAACACCACCAATCATGCTGATGGAAAGCTAGCACCAAAGTGGGAAGGACCCTATTTGATTGAAGCTTAAGTAGGAAAGGGGGCATATCGATTGCTAACAATGGAGGGTGATTTGCTACCTAGAGCTTGGAATGCTGTCCATTTGAAGAAATATTTCATGTGATCATGATCCATGATCCTTACCAGACAAGTATCCTTGAAGGATCCCCGCTGATAGATGATCCTCTTTCTGGTAACATTCCAATCTTAAACTATTTCATTCTTTTTATTCTTATGAGGATAAGGATCCTGCGTCCTTTATCCCCCTTTTACTTGATTTCTGAGTTTTGAAGGTTCAGGCATCCTTAACTAAGCATTGAGTATCCACATAAGTATCCAGTTATCTTTTAGGCTAGTCCCCAGTCTGGGCCTGTCCCCAGTTTCGCCAGTAGCGCACGATGATCCTGGTATAGTTAATGGCAATGGGACCAGTACCCGCTTTAGGGGCTGACAATTTGGTTGTACTGGCTATATTCAGGATCCTACGTATAATGGTAGACGTACCATACATCCGTTCCTAAGGTTTCTAACGTTTTCACGTTAGCTAAGGTTTTGGCATTTTCATGTCACTAAGTTTGGATAGTCGCCAGTAAGGGCCATACTCCAGTTTACATACGATCCTTTGGGCTTGTCCCCAGTTATCCTTTGGGCTTGTCCCCAGTTATCCTTTGGGCTTGTCCCCAGTTATCCTTTGGGCTTGTCCCCAGTCACTAACATTCATCTTACGATGGCTCAATTCCAAGCAATATCCTATTTCAGGTTTGTGAAGATAAATGGCCAAAGATTCTCGACCCTTACTTTCAACTAAGGTTTGTATCTTGGGTTATCCTAATTTTAAGTGTTGAAGGATAGGATCCTAACTTGGGTTCTCAGGTATGATCCTAAACTGTTTTGATTTTATTCATTATGTGTTTGAGTGACACTTATCCTTTGACAACTGGAATTATGATCCTTAAATTATTTTTATGTGATCCTTGGTCATATCCTTAATTTTTAAGGGATATTTTTTAAATTTTTTCTTTACTTGATAAGTTTCAACGACATGGACATCACAATAAATTGAAAAATAAAATAACAATAAGGATAACAACACAGGATATAGCCAAAAAGTTAAAGTCATTTTATTCACAAAAGTTTAAACCCTTTTTAGGTTGTCAAAATTACCTACCCCGAGTATCTACCAGCAATACGTGGCCCGTCCGCTGGGGTAGGTAAAGGGTGTCCATTGTTCATAGGTTTTTCAAGTGCAGGAATCAAAAGACGGCAGGATCACAATGGCTTCATCCCCCAAACAGAGGATCCCTCCACCATTTGTAATCCTACCTATTGTTCGAAGGATCATCTATGATCCTCAATCCTAGTTACTATTGTTTGAGTACAGACCAACCATTGTTCATCAAAACACCATCAAAACAAAAAACCATAACCAAACTAAAAAATGGGCTCCGGCTCCACTAGCTTCACCACCATGATCCTTCGCTGCACTACCATCTCCAGCTCCACTAGCTTCACCACCATGATCCTTGCCACTGCCTCCAGCCTCAATTGCCAGGACCTCCTCAGCCTCCTCCTTGTCATCCAGTTCAGCCAGCCTTGCCTTCCAGCCTTCCACATCCAGTCTAGAAATGTCCATCATTGCCCATTGTTGCAGCCTACACCTTCGCTGCACTACCATCTCCAGCTCCACTAGCTTTACCACCATGATCCTTGCCACTGCCTCCAGCCTCAATTGCCAGGACCTCCTCAGCCTCCTCCTCGTCATCCAGTTCAGCCAGCTTTGCCTTCCAGCCTTCCACATCCCAGTTGCTCCTGTCAAAGGCAGGATCCTGAGCTTCTTGAGCCATTTGTAGCTTAGTCTTGTACATGGCTATGGCGGCGGAGACTTTGGCGTCCTCTGTGATCTCCTGCTTTTCATAATCAAAATTGATTAGAATCTTGGCCGTTTCAGTTTTGGCATCTTTGAGATCCTTTTGGAGGTCAGCAATCTTGAGATCTTTAAGCAATGCGACTTGTTGGAGGTCAGCAATCTTCTTGTCCTGCTCCTCGACATGCCCAACATAATCTTCAATCTTAGCAAATTTCTGCAAAGAAGACAAAGAACAGTTTAGGAACAAGTGATCCTCAAATAGGCTGGATACCTAAAGCAGGGATAAGGATCCTTACCTCGTTGAAGTACTCAAGGAACTGGTGGCGGATCAAAGGTAGACCTTGCAGATCCTCAGCTTCGGAGGCTTTTCTTTTCTTGCCACCCCTTCCTTTAGCGGGTGCCTTGGGGATAGAAGCAGTTGGGCTAGCAGGAAGCTTCTTCTTGGAGGATCGTACGGTGTAAAGCTCAGTGACACTAAATTTGGAGGCAGATCTTGATGATTTTCCAGCGCCTACACACCCAAAACAGATAAGTGTCCTTATTCTATTCATATATAACTATTTATTTAAACATTTGAATATAAAAAGAACAGGATACTTACTTGACATGGTGACAGAGCCTGAGGATACCTCTTGTGAGTCCTGGGTGATTGTCTTGAATGTTCTGGTTTCAGGATCAAGCTTTCTAAAGGCAGCAAGTCTCCCCTTGGTGGCAGCTGAAGGAATAATGTGCGAGAATGTGATAGCTGCACAAAAAGAAACAAAAGCATATTAGTAAGCATTATCAGAATGAGCTTACTTAGTGATCCTTCTAAGGATCCTCCTATCCTACCATGAATGCTCCATTCTTTCGGCAAATTCTGGCCATCCGGGATAGAGTCCCTTCTGACGAAGAAGAACCGCCGTTTCCAGTTGGTATCGTTTTTAGTAGCCTTAAAGATGGGATGTTCTTCTCCGGGTTTACGTTTGAACAAATATCGGTGGGATCCAAACGTTGTGAGATCATACATCTCAGCCAACTCCGACATTCCTAGGTCAACCCCTTCCTGCTCGATGATCCTTTCAAGGGTATATAAGACCCTCCAGATCATCGGCACAGCCTGGATGTAGGAGATGCCGGTAAGGGAGAAAAAGGATTGGGTAAAGTCTAGAAAAGGATAGGTGCACCCTATGATGAATAGGGTAGTAGGAAAGGCAATCCATGTCTCAGAAATGTGGTCGCTCAGAACAGTGGGATCGAATGGCTTGAAATCGGTGTTCGTCGGAAAACAGTGGCGAATTTTGTCTATTTGTGCATCATTGAAGCAGCATCTCTCTTTCGGTGAGTCTTTAATGATCCCCTGGCTTTTGAGAGGACTGTCCTTCTTATGATCCTTGGCGGGGGGGGGGGGATCGTAGCATCATCATGACTGTGAAGAATGTAAGGAAAGAAGGAGCAAAGAAAGAAAACGTAAAGGAAGAAGAGAAAGAGGATTACCTGTTTGATCTGCGGACTTAAATTTAAAGGGAGTCTCTCTCTTGAATTTAAATGTGAATTGATCCTATCTCTAACTTCTATTTATAATGATGATTTGCAGGTTTGTCACTTCAGTGACGTCAGGTTTGCAACGGCTAGTCCGCTTATAACGGCTAGTTATCCGTTAGTTTGCTACGGATAAGATCGACAAAATATAACTCATTTATTTACATATTTACTCCTTATATTTTGGGGGCAATTGTTAGGGGTGGATTTCTAAATGACCAGTGATCCTTATTTGCTGTTGGATTTAGTGATCCTCAATTCTGTCTGAAGTAGTGATCCTCAGAAGTGTTGCATGATCAGGATCAGGATCATGGATAACTATAAGGATCCCAGTACTAACGATTGTCTATTTTGAATTCGTAAATGTTTTGCAGGAATATCAACTTGGACTGAGTCTTGGCGACGTTCCTGGAGAATATTCTTATTGTATTCCGCACGTGCTTGGCCAGAAATGGACGTTGTGGAGTCGTGGAAGACTTGCACCTTTTGCGGAATGTTAGTTAGCCTTGATATTTTCTATTTGTAAAGGGGTAGCGAGCTATATTAGTGACACTTAGCTATTTTTGGTTATACACACAACCGCTCTCACTGGCTGTCGACAAACACTTAGCATTTTTCATACATTTCTACACGTTACACTATAGTGATCCTTGTACTTAGCTCGCTATCATCCGAAGTTGTAACAGATTGTTTGTTTAATTTGAGTTGGTGACCGGTAGTTTCCATCACCCGGGGTTTTTTGTGCCGGAGATCAACTCTTGATCAAGGGCTTTTTCCCCGTATAAATCTTCGTGTCATTTGTTCATTACACTTCATAGTGATCCTTATTATTGTCCATCAATTCAAGCATCATATCTCACAACAGAAAGTTTGGTTACATTGTCATTGCTTGATTTTTGACCAAAACAATGTTGTATAAATGATCTCTTGCAGGTCCATATCTAAGATGCATTGAGGATCCTGAAATCCAAGAAGTCCTAAAGGATTTCCATGAAGGAGATTGTGGAAACCACACTGGGGGCAGAGCATTGTTCTCAAGGATCCTGAGGATAGGATACTATTGGCCTACTATGAAGAAGGATGCTGTGGAATATGCCAAGAAATGTGATCCTTGTCAGAGACACAGTAATATCCTTCACCAACCAGCAGAACTTTTGCATCCTTTATCCTCTTCTTGGCCATTTAGGAGATGGGGAATAGATATAGTTGGTAAGCTTCCTAAGGCACCTGGTGGAAAGGTATTCATGCTTGCTATGACTGATTACTTCTCCAAGTGGATAGAGGCTGAAGCCTTTGCTCATGTCAGAGAAAAAGAAGTGATATCCTTTATTAAGAGAAACATTATTACTAGATTCGGTATCCCTTCTGAAATTGTTTGTGATAATGGATCCCAATTTATTGGGAATAGAACTACTAACTTTTGTGACAGCTGGGGGATTAAGATGATAACATCAACACCAGTCCACCCACAAGCTAATGGTCAGGCTGAATCATCCAACAAGATCATCATCAACAATTTGAAGAAAAAGCTTGGATCCAAGAAAGGAAAGTGGGCAGAAGAACTACCTTATGTACTATGGGCTGATAGGACAACTCCCAAGAATGCTGTGACAACTTGAGTTTCCGACTTTCACTTTCGCATTAAATGCACGTTGACTTTGACTGTGTAGTTGTTTGACTTGTTTAACTTGTAACTGTACACGTTATATTATAATGAAAAGCATTGTGTTTGCATGATTTTGTGTTTGGTTGTATAACATGAAACCTGTTGAAAAACTAAAACTGTTACCACATCAGTGAACCCGACGAAACAGAAGTTGATTCGCCAAGATCATCCCGACGAAACAGGATCCGTTTCGTCAACCCAATCTCGACGAAACAAAAGTGTTTCGCCGGCCCATTGATTCGCCGAGGCCCACTACGGGCCCAGTACGTAAATTTGTATATTAAAACGTAAACCGACTTTTGTTTTCACACCTTTGGCGAACAAGAAACCCTAGAGCTCCCTTTTCCCTGTTGACGGCGATCTTGTGTTCCCGAAACCCTCGAATCGATCAAGTTATTATTCCGTTTGTCGCGGTTAGTGTTTAACCTTTGTGTGATTGTTTGATTGTACCATCGTTAACTGTTTTTGCTTATATAATGGTTAACACATATGCTAAATTGCCTAAGGTTAACACATGATTATGCTATGGTTAGTAATCAATGAATATTGATGATTTCTGAATAAATACCGTAAGATTTCTGTATGATGATAACTGTATGATCTTCGTATGATGTTAACGGCTGTTAGGGTTTTTCTGTGATTGACTGTTTAATCGACGTAACTGATACTTGGTCACGAAATGGAATTTACGGCGAAACAGGTGTGTTTCGCCAAGGGTTAGCGACGAAACAGTGTGTTTCGTCATGGGCAAGTACGACGAAACAGGAGTGTTTCGTCAAAGGGTTTCACGGCGAAACAGGGGTGTTTCGCCGACTGGGTAAACTGTTTGGTAATTTGTTTCTGTTAAGTCTTAACTGAGTTAACTAACTGCTGTTAGATGTTACGCCTGATCATGAATACGTGCAATGTGCTACTTGGTGATTTTTGACGCGTTGTCCAGTATGATTATACTTGCGAGCCAACTTCGTAAATACAAACTGATTGTGTATACGTGCACACTTTAGGACGTGATTGACACACTTTGAGCACATACTTAGCATACCGAGCAAAACAAGGTGAGTTCACACTCTTACCAAGGCATGGGATTCCCGGGGTTGGGAATGGGTTGATTGATTATTTATACTTAAGAATTATCGGAATTACATACCATAGGCCTCGGGAGGGAAGGTTAATGGTAGTTACTGATAGACTAGTGATACATATACTTCTCTTCGCACACACGCCGGGATCGGCCGCGATAATAGAACTATCTTCGCATACATGCCTGGAATGGCCGCGAACTATACTTTAATCTTCGCAAACATGCCTAGAGGGCCGCGATACAAATATACCTAGTCTAGAACACATGGGAAACCCCCACTAAACTTCGCAAACATGCCTAGAGGGCCGCGATACCATTACATTCGATACATGATTACTAAACAAGCATACGATTTACGATACGAACATTATAACTAAATAACCAACTGTGAACTCGCTCAACTAGTTGTTGACTCTCTGTTACATGCCTTGCAGGACCATAGGTACTCTTGGAGCTTGCACGGGAGGCGCGGTCGTTGTGGGCACGGATTGTGAATGTTTTGATGAAAACTTTATGACTCTTTAAAACTAAACACTTGTGTTGGATGTTCATAACTATGCTTCCGCTACCTATGCTATGCTTTTGTTTTAGCACCAAATTGTATTGTGATGGATTTCTTTTACTTATACTTATTACTTATATGTTCAATATGATTGGTGGCTTGATCCTGGTCAGTCACGCCTCCAAGCGGTGGTACTCCGCGCGTGGATTTTGGGGGTGTGACAAATTGGTATCAGAGCCATTGGTTATAGTGAACTAGGTTATTAAAACCAGACTATAACCTGAACAGTGCTCAACGATCCACAACGACGCTTCGCTCCACGTGCAAGACTCAACACTCTAGGTAATGTGGTACATGTTTTATTGCCTACTTGCTAGAATTGCATAGAACTTTGCTCAGGGTATGCTTAGATTAACGTAACACTATTGCATGAGAACACTTGTGTGCTTACTCTCTTCTGTCATCGCACTATTCGCGAACATCTCTCACTTATGTTATCTCTGCTATGAAGATCATGTCTGGACGTATCAACATGACACAAGCCCAGTTAACGGCTCTCATTAACGAGCGAGTTGCTGCGGCACTTGCAGCCGCACAAGCAGGAGGTATACCCTGCAGTTGTAACTCACACTAGGATCTTTAGATCCTACACTCCTAAACCAACTCTTGTGTTTAACTTTGTTCTGATTCTTATACAATAGGTCAACCACCTGTTTGCACCTTCAAAACTTTCATGGACTGCCGTCCTACTACTTTTAGTGGAACGGAAGGAGCGGTTGGACTTCTCCGTTGGTTTGAAAAGCTCGAGTCCGTTTTTGAGATGTGTGAATGCCCTGAGGCTCGCAGGGTGAAGTACGCCACTGGTACTCTAGAAGGCATTGCGCTGACTTGGTGGAATGCGCAAGTTCAGATGTTAGGGTTGGCTGTTGCTAACGCCACACCCTGGAATAATTTCAAGGAGTTGATCAAAGAGGAATACTGTAGCCGTGATGACATTCATAAGCTGGAGGTAGAGTTCTACCACTTGAAAATGACGGGGTCAGAAATTGAAGCGTACACCAAAAGATCGAATGAGCTGGCCATTTTGTGTCCAACTATGGTAGACCCTCCCATTAAGCGTATCAAACTGTATCTCAATGGTCTGGTGCCGGAGATTCAAAGTCACGTAACCTCAGCGAATCTTGGCACCATTCAACAGATCGTCAAGTTAGCTCATCGCCTCACCGATCAGGCAGTGGAACAGAACAGGCTGCCTAAACGTATCAGTGCTACCACTACTGCTACCACTCCAGCTACTCGTGCTACTCCCAGTGACAACAAGCGGAAATGGGAAGGGGATTCCAGCAGGGGTTCAGCTACCGTACAGTCGCAAGCTCAGCAACGCAAGACTAATGATTACCCGAGTCCGAGTCAGCAATCGTCTGGTGGTCAGGGGCAGAGTGGATATCGGGGAATTCACCCACTGTGTAACAGGTGCAACAGACACCACAGTGGTCAGTGTCGTAAAGGCCGCTGTCAGAGATGTCTAAGGGTAGGTCATGAAGCTAAGGATTGCAGGAGCTCAAGGCATGCGAACCAGAACCAGCAATAACAGCCACCAGCTCCACGAAACCAGCCACAGCAACAACAATAAGGAAATAGGGCATGCTTTCAGTGTGGGGCTGAAGGCCACTTCAAGCGGAACTGCCCCCAGTTAAACCAGAATCAGAATAACAATAACAATAATCAGGGCAATGGGAACAACAATGGGGGAAACAATAACGACAATGGTGCTAGGGGTCGTGCATTTGTGATTGGTCAGGGTGATGCGAGGAACGATCCTAATGTGGTTACGGGTAAGTTTCTTCTCGACGACTTTTATGTTACTGTATTATTTGATTCGGGTGCGGATACCAGTTATATGTCTCTGAAAGTTAGTCAAATGCTTAAACGCGCACCAACACTTTTGAACACCAAACATGTCGTAGAGCTAGCTAACGGTAAAAGTCTAGAAGCCACACACATAGTTCAGGGTTGTAATCTTATCCTCGCTGGTCAGACTTTCTCTATCGATCTCATTCCTATAACTCTAAGTAGTTTCGACATCGTCATTGGTATGGATTGGTTATCCCAACATCAAGCAGAGATCCTATGCAAGGAGAAGATCATTCGCATTCCCCGTACTGGCAAAGAACCTCTTGAAGTTCAAGGTGACAAGAGTGGTGTCGTGAGTGGCATCATCTCCTTCTTGAAGGCACAGAAGTGTTTGCGAAAGGGCCACACAGCTATATTAGCACTCGTTACTGATACATCGACGAAAGAGAAGAAGTTAGAGGATATTCCAGTCGTGCGCGACTTTCCTCAAGTGTTTCCTGAAGAGTTAACTGGGCTACCGCCCCATCGCCAGGTCGAATTTCAGATCAAGCTAGCTCCAGGAGCAGCACCTATAGCTCGAGCACCTTATCGCTTAGCACCAACTGAACTGGAAGAACTGTCTAAGCAATTGCAAGAACTCTTGGAAAAGGGTTTCATACGTCCTAGCTCTTCGCCCTAGGGAGCTCCAGTACTATTTGTGAAGAAGAAAGACGGTACTTTCCGCATGTGCATAGATTACCGCGAACTGAACAAGGTGACCGTGAAGAATCGCTATCCTCTTCCACGCATCGACGATTTATTCGACCAGTTGCAAGGGTCGAGCTATTACTCGAAGATTGACCTGAGGTCAGGCTATCACCAACTGAGAGTCCGGGATGAGGACGTCTCCAAAACAACATTCAGAACACGCTACGGCCACTTCGAGTTTCTAGTCATGCCATTCGGGCTAACGAACGCGCCTGCGGTTTTCATGGATCATATGAACAGGGTGTGCAAACCTTATCTTGACAAGTTTGTTATTGTTTTCATTGATGACATCCTGATTTACTCGAGGAGTCGGGAGGAACACGAGCAGCACTTACGACTTATTTTGGAACTCCTTCGAACGGAATAGCTATACGCTAAGTTTTCAAAATGCGACTTCTGGCTTCGTGAAGTCCACTTCCTAGGCCACGTGGTAAACAAGGATGGGATTCATGTCGATCCATCCAAGGTAGATTCGATCAAGAACTGGCCTGCGCCTCGCACACCAACCGAAATACGCCAATTCTTGGGTTTGGCGGGTTATTATAGACGGTTCATCAAAGACTTCTCAAAGATTGCACAACTGCTCACAGTACTGACACAGAAAGGTGTTGTTTACCGTTGGGGTAATACACAGGAAACAACGTTTTAGCACTTAAAGGATAGACTTTGTAGCGCACCTATCCTCTCATTGCCTGAAGGCACGGAAGATTTTGTAGTCTACTGCGACGCGTCTATCCAGGGTCTTGGATGTGTGTTGATGCAACGGGATAAAGTTATTGCTTATGCTTCACGCCAACTTAAGATTCATGAACGGAATTACACTACACATGATCTAGAGCTGGGAGCTGTTGTTTTTGCGCTCAAGATATGGCGACATTATCTGTATGGCACTAAGTGCACCATCTACACCGATCACAGGAGTCTTGAGCATATATTCAAACAGAAAGAATTGAACATGCGACAACGTAGACGGGTTGAGCTACTGAACGATTACGAATGTGCTATAAAGTACCATCCGGGCAAAGCCAATGTGGTGGCCGACGCCCTCAGTCGAAAGGATACTACACCTAGGCGTGTACGAGCGTTGCAACTCACTATTCAGTCTAGTCTTCCTTCACAGATACGAGATGCTCAGGTAGAAGCATTGAAACCAGAAAACGTCAGGGCTGAAGCTCTACGCGGCTCAAGGCAAAGGTTAGAACAAAAGGAAGACGGAGCCTACTATGTAACAGGACGCATCTGGGTCCCACTCTATGGCAACTTACGCGAACTTGTAATGGATGAAGCTCATAAGTCTCGCTACTCAGTACATCCTGGTTCGGATAAGATGTACCACGACCTCAGAACTACATATTGGTGGCCTAGTATGAAAGCTCACATAGCCACTTACGTTAGCAAGTGTTTGACTTATGTGAGAGTCAAAGCGGAATATCAGAAACCATCAGGTCCACTCCAACAGCCTGAGATACCACAATGGAAATGGGAACAAATTTCCATGGATTTTGTTACTGGCCTACCTAGATCTCTGCGCGGAAATGATACTATTTGGGTGATCGTGGATCGACTCACAAAGTCTGCTCACTTCTTGGCTATCAAGGAAACGGATAAGTTCTCCACTCTAGCAGACGTATACCTTAAGGAAGTTGTCTCGAGGCACGGGGTGCCCACCTCTATTATCTCTGATCGTGATGCACGTTTTACTTCAGAACTGTGGCAAGCAATGCACAAATCTTTTGGCTCTCGATTAGACATGAGCACAGCTTATCACCCTCAGACAGATGGGCAGTCTGAGCGCACTATTCAAACTCTAGAAGACATGCTTCGGGCGTGTGTAATTGACTTTGGCAATGGCTGGGAAAAACATCTGCCACTTGTGGAATTTTCGTACAATAACAGCTACCACACCAGCATTAAAGCTGCTCCATTTGAGGCATTGTACGGGCGTAAATGCCGATCACCTCTTTGTTGGGCAGAGGTGGGTGATAGTCAGATCACAGGTCCAGAAATGGTAGTTGATACTACTGAAAAGATTGTTCAAATACGACAACGCATGGCGGCAGCTCGTGACCGTCAGAAAGCCTACGCAGATAAAGACAGGAAACTACTCGAGTTCCAGGTTGGGGATCGAGTGCTACTCAAAGTTTCACCCTGGAAGGGTGTTGTTCGTTTTGGCAAACGAGGCAAGCTCAATCCGCGATACGTCGGACCGTTCGAAGTCATAGAGAAAATAGGCAAAGTGGCCTACAGATTGAACTTACCAGCTGAACTCAGTGCGGTTCACAACGTTTTCCACGTGTCGAATCTGAAGAAGTGTCTGTCAGATGAGACCCTCATAGTTCCTTTGAAGGAGCTCACTATCGACGAACGGTTGCATTTCGTCGAGGAACCAGTTGAAATCACGGACCGGGATGTTAAGGTCCTCAAGAACACTAGAATACCTCTTGTTCGAGTTCGTTGGAACTCCCATCGTGGCCCAGAGTATACCTGGGAACGAGAAGACCAAATGGAATTCAAATATCCCCAGTTGTTCGAAAACAATGCAACTACTACTGAGGCTGAAGCTACTACAGAATTTCGGGACGAAATTCCAACTCAACGGGGGGATGATGTGACACCCCAGGAAAACCAGTAAACGACATAACTTACCTAGCTTCCTCAGTAACCGCATGCTAAATTTCGGGACGAAATTTCTTTCAAGTTGGGGATAATGTGACAACTCGAGTTTCCGACTTTCACTTTCGCATTAAATGCACGTTGACTTTGACTGTGTAGTTGTTTGACTTGTTTAACTTGTAACTGTACACGTTATATTATAATGAAAAGCATTGTGTTTGCATGATTTTGTGTTTGGTTGTATAACATGAAACCTGTTGAAAAATTAAAACTGTTACCACATCAGTGAACCCGACGAAACAGAAGTTGATTCGCCAAGATCATCCCGACGAAACAGGATCCGTTTCGTCAACCCAATCTCGACAAAACAAAAGTGTTTCGCCGGCCCATTGATTCGCCGAGGCCCACTACGGGCCCAGTACGTAAATTTGTATATTAAAACGTAAACCGACTTCTGTTTTCACACCTTTGGCGAACAAGAAACCCTAGAGCTCCCTTTTCCCTGTTGACGGCGATCTTGTGTTCCCGAAACCCTCGAATCGATCAAGTTATTATTCCGTTTGTCGCGGTTAGTGTTTAACCTTTGTGTGATTGTTTGATTGTACCATCGTTAACTGTTTTTGCTTATATAATGGTTAACACATATGCTAAATTGCCTAAGGTTAACACATGATTATGCTATGGTTAGTAATCAATGAATATTGATGATTTCTGAATAAATACCGTATGATTTCTGTATGATGATAACTGTATGATCTTCGTATGATGTTAACGGCTGTTAGTGTTTTTCTGTGATTGACTGTTTAATCGACGTAACTGATACTTGGTCACGAAATGGAATTTACGGCGAAACAGGTGTGTTTCGCCAAGGGTTAGCGACGAAACAGTGTGTTTCGTCATGGGCAAGTACGACGAAACAGGAGTGTTTCGTCAAAGGGTTTCATGGCGAAACAGGGGTGTTTCGCCGACTGGGTAAACTGTTTGGTAACTTGTTTCTGTTAAGTCTTAACTGAGTTAACTAACTGCTGTTAGATGTTACGCCTGATCATGAATACGTGCAATGTGCTACTTGGTGATTTTTGACGCGTTGTCCACTATGATTATACTTGTGAGCCAACTTCGTAAATACAAACTGATTGTGTATACGTGCACACTTTAGGACGTGATTGACTTACTTTGAGCACATACTTAGCATACCGAGCAAAACAAGGTGAGTTCACACTCTTACCAAGGCATGGGATTCCCGGGGTTGGGAATGGGTTGATTGATTATTTATACTTAAGAATTATCGGAATTACATACCATAGGCCTCGGGAGGGAAGGTTAATGGTAGTTACTGATAGACTAGTGATACATATACTTCTCTTCGCACACACGCCGGGATCGGCCACGATAATAGAACTATCTTCGCATACATGCCTGGAATGGCCGCGAACTATACTTTAATCTTCGCAAACATGCCTAGAGAGCCGCGATACAAATATACCTAGTCTAGAACACATGGGAAACCCCCACTAAACTTCGCAAACATGCCTAGAGGGCCGCGATACCATTACATACGATACATGATTACTAAACAAGCATACGATTTACGATACGAACATTATAACTAAATAACCAACTGTGAACTCGCTCAACTAGTTGTTGACTCTCTGTTACATGCCTTGCAGGACCATAGGTACTCTTGGAGCTTGCACGGGAGGCGCGGTCGTTGTGGGCACGGATTGTGAATGTTTTGATGAAAACTTTATGACTCTTTAAAACTAAACACTTGTGTTGGATGTTCATAACTATGCTTCCGCTACCTATGCTATGCTTTTGTTTTAACACCAAATTGTATTGTGATGGATTGCTTTTACTTATACTTATTACTTATATGTTCAATATGATTGGTGGCTTGATCCTGGTCAGTCACGCCTCCAAGCGGTGGTACTCCGCGTGTGGATTTTGGGGGTGTGACAAATGCCACTGGCCAAACTCCATTTTCTTTGGTATTTGGGGCAGAATCAGTGATCCCTACAGAGATGGTGGTTCCTACTACAAGAACAAGCATTCGTGATCCTGAAGAAAATGCTGAAAACTTGGTTCAAGATCTGGATACTATAGAAGAACTCAGGGATTTGGCAAGGATAAGGATGGCCAGTTATCAACAAAGGATGGCTGGAGCCTACAACAAGAATGTCAGGATCATGAAATTCCAAGTTGGTTATATGGTATTAAGGAAAGCATTTCAGAATACCACCAATCCTGTTGATGGAAAGTTGGCACCAAAGTGGGAAGGCCCTTACTTGATTGAAGCCGAGGCAGGAAAGGGGGCATATCGATTGCTAACAATGGAAGGTGATTTGCTACCAAGAGCTTGGAATGCTGTCCATTTGAAGAGATACTTCATGTAATAAGGATCCATGATCCTTACCTGACAAGTATCCTTGAAGGATCCTTACAGGACAGGGGATCCTCATTTTGGTAATATTCTAATCTCAAACTATTTTATTCTTTAATTATCTTATATAAGGATAAGGATCCTGCATCCTTTATCCTCCTTTCACTTGATTATGAGTTTTGAAGGTTCAGGTATCCTTAACAAAGGATTGAGTATCCACAGAAGTATTCAGTTATTTGGGCTTGACCCCAGTTATTTGGGCTTGACCCCAGTTATTTGGGCTTGACCCCAGTTTGGGCCTATCCCCAATATCGCCAGTAGCGCACGATGATCCTGGTACAGTTCATGGCAATGGGACCAGTACTCGCTTTAGGGGCTGACTATTTCATTGTACTGGTTGTATTCAAGATCCTACGTATAATGGTAGACGTACCATACATCCGTTCCTAAGGTTTCTAACGTTTTCACGTTAGCTAAGGTTTTGGCATTTTCATGTCACTAAGTTTGGATAGTCGCCAGTGAGGGCCATACTCTAGTTTACACACGATCCTTTGGGCTTGTCCCCAGTTATCCTTTGGGCTTGTCCCCAGTTATCCTTTGGGCTTATCCCCAGTTATCCTTTGGCCTTGTCTCCAGTTATCCTTTGGGCTTGTCCCTAGTATATTGGGCTTGTCCCCAGAATTGTTGGGCTTGTCCCCAGTTACTAACTTTTATCTTATATTGGCTTAGTCCCAAGTTGTATCCTATTTCAGGTTTTCGAAGCTAAATGACCAAGGATCCTTGATCCTTACCTTCTGTTAAGGTTTATCTTTTGGTTATCCTGATTAGAAGTGTTAAAGGTTAGGATCCTAACTTGGATTCTCAGCTATGATCCTTAATTACTTTGATTTTATTTATTATTTACATAAGTGACCCTTATCCTTTGAAAACTGAACTTATGATCCTTAAGCTACACTACTTTTCAGAACTTGTCGACTATAGGATATGTGATCCTTGATCATATCCTAAACTTTTTGAGGATATTTATTAAATTTTTTCCTCTTTACTTAATAAATTCAGACAAAATATATATCACAACAATTGAAAAGTAAAGTACTAACAAGGATAGCAACACGGGAGATAGCCAAAAAGTTAAAGTTATTTTATTCACAAAACATTAAACCCTTTAAGGTTGTCAAAATTGCCAATCCACGTTTCTACCAGCAAAACATGGCTCGTCCACATGGGT